>CM067325.1:90635000-93035000 GCA_034376525.1 Nicotiana benthamiana | reverse complement strand
TTGCGCGTTCATTTTTTGCCTCGCCAGAGTTCTGCTGCTCGTCAGAGGGGACGATTCCCACGGTGGAATTGTTGAACACCTAGTATATTTTAGGGTTTTCTTCCTTTTTCTATTTGTAATTTTTTTTATTCTGTATTTAAAAATGGGACCCATAAAATACACATAGCAAGTAATAAATAGCTTAGCATGATGTGTTGTACATGTCATCTCAATTGATATACACGCTCTGGTGGATGTGTTTATTATTATCCATTTTGTCAAGTTGGAGTGTTCAAATGAGAAAATTCAAAGTTCGTATATCAACTTTCAAAAGCCCTACAAGTTTAAGTGGCCTGGAAGCCATTACGCCTTTATTTTTATATGTACTCCATCAAGTCCACAATAAGTGACCTACTTGCGTTGCGCACACCAATTAAGAAAATACTAAAACTTTGGTAAAAATAGTTAGTGTGACTATATTATCCTTAATAAAATGTTGCAGCATAATTTAATGTGAGGATTAAAAGACTTTTTAGGAATACGTACATAATGAGAATTTTGAAAAAATAAATTGAATTTTTTCTTAATTATATAAATAGACAGCTTTTTAGACCAAAATAAAAAACAAATTGAACACTTATTGTGGACGGGAGAAAGTACTTTATAACTTACTAATCACGTTTGAGTAATATATATTTTCACATCAACTTTTAACTATTAACGTTGAATTATTTCGTTCGATGTATATATGGACCACTGCTAATAACAATTAGCAGAATTTATGAAAGTTAGAGTTAGCAATTAAAGCCCCAAAAAATTTAGCAGCAAATAACTAATCCGGATTTACTCTAAAACAGACAAAAGTATTAGAGAAACTCCACTTCAGTTATCATCTCCTCAGAGATCACCTTGAAAATCTTCGAATTTAACCATTACCACCATAAAATCTTTTCAATTCATTGTGCAAAATCTTATCAAAATTCAATCTAGAAATTGCAATTAAGCTCGAATTTGAAAATTTTAGTATTTTTAAGTAAGTATAGTTGAGATTTATTGGATGTCAAGCATTAGAAATATATTGATTTTTCCCCAATAACCAAATACGGTTATTATGAACTGAAATACAAAAAATTTAATTTAGAAGGCTTGTTCAACCGAAAAAAATATGTGGTTGGCATTATAACTGGGGTGTCAGTTAGAATCCATTGAGCCTGTTTTGAATAATCCCTTTTTTGTCGGATTATTGCCAATGTAATCATAAAAAGCAAGAGATTCAATTGAAAGTCGACTGAATGTGATGAAAGCGCTGGAGTGAAGTGATTCCCGGGTGGGAATGGCGATATGCCGGTCATTAAAAGGAAGAACCGCCATAAAAGACACCTTCTTTCCCTTTCCTCGCATCCTAATATAATAAAGATCAAGACGAGTTGCTCCAGGTCCAGATATCTCCCTTCGAGCATGTGCTCTAAAGCTTTTAATTCCACCTTATCAACTTGTCTTCCTTCTCGGATCTCTGGTTATGGAAGAAGGAACCCAGAAGAAGGTATTAGCAACAACTGTCACAGCCTAAAAAAAAGAAGATCCAGAGTGATTTCTCAGCTATCCTGTCAAGGGCCCAGTGGAACGCTCGAGTATTAATTCCATATGCTCATGTAAACGGTCGTGGTATACGATAAGTTTAAGTCTTATATCTTATTCGCGAGAACTTTTTCTATCCGGTCTTGTCTCCTCACTGGTGGCTGCACACATTTGTCTTACAGATAGAGCTTGAGTTCATAGCTTTACAATTTATCATTAAACATAGAATATCCCAACTTCGCTAACCAGAACGAAATGGACATATGAGCGATTGATTACGAGAGCTCGACTTATTGCTTCAAACTACTATTGATGCAAGAGAAAACCACTATAAATAGGTAACTATACACGTAAGAATAAATATATAATTAATTCAAATACATTAACCCGGCAAGAGTTGACCATGCAGGGGAAGTGAATAATGAGCGTGGTTCCTTAGCTTATGGCAAATTTTTAGTGAAAGGGATCGATCAACGAGGATTGAGCTGAGAGCTTCTTCTTCTTTACTGTAAGGAGAAAAATGAAACAGTATACAATCAACTTCCTAAGCTACTATTATAAAACTAATTCGTCGACTAACTACTGAGTTAGTTAGTAACTTCTACATTTTACATATACATCCATCACTTTTAAGTTAGATACACATTACTATCCTATTTCATTCTTGTTACTCTCAACACTCCCCTTCAAACTGGAGGGTATGAACATATTCAATAGACCTAGCTTGGAAACTAAATATTCATGTTGCTACCTTCTAAGCCCTTTAATCAAAATATCTACTTATTGTTCTTCAGATTGGATGTACTGAGGCATTACATCACTTTTTTGCACTTTCTTCCTTATGAAATGACAATCTTTCTAAATGTGTTTAGTTCGTTCATGATAAACTAGGTTCTCAACATTTTGGATTGCTGCTTTCTTATCATATAGCAACTCAACTGGGAGCTTCAACTCTATCCCCAACTCCTCATATAATTTCATCAGCCATGTTATTTCTGACACAACTGAAGTCATTCTCCTATACTCGGCTTCAACTGAGCTCTTAGTAGTTTGCTTCTTGGACTTTCAGGATGCTAAAGATTCCTTCACTAAATATCCTGACACTGATCTCATGGTGTTTGGACAAGAAGCCCAATCTGCATCACAGTATGCCATGATTTCTTCTACTGGTTTTCTTGATCGTAATACTCCCAATCCAGATTCTCTCATGATGTATCTAACAATTCTCATGGCTACTTCCATGTGAGACCTCTTTGGATGCTGCAGAAATTCGCTCAAGATTTGAACAGCAAAGCTTATATCTGGCCTAGTCATTGTAAGATACAACAAGTTTCCTATAAATCTTTGATAAGCCCCTATATCATCCTGTGGTGTATCACCTTTGTGTCCAAGATGATCATCATATTCTGCACTAGTCAATTTCTTATTGCTTTACAAAAGAGTACAAGCAGGTTTTTCTCCCCCAAGCCTGAATCGGAAATCAGTTGTAGAACGTACTTCCTTTGCTTCATAAGTATGACATGTCTTGACTTCTATTCCCAAGAAAACCTTCAGCTCCCCCACATCCTTTATTTTGAAGGCTTGTTGTAGTGCATTTTTAGTGTCATATACCAACTCATTATCATTGCCAATGATAAGTAAATCATCAACATATACCAACACAACTGCAATCTTAGACCCTACCTTCTTGATTAATAATGAGTGATCCAGTTGGCTTTGTAGAAAATTTGACTTCACCAATGCATCTACCAGCTTCACACTCCATTATCGATATGCTTGCTTAAGACCATATAAGGACTTGACAAACTTACACACTAGGCCTGGCTCCCCTTTGATATGAAAACCTTGAGGAAGTTGCATGTAGACTTCATCATAGAGGTCGCCTTATAATAAGGCATTATAGACATCTATCTGATGGATATGCCAGTCTTGAGTTGAAGCAATGGATAACACTACCCTCACTATCACCATCTTTACAATTAGTGAAAAGGTATCCTAATAATCAAGACCTTCCCTCTGGTTGTACCCCTTTGCCACTAGTCTTTCTTTGTAACTCTCCACTTCACCATTTGCCTTGTACTTGATCTTATATACCCATTTGCAACCAATGGGTATCGTTTTTGGTGGCAATGTAACTATCTTATAGGTTCTGTTGTCTACAAGAGCAGTGAGCTCAGCTTTCATGGCATATACCCATTTGGGATCTTTGCAAGCTTCATACAAAAATGCAGGTTCAGCTGTTGTAGAAAATGCTGTTAGATGGGCTTGATATTTATGTGACAGATTGCTGTAATTCAAGTAGTTGCTTAAGGGGTAAGGACAAGAGCTACTGGCTTGAGCGATCACATAGTCATGCAGCCATAGTGGAGGCCTTTTATCTCTAGTTGACTTTCTTAGAGGAACTGCTTTATGATTGTATTCGGTGATTACAATATCTTGGTTCACATTTCCATTTTCAGGTATGTTAGTATCTCCACTTGCTATTGTAGGACCCATATCTTTAGGTTCACTTAGAGATGCTTCTCCTGAGTGAAGATCCTCTATACTTGCCTCTTGTTCTGCATTGTGATCATTAAACTGAGAATCAATTGTAGTTGTAGGGGCAAGATCAGTGATGTTTGCAATAGGCACAACCTGAGTGATCAAGTAGGGATCAGGTGGAAACATTGCAGGTCTGTGGTCTGTAGATCATTGAAAGGAAAAACTGACTACTTGAAAGTTACATTCCTGCTAACAAAGAATTTTTTGTGAGTTAAATCAAATAACAAGTATCCCTTTTGCACAGTTGAACACCCTATCAAAAAACTGCCCACAACTCTTGGTTGGAATTTGTTACCAATGACTGAATGTGTAGCATAGCAAAGACATCCTGGAACCCTCATATGCTTCATAGATGGACTTTTCTTATGAAACAATTCATAAGAGGGCCCTGCAAGTACTGGTGTAGGCCTTCTGTTTATCAAGTAGACTGCTAACAATTCACATTTATCCTAAAACCTTAATAGGATTTACCCTTGAAATTTTACTACCCTAGCTACCTCCAGTATGTGTTTGTGTTTTCTTTCTACCAGCCCATTCTGTTGGGGTGTGTATGGACATGACCTTTGATGAACTATGCCAAATTTAGTAAGCATGTTTGCAAATTTAGAGTTAATGAACTCTGTTCCATTATATGTTCTAATCACTTTAACCTTAGTGTTAAATTGTGTTTGAACCATGAAAAGAAAATTAATAATGGCAACAATTGCATCAAACTTTAGCTTTAAGGGATAAATCCATGTTACTCTAGAATGATCATTCACTATTGTCAAGATGTATTTATTTCCATCATATGTTGCAATTCGAAATGGTCTCCATATATCCATGTGTAACAATTCAAACACATTCTTTAACCTATCTCTACTAGTAGGGAAATGTAATCTTGCTTGTTTTGCCAACGGGCAAACATCATAACTACTTATTACATTCCTATATAGTACTTCACTAACATTCAACATATGTTTCACGACCTTTGATGATGGGTGGCCTATTCTTTTGTGTCAAAGCTGCAAGGTATTTTGATCCAACTACACATTCATGGACTTTGGGATTAACTCTTGTCCTTTATTTTGAATTGTAGAGGTTAGCAAATAGAGTCCAATAGTTTCTCTACCAGTCTCTTTTAGCTTCTCAGTGAAGAGGTCCTGTAGTACATAAAAATTAGGAAAGAGTGCAGCCATACATCTCAGTTCCCTAGTTAGTTTGGACACAGACAATAGATTACACTTGAAATCTGGAATGTATAGAACATTCTTAATTTCTTTCCCTTCTCCTATATTGCATCTACCAATATGTGAAACTTTTGCTTTAGTCCTATTAGGTAATTGCAATTGTCATTCCATTTTGAGATACTACATTGTGTAATTCAGAAAGTGAACTAAGGTTTGAGGTTATATGATTGGTCGCACCTGTTTCTATGATCCATTCATGAGTACTACCTGCCTTGTCTATTAAGCAGACAGTGAAACGAGATATATCTGCCATGTTGGTTGTAGTATCCATCATCTCTTCTTTGTTTAGCAACTTCAGGATCTGATTGAATTGCTCCTCTGTGAACATAGGCCCCAATCCATATCTCGAGGAGCTCCCCTTCTCGACATGTGTGTTTGGTGCATTCCTGTTTCCCTGCATCTGAGAGTTAGTTTCTCCCAACACTGCAGAATTAGCTGAACCATATCCTCTTCTCCTTTTAGATTTGAAGTCAGTTGGATATCCTACTATCTTATAACAATTCTCCCTAGTGTGCCCTTTCATTTTGCAAAACTCGTACTGGAGATTGTTTTTCTTCTTAGGTCGAAATTGACCACCAGCAGTCCTAGTAGACATTAGTTCAGTAACTTCACTTCCTTCAGTTAAATCATGAGGATTAGACATAACTCTTTGACTATTATTTACTCTAGGTACTGGAATTATCATAAGTATCTGGCTACGAGCTTGTTAATATGATTCATTAAGTCCCATCAGAAATCGTAGCAGCTTCAAACGTCCTATAAAAGCCACAAATTCACCTGATTTTGCACAATCATAGCCCAAAGTTGGGGCCAAACTAGCAGACTCTGCCCAGAGTACTCACATCTTTGAGAAATATGAGGAGATCGAGTCAGTACCTTGATGAATTGTTGCAATTTCTCTGTGAATTTGGAAGATTCTCGAATAATCTATCTTATCAAATCGCTCTTTCAAGTCCTTCCAAACTTCACTGGCATTTGAAGAGTAAACGATGCCACTGAGAAATTGTAGTGAAACACAATTCATGTACCAAAATATTCCCTCTTGCAGGTGCCATCGATGAACCCTAGCTTGTTCCTACCTAGGATTGCAATTTTCATCGCTCGACTCCATACAGAATAGTTTTTCTGGTCCTCTAAATTGAAGAGAAATCAATACATCTCCCAAATTGTTAATTGAATTGAGAAAAAATAGGTGATTGTGACTCAATTTCTCCAGGAGTTCAGTGCCAACAACTTCCATGACTGAGCTCCGTCACTATTCTACGATGAAGAGTTAACTAGAAAAAAAGTTACTCTAAATGACAACACTTATAGCCGATTGCTCTGATACCATGTCAAGTTTAGGGAAAGGAATCAATCTTGCAGGAATAAGATAAGAGCTTCTTCTTCTTTACTGAAAGGAGAAAAATGAATTACAATGTACAGTCAACCTCCTAAGCTACTGTTATAAAACTAATTCACCGACTAACTGCTGAGTTAATTACTAACTTCTACATTTACATATACACCCATCACTTTTAAGTTAGCTACATAATACTACCTTGTTTCATTATTGTTACTCTCAACATTGGAGATACCTAGATAAGGCTATATAAAAAACTTGAAGTAGATCGAGTTGATGTGAATTATTTCTAGTATAAAATCTTAATTTAAATCGTCTAAGGAAAATTCACCGCGACAATATTTATAAGTTATGTATATCATGTATATCCTGTATATTAGTGTCTATCATATAAGTTGTCCATTCATTTAAATTTTCCGTACGAATTTCTAACTTCTCCTCATTTCTTCTGCATTATTTTAACTACTAAGAAAGCAACAGTAAGTGTAATTTTCTACTGATCTTAGTGTTCGGTGAAACACTAGGGTTTGAAGTACTACTACACCAGTGTGTAATTCGTTCTATTGGCTCAGATTAAATTCTGTTTCGTTTATATTTCAATTTATATGTTATTTTATCTTCACCAGAATTATTTTAACAATACAGTTTACTAACATCTAATACCACCCAATCGACATAAATTATAGTTGCACACCATCGAAAATTTCAAGCCAAACTTCACTAGTTTTTACCTAGTAAGAAGCACAGATTTTGCGGGATTGTTAGGTGACCTTTCAACTATAAAAAAAAAATAAAAGCATGTTTGGAAAGCCACCAAGGAATTGGATTTAGGTGGTATTGAGTGTAATTACATAGTTTGGCATGCCTGTTTAGCCAAGTAACTATTTGATCATCTTGAAATTGGGTGTAACTGGAGGGGTGTAATTACACTCTCTATTTCTCAAGGAGGAGTTGAGAATGGGTGGTAATTACACTTTGTAATTACATGGTTACTTTTTTAGTTGCTTTCCTTTTTGTTTTTATTTTAATTTATTTCTTTATAACTTTTTATTTCTAGTATTTTACTTTTTTAATTTAAAATTTTCTTTTTAATTTCTTTTGAAATTTTAAAAATATTTTTCTTTATATATTATTATATTTATTTCTCTACCTTTACTTTTTGTTCTTCTATATAATTTCTTATATTTTATATTTTATTTATTTTATTATTCTATTTCTTGAGACTGCACCTTAGAGGATTAGAAATAATGAGTCATTAACAAACTTGGCATATAATGAGTGATTCATTTTACTTGTTTTAGTAGTATTGACTCACATTGCATGTTGTTCATTTTAGTTAGAATTCCATGATGTTCTTACAAAATATATTGTCATGACCCAAAATTTAACAATGATCGTTATGGCGCCTATCATGTAAAAAGGCAATCCTATTCCCAAATTATTACTACTAGTTTGATTATAAGAATTTAATAAATTATTTTTAATAATTTAATTCGTGATAAACTAAACCAACTCTATATATAAATAATATGAAATACAAAAACGAGCCTAAAACATCGGGGCGTTACTAAGTCATGAGCGTCTAAAGCTATGAACTAAGATATATAAACTGTCTAACTGTCCAAAAAAAGAAATGACAAAAGGGTGTAATAAGGTCCTGTTGACACTAGGTGGCCTGAACTTAACAATCGCCGCGCTCTAACTCACCTGGATATGCACATAAAGTGCACGGTATAGTATGAGTAAAACCAACTTAGTAGTAATAAAATAACTAAGGAACTGAGCAGTAGTGAGGAGCTAAGCAAAATAGTTCAATTATTTATTTTCACAATTTATAATAAATATGAATAAATAGGTAAATTCCGTAAAATCAACAAATGCAACAAAGAAATGAACAGGTAAATGCAGCAACAACAAAAGTAAATGCAATCTCACAGCAATGTCACTCCATCACTCATCACTCGTACTCAGTACTCAACACTCAATACTCAATATACTCAACACTCTACACTCACTAGGGTGTGTACAGACTCCGAGGGCGCTCCCAAAGCTCAAGTGCTAAGCACGGATGACTCATGTGTCGTCATATCAATACCTGGATCCGCAGGGCCAACTCACATGCTACACGGACAACTCACGTGCTATGGTATCAATACTTGGAGCCGCACGGTCAACTCATATGTTATCCGGAAAACTCACGCGTTGTGGTATTAATATCTTCACAATCAGGCCCTCGGCTGAACTCAATCATGTACCTCACTAGCCTCACTATCATCAAAAAATAAGGGAACACATCCTATATTAAGTATCATAACATATTAGCAAATAATAGAGACTGAGATAAATATGTACAATAATTTCTATGGTTGAGTAAAAATAATGTGAGCATGAATAAACCCTAAGAATGTTCTCTAACATGAGGGAAATTAAGTTCAACAAGTAAACAGATAACCACAGATAATAGCTATTAGGCCTCGCAGCCTTACGGGATGGACAAAGTATCAAGCTCTCGAGATATACACCCACACGCCCGTCGCCTAGCGTGGGTATCACCTCTAAGCAATTACATGATATCAAATTCTCCGGGTTTATACATTCAAAGCTAGATTTAAATATGTTACTTACCTCAACAGTGTAAAATCCTACTCCGGGATGTCCTCATCTTTGGACTCGGTCTCAGAAAGCTTCAAATCCTACCATAATCAGGTTAATACTATCAACATATGCTAAATAATCGAATTTCACAATAAAAACTACAAAAATATGCCAAAAATTTGAAACCGCCAAAACCTGGCCCCCGGACCCACGTCTCTAAACTAGCCAAAAATGGAAGAATAGCAAACCTCTTCCTCTCCCGAGTGTAATCATATAAAGTTTATCAAAATTGGACTCTGTTTGGTTCCTCAAATACTCACTTAAAACTCTCTAAACTCAAACCTTAGCTCCCTCAATTTCACTTTGGAATCATCAATCAAATCCAATAAACAAGGCTAGATTGATGAAATATAACCTAACCCGAGTATAGAATACTTACTCCAATCCCTATGGTGAAAAGTGCCTCCAAAATTGCCCAAATTCGAGCCCCCTAATTCAAAATATGACCGAATGAACAAACCCTAGTTTTATATATTTTTCTGCCAACTATTCTGCCTCGTTTATCGTTCCAAACACATCCTAAAGCTCACTTTATTTGCCTCCAATGGATTCCTTGTAAAATATTAATTAAGATAAGCTTTTGAATTACTCAATTTGACCTTATAATGAATGAGATATGTTGGTTTCAATATTTGCAAATAATGCAGATTTTTAAATACGCCTTCAGTGGTAGTTCAATAATTAATCTGAAAAATCTAGCAACCTAATTTGAAGTAAAATCACCACAAAATCTTCATACAATATCCAAATTCGACGATTATTTTTGCTACGAGTCCGTAATTACGATACTGATCTAACGCATCAATCAAAATAGAGATTGGAGCTCATTTGTTAAATATGATATCATTTATGCCTAAAGAAACGACATCAAAACATAAGAAAAACGAGCGCAACACAACTCAAACCTCTCTGAAACTCGCTCGAGGCCCTCGGGACCTCAACCAATAATTCCAACAAGTCATATATCACTACCCGAACTTAGTCGATCCTCCATATCACCCAAAACAACACCAATACACCAAATCAACCCTGAATTCAAGCCTAAGAACTTCTAAACTTCCAACTTTTGCCAATTCAAGCCTAATTCTACCACGGACCTCCAAATTACATTTCGGACACACTACAAAGTCCAAATCACCCAACGAAGCTAGCGAATTATGAAAATCCAAATCCGAATTTGATTACTCATAAGTCCACTTCTGGTTGACTTTTCTAACATAGCTTTCTAATTAAGTGACTAAGTTTTCATTTCACTCTAAGACTACTCCGAACCAAACATACCAACTCGATACAACTCAACACAGATGAACAATATATAAGGAAATAGAAATGGGGGAAAGAGGGCTATAACTCTCAAAATGAACAACCGGGTCGTTACATCCTTCCCCTCTAAAACAAAAGTTCGCCCTCGAACAAGTCTAAAACGTACCTAAAATCACATGATATACCACATAATTCAAACACTTACAACAATATTTTCTAATCATAGGAGCTGCCCAAAACAACCAAATACTGGTAATAAACCTTTTATTAGACAAAGCCTGAACAAGCTATATCAAGTCACAAATCAAACATCCATTAGTCCTTGCTACATCTGAAGTAAACCCTTCTCGTCACATTTGATCAATATGAACACAATCTCGCAGTCAAATCATACTCTCCACATAGCCAGAAAATCATAAATCCCACTAATAGGGATACTAACGGACATATAAGCACGTGCTCACACAATCAATACCTCAGTACTCAATCCATATTCAAAACCTAGCCTCATGTCCACTAGACTAGCCCAAATTCAACACAAAGAAATCACAGTTCGCATCTCATCCATGATATCATCAGCTGTTGATGCACAACTGATACCGAGAGCTCATGTGAGCATACGTATTCATGGAAGGAATTCAAAGAGTTATACTTCAATCTGAATCAATACCGCATGATAAGAATTCAAGAATGTGAAATTTTTCTAAAGGTTCTGCAGCCTTTCGAAGATAAGTATAGACCTCTCCGTACCGATCCACAAGAATTTACTAAACCTGCTCATGACTCATATGACCTATATAACCTATGCTCTAATACCAACTTATCGCGACCCAAAATCTAACCATGGTCGTGATGACACCTACTGTGTTAGAAGAAAATCCTATACCCAAAATATTACTATTAATTTGATTATTAGAATTTAATAAAACATTTCTAATAATTTAATTTGTAATAAATTAAACCAACTCTAAATATAAATAATATGAAATACGGAAATGAGCCCGAAACATCGGGGTGTCACTAAGTCACGAGCGCCTAAAACTATGAACTAAGATATATAAACTATCTAACTGTCCAAAAGAGCAAATGACAAAAGGAGTAATAAGGTCATGCTGACACTTGCAGCTACCTTGTAATCTCCACAAGTAGCCACCGAACTCAACAATCATCGTGATGTAACTCACCTGGATCTACACATAAATTGTAGGGTGTAGTATGAGTACAACTGACTCAGTAGTAACAAAAATAACTAAGGATTTGAGCAGTAGTGACGAGCTAAGAAAAATAGTCTAATCATTTACTTTCACAATTAATAATAAACATGAATAAACAAGTAATTCCATAAAACCAAGAATAAACAGGTAAATTCCATAAAACCAACAAATGCCACAAAGCAATTAACAGGTAAATGCAGCAACAACAAAAGTAAATACAACCTCACAGCAATATCACTCCATCACTCATCACTCACACTCAGCAGTCAACACTCAACACTCTATACATTCAACACTTTGTGCTTACTAGGGTGTGTACAGACTCCGGAGGCGCTCTCAAAGTCCAAGTGATAAGCATGGACAACTCACGTGTCGTCATATCAATACCTGGATCTACATGATCAATCACATGCTACACGGACAATTCACACGCTATGGCATCAATACTTGGACCCGCATGGTCAACTCACGTGCTACGCGGACAACTCACATGATATGGTATTAATATCCTCACAAACAGGCCCTCGCCCTTACTCAATCATGTACCTCACTAGCCTCACCATCATCAACAAATAAGGGAATAAATCCTACATCAAGTATCTCAGCATATTAGCAAATAATAAAGACTGAGGTAAACATGTACAATAATTTCTATGGCTGAGTATAAATAATGTGAGCATGAATAAAGCCTAAGCATGATCTCTAACATAAAGGAAAACATACAAGTGAACACAAAACAACAAATAATAGCTATTAGGCCTCGCAGCCTCAGGGACGGACCGAGTCTCAATCCCTCGAGGTATACACCCACATGTCTATCACCTAGCATGGGTATCACCTCAAAACAATCACATGATATCAAATTCGCTGTGTTTATACCCTCAAAGCCAGAGTTAAAACTGTTAATTACTTCAACAACGTAAAATCCTACTCCGTGATGCCCTCGTCCCTAGACTCTGTCTCTAAAAACTCCGAATCTAACCATAATCAGATTATTACAATCAACATGTACTAGAGAATTTATTTCGACAATAAAAACTACAAAAATAGACCAAAAATCTGCGGCCAAAACCCCGCCAACGGGCCCATGTCTCAAAATTATTCAAAAATGGCAAAAATAATAAACCTTGTCCTCTCCCGAGTCTAAACATATAAAATTTATCAAATCAGACTCTGTTTGGTCCCTCACATCCTCACTTAAAACTCTCCAGAATTCAAATCCTAACTCCCGCAGTTTCACTTTGAAATCATCAATCAAATCCCAAAAATAAATATGGATTCTTGAAATATAGCCAAACCCAAGTAGAGAACTCTTACCCCAATCCCTTTGGTGAAAATTTCCTCAAAAATAACTCAAATCCGAGCTCCCCAACTAAAAATATAACCGAATGAACAAACATTAGTTTTATATATTTTTCTGCCAGCTAATCTGCCTCGTTTATCATTCCAAACAGATCCTGAAACTTGCTTTATTTGCCTCTAATGAATTCTTTGTAAAATTCTAGTCAAGTTAGACTTTTGAATCACTCAATTTGACCTTATAATGAATAAGATATGTTGGTTTCAGGATTTGCAAATAATGCAGATTTTTAAATACGCCGTCAGTGACAGTTCTGTAATTAATCTGAAAATTCTAGCAACCTAATTATTAGTAAAATAGTCATAAAATATTCATACAATATCCAAATTCGTCTACTCTTTTTTTTTTGCAGTTCCGTAATTACGATACAGATCTAATGCTTCAATCAAAAAAGAAATTGGAGCTCATTTGTTTAATATGATATCATTTATGCATGTAGAAACGACATCGAAACATAAGAAACACGAGTGCAACACAATCCAAACTGCTCCAAAACTCATCCGAGATCCTCGGGACCTCAGCCAGTAATTCGAACAAGTCATATATAACTACCCTAACTTACTGGAACCTTCATGACACCCAAAATAACACCAATACACCAAATCAACCAAGAATTCAAGCCTAAGAACTTCTAAAGTTCCAACTTTCGACAATTCAAGCCTAATTCTACCACGGACCTTCAAGTTATATTTCAGACACATTCCAAAGTCTTAAATCATCCAACGAAGCTGGCCGAATTATAAAAATTTTAAATCTGAATTCGATTACTCATAAGTCAACTTTCGGTTGACTTTTCTAACTTAGCTTTCTAATTAAGTGACAAAGTATTTATTTCACTCCAAAACTACTCCGAACCCAAACATACCAATTAGATATAACTCAACACAGTTGAACAATACATAAAGAAATAAAAATGGGAGAAATGGGGCTATAACTCTCAGAACGAACGTACAACCAGGTCGTTACACATATATTTTTAGTTTTTGTATGTATCTAAACTAAATATTATTAAGTTGGAATATATATATATATATATGTATGTATATATATATATATATATGTATGTATGTATGTATGTATATATATATATATATGTATGTATGTATGTATGTATATATATATATGTATGTATGTATGTATGTATGTATGTATATATATATATATATATATATATATATATATATATATATATATATATATATATATATATATATATATATATATATATATATATATATATATATGTATGTATATATATATATATGTATATATATATATGTATATATATATATGTATGTATGTATATAATATTTTGTACCATATTAGTTATAAATATTTGATTACTAATTATTCTATATTCGCGAAAAAAATACACATCTTATATATCAAATATAATTTTTTTATATATATAAAACATTATTGGCATATATTTATTATATTAATTTTTAATTTTTATAATTTATTTATTTAAAATTTAATATAACCGTGTAATTATATTTGTGCAACAAAATAGTAAACTTGCAATTACATTGTAAGTACACTACGACAAACAATCATGTCATTATAATTATACAATAATATAATTATAAGGCCGTGTAATTACTACCATAGACGGTTCTAGATACATGGATGTGGGTGCTTAAGCACCTATTGACAAGTGTATAAAGGCATATAAAAAATACTAAGAAACTAATACATTTAGTTAGAAAGCGCCCAGGGAATAAATAACGACGATGGGAGATTAATTTCGCTAAAAGCAAATGATTAAATGGCAGTCTTATTTTATTTTATCTTTTGAATGTCGTCCCCGTTTCTCCCCCATTCAAACCATTTTCATGTTTTCTTTTCTACTCTATTGCTTTTCAGTAGCGATTTATTTGTCTCAATTATAATTCTTTTTATTTTTTTTATTTCTCTTTGGTACTATCGACTTTTTGCTCACTTTTATTTTTGTGTTTTTATTTTTTCTTATTGATCTAATTCATTGATGCAAATGGAGGAAAAAACCTGTTTCTAAAAAGACCCCAAATTAGCTTTCCTGAGGATTAAACAATTTCCAGAACCACATAATAGATAAATCTTTTAACAATATTGTTGGTGAATTTTAAATAATTATTTAGTTTATTAGGAAGAGCGTAAAATATTTGCAAGTGTAATCAATGGCATATTATTTATATAATTTTCAAAATATAAAAATTGTCGAGTATCTTATGATTTGCGATTGGAATTTTTTTTATAATAGTAACACTAATTTAAGTTTCCTCATTAACTTTTAGTTCTACATTTATGTTATGTGATTGATAGGAACTTTATATTTAAAGAAAGTGAAGCATCCATCACCTTTAAATTCTAGATCCGTCACTAATTATTATCCTAATAATTACGCTAATCTGGAACCTTCTTCTTCTTCTTTTTTTTTTTGATAAACTGGAAATATTATTAATAGAAACTAAGTAGCAACAGTTTCATAATCAATAAGATCAGTACATAATGCTTTAAAGATGTTTTTCTTTCAGTACATAAATACTGGAACCTTCGATACTGCTTTAAAGATATTTTTCTTTCTCTTGTTGATCCTATTTACATCACTGGTAGTGTTGCATTAAAATATCTTTAAAGAAATTAGTGTTCTTTTTATTTTTGGAGTATTTAGGTACGGAATTCATTGGAAAATTGGAGTGTAACAAGTCACATCTACGTGATTGATATCCGACATGTTACAGGATTCGAGTAAATCAACTCATATGATCCATTCCACAATACACATGAAAACCAATTAAATGCAGAAGCCATTTGAAAATCATATATATTTTTCAAGAAACAACAATAACAAATTTAATATAAACCTACAAGATATATTTTCCAATCCAATCATGAAATATTTTTCGTATCCAAAATCATATATGAAGCATTTAATAAAAGTAATAAAATTTAATGAAGTAATTATCTTTCATGTATATTGTGTACAACTTCACTATAATATCCCAATGTAATTACCTATAGAGCATCTATACCAAAGAATAAAAAAAACACTTGGGACAATTCTCGACTGAAAAAATGAGTAATAACATGACAACTACCACAAAATAAAATTGGTGCCTCACTATATACCTTGAGAATAGAGTCATGATCCTAATCCTGTCCACATGTTAAGTATCATACATTATCATAAAATATGTAAAGTAAGTGGGACCCGGTTTATTATTGCATAAATAGCTATTTACGTTATGGCCGTTTTACATAAACAACCCTTCTGAAGAGAGCACCTCTTTGACTGAGCTCAACAAATTGGCTATAAATAGCAGTCAATTCTCTCAGATTTCATACGAATTTCTGAATACGCCTCCTTTCTTTTGCATAGTTTTAACTAAAAAGAAAGCAATAGTAAGTGTGATTTGCAATCGATCTTTTTTGTTCGCTGGAGCACTGGGGTTTGAAGTACTACTATATCAGTGTGTAATTCGTTCTATCATAGGAAAAAATACTCCATAACCTTGGGTACTAGGAGGGAATTCAATTCCTTAAGGAAACACATCGAGTTCACTGGGCTCGGATTAAATTCTGTTTCATTAAATTCTGTTTATATGTTATTTTATCTTCTGCAGAAGTATTTTACAAATTCAGCTTACTAATAAGCTAAAGAATTTAATTATTTTCTGTATTTGTGTTATACTTACTGTTTTTAGAGACTAAAACCTTTGTGTTTTTTTACTCCATTGGAGATTAAAATTTACGTGATTTTAACGTGTGTTTGTGTCATTCTTTTACATAAATGGCGAATGACAACAAGAACGAGACTGCTTGTATGATGACAGCCAATACATTGACAAGCCGAACAACACCTGCATTGGCTCCAACAGAAAAAACTCAAAAATATTTTCGGGATTGGTTTCAAGTGGTAGCAGCAAAAGATGTTCTTCTACTTGATGACTTTAAGTCTACAGAAGTTCATTAAGGAAGATGTTTCTGTTCTGCCCGATGAAACTCCAGAGAATGAACACTTTCTCGTGATTGAAGTGTGGAAGCATTTTGATATTTTATGCAAGAATAACATTCTTACGGAGTGGAGGATAATTTGTATAATGTCTACAGTAACGTGGAGCCGTCAAAAGAACTGTGGATTGCACTTGAACGGAAATATAAAACTGAAGATGCTAGGTTGAAGGAATTCCCTGCCGCTAAATTTTTGGACTATAAAAATGGTAGATAACAAGTCTTTTATCACCCAAGTCCAGGAACTGCAAGTGATTATTCAAGATATTCTTGCTGAAGATATAAATCGAATTAATACCGATGTTAAAAGTAGTAATTTTAGTATTTTTACTAATAGAATTTTCATTGAAGGTCTTGTTATCAATGAAGCATTCCAAGCTGCACCGATGATTGGGAATTTTCCTCTTTTGTGGAAGGACTTCTAAAGCTACTTGAATCACAAACGCAAGGAGATGTCGCTTGAAGATCTCATTGTTTGGTTGAAATCGAAGAGGACAATAAAGTTGCAAAAAAAAGAAGCCTTGAAACTCAACAATAATGGGAGTAAACATTGTTGAGGATACTCCATAAAAATAAGAGAAAGAAGAAGCAAGCTTCTGGACCAAAAAGCAACCCAAGTAAGAAGAAGTTCAACAGAAATTGCTACAATTGTGGGAAAGATGGACACAAATCTAAAGATTGTCGTGCTCCAAACAAAGACAAGAAGAAGGGTCAAGCAAACATGGTTGAAAAGCATGAATATTGTTGATGACTTGTGTGCTATGTTTTCTTAATGCAACCTGGTGGGAAATCCTAAGGAGTGGTGTATTGATTCTGGAGCCACTCGCCATATTTGTGCCATTAGAGAAGTTTTGCTACATATGCTCCCGTTGGACCCAAAGGGAAAAAGAGTGCAACGCGCATTAACTCCTCCTGATGAGAGCATCAATTCACATCCTTGAGCCTTCACATCCCGATCTTGTACACTAGCTTCTTGAAGGTTGATGTTGGTAGAGAGTTTGTGAACAAATCAGCCATATTATCACTTGAACGAATTTTTTGCACATTGATATCACCATTCTTTTGAAGATCATGTGTGAAAAATAACTTTGGTGAAACGTGTTTTGTCCTATCTCCTTTTATGAATCCTCCCTTCAATTGAGCTATACATGATGTATTGTCTTCCTACAAAATCGTAGGCAGTTTATCACACTTCATACCACATTTGTCTCGAATAAGATGTATTACAGACCTCAACCATACACATTCTCGACTCGCTTCATGAATAGAAATTATCTCGGCATGATTAGATGAAGTAGCCACGATTGATTTCTTAGTCGATCGTCAAGATATGGCAGTGCCTCCACAAGTAAATACATAACTTCTTTGAGACCGAGCCTTGTGTGGGTCAGATAAATACCCAGCATCGGCATAACCAAAAAGATCAAAACTGTAATTATTGCCATAAAATAAGCTCATATCGGCAGTTCCTTTTAGATACCGTAATATGTTTTTGATTCCATTCAAATGTCTCCTTGTAAGAGCAAAGCTATATCTTGCTAAGACATTAACTGAAAAAGGTATGTCAGGCCTTGTAGTGTTAGCAAGATATATTAGTGCACCAATTGTATTAAGATATGGTACTTCAGGATCAAGTAGCTCTTCATTCTCTTCTTGAGGTCAGAATGGATCCGTATTCACATCAAGTGATCAAACAACCATTGGAGTACTTAATGGATGTGATCCATCCATGTAAAACCGTTTTAATATCTTTTCTATATAGGTAGATTGATGAACAAAAATTCCATTTGCTAAATGTTCAATTTGTAAACCAAGACATAATTTTATCTTTCCGAGATCTTTCATCTCAAATTCCTTCTTTAAGTAATCAATTGCCTTTTAGAGTACTATAGGAGTACCAATAAGGTTTATGTCATCAACGTATACGGAAAATACAATAAATTTCGATATTGTTTTCTTTATAAAAACACATGGGCAAATGGCACATTTGTATAGCCTTCCTTTAAATAAATATTCACTAAGACGATTATACCACATTCGTCCTGATTGCTTTAGACCATACAAAGATCTTTGTAATTTGATTGAAAGCATTTACCGGGACTTAGAATTATGTGCATTAGGAATTTTAGATCCCTCGGGGATTTTCATGTATATTTCATTATCAAGTAATCCATAAATGAGAGAGATTGAGAAATATTGATGAATTGGTGAATAATGAAATCAATAAGTTACAACTTCAGGTTTCGAATTTAGCAAAGTGCACTGTTCATCGGAATAGTGAATCCGTCACTATTATCACCGGAATTCAGTGGTGGATTGTTGCAATTTTGAAGTCATAAGATCCCCTTCCTTTTGCGAACAATCCTAAATTGAGTTTTTTATCATATCTGTAACCAATTCTTCTACATCTAAGATCTTATTTTCGATCTACAGTAATTTCATCAACTTCTCAATTTCCAGCTCAATTCCTTTTCGATATCATGGAAGGAATGTATTCTGTTTGAGTTCTGAGTTTTGAAACTAATGGAAGCGTCGCCCTCTCCCCAGCCTTGTGCTATGGGAGAGGCTTCCCAAATAATCTCAGAAAATCAAACGGTGCACGGATCCAAACAGTCATATGCATCGCTTTTTGCTGGACAGCAAACTGCCGAGACAAATTCAAAGCTGGAGCTCTGTCCAGTTTTGTTCGATCAAGGATTGCTGATTGTTGAGTTCACAGTGGATGAAGTAAATTCATTCACAAGGGAGGAAGGTCTCCAACAAGCTCTAATAATCAAATTTTCATATGGTGAGCCAGAACTTCAAGAGCTGAGGCAGATTTTGCCGAAGCAACTAGGTGTCAAAGGAAGATGCAACATCCGATAGCTAGAATATCGTCACATCCTTGTAAGAATTTTTTTTTTTGAAGATTATGCTCATGTGGTGTCAAGAACAAATGGCTATGTAAAGGCTAAAGGAGATGAGTTCTTCTTTAGTACATTCCCATGGATTTAATCCGCGAGAAGAAACGTCAAAAGCTGTGGTTTGGATCTCCTTTCCGGATCTGCGTGCAAATCTGTTCGCCAAAAAATCGTTATTATCCATCGCATCAGCAGTGGGAAAGCCTATTGCAGTAGATAAAGCTACTAAAGATCGAACGCGACCAAGTACGGGAAGAGTTAAAGTATTGATCAATTTACTGGACAAACATCCAACGCAAATAAAGATCAAGATAGTAGATTCAAAATCTGGAAAAGTAGCAGATTTCGACCAACAGATCGTGTTTGATAATGTTCCTGCATACTGCACGAATTGTAGTCACCAAGGACATAATGTAAAATCGTGTCGATGGATTTCAGAAAATGGAGCAGCAGTTCATATTGGTGAATCAGATGGTAGGGGCAGAATGTCTAAATTAGAAGGTGATGCCAGGGACTACTTGAATGCTAATTTTGCAGGTCGTCGAACTGAAAGGATGCTTCCTAATGTGATTCAGGATATATGACAGTTAAATAATTCGGGCTCTGGTTGCCAAACTGTTAAAGCTATTTCAACTCCAAATGATGACGGAGTGCAGATTTTTAAAAGGCAAAATACAGTACCTCTACATACTCCTCTGAATGGTTTAAGTGAAAACCAAACTAGTAAAGGAATGTCAATTTTGAAACCTTCTGCTGCCTATTCTGTTGCAGTAGGTGACACTGAAAATAAATATGTCCAGAGATGTTTGTAGGCAAGATAACACCATCGAGCAGCAGTTATTGTTAAAGGCTAATAACAAGCACAAGGGTACATTGTCTGGCAAAGCAAATGGTACTAACGCAGAAGAGGCTTTGAATGTTAGTCCTGGTCCAACTGGTGCTTCATCCGAGTCAGTGGATAATTTAACAGTTCCAAATTACTGTGACACTTCAGAAATTCCTGGACCACAACAATGTAGTGAATTGCCTAATCCAGCAGCTCTGCCTACTAACAATCTTGCCATTGTAACTGAGACCAATGTGCTAAGAACTAGACAAGTAGGTGCGACTGTAGAACATAATGCAGGTGTGAAGGAAGATTTTGGTGGACCACAACAATTTAGTGAATTGCCTAGTCCAGCAGCTCTGCCTACTAACAATCTTGCCAATGTAACTCAGACCAATGTGCTAAGAACTGGACAAGTAGGTGCGACTGTAGAACATAAGGCAGGTGTGAAGGAAGATTTTGGTCGATCTGATTTAGCAGTCATACATGGGGCAATGCAGATTACTGCAGACCACAAAATTTCCAATGAACAGGTTGGGCAATTTGTTGATATTAATGGACAACATCTCAGTTGCATCATGCAGATGTTAGGAGCCCAAAAATCTGTTTCTGATCCTACAAAATCCATTCCTAGTCCAAAGGGTGCGTCTGCCCAGAGTGAAACCGACAATGCAAAAAGCAGTGAAGTGGAGCAGATCGACCAGTTGCAGATAGTGCAGAACTCTAACAACAATAACATTTCACTGGCTAGACAATCAAAAGGAGTTAATATGGAGGCATCGGATTTCAATCCTATCGCTAATCAAAATGCTATGTCAATTAAGTCAAGGGAGAAGTCGACAGTAACAAACGTAATTGATAGCTCAAAAAAACCTGAACAACAACATCACACAGAACTGAGAAAAACATCTGTTTTGGTTAAGCACACCAAAATAGATGATGTTGCTGAGGATAACATCAGAACCAACAGGTCGATAAATAATGAACTACTTGATGCATACTCTATTTCCTTAGAACTGGAAAATACTTTGCAATATCCTGATGATCGAGCTAAATCTGGGATAACTAATATTGATGCTATGAGACAATCAACAAGTCTGAAAGAAGATGAGGGTGCTCAGAGTTCAGATCATCATCAGATCTCTCGTCAATTTGAATGACTCAACAAGGTAGCGTGGTCTCTGCTCCAGCAGCTGCAGTTTCTAATGAAGACTTAATTCAAAGTGGTTTACAGTTATAGCTTGAGAATGTTTCTCAACAAACAATTTAAGTTGCTCAACATACTACAAATACCGGCACATCGATATCCAACAGAAATCCAACTCCATAATTCAAAAACAAAATGCATATCTGTGGAAAGTGCTCAACTTCACATACAAACTCAAATTCTTTTGTTGCACTTTCAGATTTGAATATTTAGAAGGGAACCATGAATGGAGAGAAGCCAACAATTAACAGATGTTATGGAGATCCGTCATCATCCTCTGCAAATAACAAACAGGTTTCTATGAGGGACATAGTCATTAAATCAAAATTGTGGAAAGACCAACAAGATTATGACGACGAGGAGGGCTGGGGAGAAGGATTAGCTGCTTTTTCATCTTCAGACGATGACCAAGATTTTGAGGACGACACTGCTGGAGAGGACAGTGAGGATCAGTTCAAAAATCAAAGGAAGTTAGCGACAGTTAAGTGTACTGCTAATCTGCAAATAGTAGCAAACAGAAGCACCAATTTGAACCATAATGCTCCAGTATTTTTTCCAAGAAATATTACAAAACCAGGTGAAACTTCAGCTGCTAATCGAATCGCAACATCACTACCTGTAGCTGCCCAGAATCAGATTGTACCAATTAAGTCAATCACATCTTTGGGGAAGGGACATCAACAAATTGTGTTAACTGCTTCAGAAGTCAACCTCCAGAATAGACAATTTTTGAATGAGGAGATAGGAAGACATATATATGAAGAAGGGGAGGAAAAAGATATCTTATCGCATTGTCGAGCAGAAGCGTCAAGAAATTGAGATTTATCACCAATGCATAGTAAAACAAGTAAGAAATCTCGTGAAAGAGATAGAAGTTGTGATGGCAGGATGTGTGTAGACGCTAACACACGCAGACCCCCGATGAGAATTTCAAAGCAAAAAACAAGTCATGCAACCAACTTTTACAAAGCCTAATCGTTCGAGGATCAAGCGTGAATTTTAAAGCCATATTGATAAAATTGTTCACAAATATGGAGAAAGGAAAGCAGCAATTAATCCTCTTTATTTACCATCACATTAGTATTTCTCGGTGTATTATCATCACAAAGTTCATTATAAACTCTGTGATGATCATGTTTGTATTTGGTTTTCTTTATTTTTCGTTTTTCATGCTTTTTAGATCTTGAGACTTTTTCGGGCCTTGAGAGGATTAATAAGGTAATGTTTCCGCCGGTTTTTGTTATATAGGTAACAATACTGGTGCCTCCCCCCTTATCTTATTTTCCTATTTGTTGTAATTTTCAATTTTCTTTTATAAATGAAAACCAACCCTAGGCATTTGCCAAGTGGATTGCCAAAAAAAATGATCCATAAATTATTAGGATTTATGCCCGTCACTAGAGGGGGGGTGAATAGTGCGGCACAAGAATATTGATAAATATTACGGAATTAAAATTGCAGGAATAAAATAAATTTGGTAATTAAAATAGTAAGGAAAGAACACACCGAATTTATCCTGGTTCACCACAACTTGTGGTTAGTCCAGTCCCCGAGAGACTCTCTCGAGATTCCACTAACTCCGTTAAGCTTACGGGTGCCTAACAAACCGTTACACTTGCTCGTAGATGTACACTCTACAAGACTTCAACTTGCTCGAGGATACCGCACCTCAAGACTTCAACCACTAAGATTGAGGGTACTTAGCAAACCCGACAATCAATGAGAAGATATGGTATTCTCAAACACCTTTCTCTTTTACAACAAGAACTCTCTCAAAAGAGTAGATAAAGAGATACAAAATAAGCTCTATGAACAACTCAAAGTTGTCTCTCAAATGGCTCAACAAAAGCTCTATAATAATGCACAAATGATGATCAATATGTATATGAATAATGAGAGGTGTTGTGTATTTAAAAACGTGAATTAGAGGTGTATTTATAGTGCTCAAAGTCACCAAGACCGTTGCTTAATTGCCAATCACTAATTGCTGATTTTGTGCTTGCATAATCGATTATATGATCTGCATAATCGATTATCTGCAGATCGTTCAAAAATCATATGCGGATTTTAAGCAGAATAATCGATTATTCAAGTTGCATAATCGATTATCTGTTAACGTTCAAAAATCGGATGCAGATTCTGTGCAAGCATAATCGATTATTGCCTTGTGTATAATCGATTATATTTCAGCGTTTTAAAAATACTTTGGCAACGGTCAATGAATAATCGATTATGCTATCTCGTATAATCGATTATTTTGTTATTTTGAAAATCCGGTTTTACACTGTCTTAACATAATCGATTACAAGTGAGACATAATCGATTATATTGTTGTCTTGAAAATTTCGGTTAACACTGTCTTAACATAATCGATTATAAGAAATACATAATCGATTATTTATGTCAAGATTTGAAAAACATGTTTGAAAATCATTTTGGTTAAGATGAAAATGTTTGAAATCATTTTGTTTGAAGTATTTGAAATATGATTTGATAAAATGATTTTATGCATATTTATGATGACCTATGTTGAGCCAAAAGACGAGATAACTTAAACGTTGCTCTTACATTGGTTCTACCTAACGACCTACGCCTTGGGTCTTCGGTCTTGAACTTTTGAGCTCTTCTTTGGCTTGTCTATGCAATCCATTCATCAATATGCTTCTCGGCATTCAATCTTGATTGTTTGTCATATAATAGCGTTGTTTGACACTTGACTTCATTGTTTGTCATTCATCGACTTTGTTGTTTGTCATTCATCAAAACCTATACCTGAAAATCATGCTAATACAACCAAAGCACATATATTTCTACATAAATGTAGGCGGTAACCACATCCGGTAAATGCATGTCAAGCTTTTCATGGACAGCAAAATTTATGAGATAACGGAACGTTATAACATCCATAATGGGTGAATATGTCTCTTCATAATCTACACCACGCCTTTGTGAAAATCCTTGTGAAACAAGGCGTGCCTTATATATTTGGACCTTGTTTTCTCATTTCTCTTGCGTGCAAAGACGCATTTATAGCCAACAGGCTTAACACCATTAGGTGTTTGGAATACAGGCCCAAAAACTTCACGTTTTGCAAGTGAATTCAACTCTGATTGGATTGCTTCTTCCTATTTTGGCCAATCAAGTCTTTGTCTATATTCTCTAACAGATTGAGGTTCAAGATCCTCACTTTCTTGCATAATGCTAGATGCAACATAATATGCAAACACATAATCCACCACTATATCCACTCGATTCTAATTTGTCTTAATATCGATTGGATTTATTGATAGTTCCTTATTTTCTTGATTCTCAGGCTTTGTGGATTCCTCATGAATCTCAAAATTTATTAAATTGTATATTTCTTCAGGAAATTCTTTCGTAGTGTTATTTTGATTATTTGTTTTCCTTTTTCTAGGATATCGATAATGGTCTGCCACGTTTTAGGCGTGCTTTTGACTCATTAGCTAAGACACTAGGAGATTGTCTAACAGGGACATTAATACGGATTGGAACATTCTCTGCAGGGCTATGTGATTTTGTTATTCTTTTCAAATCCGTAAATGCGTCTGGCATTTGATTTGCTATTCTTTGCAAATGAATAATCTTTTGCACCTCTTTTTCACAAATAGAGGCACGTAGATCAAGATGACATAATGATGGATTTTTTCACATAATTTTCCGTTTGGTTTCGCCAACTTCTCCCCTAATTTTGGGAAAAGAGTCTCATCGAATCAGCAGTCTGCAAATCATGCAGTAAACAAATCCATCGTTAATGTTTCAAGGTAGCGAATAATAGAGGGCGACTCAAACCCAACATATATTCCTAACCTTCTTTGGGGACCCATTTTGGTGCGATATGGCTGTGCTACAGGCACATATACTGTGTATCCAAAAATTCGTAAATGGGATATTGGGTTCATGACCCAAAACTAATTGCAACGGGAAATATTTTTGATAATATGTCAGTCTGAGTTGTACTACCATTGCTGCATGCAAAATGGTGTGACCCCAAACAGAAGTGGACAACCTCGTTTTTATGAGTAACGGTCTTGCTATTAATTGCAGACATTTAATTAAAGACTCTGCAAGACCATTTTGAGTGTGAACATGAGCTACAGGATGTTCCACTTTTATCCCAATTGATAAGAAATAATCATTAAATGCTTGGGATGAAAACTCAACAGCATTATCAAGTCTAATAGACTTAATTGGATTATCAGGAAATTGTACCCCTATCAAATTATTTGTGCCATTAATTTTGCAAATGCAAGGTTGCGAGATGACAATAGACACACATAAAATCATCTAGAAGATGTGTCTATTAAGACCATAAAATATCTAAACGACACATTAGATGGGTGAACATGTCCACAAATGTCCCCTTGTATACGTTCCAAAAATGCAGGGGATTCAATTCCAACCTTTGTTGGTGATGGTCTAATAATTAACTTTCCTTGATAACAAGAAGTGCAAGAAAATTCATTATTTAAAAAAATCTTTAAATTCTTTAATGGATGCCCATTTGAGTTTTAAATAATTTGTCTCATCATAATTGATTCAAGATGTTCCAATCGATCATGCCAAAGTACAAAGGTATTGGAATCAGTAACCTTTTGGTTTACAATAGACTATGCCTCAATTGCACTACTTCTTTTCTAATACAGGCCACAAGACAAAGATATGAACTTCTCAATAGCCCTTTTCTGGCCAGAGATATTTTTATTAATGATGAGATATTCAAGATTATTCTCATCTATTGTCTCAATATGATATCCATTTCGGCGGATATCTTTAAAACTCAACAAGTTCTTCTTGGACTTGGAGGAGAACAGTCCATTCTCTATAATAAGTATTGTTCCCTTAGGCAGAGTTATACTAGCTCTTTCATGGCCTTCAATTAATTTACTACTACCAGAAATTATAGTAACATCTTCCTTACACATACTTAAATGAGAGAAATATTTCTTCTCTTTGAATATTGTATGTGTTGTACATGAATCAACTAAACAAGTATTTTTACAATTGAACTTTGATCCAAGTATGCTTTGTGGAATATCCATATTTGCTTAATCTTACCAAAAGCTTCTTGAGACGGTAGAGTCGCGTGTTGATAACGTGTTATAAAATAATAAAAGTAGAAGAACAATATTGTGGAGAAAGAGAGAGAGGAAATTCTTATTGAATTTTGGGATGATTTACAATGGGATAACACTCCTTTATTTATAAGAAAAAAATGACTCAGTCACAAAGTAAAACTCTCTACAAGAAAGACATTCACTCCAAATGGAATTCTATTAATAACAATTTTAAAGTATATTTTTATGAAAAAAAAAATAGTGTGTAAGTTAGTTATACGAGTTTTTAGCTAATATTGTACCTTATTTTGTAGGGTAGGTCTATTTTTATTTCTCAAATATAATCTTAAGCATTTTTAATTTCTTAAATATGCAAAAGTAGAGCATTTTTAATTTTAGTGATAGAATCTATCCAAAAACTAACAACACTACCTCGTGTTACTCATGTGACACATAAGACCAACGGTAAAAGAAAAAAGTCATTCCTATTTTCCCCCAACTCATTCCCGAAAAGAGATTCTTGAATATTCCTACTTCCTTGAAGAAAAGCCATTCCTTTCACTGTTCTCCAGAAAGAAAAAAAAGGATTGTGTCAAACTCCCAGAGCAATAATTTAGAGCCCAACAGGACAAGAAAAGATTCCCATTTTTTCTTTATTTGGAAAATAATCTTTCTTGATTTCTAACCAGTGTCCAAGAAATTGTTTTTAGTTCAACTTTTTTTATATCTTTCAAAACTCTTTTAAAATGTCTCACATAGAGAACGCAACAGAGTAAAACTACAAAATCGTACTTGCGAACTGCAATTACAATGGTGAGCAAAAACAAATTTGGTTTTGAAATATGGAGATTAAAATCAATTTTCAAAATATAGAAACCAAAACTAATTCCAATATCAATTACGGGATTGGTTTCTATATTCGTCGTCTTTTTAATTTATGTATCGAAAATATTTTATAAACCAATCCCCACTAATAATACAGAGCTGATAAACTTAAGACTTTAAAGTTAAAACTTTTACTATTAAAAATTTCGGTTGATTTTTCCAAAAATAAAAGTTAAAATTTGAAGGAAAAAAATAAAGCTACGAGGATCATTTCTAGACATATTATTGAAGCAAATGAATAATCATATTGGAAATTGGCACAGAGGGAGATATTTTCAAAGTCAAATTTTTAAAGACTATTATCTAAAAATGATGAATTAAAGTGATAATTTGTGTTATCCAATAAAAGGAGAGGAATTATTTTATTTCAAAGCAGAAGATTTTCTTCATCAATCAGAGTTGGGTAGTACCATTAGTTTTTGGACAGATTCCGTCACTAAGATAGGCCTCATTTATTTTTTTTAAGATTAAAACGTTTGAATCTACATATACATGTGAATATTAAGATGTGTATTAAGATTAAGACATCTAAATCTGAATACACATCTGAATATTAAGATTTATTTTAAGATCCGAATACTAAATGATTAAGATTGTTTGATTTTTAATATCTGAATGCATATAATTTATCTTTATTTGAAAATTAATAAACATAAAATTCAAATGAAATACTAATTAATCTAATATTCTATCAATAAAATATGTTTTTTTAAAATATAGTAGTCTTTTATGGTGATGGCTAACTGTGGTGCTTGTGAATGCAGACTAGAGGCGGTGGTTGGTGGTAGGTGGGAGGTTTGGTTGATGGTGGTGGTTCAGGTTAGAAGCTAGTGGTGATTAGTAGTGGTAGCGAGTATGATTGAGGATGGTGGTGGTGAGTGGTGATAGTTAATAATGGTGGGTGGTGGTGGTAGTTGTGACTGAGAATGATGGTAGTGAGTGCTGGTAGTTTATAATGATGGGTAGTGCTGGTTATGATTGTTGATGGTGGCGGGATGGTTAGTTGTGGTAGTTGATGTGGATGAATATTTGTGGTTGACAATGATGGTGGTGGGTGATGGTAACCGATTATGGTGGCAGCTATGATTGAGGATGATGGTGGTGATAGAGGTTGAATATGGTGGTGGTGGTGGTATTGTGGTACTTCATAATGGCAGATGGTGGCAACAATTAATAATGAATATGGATGATAGCATCTTAATGAAATTAAATCTCTATTATGGATCTTAATCATACAGACATATTCAGACTCATTAATTAGTTGTGAAGTCAAAAAAAAATAAACAAACTTAATGATTAAGTTCTTAATAATTAAGATTCACACTTTAAAAAACAAACACACATAATGTCTGAGATCTGAATAATTAAGATTCAGACCTCCATCAAGTGCAAACAAACGAGGCCTAAAGATGCTCTACTTTAACATACTTATGAGATTAAATATGCTTAGAATTGTTGTAGACAATAAATTTGCGTCAAGAAAATAAAATCAAGACCGAAAAATATCGCAACAATCATAGTATTTCATTTGGAATATTTGAGGGCCTTTGAGTAATTGCTTGCACTTTAACTTGTTTTGTCCTTCGTTCTTGAGCTTGAACTTAATTTCTTGAACTTGAATTTGAAGCTTGAAACTTGTGGAGGTTTGCAGCGTTTGATCCACGAGTTATTTCTTGCTTCTTGTTATAACTCCTGGTGTCTTTTCTGGGTTATAAATGGCTCTATTTATAGTTGTGGAAGGGATGAGATGTGATAAGAACAAACTCTTTCTGACCAATTAAATTGAAGTGTGACATGACCACATTTAATTGGTCAGAACATGTCACTTGCACACGTGGCGCGATTTCATTGGCCTTTTAGTGTGACTGGGCATGCCTTGTCATTTTGACATGTGGCATGGTCATATTGGCTCTTCCGTTTGATTTAGCGCACCACGTCATTTGACATGTGGCACCAAATTGGGCCTCTAGGAAGATGACATCTTGGGCTTAGTGAAGTGAGCTCATCACTTTAGCCCAATTGAATGAGCTAGCCCAATGAATTACGACTTATTTATTTAATCCATTTATATTGGACTTATTTAATTAATTCAACTATATTAGCTCATATATTTATTTGAACCAATATATGTTGAATTTAAAATATAATCCAAACTATTTTATGAATTTAATTTTAATAAAATTTATATACTTACAAATGCCCCTACTTCAGCGCCCGTTAAAATATCAACCTATCAACTTCTAAAAGATGAGGCTTGAAGTACCATGCTTAAATGATTTCCAAGCTTACCCACCTAAACTGATTCATTCTTCTAATCTATAATCCATGCCAAGATGTTAATTTATAGTTAACATTCCATGTGAGCAAATATCATGGTGAGAGATAAGTTCTCGTTAGACAAAGTGAGTCATGGCAACTTCAAGTTAAACCTGCCAAGTAGTTAAGGTCAAGTGACCAAAGACTACAAAAATTATTATTTTAATATTAAACTTGGCCTCCAAATGTGCTTTCATTTGCAAAGAATTGATGCAACTCATCGTGACTACTTCAAAACAACTTGAATATGAGACTTAAAAGCTAATTGCCACATTGATTAGGCATATCTTGGAACTTGAATTTAATCGACGAATTTAAACCTATCACTTTTCCTTAACTTAGAAAAGCACCCTTTTTTGTAGCGTCCATTGACAAGTTGTTTTTCAGTTATAACAATTCGACCCTTTTCAAAGCACTTCCCTTGTTTAACGGAATTTGGTCTCAACATTACTTGGTTAAAGAAATAACTATGCATTATCGATTCCCTTTTGAGTTGGACGCCGAGTCCATATCAGAGACAATTTGTTGAGCCGCCTTAGCAGTCCAAGTTCTTTTCGAGGACTGATTTCCGTGATTCCCACTTCGAGCTTTTGTTTCCTATAGCCTTCTTGCAGTATCTATAGAAGCCCCATAATTTCATGTAGTTCGAGAATCAATCAACAGCTTCTGCATATCACGTGGAATTTGTTCATAAACAATTAGGAAGCACTTCTTTTCTCGTGCTTCCTTTATTTTATTATCCCTTTTTTTTAGTTCAAGCAAGAAGGATGTGTTTTTGTTTAATAAAATGATCCATGCATGAAGAAGATAATTTTGGGGTGTGAGGGAATAAGTATTCATCCATGTCCAATTCTTGGAGAGATTACTCTCAAAATGGCCTGATTTTTGGAGAGATTACTCTCAAAATGGCTCAATTCTTGAGATTACTCTCAAAATGGCCCGATTCTTGGAGAGATTACTCTCAAAATAGCCCGATTCTTGGAGAGATTACTCCTAAAATGGCCCGACTACTGAAGAGCATTTCATCCATTTAGACTTTTGTACCCATTCTAATATTATTGATTTGGACTTTGATAGCCCCTCTTTTCTTTTTCGTTTTTTTAGCACGAAGAGATGGCAAATTTCAAGGACTATACCCCACCTTTCTCAAAATTTAGACATTTCATCATCGAGACTGAAGATGGCATAGAACAAACCATGATTTTGGTTCTCACCTCACAAGCCGGCCGATATGCAGCCTCATGGCCTCCTCTAAGGAACTCCCGTCATGAAGAGAATTGGACCTTGGAGCACAAATCGACTTCTAATCCATCATCCAAGATGTGGTCTCTCCAAGCGCTAATCCATCGCCATGTAAATATTGTTAGCGCCCTTCCAAACTTAGGAATTTGCATAATTCAAGGCGAAGTACAATGGGGAAACACAACAACAATCGAGGGCAAGTATCGTCATATCCCAGGATATTGGGAATGGGCTGAAGACGTTCTTGGTGGATGCCAACAAACTCTAAGTACAACAAATGTTTACGATGTTGTCTATGCCTCACTTTTCACTTATGATCGAAACTCGAACATTTTGCAAGCATTTTGTGAGGCTTGGTGCCCCAAGACGAACACACTTCTTACATCACTGTGGAGCTATCTATATCTCTTTGGGACTTACATATCCTTGGGGGTTTGCCCATTGCGGGTTCTCCATACGAAGAAGTGGTACCTGAGACCAGAGATTTTATCGGTTTGAATGAAAAACAAGTAAGATTTATTCCTCGATCTTGTGGGTATTTATTTGCCGCATTTCATCATCTTATGGAAGGTACGGTTGCTACACAAAAGGTCTCCTTCAGGAAGTGGACAAGTTTTTGGTATAAAAAAATATAATATATAGACCTGCCCCGCTGCGAAAGGAAAAGAAATCTACACGCCTAAAGTCAACACATAATCCTAACGGAGTTATTCCTGAGATGATGAGGTGGTTGACTGATCAAGAAACTACATTCTCTAAGCTTAGGGTGAGGTCTGAAAAGAAAGATGAAACATATGTAGCGGCATTTTTATTAATTTGTCTATGTGACTTTGTGTTCTTCAAGATAGAAAACTCCATTCATCCTGAGACTTTTAAGATGGCAAGCATGATGGCAGGCGGGCGACAGATCAGCCTTGTAGTCCCAATTTTAGCGAGTATTTATCATGGTTTGAATAAGATTTCGCGTTCTACCCAACCTTATCAGGTCAAAGTTTCTTTTCCCATTCATTATGTTTACGGCTGGCTTGCACATTACTTCAAAACCCACTATCCACTTGCTAAAGGTGTGTCTATACCTTTGATGGTGGTATACTCAGGAGAGGGGGATGCAAGGTACTTTGACGAGAAAGATGGAAGAAAACGCATCCAAAATAGGGAGGATATAGTTTGGGAACCAACAATGTTAACCAATTCCCGTCCTTATTATTACGTGTATAACGATGCCCCTCAAGGGTTAGAATCAAATTACTTAATGAGCTTACGTTTTAATTACCTCCCTTCGAGGTATGGTTACTCATACATCATCGAGCCATATAGCCCGCATCGATTTGATCGTCAATTTGGATTTTACCATAACATCTCCGACTTTTTGGAGAACTATATCTGTAACACCTCTCTAGATGAAGGAATCAGATATTGGAGGATTTGCACACTGTATCGATCTATGTCACGTGCGGTTATTCCTCCAGCGGGAGATCCTATGGAGAAGCCTTTCTCCGCTAATTATATGTCTTGGTGGGAGAAAGCGTATGGAAAGTATTCTTGAGAACAACTTACAAGCTTTAGTAGACAATGTTTGGCTAAAGTCTACAACCCTTTAGGAGGTGAAGATCAAGGTGTTGGATAGATGCTCTCAAAATTTAAGAAAAATATCAACTCCAATTCCAAAAGTAGTTAAGCAACCTAAAAAGGAAGCTTAAATCCCCGGAGGTAGCTTTGAAAGAAGTGGTGTGCACTTCAACAACTATAGAGAAACACCCTCTAGTTCTTCAATTTAACACGCGTGTTCCTCAAGACACAAGCCAAAGTACCAATGAAGATCAAAAATGGAAAAGGAAATAGCCTAACCCAGTAGACATCTTAGAGGTTCAAAGTGTTGATAGTCCCTCAAGAATGCATACAGCTTGTAACAAAGAGGTAAAATACAATCACATCGCTCATTCCCCCCCCCCCCCCCTCTTTTTAGGAGTAGCTTCACTTATAAATAACTTACTTACTTTGCCCTTTCTTAATGCAGTTAAACACCATTGGGCATCCGATGGTATCCATATGCGACAAGTCGCAAGTGAGTGATGAATCTATTGAAGGGCCTATGTGTAAAGTGAAGTCATCATCAAAGGCGTCATCTCTTCCTCATGACGAATCCCTAAAAAGACAAACTCCAAATGAGATAACTAGCATTTCACCAATGACAAATACATCGGTATCTATATTTGAAGGAAAAAGCATTGTTTTCAATCGCAAGAAGGAATTCATTTTGGCACTTTGGGAGGATATTTGCAAAAGGCTCTCCAAAACTCATCCGGAATTGCTCTCATCCTATAGGGAGAAAATCATTGAGAATTTCGAGGATATGAAGAAGACGAATATTTTGAATTTTTCTCCATTAGAAGATTTACCGAATTCTCTTTTTTAACTTGCCGCATCTATGACCAAGAGCGATCCAATATGGCTGATAATACGAGTGAAGATGAGAAGCTAGAGATGATTTCCAAAGCTAAAGAGCATCTCAAATCGTTCAAACTTGAAGCAAGTGAGAAAGTCAAGAAAATTTCTCTAGTGAAAAGAAATTGAAGAGAGTCGTAAAGAAGTTGCAGACATTACAACAAGAGAGGGAGAACCTCGAAGGTGTTATAGAAGCGACTAAAAAGGAGGTTGAAGAGATTCAGAAAAAAATTCAACTGCCGAGACTGAGGTCTCTTCATATTACAACATAAATTTGTTGAATGTTGATGATTCACCCAGTTTGGAGGAGAAGAAGAAGAACCTGGAGACTAGCTGTCAAGAATTGATCAACTACAAATTTTATTAAGATTAGGCTGTTAGCATTATCTCCCATTTTATCTTTATATTAGGCTGACCTAGTAGATATTTATTTCATCTTAGATAAGATTGCTTCTCGTTTGCTTTACATTACCCGACATTTATCTTAGTTGCATTTTTTCTACTTTACGCACTTGTAACGAAAGATTCATATCTTGTCGTGGGAGAGTCCAAATAATAAACCATTTGATTTTTAGAAAATTAGAATTCAATATCTAAAAAATATCCAAAATTCAGAATCAAACACCTTCATAATTGTCCCAGATTGTATTTTGGAACCAACTTTAGATTCCACCATGTTGAAACTTTCAGATTTGTGCAGTCTCACCAAAAAAATCATATCTCGGTGTAATAATACCGGAATTGCAAACCGTTTGATTTCCAGAAAACTAGACTTCAAGATCTAGAGAATATCCAAAATTTTAATCAAACAACTACAGAATCGTCCCAAATAATATTTTGAAACCAACTTTTTGTTGCACCTCGATATCAATTCCAGATTTGCGCAGTCTCTCTAAAAAATCATATTTTGGTGTAGGAACGTTGAAATTATGAACCGTTTGATTTCTTGAAAACTAGACTTCAATATATAGAACATATCTAAAATTTTCAGTCAAATAACTTAATAATCATCCCAGATAATATTTTGAAATTAACTTTAAGGTTCCACCATGTTGAAAAATATCAGATTTGTGCGACTTCGCCAAATATTTTGTATCTTGAAGTAGGAATGTCGAAATCATGAACCATTTGATCTAATGGAAACTTAACTTCAAAATATGTAAAATATCCAAAATTTAGGATTTAATGCCTTACGAATACATTCAGATAGTATTTCAAAGTTAATACTAAATTCTGATACACCGACAATTTCAGATTTGCGTGACTTCACCAAATATTTTATATCTTGATATGGAAGCCTTGAGATCGGAAGACTTCTTACTTGACATAAATAGAAATTTAAGAACCATATTCTCGCAATATCTTGAGGTTCAAATCTCACTGAATTTGAAACGTTGCACCAAGCAATCATTTCCTTATACTTGTGTTTCCTTTTGACGCCTCGCTCCTCTTCCCTTTTTTAAGGCAGAGGGCGGACTTGGAGACAAACAAACTTGAAGGCTTGGTGAACCTGAAGACATAGAGAATCCCTAGACTTCAATGCAAATAATTGACATCATTCTAAAATCGGCCCATTGAAGATATCAATTTACCAAGGAGGGTTTCCCCACTTTTAAATCAAATGAGATCAAAGTCTAACAGGAGGATGACATTTCACCTTGATCTTGTGTTCCTTTATACTTCATTCGAACAACAATTGGGGCAATATGTATCTTTTGAACTTATGTGACTGAACTTAGAATGAAACTCTAAGCTGCCTACGTATCCCGGTGAAGAGGATCAAGTCATATCGTAGTTATTACTGGGTGATTTTTGTTTTTTTATGTCCTATATTTTGCCTAGGCCGCCTCCTTCAAGATTTTCAACCTAGCGGACCTTTTTTTTACGTCCTAACTTTTGCCTAGACCGCCTGTTTCAAGATTTTCAACCTAGCGGACTCTTTTTTTTTGGGTTGTACACAGTTTATACTTTTGCAAGCCAGGAGTGTAGCAACATGCAGTTTAGGCTCGTGCATCAAGGATCATCATGACTTCAAGGATAATACTTCTTCAAAAACATGCCATTTATAGGGCCAATTCTTATACCATATGCATCAACCAGCTTGTAAGCGCCACCTGAGTAAGCTTATTGTACAACATATGGCCCATCCCATTTTGAAGTGAACTTCCTTACAGGTTTATGGGAAGTAATTATGGGTCTTCGTACGGCAAGGACTTGATCTCCTATTTGAAAGGATCTCGGGCGAACTCTTTTATTGAAGGCACGAGATAATCGAGCTTGACAACATTCAAGACTCTATTGAGATTCCAATCTTTTTCATCAAGAGCTTCCAACTATGCTAATCGAAGACGAGCGTTTTCTTCATTAGTGATCCCTTCTTGAATAACCAGTCATAACAAAGGTATTTGACGCTCAAGTGGCAAGACGACTTCGACCCCATAAACGAGTGAATAAGGGGTCGCATGTGTTGGCGTGCGGTGAGTCGTCCTATATGCCTATAGAGCTTCTTCCATACGGTCATTCCAATCTCGTTTGGATTTGGAGACGACTTTCTTTAACAAGTTTCATAGAGTCTTGTTGAATGCCTCGGCTAGACCATTGGCGGCAGCATTGTACATCGAAGAGTTACATTGCTTGAAGCCAAAGGTCTCACAAATCTTTTTCATCAACCTATTGTCAAACGGCTTGCCATTATCCGTTATTATGTAACGAGGAATGCCAAAGCGATAGATGATGTTCACTCGAATGAAACTTGCAAAATTTTCCTTCTTTACCTCCTTAAGAGCAACATCTTCAGCCCATTTTGAGAAGTAGTCAGTTGCAGCCAAGATGTATAGGTGGTCACCAGAGGACTTAGGAAGTGGTCCAACAACATTCAATCCCCAAGCGTCAAAAGGCCAGGATGCAACAGTCGGGTGCAACACTTCAGGAGGTTGATGAATAAAATTCACATGGAATTGACAAGCCTTTCATCTTCGAGCATAGTCCAAGCAATCTTTTACCATCGTTGGCCAATAATATCCCATCCTTTTTATATGGAAGTGGAGCTTTGGTCTAGACTGGTGTGACCCACATACCCCAGAATGTGCCTCTTGCAAAGCTTGGAGAGCTTCTTCTTTTCCTAGGCATCCAAGAGTACTCCCTCAAATGACCTTCTGCATAGAGTATCCTTATAGTAAAGGAAGCAAGGCGCACGGCGACGGATTTTAGTCCTTCTTCTCGGATTTTCTGGAAGTATCCCATAGCATAAGTAGTCGATAATGGGTTGGCGCCATTCTTCTTTCTTAACTTCAAAAACAGCAACAAGATGCTTGAGTTAGTTTTCTTCACCTTCAGCCTCATATAGCAGCGGTACTACCCATTTTTGGAAGACAGTAACTTGCGCTTGATCAGGTAGAGTTAAAGATGAAGCTAGGGCAGCTAAAGCATCAGCCTTCTTATTTTCATTCCTTGGCACATGTTGAATAGTCACATCACCGAGCCATCCCATAAACTTTTTAGCGTAATCATGATATGGGCGTAGTTCAGGCTTCTTAACCTCATAACTACTCAAAAGCTGATTGACCACTAACTGGGAGTCACCAAAGACTTGCAATTGCAACTGCTTCATATCAACGACCATTTCAAGCCCAAGTATTAATGCTTGATACTCAGCAACATTGTTGGAACAGAGTTGTGTCAAGGTGAAGGAGTAGGGCAAGACTTTACATTGGGGAGTGACAAGTACTATGCCAGCCCCAGCCCGCCCCCCCACAATGTTTGGCACCATCAAAGTACACCTTCCATGGAGGTTGAACTTCAACGAACATTGCATCCTCATCAGGTAGTTCATCGGTAAGCTCCCAATCATCAGGTATCGGATGATCCGCCAAGAAATCTGCCAATGCTTGTCCTTTTACAGCCTTTTAAGGGATGTACAAAATATCAAATTGTTGAAATTGGAGGTACCATCTCGCTAGTCGATCACTAAGAACGGGTTTTTACATCACGAACTTGATGGGATTTTTTTAAAAAACAAGACGGACAACATGAGCTTGAAAGTAGTACTTCAACTTTTGAATTGAGAAGACTAGCACCAAGCATAACTTCTCAATTGGCAAATAATTCAACTCGTTTGGTATCATCATCCTGCTCAAGTAGTAAAGAGAGTTTTCTTTCCCCTCACTATTTTCTTAGGCCAATAGTGCTCCAACAGACTTTTCTTGTGCCGCAATGTATAGTATCAATGGCTTTCCAGGTACAGGGGCTGCTAAAACTGGAGGCTTCATCAAGTAGGAGTTAATGCTTTCAAAGGCATTACTACATGCTTGGTCCCATGTGAAAGGGACACCTTTCTTCATAAGGCGACTGAATGGTTGACACCTCCTAGCTAGGTTTGAGATAAATCTCCTAAGGTACGCTAGCTTTCCTTGCAGAATTTTCAATTCATGGATATATCGAGGCTCAGGCATTTTCAAAATGGCATCCACTTAGGCTTGATCAATTTCGATCCCTCGATGTCGGACAATGAAACCAAGGAACTTTCCCGAAGTAACACCAAAAGCATATTTCAATGGATTCATCCTAAGTTGGTATCTCTTGAGCAATTCAAATACCATCCTCAAGTATTTCATGTCGTCGCCCTTCTCTCTTGATTTCACCACCAAGTCGTCAACATAGCATTCGACATTCTTGTGGAGAAGATCGTCGAAAATATTTTGCATAGCCCTTTGGTAAGTAGCACCAGCATTCTTCAAGCCAAAAGGCATTACCTTGTAGCAATAAATACCCTCCGAAGTGCGGAACGCAGTAAGCTCTTCATCTTTTGGTGCCATGCAAATTTGGTTGTAGACCGACGAACCATCCATGAAATATATTGCCTCGTAACCAGTAGTGGCATCGATTATCAGCTCTGGAATAGGAAGCGGGAACTCATCTTTTGGACATGAATTATTGAGGTCCCTGAAGTCAATGCATACTCGAATATGGCCATTCTTCTTCCTTACATGGACAATACTTGAAACCTATGTTGGGTATTTAACTTCCCGAATAAATCCAGCTTCAACGAGTTTGTTAACTTCAACTTCAATCAGGGGAACCAAGTCTGGCCTGAAGTGCCTTTGAGGTTGTTTAACAGGGCGAGCACCATTTTTGACTGCAAGGTGATGGACTGCTACTTTCGGGTCCAAGCCAGGCATCTCTTTGTAACTCCAAGCGAAGATATCCCTGAATTCTTTGAGTAACTCAATATAAGCGCTCTCCTCATCAGCTTCAAGTAAAGTACTTAGGTAGGTGGGTCTTGGTTCCTCATTGGTGCCAAGGTTGACTTCTTTTAAGGCATCAACTATCGTCTCCATTCCTTCTTCAAATTCGGGCAGAGCATATTTCGAATCTTCATCTTCTTGAGGGTCACTATCATTGAAGGATATGTGATAACACGGTGAAACATGCTCCAATTCCGCATTATCTTCTATTGAAGATGGAATGCCATTCTTGACTTGTATAGTAACATGATACGAAGAACCCACACTTTCTTCGTCTTCATCACGTTCCTTAGTATAGACCACAGTATATGGCTTTACCTTCAGTACCTCTTTACATAAAAGCACAAGTTTTTCTTGTCGCCTCATTCTAGAAGGAACCAAACTTTGGAATTCCTTGGGGATCTCCTGGATTTTAGGTGAGGCGATTGTTCTTATACTTTGAAAATTTCTCGAGAACTTGTTCCCCTTCTATAGTGGACCCAATCTTTTAGACACGGAGGCCCTCACGGGTGATTTTCCAAGTCAATCAAAGACAGAAGGCATGTTAGAAGCGGCATATTCGTCTTCTACATTGATATAATTGTTACTCGCCCTTCTTATTGAGATGCGCACCGGAGACGGTTGCTTGTATCCCAAACCTTCACGTGGTTGTCTCGTTGCAGCTTCTTATGGGAGTTTCTCTAACTTTGATGGCTTATTGGGATTGTATCCATATTTTGCAAATAGCTTGTAAGCGTTAGTTACAAAACCTTCATCTGTTCTCTTTGTAGGGAGTACCACATTTCACAAACGATTTTGGGCTACAAACCCTGCAAGCGGTTTTGAGGACGACTTTACTGCCTCAATTCGTTTGACCGGGAGAGTTAACTCCTTTAGTATGCTAGCTTGGCAATTAGATGGTTCACCTTCATCGTTATTCCTTTTAGGGACATACTGGAGTGCTGGACTTACTTTCTTGCCATACGGTGTAATATTCCCTCCATAAGATTTATTCACGTTGGGTTTGTACATCCTTACTAACAGCTTTGGCTTCATCAGCAGTCGCCTCTTCTCTTTTAGTTGAGGGCTCTTTATTCTTTCTTTTCATACCATCATCAGCTTTCAGCTCCTTCACAATGCGGTTCTTCAAGTAGAAATTTGCATCGGCGAAATGTGACTCAGTCTCGGTTAATGGCTCATCATCAGCAATTATCGTCTTCTAGACTTCACTTTCATAGTTTTTTAAACATTGATGATAGGTAGATGGAACTACTTTATTCTTATGTATCCAAGGCCTCCCAAGAAAAATATTGTGTGAAGTCTTCGCGTCGATCGCATTCAGCCATGCACTTGATTGCATGTCTTCAATAGTGATTTCCAGCCTGATTGTGCCTATGGCTCTTTTCCCCCTTTGTTTGAATCCTTGGTTCATCACACGACTTTCTAAGAGTTCGTTCATTGGAATACCAAGTTCTTTCACAGTATGGATTGGCAAAATGTTCACTGAGGAACCTCCATCAACCAAAATCCGATTTACCCTTTCATCGCGCATATAGCCAACCAGGTACAATGGGCGGTTATGAGGAGTGTTACCTAGCAAAATATCATCATTTGTGAACGTGACCTTCCTCTCACAAGCATTAACTTCTTTAGGAGTGGGCTCGACGGGCTTTTCCGAAGATGGTGCCAACGGTAGGTCATCACTCCTTTCTTCTCCTTTGTCAGCATGGCAACAAGAGGCATGAATGCCCTCTTGGGAAATCTTCGTGCGGAACCAACTTGGTAAAAACTCCTCCAAGGTCACTAGATTTAGTGGCTTTTGAGGATGGTGCATCTCCACTTTTGCTTTCTTCAAATGCCTAACTAGATTATTTTTATTGGTCTTTTTACCATCATCTTCCTTGTTGGTTGTTCCATTGATTCTTTTCGTGGGCTCCTTTTGTGGCGCCTATGACGAGTCACCAACGTCCAACCTTTATCATCATCAGGTTGCTTGACTTCAGCTTTGTCTCTCTCCAGTAATTCTGTATCTTTGATTTCTTTAAAACCACATAATTCATTCGGACTGAATGAGCCAAAGGTGATAGAGATTTGGTTTGCGCTTGCTTTCTCATCTTCAAGCACGATCTTCTTTTTGCGAGCTAAGTCCATGACTTTATCCTTGATGACAAAGCACTTCTCCAAAGGGTGGATTATAAGTCGATGATATTTGCAATAATTTGGGTCAGCTATTTTCCCACCTTCATCTGGTCGCTTCATCTCCGGAAGCTCAATAAGATTTAACTCGAGGAGCTCTTCGAAAATGGGTGGCACATTAGAATCCAGCAATGGGTACTGTTTCTCCTGCATTTCTTTTAGAGTCAACTTTCCATTTGGCTTGTCTTGAAAAGAAATCTCATACTCTACTTCTTGCTCACCTTCGTCGTGAACTTTATAGGTGATGTATTGACATTCATAGCTTCTTTTCTTTCAGACTTGGGTACAAAGTTGCCCCACTTCCTAACTTCTTGCTTGTCATTCGCTTTGCGAGGTTCATAGATGGGCAGCCTTTCATTTCCAATGGAGGCCATGCTCAATTCCATGTCATGGGCACGAGTTGCAAGTTCTTCAATCGTGCTAGGCTTGATACCTTGAAAGATGTAGTGCAATCCCCAATGCATTCCTTAGATGCACATCTCTATGCCCGAAGCTTCACTAAACTAGTCTTTACAATTGAGGCTGGATTCCTCCAACGATTGATAAAGTCGATAAATGGTTCCCCCTTTCTTTGACGAGTATTTGTGAGCTCTATCATACTCATAGTGCATCTCGTGCTATAAAAATGATTGAGGAACTCTTGCTATTGTAGATCCCAACTATCGATAGATCCAGCCTCGAGGTCCGTGTACCAATCAAAAGCATTTCCTTTTAATGAGGGGACAAACTGTTTGACGAGGTAGTATCCATAAGTCTCAGCATTGTTGCATGTCTCAACAAAGTGCGCCACATGTTTCTTTGGGTTACCTTTACCATCAAACTGTTGAAACTTCGGAGGTTGATAACCAGCAGGCATCTTCAACATATCGACCCTCGTAGTGTACAGCTTTGCATATGTAAGGGAGAACTTAGCAGCAACTTCATATTTATTCTTGATGGTTCCTTTAGTGAACTCCTTCAATTGATCCATTGGAATCATCCCTTCAGATGAAACAGGGATAGCCTTAGTGGATGTTGTTTGTCTCAGGGGAGAGTTGCTCTCTAGAACTTCTAGGAGCTTGCTGGGTGCATGGGTAGATTCTTCCTCCATCAAGATTCCCACCCTGTCTGCTAGCTTGTCAGTTCTAGCCTCTTGATTTTGCATACATTTAGTCAAGCCAGTGATTGCTTCCATCAAATTTTCCAACTGCTCCTCCATGGATGAAGTATTTGTCACCATGGCTTGCATGATTGTCGTGGATAACAGAGAGTAGCATGGATTTTCACACAGATTGATCCTTGGTTTGCTCATGCTATGTGGTGTAAGTGTGGAGGATCCATCACTTGAAGCATCATCATCTTGCTTCACAGCAGAGTGCTTGGAGCCGTAGAGGCCAAGCAGAGCCAGTGTTTTCCTGATCTTTTCAGCAACATGGCTTCCTCCTTCAGATGCGTTTGTGGCAGATCTTGCTCATTTTGAGGATGAAGATCCAAAAATAAGGGTTGATGCTGATGATGGTTGGGGTGCTTGTTGTCCTAAAAATCTTTCGTTGCTCCTCGTAACTGGGCTCAAGCTTCCAAAAGTGATATCGAGGATGCTTTCCACATCAGCGTAGAACCTGGAGTTAGCAACCTTGGTGGAAGTTGAACCAGAGTTAATTTTCTTTGGAGCCATTTCAATGTTCTTAAACTTTGGTGATTGAAAAGTTGAGATAAGAGGTAGAGATCCCATTGGGCGTGCCAAAATTTGTAGACAATAAATTTGCGTCGAGAAAATAAAATCAAGACCGAAAAATATTGCAACAATCGTAGTATTTTATTTCGAATATTTGAGTGTTACAATCTCTATGGATCCTGTGATTCTACTTTTCCAGTATAAATTCAAGGGCCTTTGAGCTTGATTGCTTGAACTTGAACTTGTTTTGTCCTTCGTTCTTGAGCTTGAACTTGATTTCGTGAAATTGAACTTGAAGCTTGAAACTTGTGGAGGAATTTGCAGCGTTTGATCCACGAGCTCTTTCTTGCTTCTTTTTATAACTTCTGGTGTTTTTTCTGGGTTATGAAGACCCCTATTTATAGTTGTGGAAGGGATGAGCTGTGATAAGAACAAACTCTTTCCGACCAATCAAATTGAAGTGTGACATAGCCGCATTTAAATTGCCAGAACATATCACTTGCACACGTGGCGCGATTTCAGTGGCCTTTTAGTGTGACTGGGCATGCCTTGTCATTTTGACATGTGGCATGATCCTATTGACTCTTCCGTTTGACTTGGCGCGCCACGTCATTTGACTTGTGGCACAAAACTTGGCCTCTAGGAAGATGACATCTTGGGCTTAGTGAAGTGGGCTCATCACTTTAGCCCAATGGATTAAGACTTATTTATTTAATCCATTTATATTTGACTTATATAACTAATTCAATTATATTAGCTCATATATTTATTTGGACCAATATATCTTGAATTTAAAATATAATCCAAACTATTTTATGAATTTAATTTTAATAAAATTCATATACTTATAATTATATTTAAAGAACAGAAATAAACATACCCTCGAAGATAAGGACAATATACTAACGACATATCAATGGATATCGGTTGGTAAATTTACCAACTGAAATTTTTGGAGTTGATCAAGAAAATTGCCAACGAATTATTTTGATATTTATTGATTGATTTTCCGTTGGTAGTTTTACTGACAAAATTAACCATCAAAATGTGCTAACGTTATTTGTGATAGCAATGCACCCTACGATCCCAAGAATTAAGCACGGCTTAAGAGAACAAAAATTCAGTAGGCAAAGGAAGGAATGGAGAACCCAACCACGAACGTTATTGCCCATTTTAGTCAATTTCCACTTCCTAAATAGAATAAATTAATTTATAGATTTTAATTTCTATATTATAATTTCGTGATAATTTAATCTGTATATCAAACAATCCCTAAGTACGTTTGGATGGATGTAGAAGGAAAACTTCTTCTACATATGTTTTGTTTAAGACTTGTCAAGTATTTAGCCCAACTGGCAAACTACTGTGCTCATGAGAGTACTACTGCTGCAGGGTGTTACATTATCTAGTATCTAATGCATATCTTTTGATTACCAAAAAAAAATGATATGCTAACAGTATAAAATAGTATTTTAAAAAGCATTTTTGTGGCGAATCACGGGGCAAGTTCTGGGACGAGGCATACCAAAAATGCTCCGAGGCGATAGTGTGGAGCGAAAGTCTCAAGAGGCGTACGCCCAGAAATTCGGGGCATATCCGAGCGTTTGAGGCGCGTTTTTGTAGTGAAGCATAAGCCCCAGAGACTTTTTCAAATTAAAACAAAATTTGTTGAATAAGTCTTTTATATAATTCCTAAATTCTCAAAAGTCAACTTGTAATTACTCAAAAGTTTTAAAAAGGTATGACATGTATTAAATTTAAAAGGCAAGATCTTTTTTTATTTAATTGAAGCTCTAATTTATGGTCTTTTTCAATTTTGTATCTTATCCACTAGTCCGTTAATATCTTCCAAAAGCAACGGATAATCAATTTTGTTTTGACAAATACAAAGTGAACTTCATTCTCCTTCATATCAGCAAATTCAAAGTTGAAATTGCATGTTAGTCATCCTTTTTGTTCTTGCATGTAGCAAACTTTATTCTTTTCGATTCAAGTTACTTATACTTGTAAGTAGCGTATAATAGATTATTTTGACTACTTTTTTATGGGAATGAAAAACACGCGCGTGCGCGCGCGCGCGCGCACACACACACACACATATATATATATATTGCCTCAGAACTTCCACCTCGCTGAACCGTATGTAAAACGCCTCGTTTTATGCCCACGCCTTTTAAAACACAGGTATGAAATGATCATATAAATTTAATTCAAACCCCTATACACAAGGAAGGAGCGTTATTTGGTTTAAACTAACACACATGAAATGACATGTCTTGATTTTCTCAGTTCAACTTATTGATAACTCCATTTAGTTCTCTTCAACTTCGAGTTTGAGAAAAGAATCACTAAAGTACAAACCAAAATTTTGCAGCTAAATTATTTTAAAATACGAATATGAAATATATAATATCAAACATTATATGCTCCCAAAAGAAAAGAAAAAAAAGTTATATTTCATCTTTTACGTGCAAGTACTTCTCTTCCATACATAGAACTATAAAGACAATTGCTTTTTAGTAGCAAAATCAGCTTAATTTCAATAGGAGAGAACTCAATAGCCAGAAAAATCTTCACTTATCAATACGGACTAAGGAAATATGAGGTGCACCAAGAAAGAATTCTCAATGAAATATATTATGATTTGTTGGGGAGGAGAGGGGTTGCTCTGATGGTAAGCAACCCTCACTTCCAACCGGGAGGTCTTGAGTTCGAGTCTCCCCAAAAGCAAGGTGGGAAGTTCTTTGAGGGAAGGATACCGGGGGTCTACTTGGAAACAACCTCTCTTCCTTTAACTCTTTTTACCTTTCATGATAAATTGGCTAAACTCATAAAAACAAAATATAGCATTGAAATAGATCCATCATTCTAACCCTTCTCAAAGGAAGTTTAGCGCTCTACGGTTCTCTTGAATTTCATTTTGCAGTTGTCCCATTTCGACAGAAATTGCAGAAAGTCTATTTGCAATTTTCATAGTTATACTCAATTTCTGTTATTTGAATCCGAATGAAAGGCGATAGGCGCATACCCTAAGGAAACAACAAAGGAAGATTTTTCTTTAATTTACCACTAAAACCTTCCTTTCAATTGTGAACCTTGGCACGAATTGAACCAAAAAGGGGATATCAGCGTACCTTATTTCAATTTAGATCATACGTTTTTCTTATTAGCCCGTTCTAAAAAGAATGATACATTTTTATATTTAGAAACAATTTAACTTTAAGCTTTTTATTTTACTCTTAACGCAAAATTTTATAGGGACACAAATATTATGGTCCCACAAAGCTTTTGCCCCTTAAGCTTTTCGAACCAAATATTTCAAAAGTCCTTTTTTTCTCCTTACACTTTGTGTCAAGTCAAACTATATCATCTAAATTGAAATGAAAAGAGTAGAGAATGAACTGAGTTAAAGGCATATAGTTCCTTTACCAAATCGTTACAAATGTTATTTTAATTATATGATATTTTTCATAAAATACAACACAAGAAATGACGAATAAAACACATGAGAGTTTTTATGACTTGCATATCAAACTTCTAAGTTCTAACCCAACTTCCAATGTATCTCTCAATCGTTTATAGCAAACCCCTTAACCCATTAGTTCAATGTATCTATTCATGACACTTCTCTTCATTTTGCCAACTCCACCTCCAAAACTTCACAACAACAAACACAGTGTATTCCATGTGGGGTCTGATGAGAGTATATATGCAAACCTTATCTCGATCTAACGAAAAAAAAGGCAGCCCGATGCACTAAACTCTGCTTCACGGTAACACGGTTGAGACATTTTTTATTAGCATCACAAACTGAATAAAGAACTAGGAATAGTAGCACCCCTGTACCTCTTCATAAAGAATTAGCAGAATACTGAAACATTGATCTAATCTACTCATCTCTAAGCTATGATCAGAAGTCAGCAACCAAATACAAATATGGACCAATCGATAAGCAATTAGAGCATCTATTCACCATATTTTACTCAATCAAGTAATATGCAAGAACAATGATCAAACAGGCTGCAATGAGCCACTGATACATGCAAAGACAAACAAAAACTAAACCTTGAAGAAGAACAATATCCTATGCTCTTTCTGTCATCTATTCTAGGTTTACAATAAAGCATGAATATGAACGCCTGCGACTTTCTACCACAAACTAGGAAGTACCCAGGTTGCGGAAATATACCTAAAGGAATTATCATTTCCTAAATTCATAAAATCGGTGTAATTTTCTTTCAAGTTATACACACTCATGTAATTCCCCATACATCTCGGTCCAGATGCCAACAACGAATCCAGGTTGTCATGCACAAAGTAGATACAATTGCGCTGGAGATAGTCACATGCAGGAAGGGAAGTACAAATATCGGTGTCAACAAGTAAAACATTAGTACCCAAGTCCTCTAACCTCATCCACTCCCTTTTTGAGATATCAAACCTGTATGCTCTGAATCTATTAACCATTTTTCCGCTTGGATAAGAGAATAATATCAGAAGATCTCCCGACGATTCCACCAAATACATCTTTTGCCAAGATTTCTCTTGTTGGGGTGGAGGACTAACGCACAGCATCCTTGGAGTATCGACTCCATTTCTTTCAAGAGAAAAGAGTGTTCCTACAATTGAAAGTGCCATAATCTGATCCTTAAAGCACACAACATCAACAAAACGAGCAGGGATTAAAGATTGAACCAAAGACCACCTGCTGTCTCCCGATCTAGTGAATGCCACTTCAAGACGAGGACCATATATAATGAAAACCATACATTCATTTTGAATCTTGAAGTATTTAGCTTTGTGAATAAAAGAGAACCAACAATCTTTAGCAGCACCATGGATGTTTAATGTGGTAATCGATGGAAGATTAATGCAAGCATGGGTAAAAGGGTTGACAAGGCGAACCTCAAATCTTGGGTTAATGGTGATGACCAATTCTTGACAAGCGCCCCAACACCGAAAATCTTGAGTTTCAGGGAATGGCAAGTAATGAAACTTAAACTTGCACATACTCAAGAATTGCCTTATCGACCCTTTGTTGGTTTGCATTTCCCCAAGCATGAGCCATGGCAATTGGAAACCAGGATGCCAGTTCTTGCTTTTATAAACTAGCCTCCAGGAGCGGCATACAGAAGAAAATGAAAGGAAATCTTCAGCTGCGTTCAACAGGTTTGCGATTGATTCAATTAGGTCATATGGAAGTGCCGACCATCCGGCCATCTCATATGCTGATTAGAAAAAGTACAATAAAACAAACACAATGAAGTTGTTATCAACTATCGGTCTATTTATAGCCAAGTTCAACACAAGAAATCTACATTAGCATTTCGAAACTATTCGGTCCACATTGAAGTATCTCAAAATCTAGTCAAAAAAGGGCAAATATTAATGGTATTAAAGAACCGAATCTTATGCGCATTAAGGTAGGAGTGTCAAAAATATTGTTAAAGCGATCCAACATATAGATCTCAACCTAATCTAACCGAACAACCTTCCTAAATGCTATATGTATAATCACACATATACTAAATATAATAACCAGTCATAGATTTGGACTTTAGAAGCATCAAAACACTTCAATTACTTATATTCTACCGGTTTATTTCAGTAATTAAATAGGCTTTCCTTTCTGCTATTAAGTAAATAAGAGAGAACAGAACTTTCATAATTTAGTACTTGCGATAGGTAAGACTGATGACAACTAGTACTAGCTCTCTTAACCTATAATGAAGAGTTGTATATTTTGTGTTATAATAAGGTGTTATTTTTTTACATAAGAATGAGACATCTTAAAAATCATTGTAATTCTTATTTTTCTTTCCAAAATGAAAACTGACACAATGCGACGGCTCTAAAAGGTATGATTTTGGTTACACAATAGATTAACCGAGAAATAGGTATAGCATAATTTTTAGAACCACTGACACCCTAAACATTAGAAGTCCACTGACTATCTGTGTCATTTCCACCTTTCTTAGACAGCTAAATTTGTTCTCGGAAGTTATCTTAAATCTTAAATACCATATAATGAAAGAAAGAAAGGTTACAATTTGAGACAGAGCTGCACCTATAATTTTATTACAGCCCGTCGTTTTTCAAAATTGAAAGTAAATTAAGAAATCCACCAAACTTTCGCAACCAACAGGTCCGCACACACAAGATGTTGGATCCCTAAGATTCATATAATTGTCTAAAAGAATCCAACGACTACATTTCCAGTGCAAGTATACGAAAACGAAAACAACAGAGTATTAACATTGAAGCACAATAAGCGAATGAAATAACAAAAGCAGTCATCATCTACCTTTCCTTTTATTGGTAGGGAAGTTTTTTATGTTCTAATCAAACTAGAACCCAGCAGAGATTTCAAATATAATTAGATTTCAGCAAATAAAATTTTCATGATTTATCACTTCAAGGTGGAAACAAAAATTCATACCAATTTCCAACTTTCAATTTAAAAGACAACCAAAATCCCCAGTTTCCATCTAAAGTCTTCCTCACATTTTCCTAGGCACAACAGTAAGAATTGTTGTTGTGTAATCAGGAGGTCACGATTTCAAGCCGTTGAAACAGCCTCTAGCAGAAATGCAAGATAAGTTTGCGTACAATAGACCCAATGCAAGCTCTTTCCCGGACCCCGCACATAGTGGGAGCTTAATGCACCCGATTATCCTTTTCTTTGACAGGAGGGGAACGGAGACACGGTGGGGAAGAAATGATACATGAATTAAATAAGCCCAACCCCACAAATTATCTAAGCAAAAACCCTTTTACAGAAATATCTTGAAGTCGTACAAATACACCGTGCCTTGAAATATCTTGAAGTCGTAAAAACAACCTCTCGTAAAAATACACCCCACGGAAATATCTTGAAGCCTAATGTGATTCGACCCTTCCCTGGACCCCGCACACAGCGGAGAGCTTAATGCACCGTGCAGCCCTTTTCTTTGACAGGAGGGGAATGGGGAGAGGGTGGGGAAAAATGGAATTTTTCGTTAGTCACTCATAAATTTAAGAAAGAATGATAGAGGAATTAAATAAGTCCAACCCCACAAATTATCTCAGCTAAAACCCTATTACAAAAATATCTTTTATTCATCTCCAATAACTTGGCCTTAATCTCAATCTGGTTAGAGTCAACTACAGGAATCATCAATATCCATTACTCATAAATACGAAAAGTCGGATCAAACATGCAATTAAATAAACAATATTTAGCTGTATGTAACAATTTTAATAAATATCAAGAAGAAGAAAACCAAAAACAAGAATACAGAAATGGAGATAATAGGTACCCGAGAAGCAAGTGAAGCGGTCCCAAATACTTAGCAGGTTGGTGATGATCAAATTTTTATTTGCCTTTTCCTTTGTTATATTTTTTACCTCTTTTTTTTTTTTTAAAAAAAGAACGCTACTGTTGTTGGATTGTTTTATAAATGGAATAATCAACCGTAACCGGCTTGTAACGCGGGAACGCGGGTTGGAGTAGCTTATAATTCTTCTTTTTTCTTTTTTCTTTTTTCTTTTTTTTAACAAAACCATATATTATTTCGGAGTGGGGGAATAATTCTTTGAGACAATGGTAACGCAAACTAATTTACTAAATCGACGTTCGTATATATACAAAAATTTAAATTGATTTACTCGGTTTAAATAAATGTTTCTATTTACATAAAGTAACTAAAGCTTTTTACAAAATATATATAAATGCAATCAAAATCTACAACTTAAATACATATTTTGTACAGAATCCGATCAAAAAATACAATTTACATATAATATTTATACAATTATGTTACTTGTATATCTTTTGTACACCGTTTTTACACCCAATATGTAAAATGTAAGAAAATCAAATACTATATGAAGCTTAATTTAAAAATGTTGTTAAATTTACATATAATGCCACCTGAGTGAGAATCATTTATATCCCCCAAATTTACATTAAAAATCAAACTTATCCTCCAACTTTAAACAATTGTTATTCTTGTCCTTTCATCTTACGCATTGTTTATTTTATCCTTAACATTTTCAAGAGAGAAATTCAAAGATAGCCAGATTTACAAGTGGGCATTCAAAAATAGCCACAATTTCAAAAGTCATCGAAATTTAGCCACTTTTTATGTTAAGATAAATCTGAACGAAAACACTTTCAAAATCTAGAAAACGCTCCAATATATTATACTAGAGTTACAGCACAGTATACTGGAACTCCAGTATATTAGTTCCAGTATACTTTGCAGGAACTCCAGTATCAAAAGGCTAGCGATGTCACCTCCGGGTAGGAGTTCCATTCAAGAAAATGGATCCGTTTAAGCCGCTATTTCATCAGCATCTGGCACTGCTTGACTTGCTTTCACTGCTTTTTTGAGCTTGAACGTGGCACTCAAGCTTCCATGTCAACTAAAGTCTGTCCTCCGTCAAAATGAAATGGCAATAACTCGTTTTGGCCGATCAAGTTTGGAGTTTCAGTATACTTTGATGGAACTCCAGTATATTATACTGGAGCCAGAAAAATATACCGGTCCAGTATAATATGCTGAAAATTCATACACAGGTCCACCGAACTCCAGTATATTATTTGGATCGGTCTCTGTTGTAGCAAAATAGTGACTATTTTTTAATGACTTGACAAACACTGTCAATTTTTTAAAGACCAATCCGAAAATTGACAAGACTGTGCTATTTTAGCCATTTTCAACTATCTAGACATGCAATACCTTTTTTAGTATTATTTTGATATATTTTAATGTAGGTATTTCTTCATAAGTTAAAAATATTATATCTTGTTATATAATTTAATCTAAGTTCACCAATATTATAAATAAAATAATGATATTATGAATTTATTATAAAATGTATTACTAATTCATTATTATTATTTTAATATTATGTATATTAAAATGCATATAATGTATGTCGGTGTGTGTCTTATTTTAAGTTTTATCCCCTATGTGTATATAATTTTTTGGACTTTTGATTGTTATTACTAGATTTTTTTTAAATTATAATTAAAGTACATAAAAAGTGTAAGTACATAGTTTTTATAAACTTATTATAAAATTTACCTCTATTTTGCACCCATTATTTTTTTTATTACCTACATGGTATAATGTATAAAAAAAATTCACTATCTTTTATCTCAATTTTATAAATAGATTGAGTTTTGATTGCTACTAATAAAATTACTAGTGAATCCAAGATTTTAAGGTCACGAGTGATCACTTTCTTTAACATAAAGTTGCTATCACTCACGTAATATAATTGTACAACTATTAGAACGCAATAAAGAAAAAAATTAATAAGAAAATTATGATAAATATTATTATTATTATGATAAAAAAAAGACTACTAGTCACAAATTCAATAGGAATCGAACTCGCACCTCTACCTTCAGACACGCCTTTACTTCATCCTCAACATCACAACATTCATTAGTCTTTTTGGTTCCTAGGTGCTTAGCAGCATCCTATATTAGTTTGATATACACAGTATATATAACGACCCGACCGCTCGTTTTGAGCTCTGGTACATCGTTCGGAGGCAAGTCCATGAGCAACTTCAATTCAGGTACTATAACTGGTACATGTGGTAAAAATTTAATTTCAAAAGGTTCAGAGTTGATTTTGAAAGAAATTCTAAATTTGGAAGCTTTAAATTAGAAAAATTTACTAAGGTTTGACTTTTGAGTAAATGACCTCGGAATCAAGATTTAAGGGATCCAATGGGTTTGTATGATGATTTCGATCTTGGGAGTATGTCCGCATCGGGTTTTTGATGACCCGGCAGCATTTCGGTGCTTACCATGGAAAATTGGCATTTTGGATTAATTTCATAAGTTTGGGTTGAAGCGTAGTTTGATGTTATCGATGTCTGTTTGGGATTTTGAGCCTGGGGATAGCTCTATATGGTGATTCTGGTCTTAGGAGTGTATACGGATGTGGATTTGGAGGTCCGTAGGTCATTTTGGAGTCATTTGGAGAAAGTTAAAAATTTGAAGGTTTTCGGAAAGTTTGATCGGAAGTAGAATTTTTGATATCGGGGTCGGGTATCGATTTTTGAAAGTTGTAATAGGTCCGCAATATCATTTGGGACTTGCGTGCGAAATTTAAAATCATTCCGGAATGATTTGATATGTTTCGGCACAAGATAGAGAATTTGGAAATTTGGAAAATTATAACTTTAATTTGAGGCGCGATTCATGAATTCTGATGTTGTTTGATGTTATTCGAGGCCTCAATCAAGTTCGTGTTATATTATTGAACTAATTGGTGTGATTGGACGGAGTCTCAGGGGTCTCAGGTGAATTTCTAGGTGGTTTTGGATCAATTCTCCTTGTTTTGGTCACTACTGTGCTGGTGTCTGGTTTCCTCCTTCGCAACGCGAAGGGTCTCATGCATTAGTGAAGAGGAATTTTAGGGCTACTGGGATTTGGCCATCGCGAATGGGATGCAAGATATGCGAACGTAAGGAAGAAGCTAGGGAAGCCTAACCGAACGCGAGTTGAAGGACGCAGACATGAAGAGAAGGGGGTTGGGGGCTGCCAGACGTTAAGCCTTCTCGAACGCGGATCGTAGCCCGCGAACACGAAGGGTACTTATCACAAGGCTTCACGAACGCAGCCATGTGGTAGCGAACCCATAAAGGAAAAGTGTGGAGACTGAGTTTTAGTCTTTTCTATTGCGAAAGTATTCCCGAGATCGCGAAGAAGGACGGGCTTCGACAGATTGTTTCAAGTCGGGATTTTTGCCAATTTCTCTCATTTTCTCTCTTGGTTTGGGTGATTTTGGAGAGCTTGAAGCGGAGATTTTTATCAAGCAACATAACATAAGTAATTTCCACCTATTACAAGTCAAATATATGATCTATATGTGGATTTAACACATGAGACTTTGTAGAAATTTTGAATTTTGAAAAAACCTAAAAATTGGTATTTTTGAATTTTGACCACGAAATTAAACATGAAATTAAGAATAAATTATATATTTGAATACGTAGTGTTAAGGATGAAGTTTATCTTCAAAAATTATTGAAATCCGAGAACGTGGGCTTGAGGGTGGCTTGATTTCTCGAGTGGAGTCATAATTTGATTTACAATGAATATTAGAGTATATATTTATGGATTTACACATTGATTGACTAGTTTTGAAGCGATGGGCACCGGTTTGAGGTGTTAGAGCGGTGTTGGAGCCGGTTATAGAACTTAGGAGCGAGATAAGTCTCGAGTCTAACTTTGTGAAAGGGAAACTACTCATAGGTCATATAGCTGTTGTGTGACGACCCGGGCAGTCGTCTCATGATTTACCACTTTGTTTCTCCCATTTTTACTTTTTTATGCTTTATTTATCTGTTTTTTGTGGTATCGGATTGGTCGGATCAAATCTAGAATGATTTTGCTAAAGTCTGAGACATGATTTACCACTTTATTTCTCCCATTTTTACTTTTTAATGCTTTAATTATCTGTGTTTTGTGTATCGGGTTGGTCGGATCAAATTTAGAATGATTTTGCTAAAGTTTGAGATACTTAGTCTCTTTTAAGGAAGTTTAAGTTGGAAAAGTCAACCGGATATTGCCTATTTATTAGAGGCTCGGATGTGAGTTCTGATGGTTCGGTTAGCTTCAAGAGGCTGCAGAACCTTTAGGAAAACTTCCACATCCTTGAATTTTTATCGTGCATCATTGATTCAGTTTGAAATGTAACTCTTGAAATTCCTTCCGCGTGTTCGTATGAGTGCTCAGTATTAGATGTGCATCGATGACTTGTGAGACCTCGATGTCGGGCTATGTCTATTCCACAATTATATTATTCATCTTATTTTGGGATTATTATTATGCCGGACACTTAAATTGTATTATTTTAATTGCTTAAAATAAATTAAGAGTAAGTCAGATGGCCTTGTCTTCACGAGAGGCGCAATCACGATCATGTTTGTGTTTTGGATCGTGACATGTTGTGTGCTACTAATTGTGGGTGACACGTACCACGAGGTGACGAAAAGTTCGTACATAACTAAAGATGTTATGCCCGAGTAGACTTAGAATTTATCATGCGATATCTGAATTACTTGAACTTATTATGTTGGCTTAATTAATTGAAATTATAACTGAATTTGATTTAGAAATTACATATATCTTATGGCAAGCCTTATCACTTTAAGTTGTTAGTAAAATATTTATAAAATGGTAAAGGTTATACTCATTTGTACTCATGTATTGAATTGTAAGAACGTGTATCATAGTTGAGGAACTTTCTTCCTTTTCTTGTGGAACGGGATGAACGCTTCAGCGGTATATTAATGCATCTATTGATCGTGTTGCATGTCTCTCGGTAATGTACACGTTATTTTGGATAGGGTCGAACGACCTTTGCGAAAATCGTGCGTTATCGCTAGTAGTTCGAATATTTACAAGATAAACCTCCCCTGATGCCTGGCATTATATGGTATTATTGATTTATTTGGTATTGACTCTTGTCTTATTCCGAGATACTAAGGTAGAATACAAGATCGAGAAATTCATGCCTAGAAGGAATAATTGAAACATTATGATATTAAAGATTTACTCCACTATTACTGTGCATCATATACCTATTATGAATTATTATTTATTTATTTGGACCTCTAATAAGTGTCGATGTTGACCCCTCATCACTAAATCTCGGGGTTAGGCTAGATACTTTCTGGATACGCGTTGATTTACGTACTCGTGCCACACTTCTGCACTAAATGTGCAAGATTTGACAGGTCACTTGGTGGTCATTTTGGCGCGTAGGCACATCTGTTGAGGAGACTTTATGTGAGCTGCAAATTCATGTTACACATCGCAGCCTACCAAGTCCCTATTGTACCATTTATTTTACCCCGTCTTATTTACATTCTGGACAGATGTTGTACTCCTTATAAAAATGCTCATGCACTTGTAACACCAGATTTTGGCGGTTTCTACTAGATGTTCGGTACAGTTGTTTGCATAATCATTTCAACCTTTAAATTTTATTTCATACTATTTAATTAACGAAAATTATGTTTTCGAAAGTAATAGGATGAGTGAATAAATTGAGTAGTCAACATTGTCTTGCCTAACGGCAGTGTTAAGCGCCATCAAGGCCTCTTGTGGATTTTGGGTCGTGACAGTTTATGTGGAGTTCAATGGATGCTAAAGCACCTAAAATTTGTATAGAGATCCGTCATTAAATAAAATTATTGATACGGATAAATTATTTATTGTAATTTTTTTTTCTCATTTATTTCATATTGAACATCATTGACTTATATACTTGACTACTATTTTTTTTATAAAGTTGTTAAAATTTTGTTATTATATTAAAGAATAAAAACAAAAGATAAAGATTATAGAAAATAAAATAGGCATTTTAAGAAGTCACCTTTAATACAAGGAGTAGAATGTAATTGTTCAAAATTGGAGGACATGTTTGATTTTTAAAAGCAAATTTGGGGTCTAAATATTTTTACCCGACAAACAACTAGTGATCGTATCATACCACATATTATCGCAAAATAGATTTAATTTCGTGTAATATACTTCCTCTTTGTAGATATATTTTCTTAAAAATCCTCGTCGCCTCAATACAATTAGGATAATTAGATATGAACCATTTGAGAATTACAACTTCATCTGATTCTATCTTCGACTTATTCATGTATTCGAATTTGTTTTTACATGTAATATTTTAATAAAAGACGACTCCACCAACTAATTATTAATTTAATTTATTTATTACCTAGTACATTTTTTTTAATGCGCACACACACGGACACACCTATCGTTAGGTCATTTTAATCTTTTGCATAATTTTTAGTGTATTCTCTATGCAGTCGCGATGTCCAACTTTTGATAACCAAAAATTCAGAGCACATATCAGCTAAAAGCCGTAAGACAGGAGTACTAGTTAACAACAAAATTTGGGAATGGGCCTGAATGTAGAACAATTTGGGCCTTTCAAAATCTACTTAGACTACCTAATTTAGATTGTGGCCCATTTAATCACCAAATGGTAAAAATTGCACGGGATACTTTATTTAGTTGCCCCTATTTAACCTATATTTATTTTAAAATAACTTTTTATTTTATACCCTTTTAAAAAAAAAATTCAGTTTCTTTCTCCTCCTCCTTTTCCCAGTGATCTTCATATCTCTCCAGAACTTAATATTGATATAACAATATCTCTCCTAATGTGGCTTCATTCAATTCATCGGAAGCCATCTTACTATACATAATTAAAATAATTGTAACGTAAGAAAGCCTTTTTGTGATATGGTTGATGTGCTCAAAAGTACCAGCTATTGGTTCTTCTGCCATTTCCTCTGTTTCTGTAAATTTATGTGGTGTTTGTTTCAAAAATTGTAAACCATTAAGTAAGAATTTGGATTTTGCTCATGTTCTCTCATTGATTTTTAAATTTTATTTGCGATACCTAATTTGAGAAATGGCTTGCCGTATGGAAAGTGCAAGGAAATCTTGAGCAGTACATAGAAAGGTCAATCTTCCTCCCCCAGAAATAAAAACTTCAATAGTGCATACTCTAAGGGTTTTAAGAACTATAGCTCTAAAGCTGAAGTTTGCCAATTACAAACAAAAACTTCAGTTCTAGAGAAGTTTACAAACAAAAACAAAAATAAAAATTTGTGCTAGTTAAAAAATAAAAACTTCAGTTCTAGAGCTGAAGCTTACAAACAAAAACTTTAGTTCTAGAGCTAAAATTCGCCAGTTACAAATAAAAACTTCAGCTCTAGAGCTGAAGTTCGATTGTTACAAAACAAAAACTTCATCTCTAGAGCTGAACTTCAAGCACGACTACTAGAATGTTGAAGTTTTGCGTGATTCCCTTTGCTACTTCAATCTCGTATACTGAAGTTATGTGAAAAAGCGTGTACGCTTGTAATTTTTTTTGCAAAACGGGCACAAGTTAAAACGTGATATAAAAACAAGTATAGATGACAATGCGGGGCTAATTTACGTAGGGGAACTTTCAGAAATAATTATTGTTTGGAGGCTTATTGCCGATTTAACATTCCATAGGTACTAATTATTTTTTATGGGATGAATATATTTTATTCAATTCGATTATATACATTATATTTAATTCGGATGTATTCTTTCTTATATATTTTACATTATATGCAATTCACTATATTAAATTCAGTTGTATCCAAATAATAAAAAATCAAGAAATAAGGTGTATACTATTGTATTCAATTCGGATGTATACCCCGTATTGGGCCTCTATTCACTCTTAACTATTTACATTATATTCAATTTTGATGTATTCAAACAAAAAAAATCACAAATACAGTGATATTCAGTTGTATTCAATTTACGATATTCATTTGTAGCTTCTTTTACATTGTATTCAATTCACTATATTTAATTTCAGTTGTATTTAAATAAAAAAATTCAAAAAACTATATAGGGATCTACCACAAAAAATAACCTTCGAAATACATAAATACAGGTAAAAATATAAAAAATATAAATTGTATTTGCATTGAAAAATACAAAATACACTCAAATCAGAGTGTACTTGTACATAATGCAATGTATTCGTATTATTGTATGTGACTCAATAGTAAAGAAGAGAAGAAGGTTTGCCGAAGATGGCACCTTCTGGCCAAGTAAAATATTGTATATATTATATTAACACTAAAAAAAAGGACGAACGAAAATTCGATCAGACGAAACAATCAGATGTGAGATACAAAGAAGGAGAAGAAGCCATGGATTTCGGCATCTCCGTCATATCCAAGATCTGGTGACGCTTCTAATCTTTCTCCTATATTATTTTAACCGCGGTAATAGACTTATCGCGACGTCGTGATTTTTCGATCACGATCTGATGACAGATATGAGAGAGAGAGAGAGAGAGAAATATGTTTGGTTGGGCTCTGGTAGAGCTGGAAGACGGCCAAAAAAATACAGGGAAATAGGAGAGAGGGTGGAGGGAAAAAGGAGAAAGAGGAAAGATAGTTGGTTGAATATATATATATATATATATATATATATATATATATATATATATATATATATATATATATATATATATATACATATACATATATATATACATATATATATATACGCTATAAAATATAAAAATGACCATATATAATAATATTTTAAAATTATTTTAGTTTATAATGAATCGGGTGCATTATTTAGTTATAACATATAAAAGTTTCTTTATGTAATGTCTCATAGGCCATTATTTAGATTTTATTTCTATTTTAAAAAGTTGTACATATATAATCTTTAAGGGGCCATTTAGTACTATAGTAGGATATCTCATATGGTGGGATATTTCATGTGATTCGTCATCTCACCTTCTATGTGGGATAATTAATCTTACTATTTAGGGGTCTTTTGGTATGGGGAATAGGCGTGATAAGATGCGGGATTAAATTTATACTGTATTTGATTGGTGGTCTAAATTTATCTACCTTCAACCAATTAAGGTATAAATTTTATTACAGGCTTAATCCAGAATATCCTATTTTAGTCTATCTTTTTTGACAATAAATGTGAAATATTACCATAAACAAAATAAAGAATACACTTAAAAAGCACTGTGAGCATGTGATTTTTTCCCTATACGAACTACTCCCACAAATTCAAAATAAAATAATTGCGTTTGTTTACTTGCAAATTTGATTTCTCGTGGCATTATTCTGTTAACTTCTTGCATTTCTGAGCAACAATATACAAGATACATGAGGCATGTGCATTTAGAAGTAATTTTACATTTTTAGACATTAATTGGTAATCAAAAAACGAAATTCAGAAAAAATGGCTTAATGTGTATATAAGTTTGATTTTAAGTATTTTGTTAATCTTTTATTTGATAAAAATCATTGGTTAATTAAGTCTTATGGAATAATTAGGATTTTGTTAAAATAAAGGAAGTATTTAAAGAAAGCTAAAATATAAGTCCAATGTGTCCAAGCTGGGCCATCTGTAATTGAAACTTAGGCCCAAAAACACTCAGTCCATTTGTCGCCAATCCGGTCCAGCCCCAGGGGTGCCAAACGACGTCGTTTGGCTACCCTTCATCCCAGCCCTTGATTACAACTCATCCAACGGTACTAAAACTCCCCCTAAACCAAATATAAATGTTCAAACGCGTGTGGTATACTCAGAGACCTCCCCCATCCTCGTACAGTCCCTCACCGGTGTAACACCGCCCATGAGCCACCATAAACCCCGGTCCGCCGCCAGGCGAAAATCGCCGTCGGCGGTGGCGTAACCCTAATGTTCCCCAAAATTACACCATAGAAGCGTCCCGTTCTCCTCTTCCCATTCCCATGAAAATCATCCTTCGAGTCATCGCCGATGTGCTCGAATATCCAATCAAAGCACGTCGGCTCCGCCGTCCACGGCGGCGGCCGGTAGCAAACCACTCTAAAATCAACACCACCAACTCCCCTCACCACCCTCACCCCAGCCTTGCCAGTGGTTACCTCGAATCTAGCCACAACGCGTCGAATATGTGCCTGAAGATGGAAGCTCCGCCATGCAGGGCGGTGGCTGGCACCCAATGCCTTCAAACATCCCCCTATCAACACCCCCATAACCCCATATGCCACCCAATACCTTCAAAACCACCTAGAACTATACATTCCCTAAATCTAGGGTTCCTGAAGCCCAACCTTGACCGGATTTTTGGATGCCATGTCTCGAGTTGTAATTAATTCCATCTCAAGGCATTCTCAAACAGGTAAACCTTTTTATTTTCTCGTCGATTCTCCTCATCGTCTTCTTTTCTTTTGGTTCAGACAACAAGTCTCAAATTAGGCTTCTATTTATCTTGAATCAATTGTATAGGTCTTACTCTTTAGGTGTTTGTTTCAAGTTAATTAGCTTAGGTTCGGAACTGTGTGATTATTGTTTAGTTGCAACAAATATGTGATTAAGGCTCATTGTAGGATTAGTTTATATGACACTGATAATACTGGTTGTAGTAGCCATGACTACGCTCGTTAAATTGCTAATAGATTCTTTTTACATGCTTGTCTTGTCCCAATTAAGTCATGTTAACATAGTGGGTGATACTAATTTAGGACTTCCATCTCTGTGTTTGTTAGCTTCATTTATGTTTAGATATGGTATTGCAATGAGTTTTGAAGTAATGTTGTGATGATGTAGTGGGCTTAGGGCAACAACTTTTTACTACAATTGTTTTGAGTCTTGTCAAGAGTCTGGGCCTGATTGGCGACATCAGCCTCATTCATAGGGTTAATTCAGGGTTTTATGACCCAATTAGTTGAGCCAATTGGCCCAGGGAAGTCATGGTAAAAATAGGGGTCTTAGGAGGGTAATTTGGTATTTAGACTTATGGAATCTTTGATAGTTAATACAAGAAGCTTCCAGTAGGGGTTTATTAGCAAAATTCTAGCTGTGACTTGGCTAACAAGTCATAACATAAGGGACTTAAGGAAAAAGAGAAATCTGAAGCTGCCCTATGGCTTTGCCTATAAAGGCAATCATTTCATCAATGATAAAGGGGGCTAGAAAAACCTTTAGAAAATATATGTATACTGCTGAAAATTTTACTGTTATATTGGATCAATCCTTAACCTTCTAAAAAGAGCTTCTCATTCAGAAAAATTTCGAGCTATTTGGCACTCTTTGATTTGAGTTTGGTTACATGTTGATTTGAAGTCAATTTTTGGTTCCTTTTACTTTATTTCTTCGAGTTGAAAATTATCGTGTCATCTATTTCTAATTATCTGGGATCTGGGATTATTTGGAGTGGTTAAATTATTATTATTGCGCTGCCTATTTGCTGAACCTCCATCCTCACTCTCTATCCATTTTCTAGGTGTATTTTGGCCCTGTGGATCTCATACGAATGTAATATGAAGTTGTGATTTTGGAATGCAAGTGTTTAGTGATTAAATTTCCTTCCCTTGTCTCATGTAGCTGATGAAATTTATACAATGTATAGTTGTGCACCCCATTTACATGATGTTTAATTAGGAATCCCTGTTGTCTTAGTTATTCATGCAGTTGACCTTTGTAATGTAATAGTAATGTAATATGTTTAGGCCTGGCGTGAATTCTGAAGAGTTCATGAGTTGCAGGTTAGCCTGTAACTGTGATGTATCCCAGGCAAAAATTTGTTTGTTAGTTTATTAGGATATTAGTGTGATGATAGTGTATTTAGTCATTAACGTAGTCTTCATGTTCATACAATTCATGTGCTTCGCAACTGACTCCAATGACTCTTCCTGAGTTGGTGTTAGCGTTTAGCGAATGTGAACCTATTTATAATTTCAATTAGGGATTGGATATATCTGAGGAATGTGTGTGGATTGTTCAAATGATACCTGTTTGTAATATGCATTGCGTCCAGGACTTCAATCATTTGTGCAAACTAAGCCTGTTCAGGCTGATTGGGCCACTTGGCCCACTAACTTCAGCAATTTATATATATGTGCGGCCCCTGAGATCCAGTTTGAACTTATGACCCAAAGTGTAAATAAGGGTCCTCCTCGTTGGAGGTTAAGTGATTGGGCTTCTAGGACCACTAACTTTAGTAGTCCATCTATATTTATAACTTCACTTTTTATGTGAACATGAGAGAGGTTGCCTTTGGACCCCAAAGCCGGGGCTGTCAAGCTGGGCTCCATGGCGTTAACAATAAATCTTTGTAGTTAATTTTTAGGATCAAATAGTTTTAACATCAAATATTCCTTTGGGTCATCTCCTGTGAAATGTAGAACTTAACATACTTAGAGTCTGAGACGAGTCGTTTAGCAAATATTCACGGCCTCTCACGAAGATAACAATGCGCTAGTCGCCTTAGGAAACGTCTTTAATAATTCACCCTTCTTAAATGCGGCTGCACATTTATGTGACCCAAATCCAAATCTCAACGAAGTTGGAATGTGTCGAAAACCACGGGTGCATTTATGTGACGTGGTTCGAGACATGTTTCAATGACGTTGCAACTTTCTTTTAAAATAATAATAAAAGTGGCTAAAAGATTAAAAAATACACTTAGGTTCAAAATTGTGTAAAATCAGATAGTTTAAGGCAAATATAACAGTTGAGCGACCGTGCTAGAACCACGGAACCCGTGAATGCCTAACACCTTCTCCCGGGTTAACAGAATTCCTTACTCATATTTCTAGTTCGTGGACTGTTAAACAGAGTCATTCTTTCCTCGATTCGGGATTCTAAACGGTGACTTGGGACACTATAAATCTCCCAAGTGGCGATTATGAAATTCTCTTAAATAATTGAATCCCTTTCGATTGTCATTTAATTGAAAAAACTTCCTTAACTACGCCCTTCCTCGGATTGTGGATAGCCAAATGGAGGTGTGACAAGCACCATATACTTTGACCATCTTCTAGGAAGAGTGTCAATAGTATGAGGCCTCTAAGCTATAAGCTACCGAAATTAGCTACAAATCCTCTGGATGAACAATCTACATATACGTGCCCTACGTGTTCCTTGTAACATAACTACAATTTTCCGAATTTCCATTTTAATCAGTTGTATAACAAATTCCTTATTCACAGTGAATTGAATATGAAGACTCCACCTACTTAATTATACTCTATGGTAAAATAAACGTGATCCCAAAAAGTTGTGGAGAGAGAACAATACTGAATTGATAACTTGCAGCCGGCCATCATATGAAAGATGTCTAGTACTGGCAGACTTGATATTAGTAGTGATTTTATCAATTAACTGCAGGTAGTCCAGTTTATCCTGCTTTACCCCATCAAATGTGGGATTATTTATTCCATCTCTCATGTGGTATAAATTAATCCCGTAATCAGAATTATAATTTCGGAATAATTTAGTCTGCATATAAAAACAATCCCTTAGTGTAAAAATTATTTTAAGATTAGTTAATATCCAAATTAAATATGGGATAAAGTTAATTTTAAAACTTTATCTTAAAATTATTATTCTTATCCCACGTACCAAACGAATCCTAAAAAACTCTAAGACCATGAACTAAAAGATAAGAGAAATGTAAAAAAGGAACATTTTTATACAAAAGGAATAATTTCATCAAATATGGGGCAACCCGAAAATGAAAATAAATTGAGATATATTGGGGATGATGATATTATTATCTTAAGTATAATTGCGATAAATAGCTAAATGCAAATACTACCATTGGAAGACTTGTTATGGGGAGAAGACAGATGCAGCAGACCAGGTCATGCAAGATTTTACCGTGTGATGACTAAGTAGGCGTTTAAACATAAAAAAATATAATTTAAAAAAAAAGATGTAATTTTGGAGTTAGGTTGATGTGATGACCCTAGCTCATCTCTTGTTTTAGAAGTTAAAAATACGTTCCGAGGTCTTGAAAATTTCTTTTGTCGCACCTCGTATTGTGTGTACAGTCCGAACACATTTTCGAAAATCTTTTATGTGAAATTTAAGAAAAATAATAAACTTGCCTTTAAAAATAGTTAAAGTTGACTTTGGTCAATATTCTTGAAAAATGGACCCGAACCCGTAATTTGAATGTCCCTTAGGATCCGTAGTAAAATATGAGACTTGGGCGTATGCCCGAAATCAAATTCTAAGGTCCCAAGCCCGCGAATTTTTAAAGAAAATTATTTGCTGAAAAATATAAAGGCTTTTAGAAGTGAATTGATGTATTTTCTTGATGATATCGGGACCATATCTTGGTTCCGAAGGCCGCTACAAGTTTAAAATAATAATTAAGTTGAATCTGTGAAATTTGGTAAGAATCAGAAGTGGCTTAGTATGAAACGGACCTTTAGTTGAGGAAATAAAAATTTTGATGTTCTTCAGTACTTTCATGAATTCGAGGTTCATCCACAGTTATTGATATTATTTTGATGATTTGATCGCAAGAGCAAGTCTATATGATGTTTTTGGACTTGCGTGCATGATTGGTTTGGAACACCGAGGGTTCGGGTGTGTTTTGGATAGGGCCACAAAGTTAATTTAGACTTAGAAAAATAGTTGTTGCAGGTCTCTAAACTTGGGTTCGCGGTTCGCGGTGACTTTTCACGATCGTGCTGCGGTCTCCGCTGCCGCTGTGGGAATTTTGCAGTCAGTGATGGGCAAGACCAAACATCCGCGGCCACGCTCGATATTTTGCGGTCCGTGGTGGAGCTCCACGGCCGGGGTCCTTTTTTTGCGGTCAGCAATAAGGATCTGAGACGGGTATCTATAAACGAGAATTTTCAGCCATTTTTTATTTTTCAAAATCTTAATACAAAAGAAGCGATTTTTCAAACACTCTTTCTTCCCCAAAATACTAGTAAGTGATTTTAAACTCATTTTTTCACTCCTTAACTTCTTTTGCAATACTTCATCCTAGAATATAAGGTTTTTATGGTGGAGTTGGGAATTTTAGGTAGAACTTAGTGATATCGAAATTTGGTGATTTATATTTCAAATTGAAGTAGGATTTCAAAACCAATTGTATATTCGAGCTCGAGGGAAAATGGATAATCAGGTTTTGGTCCGAATTTCGGGTTTGACCAAGGGGGCACGGGGTCGATTTTGTACTTTTTGAGGAAAACAATGGAAAATCTATTTTCGTGCATTGGAATTAGTTTATTTAGCAATTATTAATGTTATTAAGTAAATTGTGACTAGATACATGCGAATTGGAAGTGGAACCAAGAGGTAAAGCGGTAATTAAAGCTTAATCTTGTCTGTGGATTTGAGGTAAGTGTTTTGCCTAACCTTAGCTTGAGGAAATAGAAGTTGTGATTTATTTTCTATGTGTTTGTATCGAGTACGACGTATACGTGTGGTGATAAGTATATATACGTTGGTATCAAGCAAACCGATGAGTTTTACATGATGATTTTGTGAACCTATTATGTATCAAACATGCTCAATTGATGCTTAGTAATGTTGAACAAAGCTTATGAAAATTTCTTGGTAGTTGACTGTTATTGGGTATTGACTCAAATTGAAGTTTCATTTTGTAAAGTAATTGTTGAAATGAGATTGGTTATAGTTTAATCCCTCGTCAGGATGTTTTGTTGATATTGTTGATTCTCTTGCGGAGACATAATATTTTCTATTATTTGGGTGAGGAAGAGTGCAAATCATGAAGAGTCATGTCGTGCATGATATTGCGAGAGAGTGTAAAACACGAATGGTGATGTCATCCCGATATTATGAGTGTTAATGCCCGTAGGATGATGTCATGCCATAATTTGAGAATTAACCCACGAAGGGTGATGTCGTGCCTATATTGTGAGGTACAATGCACGAAGGGTGATTCCGTGCCATGATTATATGAGGTAATGCACGAAGGATGATGACGTGTCATTCCTGTTGTTTCATATGGTGATGATGAGAGTATAAGCTCGAAGGGTGATGCCGTGCACATGTTACCATTTCATTATCTTGTTGATTTAAATATGGTGTTTATTATGATTCGTTATTAATGCTTCTTTATTGGCTTATTCTCAGAATCTATTATTCCCCCTCACATGTCCCCTTTCAAACTTTATTCTGTAGATTCCTGTTATTATGATTTTGTCTGTATAAGATTTGACTGCATAGGTTTACTTGATAGTCGTATCCTAGTTTCGTCACTATTTCGCCGAGGTTAGGCTCGACAATTACTCGGTAAATGGGGTCGGTTGTATTGATACTATACTCTGCACTATTTTGTGTAGATTTTGGTACCGGACCTGGTGAGTAGCTACTATACCTCCCTTCAGTCCAGGGAGACCAAGGTAGATCTGCTGGCGTTTGCAAAGCCTAGAGTCCCCCTTCCTTGCTTTAGTTTTTCTGCTGTCTCTTTCCGTCTGAGAACAATTATATCTTTCACTCAAGACCAATGGTTGTAGTGAAAATCATAGATGTTCATGATATTATAGCACCAGATTTATAGGTAAAACATGTATTGAAGTATTGTGATTTGTCTTACACTTTCTCGCTTTTTTGTTTGTTTAGCTATAATTATTGTTTATCACTGTTTGAGGGTGAATGTTAATATGTAGAACTGTAATAGTTGGCTTTCCTAGCTTTCACGAGTATGCGTCATCACGACTCCCCAGGGTGGAAAATATGGATTGTGACTGTTGGACAATACGCTTTACGCTAGAGGGGGGTGAATAGCGTTTTAAAATTATTACGCGTTTTAGTGCGGAATTTAAAAACTTTGCAGAAATTAAAACAAGTGCAGTAGAATAAACTTACACAATGATGTATCCTGGTTGGCCACAAACGTGGTTAGTCCAGTCCCCGAGAGACTCTCTCGAGATTTCCACTAAACTTGTCAAGCTTACGGGTGCTTAACAAACCGTTACAGCTGAGGACACAAGCCTCACCTAGGTGCTCGGGGATCACAATCCCAAAGACTTCAATTGCTCGGGGATACCAATCCCAAAGACTTCAATTGCTCGGGGATAACAATCCCAAAGACTTCAATTGCTCGGGGATACCAATCCCAAAGACTTCAATTGCTCGGGGATAACAATCCCAAAGACTTCAACTGCTCGGGGATAACAATCCCAAAGACTTCGACTGCTCGGGGATAACAATCCCAAAGACTTCAACTGCTCGGGGATAACAATCCCAAAGACTTCGACCGAGGAATCACAAGTTCCTCAACAAACGAGAATCGCAATTCTCTTACAAACACAAAACACACTCACTTTACAAAGCACTCCTTAATGAGTAGATATGAGTAGAAATAGTACGCTCAAGATCACAACAACTTAGCTCAATAGAATGGCTCTTCAAAAAGCTTTATGGATGAATGCGCATTCTATCAGCTTGGAATAGGTATAAGAGAAAAGAGCTATCAATCAAGTCAAAGCATAAGTTCTAGCCTTTTCTCTCTGGCATCTTTTTATGCTTATGCAATGCAGCCTTTTTTGAAAGTATTCGTTTTAAGCTGGAGCCTCACGTCACGGAACGAATGTTTTGTTTTCAAATCAGCTTCGAAGAATGGCCGGGAATCGTCTTCCTAAAAAGAAGAGTCTTCGTTTGAAAAAATATAGTTTTCAATTGGCTCGGCTTCCTTAGATAATCAAATCAAGTTTCAAGCCGGTCAGGTCAATCGTTTCAAAGGAAGAAAATAAAGGCCGAAAAATGATGATCAATGTAAGAAAGCTTTTAGCAATGAAAATACTCAAAGTGTATATGTTGTTGTTGTGAAAACACTGAGTTGAAGCTGTATTTATAGGTGAAAAACTCAGTCTTACCGTTGTCTAATTGCCAATTAAGGATTGCTGAAATTACTCAGTGACAATCGATTGTCAAGACTAAACAATCGATTGTTTGCCTATCAGATCAAAAATTCAATCCCAGATTTTACGTCAACAATCGATTACTTCAAATTAATAATCGATTATTTATAACGTTAAGAAATCCTTTCCAATTTTTGGCATAAAACATCGATTGTCCGGAAATCAACAATCGATTATTTTAACAACGTTCAGAAAATCTTTTCCAGATTTTAAGCAAAACATCGATTGTTAAATATCAACAATCGATTACCTGAAGGTAATTTGAAAATATATGACCAACGGTCAGCTTCAACAATCGATTATCAAATGGAATAATCGATTATTAATTAATTTCAAAACTCTCTGTCTCATATATAATCGATTATCAAAAGCCACAATCGATTATCATTTTATTTAAAATCACTGGGAGACATTTTTCTCATTCTAATCGATTACCATTAGTTCATAATCGATTTTTATGAGTTTTGAAAACTTTGCCTCAGTTAACAATCGATTATCATAAGTACACAATCGATTGTTATGCAGTTTGCAAAAACCTGATGTTAACTGACTTACTCACAATCGATTATCATTAATTCACAATCGATTGTCATGCAGTCTTGGCTTAGAGATACTCGATTATCATAAGTACATAATCGATTATCTTAGCCCAGATTTTTTTTAAGGCATGCTTGGAAAGCATTTTAACAAATGTAAATATGCATAGTTTAAAATCATTTGACACTTAATTTAAATATGCATGATTTTGGAAAAGTAATTTTAGTAGAGAAGCCATGTTATGAGCCAAGTTGAGGAATCAAGATCACAATTAATATTGACTCAATTATAACATTTCTAAACTTTGTCTTGAGCTTCTTGTAATGCATCCATTTTGTGCTTGTCCTTGAGCACTGCTATATATCGCTTTTTGCTTTGTTTGACATTCATCAAAACCTACAAAAGAACACACGTTTAGTATATTGCATTTGAAACGTGTTTCCAACAATTTCCCCCTTTTTGATAATGGCAAACATAAGCGGGATATATGCAATAATTATTTTGATAATCCAAGACAAGTGTAAAGTATGCAATTTGATGTTCCCCCTCAATTCATGTTCCCCCTCACTTTAAGCATGAATGAAGTTGAGAGTGATATAGCATACTTCTTGATATCCCGTTTCTTCCCCCTTTTGCCATTAGCAAAAATATATACAAGGGAAGAATATAAAAAATATGAAATAAACAGAAGTTTATTTATTGGAAAATAACATTACATGGGTGGAGCCAAACACAATAAAACGAACAACAACTAACCAACCAAGGAAAAACAAATCAAAAACAACAATTTCACATCATCAAAAACAACAATTTCATCATTCATCACCCCCATCCCCTTCATCATCATTGGGAGGCGCTTGATATGGCACCACCTGAGCATAGGCATAATTCACGTGATCAAAGTAACCATGGACCTCACGGGTTAATTGAGTAATTTGGTCAGAGATAGTCCGGAGGGTAGGCTCCTGAGGAGGATGAGCACGACGGGCTTGTCGATTTTGAGGAGGAGCGGGAGCATGATCACCATCATGATGAAAGGAAGACTCCGAAATTTCCCAGATTTTGGTGCTCTTTTTGAGAGGACCATTAGCAATATTGACCCCGGAAGCTTCAAGAAATTTTATTATTAAGAGGGCATAGGGGAGAGGTATGTCATCTCTGGTGGCATTGAACATATGAGATTGAATAAGCTTGCACCAATTGATTTTAACACCGGTGACAATGGCATGAAGAAATTTGGCATCCTCTTGGGAAATGGTGGTGTGATTGAGTTTACGGGGTTTGAGAACACGAGTGATGAAATAGAGAATGAAACGATAATTCGGGTCCATACCCTTTATGGTGGGACGACGGGAAGAAGACTCATCATAGGCGACTCCGGCTTGGCGGAAGAGATTAGCTTCATCAATCATGTCCCCGGCATCATTTATGTACTGGTAGATGTCTTCACCATCATGCGGAATGCCGGCAATGAGGTGGAGGTTATCTTCAGAAATTAGAATGGAAATGCCGTTAACATTGGTAACGAGTTCACCCTCATCATCTTTGTGAAGGTTGGAGTAAAAAGCTTCAACCAAAGTAATGTTGTAGTAGGGGTGAGTAAGGAGTAGGAAATTGAAAAGTTGGCACTCTCTTAGCATATTCGCGGCTGGAATGAATGGTGCAACAAGAGCGTTTGTTGAAAAGCGAGGAGGGAGAATAAGGCGTTTCTCAAATTTGGTTAAGAAACGGGTGAGCTCTTCATCGGATTCAAAGAATAGAACCGATCCATCTTGATATGGATGGCGAGAAGAAGAAGCACCTTGTTTGGAACGAGCACGTTTGGAGTTGCGGCTTGACATTTTTGAAAAAGATGTGCTAGGATTTTTCAAAGATAACAAGATAATTTGATGCTTGGGAGGCTTGAGTGAGTATACAAGAGCATATGTGCAGCCTATATATAGAGAAGGAATGAATCTTACACTTATTTGAAAAGATTTGAAGAGATTTGAAGAGCTTTGAAGTCTGAAACGGTAAAAATAAATTCACTGACCGTTCAATAATCGATTGTTTGAATAGAATAATCGATTATCATTAATGAAAATGATCTGACACATCGATTACACGCCAGAACGGAAAAAAATTTGAAAAAGATAGTCGATTGTCAAACTTGGTAATCGATTGTTTTTCATATTTATGACCTGACAGGAATCGATTGTAGAGCCAAAACGGTAACATAAGTTTAAAACAGATAATCGATTGTCAATATATAGTAATCGATTATTTCACTCACAGAGAGTTTGGATTTTGGCAAATAATCGATTGGCAGAACAAAAATCGATTGTTTGGAAGGGGGATGCTAAAATGATGAGACTTAATTCTATCAAGCAATGTAAACATTCAACAAGATTTCATGACAAAAAAAAATTGAATCAACAAATAATCGATTATTGATACTGATAATCGATTGTAAGCATAAATAATCGATTATGATCGATTTTTCTTGTATCAAGACAATTTATACTTTCCTCTTACCTTTTGGGGGATACCTGCAAAATAGAATTAAACATCTCCGACGCTCAAGTCAGTAATCTATAAATGAAATAATAACTTTGAAACTAGTGTAGTCGGGTGAAAAACGTGAACTCTTAAGAATTTTGTCCTAGGATGTTCTTAAGAGGGTTTAGGGTACTTACCTTCCCTTCGACTTTGCCAATTACCTGATTTTGAACATCCTCCGTTCATTTTGGTCTTTTGGCTCATTCTTTAATTTAAGAAGCTTCTTCCACAATTTTGCCTTTGTCTTCCTTGTATTTTGTCTTTTAAATTTTTCGAAAATACTTCCGATTTTGAAAAAAAATGCCTAAATCGACTTTTCCGTCTCTTCCTCCTTCTTTGTGCTTTAATTGAAGGAATTTTGAATTCGTCTCCCGTCAAGTGTTTGGAGTATCCACTACACTTGATTCCTTCAAGCACACCTGCAAAACAAATCAATGCTCTTTTGGTACCCATGCCATTTTGGGTCCTTGAGGGTTATGCATACTATAATGATATGTTTGAGTAGCATGTCTATGTCTAGTAAAGCATGCGGGAGCAATATGACCAATTCGTCTACAATAATGACATGTCACATTTGGATTATGCATGCGTCTAGGCTCATAGTAGCTAGAATAATGCACATTGTTTACTCTATTTTCATTTCTCCTAATTTGAGCACCATAATCATTTCTAGGTTGAACATTTCGGGATCTTCTAGCATGATCACTGTTGTGCCTAAAATATGCATCATGTCTATGGTGACGATTGCTAGGCGGAAGGTCATGTCTAGGTCTCCTAATATTTTGTCTAGCATGTATGTTTGTTTTAGGAAAGGCATTTTTGTTATTAATCCTAGATTGAGCTCTAGGTGGTTGGGTTTTTGCATCAACCTCTTCTTCATTTATGAAGCCTATTCCATGCTTGGTTGATTTCAAGTTATCAAGCACCACATTCAAGTTTTTATGAGAGGAGTTGAATTTATCTAGTGTGCCTTTTAATCTACCTACTTCATTCTTAAGGTCTACACAAGAAGCACAATTTTTTGTAGAACTCTCGGGCTTGTCAGAACTTCTTTTCCCATAAAACTTGTTTTGTTCTAGTAGCTTCTCATTTTCCAAAACCAATTTTTCTAATTCTTTTTCTTTTAATGAAAACTGTTTTTGAAAATCTTGTTCTTTTAGAGAAGCACTTTCTCTTAAACTAGTGACGGTTTTTGTAACTTTGAGAAATTCAGCATACAATTCATCAAAGGCATTTCTCATGTCATCAAGAGTATAAAAATTTTGAGAAGAGATTTGACTTACCTCACTTTGATTTTCTTCCTGTGCCATGAGGCAGAGATTTGCCGCTTCTTCATTTTCTTCTTCACTGGATTCGTCTCCGGAATCTCCTCCCCAAGATATGTATGCTCGTTGCTTTTTGAAGGGTTTCTTCTCCTTTTTAAGATTTGGGCAGTTTGTTTTGATATGCCCTGTTCACCTTGCTTTTTCCCTTTGCGGTCATATTCTTTTCGCATGAATTTTTGGAACTTTTTGATGATGAGTCCGAATTCGCTATCTCCATCCTCTTCAATTGGTGATTGACTTGTGCTCGCCTTTAGAGCAATCTTTTGCCTTCTTTGTTCATCAATAACAGGGTTAAGAATAGTGGATTCATAAGTCTTAAGATTACCTCTAAGAGCGTCTATGGTGACGTTCGTGATTCCAATTGACTCTTGAATCGCATCGGCCTTTGATCGCCATGCCGGTGTTAGACTCCTAAGGATTTTTCGAACTAGTTCTTTGTCTGTGAACGTCTTCTTGAGCGCGTGGAGATCATTCACTATTGATGAGAACCGCTCAAACATCTCGTCTACCTTTTCGCCTTCCTTCATATGAAACAATTCGTAAGCATGAGTTAAAAAGTCAATTTTAGCTTCTCTTACCTGGTCAGTCCCTTCGTAAGTGACCTCAAGCTTGTCCCACATTTCTTTCGCTGTTTTGCAGCAGGAGATTTTCCTGTAATCATTAGCATTAACAGCACAAAGTAATAAATTAATAGCTTTAAAATTATTTTGGACCATTCGATTATCCTCGGCGTTGAATTCCTCTTCTGATTTTGGCACCCATTCTCCTTCCACCTGTTTGACAGGAACCTCATTTCCTTTGGTGTACACCTTCCACAAGTAAGGGCTGTTTGATCTGACGAATATCTGCATCCTTTCTTTCCAATATGAATAATTAGTCCCGTTAAACAAAGGAGGTCTTGTGGGGCACTGTCCTTCATCAATACCTGCAAAAGAGTCTAGAGTAGAAGCCATGGAAAGATTCTCTCAAACGGTTAAGTCTTTCAGAGAGTATGGCTCTGATACCAATTGTTGGACAATACGCTTTACGCTAGAGGGGGGGTGAATAGCGTTTTAAAATTATTACGCGTTTTAGTGCGGAATTTAAAAACTTTGCAGAAATTAAAACAAGTGCAGTAGAATAAACTTACACAATGATGTATCCTGGTTGGCCACAAACGTGGTTAGTCCAGTCCCCGAGAGACTCTCTCGAGATTTCCACTAAACTTGTCAAGCTTACGGGTGCTTAACAAACCGTTACAGCTGAGGACACAAGCCTCACCTAGGTGCTCGGGGATCACAATCCCAAAGACTTCAATTGCTCGGGGATACCAATCCCAAAGACTTCAATTGCTCGGGGATAACAATCCCAAAGACTTCAATTGCTCGGGGATACCAATCCCAAAGACTTCAATTGCTCGGGGATAACAATCCCAAAGACTTCAACTGCTCGGGGATAACAATCCCAAAGACTTCGACTGCTCGGGGATAACAATCCCAAAGACTTCAACTGCTCGGGGATAACAATCCCAAAGACTTCGACCGAGGAATCACAAGTTCCTCAACAAACGAGAATCGCAATTCTCTTACAAACACAAAACACACTCACTTTACAAAGCACTCCTTAATGAGTAGATATGAGTAGAAATAGTACGCTCAAGATCACAACAACTTAGCTCAATAGAATGGCTCTTCAAAAAGCTTTATGGATGAATGGAAAATGATGATCAATGTAAGAAAGCTTTTAGCAATGAAAATACTCAAAGTGTATATGTTGTTGTTGTGAAAACACTGAGTTGAAGCTGTATTTATAGGTGAAAAACTCAGTCTTACCGTTGTCTAATTGCCAATTAAGGATTGCTGAAATTACTCAGTGACAATCGATTGTCAAGACTAAACAATCGATTGTTTGCCTATCAGATCAAAAATTCAATCCCAGATTTTACGTCAACAATCGATTACTTCAAATCAATAATCGATTATTTATAACGTTAAGAAATCCTTTCCAATTTTTGGCATAAAACATCGATTGTCCGGAAATCAACAATCGATTATTTTAACAACGTTCAGAAAATCTTTTCCAGATTTTAAGCAAAACATCGATTGTTAAATATCAACAATCGATTACCTGAAGGTAATTTGAAAATATATGACCAACGGTCAGCTTCAACAATCGATTATCAAATGGAATAATCGATTATTAATTAATTTCAAAACTCTCTGTCTCATATATAATCGATTATCAAAAGCCACAATCGATTATCATTTTATTTAAAATCACTGGGAGACATTTTTCTCATTCTAATCGATTACCATTAGTTCATAATCGATTTTTATGAGTTTTGAAAACTTTGCCTCAGTTAACAATCGATTATCATAAGTACACAATCGATTGTTATGCAGTTTGCAAAAACCTGATGTTAACTGACTTACTCACAATCGATTATCATTAATTCACAATCGATTGTCATGCAGTCTTGGCTTAGAGATACTCGATTATCATAAGTACATAATCGATTATCTTAGCCCAGATTTTTTTTAAGGCATGCTTGGAAAGCATTTTAACAAATGTAAATATGCATAGTTTAAAATCATTTGACACTTAATTTAAATATGCATGATTTTGGAAAAGTAATTTTAGTAGAGAAGCCATGTTATGAGCCAAGTTGAGGAATCAAGATCACAATTAATATTGACTCAATTATAACATTTCTAAACTTTGTCTTGAGCTTCTTGTAATGCATCCATTTTGTGCTTGTTCTTGAGCACTGCTATATATCGCTTTTTGCTTTGTTTGACATTCATCAAAACCTACAAAAGAACACACGTTTAGTATATTGCATTTGAAACGTGTTTCCAACAGTGACAAGTTGGTATCAGAGCTCTAGGTCGCTTAGGTCTCACAGTTTATGAACAAGCTAGGTAGAGTTTGAGGGACCGGTATCGAGACGTTTGTGCTTATCCCCCATAGGCTACGAAGTTTAGGAAAACTTCACAAATATTCTTCTCTGTCATGCGATTTGAATTCTCAATGCTAATTGAACTTCTACTATGTTCTTTTGCAGATGTAAGACACGTGCTTCTTCATCCGTTGACCAACAACCCCATCCCCTAGTGGCAACTCCTACGAGGGGCAGAGGACGAGGCCAAGGTAGGGGCAGGGCATACCACATAGCAGAATTACCAGCGGTAGAGCCTCATGTAGAGTTTGAGGAGAAGATTCCAGCATAGGCAGTTTCAGTAGGACCAGCTTAGGTCCCAGAAGGCTTCATCGCTACCTCGGTACTTCAAGATGCTTTGGTCTGTCTAGTGGGCCTTATGGAGGGTGTCTCCTAGGAAAGATTACTTCTGATAGCACTATCTGTCTCTTAGGCTGAGGAAGGAACACAGACTCCCGCTACTCGCACTCCGGAGCAGATAGCTCACCAGTTTCAAACTTCAACAGCTTAGCTAGTTGGGGTAGTTCAGCCGGGTGTTGTGGCTCATATTGCTGATGGTGCAACTATGTCTCCTGATGCCTTGTTTAGGTTGGACAGGTTTACCAAGCTCTTCACTACGACTTATCGTGGTACGTATTCCGAGGATTTCCAAGACTATTTGGACAACTGTCACGAGATTCTTCAGAACATGGGGCTAGTGGAGACCAATAAGGTTGACTTTGCTGCTTTTCGTCTGTTAGGTTCCGCCAAGACTTGGTGGAGAGATTTTTGTTTGGCTAGACCAGCTGGGTTACCGGCTTTAACTTAGGATCAGTTCTCTCTGCTATTTCTGGACAATTTTCTATCTATCGCGAAGAGAAATGACTATTCTCTCATTTTCATTAATGATATTTTGACCTATTCCCACAACAGGGAGGAGCATGAGCAATATCTTCGAATCGTTCTCAACTCTGAGGGACAATCATTTATATGTTAAGTTTTCAAAATGTGAGTTTTGGTTGAGTTCAACTGCATTCCTGGTTCATGTTGTATCAGTAGAGGGTATTCAAGTAGATCCTAAGAAGATTGCGGTAGTCAAAGACTGGCCTAGACCCACATAAGCCATAGAGATATGGAGTTTCTTGGGTTTGGCGGGCTATTACCATCTATTTGTGGAGGGGTTTTCATCTATTGTAGCCCCGATGATCAGGTTGACCCAGAAGGGTGCCAGTTCGGGTGGTCGAACGAGTGCGAGGTGAGCTTTTAGAAGCTCAAGACAGCTTTGACTACGACACTAATGTTGGTTTTGCCATAGGTTTGGGGCCATATATTGTATATTGTGATGCATATCGTATTGGACTTGGTTCGATGTTGATGCAGAATGGAAAGATTATAGCATATGCTTCATGACATTTGAAGATCCACGAGGAGAATTATCTACTTCATGATTTAGGTCTAGCAGCCATTGCTCACGCGCTGAAGATTTGGAGGCATTATTTGTACGGCGTGTCGCGTGAGGTGTTCACGGGTCACAAGAGTTTGCAATACTTGTTCAAGCAGAAGGAGCTAAATTTGAGGCAGAAGAGTTGGTTGGAGATATTGAAGGATTATGATATCACCATCTTTTATTATTCGGGGAAGAACAATGTAGTGGCCGAAGCCTTGAGTAGGAAGTCATCCAGTTTGACCAGTCTTGCGTATTTCGGCCGGTAAGAGGCCGCTTGCCTTGGATGTTCAGGCTTTAGCCAATCAGTTCGTGAGGTTGGATGTTTCTGAGCCCAGCTATGTGCTAGCTTGCACAGTCGCGTGTTCTTAATTATTTATGTATATCTGATATCGACAATATGATGATCCTCATTTGCTTGTCCTTAGGTACACGGTGCGGCACCTGGGTGCTAAGCAGGTTACAGTTAGAGATGATGGAGTTTTGAGGATGCAGGGTCGTATTTGTGTGCCTAATGCTGATAGACTTCGTGAGTTAATTCTAGAGGAGGCCCATAGTTCCCGGTATTCCATTCATCTGGGCACCGCTAAGATGTATCAGAACTTTCGACAACATTATTGGTGGAGGAGGATGGAGATGGATATTGTGTATGTAGCTTGGTGTTTGAATTGTCAGCATGTAAACTACGAGCATCAGATGGTTTGTTCCAGAAGATTGAGATTCTTGAGTGGAAGTGGGAGCGTATCACTATGGACTTTGTTGTTAGACTCCCACGGATGTAGAGAAAGTTCGATGCAGTGTGATAGTGGATAGGCTGACTAAGTCAGCATATTTCATTCATGTGGCAGTTTCTTATTCTTCTGAGCGGTTGGCAGAGATTTATATCCGGGGTATTATTCGTCTTCATGGTGTGCCCGTGTCTATTATTTCTTATCGAGGTACACATTTTATCTTGCATTTTTGGAGGTCAGTTCATCATGAGTTGGGTACTCGGATCGAGTTGAGCACAGTATTTCATCCTCAGACAGACGGATAGTCCTAGCGCACTATTCAGATTTTGAAGGATATGCTCCGAGCATGTGTTATTGACTTTGGAAGTTCGTGGGATCAGTTTTTTTCCATTAATAAAGTTTGCCTACAACAACAGTTACCAGTCGAGCATCCATATGGCTCCCTATGAGGCATAATATCGCAGGCGGTGTTTGACGTCGGTTGGGTGGTTTGAGCCGGAAGAAGCTCGGTTGTTGGGTACAGATCTAGTACAAGATGCCTTGGATAAGGTTAAGATCATTCAGGATAGTCTTCGTATAGCTCAGTCCATGCAAAAGAGTTATGCTGACTGTAAGATTCCTGATGTGGCATTCATGATCGAAGAGCGAGTGTTGCTTCAGGTGTTGCCTATGAAGGGCGTGATGAGATTTGGGAAGAAGGGCAAGCTAAACCCTAGATTCATTGGTCCTTTTGAGATTCTTGATCGAGTGGAAGAGGTGGCTTACAAACTTGTATTGCCGCCGAGTTTATCAGTCATGCATCCAGTGTTTTATGTGTACATGCTTCGGAGGTATCACTACGATCCATCTCACGTATTAGACTTCACCACTCTCCAGTTAGAAAAGGACTTGACCAATGAGGAGGATCCGATAGCTATTTTAGATCGGCAGGTTCGTCAGTTGAGATTGAAGAATTTCCCTTCATTTCCTGTGCAGTGGAAAGGTCAGCCTACCGAGGCAGCGACCTAGGAGTTCGAGTCCGATATGAAGAGCCGTTATCCTCATCTTTTCACTGACTCAATTACTTTTTTATGTCTGTTCAAGGACAAACGATCATTTTAGAGGTGGAGAATATGATGACCCTAGAGGTCATCTCTAGTTTTAGAAGTCAAAACTGCATTTTGAGGCCTTGAAAACCTCTTTTTATCTCACTTCGTATTGCGTGCTCAGTCAAGGCGCATTTTCGGAAAGCTTTTATGTGAAATTTAAGAAAAATAATGAAATTGAGCTTTAAACTTGGTTAAAGTTGAATTTGATCTACATTCTTGGAAAATAGACTCGGACCATAATTCAACGGTCCCGCAGGATTCGTAGTAAAATATTGGACTTGGGCGTATGCCGAAATCGAGTTCCTAGGTCCCAAGCCCGAGAAAATTTATTTTAGAGAAAATTATTTGCTAGAAAATATAAAGGCATTTAGAAGCGAATTAATGCATTTTCTTGATGGTATCGACTCGTATCTTGGTTCTGAAGCTCGGCCCAAGTGTAAACTAATTATTAAGTTGAATATGTGAAATTTGGTAAGAATCAAAAGTGGTTTGGTATAAAATGGACCTTTAGTTGAGGAAGTGAAAATTTTTATGTTCTTAAGTAATTTCATGAATTTTAGGTTTAATCCATAATTTTTGATGTTATTTTGATGATTTTATCGCACGAGCAAGTGTATATGATATTACTAGACTTGCATGCATGATTAGTTTGGAGCACCGAGGGCTCCGGTGAGTTTTGGATAGGTCACAAAGTGAATTTAGACTTAGAAAAATAGTTGTTACAGGTTCAGTGAAGTTGCAGGTCTCTAAACTGGGGTACGCAGTCCATGGTGACTTTTTGCGACCGCGCTGGGGTCTCCATTGTCGTGGTGGGATTTTTGCGGTCAGCGGTGGGCAAGGCCAAACTTTCGCGGCCGCGCTCGATATTTCGCAGTCCACGGTAGAGCTCCGGCCGTGGTTAGCGATGAGCATCTGAGAGGGGTATCTATAAACGAGACTTTTCTAACTATTTTTTATTTTTCAAAATCCTAAAACATAAGAGGTAAATTTTTTAAACGCTCTTTCTTCCCCAAGTACTAGTAAGTGATTTTAAACTCATTTCTTTCACTCCTTAACTTCTTTTTACAAGATTTTATCCTAGAATCTTTTGTGTAGAACTTAGGAAATTTGAAATTTGGGGATTTAGACCTCAAATTAAGGTCGGATTTCAAAACCAATTGTATATCTGAGCTCAAAGGTGAATGAAAATCGGTTTTTGGTCCGACTTTTGGGTTTGGACCAAGCGGGCCCGGGGTCGATTTTTGACTTTTTGGGGAAAATAAGAGGAAATCTATTTTCATGCATTGAAATTAGTTTATTTAGCAATTATTAACGTTATTAAGTAAATTGTGACTAGATACAAGAGAATTGGAAGTGGAACCAAGAGGTAAAGCGGTAATTGAGGCTTAATCTTGTCTGTAGATTCGAAGTAAGTATTTGGCCTATCCTTAGCTTGAGGAAATAGGAGTTGTGGTTTATTTGCTATGTGTGTGTATCGAGTACGACGTATACATGTGGTGATGAGTATCGATACGTTGGTGTCATGCACGCCCGTGAGTCTTACATCATGATTTTGTGAACCTATATGTACAAATCATGCTCAATTATGCTTAGTAATGTTGAACAAAGCTTATGAAAGTTTCTTGGTAATAGATTGTTTTGAGTATTGACTCAAAATTGAAGTTTCATTTTGTAAAGAAATTGTTGAAACGAGATTGGTTATAGCTGAATCCATCGCCAGGATTTTTTGTTGATATTGTTGATTCCCTTGCCGGGACATATTGTATTCTATTGTTTAGGTAAGGAAGAGTGTAAAGCACGAAGGGGGATGGCGTGCATGATATTGCGAAAGAGTGTAAAGCACGAAGGGTGATATTGTGCCAATATTATAAGAGTTAATGCACAAAAGGTGATGTCGTGCCATGATTTGAGAGTTAACGCACGAAGGGTGATGTCGTACCATTATTATGTGAAATAATGCACGAAGGATGATGCCGTGTCATTTCAATTGTTTCATAAGGTGAGGATAAGAGTAAAAGCACGAAGTGTGATACCGTGTATGTGTTACCATTTCATTATCTTGTTGATTTAAATATGATATTCATTATGCTTCGTTATTAATGCTTCTTTATCGGCTTATTGTTGGAATATGTTATTCCCCCGCAACATGTCCCCTTTTTCCACTTTATTATGTTGATTCATGTTATTATGATTCTATTTGTACATGATTTAACTGTACAAGTTTACTCGATAGTCGTGTCCTAGCCCCGTCAGTGCTTCACCGAGGTTGGGCTCGACACTTACTCTGTACATGGGGTCGGTTGTACTGATACTACATTCTGCACTATTTTGTGCATATTTTGGTATCGAACCCGGTGAGTAGCTGAGGTAGTTTCCTTTAGTCCAGGGAGACCAAGGTAGATCTGCTGGCATCCGCAGACCCTAGAGTCCCCCTTCCCTGCATTAGTTTTTCTACGGTCTCTTTTCTTCTGAGAACAGTTGTATCTTTCTTTCCCACCAACCGTTGTAGTAAAAATCATAGATGTTCGTGATATTGTGACACCAGATTCATGGGTAGACGTGTATTGAAGTATTTGGATTTATCTTACACTTTCACACTTTTCGTTTGTTTAGCTATAATGACTGTTTATCATTGCTTAAGGTTGAATGTTAATATGTAGAACTGTAATAGTTGGTTTGTAGCTTTTACGAGTAGGCGCCATCACGATTTTTGAGGATTAGAAATTGAGATCGTACAGTTGAAATTTTTTTTTGAAATTTAAAATATTATTTGAATATACATTTGACTCGAAAAAATATTGGATTTTTCTGCGTGAAAATAAGTTACTTAAGAAAGTGGTAAAAATCCCACTTTTTCAAACTTGAAACGTATCTTTAGAAAAAAAAAATCAGTACAAATGTATGGAACAAACTTATTTTGAAGATGAGTTTTGGAAAAAACAAACGGGTCCTAAGTAATTACTTGAAATGAATATTATTCTAAAATATGAACCCTATGAATACATATATCTACAACTTACGGTATCAAATGAACAGGTTAGATTGATTTTGGGCAGATCAAAATGAGATGAATCAATCAAATTCGTCTAAAAGTTACTTGGGCTGAGATGGACCGAGTCAAGATGGTAAAATTCGAGTCATAGCTCAACCTGTCCAACTCTTATCAAACTTTAATTAATATGTGTTATTTTCTTATAAATTGTATAATTACTAAATTAGACTTTTTTCCTTTGATTATGGTCATATATAACATATCAAACAAAAAAGAATTATTTCAAAGATATTTAAGCAAAATTACTCATGGATCAATTTAAGTTAAAAATCATCCCTATTTTAAATGGGTTACAATGAGTTAAATTAACATATGCTAAGTTTGATAAATGGGCGAGCGGCGAGCCAATAACTAGCCCAACCTTGAATGGATTGGGCAAGTCATTTGGGCTTCCAAATTTGACAGCCCTATCTACAACCGAGACTACTCAGTTGAATAATTCTTTCTCATTTGTAGTAGGGCAAATGGGACAGTGCGAGTATGGGGCAATGCAGATTTAAGGCTAGGCGGGGCCATGTAGATTTAAAGTTATGCAAGGTGGAACGAGTTAAAATACTTTTCATAAAAATTTATGTGAGGCAAGTTGCGGGTCTACACAAGTTTATGCGGGTGTAAGAATTTTTCTTTTTTATGTTGAGTTCCCTTGATCCCCATATTACCCATAAAACTTGTTTCGCAACAACTTTGTCACAGAAGACCTCAAATGCCTCTTTCAGAGCCTATAGAAGTTCAAAATCAATTGTTGGATATACTCTTGTGAAAGAGAGAGTTATTTGCAAAAATAATTGGTCACATATGCTATATATTTGCCATGCAGCTTAATAATCTTCCTAACGAATACCTCATGAAAGAGAGGGCCGAACACGGTCGAACCATCTCTGTACTATTACATAAAAATTCAAAATAAGTAAAATTTCAAACAAAAAACAAAAAGACCTTTCAGTTTTTTGATTGATTAAATTAGAAATTGCAGTCAAAATATAAAAAGAAAATAAGTAAACAAAATGAGAAAAAACAAAAGAAAAAAGGAAATACTTACGTGATGTGCGCCGAGTGGACGCAGGTCTATGCCAGGGGCGGATGAACGTGAGTAAAAATATTCTGCGAGACGGGGGCAGGGACAGCAAGGCGGGCTGAGATCTTTGCGAGTTTATGTGTGTTTGCCCCACAACCGTACCTCTTGCTGTCTCTACTCATTTGAGTTCTCGCGTATAATCGATCTTTAGGCATCCTTAAATTGGAAGAAAAAAAAATACTGGTTTTATTCGTTCTTCCTGTGTTTATTAATCAAAATAAAAAATCATTGTGTCAACTCTAAGAGTACGTTTGGACATATTACTTTTTTTTTCAATTTTTATATCCATTCTTATCAATTTTACCTTTTTCACTTGAAAATGTATTTTCAAATTCGAAAAACTGCTCTCACCACTTTTTCACTTAAAAATGAGAATTTACTAGTTTTTAGTTTAACAAATTTACCCTATATTTTTAAAACTTATAAATAAGTCCATCAATTTTTCATATACATCTTTGATGACTAAACATCAGTCTTAATTGATGTTTGATTATATGATTATGAGAAATATGCGGCTACGTATATTTTTACACCTTCTCTTGTGTTAGTAAAATTAGAATATTGGCTATGCATATTTTTACACCTTCTCTTGTGTTAGTAAAATTAGAATATTGCAGTAAAGATGAATGTAATAATAATTTTTGATTGTTTACTTCAAGTAGGATAATTAAATTGGGGTAATTTTGATTATAGGATATAAATCATGTTTCATATTTTGAGGAAAAAAAAGGACAACCAAAAACTATAACCAAAAACAACTTCGTAAAATTCCAAATTTGACAAAAAACGATGGAATTCATATCCAAACGCCTACTAAATTAATTAGATATAATTTAGTATTTTTTGAACGGTTTAACTCATTATTTCAATTTTCCATTAGCAGCCATACGTAATATAGCCTCAGCACAATATTTAAAGTGTTATGAAATAATATAAGAACAAAAACAATAGAGAGAAAAGTAGAGAGAGGAGTATTCTTATTGATACTTTGGGATGATTTACAATGGGGTAAGACTTCTCTATTTATAGGCATAGAAAAGGCTTAGCCTCAAAGTAAAACTCTAGAATCTCTCTAAATATAGACATTCACCTTAAATATGATTCTATTTATAACACTCCCCATTGAATGTCTATTCAATAATGTGCCTCGTTAAAACCTTAACTAAAACAAAACCCAATGGGAAAAATTTAAAGAAAAGGAAAAAGAGTACACATATTTGAATATGCGCCTATTGGTTGCCTCGTTAAAAACCTTGCAAGGAAAACCCAGTGGGACAAAACCTTGTAAGGGAAAAAGAGTGCAACGCGCATTAACTCCCCCTGAAAAGAGCATCAATTCATATCCTTGAGTTTTCGCATTCCGATCTTGTGAACCAGCTTCTTGAAGGTTGACGTTGGTAGAGATTTTGTGAACAAATCAGCCATATTATCGCTTGAACGAATCTGTTGCACATTGATATCACCATTCTTTTGAAGATCATGTGTGAAAAATAACTTTGGTGAAATATGCTTTGTTCTATCTCCTTTTATGAATCCTCCCTTCAATTGAGCTATACATGCTGCATTGTCTTCATACAAAGTCGTGGGTAGTTTGTTACACTTCAAACCACATTTGTCTTGAATATGATGTATTATAGACCTCAACCACACACACTCCCGACTTGCTTCATGAATAGCAATTATCTCGGCATGATTAGATGAAGTAGCCACAATTGATTGCTTAGTCGATCGCCAAGATATGGCGGTGCCTCCACAGGTAAATACATAACCCGTTTGAGATCGAGCCTTGTGTGGATCGGATAAATATCCAGCATCAGCATAACCAACAAGATCAGGACTGCAATTATTGCCATAAAATAAGCCCATATCGGTGGTCCCTTTTAGGTACCACAATATATGTTTGATCCCATACCAATGTCTCCTTGTAGTAGCCGAGCTAAATCTTGCTAAGACATTAACTGAAAAGGATATGTCAGGCCTTGTAGTATTTGCAAGATACATTAGTGCGCCAATTGCACTAAGATATGGTACTTCAGGATCAAGTAGCTCTTCATTCCTTTCTTGCGGTCGGAATGGATCTTTATTCACATCAAGTGATCGAACAACCATCGGTGTACTTAAAGGATGTGCTCCATCCATGTAAAACCGTTTCAGTACCTTTTCTATATAGGTAGATTGATGAACAAAAATTCCGTTTGCTAAATATTCAATTTGCAAACCAAGACATAATTTTGTCTTTCCGAGATCTTTCATCTCGAATTCATCCTTTAGATAATCAATTGCCTTTTGGAGTTCTATGGGGGTTCCAATAAGGTTTATGTCATCGACATATACGGCAAGTACACCAAATTCCGATGTTGTTTTCTTTATAAAAACACACGGGCAAATGGCGTCATTTATATAGCCTTCTTTTAACAAATACTCACTAAGACGATTATACCACATTCGTCCTGATTGCTAACCATACAAAGATCTTTGCAATTTAATTTAAAACATTTCCCGAGACTTTGAATTATTAGCATTTGGCACTTTGAGTCCATCGGGAATTTTCATGTATATCTCATTATCAAGTGATCCATAAAGATAGGCAGTAACCACATCCATTAAATGCATGTCAAGCTTTTCAAGGACAGCAAAACTGATGAGATAACGAAAGGTTATAGCATCCATTACAGGCGAATATGTCTCTTCATAATCGACACCAGGCCTTTGAGAAAAACCTTGCGCAACAAGGCGTGCCTTATATCTTTGTACCTCGTTTTTCTCATTTCTCTTGCGTACAAAGACCCATTTATAGCCAACGGGCTTAACACCATTAGGTGTTTCAACTATAGGGCCAAAAACTTCACGTTTTGCCAGCGAATTCAATTCTGATTGAATTGCTTCTTGCCATTTTGGCCAATCATGTCTTTTTCGACATTCTTCAACAGATTGAGGTTCGAGATCCTCACATTCTTGCATAATGCTAGATGCGACATTATAAGCAAAGACATTATCCACCACTATATCCACTCGATCAAAATTTGCCTCAATATTGATTGGATTTATAGATAGTTCCGTATTTTCCAGAGTCTCGGGCTCAATGGATTCTTCATGAATCTCAGAATTTGTTAAATCATGAATTTCCTCATGAGATTCTTTCGTAGTGTCATTTTTATCATTTGCTTTCCTCTTTCTAGGATTTCGATCTTTAGAACCTAATGGCCTGCCACGCTTCAGGCGTGCATTCGACTCATTGGTTATGACACTAGATGATTGTCCAACAGGGACATCAATACGGATTGGAACATTTTCCGCGGGGATGTGGGATTTCGTTATCCTTTTCAAATCCGTAAATGCGTCAGGCATTTGATTTGCTATTCTTTGCAAATGGATAATCTTTTGTACCTCTCTTTCACAAATAGAGGTATGTGGATCAAGATGAGATAATGATGCATTTTTCCACAAAATTTCCCGTTTGGTTTCACCAACTTCTCCCCCTAATTTTGGGAAAAGTATCTCATCAAATCGACAGTCTGCAAATCGTGCAGTAAACAAGTCCCCTGTCAATGTTTCGAGGTAGGGAATGATGGAGGGTGATTCAAACCCAACATATATTCCTAACCTTCTTTGCGGATCCATTTTGGTGCGGGATGGCGGTGCTATAGGCACATATACTGCGCATCCAAAGATTCTTAAATGGGATATATTGGGTTCATGACCCAAAACCAATTGCAACGGGGAATATTTGTGATAATTCGTCGGTCTGAGATGAATTAGCATTGCTGCATGCAAAATGGCGTGACCTCATACCGAAGTGGGCAGCCTCGTTTTCATGAGTAATGGCCTTGCAATCAACTGCAGGCGTTTAATTAACGATTCTGCAAGACCGTTTTGAGTGTGAACATGAGCTACAGAATGTTCCACTTTTATCCCAATTGATAAGCAATAATCATTAAATGCTTGGGATGAAAACTCAGCAGCATTATCCAGTCTAATAGACTTGATTGGATTATCAGGAAATTGTGCTCGTAATCGAATTATTTGTGCCATTAATTTCGCAAACGCAAGGTTGCGTGATGACAACAGGCACACATGAGACCATCTACAGGATGCGTCTATCAAGACCATAAAATACCTAAAGGACCCACTGGGTGGGTGAATAGGTCCACAAATGTCCCCTTGTATACGTTCCAAAAACGTGGGTGACTCAGTCCCAAACTTTGTTGGTGATGGTCTGATAATCAACTTGCCTTGATAACAAGAAGTGCAAGGATATTTATTATTTGAAAGAATTTTGAAATTCTTTAACGGATGCCCATATGAGCTTTCTATAATCCGTCTCATCATGATCGATCCCGGGTGTCCCAATCAATCATGCCAAAGTACGAAAGTATTGGAATCAGTAACCTTTTGGTTTACTGTTGAATGTGCCTCAATAGCACTAATTCTTGTCCAATACATGCCACAAGATAAAGATGGGAATTTCTCAATAACCCTCTTTTGGCCGGAGACATTCTTTGTAATGATGAGATATTCAAGATTATCTTCATCTATTGTCTCAGAATGATAGCCGTTCCGGCGTATATCTTTAAAACTCAACAAGTTTCTCTTAGACTTGGAGGAGAACATTGCATTCTCTATGATAAACATCGTGCCTTTGGGCAGAGTTACAGTTGCTCTTCCGGAGCCTTCAATCAATTTACTACTACCAGAGATTGTAGTAACATCTGCCTTACACATACTTAGTTGAGAGAAATATTTCTTTTCTTTGAGTATCGTATGTGTAGTACATGAATCAACTAAACAAATATTTGATTCAAGCTTGCTTTGTGAGATATCCATATTTGCTTTCCCATGGTTTGACATACAAAAGAAAATACACGAACATGAGAATAAACAAATTCAATTCGTTTGTTTCACTGTAATCGATTGTTAAACATACACAATCGATTGTGTCTTAATACAATCGATTGTTAAACATTCATAATCGGTTATTTGCTATTTTGAAAGAACTTCAGATCACACTGTCTTAATATAATCGATTGTTAAGCATACACAATCGATTGTGTCTTAATACAATCGATTGTTAAACATACATAATCGATTATTTGCTATTTTGAAAATCTTCAGATCACACTGTCTTAATATAATCGATTGTTAAACATACATAATCGATTGTGTCTTAATACAATCGATTGTTAAATATACATAATCGATTATTTGCTATTTTGAAAAACTTCAGATCACACTGTGTTAATATAATCGATTGTTAAACATAAACAATCGATTGTGTCTTAATACAATCGATTGTTAAACATACATAATCGATTATTTGCTATTTTGAAAAAACTTCAGATCACACTGTCTTAATATAATCGATTGTTAAACATACACAACCGATTGTGTCTTAATATAATCGATTGTTATGCAGTTTTAATGCGAAAAATTAGATAATCGACTAACTGTTAGGTTAGTCGATTACCTCTACTGGAAAATAAAAATACTATTGAAATTTGAGCATATTGAAACATTCTAAAGAACTAATACTAACATTATATCATAAACTAACTAATACGAGCTGATACTAATGACTATTAGTTTATTCACTAACTATTACAAATAAGTGAAATAAAATCAAACAACTCCATCTTCTTTCATCACAGATCCATCACCGATTATTTGGTCTATTTTCCCATCGGGTTGCTCAAAAAAATCTGCCACATCCAAGTGGGTGATGTCAAAATTGTCGTCAGAGACAAAATTTGTTTCAGGGCCTTTACTCTTTCGAGATGCTTGATAAAGGTCAACCAAATGTCTTGGTATACTGCAAGCTTTTGACCAGTGCCATTTTCCACCGCAACGGTAACATATAGTTTCTGAACTATTTGCCTTAGGATCCTCATAATCCCGTTTCTGCTTTCGGCGGTTATCTCTCCTCGGGGGGTGACGGACATCATGGAGATTTCTTCCTTGTCTACGTCCACGGCTATGACCCCGATTACGACCACGACCATGATTAGATCCATGGCCCTTTTCATGATTGGCATAATGAGAATACATCTTATCTGCTTCAGGCAATGGTGTAGACCCGGTGGGTCGATTTTCGTGATTTCTCATAAGCAGGTCATTGTTTCGCTCAGCCACAAGTAGGAGAGAAATCAGTTTAGAGTACTTTTTGAAGCCTTTCTCTCTGTACTGTTGTTGCAGTACCATATTGGAGTCATGAAACGTTGTAAACGTTTTCTCAAGCATATCATAATCAGAGATATTATCTCCGCAGAGCTTCAACTTAGAAGTAATTCTGAACATCGCAGAATTATATTCAGAAACAGACTTAAAGTCTTGGAGCCTCAGATGAGCCCAATCATATCGTGCTTGTGGCAGAGTGACCAACTTCAGTTGCCATATCTCTCCTTTAAGCCATTCCACAAGATGAGTGGATCTTTAACTGTGAGATATTCAATCTTCAAACCTTCATTAAGGTGATGGCGCAAGAAAATCAAGGCCTTAGCACAGTCTTGGGTGGATGCTTTATCTCTATCTTTAATGGCGTCTCCGAGACCCATAGCATCTAAATGGATTTCAGCATCCAACACCCATGTCATATAGTTCTTGCCCGAAATTTCAAGTGCAACGAACTTTCTTTTCGTAATGTCAGACATAATCGAAAATCAAATTAGGAAGAGAGAAATACCTTAGTTTTTCTCGAGAATCGATTCTTGAGACGGTAGAGTCTCGTGCTGATAACGTGTTATGAAATAATATAAGAACAAGAACAATAAAGAGAAAAATAGAGAGATGAGTATTCTTCTTGATACTTTGGGATGATTTACAATGGGGTAAGACCCCTCTATTTATAGGCATAGAAAAGACTTAGCCTCAAAGTAAAACTCTAGAATCTCTCTAAATTAGATATTCACCTTAAATAGGATTTTATTTATAACATAAAGTGAATATTTGAAATGGTACTCTATATGTATATTTTATCAACGTGGATATTGTCTATTTTAAAAAGAACCAGAAGAATTAAAACTAAGAGACAAAAGTAAAGGAATATCGAACATATAAAAACTTTATTCTCATCAAAATAGCCACACATATATATATATATATATATATACTGATAAAAGAATAATCTCAACACAAATACATCAAATCAAACCTCTTCTAAACTCCTAAATATATATAATAAATATCAATATCTCAAAAAAAAACACAGCCAAACACACTCAGTGCCTCAACAGGGCAGCAACGGAGAGAACGAGAGAAGCTCCGACCAGAGCACTGGAGGTCGGCAGAGAGAACGCCGCTCCGGCATCAGGTGACGGTGCTGGAGCCATTTCCTGAGCGGAAGCGACGGCTGAGAAAGCCACACCGAAAAATGCAATAAGAAATGCCTTCACAATGCTAACTTGTTCCATTGTTGCTGTAGAAGAAGAGAACCGAGAATCTGATGAAGAAACGGAGAGGCGATTAGGGTTTTTGGTGGTGGAGATGAATGGGGAAATGTGCGAGTGTGGTATATATAAGGGGGAGGGGGTGGTGGGTGGGGTAGAGAACAGCTGGCGACAGAGAATATTGATTGGTGTAGGTAACCGAATGTGAAAGCTGGAAAATTGTGATGGACGGTGTAAATAGAGTTGCGGCGCCGAGAATACTTCTTTTTCGTTTAAAATTCAATCAGTTGGCAAATGACTATTGGAAGAACATGGCTTCAACTTGACTTCTACATGTGCCTTTGTTCCAACTGCCTTAACTAAAATAATTCATTTTTTCTTTTTCTTTTTCTGAGAAAATCTAAACATTCACAGCGTATGTGAGGTATTGTTCTTTATTTGATTTATTGTATTTTCACATAGCTAAAAAACTTATTTAAATTTATTTTTATCTTTTAAATAATAGTCCTTGCCCTTTTTTCGTAATTTAATACTGAATTTTAAAAAAAAAATTGATAAAACATAATTGTTTATCAAATATTACAAAATTCTACTCAAATGACTTTATCAAACACAAATTGCTACTTTGTAACTATTTTTTCGAAAAATAATCTTGAACAGATACATTTTTCTGAAAAAGTAAATTTTAACAGATTAGCTAAATGGAGTCTTAGAGCTCGTTTGAATTGTGTTAAAAAATTTAAATTTTCAGCCGAAATGGATTTTAAGCCAAAAAGCTGTAAATTGGACTTGCCTAATTTATTATTTTTAGCTTATTTTAAGCCATTTTAAACCTATTTCAAATATTTTTTAATTTTACCAAATACTAAACAAAAACTAACAAGAAATTGAATATTGATTTGACCGTGTTCAAATCAATCAAGACACCCTCTTCATCAAGTAGTTGTCCAATTAGATCAAAACAAAAACAGTACCGAAGACAACTTAGTAAATTGTTTGTTCTAGACTTAATCAGAGCCATAATTTGACATATAAAACATTTAAAATATTGAGACTCAAAGTCAGTCTACTTTCTTATTTAATAATTCTCGGTGAACAATTTATTTTGGGCACTAATAGTAGTCTATATTATGCGATATAGATGCTATTTATGCTTTAAGTTAATAATATTTTATTAATATTTTAAGTGCTAAATAATAACAAAATGCTCTAATTGAGGTTTTTATCCTTTGCAGGACAAAGACGGAATACCTCGAGTGCAAATTTGGAGTTAAACCAACAGAAGTGGTAGTGGATGTGAGGCTTGACTCTCAGGTCATTCCCAAGAGGGGTAGTTTCATGTACCTTGGATCGGTTATTTAGGGGATTTGGGGGATCGACAAGGATATCAAACAACGTATATGGGTGGGGTGGATAACGTGGAGGTTAGCGTCGGGAGTCCTGTGTGACAAGAAAGTGCCACCGTTACTAAAAGATAAGTTTTATAGAGCAGTAGTTAGACTTGCCGTGTTCTATGGGACTGAGTGTTGGCCGGTTAAGAACTCACACATCCAGAAGATGAAAGTAGCAGAGGTGGGGATGTTTGAGGTGGATAGATAAGATTAGGAATGAAAATATTCGAGAGAAGGTGGTCGTAGCCCCATGGAGAACAAGATGCGGGAAGCAAGACTCAGATGGCTCAGTACACATTCAGAGGAGGATCACTGATACACCAGTGAGGAGGTGTGAGCGACTGGCTGTGGTGGGCACAAGGAGAGGTAAAGGGCGACCTAATAAGTATTGGGGAAAGATGATCCGACAGGACATGGCGTGACTTAAGATTACTGAGGACATGACCCTTGACAGAGAATTTTGGAGGTCGAGTATTAAAGTTGTAGGTTAAGGAAAGTTATGACTATTTCTATAGCATAATAGAGTGAGATTAGCCAGTTAAGAGTTACTCTAAGGATGCTACTGGTCGTCTACTGATGCAAGGCTTTATCTGCTGGTTTTTACTATGTCATCCATCTATTTCGTATTTCATATTCTGTATTTTGTCTCTCTTATATTGCTGTTATTTTATTATGAGTCTATTCATGGTACTAATGTATCGTCTCTTGTTGTTTACTTGAGTTGAGGATCTCCTAAAAATAGCCTTTCTGCCCTTCGGGGTAGGGGTAATGTCTGCGTGCATATTACCCTCCCAAGACCCACTTGTGGGATTATACTGGCCGTGTTGTTATTGTATACTTCGAAGGAGCTACTACGAGTTATGAGGAGGATATAGAGTGTATTAGGGTCAAATATGTAGATATAAGACCAATCGAGAAGAGACGGGATGAAAACGAGCAAGAAAAGGTAAAGATAAACTGTGCAACAGCCCACCACGACTGCGGTAGGGCCGTGGCTGGAACGTGATGATAAAAGGCGCAAAACAGAATAGTCTAAAAAGATCGCGGTCTGACCGCAGTTGGCCCGTGACCGCGGTCGATCTGGAGAAGGCTGAGAAAGTCCAGGAACTAAAGTGTAAAGCGTGGGAAACTTCTCCTAACCCTATATAAACTCTCCCAATTAAAACAAAATCTTGTTTTTAGATTCGACCTGAGGAGGCGAGAACACACTAGGAGCAAGGCGGAGAATTCTTTCACGAGTTTTTCACTTCCGTCTTCCTATTTTCATAATTGGTTATGAATTCTAGTATTGTATTTTTGCATACTATTATGAATAACTAATTCATTTTCTAGGGTTTTGATGGGACCTTTTGTTAGGATAAATACTTGTTATGTTTTTATATAATTGAGCCGTTGGATTTCTCTACTTGTTCAACTACATGTTTGTTGTTGTTGATTGAATTACCATCAATTGACTGTGCCTATTTAGTGTGTACTGTTTGAGAAAGGTACATATTTAGGTAGTTGTTTAACAACGTCACTCCTAACGCATGTGAGAAATCAATACAGTGAGTTTAAAGGTAGGTTTAGAAATAATAAAGCCTTAACGTGGTCATAATGAGCGATTAGATAAAATCAACTAGCGTAGTTCGAGAGAATATGCCTAGTAAATTATTATAGTTGCTCGAGAGAGAATTCTGACACCTAAAGTACTCATGATCAATAGAGAATACATCGGCAAAATTGTAGGGAACATAGCTGTAAGGATTCCGACAATTGGAGAAAATAACTCTAGACCTCCTTAATTTAGTCTCCAACCCTTTGTCTCTTTAGTTCATAATTTTATCGCTTTGTAGTATTTTCTAGTTAATTAGTTAGAAATAATAATCTCAATCTTTATAATTTGGAAATTTTTTCAAACTTGTCTTCTTAGTGATATTAAATAGATATAGCTAAGGATTAGTTCTCTGTGAGATTCGACCGGACTTTTAGACCGGATTATATTTGCAGCGACCGCTTATCCTTTTTATAACTCGAGTTGAGCGTGATCAAATTTCGGCGCTGTCGCCGAAGAATTAACGGTATAGTTGTAGTTGTATATATTGCTACGTTTGAGTTTGAACTTTTATTTTATTTTATTTTGTTTTATTTTTTATTTTTTTATTTTATTATAACCGTTGATTTGAGAAATATGACATCTTGGAATTATGGGAATTTAGGTGTAGATAATTGTATTATTGATCCTCATACACATTTTGAATGAAACCACCCTTATCAAATTATCAAAATATTATCGAGAGTGAGTTTTATGTGCACCAACTCAATCTTATTTGTGGAATGTGTGTGATGGGTGTGGCGATAAAAATGATCACTTTCATAGTTGTGCTTTTATTTCTTATCTTCTCCCAATCCCTTACTATGATAGTTCTACCTTTTCTTGTGAAGTTAACAGGAACAAAGAACCCAGGAATGCAGACCTGAAGAAGATCAAAGATATGTTGTAATGCCTTCTGGAACAAAATAATGAGAAACAATTGCAGATAGAAAGGCAAGAGGCAACTATTCACAACTTGGAGGCTCAAGTGAGTCAAGTGATTGAAGCTTTTAATGCTCAGCAATCTAATTTTGAGGATATGATCCGAGAAGAGCGTGAATTTGAGTGATAATTGAGGAGGTCAGAGTATAACATCAACAACCTAGCCAACTACAATTTGAAGATGTCGATGTTGTAGAAGTCAGACTAGAGTTAGCCATGTGCATTGAGGATATAAATTTTGTTGACTCTAATATCATTGATGTTGAGGATGTTGAAAGTCCTGAAGTTCATGTATGTGAGCGTATTGGTCCTCACTCCAAACATTTTTATACATTGTGCTTGGATAACGATATGGAAATAGAGTCATCCGAGCCGATTGAGAAGTCAAGGAATGAGGAACAAGGTGCCTACATTCTGGAATTTTCTTGCCAGAAAGATAGGACTACATACCTCATCTAAAAGCCAAAAAGTGTGAAATATTGTTGCTTGGGCCAATTAGATTTGTTCCTCCACTCTTGAAGCATAGCCAAAAACTTGATGCCAAATGGGGGTTTCAATTCATAAGATCGAGCTGGAGGCAAAAAGTGATTCGCGTCGTACCCCCACATTAAATCAAGTGCTTGTTGGGAGGCAACCCAATTTTACTGCTTTTATTTATTTTATTTTTTAATTGTATTATTTTTGCAGTGTCAATATTTTATCTTCTAGGAACATGAAAAGTAAAGCTATTGGAATGATGCAACAACAAACCAATTAGTTGGCACTAAGTGTGAGGAACCCGCACGAAGGACCAAGCTTGGGATAAGTCTGAGTACCCTATAAGTTGTTAGTGCTTCAGCCTTTGGCCTATAAGGGAATCTCTTTTACCCTTTTATTAGTTTGGTGTGCATTGGGAACAATGCACAATTTTAAGTGTGGAGTGAGGAGATTGTCTAGGTGACTTAATATGCTATTTTAGTTGTGTTAGTTTAATTGAATATTTTTTTTTAATTTTTTTAGAAAAACGAAAAAAAAAGATTGGACTTTTCCCGGCGAAGGATCTTTTAAACAATTTTCTTGAGGAATTTAAGTTAAAGAAAAAGATAAAAAGATTTTCTGTTGTAAGCTAGTGTAGCAATTACCCCTTGATTTTTCTTTGTGCGGCGATTCTTTTTCAATAGTTTTATTTGAATCGGGTGTACTTAGTTTTTCTTGGGAGTAGGAGCCATTGTGTTGTGTTTTGAATTGAAGCAATATCTCTTGGCTTTGTTATTTGATCACGTCCAACTATGCCTTATAAAAGACAAAACATTCATTGTAAATATAATCCGGTTTTTATGCCAAGAGTCGAATCCTCAGAGAACTAACCTATCTATTACAACTCTTGGTGATGTTATTAGCTCAAACGATTTTCGGGTGCAAGATTCTTATCAATAAAGATTGGGTTTTTGATTAATTACTTCAAAATGATATTAAAACTAACAATATGCTAAATCAAAGATAATTCAATGGTAGAAAGGTCCAGGATTTGATTTCCCCAATTGCTAGTTTAAGTCTTAACTCTTTTCTATAATCTCCCTGTAATACTTTATGAGGATTATGAGCTATGGGCAATCACAATAATCTCTTGATCAACTATGGTAATTTACTAGAGCATTCTCTCGAACTACTCTAGCTGATAATTTATGCAGCTCTAAATTATCTCACCAATATTTCGTTATCTCTAACCCAACTTTTAAATTCAAGTAATGAATCTCTTCAATTACCCAAAAGTAGTATTTTTGAACACCAGTCTAACCTAGTATTCTTTCGCAAGCAACACAAGGCATTTAGACATGATTAATGAAGAACCCATTCAATTAATCAACATACAAAGCGTAGTTGAACAATCATATAATAATCCAGCTCGATTATAACAAAGTTGAGTCAAAACTTCGCCTAACAATTGGTTTCATCAACCCTATTAGATATTTAGCTACTCATAGCAAAGCAAGTTAAAACTACAAAAGTGTTCATAATAAGCAATTAAAATAATAAAGAGAAGATAGAAAAACTCTAATATTTGGTTGTTCTTCTCACACTTGTTCTTGCCTCCAATTTAGTCAAAAACAAGCTTAAAACTTTCTTGGTCGATTTTCTTGAGCTTATAAGGGTTTGAAATAAGTTTTCCCCGATTTACACTTTAGTCCCACAAGTTCTAGGCAACTACAGAGTTCACCGCGACCGTAGCAGAACGCGGTCGTGGTAGCTTCAAGCTTTGTCCACTTTGCTTCTTTCTTGCTTATTTTCGCTCGGGTTCTTCTTGATTGGCCTTTTATACACCTTCTTGACCCCAAAACACTCCATTTGTCTCTTCCTCACTCGGATTAGTCCCTGCGAAGCAAAAGAACACCAATTAGAGCATTTTGTTATCATTTAGCATTTAAAACAACAATAAAGCATGATACATTTAGGGTGTAAATATCGTCTATATAGCCTCGTATCAACACGCCACACTTAAATCATTGCTAGTCCTCGAGCAATCCGCCACACTGTATCAGAATTCCTTCCCTAACCTTTTCCTTTAATGTATCACACCACGAGAAACTCACTAAAATTGTACTTAGTAGTGAACAACCTTTGCCTCATAAGTCGAATCTCACGTGTCGTGCAATATTCCTACTTACTCAAACTACTCTATATTGAAGTCAAGACTTACCTTTCCTTCGTGAATCACATGTCCTCATATCACACAAAAGAATAGTTCCACAAAATAATAATATTAAGAACAATTAGGAACTCAGATAGATAAAATTCGCTCACTCTAAAATAAATATTTTTATGCTACAAAGATGCACCATACGCTTGCCCATAGTGTACTACTCTACTAATCGAGAATATTTAGTCTATAATCAATTAGGACTTTACTTGGTTGTAATGTAGTCTAAGGGATGGGTAGGATATATTTAAATATAGTGACTAACCTCCTTAAGAACTTTTAATACAATCACATTAACCTTCAAAATCATACTTATGTCCACCAGATGTTCTACCATATTTTTATTTATAACATCTCATTCCTTTAGGTGCATTTGTATCAAGCCACCACTTATCAACTACTACATTTATTCATTCTTTTTTTTCCTTTTAAGTGGTACTTCTTCTTTTACTTTTCCAAAAACTGCACATTTCCTCTATTTCATTAGTTCCACTCAAAAACCAAACCACCACCCCACACTTCAGCTTTTGCATATTTCAAGGCCATTAAAGTGCTAATGGGAGGTAAAAGGGATTCAAATATATGGCTATTCAAACAATTGGGTAAGGTTCGCAACGTGGTTCCCAAACAAACAAGCTTATTGGCTCAATGCGGTTGACTACGATGTATTACATTTAGGTGGTTCTACTTTATATATCTGACTTAACCAAGAAATGTCTATATCACTTCTAAGACTAGATGAAGCTGCTATTTTGCTTTGCAAACACACAAGGCAAGTTCTAGACATCAAATGTAAAGCATAGAATACATTACACTCACACACATATGGAACATGACTCACTCTAGATCGGCTTATCAAGACACTCTCTCTTGAGTGTTCAAGTTAGTTGCAAACAGACAATTTAAGGTACTTTAGCAGGAGTAACCCAGTGAGATTAAGCGTTACACTCTAGTGTCTACTATGTTCATATGTATTAAAGCCAAGGATTTCTCTTTCTATTTCAGCTCATAGCCCATCAATACTACTAAAAACTAAAAACAAAGTAAACAAAAAAACTACCTATACCCGGTGCAAGCTAAACCCTTGGAAAAGAACCGTGGCTAAAAACAAATCAAGAGGGAGTTACTACACTAAAATTAATAAAAATCTTTTTGGTCTTTTCTCTAGACTTACTTCCCTCAAGAAACAATCTAAAAGATCTGTCAGCAGGAAGAGTCCTCATATTCCTTTTTTTTTGTGTTCGAGTAATGTCCCCCAAGAGACATATTGAAAGGTGTCCGTCTTTGGACCAAGTCGAAGTTACTAACATAACCCTACAATACCAAACAATCAAAAAGAAAGCAACATCATACAAGGTTATACTATCTTTTTAGTGACAACCATCCCCCACCCCACAATTGGAATTATAATGTCACTATGTCAGCAATATAAATCAGAGTAAAGTAAGGGGACTCCGCTAAAGCTCAATCCTAATCAGAGACGGTGCCAGGATTGAGGTGACATGCTCGTCCTAGCACTCCAAGTTATCCCATGATCTTTTTCTCTGACTTGGCCTGTTGAGTGGTCAGATTGACACTTCTAGTGCCCAAGTCAGTGTAGAAGTGCAGAGACCGGCCATTTCCTGCTCCAAAGCTGTCAGGTGTGTACTTCGGTGCCCCTGTGATGGGTCTACCTCATCAGTTCTCGGTAGTGGTGGTACAACAGCAACCTCAGCAGCCTCATCAGCTTCATCATCATCCTCAACCATCACTACTAGCTCTCTCCCAATCATGATTTTGCTAGCCAGAAACGGGGCTTTCAATGACAGTTGCCTATCAGTTCTGGGATTTACAGGGACTCTTCCAGCATAGCACAACCTAATGATCAGAGAGGGGAAGTAAAATCCATTGAGTACCTCAAGAGTGCGAATGAACATTTCATCATGGAGGAGTTTGGCGACATCAAAATCCTGATGGGTTATAAAACTGTAGATAGCTGCTGCTCGTGGCCCATTAACATCGGTTGTGTTGCTGGTGGTAGAAAGCGGTTGTTGATAATGGTGAGCCAACACTTAGCCTCCCAATTGATAGACTGTGAATTTAGTGTAATCCGGTGCTTTATCCAATGTACTCCCAGTTAGACACACATATTACTTCTAGAATTGGTGCCCAATAGACAATTGGGCGATTATATGTAATGTAAGTATCGCTCTCTCCCGTGAAGATTGGAATTGGGTACATTCGGCGATGGCCTCGAGGGACACATTTACTAGGGTGTTGTGTACTGCGACCACCCCATTCTCATGTTCCGGTAAGTTAGCGTAGAACTCCCTAACCATCTGGACATTTGCCACTTCCGATTCATCAAAGAAGATGTCCAGCTAACACCTCTTCAACTTATTGAATATATTCGGGCATTCTGCTTGCAAGGCTTGTCTATCAACTTTTGGTAACAATTTCTTGACACCTTAGCATTATACTGGTCCCTAGTTTTCTTAGATACAAACCTAGCACGGTCAAACTGTTCTGCACTAGGTTGACCCCGAGCCCTCAAAGAACTGCCTGGTCCACTAGCAGAGGACCCTGTGGTGCATCTCTTCCTAGATGGATGCATTTTACTTGCCAATAAACATAGGTTCCTATCAGTGAGGGTGTAAGTTGTGTGAACCTTGGGTGGTTACTTAGACTTCACCACCACTAAGGTCGCATTAGCCCTTAGAACACCACTGGGGAAATTCCACGAATACCTTGTGAGCAAGGCACTATCTTAACACATTTAGCCCTCACGGATACATCAATTCATACCATAAATCAAGAATTGGTACTTCACCATTTCCCCCCACAACAATTAGTCTAACACCCACAAGCACACACTTCTCTACAACATTGTTCACACACCACTCTACAACACTGTGCACATGACTCATTAACAAGCAACAACAAAAAAAAAGCAAAAGAAAAAAAGAAGATCTACTAGAAATACTACACAATGAAAACATGGAACTACCATAAAAACTAAAACAGCAATACAAGAGACGAGAAAGAGAAGCTTAAGAACAAGAGAGGCTAGACTATATTAGTAACAAGCAAACCTTGTATGTGTATCTCAAGCTATTTTGGAGATAAATACCAATTAGAAGGTCTGAGACGACCCAGAAAGCACTTGATCATATCATGATCTGATTTGTAAGCCTACTTGGGTCTTAATGTGAGATGAATGGAGATAGAGCGAGAGTGGGAGATGGGAGTGATTACAAGAAAAGTGAAGAAGAAGAAGAAGATGAGGAGAGAGGTGTTGATTTAGGGCTTAGAGAGAGAAGAGATGAGGGGAATTAAGGGGGATATCGGTTGTTTAGTGAAATAGGGGGGTTAAAAAATGAAAATAACTTACCTGGGCGACTTCATGTCCCTCCGCGGTAGACCGCAATCCCATTGTGGTTGCAGTGAGTGAAAGAAGTCGAGGCAGAATATTAATATTTCACTGCGATCCTACCGCAGTCCTACCACGGTCACTGTGGGTCGAGTAACATCGAGGCAGAATATTCATCATTGACTGTGGTTGAGGTATGAGAATTTTTTTCGAAATTGCATAAGAAAATAAAAAAACAATATTCGTGGGTTGCCTCCCACGCAATGCCTGATTTAACGTCGCGATACGATGCAGGCTCGGATCATCAATCCTCATTTGCGTACTGGGGCTCTTCCAATGTTATTATCTCTCTATCCCCTTTCTCTTCTGCCATTCTAAGGTATTTCCCATTCACTGGGATGTGCTTATCATGCATTAGCTTCACCCTTTCTTTGTATAATCTAGCACTCTCAAATGCATGGAATCTGAATTCTTCGAGTCATGTAACCCAGTGACTCTATTGGTGCCTGTCGTCTCCATGTCCAAGTTCAACTGTCGCCATGCCCAAAGTGATTTATGTTAAAGCTCTACCGCAAGGGGGAATGCCTTTCAAAACACCAACTTGTACGGTGATATACCAATTGGAGTTTTGAATGCTGTGTGGTATGCCCATAATGCATCATCCAGCTTCTTTTCCTAATCAGTCCTTGTTGCATTCACTATTTCTGTAAGGACGCTTGTAATCTCCATGTTGGACACTTCTACTTGCCTGCTCAACTGTGGGTGGTACGGGGTGGTAACTTTATGATGAGCTCCATACTTTTACAATAGCCGTACGAACACACTATTGCAAAAATTGGTTCCACCATCATTGATTATAGCTCTCGGGGTGCCAAAACGTGTTAATATGTTCTTTTTTAGAAAGACTATTATCCCTTTGGCATCGTTGGTTGGGAGCTCCGCTGCTTCGACCCACTTGGAGACATATTCAACTATTAACAATATGTATTTTTTGCCATACGATCTAACATACGGCCCTATAAAGTCGATTCCCACATGTCAAAGACCTCCACCTCTTAAATTGTGGTCATTGGCATCTTGTGTCTGCAAGATATGTTGTATGTCCTTTGGAATTCATCGCAACGTTTGACCCAAACGTGGGCATTCTTGAACAAATTTGGCTAATACAAACCCGATTCCAACACCTTAGCTACTGTCCGAATTCCTGCAAAGTATCCACCATATGGTGAAGCATGGCAAGCCTGCAAAATAGAATGTTGATCTTTCTCGGGGATACACCTACGGATCATGTTATCTACACATATTTTAAAAGTAGAGGCTTATCCTAATAGTAAGACCGACAATCACGAAAGAACTCTTTCTTTTGAATTGGGGAGGGTTCATAAGGTACAATACCACTTGCTAAATAATTAGCAATATCAACATAACACGGCATCTCCTCCAGTGCTAGTAACTTTTCATCTGGGAATGTCTCTATTATATCCTCAACCTCTACATTCTTTTCAGCTCCTTCCAACCTTGAGATGTGGTCAGCTACTTGGTTCTCTATCCTTTTTCTGACCCGGATCTCTAGATCGAACTCTTATAGAAAAAGAACCTAGCGAATCAAGCGTGGCTTTAACTCCTTCTTGACTATCAGGTACCTAATCGTTGTATGGTCAGTATAAATAATAACTTTTGAACAATCAAGTATGACCTGAATTTGCCGAATGCAAAAATGATAGTCAACATCTCCTTTTCCGTCACGATGTAATTGAGTTGTGCACCTCTTAGCGTTCTGCTTGCATAGTAAATTAGGTGCATCCGTTTATCCTTTCGCTTCCCCAAGACTGCTCCTACAGCATAGTCACTTGCGTAGCACATGAGCTCGAACAGTTTCTCCCAGTTGAGAGAAACAATGATGGTTGCAATCATCAATCTCTTCTTCAACTCTTCAAATCCCAACATCCAATCATTAGAAAACACAAAGAGCTCATCCTTTTCAAGTAGTTCGCATAAAGGGTTTGCAATCTTAGAGAGTTATTTATGAATCGCCTATATAACCCGGAGTGCCCAAGGAAACTTCTTACCGCCTTGACTGAAGTAGGCAGTGGATACTTCTCAATCACGTCAACCTTAGCATGGTCAACTTCGATCCCTTACTAGACACTCGGTGCCCTAAGGCTATACCTTCTTGTACCATAAAATGGCACTTTTCCCAGTTCAGCATTAAATTTTATCTCCATACATCTTCTGAGCACTCTTCTTAAGTTGTGAAGACAGTCCACAAATGAATCCCACACTATAGAGAAATCATCTATAAATACCTCCATAATGTCCTCAACCATGTCCGTGAAAATGGCTAACATACACCATTGAAATATTGCTGGTGCACTACATAGCCTAATAGGCATTCTCCGAAAGGAAAAGATGCTATATGGATAGGTGAATGATGTTTTCTCTCTGTCGTCAGGGGATATTGAGATCTGATTGTAACCTGTATATACATCCAAGAAATAGAAGTGAGATTGCCCAGCCAACCTGTCCAACATTTGGTCAATGAATGGCAAGGGAAAATGGTCCCTTCAAGTGGTTGTGTTCAATTTCTGGTAGTCCATGCAAATCCGCCATCCCATGACTGTACGAGTGATCGCTTCCAACTCTGCACTACTAGAGAGTAGCAAGAGAGGGCCGCAATAAAATTTATCTAATTTTTGGGTCGGGATCGAATCCACAGAGAGCTAGGATTGGAGTTAAGTATCTATGTAGCATAGAATTGTGTGTGTGTTCTTAATTGATCTTCTTATCATTTTTGGGTTTTATTTATAAGTCTACTAATTATCAAACTACAATTATAATTGCAACTAGATGAAGCAATGAGTAATTTGCTACAAGTTGTATCTAATGGTTTAAAAGGCACTAGGGTAGTGGCATCCTCCTAGGTGGCCAATTGATGGGTAATTGAATCTAAGGCACGATTATCATGATTGGGGAATATGCTATAACCATTGCACGATCTTACCCACTCTCATCCCTCTCAGTAGAGATAGTGATTTTGCCCAATTTTGACTTTCTAAAGACCAATAGGGTAGGAAATTTGCTCAAGTAACTAAGGTTCAAGTTGAGTATTACTCTCTCGAGGTTTAACCCTTTAATTGGGACTATCAATTCTCTTGAGTCCATCCCAATTCCTTGTTGGGTCAATTTCGGAGACTTAGTCTCTCTTTCTCAAGAAGAGCCCAAGTCAACAAAGCACAACTAGTATTTCCAACCACTAATTCATATATTAAACCATGAAATTGAACCCAAATAACAAACACCTATAGTCAATATAACCTTAAATCACAACAACCATCAATTACCCACACTAGTGTTGAGCCATAAGCCTAGCTAATGGGTCTAGCTACTCATGCTTGAAAAGAAAAACTGAGAAATAGATGAAGATAAGTACATATTAATTAATTACTAAAGTAAATACAAGGATTCAATAATTAAAACTAAGTAAAAATGCCCAAAATGGCTACAAAAGGTCTTCTCATGAGCGCAAACTGAAGTTCTAAAATTTCTGGTACCCTAAAAATAGAAAAGGTTCTATTTAAACTAAGCTAAAAAATCTGGAAAAAATTTCCCCTGCGGGGTTTGTGCGGGCCGCACAAAATGATGTGCGGCTGCACTAGGTTCTTTAACGTTAAAACTCGACTCTCTGAACCCATGCTCCGCGGACCGCTCAGAATGGACTGCGGCCGCAGAGGCTTCTAGTGTGTTCCGCACAAACTCGACCGCAGACCGCACAGGCTTGAGCCTCTGAACTTGGCATCTCTCTGAACCTTACCTCTACGGACTGCACAAAATGGTAGTGCGGCCGCAGAGGTCCACTTCGAACCACACAAAGTGTAGTGCGGCTGCATTGCCTAAATGCCTGAAATGCTAAGTCTCTGAATCTCTCTAGTGCGGGTCGCACAAAGTGTAGTGCTACTGCACTTGGCCTGTTTTTCCTGAATTTGACTTGTCTTTGGTACTTGTGCAAGTTTTACTCCTTTCGAGTTAATCTTTAACATCTTGTCACTTTGTTGATCAAACCTGCAATTAAGCACAACTTATGAGCCTTTTCAGACTATTTTGTATAAATTTATAATCAAAGCACAAGCATGAAGGAGTATGAAATGCATCAAAATCCCTAGTTATCAACGAGCCGAGATCAACTCGTTATTCTCATTTTGTACGACCGTCGTCCCTCCTTTTTTTGGCACAGACTGAACAGAGCTGACCCAATTGCTGTCAGAGATGGGGAAGATGATACCCGCATCTAACCATTTGATCACTTCCTTCTTCACCACCTATTTCATATTTGGGTTCAGCCTTCGTTGATGTTCTCTGGAAGGTTTGCGCCCTTCTTCCAACAGAATCTTGTGCATACAAAAAGCTGGGCTGATACCCTTTATGTCCGCTAAGGTCTAACCAATGGCAGTTTTACATTCCTGTAACACATGTAAGAGTTGCTCTACCTACACACCTAGCAAACCAGATGATATAATAACAAGTAAAGTAGAATTAGGTCCTAATAAAGCGTACCTGAGGTGAGATGGAAGTGGTTTCAGTTCTAGCTTGGGTGGTTCCTTGATAACTAGGGATTTTGATACATTTTATACTCCTTATTGCATAAGTTTTGATTAGAAAGGTGTAAAAAATAGTCCCAAAAGGCTCACAAGTTGTGCTTGATTGCAAGTTTGATCAGCAAAGTGATAAGATGTCAAAAATCAGCTCAAAAAGGAGTGAAACTTGCACAAGTACCAAGAGAAGACAAAGCTCAGGCAAAATAGGGCCAATGCAGTCACACACCATTCTGTGCGGTCCGCATAAGTGAGGTTCAAAGAGTTTGGTTTCTAGGCCAACAGGCAATGTGACTGTATGGGATTTAATGCGGTCCATATTAGAGTTGCCGCGGTCGCACTCGATTTAGTGTTGTCGGGACTACCAAGGATCAGACAGTTGCCATGTTTGGAGATTGAAGCCAATGCGGTCTTCACTCCATTTCATGCGGACCGCACTAGAAGCCACCGCGGCTTTACTCGATTATGTGCTGTCTGTATTGCTCGAGTTTAGAGAGTTAGATTCTCAAGTTCAGAGCCCTAGTGAGGCCGCCCATGATTTTATGTGGTCCGCACTAACCCTGTATGGGTATTTTTATCCAAAATTTTTAGCTCAGTATAAATAACTTCCTTTCTATTTTTAGGTCAAAAAGATAGTTAGCACTGAAGGCTGCGCTCGTGGGTTCGAGCATTTTATTTATTTTGAGTAATTTTAGCTATGTTTTGATATTGAATCTTCAAGTTTAATTTAGCAATTATTTAATATGAGTTTTTCTTTATCTGTTTCTTTATTTTCTTCTCTAGTTATGAGTAGCTATACCCATAAGCTAGGGTTGTGGGTCAAATTGTGTGGGTAATTGATGGGTCTTGTGTTTTAGGGCTTGATTGACTATGGGTGTTTGATATTTGGAATAATTTCATGTTTTATTTCTGAATTAGTGGTTGCAAACACTAGTTTGTGTTTATTCGAATTTGTCTCTTCTTGAGAAAGAGAGCTTAAGTCTCTGAAATTGGTCCAACAAGGAATTGAGGCGTACTCAAGAGATTGATAGCCCCAATTAAAAGGTTAAACCTAGAGATAGTAATACCCGACTTGAACCATGATTGCTTGTGAAAATTTGCATACCCCAATTGGTCTTGAGAAAGTCAATTCAGGCAAAATCACTCGAACTACTGAGAGGTATAGAGTGACTAGAATCGAGCAATAGTATATCATAATCCTCGAATGTGACAATCTAGATTTAGACTCAAGAATCCATCAATTGACCACCTTGGCGGAAGTCACTACCCTAGTGACTTTTAATCATTTGAACAACTCGCAATAGTTTAACCTTAGCTTATTTTAGTTTAATGTGATCATTGTAGTTTTATAAAATTAGAATCATATTCAAAACCAAAAATGTGTAGAAGTGCAGTTAAGAACAATTGCACAACTCCATTTTAGATCGACACTCGACTCCAATATATAGCTCACTGTGATAATCGATCCCGATCTTAATCGGGTAAAAGCTGCTTCGACCTCTCTCAGTACTCAATAGTAGTGTAGGGATGGCCCTGGTTACTTATTATCACAGTTGTTGGGGAGCTAGCGGTTTTGGCTATCTATCTAAATAGTTTTATGTTTTGTTCTTTTTTCCTTGTTTGTTATTAATTTGTGTGTGTCACAACTCCAGGTATAAAATAGCAATAAATTCTAATGACCCTCTTGGAAACATGATTATGGGGAAGGAGGTTGATGATAATGGTGAGGATAAGGTGCCTCTTATACCTCCAGTACAACAAAGAGGCCACCAAGCCAATGTTAATTAAAATATTCCAGAACCTCCTCCACCACCTCCAAGAGCGGTTCCTCGAGTGCTCCCAAACTAAGGCTATGCAAGTGCAATTGTCCTACCTCGGATCCGGGTGGGTAATTTTTAAATTACTAATGTGATATTGACATTGCTGGAGTAGCGTGGTTACTTCACGAGTGCTGCCACTCAAAATGCTTACAAACATCTCAAGGGGTTCGTGGATATCTGTTGGGGGAGCAAGAAAACTAATGTGTCCAAGGATGTACTCCGGTTGAAACTCTTCCCATTTTCACTTAGAGGGAACGATTTAGATTGGCTTGAGCGACTTCTCTAGCATTACATCACTACTTCAGATGAGTTTGCGGACAAGTTCATTGCAAAGTTCTTCTCACTGGGACATATGACAGCATTACGGGATGAGATCTTAGCTTTCAAGCAGGAGCCCACCAAACCATTGCATGAGATTTGGGAGAGAGATACAGAACCATGGTGAAGGAATGCCCCAACAATGATATGATGGAGAATATATTGCAACAAACTTTCTACCAGGGCATCAACACAACAAACCAATGCATAGTGAATCAACTTGCTGGATGTAATTTCATGAAATCGACGTATGATGAAGCTTGTGCCATTCTTGACGAGATGGCTGACATATCCTCCGCTTGGCAAAGTAGAGCCAATGGGCCTAGGGTGACCCCACAATCATTCATTTGCACAAAGAATTACATGATCATGGGTAGGCGATAGTTGAGTAGACAATAACCATGAACCAACTAGCAAAGACACAGTTGCAACAAGTCCAAAGTCCCTGCCAAGTGAATGCCATGGAAGGTATTAACATACTAGTGAACTAAAGAAGACAATAAAGGTCAATAGAACCAAGGCATTTCGAATCAATTGGAAAATAATGGTTGTGAATTTCAAGATGATGGATATGATCGGCAAAATGAAGAGGTACAATATATGAATAATTATCAAGGACAAAGAGGTAATTCTTCCAACCAACTGCAACAATGGAGATCCAAAGGTAATTGGGGTAATCAACAATAATGCAACAACGATTAGACCAATCACCAATAAGGGAACAACATGGGGAAATAATAATCAAAATTCAAATTGGGGCAATCAAACCAATGATTAGAACAACAATCAGGGAAACTGAGGCAACAACAACAACCAAGATGGATCAAACAACAACCAGGGAAATCAAGGGCCAGGTTTTCAAAGGCCTCCAATGTACCAACAAAAGAGAAATCCACCACCTTTTCCATCCTAGGGTCCTAGTTCTTCTAGAAATGATGTGGGTAGAATTTAAATGATGTTCGAACAAATGATGAAGAATAATGCATATTCGGATGCTCAGTTGTCTTCTCACAATACTTCCATTAGATATTTGGAGGTGCAACTAGGTCAAATCTCTCAGTCCTTGAATACACGGCCTAAGGGTGCTCTACCAAGTGATACAGTAGTGAACCAGAATGGTAGGAACAATCATGTTATGGTGGTAACCGCTAGGAGTGGATGAGGCGGTGATGTGAAGCCTTTAAACAAAAGCAAGTTTTGGGTGATGAAGTTGAGTTGCAAAAAGATGAAGTTCCATTGATGGTTGAGAATGTGGTTGATGAAAATCTGAACAAAGAAGTGAGGATTGATATTCAAGATGCTGAGGTGGAAACACAAAATGACGTGAACCCATATAGGGAACACGTAATAGACATGCCAGAGCAAGTTGTGCCAAAAGCCAAGGCACCCCTTGCCTAGACCACCTCCACCTTATCCTCAAAGGCTAGACAAGAAGAAAAATGAGAATTAGTTCGAAAAGATCATTGAAATGATGAAGAGCTTGTCCATCATTGTGCCTTTGGTGGAGGCTTTGGAGCAAATGCCTGGCTACGCCAAATTAATGAAAGATTTGGTGACGAAGAAAATATCCATGGACTGTGAAACTATTAAGATGACCTACCAACTTAGCGCTGTAGTACATTCAATGGCTCCAAAGTTGGAGGATCCCGGTGCTTTCACTATCCCTTGCACTATTGGAAGTGCAGATTTTGCTAAAGCTTTATATAATTTGGGGGCAAGAATCAACTTGATGCCTCACTCAGTTTTCAAGACTTCGGGTATTGGGCAACCAAGGTCAACTTCCATGAGATTGCAAATGGCGGATAGATTAATGAAGTTACCATCAGATATTGTTGATGATGTGCTTGTCCGGGTGGACAAATTTATCTTGCTAGCTGATTTTGTGATCTTGGATTGTAAGGTAGACTATAAAGTCCAATAATATTGGGGAGACCTTTTCTTGCTACGGGGAAGGCTCTAGTTGATGTGGAAGCAGGGGAACTCACTTTTAGGGTGAGTGATGAAAAGGTAGTCTTTTAAGGGTGCAAGTCAATGAAGCAGCCCAATTGTATCGAAGTGTGCTCATTTGTGGATCTTGTCACGACTGTGATAATTGATGATACTAGTGCAATGATCAATGTGAAAGACCCTCTAGTGGTCGTATTGTTAAACCTTGATGTCATTGATGATGATGATGGACAAATGGAGTGTGTGAATGCCTTACATGGAATGGGCTCTTATTTTTATGAGCCTAGGAAACTCTCCTTGGATCTTGAAAATAGAAAAACTCCTCCATCAAAGCCTTCAATTGAGGAACCTTCGGTGTTGGAGTTGAAGTTATTGCCTCCACACCTCAGGTATGAATTATTAGGCCCTAGTTCAACTTTGCTAGTTATTCTTTCTTCTTGTTTTACTAACATATAGGTAGATGCCACATCGATGGTGCTCAAAAAGTGGAAGAATGCAATTGGATAGACTTTAGCTGATATTCAGGGAATAACCACCACTTTTTGTGTGAACAAGATTATTCTAGAAGATGATGCAAAAACCTCATTGGAACATCAAAGGAGGTTAAACGAAGCAATGCAAGAAGCTATAAAAAAGGAGGTGATCAAGTGGTTAAATGCTTGGGTTGTGTACCTTATTTCTGATAGCTCACGGACTTCACCGGTGCAATGTGTGTCAAATGTTGATACCAAATTTTTTCTTATGTATTCTTTAATGCTCAAAATGCTTTCAAAATAGCATCTGTATGCATATATAAGCATTCCCAAGAGTTTTGATATTTTTCAATAATTTTTATGATTTTTAAAATTAATTTATTGTCTACTTCTAACAGTACAAAATCCAATAATTGCTCCCATGATTATTATTTTGGGAAGAATTTATTTGTTTTCTGAGATTTACACCAAAATATAATTAAAGTAATTTTCGCATATTTTTATAAATTTATTTGGCATTTTAAAGCTAAATAACATATAATTGCAATTATAACTTATTTTACAATTAATAGGATTTTACAATTACAAAACCATTCCCAGTATTTTTAGATTAATTATTATATATTATTAATTAACTTAGTGTTTTTAATTTATTTTTAAAATCAGTTAATTATTTTATAAAACTTTAAAAGTGTGCAATTGGTTATTTAATACATAAGCATTTCTAATTGCAATTGTAGCCTCAATTGACCCCAATTCCACCCTAATATTAAACGACCCAATTTTGATTTTGACCCGACCCCTTAGCCCTATTTCTTATTCCCGTACGGTTCTCCTGAAATCCTGGCCGTTGATAATTTTGATCAATGGCTGTAACTCGTTCTTTCCCTTTTTAATCCCCTATCCCCTCTAACCCTAACTCGTTTGCACAAAGACACTACCTCTAAACTCCCTTCATCTCCCAAAAACCTCTCTAACACTCCGAAACCCTAACACTATTCCACCGCCAGAATCCATGGCACCCCTGGCCATGGATGGCCTGTGCTCCCTCTCGCTCACCATCGGCTTGAGTTTCTCAATGTTTGGAGGCCTGACTACCATGGTTTCCTTTAGATCTGTGATATGCTTGGTCCTTACTTGACGTTTTAAGGGGTTTTCCCCAAATTTCCTTTCTCAAAACCATTCAAATCCGATTTTTAGGGTTTCTGGAAAAAGCTTCTTTAAATGTTTTCTGACTCTTTTTTTCTCTCTTATGTGTTTTTGTACTCGCTTGTTTATTTCTTATTACGCTCAAGTTTGTTTTTTTATTTCGATTTTGCAAGAGCTTTTTCCCGTTCCTTGTTCATATGTTAACTAGGTTGTTTGTCCTTTACTCTTTGCTATGTGTTCGTGCTCTTTGATTGTGTTTCACTTTAATGAATTTTGTTGGTATTCCTACTAAGTGTTGCTCTTACCTGCTTTGTTTAAACTTCTGAGATCTGTTTTGAATTCCAAGATTTTCTCAATCATGCCTTTGAATCAATGTGTTTGTCTCTCTCAATGATTTCTCACCTGTGATTCTATTTGAAACCCTAAAATTTGGGGGTTTATCTTTGGGTAGATGGCACTACGGTTTCACTTTGGAACCCTAGGTTTCCAGACTCACGGTGAGCCTATAATGGAACTCAAATCCTACTTGCCTGTGGCTCTGAAACTTTCATTGTTAGAATCTTCTTTTGTTTAAACTGTATGCTTTATATACGAGGAAAAACTTCCCTTTCAAAAGATTTCACTAATAATTGATTTTGAAATCCCTTTAATCATGCTAGTGATTCATCACTGGTTTCTTTCGATTGAATCCCTTTTATCCTACTAGCTGTTTATTTTGACCCTTTTGTGTGTAAAATCCTATACTTGGGATGCTTTCCATAAATACATGGTCTTGTGTATCTATTCTGTGATTTTGTACCAACGTTTGAATTATTTCCAGATCTATATGACTCTTTCCTTAATTGCTTAAGGTTCTGTGTGATTACAATTGGCTCCGGGATTGTTTTTGATTGATTTTCAAACCAATACCTTATTTTCACTTTATAAAGACACTACTATTCCATCTTCCCTTAATTACCAACTATGTACTTGACCTTATTTGTGCACTACAGGTTTTCCTTACCCTAATCAGCCTTAGTAAACTGATTTTCTTCCTTATTCCATCTTGACTAGCCGTTTGAACTAGACCCCTCAATTAAAGGAGTCTAGTTGTCTTAATTGATACTAATTAATTGGTAGCCATGTTTGTACACCCTTTGCCTTCATTGCTTGTTTTCAAGAACTATATAAGGACGTAGTCCTCCCTCTTTATCACATCATCAAAGAGACACGAAACTACACTCACACACTGAAACACACTTTCTTGCAATACTGACTGCCAATCCTGCTTAGTTTGAGATCTTTTTGAACCTGCTGTTCACAACTTGGCTCTTTCAAGACTACTTTTGCTTACTTATTTTCTCTGAAAGTAGTATGTCTTTTATTTAAATCTTCTACCTCACTCCCCTATGTGTTTACTTTAGAGTTTCAGACTTCTTCTTTACTTTACTGCTCATGTTTCTAATTTGTGCAAAATATTTCCCTTCTTTTGCTTGTATTTCTGTTATGAACCCCTACTCTTATTCCTTTCTATGTGCTGAGTTAAGCATTTGGTCTGACAATATTCTAATTGCTGCCCAGGCCATGGCTGGATCCACAGTGGATCCTAACTCTCAATGCTTGGCTAGCAGGCTAGTCAGGGGTGTGCCAGCATCATAATTGCTGGGCATGACAACCAGCCTGCCATGTCCCTCTTTGATTCCCTTCCCCTTATGCACTTATACTTATTCTTAGACTCTTACGTTCTACCCCTCTCTTATGAGTTTTGCTTTGGGACCTTAAGTTCCCTTTGAACTTGGACATTTGAGGGCTGGCATTTCCACACTGCACTATGTTCCTGATTAAACAATGTGCTTGGGGTGTAAGCACCGCCTTGAGTCCCTTCGAGGCTCTTGGGAATTCTGACACACCCCAAATATAGGAAAGTCTTGTGGAAATCTGATCCTGGAAGTTGGTTTATCTCATATTATTGGACTTTGAGTCAGAATTAGTCTGATTAGATGTAGCTGGAATGTTCTGATATAATATTCACTTTCTCCCTCTTTCTGATTCATTCAAGTTGTAATAATTTGTAAAAACTATGGGATATATACTAAAAATGTGGAAATGTTTACTTATTGTATGCACAAGGGTAGATATCATGCTCATTAGGTATTACTTTCTGTAAATCATGTCAAGTTTGGCATTTTCCAATACTTTTCATATAGAGATCACGCCTTAGATTCTGCATGTTTCATAAAAAATCATGTTTTAAATTCCGCATATATCTCATATAGAAAACATGCCTATAGGACCTTTACAACTCTGCATTTTTTTGCATTTAGAAAATCTGCTTATAGAACCTTTTATAATTCTGCATTTCAGCATCTAGAAAGCATGCCTATAGGTCTTTCGGTACTTCTACATGTATACGCCACTAGGCAAACAACTTTAGGCTTAATAATAACCAATTAATTTAGAGATCATGTCTATAGGATTATTGCAACTTTTAAAATCAATGACAATTAGAAATCATTCCTATAGGATCAAATTAACTGAATTATCCTCGTTTTGAATCTAAAACCAGTCTTAAAGTCTGCAGATCCCTTTTCTAGAATCAGTAAACTTTTCCTTAAACTCAGTATACTTCTACATTGTTAGATATCCTGACTATAAGTTTCACCTAGGCAAGCCAGTAGGTACTTGATTAACTGTATCAGTTTTGATAACTACATCTAGTCAGGGCTAATTCGGACTCCTCATCAGGAAAATATGTAATAAATTAGCCTTTCCTACACGTTGCTTGATTAAAGACCTAATCAGTATTTTCTAGTCATGCTAAATAATTTACTACTTTGAATGAGGAGGCCTACTGGAGCCCTAACTGCTATTTGCTTCCTTTTTAGATGTTATTTGTTATTGCTTGTCTCCGAGCTTTTCATCCTTTTGGAACTCTGAAAAGCCCTAACTCCCCCCTTAGGATTAGTAGTCTCAATGCCTCCGAGACTGATAGGACTGGGGCAGGTAATAGCATGCAATAAGTAACGATACTATTTCACGCTTTAATACCTTAACAAGATGGAAAGGGTAGATATGGATATGATGACCGGTGAGCTAATATCACGTGCGACCCCTCTTCTAAGAAGTGATTGCTGGATATTTCATTGATTTGATCCATACTATTTATATACCTAGGACCTCCCTCCCTTTACTTGCTTTCATCTATCTTTGTAGAATTATGCAAATTTTTTCACAAATTTTCTGCCCTCTTTACCTTTCTCAAGTTTTGATTTACTTGTAGTTTTGTTTGTGAACCCTTTCTATTTGAGCCCTTAATTTCCTACTTGATTATTTCAAGCCATAATATGACATGGCCGGAAACCACACTAGTGGATCTTGAAGGGTGCCTAACACCTTCCCCTCAAGATAATTTGTATCCCTTACCTAAACTCTTTTTCTTCAAACTCAAACCCTTTATAGTGTCCTAATGCACTTAGTCATTATGTGGCGACTCTTCAATCCAAACCCAGTTCCTAAAAGGGAACGAGTTGTCCTCCCAAATGTAATAATAACAATAAACTAATTACTGCCCGGACAACTATCACATGGAGGGTATCCATGGACTACCGCAAGCTGAACACGCTGACCTGCAAGGATCACTTCCCATTGCTTTTCCTTGACTAGATGCTTGATCATCTTGATGGACGTGCCTTCTATTTTTTCTTAGACGGATATTCTGGGTACAACCAAATCTTAATCGCTTTAGAGGATCAGGACCACATTTACTTGTCAATATGGCACCTTTGCTTTTTCTCGGATGCCATTCGGGTTGTGTAATGCCTTGGCGACATTCCAACAATGTATGATGGCCATTTTCACCGATATGGTAGAAGATATTTTGGAGGTGTTCATGGACGACTTTAGCATGGTGGATGATTCATTTGATGAGTGTTTGAAAAATCTGGATAGAGTGTTGGCCTGCTATGAAGACACCAATCTTTTACTCAATCGGTAAAAATACCACTTCATGGTTGAGGAAATCACAGTGTTGGGTCATAAAATTTCAAAGCATGGCATAAAAGTTGATAAGGCCAAAATAGAGACGATTTCAAGCCTTTCTCCCCCTACTTCTGTCAAAGGGGTTAGGAGTGTTCTTGGGCACGTGGGGTTCTACCAAAGGTTTATAAAAGATTTTTCAAAGGTAGTGAACCTTTTGTGCAAGCTAATAGGAAAGGATGCCAAGTTTGTGTTCGATGAGGGATGTATGAAAGCATTTGAACTTCTCAAGCTAAAGTTGACCACCACTCCTATCATTACCACACCAAATTGAAGTTTGCCTTTCGAGCTCATGTGCGATGCGAGTGAAGTTGTGGTTGGGGCAATTTTGGGTCAAATGGTTAACAAAATTTTTCATCTAGTGTACTACGCGAGCAAGACCATGAATAAAGCTCAAAGGAACTACACTATTATTGAGAAAGAGTTGTTATCCATAATGTTTGCAATGGAAAAGTTTTGGTCGCATTTTATGAGGGCCAAGGTCATAGCGCACACCAATCATGCAACCCTTAGGTACTTGATGACAAGGAAAGACTCTAAAGCTTGGTTGATGCGATGGGTCTTGTTACTTCAAGAGTTTGATTTAGAAATTGTGGACCGGAAGGGTAGTGAAAATCAAGTGGCGGACCACTTGTCCCACTTGGAGGAGAAAGTAGGGCCATGTGATGGCCTAGAGATCAATGATGCATTTCCCGATGAGCAGCTACTTTCTGTGTTAATGAGTGATATCCATGGTTTGCGGATATTGCTAATTACCTTGTGACTGGTATCATCTCGTATGCGCTCTCTTCTAACCAAAGGAATAAGATCAAATGGGATAGATATGATTTCTATTTGGTTGAGCCATATTTGTTCAAGATTTGTACGGATGGTGTGATCCGTGGTGTCTCTCGGAGGAAGAAAATTTGGGTATCTTGGAGACTTGTCATTCCTCGGCCATTATGGTGGGGCAGGAACTGCTTCCAAAGTTCTTAGCTGTGGGTTTTATTGGCCAACTTTGTACAATGATGCAAGTGATCTTGTGAAGAGGTGTGACAAATGTCAAAAAGCGGATGGAATTTCGAAGAAAGATGAGATGCCTCTCGATACCATTCTTGAGGTTGATATCTTTAATGTACGGGGCATTGATTTTATGGGCCCGTTCGTTAGCTCGTGTGGGACCACCTACATTCTAGTGGCGATTGACTATGTTTCAAAATGGGTCGAGGTCGTGGCTTTGCCCAACAATGAAGCTAGGATCATGGTTGCATTTCTCAAAAAAGCATTTTTACAAGGTTTAGAACTCTTCATGCAATCATAAGTGATGGGGGGTCACATTTTTGCAATAGAGCTTTTGACACCTTGCTTGCAAAGCATGATATCAACCACAAAGTATCCACTCCTTATCATCCTCAGGCATGGCAAAGTTGAAGTCTCAAACAGGGAAATCAAGAATATTATGTCTAAAACGGTCAAGGAAAATATGACCTATTGGTCTAAGAAGTTGGATGATGCTCTATGGGCATATAGGACTGCTTACAAAACTTTGATTGGTATGTCTCCATATCGGTTGGTGTTTGGGAAATCTTTCCATTTACCGGTTGAGTTAGAGCACAAGACCATGTGGGCTTTGAGGAAGTTGAACCTTGATTGGGATGTAGCCATCTTCGGTCGGAGAAACTCAATGAACTTGATAAATTTAGATTCCATACCTACTCTAGTTCGTCCCTGTATATGCATAAATGAAATACCTTCACGACAAATATACTCAGGGCAAGAAGTTCAAGGTGGGGGATTTGGCGCTCTTATTCAACTCTCAGCTACGGTTGTTCCCGAGAAAGCTCAAGTCAAAATGGAGTGGACCATTTGAAATAGTGTGTGTGACCCTATTTGGTGCTCTTGATTTAAAGAACAAAAGTGGGGAAGTTTTAAGAGTGATTGGGAATAGGGTCAAGCATTACTTGGGAAAAATTGATGAAAACCACGTGGTGGCACTTCTTCATCTCAAATGATTTGATGGTAAGCTGCGTTGTGGCGTGACATTAAATTAGGCACTACTTGGGAGGCAACCCATGTGTTTTTCTTCTTATTTTTATTTGATTTTCATTGTAGTATAGGAATTATTTTTGGACTAACTAGTTGTGAGATGCTACAGGATTGCGTTGATGCACTGCAGGACATAGTGAGAAAAGTGTCCAGGTCTCTGAAGTTTCTAATGTGGACGCACTACATTTAGTGCGGACCGCACTGTTGAAGGTTGAAAAAACCAGCTCTCTAAATTTTGCCACTGCAGCAGCATTACTATTTGTGCGGTCCGCGGTGGACCACTCCGGCCACACTCCATTTTTTGCGGACCGCAGTGGTTGCCTTCTCAAACTTTGAATTACACTGTATAGTATAGATCGCAGTCCATTTTGTGCGGTCCGCATTGGTGTCGGTAAGTTGGGGCCCAGGTCCTTTTTAATAAATAGGGCCTGAGGCCCCCCTTTACACTTTTCGACCTTTTCATTCTCAGAGCTTTAAAAGACTACTGTTCATCCCTATTCATTGCTCGTAACTAATCTTTAAGGACTAATCATCATCGCACATCTTACTTCTGGTACTTCAATTACCTTTCAGTTGTTAAATTTTAATTATTTTCTTTTTAATTTTTGTTGTATTAGCTCATCATCTGTTTTCCCGTATTTCTTTTAATTTGGTAGTTTAGGCTAGTTAATTTCTTGTTAAAGTAATAATTAGGTAGTTAAACTCACGGTTCAAACACTTAGGGACCTTTATTAGGTGTGAAATTGGACTAAAAATCAAAATATCTTAAACCCTAGGTTGGTGTAATTTTCTGATGCTCAGTGCGGAGTGCATTGTTGAGTGTCTATCGTGTGAAGTTTGGGGGACTGCGGCCGCGCTACATTTTGTGTGGTCCGCATTGCCTGGATACAGAGAGTCGGTAGTCTGAGCCCCATCTTTGTGCGGACCGCATTGCCATCTTGTGCGGTCTGTATTGGCCTCTATGCGGCTGCACTCTATTTTGTGCGGTCTGCACTATGTGATTTCTACAACTATCTGCAACTCATATCTTACTTAATTGTACTGAAATTAATAATCCTAGTGGATGTTGTTTGCAGACAATGGTGAAACAAAGAGGAACTAAACATTTAGGCACAGGAGAATCCTCCCAGGGAGGGAAACAAAAAATTATAAGACTAATTCCTTAAGCCCGCCAAAATATTAAAAACACAAGGAAGCTGATTAAAGTTGCTGATAGAGCCATTGACATGTATGGGAGTGAGAACGACCCCTTTCGGCAGATATTTTGAGACCCCGTGCTAAAGTACATCCCTGACTGGCCGGAGAGGAACAGGCTAAGAAAGACTCCTCCACCTTCCCCCACTGGCCAAGCTTCAGTGAATGTCTCTTCTGGGTCGTCTGAGAGCTCAGCTGAAGGTAGTGGGATGAATACTCCACCTCTCCCACAACTTCATTATCTAGAGAGGGTGCAATAGGAGACGATAACAAAATAGGAGAAGAAGAGGTAGTACGAGAAGGGGGAGAACCTCAGGTTGGAGGTGTTGCTAGAACTAGGAAACCAGAGGTGTGGCAAGACCGCTTTGTGAGCGAGGTAGTTTATAACAAATTTAGGGAATGGTGGCCAGTGAGGAAGTTGATCCGGGAGAGGAGTTTTACGGATAGAGACCTACTTCCTCACAACCCCAATGTGAGGAGGCAGTTTAGGGAGAGAGTTGGCTAGGACTATTTTTTGGGAGAGTGTGTAGATGCCAACGAGCTCTTGGTCAAGGAATTCTATACCAATGCTGCCCACATAAAAAGGGCACAAAAATTACCAAGGTGTGAAATCTGAAGGTGCTTTTTGACGGGAAATCAATCAATGATTACCCCGGCTTTGTTGAGGAGGATGAAGGACTGTACATGAAAAGATGGAATTGGGTGTGGACGTCCATCCTTTGTTGGCACAGTATCTGGAAAGCCCAGGTACCACCATCGATTGGTTGAATGCGGGTGTAAAGATTTTGCGAAGAAGTTTGAACTTCGAGGCAAAGGGGTGGGAAATATTTGTATACAACATATTGGACTCCACTTCTCATGGAAAATCCCTCCCTCTTCACCGGGCAGTTTTAGTGGCATTGATCATCGCGGGATACCCGATAAATTTCAGGAATGTAATGTCTCAGGTGATCACTCAAGTAGTCAGTGAGGGTGACAAAAATTACCACTTCCCCAGCTTTTTGACCACATACTTCAGGGACCTCAAGGCTTAAATGAGGCCATTTGACATAAAGGTATAAGCGAAGGCCCCGTTCTCATGGTATAGTATGCGGGGTGATGACAACCCAAAGGGCAAGCCCTTCAAGGGAACATCTACTGCTCCAACTGGCCAGTCTGAAGAGCCAGTTGTGGTAGTGGCTCCTACTCAGCCTACATCCACCTCTGCAGACATTCCTTATGGTCCATCCACTTCAGCGGATCTTGAGATACCCTCTTCCCGAGCCTACCCAGTGACTGCACACTGACCGAGATAGGCTCTTCTCAGCATCAACAACTAGATGCAGATAACTTCATCCAAGTTATATATCCTCACTACTACAAGTGAAGCTCAGTTGGCACCTCGCCTCCGCAGGTCCCATAATCTATTGAGGATGCCCTCAAGGAGATTCTAGCCAACCAGAAAAAAATCCTTGACACCTAGAAAGTGCTCATATATGCTGTTGATTCACTCACCAAGGCTCTCAAGGAGCTTGCTAAGGAGCACAAAAAGTTGAGGAAGATGCGGTTTTCCAAGGAGTACGTAAAGGAGCTGAGGGTTGAGGTTGACAGGATGAGGGCGGATCATCTGCCTTTAGACCCTTTATTATAGGACCTGGTACCAACATCTCATCCCCAGCGTGAGCAGCCCCAGAGGCCTCCCAAGAAGAAATGGATGATTCCCCGAGCAGACGATGTAATCATCCAGTTGGCAGACCCCCCGAAGACCTCCTCCAGTCAGCCACATGATGCACATCAAGATCCTATCCAGGTCCAGTCCCAGGTCATAGGGAACCAGTTTGAAATTCCGGAGCATGTCGAGGACCCAGGGACAACTCAGGAGCCCATGCAGACAAACAGGCCATAGGGAGTCTCTATATCAATTTTTCTTTTCTGGATTTGGATGATTATATATATTTGACAGTTTTTGTTCCAACCTTCAAAATGCTACAACAACACCAAAACACCTATTTTTCATCGAATTCAAGCCTAAAAATTCGAAAACTCTATAAAACACACTTCCGATCAAAAAGTCTATCAAACATCGTCTGAATAACCAAAAACTTTGCATGCACATCCCGAATAAAATAACAGAACTATTGCAACTCTCGGAATTCCATTCCGACCCTTGGATTAAAATTCCACTATTGAACCAAAATCTTCCAAAAATTTAGCCTTCAGCATTTCAAGCATAAATTAGCTATGGACCTCCAAAACACAGTCTGAACATGCTTCTAACCTCGAAATTTCCTAATGAGGCTAAGGAACCATCAAATTTCAATTCTCAGGTCGTCTTCACACTATTCTGACTATGGTTAATTTTCTAACACTTAAGCTCTCATTTAGGGACTAAGTGTCCCAAAAGTCTCCGAAACACAAAATCGAACATCCCGACAAATAAAATTAGCAAAAACAAATTTGGGGAAAGAAATTAATAGCGGAACGAGGCATAAATTCTTAAGATGAGGGTAATGGCTACACATATCGTTTTCGGTCTCCGAGGTAGCCTCCTCGAACAGCTGACCCCGCCACTGAACCTTTACTGATGCAATGTCCTTGTCGATGCCCAATAATCTAGCCTCCCCCGTCTCGAACCAACCCACTGGAGATCTGCACCTCCTACCATATAAGGCATCATATGGTGCCATCTGAATGTTGGAGTGATAGCTGTTGCTGTAATCAAACTCCACCAATGGAAAGAACTGATCCCAAGAACCCCCAAACTCCATAACACACGCACAGAGCATATCCTCAAGAATCTAAATAGTGCGCTCGGACAGTCCCTCCATCTGAGGGTGAAATGTCGTGCCCAAATCCACCCGAGTACCTAACTTCTGCTGAACGGTCCTCCAGAACTATGAAGTGAACAGAGTACCTTTGTTTGAAATGATCGAGACTGGAATATCATGCAGACGGAAAATATCCCGAATATAAATCTCCGTCAAATGCTCCAAGGAATAAGTAGTACACATAGTAATGAAATGAGCGGACTTGGCCAGCTGATCCATAATAACCCAAATGGAATCGAACTTCTTCAAAGTCCATGGAAGTCCAGATATAAATTCCATGGTGATACGCTCCCACTTCCATTCCAAAATCTATATCTGCTGAAGAAATCCACCCAGCCTCTGGTACCCCTACTTCACCTACTGACAATTAATGCACTGAGCTACCAACCCAACGATATCTTTCTTCATATGCCTCCACCAATAATGCTGCCTTAAATCCTGGTACATATTCAATACAGACAATGACGAATGAGTCAAGATATGGATGGAACACACTGTGCGTCAAATGCATAAAGGCTGATGGGGCATTGGTTAGCCCAAATGACATAACAAGGAACTCGTAATGACCATACCGAGTCCTGAAAGTAGTCTTCGGGATATCTGGCTCCCGAATCCTAGACTGGTGCTAATATGAATGCAAACCAATCTTAGAAAACACCCGTGCACCCTGTAGCTTGTCAAGCAGATCATCAATATGAGGTAAAGGATGTCGTTTCTTCACTATTACTTTGTTCAACTAGCAATAATCAATGCACATATACATAGAACCGTCTTTCTCTTTTTTTTCTTTACAAAGAAGACAGGAGCGCCCCAAGGTAATACACTAGGCCAAATAAAACCCTTATCAAGAAAATTTTTGTATCTGATCCTTCAACTTAACTGAAGGTCTCACTTTATCCTTAGTCCATACCCTTAGGACATGACCCAAACTTCAACATCTGACATTCGTCAGAGGACCCGAATTTAACATCATCACGCTGCATTAGTCTTTTTCATCACACTTCAACTCTTAATAGCGCTTAAATACTTTGTAATTTTTCTAGGATGTTACATTCTCCCCCACTTAGGGTCATTCGTCCTCAAATATACAACATAACTTATGTCTTTTTTCACTAATTTTATGTGCCCCAAATTTTTCAGAAATTTTGGAAAAGTTTCCCCTATAATTGGGACTATCCACCTATCACAGTAACATAAAAAAAACTCCTAACCACATATCCATAACTCAACAAATCACCATAGTGTATATATCAACAGTGCTAATCTTCGCATTACAAGCATGCCATTATCATAAACGATATTTGGATGTGAAGCACATCATATGTATGCACATAACCATGTCTTTGGCCATAATAGTTACCCATAAATCACAACATTGCTAATTAACCTAATGTTAACAAACTCTGATTTCAAACCTCCACTAGTCGCACGATGAGGCATAGAGACCTTATAATTACTTAGCCAACTTAAAGAGTCACACTAAATGCCACATAGGCACCCATCTCATACGCTAAAACTCAACGTTTATAACACAAAAATGGCTGAATATGAATAGAAAATATACAAGAATTGACAAATAAGCCTAACAGGCATGACTGCCTATTAAAATATAGTAATTTTTTTTAATTTCATAAAAGGAGAATTTTAAACACATAAACTTTTCACCACCAGGACCTCATTGTTATATAACATCCACTGCAACTTGTAGTCCGGTTTAAAATATTTCACATTATATAAAAATGTGAGGATATCGTCCTCAACTCTGAATCACAAGTATTTGCATATTATGCCAATTGAAAATTTTCATTTCCTTTCTTTCTTTTTTAAAATAATTTCAATCAAACAAAAGCATAACATATAATGAACCCTCATAATAGGGCATATAAATCGCAATTGAATGTATATATCCTGAAATCACATCAAAACTCGGTGTAGTAAGTAATAGAAAGTCACTTTTAGCCTCAAAGCTATTCTTAGTGACCAACCTATAATGATAGAAATAATTACCTCCATATAATCCAACGTGAGTATCCACATAAGTAGATTTCAGGATTATAAAGCTAACTCATGAGTGGAGCATATTTAAAGGACTTGCCTCGATACTCAAATCTGAATTGATTTAATGAAATCGTTACTTTATAATCACATTTAGATCATACTTGTAATGACACCATCTGGTGTAGCGACATCATCCATACCGTGGCAATTATATCAATGAGTCGGCCCCCACCTCTTAGGAGCCATCTACACGCTTTTTCTCCATCTCTAACTTGTAGCATATGTAGATTAGTAACTATAATGGAGTGTGTGGACTGAGTGTTCTAATGGAATAGATTCCTTCCAAGTCTGGGACAATCTCCTGATGCTCCTAGTATCACCACATTCATAACACCGATCTGCAGTTCGGTTGCTCATACTCAGTCCGTTCTGGATAAATAGAATAACCATTGTACAAATCATATACCAGATATGCATTAAAAGATGATTGTTCCAAATGAGTGCCCTAATTAAGCACTACGAATATTCTGAAATTGTTTCCATGTCCTTGTATCACCCATACAAACCTCAGCTTTTGCTCATATACAACTTTCAGAGGACCTTTGAACACCACAGAAATACATCTCAGACCAAAACTGATATGACACATGACCCTACAATATGATCGTTGATAGTGGACTCCCTTCACTTGGCGCAAAGCCATAAGATACATTCTGATAATCCACAATACTAGACTTTATCGATTGTATGACACCATCATAAGGCACCTCAAGCCATTCATTTGGCGCATGTCATCCTTATGATAGTTAAACTCACTTTTTCCAGTATCTCTGTTGCTAGTTGTACCCTTAGCTAAATAGAAATCTCATATGAACCACATAGTCTCTATTACCACCGACCATCTTTAGATCTACATCCTCCTCGTGACTCTACTACTATCGCGACGATTAGGAAATTAAGTGAACCTTCTTAAGACTGTATTTATCAACCAGATGTCAGAAACTATTGCACCACCATGTGCACAACTGAATGATCTCTCAATACTCCAGCATTATCGATGTGGATCACACGCAGTAAAAATGGTTGAGCAATTCTTGGGCTCCCTTATCATCCTTTTAATAGCATCACGAACCGTTGGTGTAGAAATGAAATCGAGTGTGCAATTTCAATACACGAGTGGATACGATAAGAACATATGATATACGATTCAAACTGAATAAATATCACATGATAAAGCATGAAATGAAGTGGAATTTTCCTAACGATGACATAGCCTCTCGTCGATAAGACGTCTCCGTACCGATAAGCGAGACTCTAATAAACCGGCTTGTGATCCATGGCTCCTATGAACCTAGAGCTCTAATACCAACTTGTCACGACCCTGGTTCACCCTCCATGAACCATCGTGACGTCTCCTAGTCTTTACGACTAGTTAAGCTTAAATTGTGAAAGATAACCAAACTTGCGGAAAATAAAACGATTTAAGAATAAAAATAAAGCAATAATAGTGTTAAATGTGCCACTCGGCATACACCATATATCTCAAAACCAATATCTAATCCAAGTACCGGAAACCCACGAATCACAAGCTAAGATAGAGAAATACTATATAGCTCTAACTCCGGAATTTTGTCTAATAATAACAAAAAAAATACAGAAGGGCTAAAATACTAAAAAACAGGAATGTAAAGGGACTTCTCGATCTCCAGATGCGGCAGATGTACCTCGAAGTCTCTAAGTAGTCGCCTCCCTCAAGGGTGATAAGCCTGAGAAGAAGTACTTGGATCTGAACATGAAAAACATGCACAAAAGAGGCATGAGTACACCACAATGGTACTCAGTAAGTGCCAAGGTAAACAGGGCCCTACTAAGGTAAATAATAATAATAGTGACTGGTTAAGATAAACAAAATAATTGAGAATCTACAGTAAGAGTCTATACATGATAATAAGAGTACAATAACAGAAGCAGAATATAAAGACAAATCACAAAGTAACACCACTCACAATAGGGATAATAACCAGGGATCTCTTGGTATCCTGAGGATCTCTTGGTATCCTCAATATGCGTGCTAGGGAACTCTTGGTATCCAAAGGATCTCTTGGTATCCTCAGTATATGTGCTAGGGATCTCTTAGTATCCCGCACCTAAGTCCAAATCATAAATATGTACAGGGGATCTCCTCATGCTTCACCTAATGCAATTAAGGCAATTTAAGAAAATAGGCAATTAAGTCAACTAAATATGCTTTTCTAATCTAACAACAGACTAATTCGCAAGTATAATAAACAGGAAAGGAAAGGGCCTCGGCTTAAATACTAAAAATAAAACTGGGTTTTCAACGATTAGCTCAAGTACGCACTCGCCACCACATGTACAAGGCATTTTAATAATCAAATATCATATCCTATGGGGAAGGTCCCCCACACAAAGTTAGACAAGCCACTTACCTCGAACCGGCTCAAAATCAATTCGAAATCACGTTCTTGCCTCGAGTATCTGACTCCAAATGGCCCAAATATATTCAATTCCATTTCATAATGTAAATAATACTTCAAGAAGTTGATACTTCAATCAAATTCTAATCTAATACACAAAATTATATAATAATCAAAATACCCCTCGGCCCATGTCACAGAATCGAGAAACATTTATATTTCCAGAAACCTCGCACTCTCATGAGTCTATACATAACAAGAACACTATAATCGGAGTTAAAATGCCCCCTCAAATCCTCATTTAAAAGCCTATTAAATTCAAGCCCTAATAACCCATTGTTTCAGAATTTCTCACCACTAATTAGGTATTTAATCACATAAAATTGAGTTACGAAATCAAAAATATTACCTCAAAGGGATTCCCTTTGAATCCCTCTTCAACCCACTCTACAAAGCTTCAAAATCTCCTAACAATGGAGAAAACTAGACAAAAATTCGCGAAATGGACGTTTTTAAACATTCTGCCTAGCTATTTAATTTCCTTCTTGGCGAACGCTGTCAAAGCCTCGCGTTTGTGAAGAACAAAATATCGTTGACCATTTTCCTTCTTCGAGAATGCGTCCCCTTTACAGAGAACGCCATGCTTTGCACAAACATACCTTCGCGAACGTGACGTGCACCACGCGTACGCGATGCACAAAACTCCACCGGGCCAAACCCTCTTATGCGAATGCGGAGCTCAATCGCGAATGCGTAGCACAGCCACCTAACCTCCTCGCGAACACAGAGTCCCTCTCGCGAACGTGATGGCCAAACTCTTCCCCACCCCCAGCTCCTCTTTGCAAAGGCGAGGTCCTACTCACAATGCGAAGAAGGAAACTAGAACTAACTTGTGCAACATTTTCTGCAATTTCTTTAAGTTCGAAAAATGACACGTTGAGCATCTGAAACACACCCGAGACCCCCAGAACCTCAACCAAACATTCCAGCCAATCCTAAAACATCATTAAAACTTTTTCCAACCTTTGGAATGCTACAAAAAACACCAAAACATCTATTTTTCATCGAATTCAAGCCTAAAATTTCAAAAACTCTATAAAACACACTTTCGATCAAAAAGTCTATTAAACCTCGTCCGAATGATGTGAAACTTTGCACGAACATACCAAATGACATAAGAGAACTACTACAACTCTCAGAACTCCATTCCTACCCTCGGAGCAAAATCTCACTATCCAACCGGAAACTTCTATAAATTCAGCCTTCTTCATTTCAAGCCTAACTAGGGAACTCCAAAACACAATCTGAACAAGCTCCTAACGGGTAAAATCACCTAATAAAGCTAATGGAACCATCAGATTTCTACTTAGAGGCCGTCTTCACACTGTTCTAGCTATGGTCAAATTTTCAACACTTAAGCTCTCATTTAGGGACTAAGTGTCCCAAAACTCTCAGAAACTTAAAACCGAACATCCCACAAAATAAAATTAGCAGAAATAAACTTGGGGAAATCAGGTAATAGGGGATAGGGGCGTAAATTATTAAGACGACCGGCCCGGTCGTCATATATTTGTTCCTTTAAAGTCTTTTTTTCAAAAAACAAAACAAAAATCAAAATTGAAAAATAAAAATATACTTTCTTTCTTCTTTTAAAGCATTTATTTCAATAAAAAAAGAGTTAGTTTATTTACTCTATTCTCAATCTTTCTGAACTACACACGATCTAATTCATGCAGCGTTATAATACGTAGACAATCCCCATCGGGTTCGATCATAGCCATAGAATTAAGTAAATGAAAAATAAAGTAGAACGTATTAAAAAAATTGAGTGAAAGAAAGAAAAAAAAGAGCAATAAGAAATAAAAGAGTGACAAACAATAAAAAAGAGAGCCGAAAAACTAAAAGAGCAGTAAAAACAAAATAAAAATCAAGAGTGACTAGAGAGAAACAAAGATGAAGAAAAAATGGTCCACACTGAAAGGGTTAGGTAGGGCCGGGGTGAAACATGCAACCGTTCAAACACACGTTAGAAGCATTTAACTGTTAGGTGCATTGCATTCCAACGTGTGATTTCCTATATGTTAAATGTTTCAAAACTAACAAGGTTGTTGAATGTGCAAATCAACCAGGTTTTGGTGGTTGGTTTTTTTTGGTAGTCTAGCTTCTGCTCCTTCACAACATCCAAAGGCACAGATGGCTTTCACAAGAAATCTACCAATCATCAGTCCTGAGGATAGCCTAGCATCGGCTATTCTGCAACTAGAATCAACAGTTGCTGAAGAGAATAAGATATTACGTCTCCGCATATGGAAAATGTGGGACACCTAGTCTAATGGTAGGTAACTTCCAAGTGCAATCCCTAGGTTCCCTGAATTGATCCCAGGTTAGTGAGGTTACCAACGCCCCTGTGCCCAACCCGCTCATCCCATTTGGGCACGCTCCAATGCCCTCCAATGATCCTGACATGCCTTCTGTTGTTCGCCCCCAGGCACCAGCTTCAAGGGTAATGCCTCCAACATTCATCTTTAGGGGTCCACACTTCAACCAAAAATAACATATATGACCCCGTACTCTGTCACTCAACCTCCGTAATATGATCTCTCGGTGGAGAAAGAAAAGGTTGCTAAACATCCCGAGCAAGAGGAAATTTCTCTGAAGGTGAAGAGCCTGGAACTAATATTAGAAAACACGCAAGGTCTGAGTAGCCAAAAAAGTGTCTCATACTCTAACCTCTGTATGTTTCCCCATGTCCACTTGACAATTGGCTTCAAGATGCCAAAATTGGAAAAGTATGACAGGCATGGAGACCCAATCGCACATCTGAAACGATATTCTAACCAGTTGAGAGGTGCTCATGGGAAAGAAGAGCTACTAATGGCCTATTATGGGGAAAGCTTCACCGAAATTGCTTCTGAGTGGTATATGGATCAAGAAATTACCCATTTGGCATGTGTGGGACAATATGGCTCGAGATTTTGTCTGCCAGTTCCAATATAATATGGACATTACGCCCGACAGAAACTACTTGACCAATTTGAAAAAGAAAACCGTAGAAAGCTTCCACGAATATGTTGTTTAATAGCGTAAGCAAGCTGCCAGGGCAAAGACTCTAGTGGACAAAATTGAAATGGCCACGGTCTTTATGCAAGCGCAAGAGGCCGACTACTTCCAGAGCATGATGTCTATTGTGGGTAAGCCATTTACGGAGGCTATTAAAATCGGGGAAATGGTTGAAAACGGTTTAAAAATAGGTCGAATCTTGAGTCGTGCTGCTTTTAGGGCCACATCACAGGCTGCTCAGAATGGTTCAGAGGGTTTGATGAACTACAATGGAAGTGAAGAGGGATCCATGATGGCTTCAAGCTCGAGAGGGGCCTGTAGGCCATTCAGCCAATCATATATGCTTCCTGAGGTCTCTCAACATTATTATCCTATTCAAGATGTTGCTTATGCCGTGGCACCACTTCCTTATGTGGTGATGAACGTGCAACCTTACATGCAACCACAACATCATACGCAACACTGAGTTTCACCTCCCAGAAATGCCTATCCTTACCAAGTTCCATATAATCCTCAACCAAATTATATCCAATATAATCCTCATCCAAGAGAGCCTTTAAGAAAGAATCAGTTCACTCATATTGATGAATCATATTCAAACTTGTTCCAAAAGCTAATCAGGCTAAATCTGGTATAGCCAGTGGCCCCAAACTGGCTGAACCCCGAGTCCCCCTCACACCGAGTTGATGCTATATGTGAATACCGCACTAGAGTAGAGGACACAGTACAGAGGACTGTTGGACCCTTAAAAGGGTAGTTGAGGATTTGATTGAAGCTGAAAGAATCATTTTTCGGGATGAAGAAGCTCATGATGTGATGAACAATTTGTTTCCTGCCCACAACATCGAGCTAATAGTCGGAATGATTTGTGAAGCTGAGGAACTTGATCTGGAACTGAAGGTCATTGTAGCCATTGTCGAGATAAAAGAAAAGACAAAAAATGATTGCCAAGCATGAAATTTCCCTATCATGCGGGAATCCTGGTAGTCCAGTCCTGCCACCTTTCTGCATCACGAGTTATCTCAGGGTGTAACTCGGGTATTCTCTTTAGTTTTCTGTCGTTAATTTCCGATGTAAACCGTTTTATCTTCTAAAATTGAAATAAGTGAAAAATCAAAAATCAAAAAGCAAATGAAATTAATATTCATTTTCTAGGAATATCTCTTTTCTTAATTTTGCCAATTTTCTCATTCTCTTTTTTTAGTTCTGTCAAATGTAGATTTCAATAACATGACATGCTTGTGGACTTCATGCCCGGATCCTAAAATGCTGTCAGACCTCAAAATAATTAATTAAAAATTAGGCCGCAATGAAGATTAGATTAAGAAAATAAAACAAAGAGTTGAAACAACTAAAGGAAAATTGGTTCCAGATGGGAAAGGTCCATACATTGCAACTAGAGTACTGGCAAAAGAGAGCGTTGTACTTGGGACACATTGAAGAAATATACTTGAAACAACTGTCAATATAATTCAGACAGACGTAGTATGTTGGATCTTTTGTACAACATTAATGATCTCTGGTTGGAATGAAGAAGGCTTTCTTTCTTAGTATTCAAATATTCAACCCTTTGCAAACCCTTTGAGCCGGTTACTCTTCTTTGATTATCCTCTTTGGAACCTTAACATGTTATTGAAAAGAGAAAGAAAATGAAAAAGGAAAAATGAAGAGAGAAGAAAAATAAAAATACAAAAAAGGAAGAAAGGACAACAAGAAAATGAATTGAAAAAAAAAAGAAATGGAAAGGAAAAAAAGGAAAAAAATAATGGAAAAAGAAGAAATGTTTTCTTAAACTACATTCGTCTCGATTTCGAAAGGTTACGTAGGCAGTCTCTCTCTTGGATTCAGTCACACCAAACCAAAAATCCAATTTCCCCCAAAGGTGAAACTGGAGCAGATATTATGACGGTTCAACAATGATTCCGCCTGAACATTTCCAAAGTTGTAATTCGATCCAAATTCTTTTTACCCAAACCTTGTAAAAGTCCTTCCGATCAATCGGCGAAAGGTTTTCAAAATCAGAGAATGCAGTTGTTTGGATCCAAACAATCAATGTGAGAGAAATAAAATAAGGGAGTCTTATTAGTGAAAACCACGGGCACCATAAGTCGACGGTGAGCGTAAAAACAAAAAAATGAGAGAGTCTTGTTAGTAAAAATTCGTAAAGAGCACTATAAGACGATGCTGAGAAGAGAAATGAGAGAGGTCAATTGGAGAAAACCCACAAAGGCACCGTTGATCGAAAAAAGGAACCCATCACCACCAATTGTACTAAAAGAGTCCCGGGAGGGTTTCTCGGTTTTAAAATATGGGTCGCAATGGGTTTATGAGAAGTAGATAGTTGTGTAGATTGGGTATCCAGTCTAAGAAGTATTTCATGTCTATTGAAGTCTGCATGCACCCTCGATAAGTCCTTCTTTCTTACCCGAAAGGGAAACTTCTCCTTAAGTTCATTTTCTTGTCCTTTGCCTACTATTCCTTGAATCCCTTTCGGTCTAACTCTATACCGAAACTAATATAAAGAAAAGGTGGAAATATTGGGCTTACAGGGTTCTGCTTAATAAAAGCCGAGTCCAAAGAAAAGTACCCAGCCTCAACAGGTACATCAAGTCGATCCCGACTGATAATTATGGTTGATGCTCTGAAATCAGAGTTATTGAAAATGAAAAGAAATCCAAAGTCAAAAGCCTCTAGAGGTAGAGTGAGGTGAAAGGTCCAAATCCCTACACGGTTGAACTGTTCCTCTGGAAAGATTGGAAAGTTGAGTTCCTTGGTTTTAGGAGAGAGATCAGTCTTCAGAAAAGCCAGCGAGCAGCAGAGGTTCTTACCAGAAGAGTTAGGCCGAGATCAAGTGATCAAAAACAATCAAGGCCAAAAAACCAACCACCATTTCAAACTAACAATTGTTCTTTGTTTGGAAAAATTTGAAACAGGTGTAATCCAAGAAACCGTGCAAGAAGCATGTGCAACCAAAAAGGAAAAGAAATGCGCAAGTGCTAGAAACAGCTTCGCAGTAATGAATCAACCCAAAAGGGAAGTTTCTTCCAAATTCTATCCTGCATTTTTACTAAAAAAAAAAACAAAAAAAAAACAAAAGGAAAAAATGGATTGAACTGAAAAAGAGAGATAAGAAGAAAAATAAAAAAAAATGATAGTTTAGAATCCCTAATATCAATCTTTTACGCTTTGCCAACACTAGAGCTTCAATCCCTAAGTTGAGAATTTTAGACATAGGGCCTCTTTTCCTAGTCACCTTTTTGTCAACATTAGGGCTCCAATCCCTGAGTTTAGATTTTTAGACATATGGCCTCCATTCCTAGTCGCATTTTTGCCAACATTAAGACTCCAATCCCTAAGTTGATATTTTTATACATAGGGCCTCCATTCCCTAATCACCTTTTTTTCCAACATGAGGGCTCTAATCCCTAAGCTGAGATTTTTAGACATAGGGTCTCCATTCTCTAGTCGCCTTTTTGCCAATATTAGGGCTCTAATCCCTGAGTTGAGATTTTAGACATAGAGCCTCCATTCCCTAGTCGCCTTTTTTGCCAACATTAGGGCTCCAATCCATGTGTTGAGATTTTGACATAGGGCCTCCATTCCCTAGTATCTTTTTGCCAATATAGGGCTTTAATCCCTAGTTGAAAATTTTAAAAATAGGGCCTCCATTCCCTAGTTGTGTTTCTGCCAATATTAGTGCTTCCAATCCCTGAGTTGAGATTTTTAGACATAGAGCCTCCATTCCCTAGTCGCATTTTTTTCCCAACATTATGGATCCAATCCCTGAGTTGAGATTTTAGACATAGGGCCTCCATTCCCTAGCCGCCTTTTGCCAACATTAGGGCTCTAATCCCTAGTTGAGATTTTTAGACATAGAGCCTTCATTTCCTAGTTGCTTTTCTGCCAACATTAGGGCTTCCAATCCATGAGTTGCGATTTTTAGACATAAGGCCTCCATTCCCTAGTCGCCTTCTTTTGCAACATTAGGCTCCAATCCCTAAGTTGAGATTTTAAACATAGGGCCTCTATTCCCTAGTCGCCTTTTTGCCAACATTAGAGCTCCAATCCTTGAGTTGAGATTATTAGACATAGGGCCTTCATTCCCTAATTGCCCTTTTACCAACACTAGGGCTCCAATCCCTAAGTTGAGATTTTCAGACATAGGGCCTAGATTCCCTAGTCATTTTTTTTGCCAACATTGAGGATCCAATACCTGAGTTGAGATTTTTAGACATAGGGCCCCTATTCCCTACTCGTCTTTTTAGCCAACATTAGGACTCCAATCCCTGAATTTAGAGTTTTAGACATAGGACCTCCCATTCCCTAGTCGCCCTTTTGCCAACATTAGGGCTCTAATCTTCGAGTTGAGATTATTAGACATAAGGCCTCCATTCCCTAGTCACCTTTTTGCCTACATTCAGGCTCCAATACATGAGTTGCGATTTTTAGACATAGGGCCTCCAGGGCTCCAATCCCTAAGTTGAGTTTTTTAGACATACGGCCTCCATTCTCTAGTCACCTTTTTTGCCAACATTTGGGCGTCAATCCCTGAGTTGAGATTTTAGAAATAGGGCCTCCATTTCCTAGTTGCCGTTTTGCCAACATAGGCCTCTATTCCCTAGTTGACATTTTATACATAGGGCATTCATTCCCTAGTCGCCTTTTCGCCAACTAGGGCTCCGATCCCTAGTTGAGATTTTTATGTATAGGTCTCCATTCTCTAACCTCTTCCTCCTAAAGAGACATAATACTTGTTTTATCGCTTTCAAAAAAAATCTCAAGATTTTAGTTACAATTAACTCACAAAATTTTCCTAGTGAAAACTAGTGCAGAAAAATATCGTTTGTTTGTTTGTTTTGGTGTCTGAGCAGGTCTGACCTCGAGTCACAGGACTCGAGATGACCAAAAGAATGAGTCTCAATCCAGAATAGAGAAAGAAGAATACATCAAAAGAAGTTAAATCAAAGTGTTGGAGCGGAGAAAGATGCAGACTACTTAAGATATGATTAACGTCATAGGCTTCGCGTTCCCACCTTAATCCAAAGTTGAAGAATGAACCAACGGTTACACTGATGAGCATCAAGTTTCAAATCGAAGTCTAATGCAAGAATTAGCTAAGACTCAAGATCAAGCTTCAGGAGATTTATAAATAGGAATCTTGTAACTCGTAGATGATAGGCTTAGCTAGTTTAGCTTCTTATTTTTCCCTTTTTAATGTAATAAGGAGTTTAGCAAGCAATAGCAGCAGCGACAACAGTAAAATCACAGCTTCCCGGTAGTCCTGACTACCAAAACTTTCAGAACTACCCTGACCTGATTCCTTTATAGACAAGGATATGTAGGCAATCTTTGAAGTAAGGTTTGGTCAGACTCTTTTCAAGAATGCTTCTCATGGAGTTTCAAACGGGAAAAAAATACCTCATAATTGCTCAGTTTATCTTTACCTGAAAATCCTCTGTGTCTCCGAGAAAAAAGAGAGGCAGCTGTGAGCACGTGATTTTTGCCTCACATGAATTACTCCCACAGAATTTCAAAAATTAGATTTTTTATATTAATTATTTGTTATTTTAGGAATTATTGAAGAATTTTCCTGATTGTTTGTATTTTCGTGTGCAGGTTCAATCTTGTTTAAATCATAAAAATTGTATTCACTTTTAGGATTTAATTTTACATTTTTAGATTAGCTAGTAATTTAGTATTTTACCAAAATGAAAAATTACAAAAAATAACTTATTTATGCATTTTTAATTTTTAGCTTCGAATTTTGGTAGTTTTCTTTAAATTTGGTATTTATTTAAATTGTGGTAATTATTATTTAGAGCTAATTAATTTATTTTGCTAGGATAATATAGTTTATGGATTAATTTAGACTTTATTTTTAATTTTTGAAAAGAAAAAGATGTTTAAAATTGAAAGAAACAGAAATGAAATGGAAAAAAGTCGGATTTTCTTGGCCGAATTCATAATTTCCCCCCAAGCCCAATTGTTTTAATGCCTATACCCATCCAAATATTGGCCCAGACCCATGTCGCACCCAACCGAAACCCCTCAGCGACCCAAATGATGTCGTTTCAATTACCTCTTGATCACGCCCGTCGATCTTACTTGATTGGATGGTCCGGAACTGAGCCCTATTTTATATAAAATTGTGTGATTGACCCCCATACCCCATAACTCCTCTCCCTAATCTCTTTCATCTTCATAGACACCCAAACATAATCCTAATCCGCCGCACTAAAATCCTTGCCATCTCCGGTGGCGGCGCGCATCCAATCCACCCCAAATCCACACAACATTACCCCCATAGCCCCCTCACACCAAGTCCAACACTGGTTCCCCTTGAATCCCCCTAGGTTTCTTCGAATCGTAGATCAAAATCCTAAAAAACCCAAAACCCCCCAAATCGAGATTTCAGTGAAAATTGAAGTCTAATTGGATTTTATTATGTGTTCTCATCATGTCAAACTCGACTTAAAATTGAATATTTGAAGACTTTACTTGTCCGAGCCTTTGTTGTTATTTTTCCTTTTCTTTTGTTATCTTTGCTTCATTTCTTCTTTCATTTTTCTATCTTCTGCTTCTTTCTCTTCTTCTTGATTCTTTTTGTTTTGTAGTTTCTTCAAAGTCATTTTTGTTATGCAGCTAGTATTAAGTTCTTTTTTTCTTAATTAATTAAGCATGATTCTGTTGCTGTGTTAGATTTTGTTCGAGCTTTATTTGTTTCTATTTTTCTTTGAGCTCAAGAACTTATGAGACTTTAGGACTCTGTAGGTTTGATTGCTGGTTTGAACTCGGGTTCTAAAAGTAGAAGCCCAAGAAACAGGATTCAACCAGGAATTTACAGACCCTTAACAATTTGAAATGGGCCAATTTGACCCATATTTGTCTGGTTTCAGAAGTAAAAATAGGGGTATTATGGTCATTTGTTAGGGAATCTTCAATAACTGAATAAGGAAGCTTCCTAGAAGCTCAGGATTGGGACTAATCTGAAATACTGATTTATAAACTAAGGGTACATCAGCAAAAATGAAAATTTCAAATGGTTTAATGTGCAAAACTGAATCCATTCTTTGCTGCCCTTAAGCTTGCCTATAAAGGCACTCTTTCTTCACTCACAAGTAAGAAATTAGAGACTGAAAAACACCAAAAATTTATGAAACAGATGAATGTTCTCTCAAGTGAAAAGTACTGAAAATTGCTTGAAGTGTGCTTGTTTTTGAGTTCTAAATTCTTCTGATAAATCCGAATTTTAAGATTTTCAATAGAATAGTTCAATCTGGGTTTTCAAAGTTTGGAATGGGGTCAAGAATCTGAAGCTTGCTGTGCATTGTTCCATTGTTGTTGCAATACTGCTGCTGTTGGTTGAACTTTTGATCTTTAACCTCATATTCTTCTTTTGCTTGATTGTTGTATTCAGTAATTCACGACATTTCTTTGCATATGAAAGTGGAGGAACATGAAGCTTGTTTGATTGAGCTGAAAATTTGTAACAAATCAGTTTGTTGAATGCTATTTCTGCACTCATGAAGTTAGCTGATTTCTGCATTCTAGTTTAGTTTCTATTATGTGTAAATTTGACCATTTTGTTGTTAATTCCCTTTGAGTTTTAGAAGTTTCAAGTAGCTACTCTAATTTATATTATTTGTTTGTTAAAAGGACTGAAACTTTGTTGAATAGGGGGACTTCTAGTTCTTCTCTATTTAAGTGCTAAAGAAGCCAATATAAGATTTAGAAATCTCATTTGACTTTCTTGAAATCCCATCAAGTGTACTGATTAAAACTGGAGTAAGAGCTGACTATGTTTTGATAGTAATCCCAATGGGATGATTGACTATAATGTTTTGAGGTATATTTACTAGGTGTATTAGCCTTAACAATGGCTAGTAATAATTCTGATCTTCAAGTTTATGTGGGTTGCGTGTCCTTTGATCCTGAAACTCCTATTTTGTCTTGAGAAAAAAGAAAAAAAAGGCATGCTCTTGTATTTCTTTTATTATAAAAGTAGTTTTGTGTAAGTTTAAAATGGTTAAGTATAGTTTGCATGGCTTTGAGTTTGGGTGTTAAAAGAATAAAACATGCTGCATATGAGCTATTGCTGATCAAAGATTGTATTTTCATTTTTGAATATGCTCTGTACTCATTCAATGATTGTTAGTATTTGTGCAAACTTTAAGTCTTTCATAAAAAGTGATTTTTTTCCTAAGTGTTAATGCTGAATCGAGAACTGGGCCACTAGAATTGGTCCGGTTGTTCCAAATTCACCTCTTGCCATTAAGTATTCGATTTGGGCTTCATGTCGATCCTAATTGTGTCCTCTCTTTTATCAAGTAACCAGCAATTGGCTATTCGGCTTTAAGTCAGTCCCACGACATGAAATAAACTACAGTGATTTCATTTAGTGCTATACCTTTCCACTTAGTAAATCATGTCTGAACCTTAGCCTAGAGCAATTACAATTTCTTCAAGCCTACTTTAATTAATTAGGCCTTTTAACAGTTTGAGGTGCGCCATGCCAAATAAAAATCTTAAAATGTGTGGCCCTCACTTATGTAACCTTTTAGAAATCGAGGTGTGCCATTTAGTTGAAGTTTCCATAGCCCTCACAAACTTGAAAGTATGCAGTTCCTTTAGGTGCATTATTTAAAAGTTACTTTCCTAAACTCGGGTATGAATTTCATCTGACCTAAATCCAAATCTCAACAACGTTAAATAAAATGTGTTGCAGGCTGCAGGTATATTTCATGTGGCGTGGTTCAAAGACGATTTTTAAATAACGTTGAATCTTTCCAAAATCAATTAAAAGTGTTTAATAATATAAAATTATACCATATGCTAAGAATGTATTAAAATCAGATAATAGGCTAATTATAATGGTTTAAGAAACCGTGCTAGAGCCACAGAATCTGAAAGTTCCTGACACCTTCCCTCGGGCTAACTAAATTCCTTATTCAAAATTTCAGGTTCGCAGACTTCAAAAGGAAAGTCGAATTTTCCTTAATTTGGGATTTAAAATAAAACCAGTGACTTGGGACACTAGAAAACAAACCATCTCAAGTGGCCACTCTGAATAAAAGTGAATAAATAATCACATTTCGAATAATGTCACTTAATTTGGAAAAACTCCTTTGTATCACCATTGGGTGTGTAAAAAGGAGGTGTGACATTGTTCTTTCACTTGAAGGCTAAAAATCCTTATTCTAAGTAGAGAACATAACATTGTTTCTTTTATGCAGCAAGCACAAAGGCGATGAAACAGAGGCAATGACTCAAAAAAATCTAGGGTTCTTTATAAATCACAAATTTTTGAACTCATGCATATAAATTTCCTATTGTCAATTATTATATAGTAGTAACACGTAAAAATTGAATAGTTAATTTCCTTCTTCCTCTGTATCAATAGTAAATCTCATGTTCAGGTGTGAAACTTTAAAATTAATTAAAATGTGCTGGTTGCTGTAGAATCCATTATTTGATGGGCATAAATTGGACTGGGGTCTATGTATTAGCTCCAAAAGTTTTGAGGTAAGTTGATATAACCCTTTACTAAAGTATTTTAACTCAAAAAAGAATGCATACAAGGTGTGATGAATTTCTTAAAAGAATATATATTTATTTAACTGGAGCGAGTGAGTACCCATTAACTTAGAATTGTTCTAGCAAAAGTTCAGGTGATCTATGTGCTCAAAGTTTCAGATTTTTTGTGTTATTCTTATCTGCTATTTTCATGTTGAAAATTTATGAAGAAGAAAGAATGTTTAGAAATATTTTTACAAATTTATTTTATACTTATGCCATATTTTACATTTAAGGATACCAATATGAGCATGCACATGACGTTCTATAAAAAAAGATTTAGACTTGAAAAGTAACAAGATGAAGTTTTAGAAAGAAAAGGTTTTTTGGAGTATCATTTATTCTGAGAAGGGATCATCGTCCAGGTCAAGGGTCCTAACCAAGGTGTTTACTTTCTGAAACTACTTATGCCAAAGTAGGGAGCACACAAACCGAGGTCTCGCTGCTGAGAAATTATTTAGCAATACTAAGGAATGACACATGAGCGCTAAGAACCATTAAGTGAGTGGCATCTCATGAATTGGGCCTATTCGATCAGGTTGGGATCGAACTCGTGCCGATCACACGGTGAATGTGACAAAACAAAGTCAAGATAATTGGAACTCCCAAAGTATAAAGTGAAGTATTTTTTATAAGAAAGAAAACGAAAAGAATTTCTTTTAGAATGTCCATAAACTACTAGTATGCAATTATTTTAGGATTATTCTTATAAGCTTTATATTTTTCATGTATTTACAACCTTTGCTCGTAATGTATATGTTAGTAAATTTTCGCCCCTCATTGTTGAGACTCATTGAGTACAATGGATGGTACTGACTGTGGCGACCAAAGGGTCATCACCTTTTTTAATCAAATTCAATGACTCCGAAGCCTTTAAAACCTCACTTAGAGTCACTTCATTTTGTATGTGCAGTTTGGGCGCGTAACCGGAAAGCTTAAATACAAAATTCTGTGAAAAATTCTAAGTTTGATTTTTAAAATGAATAAATTTGACTTCGGTCAATATTTTTTGTAAATGGAACCAGACCCATAATTTGACGGTTCTGACAATTCCGTAGAAAAATATGGGACTTGGGCATATGCCCGGAATTTAATTCCGACATCCCAAGCCCGAGAAATTAACTTTTTAAGAAAAATAATTTTTTGGAAATAATTAAGGAAGTTTGAAATGAAATCCGATTAGAAAACGATGATATCGGGCCCGTATTTTTGTCTGGTGACTGGTATATGTCTTATATGTGGTTTAAGCTATTTCTGTAAAAATTGGTTAAAAATGGATGTCGTTTGATGTGATTCGGACTTGAATTGCTAAATTTGAAACTTGATGAAGTTTAAGAAAAAGTTCTTGATTTTGAGGTTTGAAATTATTTTTGAGGTTATTTTGGCAATTTGATTGTACGGATAAGTTCGTTTGATGTTGTTGAGGTAGTACCTATCTTTAGTTAGGAGCCCCGGGGCTCGAGTGTGTTTCAGATTTGTTTCGGATGTGTTTCGGGAGTTTTTGAACTTAAGAAAAATTACAGAAAAAGTTGTTTAGGTGTTCTCGTATATCCTTCTTCGCATTCGCAGGATGGCCCTCTTGAATGCGGTGAGTTGCTGAAGGATTTTCCTTCTATGCAAACGCGTAGACAAGGTTGCGAACGCGAGGCAGCGGGGGGTCTATACCTTCGCGAACACGTTCCTGGCCATACGAACGCGAAGGCCAAATGGCCTGGGCAGGGGGAGGGATAGATACCTTACACGAACACGAACGTGAGGGCTGGAGAAGCTAAAGCTTCGCAATTGCGAGCCCCTTAACACGAACGCAAAGTCATAACAGCTTGACCCATCGCGAATGCAAGTGATCTGTCGCAAACGCGTAGAGTTAAAACGCCAAGTTATTTTAAAAAACCCAAAATAGAACACTTACAGAATTTATCAAAATTTCACAAAACCTCTTCTACTCCAAAGCACTTAGGATATCCTTGAAGCAATTATTCACCATAAACTATTGGGCTAGTAATCTTTAACTTATTTTCTTCCATCTTTATCGATCTATTGAACTTCTAGGTCTAAAACATGTGATTAAGGGTAGAAAATTAGTGATTTGGGTAGAGTTAGAGCTTTTTAATTAATTATGGTTTAGACCTCGTTTTGGGGTTGAATTATGAAAATATTATATATTTGGGCTCATGGGTGAATAAGTGATTTAATTTTGGTCCGAACCTTGCATTTTGACCAAGCGAGCTCGAGGCCGATTTTTGGATTTTTAGGAAGAGTGATGAGAAAGCTATAATTAGGCATTGGGCTCGAATTGTTTAGCATTTATTGATGTTATGAAATCGTTTATGTATAGATACAATTCATTTGGAGCAGAATTCGAGAGGAAAAGCGGTAATTGAGGATTGTGTTGGCCGTGGAAGTTTGAGGTAAGTGTTCGGTCTAACCATAGCTTGAGGGATAAGGAATTGAGTCATATTTGCTACTTGTTTTTTGTTGAGTACAACGTATACGCATGGTGACAAGTATCTATTTGTTGGTGTCGAGCATGACCGTGGGTCTTAAATTGATACTTGTTGTTTTTCTTGAATAATACAATGGTTGCAATAGTGAGTAAATCTATGATATTGAGAAAAGGCTTAGTTTATTTCCCTGGAATTTACTTATAAGTTAGAAATAGAGATAACAATGATTACAAATTGAGTTGAGATTGATTATAGCTGATTCTCCCTTGCCGGGATGTATATTCTTGTACTGTTGAGATCCCTTACCGGGATAGTGTAACTTATGGTTAATCCCTTACCAGGACTGCTGTTATGGTTACTGTGAGCTGTATATTTGGATCGAGTTGCATGCCACAACAATAATATTATTGGATCGGGTTGCACGTTGCAACGGTTATTATGTTGGATCGGGTTGCAAGTAGGAATAATTATTATATTGGATCGGGTTACACGCCGCAATAATTATTATATTGGATCGGGTTGAACATTGCAACAATTATTATATTCGATCAAGTCTCATGCCTTATTAATTATTATATTTGATCGAGTTGCACGTCGCAACAACTATATATATATATATATATACATATATATATATATGTATTTATATATATATATATGTATGTATATATGTATGTATTTATATATATATACACGGATTGAGTTAAGCGCCGTAATAGTAGTATTATTATGTTGATGTAGATATTGTAGTTTTCTTTCATATTTATTTGGTTTCTGCTAGGTTGAGTTGTTTCCCTGAAGCATGTACCCTCTCCCTCTTTAACTGCTTATTACTTGTTTATTTTTTCTCCATATATTATATAACTGTACATGTTTATCTTGAGTCTGGTTGTAGCCTCGTCACTACCTCGCCGGGGTTAGGCTAGGCACTTACCAGCACATAGGGTCAGTTGTACTGATGCTACACTCTACAGTCAATGCAGATACCGGAGCAACATTTGGTGTGCAATAGTAGTTCGGGAGTCACCCTTCAGTCTATCGAGATACCGAGGTAGCCTTGCAGACGTTCACAGGCCCAACGCCTCCTCTATCTTATTATGTATCATGTTATCTCATGTATTCAAGACAAACAACTTTACTTTTCCTTCAAACCGATGTATGTAATATTCGTAGTAGTCTGCGGACGTTGTCACTTCGGATTCTGGGTAGAGACATGTGTAGGTTTTCTAGAAATTTTGGTTTTCTTTTTACTTGAGACTTCCGCTAAATTTTACATTCCGCTATTCTTTGACTGTTTATTCTCTTGTTAACATAATTTGTAACGAGTTTTATTATGAAAGGGTTAATGGTTCCAAAGATTCATGGCTTGCCTAGCTTCCACGAGTAGGGGCCATCACAACTCCCGAAGGTGGGAATTCCGGGTCGTCAAGTTGGTATCAGAGCTGTGGGTTACATAGATCTCACAATTCACAGACAAGCTCAGGAGAGTTTGAGGGATCGGTACGAAGACGTTTGTATTTATCCCTAGAGGCTACAAAGCTAGGAAACTTCACATTTGTTCTTTCTTATCGTGCAGTTTTGTTTCTCAAATGCTAATTAAATTTCTACTATGATCTTTTGCAAATGGCGAGAACACACGCTTCCTCATCTACAGCTCAGTAGTCCGAGCCCCCAACAGCAACTCTGATGAGGGTTAGAGGCCGAGGTAGGGGCATAGCTCAGCCCTGAGTAGCAGCATTAATGGCGGAGCCTCAAGTTGATTTTGACGAGAAGGTTCAGCCCCAGCAGTTTCGGTGGGCCCAGCTCAGGTCCTAGAGGAGTTTATTGCAACCCCAATTTTTCAGGACGTTCTGCTCCGATTGGCAAACCTCATGGAGCGTGTCACCCAAGCAAGCTTGATTCCCATAAGACCAACAATCTCTCAGGCTGGAAGAGGGGCTCAAACTCTTGCTATTCGCACTCCGGAGTAGGTAGCTACCCAGATTCAGACTCCAGCGGTTCAGCCAGTTGGAGCAGTTCAGCCAAGGGTAGTAGCTCAGACCGGTGATGGAGCAGCAATGTCTACCAATGCTTTGTGGAGGCTGGATAGGTTCACCAAGCTCTTTACTTGTACTGCACAGCTGCCAGGAGGTTCTCAGGAACATGGGTATTGTTGAGACCAATGTGGTCGATTTTTCTTCATTTCGCTTGTTTGGATTTGCCTAGACTTGGTGGAGGGATTATTGTTTAGCTAGCTAGCCGGGTCGCCATCTTTGACTTGGGAGCAGTTTACAATGTTGTTTCTAGAGAAGTTTCTTCCCATTACTCAGAGTGAGGCCTATCAGAGGCAGTTTGAGCGCCTCTAGTAGGGTTTCATGACGGTCACCCAGTATGAGACTTGTTTCATCGACTTAGCTCTCCATGCTCCTAGGTCCTTTCAGTCAACTCTTCAGGTTTCTCACGCTGCTTCAGGTTGACATGGTTCTCGCATGTAGTATTCTGGTCAGCAGCCTTACAGTGCGCCACCAGCTTAGAGCACTACTGCTTTGAAGTTTTGGGGTGATTATTCAGGTGGCCAGGGTCAGTCTCAATTTCCTCAACCGCAGTATTATGGTAGATGTTATGAGTGTTGTGATTATGGTTATATACGGAGGGCTTGTTCGAGATTAGAGGGCACTCAGTCACCGCAGTAAGATTCCCGAGCTATGATTTAGGCACCAGTTATTCCATAGATCTCCTAGCCTGATAGAGGTGGTATAGGTGCTAGAGGTGGAGCTCAAGCCGTTAGAGGTAGAGGCCAGCCAGCTGCAGGCCATCCCAGAGATGTAGCCCAGCGTGGTAGGGCCCATACCCAATGTTATACTCTTCCATCCAGGCATGAGGCTGAGGCTTCAGATGCGGTGATCACCGGTACTATTCTAGTTTGTTATAGATGTGCTTCGGGTGTTATTTGATCCAGGGTATACATACTCATATGTGTCATCTTATTTTGCCTCGCATTTGGTCATGCCTAGTGATTCATTGGGTGTTTCTGTTTATGTGTCTACACCGGTGGGTGATTCTATTGTGGTAGATCGAGTCCATCGTTCCTGTGTAGTTGTGATTGAGGGTCTGGGACTCATGTGGATTTGTTGCTTCTAGACATGGCGATTTTGATGTTATATTGGGGATGGATTTGTTATCACCTTACCATGCTATTTTGGATTGCGATATCAAGAATATGACCCTAGCTTTACCGGGTATACCTCATTTAGAGTGGAGACGACTCTTAGTCATTCTACCCGTAGCATTATTCTTAAGTGAAGGCTCGGTGTATGGTCGAGAAGGGGTGTTTGGCCTATCTAACTTATGTTTGTGATTCCAGTGCTGATGTTCTCTCTATTTATTCGATGCCCGTGGTTCATGAGTTCCCTCATTTGTTCCTTCAGACTTGTTGGGTATGCCGCCCGATAGGGATATTGACTTTTGCATTGATGTGGCTCTAGGCACACAACCCATTTCTATCCCGTCATATCGTATGGCCCTGCCAAATTTGAAAGAGTTAATGGAACAGTTGCAAGACTTTCTTGAGAAAGGTTTCATTAGACCTAGTGTATAGCCTTGGGGTATGCCGATGTTGTTTGTTAAGAACAAGGATGTGTTAATGAGAATGTGCATTGATTACCGGATATTGAACAAGGTTACAATCAAGAATTAGTATCCATTGCCGAGGAATAATGATTTGTTCGATTAGCTTCAGGGTGCCAAGGTATTTTCAAAGATTTACTTGAGATTTGGCTACCATCAGTTGACGATTAGGACATTCGATGTCCCTAAGACAACTTTTTGCACTTGGTACGGGCATTATGAGTTCTTGGTTATGTCATTCGGGTTGACAAATGCCCCAACAACTTTTATGGATTTAATGAACCGAGTGTTCAGGCCTTATTTGGACTCGTTCGTGATAGTGTTCATTGATGATATTTTGATATGTTCCCCCAGATAGGAGGAGCACGAGCAGCATCTTTGAGTGGTTCTTCAGACTCTGAAAAATAGTCAATTATATGCTAAGTTCTTGAAGTGTGAAATATAGTTGAATTCAGTTGCATTCCTGGGTCAAGTGGTATCGGCAGAAGGTATTTAGGTTGATCCGAAGAAGATGAGGTAGTCAAGAACTAGCCTAGACCAACATCAGCTATATAGATTTGGAGTTTCTTGGGATTAGGCTATTATCATCAGTTCATGGAGGGATTTTCATCTATTGCAGCCTTGATGACCAAGTTGATCCAGAAGGGTGCCCAGTTTTAGATGGTCAGACGAGTATAAGGCGAGCTTTCAGAAGCTTAAGACAGCTTTGACTACGGCACTGGTGTTGGTTTTGCCCACAGGTTCAGGGTCTTATACAGTTTATTGTGATGCTTCTCGTATTGGGCTTGGTGCAGTGTTAATGCAGGATGGCAAGGACATTGCCTATGCTTCAAGGCAGTTGAATATTCATTAAAAGAACTATCTGGTTCATGATTTGAAGTTGGTAGCCATTGTTCACGCTTTGAAGATTTGGAGGCATTATCTGTTTGGCATGGAATGTGAGGTGTTCACTGATCACTAGAGTTCAGTATTTGTTTCAGCAGAAGGAGTTGAATTTGAGGCAGAGGAGGTGGTTGGAGTTGTTAAAGGATTATGATATCACTATTTTGTATTATTCGGGGAAGGCTAATATGGTGGTTGATGCGTTAAGTAGGAAGTTAGCCAGTAAGGGTAGCCTTGCTAATATTTCGGTTGGCAAGAGACCGCTTGCTTTTGATGTTCAAGCTTTGGCCAATCGGTTTGTGATGCTGGATATTTCTATGCCTAGTTGGGTATTAGCTTGCAAGGTTACTCATTCTTCGTTATTGGAGCGTATCTGTGATCGAGAGTTTGATGTCCCTATTTATGTGTCCTTAGAGACATGGTGCAGCGTGGAGGTTCCAAGCAGGTTACCTTAGATGAGGATGGAGTTTTGATATTTCACGGTCGCGTTTGTGTACCTAATGAGGATGGGCACCGAGAGTTTATTTTAAGAGGAGGCCCATAGCACTAGGTACTCTATTCATCCGGGCACCGCGAAGATGTATCAGGATTTTCGGCAACATTATTGGTGGCGTAAAATGAAGAGGGATATTGTCATATATGTGGCTCGACATCTGAATTGTCAGCAAGTTAAATATGAGCATTATAAGCCTAGTGGATTTTTTGAAAGGATTGAGCTTCCCAAGTGGAAGTGGGAGCGAATCACTATGGACTTCATTACTAGACTCTCGCAGAATCGGAAGAAGTTTGATGCGGTTTGGGTCATCGTTGATCGGTTGACCGAGTCAATGCATTTCATTCTTGTGGCAGTCTCCTATTTATCCGAGAGGTTAGTTGAGATCTATATCTAGGTGATTGTTCGTCTTCATGGTGTGCCCATATCTATCATTTCGGACAGGGGTATGTAATTACCTCACACTTCTGGAGAGCAGTTCAGCGAGAGTTAGGAACTCAGGTTGAGTTGAGTACAACATTTCATCCTTAGATGGATAGGCAATCCGAGTGGACTATTTAGATTTTGGAGGTATGCTTCGAGCTTGTGTTATTGGATTTGCAGGCCAGTGGGATCCATTTTTGCCTTTAGCAGAGTTTGCCGACAACAACAGCTACCAGTCGAGTATCCAAATGGCTGCTTATGAGGTTTTATATGGTAGGCGGTTTCGATCTCTAGTTGGATGGATTGAGTCGGGGGAGGCTCGGTTGTTGGGTATAGATTTGGTTCAAGACGCCTTGGACAAGGTCAGGATCATTCAGGATAGGTTTCGCACAGCTCAGTCCAACCAAAAGAGTTATGTAGATTGCAAGGTTCAAGATGTAGCTTTTATGGTTGGTGAGCGGGTGTTGCTCTGAGTGTCGCCTATGAAAGGCGTGATGAGATTTGGGATGAAGGGAAAGCTCAGCCCTAGGTTCATTGGTCGATTCGAGATTCTTGATCGAGTGAGAGAGGTGGTTTATAGACTTGCATTAGTGCCGAGCTTATCAGCCGTGCATCCAGTGTTTCATGTGTCCATGCTCCGAAAATGTCACGACGACCCATCCCACATGTTAGATTTCAGCAGTGTCCAGTTGGACAAGGACTTGTCTATTGAGAAGTAGCCGGTGGCTATTCTAGACCGACAGGTTCGTTAGTTGAGGTCGAAGAGTTTCCCTTCTGTTCGTGTTCAGTGGAGAGGTCATCCTCCTGAGGTATCGACGTGAGAGTCTGTGTCCGATATGCTGAGCCATTATCCCCATCTTTTCCCTAACTCAGGTACTTTCTTCTTTTGTCCATTTGAGGACGAACGATTATTTTAGAGGTAGAGAATGTGACGACCCAAAGGGTCATCACTTGTTTTAATCAAATTCTGTGACTCCGAGGCCTTGAAAACTTCATTTAGAGTCACCTCGATTTGCATGCATAGTTCGGGCACGTAGCCGGAGAGCTTAAATATGAAATTCTGTGAAAAATTTTAAGTTTGATTTTTATAATGAATAAATTTGACTTTGGTCAATATTTTGGTTAAATAGATCCGAACCCGTGATTTTACGGTCCTGGAGGGTCTGTAGAAAAATATAGGACTGGGGCATATGCTCGTAATCGAATTCCGAGGTCCCAAGCACGAGAAATGAATTTTTCAAGAAAACATGTGTTCTGAAAATGATTAACGAAATTTAAAATGAAATCCGATTAGAAAGCGATGGTATCGGGCCTGTATTTTGGTTTCGGCACTCGATATAGGTGTTATATATGGTCTAAGTCATTTTTGTAATATTTAAAAACGGACATCGTTTGACGTGATTCGGACATGAATTGCTAAATTTGAAACTTGATAAAGTTAGAGAAAAAGTTCTTCATTTTGAGGTTTGTTGTTCTTGAGGTTATTTTGGAAATTTGATCGCACATATAAGTTTGTATGATGTTGTTGAGTTAGCAACTGTGTTTGGTTAGGAGGCCCGAGGGCTCAGGTGCGTTTCGAATGTGTTTTTGGAGGTTTTGAACTTAAGAAAAATTGCAGAAAATGTTGTTCGGCTGTTCTGGTATTTCCTTCTTCGCATTCGCGGGATGGACCTCGCGAACGCGAGTAAATTGTTGCTGAAGGATTTTTCTTCTGCATGAATGCGTAGACAAGGTCGCGAATGCGAGGCAGCTGGGGGTCTATACCTTCGTGAACGCGTTCCTGTCCATGCGAACGCGAAGGCCAAATGGCTTGGGCAAGGGGATGGTTAGATACCTTACGCGAACGTGACCGCTAGGACTCTAACGCAAGGGCTCGAGAAGCTAAAGCTTCAAGATCGCGAGCCCCTTAACGCGAAGGCCTAACAGCCTGACCCATCACGAACACGAGTGGTTTGTCGCGAACGCATAGAGTTAAAGCGCCCAGTGATTTTTAAATCCCAAAACAGAATACTTACAGAATTTAACAAAATTTCACAAAACCTCTTCTTCTTCAAAGCACTTAGGCGATCCTTGAAGCAATTCTACACTATAATCTCTTGGGTTAGTAATATTTAACTTATTTTCTTCCATTTTCATCAACATCTATTGAATTTCTAGGTTTAAAACATGTGATTACGGGTAGAAAATAAGGGATTTAGGTAGAGTTAGGGCTTTTTAATTAATTGTGATTTAGACCTTGTGTTTGGGGTCGAATTTTAAAAATAATTATATATTCAGGCTGGTGAGATAATGAGTGATTTGATTTTTGTCCAAACCTTGCATTTTGACCAAGCGGGCCCGAGGTCGACTTTTGGGTTTTTGGGAAGAATGATTGGAAAGCTATAATTAGGCATTGTGTTCGAATTGTTTAGCATTTATTGATGTTATGAAGTCATTTATGTATATATACAATTGATTTGGAGCCAAATTCGACAGGAAAAGCAGTAATTGAGGATTGAGTTGGCCGTGAAAGTTTGAGGTAAGTGTTCGGTCTAACCATTGCTTGAGGGATTAGGAGTTGAGTCATATTTGCTACCTGTTTCTTGTTGAGTACGATGTATAGTCATGGATATGAGTATCTACACATTGTTGTCGAGCAACACCGTGGGTCTTAATTTGATAATTGTTGTTTTTCATGAATGGTACAATGGTTGCAATAATGAGTAAATCCGTGGTATTGAGCAAAGTCTTAGTTTATTTCCGTGGAAGTTACATATGAGTTAGAAATAGAGATAATAGAGATAATTAGAAGTTGAGTTGAAATTGGTTATAGCTGATTCTCCCTCGCTGGGACGTGTATTCTTGTACTGTTGAGATCATTTACTGGGATAGTATAACTTATGGTTAATCCCTTGCTGGAACTGATGTTATGATTATTGTTTGTTGTATATTTGGAACAGGTTGTATTTTGCGACAATTATTATATTGGATCGGGTTGAATTTCGCAACAATTATTATATTGGATCGGGTTGCACCCACAACAATTATTACATTAGATCGGGTTGCACGCTGCAAAAATTATTATATTGGATTGGGTTGCACCCTGCAATAATTATTATAGTGGATCGGGTTGCACGCCACAACAATTATTATATTGGATCAGGTTTTACCCGCAACAACTATATATATACACACACACACACACACAGACACACACACACACACACACATATATATATATATATACATATATATATATATATATATATATATATACACACACACATACATACATATATAGAGATCTGGTTGCGCGCTGCAATATTAGTATCATTTAGTTGATGTAGATACGGTACTGTTCTTTCATATTTATTTGGTTTCTGCTAGGTTGAGTTGTTTCCCCAAAGTATGTACCCTCCACCTCTTTAACTGCTTTTTACTTGTTTATTTTTCCGCTGTATATAATATAATTGTATAGGTTTATCTGGAGTCTGGTTCTAGCCTCGTCACTATCTCGCCGAGGTTAGGCTAGGCACTTTCTAGCACATAGGGTCACTTGTACAGATGCTACACTCTACACTTTGTGCAGATACCGGAGCAGCATTTGGTGTGCAATAGTAGTTCGGGACTCACCCTTCAGTCTACCGAGACACCGAGGTAGCCTTGCAGGCGTTCGTAGGCCCAACGTCTTCTTTATCTTATTTTATATCATGTTATCTCATGTATTTGAGATAAAAGACTTTACTTTTCCTTCAAACTGATGGAGGTAGTATTCATAGTTGTCCGTCGATATTGTCACTTCAGGTTCTGGGTAGAGACATGCATTGGTTTTCTAGACATTTTGGTTTTCTTTTTACTTGAGACTTCCGCTAAACTTTACATTCCGTTGTTATTTAACCGTTTATTCTCTTATTAACATAATTGGTAAAGAGTTTTAAACTGAAAGGGTTAATGGTTCCAAACATTCATGGCTTGCCTTGTTTCCACGAGTAGGTGCCATCATGACCACCGAAGGTGGGAATTTCGGGTCATGACACTGATGTTATCTTTTGGGAACCTATACTGGTCTACAGTACAATGTAGGAAATGGTTTTGCAGACAAGCAGGCTACGGGTTAGAATTCTTTCTCTTCCAGTGTTATGGGTGAGCTCCGCTTTAGTCATGACCCTATTTCACCATCAGTGAACACGTCATGACGGCACCCAGTCACGAGGACTAGGTAAGCCTAACAGTGCGGAAATAACAATATACATGATAATAATAACTAAGTACCAAGTAACTTAGAGAAATGTGTATAATTTGCCGCTTGGCACATACACTCCGCGCCACAATTATGAAACAAAATCCAAAAACCGGAATTGTCACGGGAAACACAGGCTATAGAAAGTATACAGTACCGCCCTAACTCTAGAAATGTCTACATCAATGAAAAACAGGAACAAACTAGCTAACTACAGGATGGAATAGGAAGGAAACTCTTCGGTCTGCGGGCACTGAAGATATACCTCGAGTCTCTGCTAGATCTCTCCGCCTCGGAGATAGTGCTCCTGAGAGGAAGTACCTGGATCTGTACATGGAAAACATGCGCAGAAAAGGCATGAGTACACCACAACGGTACACAGTAAGTGCCAAGCCTAACCTCAGTTGGGTAGTGACGAGGAAGGTCAAGCCCCTACTGAGATAAATATAATATATGACGAGATAAAGAAAGACAGTACAAGTAAAATCTACAGCGAGAATCTAAATAGGATAAATACGGGAAACAACAATAGGAAAAACGGAATGAAACAATACAAGGAACACTACTCACAACAGGAAGTAATAACCAGTGATCTCTTGGTATCCTCATCATATCCACTAGGGATATCTTGGTATCTCGAGGATCTCTTAGTATCCTCATTATTTCACTAGGGATCTCTTAGTATCCTCATTATTTTCACTAGGGATCTCTTGGTATCTCAAAGATCTCTTGGTATCCTCATTATTTTAAAATCTCATGTGCCAGGGATCTCTTGGTATCCCGCATCCTCAGTCCTGAATATATCAAGTGCATGGGGATCTCCCGGGAGGCCAACCCATAGTCCCAAAGTAAATATGCAGGGGGATCTCCTGGTAATCAAACTCGTATTCCCAAAGTAAATATGCGCAACCACAATCAAATAATATTCATAATGAACTACAATAATACAAGCAACAGATAATTCCAGCCTAACATGTTTCACACCGTGCGGTTAATGAAATTTAAGCAAGTAGGCAAGCTAAATCAAACGGATATACCTCTCTAATCAAGCATAGAATAAATTCACAATTTAAAATGCACAGGTAAGCAAGGAAATACAATTTAAATTCTTCAAGTAAAAACGGATTGTCCAACAATTTGCTCAAGTACGCGCTCGTCACCTCACGTATGAGGCATTAATTAACAAACATCATATCCTAAGGGAAAGGTCCCCCACACAAGGTTAGACAAGCCACTTACCTTGATCGGCTCCAAAATCAACTTGAAATCACTGTTTTGCCACGAGTATCCGACTCCAAATGGCCCAAATTTATTCATTCCAATTACATCTCATAAATAATATCAAGCAACTAATTCTACAATTTAATCTACAGCTAAGATGAAATTTTAGGTAAAATAACAAAAACGCCCCTAGAACCAACATGGTCAAAGCCCGAGGTTTGAACTATAATCCGGTTACCCATTCCCCCACGACCCCAAATATGTGATTAGTTTTGAAATCGAACCTCGAATTGAGGTCCAACCCCAAATTTAGCAAAACCCTAGGTCTTACCCAATATACCCGAATTTACCCATTTAAAACTTTGATTTGATGTTGAAATTATGTTAAATGGTGCTAAGGAGTGAAGAAAATGAGTTAAAAATCACTTACCAATCGTTTTGAAGAAGAAATATTGCTTAGAAAATCTCCTCTTAGGTTTTGGGTTTTGAAAAGAGAGATTTAGTTGGAAAAATCCTGTGTATTTATACTCCCGGACTCACCCAGCAAGGACCACGAAAAAAAGACCGCGGCCGCGCTGGTGGAAATAAGAGTTGTTGGATTTCTGAAGCTGGCCACGCAAGCCGCACAAAAATGGCTGCGGCCGCGCGGCTTCCAGCGCGGACCGCAAAGACGACCGCAGCTGCGCTGGGGGACTGAAAATCGCTAGTCCTCCGAAGATTCCAGCGCGGGCCACACGAGGACAAACACGTTCGCATGGCTTCCATTATGGCCGCGCTAAGGCGGCCGCAGCCGCGCTAGAGGATGAAGCCTCTTTCCTTGTCTGAAAACATCTGGTGTTTAAGCCTAAGACACTCCTGGAACCTACTCGAAAATCACCCGAGCCCTCGGGGCTCCAAACCAAATATGCACTCAACCTTAAAAACACCCTACGGACTTATCCATGCGATCAAATCGTCAAAATAACATCATGAACATCAGATTGAGCCTCAAAACTCGAGATTTTCTCCCAAATTTTGAATAAGACATAAAATTCCCTTTTCGGGTCCGAAACATGTCAAACGACGTCTGTACTCAACCAAACTTTATAGGAAGAGATCCAATCATATATAAGACTTGTACCGGGTACCAGAACAAAATTATGAGCCCGATACCCCAGTCTTCTAATCACATTTTCCATTTTCTTTAATTAGTTTCAGAAAATAATTTCACAAAAAATTTATTTCTCGGACTTGGGACCTCGGAATTCAATTCCAGGCATACGCTCAAGTCACATATTTACCTACGGACCCTCCGGGACCGTAAAATTATGGGTCCGGGTCCGTTTACCCAAAATGTTAACCCAAATCAAATTTTGTTCAATTTAATACCAAAATTAGCATCTTTTTCTCACAAAAGTCCATATCAAAGCTTTCCGGCTACGCGCTGGGACTGCACACACAAATTAAGGCAACCCTCAATGAGGTTTTCAAGGCCTCGAAAGTACAGAACATAGAATAAATAAGTGATGACCCCATTGGGTCGTCACTTTCTCCGCCACTAAAACAACTGTTTGTCCTCGAACAAGCAAAAGAAAGAAGTACCTGAGTCCAGGAAAAGGTGAGGGTAACGGTTCCACATATCAGACTCGGACTCCCAGATCGATGCCTCAGGAGGATGACCTCTCCATTGGACCCGAAGAGAAGGAAATCTCTTGGACCTTAACTGACGAACCTACCGGTCTAGAATGGCTATCGGCTCCTCCTTGTAAGACAAGTCCTTATCCAACTGGACAGTGCTGAAATCTAACACGTGGGTTGGATCGCCGTGATATCTCAGGAGCACGGACACATGGAAAACTAGATGCACGACTGATAAGCTAGGTGGTAATACGAGTCTATAAGCCACCTCTCCCACTCTATCATGAATCTCAAACAGACCAATGTACCTAGGGCTAAGCTTTCCCTTCTTCCCAAATCTCATCACGCCCTTCAGGGCGATTCTTGGAGCAATACCCGCTCCCTAACCATAAATGCTACATCTCGAACCTTGCGATCTGCATAACTCTTCTGCCTAGAGTGAGCTGAACGAAGCATGTCCTGAATGATCTTGACCTTGTCCAAGGCCTCCTGAATCAAATCTGTACCTAGCAACCGATCCTGTCCCCGCTCAAACCATCCAACCGGTGATCGACACTGTCTACCATATAGAGCCTCGTAAGGGGCTATCTGGATGCTCGAATGGTAGCTATTGTTATAGGAGAACTCTGCTAATGCCAAGAACTTGTCCCATGACCCTCCAAAATCAATGACACGTGCACGGAGCATGTCCTCAAGTATCTGGATAGTGCACTCGGACTGTCCGTCCGTCTGGGGATGAAATGATGAACTCAACTCCACCTGAGTACCCAACTCCTGCTGCACGACCTTCCAGAACCGCGATGTAAACTGAGTACCACTATATGAAATAATAGAAACTGGAATGCCATGAACAAGGACGATCTCCCGGAGATAAAGCTCTGCCAACCGCTCCGATAAATAAGTCATACACACAAGGATAAAATGGGCAGACTTGGTCAGCCGATCCACAATGACCCAAATGGTGTCAAACTTCTTCTAGGTCTGTGGGAATCCTGATAAAAAAACCATGGTGATGCGCTCCCACTTCAACTCTGAAATCTCTATCTGTTGAAGCAACCCACATAGTATCTGGTGCTCATACTTCACCCACTGATAGTTGAGGCATCTAGCTACATATCCAACTATACCCTTCTTCATCCGCCTCCAACAATAGTGCTTTCTCAAGTCCTGATACATATTCGCGGCGCCTGGATGGATGGAATACCGCAAACCATGGACCCCCACTAGAATCAACTCACGCAACCCTTCAACATCGGGCACACAAACACGGCCTTGCATCCTCAACACCCCGTCACCTCCAATGGTCACCTCTTTGGCATCACCATGCTGAACCCTTTCCTTAAGGGCAAGCAAACTAGGATCATCAAGGCATCTGCTACCACATTGGCCTTGCCCGGGTGATACAGAATAATGATATCATAATCTTTCAGCAACTCTAACCATTTCATTTGGTGCAAATTTAGATCCTTCTACTTGAACAAGTGCTGTAAACTCCTATGATCAGTATAAATCTCGCAAGGCACACCGTACAAGTAATGACGCTAGATCTTCAGGACATGAACAATAGCGCTAATTCCAGGTCATGGACATGGTAGTTTTTCTCATGTATCTTCAACTGTCTGGACGAAGGCAATCACCCTACTGTCATGCATCAACACTGCTCCAAGGCCAACTCTCTAGGCATCATAGAAAACGGTACAAGACCCCGCACCGGTATGCAATATAAAAATAGGGGCTATAGTCAAAGCTGTCTTGAGCTTCTGAAAGCTCACCTCACACTCCTCTGTCCACTAAAAAGCGGCGCCCTTCTGGTTCAACCTAGTCATAGGGGCTGCAATCGATGAAAATCCCTCCATAAAGAGACGGTAATAACCCCCCAAACCAAGGAATGTAGTTGAAGAGGGCCTGGTCCAACTCTGCACGGCCTCTATCTTCCTCGGTTCTACCCAAATACCCTCGCTTGAAATCACGTGGCCTGAGAATGCCACTGAATCCAACCAAAACTCACATTTTGAGAACTTCGCATATAACTGCTTCTCTCTCGGGATCTGAAGCACGACTCTCAGGTGCTGCTCATGATCTTCCCAACTTTGGGAATACACTAGAATATCATCAATAGAAACAATAATGAATGAGTCGAGATATGGCCTGAACACACTTTGCATCAACTGCATCAAAGCTTCTGGAGCATTGGTCATACCAAATGACATGACGAGAAACTCGTAACCATACGGAGTTCTGAAGGCAATCTTCGGGATATCTGGCTCCCGAATCATTAACTGATAGTACCCAGAGCGCAAGTCAATCTAAGAAAACACTCATGCGCCCTGAAGCTAGTCAAATATATCATCAATACGAGGCAAAGGATAACGGTTCTTCACTGTAACCTTGTACTACTGGCAGTAATCAATGCATATACGCATAGAACCATCCTTCTTTTTTACAAACAAACAAGAGCACCCCACGGTGAAACACTGGGCCGAATAAAACCCTTATCAAACAATTCGTGTAACTGATCCTTTAACTCAGGAGGGGCCATTCGATATGGAGGAACGGAAATGGGCGGAGTGCCGGCAACAAATCAATGCCAAAATCAATGTCTCTACCGGGCGGCATGCGTGGAAGATCAGCTGGAAACACATCAGGATAATCCCGTACCACTGGAACATAATCAACAGAAGCGGTATCTACATTGACATCTCTCACATAGGCTAAATACGCTGCACACCCCTTCTCAACCATACGTTGAGCCTTAAGAAAAGGGATAACTCTACTGGGAATGTGAACTAAGGTACCACTCCACTCAACACGCGGAATACCTTGCATAGTAAGCGTCGCGGTCTTGGCATGAAAATCAAGAATAGAATGGGGCAACAACCAGTCCATGCCCAGAATAATGTCAAAATCAACCATACCGAGTAGCAATAAATCTGCTATGGTCTCAAAACCACGAATAGTAACTAAACATGACCGATAGACATGGTCCACAACCAGAGAATCTCCCACAGGAGTAGAAATATAGACGGGGGCACTCAAGAAATCCTGTGGCACACCCAAATGTGGAGCAAAGTAAGAAGACACATAAGAATAAGTAGAGCCTGGATCGAATAGAACTGTTGCCTTTCTATGACAAACTAGTATAATACTTGTGATATTGGAATCGGAGGCCATAACCTTGGCACAAGCAGAAAGGGCATAATATCTGGCATGGACTCCCCCTTGAGGGCGACCTCTACCTACCCTGCCTCCACCTCTAGCTGGTTGAGCGTGTGGGGCCGCAACTAGAGCCGTGATCATGGCCTGAGAACTCTGCTGAGCATGTTGTGGCTGAGAAAGTTGTGGGGGTGCACCCCTCCCAAGTCTAGGGCAATCCCTTACAATATGGCGGGTATCGCCACACTCAAAACCAGCTCTGGGAGGCGCGGTGGCTGTGACTGACTAGGGCTAGGTCTGTTGGACTAACCTCGGGGAACACCTTGTGCAGGAGGCGCGGCTTGATATTGGAGATGCATTGTAAGGCTCCTGAGATACAGGTGGAGCTGGAGCACTGCTGGCTGCCGAAAGAGCTGAATGAACGAGGCGACCCACAAAACCCCTACCTTGTCGACCTGTACAGGCACCAGAGTAGTGGCCTGACTTTCAAGACCTCTTGGCCTCCCTCTCCCCTCACTCCCTGGCAAGCATACTCTCGATACTCCTAGCAATGCTCACTACCTACTGATAAGGAATGTCCATCTCCAACTCTCGAGCCATGATAGATCCGATGGGTGGAATAAGACCCTCAATGAACCTGCAAACCCTCTCGCGGACTGTAGCAACCAAAGCCGGTGCATGCCTGGCCAATCTAGTATAAAGGATAGCATATTCCGAAAAGGTCACAGCACCTTGGCGCAAGTGCTCAAACTCTGCGCGGCATGCATCCCAAAGTCTCTAGGGAACAAAATCTCTCGTAAACATATTCGAGAATTGGGTCAAAGACAAAGAAGCACCTCGACCAGAGTGTCTATATCATAGGTGCGCCACCAATCATAGTCAGCTCCCCGAGCTGGAAAGCGGTAAAGGAAACCCCGCTGGGCTCTACTATGCTCATAGTGTGAAGAATACGTTGGCACTCCTCTAGAAATCCCAAGGCATCATATGTTGCCAGTCCACTAAAAACCGGAGGATCATACTTCTTGAACCTCTCCAACCTCTGCTGCTCCTCCTCAGAAGCAGATGCCCCATCCACGGGTTGAACTGGCACAATAGGCGGGATGGGAATGATCCCTGGGGCCTGCTCAACTTGAACTCGCTGCTCAGGAGTGCGGACGGTAGGAGTCTGTGCTCCTCTCTCAGCCTGGGATATGGCTGCAGCAAAGGGAAGCAACCCTGCCTTGGCCAACGTGGTGTACGTCGACATGAATTGAGCTAGTGTCTCCTGAAGGGTTGTCATAGTAGTGGCAGTAGTAGGCGTGCCAGGAGCTTGGGCTCTGGCTGGATCTGCTCGTGGTGCCTCGGCGGCGGCTTAAGTAGGTGCTCTGGATGCAACACATGCGCTTCCTCGACCTCTACCCTGGCCCCGGCCTCAGACGGCTGCGGTAGGGGGCGGCACGGGTGGTTGATCGTCGGCGAGTAGCGTGTGTTCTCACCATCTGTGAGAAAATGGAAGACAAAATTTTAGATTTGCTGCTAAAATACCGCACGACGAGGAAATCAGTGAAGTTAAGATTCTTCCTAAACGCTTACATAGCCTCTCGTAGATAAGTACAGACGTCTCCGGACCGATCAGTGAGACTCTAATAAACCGGCCTGTGTTCCGTGACTCCTATGAACCTAGAGCTCTGATACCAACTTGTCACGACCGTAATTCACCATTTGTGAACACGTCATGACAACACCCAGTCACGAGGACTAGGTAAGCCTAACAGTGTAGAAATAACAACATTCATGAAAATAATAACTTAAGTACCAAGTAACTTAGAGAAATGTATATCATTTACCGCTTGGCACATGCACTTCGCGCCACAATTATGAGCAACACAGGCAATAGAAAGTATACAGTGCTGCCCTAACTCCGGAAATGTCCACATCAATGAAAAACAGGAACAAACTAGCTAACTACAGGATGGAATAGGAAGGAAAATCTTCGGTCTGCGGACGTTGCAGATATACCTCGAGTCTCGGCTAAATCTCTCCGCCTCGGTGACAGTTCGCCTAAGAGGAGGTAACTGGATCTGCACATGGAAAACATGCGTAGAAGAGGCATGAGTACACCACAACGGTACTCTGTAAGAACCAAACCTAACCTCGGTTGGGCAGTGATGAGGAAGGTCAAGGCCCTACTAAGATAAATATAATATATGATGAGATAAAGAAAGACAATACAAGTAAAATCTACAGCAAGAATCTAAACAGGATAAATAAGGGAAAAACAATAGGAAAAATGAAACGAAACAATACAAGGAACACTACTCACAACAGGAAGTAATAAACAGGGATCTCTTGGTATCCTCATCATATCCTCTAGGGATCTCTTGGTATCACGAGGATCTCCTTGTATCCTCATTATTTCACTAGGGATCGCTTGGTATCTCGAGGATCTCTTAATATCCTCATTATTTCACTACGGATCTCTTGGTATCCTGAGGATCTCTTGTTTCCTCATTATATTCACTAGGGATCTCCTGGTATCCCAAGAATCTCTTGGCATCCTCATTATTTCACTAGGGATCTCTTGGTATCTCGAGGATCTCATGGTATCGTCATTATTTAACAATCTCATGTGCCAGGGATCTCTTGGTAACCCGCACCCTTAGTCCAGAACATATCAAGTGCAGGGGGATCTCCTGGGAAGCCAACCCATAGTCCCAAAGTAAATATGCAGGGGGATCTCCCGGTAATCAAACCCGTTGTCCCAAAGTAAATATGTGCAACCACAATCAAAGAATATTCATAATGAAGTACACCAATACAAGCAACGGATAATTTCAGCCTAACATGTTTCACACGGTGCGGTTAAGGCAATTTAAGCAAGTAGGAAAGCTAAATCAAACAGATATACCTCTCTAATCTAGCATAGAATAAATTCACAATTTAAAATGCACAGATAAGCAAGGAAATTCAATTTAAATGCTTCAAGTAAAAATGGATGTTCCAGCAATTTGCTCAAGTACGCGCTCGTCACCTAACGTACGAGGCATTCTATTAACAAACATCATATCCTAAGAGGAAGGTCCTCCACACAAGGTTAGACAAACCACTTACCTCGATTAGCTCAAAAATCAACTTGAAATCACTCTTTTACCACGAGTATCCGAATCCAAATGGCCTAAATATAGTCATCCCAATTACATCTCATAAATAACATCTCAAGCAACTAATTCTACTATTTAATCTACAACTAAGACAAAATTCTAGGTAAAATGACCAAAACGCCCCTAGAGCCAACATGGTCAAAGCCCGAGGTTCGAACTAAAATCCGGTTACCCATTCCCCCACGAACTCAAATATGTGATTAGCTTTGAAATCAAATCTGGAATTGAGGTCGAACCCCTAATTTAGCAAAACCCTAGGTCTTACCCAATATACCCGAATTTACCCATTTAAAACTTCGATTTGGTGTTGAAATTATGTTAAAAGGTGTTAATGAGTGAAGAAAATGAGATAAAAACCACTTACCAATCGTTTTGATGAAAAAGTATTGCTTAGAAAATCGCCTCTTAGGTTTTGGGTTTTGAAAAGTGAGAAATAGCTGGAAACATTTTGTGTATTAATACTCCTGGTCTCGCCCAGCACGGACCGCGCAAAAATGACCGCCACCACCCTGGTGGAATGAAGACATGTTGGCTTTCTGAAGCTGGCCACACGGGCTACATAAAAATGACCGCGGCAGCGCGGCTTCCAGCGCGAGCCGCGCAAAGACGATCGCGGCCGCGCTTCGGGACTGAAAATTGCGAGTCCATAGAAGATTGCAGCACCGGCCGCACGAGGACGACCGCAGCCGCTCGGCTTCCACTGCGGGCCGCTCTAAGGTGGACGCGGTCGCGCTGGAGCCTACAACCTCTTCCCTGACCTGAAAACATCTGGAGTTTAAGCCTAAGACACTCCTGGAACCTACTCGAAACTCACCTGAGCCTTCAGGGCTGCAAACCAAATATGCACTCAACCTCAAAAATACCCTACTGACTTGTCCGTGCGCTCAAATCTCCAAAATAACATCATGAACATCGGATTGAGCCTCAAAACTCATGATTTTGTCCCATATTTTAGTAAGACATAAAATTCCCATTTCGGGTCCGAAACACATCAAACGACGTCCGTTTTCAACCAAACTTTACAAGAAGAGCTCCAATCATATATAAGACTTGTACCGGGTGTCGAAGCCAAAATACGGGCCCGATACCCCGGTCTTCTAATCACATTTCGTTTCCATTTTCTTTAATTATTTCCAGAAAACAATTTCACAAAAAAAATCTTTTTTGGGACTTGGAACCTCGGAATTCGATTCTAGGAATACGCTCAAGTCCAATAACTTCCTACGGACCCTCCGGGACCGTTAAATAATGAGTCCCAGTCCGTTTACCCAAAACGTTGACCGAAATTAAATTTTGTTCAATTTAATACCAAAATTAGCATTTTTTCTCACAAAAATCCATATTTAAAATTTTAGGCTACGCGTCGGGACTGCACACGCAAATCGAGGTAGCCCTCAATGAGGTTTTCAAGGCCTCAAAAGTACACAACAGATAATAAATAAGTGATGACCCCATTGGGTCGTCACGGCTTTTGTTCGTGTATGAGTAATCTTTATTTAGTTATTTCTTTTGTTACTTAGAGAACTGGCTAGGAAATCTCATGTCTGGAGTTGTGCGTCAGTTTATCAGTAGAGGCTTCAAAGACATAGTCGTTGGTTTAAGATTTAGAAGTTTCTTATAATAACTTAGCAGTAATTCAGTAGTTACTACGAATAAATTTTGTAGTTGATCTGGTTAAATATTTAAATTAATCAAAAGTATTTGGATAGAGTATTGCCTTATTGCATATAAAGTTTGGAGTTATACTAGACTTGATGATCAGAAATGGTTTGCTCGGTCATGTTTAGTAATCGAGTGTCGGTCCTGGCTTCTTTAGAAAAATAGATCGTGACAAACTTGGTATCAGAGCCTCAGGTTTATGGAGTCCTAGGAGTCTATGAAGCCGTTTTAGTAGAGTCTTATTTATCGGTATTAAGCGCCCCATACTTATAAACAGGAGGCTACAAGCATTTAGGAAAAGTCTATTTTTTCATACTTTATATCGTGCAGTAGAGTCTATCTCTAAGAAATTTTCTATTTTATTCGTTTCTCTAAAACTTGCAGAAATGACTCATACTCGGAACTATGATACCGAGACTCAGGATTCTGCTCAAGAAACTATTGGTACTATTGTGGCTCAAGGCAGAATTAAAAAGGCTTCAACTCAAAAAAGGAAGAGTAAATCAACAAAGGGGGTTCTAGTAACCCAGGTTGAACATGAAGAAGGGGTGGAGCATAATGATCCAGTACCTCGGGATCCAGTACCGCCCCCAACAGTAGCTCCAGCTCAAGCAACTATATCTCCCGAGGTGAGTCAGATGTTTAATATTGTCAATAATGCTATGGAGATGTTTAAATCCTTTATGGCCAACCAAAATGAGAGAAACGGTGAAATTCTACCTCAATCAGATAGACAGAACAATTCTAAGTCCTCAAGAGTGAATGAATTTTTGAAGTTGAGTCCTCTAGTGTTCCATGGTTTTATAGTTGATGAAGATCCAATGTTGTGGATGGTGAGTGCCAAGAAAACCCTCCGAGTGATGAAAGAATTTGATAATGAAGTTGTGGAGCTGGCTACTTACCAGCTTAGAGATGTTGCTAGCACTTGGTTTTATATGTGAGAAAAGGAAAGAGATGAAGATGATGGTCCACCTACTTGGGAAGAATTTGAAGAGGCTTTCATGGCTAACTTAATCCTAGAAGAGGATAAGGAAACTAAGGGTACAGAGTTCGAACATCTCAAGCAAGGGAATAAAAGTGTGAAAGAGTACTACATGGAATTCATAAGGTTAGCTAAGCAAGCTCCTCGCATGGTTAAAACAGAAAAAGTAAATATTTACAAATTTGTTGGTAGTTTAGCTTACCATATTAAGGATACGACATCAAATGCAGCGGTAGGGATGAAAGTATTCACCTCTGTTGTGGGATTTTCCAAGCATTTAGGAAAAGACAGACAATACAGGAGAAAGAAAAAGAGCATAACATGAAAACCCGGACAACGGGTAGGTTTAAAGGTACATCCAGCGGAGATGGAAAAGATTCCTCTAAGAAGGAGTCATTAGCACCAGCTCAGTCCAGTCATCAGTCAAATGGTGGGCCTTCCTTCAAACGCACTCAGAGTTATGGAAACCAGTCTCACCAGAATCAGAATTTTAGGACATCATCCTCACATAGCCAGAGTCATGCTGAGCAACATTCACACCAACAAGGTCTTTGTGGAACATGTAAGCAATAACATTCAGGTCAGTGCAAGCTCAGGTTTTATGGTTGCTATCATTGTGGAGACATTGGTTATATAAAGGCCAACAGCCCAAAGTTGCGACGTAATTTCAGTGGTGGATCAATTCGTCCTTCTAGTTCCTCAGCTACTGCAGTTGTACCATCTCAGGCTTGTGGTTCTCATAATCAGACCTGGCATAGAGCAGGTAGAGGTGCAGACCGTGTTACTTAGGGATGGGTCAAAACCTATTTGTTTGCTATACTTGATAGTCAAAGTGCAGAGGCATCTACAGAAGTTATTATAGGTATACATTTAGTCTGCTCACATAATGCTTATGCCAGAATGGATCCAGGTTCAACATTTTCATATGTGACTCCATACTTTGCAATAAACCTCATACTAGAACCTGAACAACTTAGTAAGCCATTACTAGTATCTACTCCAGTCGGCGAGCCAGTGAAGGTCACCAGAGTCTATAGAGGTTGTATAGTTTCAGTCCAAGGCCGCAACACCAAAGCCGAATTCATAGAGTTAGAAATGGTGGATTTCAATGTGATCATGGGTATGGATTGGTTATCTTCCTGCTATGCCATGTTAGATTGTCATGCCAAGATAGTCCGGTCCCAATTTCCAAATGAAGAAGTCTTAGAGTGGAAGGGTAGTTCATCATCGCTTGTAGGTAAGTTTATTTCTTACCTTAAGGTACAACGAATGATCGACAAGGGGTGTCTCGCCTATTTGGCTCACATCATTAAATCCAAAATCAGAACCAGCAGCTCCAATTGTTAGAGAATTTCTAGAAGTTTTCCCAGATGACCTTTCCAGACTTCCTCCTAAAAGAACAATAGACATTGGCATTGATCTCATGCCAGGCACTCAACCCATATCTATACCTCCTTATAGGATGGCTCCAGCATAAATTAATGAGTTGAGAGAACAGTTGAAAAACCTTCTTGACAAGGGCTTTATCAGGCAGAGTGTTTCACCATGGGTGCCCCGGTCCTATTTGTCAAGAAGAAAGATGGGTCTCTCAGTATGCGTGTCGACTATCGGCAGTTGAATATAGTTACCATTAAGAACAAGTAACACTGCAAGAATTACGATTATTTGATCAACTTTACGGTGCAAAGTAATATTCAAAAATAGACTTGAGGTTAGGGTATTATCAGTTGAGAATCGGAGAAGAAAATATATCTAAAACAGCCTTTAGAACTTGCTACGGGCACTATGAATTTTTGGTGATGTCCTTCGGGTTGACAAATTCTCTAGCTGCATTCATGGACCTCATGAACAGAGTTTTCGATCCATTCCTTGATACCATTATTATTGTGTTTATAGATAACATTTTGGTATATTCTAAGAGCAAGGAAGATCATGCAGAACACCTCAAAATAGTCTTGCAGACCTTGAAGGAGAATGAGCTTATTGCCAAATTTTCAAAATGAGAGTTCTGGTTGCAGTCAATGGCATTCTTAGGCCACGTGGTATCTAGTGAAGGAATAAAATTATACCCCCAGAAGACAGAAGCAGTCAAGAACTGGCCTAGGCCGACAACACTAACAGAAATCAGGAGCTTCTTGGGGTTAGCTAGCTACTATAGAAGGTTTGTAGAGGTTTTTTCCTCACTTGCAGCTCCATTAACTAAGTTGACTCACAAAACAGTTAAGTACAATGGTTAGACACTTGTGAGCAGATTTTTTCAAAAGTTAAAGAAGAGGTTGACCACTGCATCTATGTTAACCTTTCCAACATGTTCGGGTGGATTCATAGTGTATTTTTATGCCTCTAGAGTAGGCCTTGGTTGTGTTCTTATGCAAAATAGAAAAATTATTGCTTATGCTTCAAGGCAGTTAAAGAATCATGAAAAGAACTAACCCACACACGACTTGGAGCTTGCAGTAGTGATGTTTGCATTAAAAAATGGCAACACTACCTTTATGGCGAGCATTCTAAAGTGTTTACAGATCACAAAAGCCTCAAGTACATTTTCAAGCAAAAAGAACTAAATTTGGGACATAGAAGGTGGCTTGAGTTATTAAAAGATTATGACATCAATATCCTTTATCACCCGGGCAAAGCTAATATGGTAGCAGATGCACTTAGTAGGAAGTCAATGGGTGTCTTTGCTCATCTTGCAGTACAAAGGCGACCTTTGGGCCGAGAAATTCAAAAACTAGTAAATGATAGAATTAGATTTGATGAGATTGAAGAAGAAGGTATAACTGCTTATGCCTTAGCGCAATCCTCCCTTGTTGCGCATGTTAAGGCTAAGGAAGACGAAGATTTGTACTTAGTGAAGTTAAAAAAAAGGAGTTAGAAATAAAGAAATCACCGCATTCACTCTCGGAAGTGACAAGTTTAGAAGTTGAATGATCGGTTATGTGTGACTGATATAGATGGTCTTAGGAAGGCCATAATAGAGGAAGCTCACAGTTCGAGGTACTCTATCCACCTAGGTGCTACCAGAATGTATCTAGATTTGAAAGAGTTGTATTGGTGGAAAGGCGTGAAGAAACAAGTAACAGATCATATGGCTAAACGTTTAAATTGCTAGCAAGTAAAATTCGAGCATTAAAGGCCCGGTGGCCTAGCTCAAGACATAAAGATACCACAGTGGAAATGGGAGATGAGTAATACGTATTTCGTAGTACGTCTACCTTGCACATACCATAAACATGATTCAATTTAGGTTATTGTAGACCGACTGACAAAGTCCTTGTATTTCTTACCTGTAAAGACGACAAATTCTGCAGAGCAGTATGTGCAGTTGTACATCAAAGATATAGTCTGATTGCATGGTTCTCCAGTTTCAATCATATCTGACAGAGGCCCTCAGTTCACGATGCATTTTTGGAAGGCATTTCAGAAAAGATTAGGTACCAAGATCAATTTAAGCACCGCTTTTCATCCACAGATTGATGGCAAGGCAGAAAGGACCTTTCAGGCTCTCGAAGATATGTTGCGTGCATGTGTTATAGATTTTGGAGGTAATTGGGGTGATCACTTGCTATTATAGAATTTGCTTACAATAACAGCAATCAGGCCAACATTGGTATGGCTCCTTATGAAGCGTTGTACGGGCAGAGATATAGATCTCCAGTGGGTTGGTTTGAACCAGCAGATGTGTCATTGATTGGTCCAAAGTATATTTGTGAGCCTTGGAGAAACTTCAGCTAATTAGAGAAAGACTTAAAGCGGCTTAGAGTCGTCAAAATTCTTATTCTGACAAGAGGGATTGTGAGTTAGATTTCATGATTGGTGATAAGGTATTTTTGAAAGTTTCACCAATGAAAGGAGCTATGCGATTTGGTAAGAAAGGAAAACTTAACCTAGATTTATCGGACCTTATGAAATTTTAGAAAGAAAGAAACTGTGGCTTATAAGCTAGCTCTACCCGTTGAGTTGTCCTCTCTTCATCCTGTCTTTCATGTGTCCATGCTTAGATAGTGCATTCATAATGAGTCACATATAATACTTGCCGATACTATAGAAATTAAAGAAGATTTGACTTATGAAAAGGTACATATAGAAATTCTCGATAGACAAGTAAAAAAGTTGAGACAAAGATATAGCATCAGTACAAGTTTTGTGAAGTAATCATGATTCAAAAGAAGCTACGCAAGAGGTCGAGGAAGATATGAGGAAGAAGTATCCTTATTTATTTGAGTAACAAGGTATGTGAACCTAGGTTTGGCTTGACATTTATATTTCATTTATTAAATACAAGTTAGCAAGTGCTTATCTCCTTCCTAGATTATATTTAGTTGCTTACTGATTTAGTTTATGCCATAGTATATTTAATTCATTAAAGTGATTTATTTTTGCTAAAGTGTTGTGCTTTAGATTCTTGTTCGTTATTGTTGCACCTCCTTGCCAGAGTGTGAGTAGTTAATTTATGAGCTGTATATTGTGCCTATGAATGGCCTGTTATAGTATATTTGGTTGTTGTCGGTGTAGTTGTGGTATTTGTGACAGAGAATTTTTTTTTTGGATAGTCTCATATACAAGGAAACTCTGCTGCTGAAATTTTTGAAAATTTAGGGAGTTAGCCAAAATTTTGAGTCCCTTGAAAGAGTGAGTGGCGGTAGGGGTGTTCATCGGGCGAATTGGGCGGCTTTTCACTCTTAACGGTTTGGCTTAACGGTTATCGGCTTTTAAATGTATTAATCCGTTAGCCACCCGATAAGATATCGGGCGGATTGGTATCGGGTTAGCTCTTATAGGGCGGTTATTGGGCGGCTTATCGGCGTAACATACATGTTTACTAGAATTTGATAGATCTCTTCAGGCAATTATAGATAAAACACCTATTCCAGTATACCTTCATATGAGCTAGCTTGTTAATGTCTTTTCAGGACATTCATTTTATCCCTGAGGTAGTATAGCTTTGCCCTCCTCACTTTTTTCTTGTCCAGCACCTTCATCTCCTTTATGTTGGGCGAGTTCCTGCAAATCATCTAGATCCCGAGATTAAAAATTCTTAGAAGTAGAAATAAACTTTTGTTAATCATTTTCAAGGGTTTTAGTTTTTTATACTTAATATATATAAATAAAAATAGATTATATATATATAATATATTTATATTCTTAACGGGTTAACGGATTAGCCGTTAAGAAAATTGAATAATCCATCCCCAAACCGATAAGCCGTCAATGAAAAAAATTCAATCCGTTCCCCGTCCGTTAAGCCATTAAGCCGTTACCAGTAAGCCGTTAAGCTTCGGTTTGGATCGATTTTCGGTTTCGGATCGGTTTTGAACACCCCTAAGTGGCGGTAAGAAAAACTTAAGAAGTTCAAGGACCTAAAGAGCGATTGTTAGCATAAGAATTAAGGTCCCTAGCAACACTCGAGGATGAATGTTTTTAAGGAGGAAAGATTGTAACACTCCTCAAATTTATAAAAGTTTCGAGACGCTAATTATAGAAGTTTTATTTTTATTATTATTTTTCTTGCCTATATATATATATATATATATATATATATATATACACACATAAATAATTGGATATCCAATTAAAGGAATATTAATAATATATTTATAATTTTAATATTATTAATTATTAATAACGGATATCATTAATTATATACCCAAAAAAAAAGAGAGAGGAAAATCTTTCAAAAGGCTTAAAACCTTGAAAAAATTAGATTAAAAGAAAAAAAGGGTGCATAAAGCTTAAAAAGCCTTGATCGAACAAGCTTCTGTTCTTTCACATGAAGGCTAAGAAGCCTTATTCTAAATAGAGAAACAGAACATTTGTTTTTTTCACCCAGCAAACACAAAGGCTAAGAAACAGAAGCATTAACTCAAAAAATTTAGGGTATTTAGTAAATAAAGAAGGTGGTAAGACCCTTGCAGAGTTCCCCAACAGCATAGAGCTTGGGAAGCTCGGATCCGGTCAAGATCCGAACAACAATGAACACGTACTTTATAAATCACAAATTCTTGAATTCAGATATATAAAGTTTTCTATTGTCAATTATTCTAAAACAGTAACAGGTAAGAATTTAATAATTAATTTCCTTCTTCCTCTGTATCAATAGTAAATCTCATGTTCAGGTGTGAAACTTTAAAATTAATTAAAATGCAATGGAATCAATTATTTGACGGGTATAAATTGGACTGGGGTCTACGTATTGGCTTAAGGAGTTTATAAGTGAGTTGATATAACCCTTTACTAAATTGATTCAACTCACAAAAGCACGCATACAAGATGTTTGATGAATTGCTTAAAAGAGTTTATATTTATTTAATTGAAATGAGCGAGTACCCGTTAACTTAGAATTGTTCTACCAAAAATTTAGATGATCTATGTGCTTAAATTTTCAGAATTTTTGTGTTATTCTTATATGCTTTTTTCATGTTGAAAATTTATGAAGAAGAAAGAATCTTTAAAAATATTTTTACATGTTTATTTCATTCTTATACCATGTTTTACATTTAAAGATACAAATATGAGCATATACATGATGTCCTATAAACAGAGGATCTAGACTTGAAAAGTCACAAGAAGAAGTATTAGAAATAAATGATTTTTGGGAGTATCTTTTATTTTGAGAAGGGGTCATCGTCCAGGCCGAGGGTCCTGACCAATGCATTGACTTCCCGAAACTACTTGTGCCAAAGTAGGGAGCAAACGAGCGGAGGGTCTTCTTGCTGAGAAATTACTTAGCAATGCTAAGGTATGATACATAAACTCTGAGAACCATGAAGCGAGTGACACCTCGTGGATTGGGCCTATTCGATCAGGTGGGGATCGAACCCGTGCTGATCACAGGGTTACTTGACAGAATTAAGTCAGGATAGTTGAAACTCCCAAAGTATAAAGTGAAGCATTTTTTACAAGAAAGAAAAAGAAAAGAATTTTTTTTAGAATGTTTATAAACTACTAGTATGCAATTATTTTAGGATTATTCTTATAAGTTTTATGCTTTACATGTATTTAGAACCTTTGCTCGTAATGTATATGTTAGTAATATTTTGCCTTTGTTGCTGAGACTCACCGAGTACAATGGGTGGTACTGACGTTTTCTTTTGGGAACCTGCGTTAGTCTACGGTACAATGTAGGAACCGATTTTGCAGACAAGCATATTATGGGTTAGGACTTTCTTCTCTTCCAGTGCAATTAGTGAGCTTCGTTTTTTGTTCGTGGAGTATCCCTTTGAATAATCTTTATTTAGTTATTTCTTTGGTTACTTAGATAACTAGTCAGGAAATCTCATATCCTGAGCGGTGTGCCAGTTTATCAGTAGAGGCTTCATAGACATAGTCGTTGAGTTAGATTCAGATGTTTTTAATAATAACTTAGCAATAATTCAATAGTTACTACGAATACAGTTTTGGAGTTGATTTGGTAAAATATTTAAATTAATCAAAAGTATTTGGTTAGAGTATTGCCTTGTTGCATATAAAGTTTGGAGTTATAATAGATTTGATAAGCAGAGATGGTTCGCTCGATCATGTTTAGTGATCGAGTGTCGGTCCAGGCTTGTTTAGAAAAATGAATCGTGACAGTCCCACTGGGTTTTACTTGTAAGGTTTTAACGAGACAACAAATAAAGCGTATTACAGATATGTATACTCTTTTTCCTTCACAAAGATTTTTTCCCACAGAGTTTTTACTTAGTAAGATTTTAACGAGGAATATTATCTATTTTTTTGACATCCAAGGGGAGTGTTATAAAATAATTAATAAATGTGGATGCCCACTATTCCCACTACTTTCACCCATGATGTAAATAACCTACCACTACTCATCGCCATTATGATTGTAACTCCCACACCTCCATAACCCCTCCCCATGATCTTCCCCTATAATCTCAATTGTTAATGTCACGTTTAAGACAATCATTTTGTAATCTTCAAATGTAATAGCATAAATAGAAGTATGAAATGTGTGATGGAACACACTTGAATACCTGATGAAATAAGAAAGTTATCTCTTCTTCTCTTATTCTACGTATCTTCTTATTTTATATTGTTACTTTGAGCTACATTTCTTAATACATTTGGCTTCTTAAAGTATATTTTTGTAAATTAAGTTTTAACTTGGATATTCCCAATTTTAGGGTAATATAATATAATATAATGATAAGTTTTAATTTAGGATGTTTCCACTCATAGTATAATATGATATAACTCATCCTTCCTAATTATAACAAAGTTACACTATCGCTTACAGCATTCATACTTCCAAATACTTTTGTTGAAGCTAAAAATCTACGGCTAAGAAATATTCTATGTAGCAAAACTTAGCCGAGCAAGCTATTCCAATGTTGTTTAAGAATCTCATATGCCTTGAAGCAAGGGACTGCCTGCAGCACAGTGTGCCCGTTTAAAGACTCCTCTATTACAATAGCCAGCCTCACCAATGTACTTATAGCTTTGTCTACAGGCATTTCAACCTGCACATAATGCTACTATGTCAACATGGATAGCTATAGCTGCAAAGTAATTCAATGACCAAGTAACCTTTTCGCCCAACAGATCATAAATAAACTTCTCACATCTGGCTCCAACATTTCCAGCATAACTTCCCTATAATTTTTGACAGGATCTCAGATCGTTAAGTTCTACAGAAGTTCGTAGCAATCAAGAAATCTTTACCTAAGCAGAAAGACAAACATGTCCATTTTCAAATTTGTGGATAAAAGGACAATGAATGCTCCATCAATGGCAATGAGATATCTCTAAGGCATTACAGATTCATGACAAAGTAATAGATCTATTAGAAAAGCTGAGAAGTTGAAAGAATTTCCTCATTGTTAAAGTACACGACAACCCTCTCCCCTGCAAAAATTCGTCTACATCAAAGTAATGGGAATCCTATCAGATGCTTTATCATTTTTCTATGACTAAACAAAAACTATGTCTACTAACTTTCTTCATAACCTTTAAAAGAAAATGAAGAAGAAAAACACGCCTCTCCACTGAAATAACTTTTCACAACTAAACTCCAAACCAACCACCATCCTATAACACCATGTTCTCGCGACAGTGTACTCATGAACAGCTAAATGATCATGTAGGTAGAAAAGAAGAAGATCAATCGAACGAAGTACAATCTAAAGTGCAATACTTCCATTTGCACGTAGTGGTGTTCCGTAAAAATCCTTATTGTTCTTTCATTTAAAGGGAGTGATGAAATCCAGAAATTCAATTAGGTATTAAGAGATTGATATCACAAGAATGAAGAACTAAAGCGAGAAAAAGTAGAGAGCACCACTAAGATATGTGCATAATCCAGGAAGTGATATGGGCACTTGAAACCCCCATATTTGTGCAGCATTTCTTAATGGATTTGATTCCTTTAGGACTGGAAACTCAGCAGTGATTCTAGATCCCATTCAAGCCCCAATTAACAATAGGAAGACGACTTCACTAGACATTAAGATTTCATGAATACTAGATTAGTCCCTGCTTAACTCTTTTAACTCGCTAGCACCCAAATCTCCAAGACTTTGTTGCCGAGTCACCTCCATCGAGATTTATCAAGGAAACTTCACACATTTGGTTCATTGGAAAAGGAAATATCAAACAGATTAAGCTTCGCTGCATTGAAGAGAATAGTCGGGAATGTAAATGGAAGGTGCAGGTGGAAGTGGGTCGATTTGTTTTCGGTTGCTAGTGCAAGATTTTAATTGCATTTCAGATGAAAACAGTTAGGAGTGGATGATATAAAAAGGGTGATGCCCCTAGATGTTGTGAATTTGACTACAAAATCTTGAAACTTGTCAAAAGGCAGTAAGGAAGTGCTTATTAAAAGCACTTTATCGAGTATGTCCATTTATTACTTGTCCCTGTTGCAAGCACATGTGAGCATCATAGAAAAACTGGAGCAGCTTCAAGGAATTTTCTTTGATCTACGGCGGATGGAACTAGAAAGTTTCAGTTAGTGAATTGACAGATAGTCACTTCCCAAAAGATGTGGGGTGGACTTGGAGTAAAAGATCTTAGGGTATTCAACAGAGCTTGCTCTACGGAAGGAGGTCGTAGTAGAAAAGTACGATTCCGCCGGAGGGGGTTGGAGGACCAAGGCAATCACAACATCTTTCGGGCGTGGCATGTGGAGGAGCATCATGAATAATTAGGAAAGCCTTCCGTGGCAACATCACTTACAAGGTGGGAGTTTGGAATCAAGGGTAGCTTGGAGAGGATACTCTGAGAGTATCTTTCTCCTACGTCTTTAGATTTTCAAAACAGAAGGAATTGATGGTCCAATAGATTCGCAAGGAGCATGAGGGAGGAGGGGGATAGTTTGGGACATCTCATTTAGAAGGAACATGCAAGATTGGGAGATTGTAGAGCTCTGAGGTTTGTTGGCACTGCTATATGGGCAAGACATGCCCCAACCATCTTGTGATTCTTGGAGATGGGGATTGCGCGGCGATAGTTTGTTCAGAGTAAAGTCCTTTACCAGAGTATGTTGGTGATAGAGGAGTCCCCTTTTCCATCCTCCTTGATCTGGATTCCTAGGGCGCCCATGAAGGTGTGCTTTTTGGCATGGCTAGTGACGAGGGGAGTGATCTTGATTGCTGAAAATATGCGTGTTGAGTTGTTCCACATCGGAGGGAATTGAGGTCATTGGTCTCCTTATATGGCTTGGCAATCCTCACCTCACAAGCTAACTTTTGGGGTTGAGTTCGGCTCAAGGTCCATCCTTAACATGGTATCAGAGCATTAGTGAGAAACCTATTGTTGTGCATCATTCTAGCGACTTCCGGGAAGAAAGACCTCATCACCGTGCAATTTTCTGGCGACTTAGAAGGTTGCCTGTAATCAAGTCAGTTTCTATCGGCGTTGTACAAAAACCAACATCACCACGAGGTAGATCACTCCTCGGTGACCAGCCCTCTAAAATTTCTCCAGCAGAAAAGCTGCCACGCGTCGGCAAAATAAATTTTTGGGCGAGCGCGTGACACCCACGCATCGGGGAGTACTCCACTTCCGGCCATTTTTTGACGACAGTTCCTCATAACAATTGGTCGCCTACTAATTCCGACCCTATCCATCATGTTTTCGTTTAATTCCGACATGAATAGTGATCCCCAGAAAAAAACTCTGCTTTTTCCGGCATTATATTATAATGGAATTCGTATCGGAAGCCTTTAACCCACAATCCATTGGATACAATGCATTAACAGATGGTTTGTTTACCGGATTATATTGAGTTCCTTCAGTACAAAGTACGTAAATAGATATCTTCGGGATTATCCTCCGTTAATAGTAGCATGACTTGTGTCTCCCAATCTTCACCTTCTGAGTCTTGGGTCATTGATCCAGGTGCATCTGATCATATTTCTGGTAACAAATCTCTTTTCACTAATATTTCATATTCTCAATCTCTTCCAACAGTCACACTGGCCAACGGGTCTCAAGCCATGGCAACTGCAATAGGTCGAGCAAGTCAACTTCCTCCCTTATCTTCAGACTCCGTTCTTTATGTTCTTTGTAGTCCTTTTAATCTCATAGTCGTTAGTCGCCAAGCCAAATCCCTTAAATCTGCTATTTTATTTCTTGATGGACTTGTTTTTATATAGGAACACAGTACATGGCAGATCATTGGTACCGAACGTGAATCAGATGGACTTTATTACTTTATCCTAGCAAAATCACATGGACTCGCATCTTGTCTTCCTCCAAAAACTTCTCCGAATACTGATTTACCAGATTTATTACATAAACGGTTAGGGGGCATCCCAGTTTGTCACAACTTCAAAAATGGTACCTGGCTTATCTCACTTGTCCACTCTAAAGTGTGAGTCGTGTCAGCTCGGTAAGCATACCCACTCCTATTTCCCGCAGCGTCTCGATAATCGAGCAAAGTCCCCTTTTACTTTAGTCAATTCAGATGTTTGGGGTCCTAGTCGGGTCAATTCTACTTTAGGATTGTGCTACTTTGTCAGTTTTATTGATAATTATTCAAGTTGCACGTGGATATTTTTGATAAAAAATCAATCCGAATTATTTTCTATTTTTCAGACCTTCCACGCTGAAATTCAGAATCAATTTGGGATTTCTATCCGCATATTTCGTAGTGATAATGCCCTAGAGCATTTGTCTTTCCCATTTCAGCAGTTTATGAACTCACATGGGATTATTCATCAAACATCTTGTCCGTACACATCCCAACAAAATACGGTAGCTAAAAAAAAGAATAGACATCTTATTGAAACTGCTCGTACTTTACTCTTACAATCTCATGTTCGGCGGCGTTTTTGGGGGATCTCACAGTGATTAGACCTGACATTTCCTTTCATGTCAGTGTTGTGAGTCATTTTAAGGATTCTCCATGTGATAGTCATTGGGATGCAGTTGTCCGCATTCTTCAATATATAAAATCAGCTACGCGCAAAGGCTTATTGTTTGAGTATCGAGGCCATGAGCAGATCGTTGGATACTCAGATGTTGATTGGGCAGGATCACCTTCTGATAGACGTTCTACGTCTGGATATTGTGTCTTCGTAGGAGGAAATTTGGTGTCTTGGAAGAGCAAGAAACAGAATGTAGTTGATTGGTCTAGTGCAGAAGCAAAATATCGAGCAATGGCTATGGCGACATGTGAGCTAATTTGGATCAAATAGTTACTCAAGGAGTTGAAATTTGGTTAGATTAGTCAGATGAGATTTATGTGTGATAATCAAGTTAATCTTCATATTGCATCAAATCTAGCGTTCCATGAAAGAACTAAACACATCGAGATTGGTTGTCACTTTGTTAGAGAAAAGATACTCTCGGGAGATATTGTTATAAAATTTGTGAAGTCGAATGATCAGCTTGCTGATATTTTCACCAAGTCCCTCACTGGTCCTCATATTAGTTATATATGTAACAAGCTTGGTACATATGATTTATATGCACCAGCCTGAGGGGAGGTATTAGTTTGACAGTATATAGTAGTAAATAACCGTAATCCCATATGCTAGGATTAGGACATGTATTATATATGAATAGGGCACATCATTGTATCATTGTCATAATTAATCAATAATATTTTTCAGAAGCTAGATTTTGGGATTGAGTTACCCCCAAAAGACATTCTTATCATGGTATCAGAGCCAGGCCCATCCCAATTATTGTTACCGATGTTGGGCACCCATTTATATTGTCCACGCTCCAGAGGCCTGGGCATGAGGGGGTGTTTTGTTGTCCCACATCAGAGGGATTTGAAGTCCTTGGTCTCTTTATATAGCTTGGGCAATCCTTACCTAACAAACTAGCTTTTGGGGTTGAGTTAGGCCCAAGGTCCATTCTTATCAATGCGAAAGAGGGGAATTACACTTGTTAGTTAGTGGTACATGCACGGGGGAAAAAGTTAATCACTGTTAGAATATGTAAATAGTAGTAAACTAACCCTAATCCAATATGTATTAGGAGTAGGATAGGATATGTGTATATATAGGCTCATTGTATCATGTTTAATATCAATATATCATATTTTTCTCCCGTGCTTTCTCACATGGTATCAGAGCAATTGTGAGAGATCTATCGCTGTGTATAAATTCCAGCGATTCCGGGAAGAAAAATCAGTCACCGAAAACCTTTTTCCTGCGATGTTTTCAAGGCTGTTTACGTATGCCTTCTTTCTGTCAGTGATGTACAAAATCCATCACTACCACAAGAACCTCCACTGTCCGACGACCAAACCCCACAAAAAATCTCCGGCAAACAGTACCACACGCGCCCTCACGCGCCACCAGAAGCTCAGGCGCGTGCAACCCTTTCCGACCACTTTTTGAAAAAATTTCTTCAGGGCGGTTGGGTTGTGTACAATTCCGACCCCACCCATACTGTTTTCGTTTGATTCCGACCCATTTGAATTTTTCCGGCAACTACACTGACTTTTTCCGGCACCTACAGTACTTTTCCGGCAAAACCAGTGTTTCTGTTATCTTCTCCAGCAAGTCTCAGTTGATTCTTCCTATTATTCAACGATGTCTTTGGGAGTCGATTCTTTCGGGTCTAAAAACTCGGGTTCTGGCAGTTCTGGTGTGATGATTACCTCAGAACCTTTAATGGGAGGTTCCAACTACTTAGCTTGGGCTTCGTCTGTCGAGTTGTGGTGTAAAGGTCAAGGTGTCCAAGATCATCTAATCAAGGAGTCTTGTGAAGGAGATGAAAAAGCCAAAGCACATTGGGAGAAGATCAATGCTCAATTATGCAGTATTTTGTGGCGATCTATTGATTCCAAGTTGATGCCCTTTTTTCGTCCATTCCAGACATGTTATTTGGTTTGGGAAAAGGCTCGTATTTTATACACTAATGACATATCTCGTTTCTATGATGTGATATCGCGGATGACAAATTTAAAGAAACAGGGATTAGATATGTCTACTTACTTGGGACAAGTACAGGCAGTTATGAAGGAATTTGAGACGTTGATGCCAGTTTCTGCTAGCGTTGCAAAGCAGCAAGAGCAATGACAAAAGCTGTTTCTAGTTCTTACTCTTGCTGGGCTTCCTAATGATCTCTACTCAGTACGCAATCAGATTTTGGCTAGTTCGACTGTCCCCACAGTTGATGATTATTCTCTCGATTACTTCGCCTTGCTGCAGCACCACGTCACCCAGTGAGCTCATCACAGACACTTAATTCATCTATCCTCGTATCCTAATCAGTGGACAATCGGGCATCTCATACTATGGAAAATAGACGAGGAGAAGGTCGTTTTGGAAGATCACGACCCAGGTGTTCTTATTGTCATAAACTTGGTCACACTCGTGACATGTGCTATTCTTTACATGGTCGACCACCCAAAAATGTTTATGTTGCTCAGACCGAGACTACAGGTAACCAAGGATTTTATGTATCTGAAGAGGAGTATACTGAGTTCCTTAAATATCGAGCAAGTAAGGAGACATCTCCACAAGTAGCCTCTGTTGCTAAGACTGATACTTCTGTTGCTGGTAATTCTTTTGCTTGTGCTTCCCAGTCTAGTCCTCTTGAACATGGGTTGTGGACTCAGCTGCTTCTGATCATATCTCTGGTAATAAATCCCTTTTGTCAAATATTGCGTATTCACAGTTTCTTCCCAACGTTACTTTAGCCAATGGTTCTCAAACTAAAGCATAAGGAGTTGGACAAGCGAATCCCATACCATTTGTCACTCTAGATTCCGTTCTTTATGTCCCTGGCTGTACTTTTAATCTTGCATCTGCTAGTCGTTTGACTCGTACCCTCCATTGCGGTAAATATTTTATTGATGATTCTTTTATTATGCAGGACTGCAGTACGAGATAGACGATTGGAACAGGACTTGAATCAGAAGGACTCTACTACCTTAACTCACTAAAATCCTCCAAGGCCTATCTAGTTGCAGATCCTCCGGACCTACTTCACCGTCGTTTAGGACATCCTAGCTTGTCCAAGCCTCAGAAGATGGTGCCTAGTTTTTCTAGTTTATCCACATTAGAGTGTGAGTCATGTCAGCTCGGGAAACATACCCGAGTCTCCTTTCCTCGCAGTATTGAGAGTCCTGCAGAGTCTGTTTTTTCTTTAGTTCATTCGGATATATGGGGTCCTAGTCGAGTCAGTTCAACCTTGGGATTTCGTTATTTTGTTAGTTTCATTGATGATCATTCAAGATGTACTTGGATTTTCTTAATGAAAGATCGTTCTGAGTTGTTTTCTATATTCCAGAATTTTTTTGCTGAAATTAAAAATCAATTTGGTGTTTCTATTTACACTTTTCGCAGTGATAATGCCTTAGAATATTTATCCTCTCAATTTCAGCAGTTTATGACTTCTCACGAAATTATTCATCAGAACTCTTGTCCTTATACCCCTCAGCAAAATGGGGTTGCAAAGAGAAAAAATAGGCACATTATTGAGACTGCTCGCACACTTCTCATTGAATCTCATGTTCCGCTGTGTTTTTGGGGCGATGCAGTTCTCACATCTTGTTATTTGGTTAATCGGATGACTTCATCTCCCATCCAGAATCAGATTCCGTATGAGGTATTGTTTCCCCAGTCACCCTTATACTCTGTTCCCCTTCGTGTTTTTGGGAGCACTTGTTTCGTTCATAACATAGACCCTAGGAAAGATACTCTGTCAGAGAAAAGATACTCTTGGGAAATATTGCTACAAAGTTTGTAAAGTCAAATGATCAGCTTGCAGACATTTTCACTAAGTCCCTCACTGGTCCTCGTTTTAACTACATATGTAACAAGCTCGGTACATATGATTTATATGCACCAGCTTGATGGGGAGTGTTAGATTATGTAAATAGTAGTAAAATAACCCTAATTCAATATGTATTAGGAGTAGGATAGGTTATGTGTATATATAGGGCTCATTGTATCATGTTTAATATCAATATATCATATTTTTCTCCCGTGCTTTCTCACAATCACCTTTTGTTGCATTGCCCCTGTGTCCACGGGTTTGTGGAGGGCAATCCTGAACCTTTTGGTGTTTAATAGGTAATGCCAAGCACTAAAGGAAATGTAACATTGCTGGGCCGATTTCCGTAGAAGAAGAAAGTAAAAGGCATGGAAATTCGCCTCGCTAGCTCTCGTGTGGATAGTTTGAGGGGGAGAGAAATAGAAGAGATTTTGAGGGGATTGAGTCACATCTTAAGATCAATCTTATATCTTTGATCGCTTTTGGTGCACTCATATAGCCCCTACTTGTATAGAAGATTATGCGTCTTTTGTAGAGAATTATGTTTCGATGTAATTTCTCTACTTTTTGGTATACTGCTTGTATACATGAGTTTTTTCTCCCCCTTGATCAATACAATTAACCTTATCAGAAAAAAAGTAGTTTGTAGAGCTGGGATGTTCAGCTTTACATTTGTTTTGTACATTATCGTTTTCCCTGGCAATGAAAAGAAATTATTTATCAAAACTATTGTGGTTGTACTTTATGCTAGATTCCCGTTGAATAAGTCTTTGTTGCAGCAAAAAAAAAAACCAAAATAAATAAATAAATGAAGGCATATAGTATTGCATTTCAGGAAAAATCATCTTATATTACACAAAAAAGATTACACAAAATAATATTCCACAAATAAAAAGCCAATCTGCCAGTAATTATATTCTTCAATTCTAGATTACACAAACAAGGTTTAAGATATTCAACTTCATACTGGTGTTGGATTTAATAAAAAGATTTAATTCTAAATGGGTGTTCTTTCAATAATATGGGTAAGAAATTAAAGAAGACTTGAACTAGAAAGAGAATAAATCATGTTAGAGGAAACAAGAGAGATAAACTTTTAGAGGAAATTGATATGGAGAACGGAAGAAGAAAGGTGAAAAAATAAGAAGAAAAGTTAAAAAAATAAAGAAGAAAGGTGGAAAAAATAAAAAATAAAACCTAAAATATAAAGGAAACAAAGAAAAGATAATAATTTTGTTAAAGGGTAAGCTTAACTAGCTGTTACACACAGTCAGGTGGAGCCATTTTAACGGCTATTATCACCCTTTAGGCGCCTTTATGCGAGTTATTTTACACATTTTGCTAGATAAGCAACGGGGGAGTTATTAATAACTGTTGGAAAATATAATTCAAGGAGGTGGACAACGGATAGCTTAAGTAGGAAACAGACAAAAGTTAGATAGTCTAGGGGGTATTAACGTGTTAACTCATTATATATTAAGTAAAAATAATCCGAAAGAAGAAAAAAGAGCAAGTAGTAAAAATGAAGCACAGAAATTTTATGCTTATTAGCATTCACTATAAGTGCACTGTCCTAGTAGTTACACAGAAAAGAAAACCTTTAGAATGCAGAATAGGAAATTATACGAATATTTATTTAATACAAAAAACACAAGGATCACTGAAAAGAATTAGTACATCAATTAACAAGGAAAGAATAGTGCACTAGGGGGTACTCAGAAGGCGAAGGAAAACCTGGCTGTTTTCTTTCAGCAGGACTGCATATGCTAATATGGCTTCTTTGTACTGCAAGAGGGAAGAATGAAAGAATCAGGTGTCTAGATACGTCCTCAGCAAACTAATTTCCTTCGCTTGTATAGACAACAACGATATAACATAAGAGGCTTCTGCTACCTGCTGTTGTTCAGAAGCATCCAGGAGAAAGTAAACAGAACCAAAGCCACTTGCCATTGTTTTCTCATTAAGTGTCCTGTTGACCAGAAGCTAAATATAGCTAAAAGAAATGAGTAGGCATGAAAATTTTCATACTTCATAAAAAGGAATGGAGAATGGAAGTGCTGAACACACTTGATATCTATCCCGTGTTTGCTTGTAACCCAAGACCACACAGCTCACATATATCACAAGAGCACTGACTGCAATCACATCTAAAAGTATTGCAGATCTGTAATCAGATAATCAAGTTACTTAGTACCATTGCAGCATACAGAGTAATCAGAATAGTTGTGTTTAGAGTGATTTTGAAATGAAACTAAAATAATTACACATTAGCTAGTGGAGGATGGTGCAAGTTCGGTTTGAACCACAAGTTTGAGAATCTTAAAGTGTCAAAATTATGTGCACGGTGACCTATAATTCTGATTCCAATCAAAAACCAGACTGAGGTACTAACAGTATACAATAGTCACTACAAGACAAGCTTCAAATAAGATTGTTAGAATATGATTTAACTAATGTACAAAGATAAGTAAAACTCTGAAAAACAAATTTGCCAAGCTCAGTATCTTAAGAACCCATAAAAAGGAAAAGAGGAGTTGGATGAACGCTAGTACCTAGAATGTACACTCTCTCTCTCTCTCTCTCTTTAAAAGATTTTTGAGTCGGTTAGGGTTAGGATTAAAGGAAAGACTGATGTCCCAACTAGACATTGTGCATAATTTTGACAACTGAATCATGGATCAAAAACTGTGTCGAAATCATGAAAAAGTTGAGAAATCACACAGTGAAAATATGTTTTCAAATTTGTAGTTTATGAAGTATGCCAGTAGTCCAAGTACAGAGGCAATGTCAAGGCGTACCTACAAACAAAAGTGAAGTACTTCCAGGATAAGCAGCTATAACAAAGCAGCATCCCTTTGTTCAATACACAAGAAAACCTCCAAAAATAATTGCAGCAATTAGCATTAAGAGCAAGCATTCTCAATACAGTGGCTAAAGGAAAATAGCAGTATCTTCAAATAAAAGTAAGGTCGATATGGAAAAGGTTATGACAATTAATCATTCCTTTCACATGTCGTTAGCGCTTTCATCAATGCTACAGATAATATTGTCATCTTTTGAAGTTTTCTTCTAAAATCTGATCGCTCTAAAATTCCCAAAATTAAAGACATAATTAAGCAAATGAAAATTTGACATGTTCAAACTTTTAGATGGACATAATTTTATTAATAATTGTGGTGTCCAGGCCAGCATGCGTGTGCCTCGACTAGTTCCACTGGATACCTGCTACCTCCCACCAACATAGGTATCGGGTAATTCTGTCCCACAAGGCTAGGACAAATGGGAAGAAAACACCTAGTGTTTTTGCTACCGCTGGGATTTGATGATACTGATACATTGTCTTTTTCGTACTCTTGATCTGAGGGTCTATCGAAAACAGCCTCTCTAACCCCCTTGGGGTAAGGGTAAGGTCTGCGTACACTATACCCTCCCCAGATCCCACTTGTTGTATTATACTGGGTTGTTGTTGTTGTTGTCGGGATTTAAACCAGAGACCTCACGATTGTCAACCGATGGACACATATTTAACAATGTAATTAGAGCAAGCCTGAATTCAAATCTCACCACCACCCTCCATCAAATAGTATTTTCACGTGCTTGGCCCATCTAAAAAATCAAACCCACATGTGAAAATGCGCGTACAAGACATAATTAAATAAAAATTACAAACTTTTAGATAAGATGATCACATAATTCAACAACTTTCACTAAGTTTTTTGTGCTTGAGAAGCGAAGGGTCCTATCCTTGCGTTGAAATTTAGATCATGAAGGATCTTACCTCTAGATCTGCACCAGTATCGGACACTCGCAGCCGAGTCCGAGCAACTTAGATTACTCCTACTGGTACAGAGCCCCACAATATCGGAAGATCATTATGGGTTGACAACACCAATGTCGATTTACCATGGTGGCTGAAAAACCCTTCTCGCCGGCCTCAAACCAAGATGGAATTTCCTCGTTTTGATGGAGGAGATCTTTGTGGTTGGATCTTGAAGACTTAAAAATACTTTTGATATTACCAGATACCCAATGATATGTCTTTCTTTTATTCGACCCTATCACCACCCATATTTCCAAAAGTCTAAAACTGAAAAGCGGGTTTCTGACTTGCTCAATTCAGGCTTCATCAGGCCAAGTACCAATCCGTTTTCCAGCCCTGTTCTTCTTGTCAAAAAGAAAGATAACACCTGGTGCATGTGCATCGTTTATAGACGCCTCATCCAAATCATTGTTCCATATCAGATAAATAACCCATACCAAATGTGGATGAGCTCCTTGATGAGTTACATGGTGCCTCAATTTTTTTCAAAATTGATCTTCGCTCCGCTTATCATCAAATCCGCGTCCACCCTGCTGGCATCCATAAAACATCTTTTTGAACCCATTTTGGATATAATGAATTTATTGTCATGCCCTTTGGCCTTTCTAATGCTCTCTCTACTTTCCAATCTGTCATGAATTACTTATTCCGACTCCATTTGCGCAAATTTGTTCTCGTCTTTTTTGACGATACTCTAGTATGTAGCGCGACTCTTGACCAACACTCATTTGAAGATTATCATACAGTTGCTTCAGGTGAATCACTATTATGGCAAAGCATCGAAATGTCTACTTGGACAGCCCAAAATTTCTTTCATGGGACACATAGTGTCAGCTGAAGGAGTTGGTGTTGATAAGGAAAAGATCCAATCAGTTTTGAGTTGGCCAGCAGCACCAACTAATGTGAAGGAGTTACATGGATTCGTAGGTTTGACAGGTTACTATCGCCGATTTGTCAAAGGTTACAGTTTGATTGCTTGGCCGCTTACTGAACTCACCAAGAAGAATGCTTTCATACGGTCCCTGACAGCGGAGAAAGCATTTCTTCGACTAAAGAAAGCCTTGACTACCGTCCCTATTCTCCTATTGGCTGATTTTACCCAGCCATTTATAGAGGAATGAAGTGCCTCCTCTGAGAGTATTGGAGCTATTCTTCTACAATATGATCATCCCATTGCATTTTTCAGTAAGGTTCTTTCTTTTCCAGCGGGTTTAAGTCCAGTTATGGTTGTGAATTCCTTGCCCTTAGCATTGCAGAAGTGGAAATACTACCATTTAGGACACCATTTCTTTGTCCAGACAGAGCATCGCAGCCTAAAATATCTCCTCAATCAGCGTGTAACCACCAATTAGCAACAACGGTTAATTATGAAGCTTTTGCCATTTGATTTCACCCTGGAATAGAAAATATAGATGCAGACTCGCTTTCCAGAAGGCATCATTTTGCTATTCCAGTTCCATAGGATTTTTCTTATTGGGTTGACGCCCTTTGTGAGGATCCATACACTCGTGAGCTCTTGACAGTTGTTGATCTATCCCCAAACACTCCGCCCAATTTTCATGTGCTGGACAACAAGCTCTATACAAAGAGAGGTTAGTGGTTCCACACAATAGCTCTCTTCACCAGAAACTTCTTTCTGAGGCACATGATACACCTGCAGCAGGTCATTGGGGATCTGAAGACTCTTAAGAGTCTTTCTTCTCGTTTTCTCTGGCTGATAAATGAACTTTGGGCCAAACTCAACCCAAAAGTTAGCTCATGAGGTGAGGATTGCCCAAGATCATATATAGTGACCAAGAAACCGTCCCCCCTCCCCCACCCCATGTGGGACTCAATATGCCCTCGTGCCCAGGCGTGTAAACTGGAATGTGGACAACATAAATGGAAGTCTAATATCAGTAATAATAAATTGGGCTCAGCCTGGCTCTGATACCATGATAAACGAACCTTAGGTCTAACTCAACTCTAAAAGCTAGCTCATGAGGTGAGGATTGCCCAAGACAATATAAGGAGACCAAGAAATCAAATCCTTTGAGTATTAATGGCACTTTCTTGTCACACACGACACCAAATGCTAACCTCCATTGCATCCAACCCACCCCCTATACATTGTGTGACATCCTCGTCGATCTTCCCGTCCTCCTAAATAACCGACCCAAGGTACTTGAAACTGCTTCCCTTGGGGATGACCTTTGATCCAAGCCTCACGTCCATGCTCGCTTCCCTCGACTAGACGCTGAACTTGCAGCTAAGTATTCTATCTTAGTCACGCTCAACTTGAAATCCTTGAACTCAAGGTACATTTTCCAAACCTCCAGCCTCTCATTAACATCCCCTCGTGTCTCATCAATCAGAACTATGTCATCAGCGAATAGCATACACCATGGCACCTCCCCTTGAATATGTCGTGTCAGAGCGTCCATCACTAGGGAAAATAAGAACCAGCTGAGCCCAAATCTTTGATGTGACCCATAACAACCGAGAAATGCTTTGAATCGCCTTCCACTATCCTAACCCGAGTCATAGCTCCGTCATACATGTCTTTGATCGCTCTAATGTAAGCTATTGGCACACCTCTCCCTGTGGACAACCTTTGAGTGTTTAAGATTCTTGCGCTCAAGTTTGTAAATATAATCCTTTTCCATTCACTTCTTTGTAGCCTCTAGCAATGTTTTCCTTTCACCCTCTTTTCTCTTGATACAAAAATGTAATAGTTTAAGGTTTCATCTCAAGGTCCTGAATTTTTGGTATATGAATTATCATGTCATAGATTATATTTAGTTCATTGTATTAAACCAATTAAGGAAATGTGCAAGGCATTATGATAAGCATTTAGACATCCAACCTGAGTATTGGTTTTGACCAAACTAATCCAGCACTCATACAACATTATAATTTTCAAGCTCCTTTCAATTTAATAGAAGATTCAGGCAGATATATAAGAACACTTGAAAATCGGTTTAACATATCAATGAAAAAGCAACATTAATGCAGAATGATGAACACCATTGTCAAAGTCTCAACAAATCAAGCTGCAGAAAATTGCTTTTTTTTTTCCATACTGGAAGGATGTGAGTGTTGAGTCTTGCTAGGGAATAAATTTAGTTCATTTTCCGCTCATACCGAATCTAATATGCGGAAAGACAACTTCTTGTGCGAAAAAACAACCTACAAAGAGTAACAAAGATAATTAATTGAAGTACATACTAAATAAAAATGTGGATGAAAAAAAGATACAATCATAAACTTCAAGTAATTCAAAAGGTGATCAAGTATATTCCATGATTAAGGATTTACTGGTAGATCTGGAATGGGGATTTTCTCATAGATCTTCAGCTGCAATGAAGGGAACTCATCTTTATCCGCATCACCTTCCTCAAAAATTTCCTTGATGTATAGTAAAATCAACTCTTGGTAAGCTGGCTCCTATCAGAATAAACATTCATATCATGTGAGGATGCAGATCCTAAGAGTAAAGTTTTCTAGCAAAAGATGAGCACCTAAGTGTTAAAATGTTTGCTGTAATGAAGTTCACTTGACTAAGAACAATTTTTGAAGGCTTATTCTTTAGGTTCAGCATAAGTATTCTTAAGGTGCATTCCATTGCTATTGCTAGAAATCAGGGTATTCGGTACTCAAAGTAATATATGAGATGCAACCTTTGCAATGAATTATTTAAAGCACTGCGGTCAGGTATAATATTTGCTAACCACGAAAAAATATCCAATTTTTATGAAATATATTGGAGTAACTCGAGGCCACTAATGTACAGTTTTAAGAAAGCAAAAATGGAAGAGAAAAAGAATGAATTGCAGTTGGCTTGGTGGTATAAAAGAATTTTGCTAATAAAAAATATAAGATAAAAGGAAAGGCAATCTCCAAAAAAAAACAAACAGAACATTAGCGCAAACGGAATAAATTGTCCTCCCTCGGTTTTAATTTATGTTAACCTAGTTGATTGGGCACGAAGCTTAAGAAAAAAGAGAAGACTTCTTAACTTGTGGTATAAAATGAGGCACATATATTTTGTGTGACTATCATCATTGCATTAAGGTAAATTGTTTTCAAATATGGAAATAGGTCATTCTTTTTGGCAACTAAAAAGGAAATAGGTTCACATAAATTGAAGTAGAGGCAGTAATATTTTTTTAGTATATGAATTGAAGAGCCCATGATATTCATTGTGCTTCAAGCAATTATGAAGTCAAAGAGTGGATATTAAGGCAGTAATGTCCTATGTTATGGGAACTGAACATGAATGTAATTGAAGTTACCTGGAGAGTTGATTTTGAGAGAAGAATGGAAATAGAGGTTCTCAACATTCTCCAAAGATCATTTGCACATGATTTCAGTGATGCGGGTTCCCATATATCGCTAAGTGATATCCTCGACAAAAAGATTGGCCTATACAGAAGATTCTCTTTGATGAAACGGTCATTTAAGAACTCAATGAAATTTAGATCTCATTCTTAAACCAAAGAAACTAACAACAACAACGGAAACAACAACAAAAACATTCATAGATTTAGGTACAATATGAGTTTTTCTTACACATAAGGAGTGTTTCAAGTTCTGTTAGAACACATAAACTCAGTCACATAGCAATATAGAATTTAGTACTCAAGTGGACAAACCTTAGATGAGATTCAGTTTCATTATCATCTATTTCAAGTTCAAATTGCTGTTTATGTGTTGACGGTAGAACTCCAATCAGCATCAGCAGCTTTTTTAGAAGCCTACCACGAGGCCCAACTGCCGAAAGATTTTCTTCATAACGAATTACAGCATTCTGTGCAGCTTTCTGAAGGGGAAGGTCATCTTCTGATAATGCGTCAACTTCAAATGGCTTATTTGATATGTGTTGGTACTTACTAGATGTTTGCTGGAAAATGGAAAAATCCTTCAACCAAAGCTTGACTTTTTGGGCCCAAATTTGAGCATTATCTTCCGTGATAGATCTTTCCAAAACCTGGATCAAGAATAAATAGCAATCTTAGAATGATTGTAAGGACCTTCAAAATTAAGGGAAATCTTTGCTTCTACATCAAACCACTAAATGTGCAAGGAAAAAGAACTATATCTCATCAAGTAGAAGCATCATAATAAAGCAAATCAATATGATTTCAAGTAATATGCAATCAAGAACCAACCAAGACCAGAATGATTGAGCTTGAGAATCAGTTGGCAGCAGCCTTCACATATTTCCCATAAAAAGACCAATCTTATATCATTTTCTACCATCTATCATCCAAAAATGGCCAATAGACTACCTATTTCCGCCACTGCGTGCTGCTTCCCTTAGCACATGACTTTCGGATTTCTCGTAATCTTGTCATGTCTGTCTCAATTAAAACAATCTGTTGATCTAGGAGAGCCTCTTAGTGAAATATTTGAAATGATGATCATTTGCCACAAATGTATAGTAGCTTTTTAGTAACTCTTTTGTTTAGCTTCCTTTGGCATATTTGAAGCAACTCATTTAAAGGGAATGCACTTAATTGGTGAATATTTGCAATTCTTTTGCAGATCCATGGAAATTTGTAACTGTGATTGCTATAAAATCCAAGAAATCAGGTTCATAGGTACCACATACCCTTCTAAACACATATTGGGGGACCCTTGCAAAACAACTTTTCAGGGTACCTGTTGATATGAGACAAAATTTACTACTCACTATTCATGCGTTACTATTCACAGTACTGTTCATGTGAAGAAGTTTTTTGGACAAAAGTGGTGGGACCCACTTTTGACAATTGAAGAAGTATTAGGCATGTGCCTAATAAATGTTTCTTTGGTTTGGTAGCCAATCTTGTTGACTTGGTTTGGTTAGGTAGCCAACTTTGTTGAATTAGTTTGGTTTGGTAGCCAACCTTGTTGAATTTCTTTGGGTTGGTAGCCAACTTTGTTGAATTGTGAAAAGTGTGTAAATTGCCAAATATTGTAGGCTTTAGAGAGTGAAGTTTTGGCTATAAAAGGAGAGCTTCAACTCTCATTTCCACAACACCAACAAAGAACACCTAGAGTGAGAGAGTGATTAAAATACTCTTGTAATATCCTCATATTTTACCATATAGTGATATCATCGGTTGTTCCTGTGGTTTTTTCCCGAAAGGGTTTTTCCACGTTAAATCCTTGTGTTCTCATTTTTACTTTTCTCCTTATATTTCCTTTCTTTATTGTCGATATAATTTTAACAAGTGGTATCAGAGCATAGGTTTATTAGCTCAAAGTTATATCGACATGTCTTCATTGAAATATGATTTACCACTCTTGGATCGAGACACAAGATTTACTTTATGGCAAGTGAAGATGCGAGCTGTATTGGCTCAGTTGGATCTTGATGATGCGCTGTTAGGTCGTGATAAAATGTCCGCTTCTTGGTCAGATGAGGAGAAGGAACGAAATGATCGTAAGGCTCTCTCATATTCATCTTCATTTATCTAATAGTATTTTGCAGGAAGTTTTGAAAGAAACAACTGCAGCCTCCTTATGGTTGAAATTAGAGCAAATCTGTATGACCAAAGATCTCACAAGTAAGATGCACCTAAACAAAAATTGTTTTCCCACAAGCTGCAAGAAGGTGGATCATTGATGGATCATCTATCCGTTTTTAAAGAGATCATTACAGATTTAGAAGCAATGGAGGTCAAATATGATGAAGAAGATTTGGGTTTGATTCTTTTATGTTCTTTGCCTATTTCTTATTCAAATTTTAGAGATACCATATTATATTGTCGTGATACTTTAACTCTTCAAGAAATTTATGATGCTTTGCATGCCAAAAAAAAGATGAAAAATATGGTGTCTACTGGAGGATCAAGTTCTCCAGCAGAAAGTCTAACGGTTCGTGGCAGACCAACAGACAAGAAGTCAAATGCTGACTTTAAAGGCAAGAACTCAAATAATTCTAGAGCCAGATCAAAGTCTAGGAGTCGAAAATATTGCAGATATTGCAAAAAGGATGGCCATGAAATTTCTGAATGTTATAAGCTGAAAAACAAGGAGAAGAAAGCTTCCACCAGCAACTCAAAACCAAGTCAAGATGATGAAGGAAAAGCAGCCTATGCAGTTGAAGAAAATTCCAACGGAGAAGTTCTTGTAGCTTTTGCTGGATGTGCCAAAACCAATGAAGAATGGATTCTTGACTCAGCGTGTACTTTTCACATGAGTCCAAACAGAAGTCGGTTTATCAACTATCAACCTATCGAAGGTGGTTCTGTTTTAATGGGTGATGATGCACCATATAAAATTGCATGGATTGGTTCAATCCGAATCAAGATGTTCGATGGTGTCATCAAAACTTTAGTTGATGTTCGACATGTTCCAGGTTTAAAGAGAAATCTCATCTCCCTGAGTACTCTTGATCTCAAAGGGTACAAGTATTCTGGTGAAGGTGGAGTTTTTTTAAAGGTTTCCAGAGGTGCTTTGGTAGTAATGAAAGCAGACCTTAAATCTGCAAACCTGTATCATCTACAGGGTACTACAATTACAGGTGATGTTAATGTTACTTCAAATAAATCATCTGTTTCTGATACTACTAACCTTTGGCATATGCGTCTTGGGTATATGAGTGAAGTTGGTTTGTCAGTTTTAAGCAAAAGAGGACTCCTTGATGGCCGATGCACAGGAAAGCTGGATTTCTGTGAACACTGCATTTTTGGAAAGCACAAGAGAGTAAAATTCAACACCTCAGTACATACAACTCAAGGCATTCTTGATTATGTACACTCTGATATTTGGGGACCATCTCAAGAGGCATCACTTGGCGCTGCTCGATACATGCTCACTGTAATTGATGACTACTTAAGAAGAGTCTGGCCATATTTCTTAAAGCATAAATCAGAAGCATTCGCTGCATTCAAAGAATGGAAAGTCATGGTGGAAAGGCAGACTGTAAGGAAGGTTAAAAAGCATCGCACTGATAATGGGATGGAGTTTTGTTCAAATGAGTTCAATTCCTATTGCAAGTCTGAAGGCATTGTTAGGCACCACACTGTTCCTCATACTCCTCAACAGAACGGTGTGGCTGAACGTATGAATAGAACTATTATTTCGAAAGCCCGTTGCATGTTATCTAACGCGGGGTTGTCTAAGCGTTTTTGGGCTGAAGCAGCTTCTACTGCCTGTTATCTTATCAATATGTCACCTTCTATTCCACTTGATAAGAAGACTCCAATTGAGGTATGGTCTGGTTCCCCAACAGTTTATTCAAATTTAAAAATTTTTGGTTGCACTGCATATGCTCATGTTGATAACGGGAAATTAGAGCCTAGAGCTATTAAATGTATTTTTCTTGGCTACATGTCTGGAGTTAAAGGTGATAAATTGTGGTGTCCTGAAACTAAAAAGGTTGTTATTAGTAGAAATGTGGTTTTCAACGAGTCAGAATATTCTTCTACTAATATTCCTGTTGAGTGTCAAAAGAAGACAAGTGTGCAGGTGGAGCAATCTGCTAATTCAGGACAGACTCCAGAAAAAGAAAATTCTATGAGCCAAGATACTTCTGTTGAAGAAGAGTCTCCTGCTACTGCTCAACAACCACAACGTTCTATAGCAACTGATAGACCTAGGAGGGTCATTCAACCTCCTAAGAAATTAATTGAAGAAATTAATGTGGTTGCTTATGCTTTAAATGTTGCTGAACAAATTGAAGGTAGCTCAGAACCTTCAACTTATTCTGAAGCAATTACTTCAGATGATTGCAACAATTGGATAACTGCAATGCATAATGAGATGGAATCTCTTGATAAAAATGGTACTTGGGAGTTGGTAAAAATACCTGAAGAGGCCCATCCGCTGCAAATGGATTTTCAAGAGAAAAGAAGGCATTACTCCTAATGAGGAAGCAAGATACAAAGCAAGGCTTGTTGCTAAAGGCTACAGTCAGATTCCAGGTATTGACTTCACTGATGTTTTCTCTCCAGTTGTGAAACATAGCTCTATTCGCACAATACTTAGTATTGTTGCTATGCATGATTATGAGCTTGAGCAATTAGATGTAAAAACTGCATTTTTACATGGAGAATTGGAAGAAGACATTTATATAGAACAGTCGGAAAGCTTCACTGTTCCTGGAAAAGAGAATCTGGTATGTAGATTAAAGAAATCGCTTTATGGTTTGAAGCAGTCTCCCAGGCAATGGTATAAGAGGTTTGACTCTTTTATGCTCTCTCAAAATTTTAAAAGATCAAATTATGATAGTTGTGTTTATTTTAAGTCAGGCAATAGTTCACCTATATTTGCTGCTTTATGTTGATGATATGTTGATTGCTGCAAAAGATAAAGCAGAAATAGGTAAACTCAAAGCACAAATAAGTAATGAATTTGAGATGAAAGATCTGGGTCCAGCCAAAAAGATTCTTGGTATGGAAATTATTCGGAAAAGACAGTTTGGAAAATTGTACCTTAGTCAACAAGGGTATATTGAGAAAGTCCTTCAACGATTTAATATGCATAATGCCAAGCCTGTGAAAACTCCGTTGGCTGCTCATTTCAAACTTTCTTTAGCCTCATGTCCACAGTCAGAGGAAGAGATTAAAGACATGGCTAAAGTACCGTATGCTAGTGGCGTTGGTTAATTGATGTATGCCATGGTATGTTCTCGTCCTGATTTATCTCATGCTTTGAGTGTTGTTAGCAGGTATATGGCTAATCCTGGAAAAGAACACTGGAAAGCAGTGCAATGGATTTTCAGATATTTGTGTGGTACTTCAAATGTTTGCTTAGAAATCGGAAGTTCCAAAAATGGACTTATTGGTTATGTGGACTCTGATTATATTGGAGACTTGGATAAAAGAAGATCTCTGACAGGTTATGTCTTTACCATTGGTGGCTGTGCTGTAAGTTGGAAGGCAAGTTTGCAAGCCTCTGTTGCCTTATCCACTACTGAAGCAGAATATATGGCAATTTCTGAAGCTCTTAAAGAAGCTATTTGGCTGAGAAATTTATATGGTGAGCTTTGTGGAGACAAGTCATGCACAAAAATATTTTGTGATAGTCAGAGTGCAATTCATCTCATGAAGGATCAAATGTTTCATGAGAGAACGAAGCATATTGATGTACGTTATCATTTTATTCGAGAAGTTATTGCTCGAGGTGATGTTCAAGTTAAAAAGATCAGCACTCATGACAATCCGGCGGACATGCTGACGAAGCCGGTTCCAGCAACTAAGTTTGAGCTGTGCTCAAATTTGGTTGGTATGACAATCTAGTTTCAAAAGATTGTTTACAACCGATGATCTAATGATGAGGAGTTTATTGAAGTGAAAACTTCGTTTTTGTTACAAGAGTAAATTATGTCTCAAGGTGGAGATTGTTGATATGAGACAAAATTTACTACTCACTATTCACGCGTTACTATTCACAGTACTGCTCATGTGAAGAAGTTTTTTGGACAAAAGTGGTGGGACCCACTTTTGACAATTGAAGAAGTATTAGGCATGTTCCTAATAAATGTTTCTTTGGTTTGGTAGCCAATCTTGTTGACTTGGTTTGGTTAGGTAGCCAACTTTGTTGAATTAGTTTGGTTTGGTAGCCAACCTTGTTGAATTTTTTTGGGTTGGTAGCCAACTTTGTTGAATTGTGAAAAGTGTGTAAATTGTCAAATATTGTAGGCTTTAGAGAGTGAAGTTTTGGCTATAAAAGGAGAGCTTCAACTCTCATTTCCACAACACCAACAAAGAACACCTAGAGTAAGAGAGAGATTAAAATACTCTTGTAATATCCTCATATTTCAAACTTTCTTTAGCCTCATGTCCACAGTCAGAGGAAGAGATTAAAGACATGGCTAAAGTACCGTATGCTAGTGGCGTTGGTTCATTGATGTATGCCATGGTATGTTCTCGTCCTGATTTATCTCATGCTTTGAGTGTTGTTAGCAGGTATATGGCTAATCCTGGAAAAGAACACTGGAAAGCAGTGCAATGGATTTTCAGATATTTGTGTGGTACTTCAAATGTTTGCTTAGAAATCGGAAGTTCCAAAAATGGACTTATTGGTTATGTGGACTCTGATTATATTGGAGACTTGGATAAAAGAAGATCTCTGACATGTTATGTCTTTACCATTGGTGGCTGTGCTGTAAGTTGGAAGGCAAGTTTGCAAGCCTCTGTTGCCTTATCCACTACTGAAGCAGAATATATGGCAATTTCTGAAGCTCTTAAAGAAGCTATTTGGCTGAGAAATTTATATGGTGAGCTTTGTGGAGACAAGTCATGCACAAAAATATTTTGTGATAGTCAGAGTGCAATTCATCTCACGAAGGATCAAATGTTTCATGAGAGAACGAAGCATATTGATGTACGTTATCATTTTATTCGAGAAGTTATTGCTCGAGGTGATGTTCAAGTTAAAAAGATCAGCACCCATGACAATCCGGCGGACATGCTGACGAAGCCGGTTCCAGCAACTAAGTTTGAGCTGTGCTCAAATTTGGTTGGTATGACAATCTAGTTTCAAAAGATTGTTTACAACCGATGATCTAATGATGAGGAGTTTATTGAAGTGAAAACTTCGTTTTTGTTACAAGAGTAAATTATGTCTCAAGGTGGAGATTGTTGATATGAGACAAAATTTACTACTCACTATTCACGCGTTACTATTCACAGTACTGCTCATGTGAAGAAGTTTTTTGGACAAAAGTGGTGGGACCCACTTTTGACAATTGAAGAAGTATTAGGCATGTTCCTAATAAATGTTTCTTTGGTTTGGTAGCCAATCTTGTTGACTTGGTTTGGTTAGGTAGCCAACTTTGTTGAATTAGTTTGGTTTGGTAGCCAACCTTGTTGAATTTTTTTGGGTTGGTAGCCAACTTTGTTGAATTGTGAAAAGTGTGTAAATTGTCAAATATTGTAGGCTTTAGAGAGTGAAGTTTTGGCTATAAAAGGAGAGCTTCAACTCTCATTTCCACAACACCAACAAAGAACACCTAGAGTAAGAGAGAGATTAAAATACTCTTGTAATATCCTCATATTTTACCATATAGTGATATCATCGGTTGTTCCTGTGGTTTTTTCCCGAAAAGGGTTTTTCCACGTTAAATTCTTGTGTTCTCATTTTTACTTTTCTTCTCATATTTTTTTCTTTATTGTCGATATAATTTTAACAAAAAGGAAAATCTGATGTACCAGTAGTCACATCCTAAGTCAACCAAATACTAACTTTCTTCATAGGTTTGACTATCAGAAAGAAAACTCTTTGTAGAAACTTTGACTGCAATTAATCTAGTTTTTCAACAATTAGCACGCCCTTCTGCCTCTCAGTTGCATAACCACGTCTGCATGCAAAAGTTAATGACTTTAATACAAGAATATTAATTTACTTGTCAAAAAGAAAATCGAGTGGGAAAGAAAGATAAGTCAATAAAGAGATGTAAGGAAAAGTGTAGAACTGAACAGAAAATAAATGAGGAATAACATGAGTAGGATTAAAGTTGTTAAAAGTCAAGTAAATCATTAAGAATATTGTGCTGAACATAATGATTATATCATAATAAATACTATCTCAAGAATTAGGAATTTTTCCATTCTTCACGTAGCTCAAACCCACAAATAAAGAGTCCTCTTTGCTGTTAAAAGTCAACTTCAATATTGTTTCTCGCTTATTTTCTATTTGCACATTGTAGCAGAACTTTTACGATCTCAGTAATGTGAAAATATCTGTCAGCCAAAAACCTTAAGGCAACGATTGGAGGGTCCAAGACCTTTGTAAAAACTTTTAGGTATCCTTTATCCCGTTTGGAACTTTTAATAACTAAACACCATCCTGCAAAATCCAATTTTGGGATTCACGTGTGAACTTTGAATGCAGACTTACGACTCTAAATATGGACTTGGTAAAACTATACGGTAATAGTGGATGACGAGCTTTATAGACTTATTTAATTGCTTTGGAAATCTGATGTAGACTTTAACTCAACAATTAGCTTCCCCAGCTGGCGACCGGTGTGAGCGCGTGATTTTGCCTCGCTCGAAATGTTCCTATAAAATTCATTAAAATTAGGATTTTCTTTTATTGTCTGAATTTTTAGGAATTAATTGTGTGATTCCGTGTTTATTCCGTGACACAGATAAAGTGTCTTCGAGGGGACATTATTTTTCCTACAAATGGGTTGAAGGACGCAGCGGAGGTTTTTGGCCACAGACAAGTTCATTACTGACAGAAGAATTGATCGCGGCTGGAACAACAGATCATTCAAGGACAAAGAAACATCAGGTTCTGAGGGTCCTTCCTATCCCATGCTATCAGAATACAACTTAAATGTCAGTGTAGTAAAATTGGTATCGGTTATGATGAACATTAAAGAAGTGCAATTCCTGATGTCGCTAAGGTCTGATCCCAACCAGAGGGACCATAAATTATAGTGCGAATACAATGGGACGAATGGCCACATGACTGGGGACTGTCGTCATTTTTATGAAGAGGTGGCGATATTACTAAAAATAGCCATCTTAAGGAATTCTCAAGTGACAAGTCCAAGAATAATTAGAGTCATCACTGTGACAATGCAGACCCCTCAAAAAAGGAAAAGATCCCCCGCTCCATACGATTAACATGACTTTTGGGGGGAACGAGATTAATGAAGGTACCTTCTTGTCATCAAAAAAGATTAAGTCAACAGTAACCCACAGCAAGAGGCTATGAGAAGTTGCCGAGGACGACATCACTTTCATGGAGAATGCAGACAGATTCTTGCTACTACATAATGATGCACTAGAATTTCTTTAAATGTATTAGAATTTAAAATCTAATATGTAACGGTGGATCTAGGATGTTCAGCCAATATCATACAGTGGAGTGTATTGGAGTAGGCTAAACTTATCGGAAGCATCATTCTGGCCATAAAACTCATAATCGAATTCAACATCACAAGATTAACTACCCAATGAGAAATCTTGCTACCCATAAATATTGAGGGGACGATGAATACAACCTTTTTCGAGGTTTTGGACGATGATATACGTTATAACATTATTTTGGGAAGACCGTGATTGCACCAAATGAGAGTCATACAATCAATATATCAGTAATTATTGAAATTCCCAGTTCTCAAATGGATCAAATAGATAAAAGGTGATCAATTAGTAGAAAGGGATATGAATGTTATTTCAGTCTCCAGTAACAAAGGGAAAGAGAATGCGGCATAGCAATTACAGGAACTAGTTCTTGTTCACGAATCAATTAAAGTTAACCAGGGGAAGAAGCGTCAGAATCTTATCAGATGCCGAGATATTTTCGGGTATCAGAAGAGACAGACGCAACGAATTCCACAGTGGAAGAGGTCGAAGTTGCATTGTTTGAAAATTTCTTGGAGAGGAAATTCCACTTGGGGACAGGACTGAACCCTAAGCTGCAGTCTGAGTTTATTAAGTATAATGCCAATTGTTTTGTGGTCATATGTGGATATGATAGTGTTGGAAACACGTTCTCAATGCAATTTACTAAAACGTGTGTTCTTTTGTGTAGGTTTTGATGAATGACAAACAAAGCGAAAACTGATATATGACGAAGTTCAAGAAACAAGCGCACAATTGATATACAACGAGATTCAAGCTCAAGACAAAGTTTTATAAGTTTAATTGAGTCATTCTTATTTGTGATCTTGATCCTACAACTTGACTCGTAACATGGCTTCTCTCATAAAACTATTTTCCAAAATCATGCATATTTAATTTAACGTCAAATGATTTTAAATCAGGCATATTTACAGTAGTCAAAATAATTTTTAGATATGCCTTAAAAATCTGGACTAAGATAATCGATTATGTACTTATGATAATCGATTGTTTTTAAGCCAAGACTGCATGACAATCGATTGTGAACTAATGACAATCGATTGTGAGTAAGACAGTGAGCATCAGGTTTTTCAAACCTGCATGACAATCGATTGTGAACAAATGACAATCGATTGTGATGACCAGACTTTTTCAAAACTATTAAATAATCGATTGTGAGTATATAACAATCGATTGTCAAGAGGCAGTGTCTAAAATGATTTTCAAAAACTGGTAAGTAATCGATTGTTGACTTTGTGCAATCGATTGTGAAGCTGACCGTTGTCGTAAAGTTTTCAAATACCGTCAGGTAATCGATTATTGATTCTGTATAATCGATTGTTGTGATTAAAATCCGAAAAAGATTTTTTGAACGTTATTGGGTAATCGATTATTGGTTTGGTATAATCGATTGTTTTGATTAAAATCCGGAGAAGATTTTTTGAACGTTGCTGAGTAATCGTTTGTTGATTCTGGACAATCGATTGTTTGGGGTAAAATCTGGAAAGGATTTTTTGAACGTTGCCAGTAATCGATTATGGATTGTAAGTAATCGATTATCAAGCGTAAAATCTGGGATTGAATTTTGATCTGACTGGCAGACAATCGATTGTTGGGGTTTGACAATCGATTGTCAGTGAGTAAAATCAGCAACTCTTAATTGGCAATTAGGCAACGGTAATGCCAAGTTTTTCAACTATAAATACAGCTTCATTTCAGTGTTTTAAACACAACAACATACTACAACTGATCATTACATTGCTATAAGCTTGCATACTTTTGTTTATCATTTTATATTCAATTTCATAAAGCTTTTGAGAGCCATATTCTTGTCCAAAGTTGTTGTGATCTAGAGCTTACTTCTTTTACTCATACCTACTCATGAAGGAGTATTTTGTTTGAGTGTTAAGTGTTTTACACACTTGTAAGAGAATTGTGATTCTCTTGTTGTAAGGAACCTGTGTTTCCTTGGTTGAAGTCTTGGAGTGTTGTATCTCCGAGCAAAGGTGTTAAGGCTTGTGTCCTTAAGTTGTAAAGGTTTGTTGAGCACCCGTAAGCTTAACAAGTTAGTGGAAAATCTCGAGAGAGTCTCTCGAGGACTGGACTAGCCACGTGTTGTGGTGAACCAGAATATATCTGTGCGTTCTTTCCTTTTATTTATTTAACGCACTTAATTATTTCCTACAAATTTTAAATTCCGCAAGTTTACGCTAAATTTTATTATAACGCTATTCACCCCCCCTCTAGCGTTAAGCGTATTTTCTAACAGATAGGTATCCAACAAAAGTGGTCATACACATGTTAAGCTTAGATCCCAGCATCCCTCCGGTAAGACAAAAGAAACACCCTATTGCAGAGGCCATGAATAAATTCGTTAAAGAAGAGGTAACTCGCCTACTTGATATCGATTTGATGTGAGAGGTATTGTATCCAAAATAGCTAGCTAACATAGTAGTAGTGCGTAAGAAGAACAATAATTTTTGCATGTGCGTAGATTATACATACTTGAATAAGGAATGCCCGAATGACTCATTCCCGCTGCCAAACATCGATCAAATAATTGATGAAACGGCTGGGCACTGTCACACCTCTTTTTTGTCCACAACCCAATTACGAGGTTGAGTTAGAAGAGTTTTTCCAATTTAAGTGACGTTTTGAAAAAGGATTATTTATTATTTAGAGTCGCCACTTGGAATTGAGTTTTGGTGTTCGAAGTCACCTTTTATTTGAATCCCTTTTCAAAAGAAAGGTTTGACTCTTAATTTATGATCTATGAAAGTAGAAGACTAAGTAAGAAATTCTTTTGACCGAGGGGAAGGTGTAAGGCACCCCTCGAGACCCGTGGTTCTAGCACGGTCTCTTCTATTGATTAATGTAAGGATTAAATCAATCTTTAGCTATTCTTGTATTTTATAGATTATGGCCTATTTATTACCGCTTCACTTAATTTATTATATTTTTTATTAATTATTTTGACCAAGATGTGATACACACACAAGGTACTTCCTTGAAATCAAATATTAAACCAAGTACGGAACGTACACATAGTTATAACATACTTATTTTAAATTAAAAAGGAATCACGACGCGGAATGCGCACATGATCCTTTTATTATTTAAGCGTATCAATCCCAGGGTTCGGGTATGAACACATGGGCTAGTATTTTACAGTGCATCTAAAAATTTCTAGCATTATTAGACGATTCTATTTATTTATCTATTTTATTATTGTTACTTTTAACTGTTATGATAAATCTTAAGGTTTTAACGTAAGAAAATAACTAAGAGATAACCATTGGCCTAGAAGATAGAACCAAATTAACGAAGCTTTCTATTGATGCGTTATAATTTAAACAAACTTACATTATTAGATTTATCATTATCAGGAGACATTTATAAAAAAAATGCAAAATCCACCCATATTTATCAATAGAGCTTAATATAAAATAATAATCTTAATTAACAATCGTATTGTTCTGTGTGTTTAACTTGCCGTAATTTGATATACACATCTATATCAACATGAATTTAATTTAACTATTAAAGAACAAAATTTCAGCAGCTTAAATAATAAACTAACACGTGTTCCAACAAAATTTTGTCAATCACATTTTTTTTATACCAAATATATAAATATAACTTCTAAGAAAAATAAACAAAACTATAACGAAGTAAAAAAATTCTTTAGGCACTCATAAAAATTGAAAGAAAGGGAAAGAATAAAAAGAACTCATCTTAGTTATTATTTTACTAAGGTCGCAAACAATCAAGCGATATACATTAGATCGAACAAAAATTTTAATTGTCATGGAAATCTAAAATTAAAGATTAAAATAAACTCACCTAAGAATCTATTAATTATCATAGAAGTCGTCCTCTTTTAAACGAATTTTTTTTAACTTCATACTAAATAATACTGAGAATGCATAAATCGAATACGATTAAAACTTCTCAAATTCTTAAATATAAAATGACGCAAAAGATATCTGCAAACATATGTAACCATCTATGATCCAAATATTAAAGAGACAGAGATGAACCCTTTTTTTGAAGATTTCAACAAAATTACTGCTACAATCTACTCATTTCCAAAGCTAGCAATACTAACCTTTTTAGAACCACGAACACAGGACCGCGAACGAAATCCCGAACTCCGTCTCTAAAACTCTCTTCCTTTTTTGTTGCCTTTTTTCTTTCTTTCTCTCTGTTTCCTTTCTTTCTTTCTCATTTTTTTCCTTCTTTTGCTTCTTTTTTATTTCAACGTTTTTTTTCTTTCTTTTCTCTTCCTTCTATTCTTTTTTTCGTTTCTTTCGTTGTTCTTTTTCTTTCCGTTCTCTTTCTCTTTTTTTTTTTTTTGTTTTATCAACGTTTTTGTTTTCTTCCCTTTCTCTCCTTCTGTTATTTTTTTTTTTCGTTTCTTTCTTTGTGTTATGTAATAATATAAAAGACAAGAACAATAATGTAAGAAAAAGAGCAATAGAGAGAAGAGTAGAGAGAGTTCTTCTTATTGATACTTAGAGAATGTTAGGAGTTATTTACAATGGTAGAGAGCACCTCTATTTATAGGGAGGAGGGTGATTTATCTACCAAGAATAGAACTCTAGAATCTCTCTAATTAAAGACATTCACCTTAAATAGAAGTGTATTTATAACACTCCCCCTTGAATGTCTATTCAATGATGTGCCTCGTTAAAACATTAAAACAAAACCCAATGGGAAAAATTAAAGTAAGGAAAAAGAGTACACATGTTTGAATATGCGCCTATTGGTTGCCTCGTTAAAAACCTCGCAAGGAAAACCCGGTGGGACAAAACCTTGTAAGGAAAAAAGAGTGCAACGCGCCTTAACTCCCCCTGATAAGAACATCAATTTATGTCCTTAAGTCTTCGCATCCCGATCTTGTGAACTAGCTTCTTGAAGGTTGACTTTGGTAGAGATTTTGTAAACAAATCAGCCATATTTTCGCTTGAACGAATCTGTTGAACATTGATATCACCATTCTTTTGAAGATCATGTGTGAAGAATAACTTTGGTGAAATATGCTTCGTTCTATCTCCTTTTATGAATCCTCCCTTCAATTGAGCTATACATGCTGCGTTATCTTCATACAAAGTTGTGGGTAGTTTATCACACTTCAAACCACATTTGTCTTGGATATGATGTATTATCGACCTTAACCACACACACTCCCTACTTGCTTCATGAATAGCAATTATCTCGGCATGATTAGATGAAGTAGCCACAATTGATTGCTTAGTCGATCGCCAAGATATGGCGGTTTCTCCACAGGTAAACACATAACCCGTTTGAGATCGAGCCTTGTGTGGGTCGGACAAATATCCAGCATCAGCATAACCAACAAGATCCAGGCTGCAATTCTTGCCATAAAATAAGCCCATATCGGTAGTTCCCTTTAGGTACCGCAATATGTGTTTGATCCCATTCCAATGTCTCCTCGTAGGAGCCGAGCTAAATCTTGCTAAGACATTAACTGAAAATGATATGTCAGGTCTTGTAGTATTTGCAAGATACATTAGTGCGTCAATTGCGCTAAGATATGGTACTTCAGGACCAAGTAGCTCTTCATTCCTTTCTTGTGGTTGGAATGGATCTTTGTTCACATCAAGTGATCGAACAACCATCGGTGTACTTAAAGGATGTGCTTCATCCATGTAAAACCGTTTCAATACCTTTTCTGTATAGGTAGATTGATGAACAAAAATTCCGTTTGCCAAATATTCAATTTGCAAACCAAGACATAGTTTAGTCTTTCCGAGATCTTTCATCTCGAATTCATCCTTTAGATAATCAATTGCCTTTTGGAGTTCTTTAGGGGTTCCAATAAGGTTTATGTCATCAACATATACGGCAAGTACAACAAATTCCGATGTTGTTTTCTTTATAAAACACACGGGCAAATGGCGTCATTTATATAGCCTTCTTTTAACAAGTACTCACTAAGACGATTATACCACATTCGTCCAGATTGCTTTAGACCATACAAGGATCTTTGCAATTTAATTGAGAACATTTCCCGAGATTTTGAGTTATGCGCGTTTGGCATCTTGAGTCCATCGGGAATTTTCATGTATATCTCATTATCAAGTGAGCCATAAAGATAGGCAGTAACTACATCCATTAAGTGCATGTCAAGCTTTTCATGGACAACAAAACTTATGAGATAACGAAAGGTTATCGCATCCATTACAGGCGAATATATCTCTTCATAATCGACACCAGGCCTTTGAGAAAAATCTTGTGCAACAAGGCGTGCCTTATATCTTTGTACCTCGTTTTTCTCATTTCTTTTGCGTACAAAGACCCATTTATAGCCGACAGGCTTAACACCATTAGGTGTTTTAACTATAGGGCCAAAAACTTCACGTTTTGCCAGCGAATTCAATTCTCATTGAATTGCTTCTTGCCACTTTGGCCAATCCTGTCTTTTTCGACATTCTTCAACAGATTGAGGTTCGAGATCCTCACATTCTTGCATAATGCTAGATGCTACATTATAAGCAAAGGCATTATCCACCACAATATCCACTCGATTAATATTTGCCTCAATATTAATTGGATTTAGGGATAGTTCCGTATTTTCCAGAGTCTCGGGCTCAATGGATTCTTCATGAATCTCAGAATTTGTTAAATCATGAGATTCTTTCGTGGTGTCATTTTGATCGTTCTTTTTCCTCTTTCTAGGATTTCGATCTTTGGAACCTAATGGTCTGCCACGCTTCAGGCGTGCATTCGACTCATTGGATATGACACTAGATGATTGTCCAACAGGGACATCAATACGGATTGGAACATTTTCCGCGGGAATGTGGGATTTCGTTATCCTTTTCAAGTCCGTAAATGCGTCAGGCATTCGATTTGCTATTCTTTGCAAATGGATAATCTTTTGTACCTCTCTTTCACAAATAGAGGTATGTGGATCAAGATGAGATAATGATGCATTTTTCCACAAAATTTCCCGTTTGGTTTCACCAACTTCTCCCCCTAATTTTGGGAAAAGTGTCTCATCAAATCGACAGTCTGCAAATCGTGCAGTAAACAAGTCGCCTGTCAATGTTTCGAGGTAGCGAATGATGGAGGGCGATTCAAACCCAACATATATTCCTAACCTTCTTTGCGGACCCATTTTGGTGCGGGATGGCGGTGCTAAAGGCACATATACTGCGCATCCAAAAATTCGTAAATGGGATATATTGGGTCCATGACCCAAAACCAATTGCAACGGGGAATATTTGTGTCAATTCGTCAGTCAGAGACGAACTAGCATTGCTGTATGTAAAATGGCATGTCCCCAAACCGAAGTGGGCAGCCGACAAACTAAAATGCTGCATGCAAAATGGCATGAACCCAAACCAAAATTGGGCAGCCGACGAACTAGCATTGCTGCATGCAAAATGGCGTGAACCCAAACCGAAATGGGCAGCCGACAAACTAAAATGCTGCATGCAAAATGGCATGAACCCAAACCAAAATTGGGCAGCCGACGAACTAGCATTGCTGCATGCAAAATGGCGTGAACCCAAACCGAAATGGGCAGCCTCGTTTTCATGAAGAATTCAAGATTATTCTCATCTATTGTCTCAATATGATATCCATTTTGAATGATATCTTTAAAACTCAACAAGTTCCTTTTTGACTTGGAGGAGAACATTGATATCATTAAAACTCAACAAGTTCTTCTTAGACTTGGAGGAGAATATTGCATTCTCTAAGATAAACGTCATGCCTTTGGGCAGAGTTACAGTTGCTCTTCCGGAGCCTTCAATCAATTTACTTCCCATGGTTTCACATATAAAAGAAGTACACGAACATATGAATAAATAAGTTCAATTCGTTTGTGTCACATAATATTTTCAAAATTTGCAGCTAACAGTTGACTAACGAAATCAGATATGTTATCCATAATAGATTACTTTGCAGTTTGAAAATTTCAGTTTAAACATTTTCTTCAAACAATCGATTGTTAAACACAAACAATAGATTGTTGAACATTGACAACCGATTGTTAAACACACACAATCGATTATTTGCTATTTTGAAAAACTTCAGATCTTACTGTCTTAAGACAATCGATTGTTAAATATAGACAATCGATTGTTGGCTTATTTTGAAAAATTCCAGAACATACTGTCTTAAGACAATCGATTGTTATGCATAGACAATCGATTGTTGGCTATTTTGAAAAATTCCAGAGCACACTGTTTTAAGACAATCGATTGTTATGCATAGATAATCGATTGTTGACTATTTTGAAAAATTCCAGATTACACTGTTATAACGACAATCGATTGTTAGACATAGACAATCGATTGTGGATGATTTTTGAAAATTTCCAGGTTATACCGTTTTAAAGACAATCGATTGTCAAACATAGACAACCGATTGTTGACTGTTTTTGAAAAATTCCAGATCACACTGTTTTAAAGACAACCGATTGTTGATCATTGACAGTCTATTGTTTTGCAGTTTTTATGCAAAAAATGAGATAACCGACTAGTTTTTCAGGTTAGTCGATTACCTCTACTGGAAAGTAAAAATATTATTGATATTTGAGCATATTGATACATTCTAAAGAACTAATACTAACATTATATCATGAATTAACTAATACGAGCTAATACTAATGGCTATTAGTTTATTCATTCACTAATACAAACGAGTAAAATAAAATCAAACAGCTCCATCTTCTTTCATCACGGATCCATCACCGATTAGGTGGTCTATCTTCCCCTCGGGTTGCTCAAAGAAGTCTGCCACATCCAAGTGGGTGATGTCAAAGTTTTCGTCAGAGACAAAATTCGTTTCAGGGCGTTTACTCTTTCGAGATGCTTGATAAAGGTCAACCAAAAGTCATGGTATACGGCAAGCCTTTGACTAGTGCCCGTTTTCACCGCAACGATAATATATAGTTTATAAACTATTTGCTTTTGGGTTCTTATCGTATCGTGCTTGTGGCAGAGTGACCAACTTCAGGTTGTCATATCTCTTCTTTAAGCCATTCCACAAGATAGGTGGATCTTTGACGGTGAGATATTCAATCTTCAAACCTTCATCAAGGTGATGGCGCAAGAAAATCAAGGCCTTAGCATAGTTTTGGGTGGATGCATTATTTCTGTCTTTAATGGCGTCTCCAAGACCCATAGCATCCAAAATGGATTTAAGTATCCAACACCCATATCATATAGTTCTTGCCCGAAATTTCAAGGGCAACGAACTTTCTTTTCATAATGTCAGACATAAACCAAAATTACATCAAGAGCGTGTTCATACTTACGGGCTCTATTACAATTATCACATTCACTTCAGGGAATGGATCAAAATCATGTGCTTTACACAATCTCATGTCAAATATTACTTTCATAAAGTGAAAGATTATTTTGAGAATCCTTATTGTTCTCATTACCACAATAATGACGATTATAACTTCGTCTATTGCCATGTCCACATCCATTGATACCTTTACGGTAATTAGTCTTTCTTTCATACTTATCACATACTGCTACCACATTCTCTAAAGGGAATGGAGCAAATTCAATTGGACGGAATTCTTTGCCACGTCCACATTCATTGATACCTTCATGGTAATATTTTAGTCTTCTTTCAGACTTATCATATACTGCTTCCACATTCTCTAAAGGGAATGGAGCAAATTCAATGGGACGGATTTTCAATTATTTGCCCACAATCATACATGAATTTAATCATGGCAGGACATAGAGATTTTACCACTTCGTGTGGTTATAATTTCTTACAAACTCCTTTAGAGTTATAATCAAACTTTGTTGTCTATGTTTGTATATAAAATCAAATTATAGAATTTCAAAAATTTGAAAGGGAAAAATAAAATACTTACCTTTAAGGTATACCAATTCTATTTTCAATGTTTTCTCCTTTCTTCCTTTCCTTTCTTTCTTTCTCTTTTCAACGTTTTTGCTTTCCAGAATATTTTTTTTTCTTTTGTTTTCTGTTTCTCGTTCCTCTTTTTTTTTTCTTTTTCTTTTCCTTCTTTCTTCATTCTTTCTTTGAAGCAAAACCCTTAGATTTCTCGAGAATGATTCTTGAGACGGTAGAGTCTCGAGCTGATAACGTGTTATGTAATAATATAAAAGATAAGAACAATAATGTAAGAACAAGAGCAATAGAGAGAAGAGTAGAGAGAGTTCTTCTTATTGATACTTAGAGAATGTTAGGAGTTATTTACAATGGTAGAGAGCACCTCTATTTATAGGGTGGAGGATGATTTATCTACCAAGAATAGAACTCTAGAATCTCTCTAATTAAAGACATTCACCTTAAATAGAAGTGTATTTATAACACTTTGTTCCTTTTTTCGTTCTTTTTCCTCCACTCTTTTCTTTTTTCCCTTTTTCTTTAGTTTATGATATATCCTCTTTTTATAAAAGGGAATGTGGGTGATATTTAAAGGAGTTAAAGTTAGAGTTGGAGTGGGAGAAGGAGATTGAGAAAATCAGGGTGAGCAGTTAGGATAATTTTTGTTTGAATCTTTTAAGATTTATCTCTTTTTGTTATATTATTACTTATTATTATTATTATGCTTTGCCTTTTCTTTTTTTGTTTTTTGTTAGTTCGTTTTATTTCTTTTTGTTCTTTTTTGTTTAATAACTTTTGCTTATTCTTTATTAATGAAGAAATTAGAAAGTAAAATGCATAGTTCAAAATATTAGTTAGGTACCTTATACTTAAATATTATATATATAAGAAAAATTAAATATTTACATTGTAGTTTAAATTATACTAAGAAAAATACTATAGCTTACATTTAAAATTCTAAATGGTTTTTTAAAAAATTTTTCTTTTATTTAAAATTAGGAGTAAAACTTGTACTCTAAAAATATAAATATATAGTTAGTATATTTTTTTTTGAAAAATAAAACCGACTAAGAGTATGATAAAGCCTTCCCACAAGAAGCTTATTATCGCAAATTGGTATAAACATTGATCCTTTATGCCCAAGTTGTAAAAATAACAAGGAAACTATTCGCCACATATTTTGGGAATTCCATATAGCCGAACTCTTTTGGCACAACTTTGGTATCAACACTGTTGACAACCCTAGCAATAAACCTTGGAGGGACCTTCTCTTGAACACACAACCAAAAATAAGCCCTAAATATGTACATTGACACCAATTACTTCCTTTTATAATTTGGAAAATCTGGAACAATGGGATCCGAAATAATATAAATAATAATACCAACCATATCAACATTAAAAAAATATTGGATTACGCAAATGAATATTACTTTTACACTAATAAAAATGTGATAGTGGAGAGGACTATATTATTACAAAAAAAGTGGATGAAACCACCTTTCGGGTGGTACAAAGCAAATATTGACGGCGCCTTCGACATAAAAATAATGGAAGGTGGCATTGGAACTGCTATACGTGACTCGTAAGGACGCTGGTGTATAGGATCATCGATGAAAATTCTTGCAACATCACCATTACAAACTGAACTCATGGCTCTATGCCATAACCTTCAATTAATAACCTAGGAAGACCTCTTCCCCGTGGAAGTATAATCTTATGCACCGGATATATTAAGCATAATATACAATAACACCCTTACTAACGACAAACTTTCCTTTGAATGCATATCATTAGTGGAGGAGGCAACCAAGCAGGGGAGGATATCATTCATGCATAGCTTCAGACAAGGAAATGGCGTGGCTCACACTTTGTCAAATGAAGCTCTAAGAAATAAGACCTTTGACAAACTATTTATTTTTGCTAAGCCTCCTAATTTTGTAATCGATCTCTATGAAAGAGATATGGAGGACTATGTCTATGTAAGATCGTGGAGTACCAAACAATGCGAAACTCTAGCTGCTCTAGGAAATATTAGTGCCATAGATGGCCTAATGGTTGGCAAAAGTAATGCATGTATAAACAATATCTACAGGGAGGAGACAACCCTCCCTAATTAGCCTTATATAATATATATATACTTTAAGTTTTAAAATATTAATATTAGATGTACAAGAAATATTTACACTAAACTAGTATGAAATTCGGTTGTGGTTAAAAATTAGGTGTTCACAGAATGCCCCTCTTTGCTTGAAAACAGGAAGAGTTTTCAGGCAAAGAAAAATGAACAAGGTGACTGATTTTTGACCTCACTATTATTTGTAAAGGAAAACAAGATAGAAGAAAAAGGTGCGACCGACCCTTGGTTTGAGGCAGCCTACATATCCCAGGTTATAAGGGAATCAGGTCACGTGAAGTTCAAGTAGAAAGAAGAGTGACGGGGTATACTTAGATGGAGAGTTCACTGAGGTTCCGTCGAGGTTCTGATCTGCGATTCCTACTATCAAAATGAAAAGAAGATTACATACTCTTGAAATCTAAGAGTTACAAAAATTCCTATCTAAATGCCATTTGGAGTCTTGTCTTGATTCTTGATTTGCTTCTCCCAGTGACTTTGGATTGAAACTTGGCGCTCTCGATGCAACACACTATGAAATATTCTTTCATGCTTGTTTCTTGATCCGACGATGGGAAGAAAGATCTTGACCGTATGTCTCCGCATGCATTACAACAAAGTTGGTTGCGGCAGGTATTGAGATAAAATGTTTTGCTTTCTCTGGAAAGAACTGAAATCTTATTTTTGGCACATCAAATTCGTGCTTTTTAGAAAAACCTACAATCCAACACAAACAAACAAAACGAACAAAAATTTTCTGCCCCAGTTTGCACTACGAAATTTTTGTGAGTTATTGAAAACACATTAAACTATCATTGCTATTGCAGAATAAAGAATTGAAAAATATTTTGTTTTAATAATAGGGAATGTTATACCTTGTGTTAACAGGAAGGAGGCAACTAGGGGGTGCAGTACCCTGTATTAACGATAAGTTGAGGCCTGTGAAATCTACTAGGGGATGTCGTACCTTATGTAGGTAGAAAGTAATGTGACCAAGGGATGTAGTACCATGTGTCGGCAATAAGATGAGGCTCGTGGCACTAAAACATGCAACTAGGGGATGTCTTACCCCATGTTCGCAACAAGAAGTAAGACAACCGGGGGATGTAGTACACTGTGTTGGAAATAAAATGAGGCTTGTGGCACTCTGAAATTCTACTAGGGGATGTCGTACCTTATGTAGAAAATAATGCAGCCAAGGGATATAGTACCCTGTGTTGGCAATAAAATGAGGCTCGTGATGCTCTGAAATGCTACAAGGGGATGTCGTACCGTATGTAAAAAATAATGCAACCAGGGGATATAGTACCATATGTTGAAAATAAAATGAGGCTTGTGGCACTCTGAAATGCTACTAGGGGATATCGTACCCTATGTAGAAAATAATGCAGCCAGGAGATGTAGTACCCTGTTTTGGCAATAAAATGAGGCTCGTGTCACTCTGAAATGCTACTACGGGATGTCGTACCCTATGTAGAAAATAATGCAGCCAGGGGATGTAGTTCCCTGTGTGGAAGACATGGTGTTGATCCCTATAATGAAACTAAAATAACATGCTTACGTGCATATTGGAAGGAAATCATAGATTTGAGAACTTCACTTGGTGGTGTTCGTCTTTCCAAGAACTGTGTCACTAAACTATTATGTTCCTATTCTAAACAAAGAAAAATTCGTTAGTTTTAAAATAGTGTCAGCTTGTGGCTTTGATTTCTTTGGCGACTTGACCTTGTATCCATTACACTTGTTTGGAAAATTGACCTTTGTCGATGATCGTACAAATTGCCGGGAGATTCTGACTTTACTCTATGAAGATCTTCTTTCTCAACATCAATACCTGACTATTTTGCGACTATCACCATTTGTGTCTATGGTGCAAACAACCTTGTTCCCCAAAAAAAATTTTGATGAGTAACTTTTGCTGACCTTTGGCACATTGCTAAGTCCTTCAAGCCTTTTACTTGACAATGAATATCAAAGTTGGCTTTATGGCTTTGCCCATACTGTTTATGCCCAAAATGTTTTGCTTCATCGAGGAAACTGCAACCAATTTTGTGGCCTTTTCTTTGCTTTGCTTTGACAAAATTAAACTGAAAATGACTCAAAAATAATAGCACAAAAGAAACAAGTAGGTGAACTAATAATTACAACGTAATCAAGAAATGTCCATTTCAGGGGAAAAATAAGAAAAGACTTATCTGGAGGAATATGTTCACTTCGATACAAATGACATGCACTTTGGACTGGATTCCCGATCTGTCTAAACCATCTAATTCGCAAAATCCTTTGTAAACTTCACTTTGAAACTGAGTTCTTTAAGCATGCTTGTGCCGGGATATAAGAAGACCTAAAATCGATCAACGATGCCCTTTGTGGGTTTTCACCACTTGACCTCTCTCATTTGCCTTTTTCTCAACTCACCATCGCCTTATAGTTCCCATGAGGGGTTTTCACCAATAAGACTCTCTCGTTTGTTTTTATCAACTTGCCATCGCCTTATAGTGATCTTGAGGGTTTTCACCGATAAGAATCTCTCGTTTGTTTTTCTCAACTCGCCATCACCTTATAATGCCCTTGAGGGTTTTCACCGATAAGACTCTCTCATTTGTTTTACTCTCTTCGCAATGGTTGAAGCGCCACCCGTAGTGTATTGACTTAGCATTCTCAAAAGCTGATTAGAAGGTCTTAAAAGGGAAAGGTAAAAAGAACTAGTCAACTGAATTACAACTTTTGGAACCATTTGATGGAACAACCATCAAAAAATAAAATAAAAACATGCCTCAGTTTCTTTGAATATTGGGGAAATGTGGATTTTTTTGTTTGGTGTAACTGAACCTCAGAGAGGGGCTCCTACGTATCCTTTCATAATCAAGTCGAACGTAGTTCAGGACAACATGAACTTATTTTGATGTTTTTTTAAAGTACATTATTTCCAAAAAAGGGTAAACACAAAGAAATATAAACAAGGCTTCAAAGGGCTAACTAGGGTTGACCAGTGTTTGGGTAGCGAGATAGCCTTTCGTCATCCCAACCTGCGAATGTTAAGTATAAACCAAATGCTCCAATAGAAGCATATTGGAGATAGTATCTCTTAACCACATCTGCATTGACGGATATGTTTGTCACCTTTCCTTCTATATCTGCCAAGTGTAGAGCTCCTTTCGACAATACTTTCTTGATGAGGTAAGGACCTTGCCAATTCGGGGCAAACTTTCCTTTTGCTTCTATCTAGTGTGGAAAGATGCGTTTCAAAACAAGTTGTCCTACCTCAAATTTTCTTCGGTGCACTTTTTTACTGTATGCGCATGCCATTCTTTGTTGTTATAACTGACCAAAACAAACTGCCACTAAATGCTTTTCATCAATCAAAGTCAACTGTTCCAATTGTGACTTCGCCCATTCAGTATCTTCAATCTCAGCTTCAACAATTATCTGGAGAGAGGGAATCTCAACTTCAGCAGGTATGACCGCTTCAATTCCATAAACTAACAAGTAGGGTGTTGTACCAACTGATATACAGACAGTTGTATGGTATTCCAACAGAGAAAAAGGCAATTTCTCGTGCCATTGTCTAGACCCCTGGACCATCTTCCTAAGAATCTTCTTGATGTTCTTATTTGCAGCTTCAACAACTCCATTAGCTTTGGGTCGGTAAGGAGTAGAATGGCGATGCTTAATTTAATATTGTTCACATACCTGCTTCATTAGATAACTATTCAAATTAGCCGTATTATCTATAGTAATGGTTTTTGGAATACCAAAATGATAGATGATGTTAGAGTGAGCGAAGTCTACTACTGCTGTCTTGGTAACTGCTTTCAATGTAATAGCCTCCACCCATTTGGTGAAGTAATCAATTGCAACCAAGATGAATCTGTGCCCATTTGAAGCTTTTGGCTCGATTAGGCCAATGACGTCCATTCCCCAAGAAACAAAAGGCCAAGGAGCAGATATAGGATACAACTCTGAAGGAGGAAAGTTAATCAAATCACTGTGAATCTGACACTGGTGGCACTTGTGAACAAAACGAAAGCAATCTCGCTCCATAGTAAGCCAATAATATCCTGCCCGAAGGTTCTTTGCTAGAACATATCCATTCATGAGTGGACCACAAACTCCCGAATGCACCTCGTTCATAATCCTTTCAGCTTCTTTCGCATCCGCACATCTCAATAAACTTAAATCTGGGGTTCTTTTGAATAGGATTTCCCCACTAAAAAAGAAACAATTAGAGAGTCGCCTAATAGTTCTCTTTTGATCCCTATTAGCATGTTTCGGATATTCTCTTGTTTTCAAAAAATATTTAATATCACGGTGCCATGGTTCACCATCTAGTTCCACTTCAATTGTATGACAATAAACATGTTGGTCCCGAATTCGAATTTCCATAGAGTCAATGTGAGTATTACCCGGACATGGAAGCATTGAGGCCAGGGTGGCCAAGGCATTAGCTAATTCATTGTGAAACCTGGGAATGTATCTGAACTCGATGGACTTGAATCTTTTGCTAAGATCTTCCACATATTGTTTATATGGAATGAGTTTGATGTCTCGAGTCTCTCTTTCACCTTCAGCCTGCCGAATAAGCAAATATGAATCTCCCATTACCAATAATTCATGCATATTTAGGTTTATTGCCATGTTCAAACCCATTATGCAAGCTTCACACTCTGCTGTGTTGTTCATACAGAAGAAGCAAAGTCGTGCTGTGGCAGGGTAATGTTTCCCAGTAGGTGATACGAGAATTGCCCCAATCCCAACGCTTGTAATGTTGACAGCCCCATCAAAGTATAGTTTCCAAACTTGACTGTCATCTTGGACTTCTTCTTCAACTAAATTAACCTCTTCATCTGGGAAGTATGTGTTCAAAGATTCATACTCATCATCCACCGGGTTTTCTGCCAGATGATCAGACAAAGCTTGTGCCTTCATGGCAGTGCGGGTGACATAAACAATATCAAACTCTGTGAGCAAGATTTGCCACTTTGCCAATCTGCCATTTGACATCGGCTACTGAAAAATGTATTTCAGGGGATCCATTCGGGATATGAGGTAAGTTGTATAGGCCAAAAGATAATGCCTAAGCTTCTGAGTGACCCAGGTTAAGGCACAACATGTCCTTTCTAAAAAAGTGTACTTGGCCTCATAAATGGTAAACTTTTTTCCCAAATAATATATTGCTTGTTTTTATTTCCTGTGACATCATGTTGACCTACAACACAACCAAAAGAACTATATGTTATTGATAGATATTAAAACAGAGGGCTACCGGGTTCTGGCATGACCAAAAATAGGAGGATTTGACAAGTATTCCTTGATCTTATCAAAAGCTTCTTGTCACTCATCTGTCCACTTGATAGCGACATTATTTTTCAACAACTTTAAAATAGGCTCACATGCAGTTGTGAGCTGGGCAATGAACCTGCTGATGTAGTTCAACCTCCCGAGAAAACTCATGACTTCTTTTTTATTCTTCAAATGAGGAAGCTATGGAATGGTCTTTATCTTGGAGGGATCTAACTCAATGCCTCTTCGACTAACTCTAAAACCAAAAGCTTCCTAGAAGGAACTCCAAATGCACATTTGGCTGGATTGAGTTTGAGATTGTACCTTGGCCTTTCAAAGAACTTTTTCAAGTTTTGCACGTGATCATCTTGTGTTCTAGACTTAATGATCACATCATCAATATACACCTCAATCTCTTTATGCATCATGTCATAGAATATGGTAGTCATGGCCCTCATGCAAGTTGCTCATGTATTCTTCAAACCAAATGGCATGACCCTATAACAATAGGTTCGCCATGGAGTGGTGAAGGTAGTCTTTTTTTAATCTTCCTCATCCATCAGAATTTGGTGATACCCGGCATAACAATCCACAAAAGATTGGATCTCATGTTTAGCACAATTGTCAACAAGGATATGAATGTTCGGTAAGGGAAAGTTGTCTTTTGGACTTGCTTTGTTTAAATCCCTATAGTCAACACATACTCTGATTTTCCCATTCTTCTTTGGCACTGGCACAACATTTTCTAACCATGTAGTATATCGGATGACCCTGATCACATTTGCACTTAGTTGCTTTGTGACTTATTCCTTAATCTTATCACTCATACCTGTCTTAAAATTCCTTTATTTTTGTTAGATTGGTCGAAAATTAGGATATGTGTTAAGCTAACGGACCAGTAAGTCAGCACTCAAACCCAGAATTTCATCATACGACCAAGCAAATACATCTCTATACTCGAACTAAACTCGAATTATGGCATCTCTCGTCCTTTGTTCAGTATGAATGCTTGTTTTTGTTTCTCTGATTTCTTCAGGACTTCCCAGGTTAATTGCCTCAGTTTCATTAAAGTTAGGCTTATGCTTATTCTCAAATTGATCCAATTCTCGTTTTATTTCCTTAAAGGCCTCATATTCATCATACTCAACTTCGTGATTCATTATTTCGAGATTAGACAACTTTTTAAGATATGGGCATGAATTCCGTGTGCATGTCATGTTTTTTAAGCCAACATTAACAAAACTGAAAATGATGAGAAATTAACAAAAATTAGGGAAAGGAAAAGACAGAATTCTACTATGAAACTAGAACTTTATTTCATTGAATTTGAAAGGATATAAGGGTTAACATCAAAGCAAAGTAATTAAACTAAAGTATATGGATTACAACCCTGAAAATAATCCAAATACAGAAAAGCAACAAAACAAACTACCAAGACTCCTTCCTGGGAAGAGGAGGTGCTTCCCAGTTGTTGATCGAGGTATCTGGGCCAATCAGCTGAACACTTGCACGGCTAGGGCCCTCACCAAATTGAACCATGTTGATTCCATTGAACATCTCCTTGAGACCCTGGCAAACTTCATCAATGTCATCTTGAGTAGAAAGATTTTGGACTTCTTCAAATTGTTGCTTCACAAAGAGTAGGCAATGTGAGGGATTGTTTTGACAAGTTCCAACCATTCTTTTTGTGGGCCTTGGCTCTGTTTATGTCAGCTGATGTTTGTTTAAAACCCAAGACAAAGGTATCTTTCTTCTAAAAGGGAGCAATGGGGTTCACAATTCCTTTCAGAAATAATCCTATTCCTTTTCCTGGTTCATAGCTGTTCCTCAACATCAGTGAAGCTACCATCATTGATGTGGCTGAAAAATGGGGAAGCAGAATTGGTTTTCCTTCTTCCACTTAGTCTACCACAATCACCTCCAATGTTTGATATACGAGGGATTCACTTCCTTCCTTGGCCTCGACACATGGAATAGACGGGTTATTATAGACGGACAACAAGTCCTCCCCATGAACAACAACTTTTTGCTTGTCAAATCCAAATTTGATCATTTGATGTAGGGTGGATGGTATAGCTCTGGCTATATGGATCCGCGACCTTCCCAGAAAAAAATTATAGGAGGTTTTCATATCCAACATCTGAAAGACAATGTTAAAATCAATCGGGCCAATTGTCATGGTGAGTTCAATTTCCCCAATAATGTCTCTTTTTGAACCATCACAAGCCTTGATGCTGATACTACTAGTTCAAATTCTGTTAGTGTCAATGTTCAGTTATTGTAGAATAGAAAGAGGGCCTACATCTACACTTGAGCCTTTGTCAATCATGACCCTTTCTACCTAATTCCCTTCACATTTGACCATTAGATGCAAAGATTTATTGTGCCCAACCCCTTCCTTAGGCAAATTATCATCGTTGAAAGAAATTTTTTTCACCTCAAAGAATCTTTCAGCCATTTTTCTAGCTGATTCACTGTTGTCTTTTTTGAGACATATGCCTCGTTCAAAGTGTTGATCAACACACAGAGATGTTCTTTCGAGTGAAAAAGTACAGATAACAAAGATATCTGAGCATGGGTTTTCCTTTGTCAATCAATGATTGAGTAGTCTTGCATTTTCATCTTCTTAAGAAATTCCTCCGCTCCTTTTTTTGAAACAGTTTCTTTCACTGGAAAGTGATTTTCCTTGGCTTGCTTAGCTTTTCTCAACTCTTTTGGTGAATACCACCCTCCAGAGCGGGTCAATCCTCCCATTTCATCTGTTTCTTCCACTATCTCTTTTCCTTTGTATGTCATGACAGTCTTGTTATAGTTCAAGGGAATAGCATTTGGGTTCGACACTGGAAGTTGTGCAACATGTCGGATCACAACTGGCTCTTTTATATTTCTTGAAGCATTATTCAGAACAATCTTTTGAATGCCCCCGGGGATATAAAGTTTTGGCACCCAATTGAACCTTAATCGTTTTTGTGCTTCCAGGGACATAGAGAACCGTTTTTCAGAACATGCCAAGTGTGAACTAGAACTCGCACCTTTCAAGATCAGCAGTGCCATTTGGGGCGGGCTCACAATCACTTTTGACTTTGGCCCTATGGTTCAAACAATCATCTCTATCGTGCCAGATTGCTTATAATCACAATCATTAAAAACATCCCAGTAAAATGTGTATTATCATGAGCTAGGAGCGGATTGTTTGTGATATTAGGAGTATCTTCATTGTTTGTCACCACAATTGCCTTTGCTTCAATCAAATATTCAATGGCTTTCTTTAATATCCAACAATTTTCAGTACTATGACCTTGGGTGTTAGAATGATACTCACATCTCGCATTGGAGTCAAAACCTTTTGAATTTGGATTCACGTAACATGGCATGATAGTTTTAATCAATTTCAGCTGCATCAACTTTTGAAATAGGTTTGTATACTATTCTCCGATTGGGGTGAACTCTTTCTTTGGCTCCTGTTCTCTCACATATTCCTGTCTAGGAAGAGGATTATATGGTGCCTGAATATTTTTCCCGAGTTGGCGAGAGCCTTGTGGAATCGATACTCGCCATTGTTGGTGATTAGGAGGCTTAGCATAAGCCTGAGCATTATACACTGTGTATTGTTGCGAGGGAAATGAGTATCGGGGACCCTGAGGTGGATAATAATGTTGAGGAGCATTGGATTGTCCTTGTTGGAATTGCATGTATGAAGGAACTATTCCTCTTTGCACTCCCCCGAATCCAGACGCCATCATAGATCTTTCCTTCTTCTTTTTCTGATTTCTGGAACTGACTGACCCGCTTTGAATTGCTTGTGTAGACGCCTTAAGGGCTGCTTAACTCACCATTTTTCCCAACTTCATGCCATTCTCAACTATTTCCCAATCTTAATCGCCTCGGCAAAAGGCTTACCAATAGCGGCCAATATATAATGGAGGTAATCCGGATCCTGAGCTTGGAGAAAGTAGTCAATCATTTCTACCTCATTCATTGGTGGTTTGACCCTAGTAGCCTGCTCTCTCCACTTGATTGCATATTCTCTTAAGCTTTCTGTAGATTTCTTCTTTATGTTGACAAGAGAGGAGCGGTCTGGCACTATATCAATATTATACTGAAATTGTTGGACAAAATCATGAGCCATGTCATTCCAAACGTGCCAATAAGATATGTCTTGATCTATGAACCACTATTAAGCAATTCCTGTCAAACTTTCCCCAAAATAAGCCATGAGTAATTCTTCTTTGCCCCTGCTCCCCTCAATTGGTTACAATATCCCTTCAAGTGGGACACAGGATCACCATGACCATCATACTTGTCAAACTTAGGGGTTTTGAATCCAGGTGGCAAATGAACATAGAGAAACATGCATAAATCATTGAACGAAACACTCTTGTGGCCTTCCAAGTCCTTTATGTTTCTCTTGGTTTGTTCCAAACTCTTCACTTTTCTGGTCATTTCCTCTTGTTCCATATTCTTGTTGGGCTTTTCTACCTCGACTGGAAACATTTTCCGAGGAGTATACTTGTATGAATCTAGAACCTTGAAAATCAGTTCTGGAGAGTAATGTTGGGTATCATGAGCATCCAATTGCGGATCATTCTTGAGCTTTTGAGCAAGAGCCGGTTGAGGAATGGGTACAGTATGTGGGTGATTTCTGAAGGGTGTGGTTGGAGGACGTGGAATGGAGGTACTGGGGATAGTGGGGTGGTTAATGCTCGGACTGAATCCAAGTTGGTACAATGGGTTACTTATTACGGAGATAGGCACTTGATTTGCAAGTGACACATAATGAAGATTATCTGAAGGTGCTAAGGATAGTGAGGGGGGTGCATGTGCATTCACCCAGGCTTGGTACATATCTGCCAATTGTTGTTTCAACACTCTTACTTCTTCAACCGGTCCCGAACCTTGTTCAATCAATTGTCATAGACATCATCATTATCTGACTCATTCTCACTGTTGTTTCCCATTCAACTTATTCCTTTTGACCTTGTGTTGTAAGGGTGAGTCACCAGTTTAAACCACAAACCAACCACCTCTGCTTAACCTTATCTCTTTAGAAATAACAAACAACAAACGTGTTAGATTTAGGCATTTTTCAGATATTAATCACACATTTTATGCCATGCACCTATTGCCATTTTCATTTCTAAAATGATTTTGGAAGGCTTCATGCTTCATCCCGGCTTGTTGGTTTATTTCCTTTTGAACTTACTGCAATTTTATTTTATTTTATTTTATTTTTTTATCATTTTTTCAGATTAATTATGGCTGTGATTGCATCCGATGGGGATTGTCTGCATATCATGACGCCGCATGAATCAGACCATCACGTAGTTTACGAGAAATAATAACAAATCTAATGATTTCTTCCTTTTTTTTAAAAATAAAGAAAACAAACTAAAATGTTTTTTTCAATTATATGTATTTTTTATATAGAATGAAAGAAAAGGAAATATATACAAACTGACTCTACTGACTATAAAGACATAAACATGACTGGAATAAAACAAACTTTGATAATAATAATAATTATAAAAGTCTCAAAAATTAAAAATGTGACAAATGAATGAAACTAATAAACTAATGGACTCCACTAAAAATTTAATCTTCAATAGTCTTTTTGCTTAAACTGATACATCAATTGTCTGCATCTCTTGGCCTCCACTGTCCCCCTAAATTCTCGTACAAATTCTGAAACACCATCGGCAACTGTGGATAGAGGACACATGCTTGTTGACCAACTTCCTCATTGTTTAGACGACGATGATCATCATGAACATATGCTGCTTTTTTTGCCAATCAAAGTATCTGCTCTCTAGCTTGCCCCATACTCATGTGACAATTATGCAACCAGGTCTGGATAGTGTTGAGGGCATGCCCCATCTAAGCCTTACGTCTCTCATATTCTTCAATATGATGGTTTGACACACCTCTCTCAATCATCCATTGACGCCGCTCTTACTCAAAATTGTGTGCTGATGACCCCTCTTCTACCTTTTTATTTCCTCTAATTGTGCATAAAGCTGACTCTTTGAGCATATCCAGCGGGCCCTTTCTCTTTTAAACTGCTCTTTCTGCTAATCAAACTCAAGTTGTTGGTGGTGCACATCTTCTTCAATGGTACTCAAGTCTTCTTGCAACTTATGTATTTCAGCATGTTTGTTCGCCTCCAGTTTTCTGACTAAACCAATCGTGTTTGCCAGTTCTTCTTCTAAGCAGGATCCCTCATTTTTAGCATGCTTTAAATCTTTATCCATGACCCGCAAAGAAGATTGATAATCTTTATTAATGTTTAAATGAATATGAGCGACTCCGACCTGATGCTGGGCTTGTTGTTTGGCTATTATCATCTGAGCATGCTCCAATTCCTCTTTCAGCTATTCTATAGTTATGTGATCATTTCTCCTCCTGTTTGACACCTCAAGCTTATATCTAAATGATGGAGGATCATGAAACCAAGTAATATATTCAGGGATCACCTCTCCACGATCTCGGTCCTCTACCATCTCATGGAACTCCGAAACTTTACTTGCATACCAAATTTTCATAATTTCCCCTTCGTCATGAGATTGATCTTTACCAAAATCATAACAGAACTTGCTTATATCTTGTGTTGGTGGCACCTCCAGTCATCGTGCAAACATGCACATTACTCAAAGTGGAGCATAAGGCTGAACACCATCCAACCCAATGAATACCAAATAAGAATGGTATGTCGATTCACAAATGACGTCTTTCGAGGAAACCTTATCGTAATTCCATGTGATCTGTTTGGTAGACAAAGTAAGAAGTAGTTATTTCCAGGCGTTAATCCCTTCAGGTAAGTCACATTTGTTAGGTCTTTTCTGGTGATCAAAAGTGTGATTGGGCCAGAGCTCACTAAATCTATAGATCGTAGGATGACGATAAAAATTCTCCAAAAACCATATTTGTAGCAAAATGCTGCAACCATCAAAGTTTCGTGCGCCCAATTTACATCCAGTTAAAGCACGAAAAATGGAAGAAAGAATCATAGGGACCAGAGTATAATCATCCCCTTTTGAGGTCAGCGCCTCAACTACACCTGCCAACCGGATGTCAATGCGTCCTTCCCTTTCCGGAAAAACTACACGCCCAAAAAAGCAACCATAAATGCAAACCTTCTGTGTATCTTCCATGTTGTCTTGTCTTCCTTTGATTTCAGTTTTCCCACATTCCTTTCGAAATTGCATTCGGACGCTGTACAAATGAAAAAGAAATCCCAACTTAACCCAATTGCCTCATAAACCTTCATATTGTCCATAGTTTATGTTCAAGAGCTTCAGAAACTTGCCCTCATTCATATTTTTTGGTACTATGGGTATCTGGCGGCGAAGATTACGGCCCCACCCCTGGAAATGGGCGATTTCCTCTAAGGTCGGAGTCATCTCACAGTCAGTAAAATGGAACACATTATTTTCAGGATCCCAATGCGGAATCAAAGCTTCGATCACATCCCTCCTAGGCTTGATCGTCATCATGTGAACCAAATGTCCCAAGTATTTATATATCTCGTTTCACTCATATTCCATAAAATCTCTCCACCAATCCAACAATAATTGTGGTATCTAATCAAGAATGAGAAAGTCCGGTATCCCTTCTGACCTGGGCCTCTTTTCAGACTTACCTCTTTCCCCACTCATGGTGCACTTACTTATCCAGACACGGAGTTAGGTTTTAGTTAAATATACTATTGACACAAAAATTCAATTTCTCAGGTTTGAAAGGAAAAATAAATAAAAACCAAATTGTGGGGAAAAAAAGAAATAGTCATTAGAAAAACAAAAGGCTCAAATAACGTTTTTTTGTTTTTGAAAAAATATAAAATAAAACTGGCCTCCCTTTTCGAATTTTCGATGCAGGTTTCAAGGCTATTTCGACAAAAAGACCGGATGCAAGGGCAAAACTGGCTAGAAACTTGACAAAGTGACTATATTATCATTATTTGAAAAAAAATATATAATAACTAATAGTCCATAAAACCCCATTCTTTTGCTCTTTTTTTTTATTTAGAATGGGGTTGAACCTGATGAAGGTTTCCTACGTATCTCACATCCGATGAGAATCAAACCCGCGTTGTTCGTTTAAAATAACTTAAAACGAAAAACAATTTTGAAAATTGTTAGTTTATATACAAAAATCTTCCAAAATTTTATTTTAAAAAATGGTATTTTATGAAAACTTAGAAATTTCCTCTTTTTTTATCCTTGTTTAATTCAATCCTAAAGCCGGTCAACATTTGAGTGAAGCCTACCAAATAATGTTACATATAGCACATAAATATGAACATGTTGGTCCGAAAAATTGGTACCTGTCCTAGACGGGCCCAAGCCCTGTGTCGAGCCCTGCTAAGTTCAATGCACATGATGCAAATAAAGCGTAACCTACTAGGGATATTCATTGCTTCTGGCTTGTTCTTCTAAGTTTTCAAATCCTAAAGGAGATGGTATCTAGACCTAGCTTACCCGGATGGACAACCCGAGCCGAGGAGCGTCAAGCGTCACCAGTAGTAGAACAGTACTGGCTAGCTAACCGCTCTCCTGCCTAAACATGTGTAACTAAATCCTTCATCAGAAGCTGATAGGCTAACTGGCTTTATCTCAAGACAGAAGTTTTGTGATGCTGGTAGGAAAACACAACATAACTACCTATCAGAAGACCCAGAGGAGTACGAGAGAGGGTACAATTTATGTCACAGTTCAAATAAATATTAAAGCGGTAAATAAGCAACAAATAGCACATTAGGCTTCTAAATACAATAATATCCAAAACATGATAAAAGCCAAACAAGAATTAATATACAAAGCTCGAATTCTTATTAATTAGTCCCCAACAGAGTCGCCACGGCTATCACACCTCTTTTTTATGCACAACCCAATTACGAGGTTGAGTTAGAAGAGTTTTTCCAATTGAAGTGATGTTTTGAAAAGAAATTATTTATTATTTAGATTCGCTACTTGGAATTGAGTTTTGGTGTTCCAAGTCACATTTTATTTGAATCCCTTTTCAAAAGGAAGGTTTGACTCTTAATTTATGGTCTACGAAAATAGAAGACTGAGTAAGGAATTCTGTTGACCGAGGGGAAGGTGTAAGGCACCATTCGAGTCCCGTGGTTCTAGTATGGTCGCTTCTATTGATTAATGAAAGGCTTAAATTAATTTTTAGCTATTCTTGTATTTTATTGATTATGGCTTATTTATTGCCGCTTCACTTAATTTATTATATTTTTTATTAATTAGTTTGACCAAGATGCGATACGCACACAAGGTACTTCCTTGAAATTAAATATTAAACCAAGGTACGGAATGTATATATAGTTATAACATGATTATTTTAAATTAAAAAGGAATCACGCGGAATGCACACATGATCCTTTTATTATTTAAGCGTATCAATCCAAGGTTCAGATATGAAAAGTATTTTAAAGTGCATCTAAAACTTTTCTAGCATTATTAGAGTGTTCTATTTATTTATCTATTTTATTATTGTTACTTTTAAGTGTTATGATAAATCTTAAGGTTTTAAAGTAAAAAAATAACTAAGAGATGAACATTGGCCTAGAATAGCACCAAATTAACGAAGCTTTCTATTGATGCGTTATAATTTAAACAAACTTACATAATATTAGATTTATCATTATCTAGAGACATTTATAAAAAAAATGCAAAATCCACCTATATTTATCAATAGAGCTTAATATAAAACAATAATCTTAATTAACTATCGCATTATTCTGTGTGTTTAACTTGCCGTAATTTGATACACACATTTATATGAACATGAATTTAATTTAACTATTAAAAAAATAAAATTTCAGCAACTTAAATAATAAACTAACTCGTGTTCCAACAATATTTTGTCATTCACATTTTTTTATACCAAAAATATAAATAAAACTTCTAAGAAAAATAAACAAAACTATAACGAAGTAAAAAAAAAATTCTTTAGGCACTCCTAAAAATTGAAAGAAAGAGAAAGAATCAAAAGAACTCGTCTTAGTTATTATTTTACTAAGGTCGCAAACAAGGAAGCGATATACATTAGATCGAACAAAAATTTCAATTGTCATGGAAATCTTAAATTAAAGATTAAAATAAACTCACCTAAGAATCTATTAATTATCATAGAAGTCATCCTCTTTTAAACGATTTTTTTTAACTTCATACTAAATAATATTGAGAATGCATAAATCGAATATGATTAAAACTTCTCAAATTCTTAAACATAAAATGACGCAAAAGATATCCGCAAACATATCCAGCCATGTATGATCCAAATATTAAAGAGACAGAGATGAACCTTTTTTTTAAAGATTTCAACAAAATTAATGCTATAATCTACTGATATCCAAAGCTAGCAATACTAACATTTTTAGAACCACGAACACAGGACCGCGAACGAAATCCCAAACTCCGTTCTAAAACTCTCTTCCTTTTTCGTTGCCCTTTTTTCTTTCTTTCTTTCTCTCTGTTTCCTTCTTTTGCTTCTTTTTATTTCAACGTTTTTTTTCTTTCTTTTCTCTTCCTTCTATTCTTTTTTTCGTTTCTTTCTTTGTTCTTTTTCTTTCCGTTCTCTTTCTCTGTTTTTTGTTTTATCAACGTTTTTGTTTTCTTCCCTTTCTCTCCTTCTGTTCTTTTTTTTTTTCGTTTCTTCTTTGTTCTTTTTTTCGTTCTTTTTCCTCCTCTCTTTTCTTTTCTCCCTTTTTCTTTAGTTTATGATATATCCTCTTTTTATAAAGGGAATGTGGGTTGTATTTAAAGGAGTTAGAGTTATAGTTGGAGTGGGAGAAGCAGGTTGAGAAGATCATGGTGAGTAGTTAGAATAATATTTGTTTGAATCTTTTAAGATTTATCCCTTTTTGTTAAATTATTATTATTATTATTATTATTATTATTATTATTATTATTATTATTATTATTATTATTATTATTATGCTTTGCCTTTTTGTTTTTGTTTTTTGTTAGTTAGTTTTTTTTCTTTTTGTTTTTTTTGTTTAATAACTTTTACTTATTCTTTATTAACGAAGAAATTAGAAAGTAAAATGCATAGTTAAAAATATTAGTTAGCCACCTTATACTTAAATATTATTTATATAAGAAAAATCAAATATTTACATTGTAGTTTAAATTATTCTAAGAAAAATACAATAGCTTACATTTAAACTTCTAATTAATTTTTTTAGTTTTCTTTTATTTAAAAATAGGTGTAAAACTTATACTCTAAGAATGTGAATATATAGTTAGTATATATTTTTTTAAATAAAACCTACTAAGAGTATGATAAAAGTTTTAAAATATTAAGATTAGACGTAAAAGAAATATTTACACTAAACTAGTATAAAAATTTGGGTGTGGTAAAAAATTAGGTGTTCATAGGCACGAGTTAATGAATTTCCTCGATGATTATTCAAAGTACAACCAAATTAAGATGAACTCGAAGGATTAAGAAAAGTCTTCGTTCATAAAGCATTTTGGCACATATTGCTATAATTTGATGCCCTCCAAGCTAAAGACGCTGGAGCCACTTATCAACGGCAAAACAATGGAAGTTTATATAGATGATATGCTTCTTAAGTCTTTGAATGCTGGTGATACCTTAAGCACTTGCAAGAATTTTTTGACATCCTAAGGAAGTATAACATGAAGCTTAACCCCAAGAAGTGCCCTAGGATTTCTGGTATCTCAAAGCGGGATTTAGGTAAATCCTAATAAGATCAAAGCCATCGATGACATACCGGACCAGCTAAATAGCATGAAGGAATTTCAAAGGCTCATAGGAAGATTGGCTGCTTTGAGCAGGTTCATTTTCCGATCATCAGAGAAATGCCATCATTTCTTCGTGCTGCTTCAAATGAAAAACAACTTTGAATGGACCTCAGAATGCCAACAGGCTTTGATAGATTTGAAAAGGTACTTGCCAAGACCTTTGTTACTATCCAAGCCAAAGGAAGGTAAAACATTACTAATCTACATAGTGGTTTCAGAGCTAGCGGTAAGCGTCCTTTTAGTCCGTGTGGATGAAGTTACACAATCTCCAATTTATTATGTCAGTAGAATTTTAACGGAAGTGGAAATTCGCTACATTCATTTGGAAAAGCTAGCAGCCATATCAATGATGACCACATTTTCCTTGTGGAAAATCCTTTACAAACCAAACTCAAGGGTAGATTAGCCAAATGGGCCGTCGAAAAAAGTGAATTTGACATAGAGTATAAATCTAGGACTGCGATTAAGTCACGATTGTTAACAGACTTCTGGCCGATTTCAGCCCAGGGTTGTTGCCTTTAGCAAGCAAAGAAGTAGTGATGGTAATCAATACTGGGAGTTTATACCTTATTTACGGATATTGCTTCTAACATAAATGGGTCTAAGAATGGAATAGTTATAAACATGCCTTCGGAAGAAAACCTAAGGCGGGCCATAAGAACGATCCTTTTGACTAACAATAAAGTAGAGTATGAAGCTTTGACTGCAGAACTGGAATTGGCCCGAGGACTAGATTCCGAGGTCATAGAAGTCAAATGCGACACCGGATCTTCAAAACTGATGACGCCCAACTCTAGTCCTTAAAAGGATAAGCGGTCGTCGCAAATATAATTCGGTCTAAAAGTCTGGAGTCGAATCCCATAGAGAATTAAGGCTTAGCTGTGTCTATTTAATATCACTAAGAATACAAGATTGAACAATTTTCTAAATTATAAAGATTGAGATTTATATTTCTAACTAATTAACTAGCAAATACTACAAAGCTGTAAAATTATAAACTAACCAGACAAATGTTTGGAGACTAAATTAAGGAGGTCTTGAGTTATGATTTCCCGAATTGTTGGAATCCTTCTAGCTATGTTCACTACAATTTTTGCCTATGTATTCTCTATTGATCATGAGCACTTTAGGTGTCGTACTTCTCTCTCGAGCAACTACAACAATTTACTAGACATATTCTCTCGAGCTATGCTAGTTGGCTTTATCACCGCTCACTACGACTGCGTCAAGGCTTTTTTATTTCTAAACCTGCTTTTAAACCCGTTACATTGATTTCTCACATACGTTAGGAGTGACGTTGTTCAACAACTACCTAAATATGTATCCTTTCTAAAGCAACACATAATAATTAGGCCAAGTCAATCGATGGCCACTCAATCAACAACAATATACATGTAGTTGAACAAGTAGAGAAATCCAATGGCTCAATTATATAAAAACGTAACAAAAATTTATCCTACAAGAGATTCCACCAAAAACCTATATAACAAATTAGCTATTCATAATAGTATGTAAAACTACAATACTAACAGACTAACCAACAATGAAGAGGAAGGAAAAACTCGTAGAAGAATTCTTCACATTGCTCCTATTGTGTCTCTGCCTTCATAGGTCAAATGTTTTGTCAAAAATTGGTCTTTTCCCCCTCCTTAGATCTAGATTATGTCAAAAGTGTGTCCAACCTCTTAAAATACTTTTTCATGTATATTACCAAGTAGGGTCAGACCTAAATGATTATGCCTTCTCCTATGCGAAAAAGGATAACATTTCACCTCTAGACTGTTGCGGCCGCGGTTAGACCGCGGTACAAATGTGGTATATGCAGGTATACTATCTTAGCCCGCCTCAGGTCTGCGATCATGGTGTCGACCTTGCTTTTCACCCAGTTCCGTTTAGAATTTGGAAAAATGTAAAACATGAAAGTTGTAGCTCTTAAGTTAGCTTTCACACCATATATTGTGGAGACCGAATAGAATTCTGACCGAAAGGTTATGTGCATTTTACTAGACAGTGCATAATATGCCTACTTTATTCTTTGTTTTGTTGCTCTATCATCCGTTGCTCCCTAAATACGATCCCGGCTTAATTCCTTGGCCTTTTAATCAGACTTCAAAGCTTCCAATCACTTGAATTCATCCAATAAAATCTACATAGCTCGAAATCACTCCTACAAGGCATAAAATACACAGTTAGTGCAAAACATTAGCGATTAAAGCGCAAACTCAATTAAAGTGCAGGAAATTTGAGTGTAATAAGAGACTAAGATACGAAATTATAATCTATCATCAACACCCCACACTTAAACTATTACTCTTCCTCGAGCAATCAATTTACACTTTTTATAGACAACCTTTTTAAACAATTCCCCTAGCTCATCACACCAAGAGTATTTAAAATAGACTAAGCACAAAAGCGTAACATCTTCACCTCAAGATTTGACTCACAAGTACCACGCATTATTCACAACTCACCCAGCCACTCTAACATAGAAGTCAATGACATTACCTTTCCTTCATGAATCAAGTGCCCTCACACAACAAAAGAGAGTAGTTCCACATTAAAAATTTATGAACATTTTGGAACTCAAGATAGAAAGAATTCACTCACACTCAGAGATAACATTCACAGGCCACAAAAGATGCACCATAAGCTTGCCCGTAGTGTACTACTCCACTAGTCAAAATCATTCAATCTAGGGTCAATTAGGACTTTATTTGGTTGTAATTTAGGCTACGGGACGGGTAAGATACAGTTAGATATAAGCGTGACTACACCTCCTGAAGCACTTAAATACATAAAACATTCAAAACCCATATTTATGTTAAATCAAACTCCACCTTCATTTCAGTGTATATTACCCCATTCGTCTTTAAGCACATGTAAAGACCCATAAAAATATCTTGCTTAAAATAATGTCGGGTGGGTCCCTGTATTGTTATAACTGTAGAAAAGTACCCTGGAATTTGAAAAATAAAATTTTCCAGAAACTGGGCATAATGCGACGCACTATGCGGTCACATAACAAGCATGTGGACCGCATAATGGTCGCATACCTAGGCAGGCCACTGCCCAATTGGAGGAATACTGTGCGGTCCAGAATACGATCGCATTCTGGTTACGCGGGCCACAGAGTTATCGCATTTTTTGCCATTGACTTTGGTGAGGGAGGTTATGCGATGCACTATGCGATTGCATAACGTGTATGCAGACTGCATAACGTGTATGCAGACTGTATAATGGTCGCATACCTGCACAATGTATTTTAAATTTTGGCCCATTTCTTAGGGCCATTCTGCGACCGGTCTGCGGACCATATGTCAGGAGTGTGATCGCATTCCTGACCGCATTTCACATCAGGGCTCCTTTTTTTCAAATTTTTCAACCCGACCCCTTCTTCAATAAAACACCCCAACCCTTCCTTTTAACATATTTTTTGAACAAAACTAACGAGAGGGAAGGGAGTGTTCTTGAGAGATAAAGTTCCATCTCTATCAATTTGATTTTCAAAGTCATCCAGGCCGGGAGATCTCGAGTAATTGTATCCCCAAACCTTTTTCATTGGTTTTCAGATTTAAACAAAAAGGGGGTTCTCATGAATAGGTTCTTAAAAATATAAGTCGAACCATGCATGCATGTACTTTAATACCTAAAATCTAGTAAGATGAACTGGGTAGGAGTAAAGATCTGCAAAAAGGAGGGGTTGATTGTCTAAGTGAGTTCGAGTTGCATTTGTAAATCTCAACTCTAAGATATATGTATTAAGTTGTGAACTAGATTAACGGTACTAGGGTTTGGTGAATTAAAAGTAGAAGTTAAAAAGGAGATTCAACCCAAGGTATGTATGGCTTACTTTAACCTTTGTAAAGTCACCTTATTTGGTGTATGAGTAATTGGTATGTGTTACTTATGTTGACTATTTGTGAATTTTTATGATTAATATGCCTCGAACATCGTTGGTTAAACATCCCAATATGATGGTGTGAATAAATGGCAACAAACCAAGTGTGTGTGAAGGTCTTTATGTTGTAAGGGTTGTGTAGTAAATGATTGAAAGAAGTCGTAATTGATGCAATTGAAAAAACTATGGCAATATCATGTATGGCTTGCCGTGAGCAATTATCGTTGTGACTTGAATTGTATACGGCCTGTTGTATATAAGGAAAATTGTACTGATGGTAATGAAAACTCTTTGTGAATTGTTATTGTTGTTGTGAGAAGATACTCTGGATGGCCTTAAGCCATATGATTGAACGGTAAACTATTGTTGCTGTGTGAAAACGTGATTACCCAATGGACCGGGTTGCGCGCCGCAACACGAAGTTATAAGGTGTGGGTTGTGGTGATAAGCGTGGCCGAGGTAATAAGGGTGGAAAAGTGATCGTAATCACTATTAAAATGAAAATATATGAAACTCTTGAGTATGAAATGATGTTGAAAGGGGAAAATGAGAGATTGTGAAACTTCTTGGCTATGGTTGTTCCTTTCATGTGTATTTGATTGTTGATTGTATTACTATTCGTTATCTCTGTATCGACTGATTTTACTTGGGGTAAAGTTTTTTCATACATAGTAGAAACAATTCAAATGTATTGACGTCGCTTTTGCTGGGGGCGGTACATTTTTGTTATGATTGTAGGTGGTTCTATAGCAGGTACTCCAGTCCACCAACGGTAGCACCTCCTCCACTTTTCATCAGTTTTATTAGTGATCCCCTTCCACTAGGGGCCCTGCGTGGCTCATGCTTCTTTTCTTCCTAGAGTATTATTTTGGTATTTTTGTATTGTATGTAATAGATGGGGCCTTGTCACCAACAAGTATTGGTTAAGTTCCTAGTATTTGTAGAGGCTCCGTAGACACAATATGGGTGGTGTACAAAAGTATTTTGGGTAGTAATTTTACTGTTTTGAATCGTGGACCACGTTGGTAAATGTTGTATGCACTTTGCAAGTATTTGGATTAAATATTTGAAATGATAAAAAGTAGAAATGAACTCAAGTTGTAAGTTTATGCTTTAGTCTAAAATTTCAATTTCACAAGAATAATGTATATTGAAATCACAAGCCGAAGCGTGGAATAGGAAAGGCAATTTTAGGTTCGTTTGACTGGGGTCCTCCGGTTGAGCGCCAGCGTGTCCCTCAGTTTTGGGGTGTGACAAACATGGTATTAGAGTCCAAGGTTTTAAAAGGGTCCTAGAACTTCTCGAAGCCATTTCTAATAGAGTCCTTCTTATCGGTGTGTTGTCGACCACATCTATAAGTTGGAGGCACCATGGATATTTAGGAATGTTACCCTTCTTCAACATTCCAATTCGTGCGATAAGGCTTGACTATTAGATTGTTCTCTGTGATAAGAGTTGCAGATGCGATAGGAGGACCGCAGATGCGGTATTCGAGATTTCCTGTGGGATCCACAAAAGCGAAGATATTTCTATAGAAGTGGGAGTCGGAGATGCAGCTAAGGAGCCGCAGATGGGGAAACGACTGGTCAGTGTTATTTAATTTCTCCTTCGCGAAATTTTAAAGGGTTTCATTTTTTTCACAATGTACTTGGAGAATTTGGGCAAGTTGGAAGAGAGCAATCAAGGGACTTCATTGAGGTTACCTAGGAGACTGAGCGGGAGATGCATAGCAGATACCCTTACCTATTTGAGGCTTCAATTATGTTTCTTGACTCGCTTGAGGATGAGCGTTTGTTTAAGTTGGGCAGGATGTGATGACCTGACCCGTTGTCATGTGAGTTACTGCCCCATTTCCCCCATTTTCAGCTTCTTTATGCTTCAGTATGAGTGTTTTATGTGAATGAGTTGATTTGGATTGAATTGAGAAGGAAATGAGACACTTAGTCTCTTTAGGGAATACTTGTTTTGGAAAAGTCAACCGAACATTGACTTATGTGCTAGGAGGCTTGATGTGAATTCTGATGATTTGGTTACCTTCGGGGGATGATTTGTGACTTAGGAGTTTGATCGGAAGTGATTTTGGAGGTCCGGTGTCGAATTAGGCTTGAATTGGCGAAGTTAGTATTTTGGCAAATTCCGGTTGATGGGTGAGATTTTGATCCGAGGGTCGAAACAGAATTCTGAGAGTTGTTGTAGCTTCGTTAGGTGATTTTGGACGTGTTTGCAAAATTTCAGGTCATTCAAAAGTGTTTTGGTTGGGTTTTTGATCGAATGCATGTTTCGGAAGTTTTAGAAGAACTTAGGCTTGAATCTGATGTAATTTGATGGTTTTGGTATTGTTCGATGTGTTTTGATGATTGGAGCAAGTTTGAATGATGTTTTAGGATGCGTTGATGCTTTTGGTTGAGGTCCTAGGGGCCTCGGGGTGATTTCTAATGGTTAACAACAAGTTTTGGTTTGTGAACTTAAGAAAAGTTGCAGCTGCTTCTGGTATTTTCACTTCTGCGGAATTGGGACCGTAGAAGCGGTACCGTAGAAGTGAGAGGTGAGCCACAGAAGCGGAAGGTACCGCAAGTACAGATTTGGTAACCGCATCTGCGGAGTTGCAGATGCGACAGGAGGACCGCAGATGCGGTATTCCAGATTTCCTGTGGGATCTACAAAAGCAAAGATATTTCTCCAGAAGCGGGAGTCGGAGATGCAGCAAAGGAGCCGCAGATGGGGAAACGACTGGTCAGTGTTATTTAATTTCTCCTTCACAAAATTTTAAAGGGTTACATCTTTTTTCACAATGGACTTGGAGAATTTGGGCAAGTTGGAAGAGAGCAATCAAGGGACTTCTTTGATGTTACCTAGGAGACTGAGCGGGAGATGCGTAGCAGATACCCTTACCTATTTGAGGCTTCAATTATGTTTCTTGACTCGCTTGAGGATGAGCGTGTATTTAAGTTGGGCAGGATGTAACGACCTGACCCGTTGTCACGTGAGTTACTACCCCTTTTCCCCCATTTTCTGCTTCTTTATGCTTCATTATGAGTGTTTTATGTGAACGAGTTGATTTGGATTGAATTTAGAAGGAAATGAGACACTTAGTCTCATTAGGGAAGACTTGCTTTGGAAAAGACAACTGAACATTGACTTATGTGCTAGGAGGCTTGATGTGAATTCCGATGATTTGGTTACCTTCGGGGTATGATTTGTGACTTAGGAGTTTGATCGGAAGTGATTTTGGAGGTCCGGTGTTGAATTAGGCTTGAATTGGCGAAGTTAGTATTTTGGCAAATTCCGGTTGATGGGTGAGATTTTGTCTGAGGGTCGAAACGGAATTCTGAGAGTTGTTGTAGGTTTGTAAGGTGATTCGGGATGTGTTTGCGAAATTTCAGGTCATTCAGAAGTGTTTTGGTTGGGTTTTTGATCGAATGCATGTTTCGGAAGTTTTAGAAGAACTTAGGCTTGAATCCGATGTAATTTGATGGTTTTGGTGTTGTTCGATGTGTTTTGATGATTGGAGCAAGTTTCAATTATGTGTTAGGATGCATTGATGCTTTTGGTTGAGGTCCTGGTGGCCTCGGGGTGATTTCTAATGGTTAACAACAAGTTTTGGTTTGTGAACTTAAGAAAAGTTGCAGCTGCTTCTAGTATTTTCACTTCTGCGGAATTGGGACCGCAGAAGCGGTATCCTAGAACCGAGAGGTGAGCCACAGAAGCGGCAGGTACCGCAGGTACAAATTTGGTGACCGCATCTGCAGAGTCGCAGATGTCGCATCTGCAGAGTCGCAGATGAGACAGAAGGACCGCAAATGCGGTATTCGAGATTTCCTGGGGGATCCACAAAAGCGAAGATATTTTATCAGAAGCGGGAGTCGCAGATGCAACTAAGGAGCCGCAGATGGGGAAATGACTGGTCAGTGTTATTTAATTTCTCCCTCGCGAAATTTTAAAGGGTTTCATCTTTTTCACAATGGACTTGGAGAATTTGTGCGAGTTTGAAGGGAGCAATCAAGGTACTTCTTTGAGTTGCCTAGGAGACCGAGCGGGAGATGCGAAGCAGATACCTTTACCTATTTGAGGCTTCAATTATGTTTCTTGACTCGCTTGAGGATGAGCGTTTGTTTATGTTGGGCAGGATGTGACGACCTGACCCGTTGTCACGTGAGTTACTGCCCCCTTTCCCCCATTTTCTGCTTCTTTATGCTTCGTTATGAGTTTTTTATGTGAACGAGTTGATTTGGATTGAATTGAGAAGGAAATGAGACACTTAGTCTCTTTACAGAAGACTTGTTTTGGAAAAGTCAACGGAACATTGACTTATGTGCTAGGAGGCTCTATGTGAATTCTGATGATTTTGTTAGCTTGGGGGGATGATTTGTGACTTAGGAGTGTGATCGGAAGTGATTTTGGAGGTCCGGTGTTGAATTAAGCTTGAATTGGCGAAGTTAGTATTTTGGCAAATTCCGGTTGATGGGTGAGATTTTGATCCGAGGGTCGAAACAGAATTCTGAGAGTTGGTGTAGCTTCATTATGTGATTAGGGATGTGTGTGCAAAATTTCAGGTCATTCAGAAGTGGTTTGGTTGGGTTTTTGATCGAATGCATGTTTCGGAAGTTTTAGAAGAACTTAGGCTTGAATCCGATGTCATTTGATGGTTTTGGTGTTGTTCGATGTGTTTTGATGATTGGAGAAAGTTTGAATGATGTGTTATTATGCGTTGATGCTATTGGTTGAGGTTCTGGGGGCCTCGGGGTGATTTCTAATGGTTAACGACAAGTTTTAGTTTGTGAACTGAAGAAATGTTGCAGCTGCTTCTGGTATTTTCACTTCTGTGGAATTGGGACCACAGAAGCGGTACCGTAAAAGTGAGAGGTGAGCCACAGAATCGGCAGGTACCGCAGGTACAAATTTGGTGACCGCATCTGCGGAGTCGCAGATGCGACAAGAAGACCGCAAATGCGGTATTCAAGATTTCCTGGGGGATCCACAAAAGCGAAGATATTTCTGCAGAAGCGGGAGTCGTAGATCCAACTAAGGAGCCGCAGATGGGGAATTGACTGGTCAGTGTTATTTAATTTCTCCTTCGCGAAATTTTAAAGGGTTTCATCTTTTTCACTACGGACTTGGAGAATTTGGGCGAGTTGGAAGAGAGCAATCAAGGGACTTCTTTGAGGTAAGGATTTCGAGTCTAAAACACAATTCTAAGGTGTTATTACATGAATTTAAACGGAAAACTAAGGAATTTAAGGAGTTAGAATGGGAGTTAGAGCTTGAACTTAAGAGAGTTAATAATGGGGATTTGAGGGGTCATTTGGACTCCAGTTTTGGTAATCTTTATATGTATAGACTCGTGGCGAGAAAAGGAATCCATTGATGTTAATTGTTTTGGAATTTGAGAATTGGGCCCGGGGCTCGAGTTTTTTCCAATTTCGGGATTTTTGATGTTTTTCCATTATTTCTAATTGAGTATTGTTCCTTTAGCCTATCGTGACGTATTCGTTGTGGTTTTGATCATATTCAACGCATGAGGAGGTCGATTTGAAAGGCAAGGGCGTAGTGAGCTAGGATTTTGGGTGGCTTGAGGTTAATAATAGATGTAAATGTTGTCTTGGGGGTTTGGAACCCCGTATTTACACATCGTAGTGCTATAGTGAGGTGACTTGCATGCCGGATAGCGAGCATGGAGTAGAGCACCATTGGGGATTGAGACTCGGTCGGTCCCGATAGATGAATATACTGTGTATTTAACTGAAATTCACTTATTATCATTATAATCTGAGCTGATTTTCTATATTTGGGCTTCGCGCCAATCGATTGAATCCTTCAGGAATTGCTATTACTAGTTTCTTACCATTTTTACATATTATTGATTTCAGTCCTAGTATTTAACACTATTTTCAAAATCAGCCACCTTTTTCTCAAACATGAATCTTAATTAATATTTTTACTGAAGTTTGGGTTGAATATTCTATATTATTGTACCCGAGGGGCCTATGTGATTCTAGACTGAGTATGGGATCGGGCTGCGCACCACAGCGGTATTGTATTGATATTGATATGAGGCCAAGGGACTAGTTGAGGCCACGAGATGGCTTATATTACGCTTGGGCCGTAAGGGGCCCCTCCCGGAGTTCGCACACACCTAGTGAGCGTCGTCCATGATAAATAAATGAAGCGGGCGGCACACTGCAACCGGTACTAGAGAATACCAGACTATATGTTGCATTTTATATTTGCATGTCATCTACTTACTTATCTATTGTAGTATTTCCATAATTGTTGTTACCAGCTTACAGACTGAATACTATCTAGTTCAGGTTGTTGTATTTATAGAATTACTGTGCCTATTCAGGATTTTTTATTCTCAGCCTTTATTTATGTTTATTACTCACTGGGTCGGAGTACTCACATTACTCCCTGCACCTTGTGCGCAAATCCAGATACATCTAAGGCTGAGTGAGGACTTCTCTACCGAGCAGTTATTCGGGAGAACCAAGGTAGCTGCATGACGTCCGTAGTCCTGATCTTTCGTTTTACCTTATTTTCTTTATATCCGCATTTCATTAGAACGATATGTAGTAGATTGATACTCAGGTATTAGAGGCTCAGACCTGTGACCCCAGATTCTTTGAGTTGTGTAGTTGTTTGGGATTCTGCATGTTTTAGTTTTATTTCAGGCTTTCGGTAATATGATTTAGTAATTTATCTGTGATAATTGATTCATGAGCGGCATAAAATGGTTAAGGTTACTAAATTGGATGGGCTTGTGTGTTGGGCACCATAACGACCGAGGTTAGGGTCGTGACATGGTGTTTGCACTAAAGATTTGGCGATATTATTTGTATGGGGTCCATGAAGATATATTCGGTGACCACAAGAGCCTTCAATATATTTTTAAGCGAAAGGAGTTGAATATGAGGTAGAGGAGATGGCTCGAGTTACTGAAGGACTAGGATATCAATATTCTCTATCACCCGGGAAAGGCCAAGGTTGTGGCGGGTGCTCTTAGTCGGAAGTCTATGAGTAGTTTGGCTTGTTTGGGAGTAGATCAAAGGCCCTTGGCTCAGGAGGTTAATCAATTGGTCAGTCTGGGGGTTTTATTTTGACCTCAGACAAGGGGAATGTTATGGTGCATAATAGGACAGAATCATCACTTATAGCGGAAGTCAAGGAAAAGTAATTTACCGATCCAGCATTGGCACAAATGAAGGAGAAAATTTTGAATAACAAGATTTCGACATTTTCACTCGGCGACGGTGATGGTGTATTTTGATGTCAAGGTAGGCAATGTATTCTAGATGTGGGTAATCTTCGAGAGAGGTTAATGGTGGAGGCCCATAATTCCAGGTATTCTGTGCACCTAGGTTCTATGAAAATGTAATGATCTCAAGGAAATTTATTGGTGGAACGGTATAAAGATGGGTGTGGCGGACTTTGCATCTAATTGAATTGTCAGCAAGTAAAAACTGAGCATCAACGGCTCGGCGGGTTAACTCATCTTATGGAAATACCAATGTAGAAATGAGAGATGACCAACACGGATTTCATTGTAGGGTTACCTTATACCCAGTGCAAGTTCGACTCGATTTGGGTGATAGTGGATTGACTCACGAAATTAGCTCACTTCTTGCCAGTCAAATCCACCGATACTGCAGAATGCTTAGTTGTATATCAAAAAAATAGTAAGGCTTCATGCCACTCCACTTTCTATTATCTCAGACCGAGGGGCCCAATTCATAGCTAATTTTTGGAAGAAATTTCAGCTAGGTTTGGGTACTCAAGTGAATCTCAACACTGCTTTCCATCCACGGACTGATGGTCAAGCGGAGTCGACTATTTAGACAGTAGAAGATATGTTACGATCTTGTGTCTTGGATTTCAAAGGTAATTGGGATGATCACTTGCCACTTATAGAATTTGTTTACAATAACAGCTTTCATGCTAGTATTTAGATGCCCCCATTTGAGGGATTGTATAGAAGGAGGTGTAGGTCTCTGATCAGATGGTTCAAAGTGGGTGAAGCAGAATTGATAAAGCGAATTCTCGTGCATCGGGCTATGGAAAAAGTTAAAATCATTCAAGAGAGGATGAAAATTGCTCAGAGGTACCAGAAATCCTATGCGGATATGCGTTGAAGAGAATTGGAATTCCAGGTAGATGATTGGGTGTTATTGAGGGTTTCTCTTATTAAGGGAGTCATGCGATTTGGGAAGAAAGGAAAGTTGAGCCCTAGATATGTGGGGCCGTATCTGGCCGCTCAAAGGATAGGGCAAGTGGCTTATAATCTGGAATTTCCCCTGGAATGTCATTAGTGCACCCGGTGTTCCATGTGTCTATGTTAAAGAAAGTGGTTGGAGATCCATCCACCATCATACCGGTTGAGAATATCGAGGTTAATGAAGAGTTATTGTGTGAAAAAATTGCGGTACTATTCTTGATAGGCAAGTCCGTAAATTGACAACAGGGAAATTGCTTAAGTTAAAGTGTTATGGTGGAGTCAACGAGTCGAAGAAGCAACGTGGGAAGTGGAAAATGAAATGAAAGAAAAATATCCCCACATGTTTGAACAAGTCCAGTAGTGATCTTGCAAACAATTATCTCTAAGCAAACTGATGCTGTGTTCAATTTGGTGCAAAGACACCCCATTTTCTCCTAAAATCCTTGCTAATGTAACTCAAATTGTGCAAGAATTGTATGTGTGTAATTATTTGAGTCATGTGCAACCCCTTTTGGTAAGTGAATGTTTTGCAAAAGAAAAAAACAACTCATGTGATAAGTGAACGATTAATGGTAGTGTAGATTGGAAGTGATTAATTGAAATACATATAGTGTATTGAAGTGGGGACTCATTGAAGTGACCAAATTATGTGCAAAAATGTGACAAGTGATTGAATATATGCAAGTGCTGAGGTAATGAATTGTATACCAGTTTTAGGGATAATAGGAATTGTGTAATGGTGCTTGAAAATATGTTTCGGGGGCCCTCTGATAGGTAGATAAGTCTAATTACAAAGGAGACTGTGGAAAATTTTTCTAAAAATATGGGAGTTAGTGAAAAATTGGGAGTCTACATATCATGTTTTCAAAACCGACTGATTTTCAAAATCCTCATCCGAGGATGAATGATTTTTTTTGCGGGGGAGGATGTAAAGACCCGTAAATATTTCTTGCTTAAAATAATATGAGGTAGGTCCCTGTGTTGTTATAACTGTAGGAAAGTACCCCGAAATTTGAAAAATAAAATTTTCCTGAAATTGGGCGTTATGCTACGCACTATGCGATCGTATAATGAGTACGCGAACCGTATAATAGTCGCATACATGGGCAGGCTACTGCCAAATTGGAGAACAACTGTGCGGTCCATAATGCGATCACATTCTGGTTATGTGGACCGCATATTTATTGATTTTTTACCATTGACTTTGGTAAGGGAGGTTATGCGGCGCACTATACGATCGCATAACGTGTATGCAAATCACATACCTGCACGATGTGTTTTAAATTTTGGCCTATTTTTTAGGGCCATTCTGCTACCAGTCTATAGACTGCATGTCAGGAATGCGATCGCTTTCCTGACCGCATTTCGAGTCGGAGCTCCTATTTTTCTAATATTTCAACCAAGCCTCTTCTTCAATAAAACACCACAACCCTTCATTTTAACACATTTTCTGAACAAAACTAGAGAGAGGGAAGAGTGGGTTCTTGAGAGAGAAAGTATCATCTCTATCAATTTGATTTTCAAAGTCACCTAGGATGGGAGATTTCGAGTAATTGTCTTCTTCTTTGTTCTTGCAGGTAAAATCCCCAACCCTTTTTCATTGGTTTTCATATTTAAACAAAAAGGCGGTTCTCATGAATAGATTCTAAAAAATATAAGGTTAACCATGTATGCAAGTACTTTACTACCTAAAATCTAGTCAGATGAATTGGGAGGAGTAAATATCTGCAAAAAGGAGGGGTTGATAGTCCAAGTGAGTTCAGTTGCATTTGTAAATCTCAACTATAATATATATGTATTAAGTTGTGAACTAGATTGACGGTACTAGGCGATTAGGTGAATTGAAAGTAGAAGTTAAAAAGGAAATTCGACTCCAGGTATGTATGGCTAACTTTAACCATTGTAAAGTCACCTTGTTTGGTGTACGAGTAATTGGTATGTTTACTTATGTTGACTATTTGTGAATTCCTATGATTAATATACCTTGAACGTTATTAGTTAAATATACTGATACGATGGTGTGAATAAATGACAACAAACCAAGTGTGTGTGTGAAGGTGTTTATGTGTTAAGGGCTGTGTAATAAATGATGGAAAGAAGTCGTAATTGATGCTATTGAAATAACTATGGTAATATCATGTATGGCTTGTTGTGGGCAATTATCGATATGACTTGAATTGTATACGGGCTGTTGTATGTGATGAAAATGGTACTAATGTTAATGAAAAATCTTTGTGAATTGTTATTGTTGTTGTGAAATGATACTTTGGAGGGCCTGAAGCCATGTGATTGAACGGTGAACTATTGTTGTTGTGCGAAATGTGATTGTCCGATGAGATCGGGTTGTGCGCCGCAACATGAATTTATAAGGTGTGGGTTGTGGTGATAAGTGTGGGAGAGGTAATAAGGGTGGCCAAGGTAATAATGGTGGAAAAGTGATCGTAATCACTATTGAAATGAAAATATATGAAACTCTTGGGTATGAATTGATGTTAAAAGGGGAAAACGGAAGATTGTGAAACTTGTTGGCTTTGGTTGTTCCTTTCATATGTATTTGATTGTTGATTGTATTACTATTCGTTATCTGTGTATTGATTGATTTTACTTGGGGTAAAGCTTGTTCATACATACCAGTACAATTCAAATGTACTGACGTCCCTTTTGTCAGGGGTGCTACATTCTTGTTATGATTGTAGGTAGTTCTATAGCAGGTACTCCTGTCCACCGATAGTAGCACCACCTCCACTTTCCGTCAGTTGTATTGGTGATCCCCTTTCCACTCGGGGCCCTGCGTGGCTCATGCCACTTTTCTTCCTGGAGTCTTATTTTGGATTTGTGTATTGTAAGGTATAGCCGGGGCCTTGTCGCCTGTAAGTATTGGTTAAGTTCCTAGTATTCGTAGAGGCTCTGTAGACACAATGTGGGTGGTGTACAAAAGTATTTTGGGTAGTAATTGTACGGTTTGGAATCGTGGTCCACGTTGGTAAATGTTGTATGCATTTTGCAAGTACTTGATATCAAATATTGAAAATGATAAAAAGTAGAAATGAACTCAAGTTGTAAGTTTATGCTTAAGTCTTAAATTGATATTTCACAAGAATAATGTATATTGAAATCATGGCGACACGTGGGATAGGAAAGAAAATTCCAAGTCCACTTGACTGGGTTCTCTAGTTGAGCGCCGGTCGTGTCCCTCGTTTTTGGGGTGTGACAACACTTTTACATCAAGAGCCACGACTTATCAAGGATTTTTTTTCTCACAACAATCCAACTTTTTTTTTTTCAATTCAAGTGGCTCTTACTTTTTTAAAATAGAGCATATTTTTTCTTATTTAATTAGTTCCACTCGAAAGACAAACCAACCACCCCACACTTTAACCCTTACAAAGTTTCATAAACAATTCAAGTGCTCACCAGAGGTTATAATAGTTCAAATAGATGGTTAATTCAAACAAATGGGTAAGGCTTGTAATGTGGTTGCCAAAGAAACATGATTATAGGCTCAAAAGGGTTAAGTATGATACATAATAATTAGGCAGGTAAAATATGCATATCTGGCTCAATAAAGAAATGCCTATATCACTTCCAAGACTAAACAAAACTACTATTTTACTTTGCAAATACACGTGGCAAGTTTTAGGCATCAAATGCAATGCACAAAATAACAACAATCCTCACACGCACATGGCACATGACTCACTCAGGATTTGATTTCTCAAGACACTTTAGTCAAAGCAGTTAAACAAATTTAAAATCATACAAATTAAGGTACTTATACAAGAGTAAAAAATTGAGCCTAATAGTTACAACCAAAATACTCACTGTTCTCAAGGCATAACAAAGTCAATAGATATTGCTTTAATTCAAAACACAATACAATAACTCATATTCCTAAAAAACATTAACTACACCCGATTCAAAAAAAACTCTTAGAAAAGAATCGCGGCACAAAGAAAAACCAATGGGTAATAGCTACACTACCTAACAAAAGAAATTTTTTTTTTGCCTTTTTTTTCTTTAGATTTAGATCCCTCAAGAAAATTTTCTAATAGATCCATTTTCGGAAAAATTCCAATCTTTTCTATTTCAAAAAAATATTTAATTAAGGTATAATAACTAAAATAGCATAGAAGTCACCTAGACAATCTCCTCACCCCACACTTAAAATTTTGCATTGTCCTATTCACCATACTAATAACAGGGTAAAAGAAACTCCTTAGTAGGCCAAGAGCCGAAGCACTAACAACTCATGGGGTACTCAGACTTCTCCCAGGCTTGGTTCTTCATGTGGGTACATCACACTTAGTTTCAACCATCTTGTTTGTTGTTGCATCCTTCCAATAACTTTGCTTTCCATGTTCCTAGAAAATAAAAAATCAACACTACAAAAATTAATGTAATAAAAAAATAATAAAAGAGCAGTAAAGTTGGGATACCTCCCAAGAATTTCTTGATTTAACATCGCGGCAAGACATGAATCATTTTTTTGCCTCACCTTGAGCTTATGAATTGAACCCCAAGTTTTGATTCAAGCTTATGATTATGGTCATTGGGCGGTGGAACGAATCTAACTGGCCCAAGGAAATAGTGTAATATTCTGCATTCCTTGGCCTTTGTATGAGGTATGTAATCCTGACTTTCTGGCAAGAAGAATTCCAGAATATATAGACCTTGTTCTTCATTCCTTGACTCTTCAATTGATTTGGATGACTCTATTTGCATATCATCATCCAAATATAACGTTGAAAAATGCTTGGAGTGTGGACAAATGCACTCAAACACATGAATTTCAGGACTTTCAACATCCTTAACATCAATGATACTAGAATCAACAAAATTTATATCCTCAAAGTCCTTGGCTGGCTCTAGTCTCACTTCTTCAACATTGACATCCTCAAATTGTAGTTGGCTAGTTTGTTGATGTTTTACTCTGACCTCCCCAATTAACACCTAAAATTCATACTCTTCTTGGTTGATATCATCAATATTGGCTTGTTGAACATTAAAAGCTCAAACCACTTGACTCAATTGAGCCTCCAACTTGCAAATAGTTGCCTCTTGCCTTTCTATCTGCAATTGTTTTTCATTATTTTATTTCAGAAGGCACCTTAACATATCCTTGATCTCCTTCAGGTTTGCATCCCCAGGTTCTTTCTTCCTGCTAACTTCACAAAAAAAGGTAGAACCATCATCATATAAGGGGTTGGGGGAATATAAGAAATATAAGCACAACCATAAAAGTGAACATTTGTATACACATTCCACAAATAAAATTGAGTTAGTGCACATATCTCGCCCTCAGAAATGTTTTGAAAATTTTGCCACTGGAGGTTTCCCTCACAATATGTATGGAGATCAATAGTTGAATTATCTACACCTAAATTCCTATAATTCAAAGATGTCATGTTTTCATCAATATTTAACAAAAGAAAATACTAAAAATAAAACAAAATAAAAGTTCAAACTCGGAATCTAGAAATAAATGCAGCTACAACTACACCATTAGTTTCCAGACAATGGCGCCAAAATTTATTCACGCCCAACTCTAGTGTTTAAAAGGATAAGCCGTCGTTGCAAATATAATATGATCTAAAACTCCGGAGTCGAATCCCACAGAGAACTAAAGCTTAGCTGTATCTATTTAATATCACTAAGAAAAAAAGATTGAATAATTTTCTAAATTATAAAGATTGATATTTATATTTCTAACTCATTAACTAGCAAATACTACAAAGTGGTAAAATTATCAACTAATGAGATAAAGGTTTGGAGACTAAATTAAAGAGGTCTAGAGTTATGATTTTCCCAATTGTCGGAACCCTTCTAGCTATGTTCCCTACAATTTTCCCATATGTATTCTCTGCTAATCATGAGCACATTAGGTGTTGTACTTCTCTATCGGGTAACTACAACAATTTACTATACATATTCTATCGAACTACGCTAGTTGGATTTATTTAACCGCTCATTATGACCGCGTCAAGGCTTTGTTATTTCTGTACCGCCCTTTAAGCCTGCTATATTGATTTCTCACATACGTTAGGAGTAACGTTATTCCACAACCACCTAATTATGTATCCTTTCTCAGGAAACACATAATAAATAGGCAAAGTCAATCGATGGTCATTCAATCAACAATAATAAATGCGTACTTGAACAGGTAAAAAAATCCAAAGGCTCAATTATATTAAAATATAACAAGAATTCATCCTACAAAAGGTTCCATCAAATCCCTAGATAACAAATTAGCTATTCATAATAGTATGTGAAACTATAATACTAAATGTCTTAACTAACAACGAAAAAAATAGAAAGAGGAAGGAAAAACTCGTAAAAGAATTATCCGCCTTGCTCCTATTGTGTCTCTGCCTCCTTAGGTCGAATGTTTTGTCAAAAATTGGTCTCTTCCGCCTCCATAGGTCTAATTTATGTCAAAATTGTGTCCAACCTCTTAAAATACCGTTTTCCATGTATATATACCAAGTAGGATCGGACCCAATAATTATACTGTCTCATATGCGAAAAAGGATATTATTTCACGTCTGGACTCCCGCGACCGTGGTCAAATCGCGGTACAAACGCGTTATATGATATGTATATTGCCTCAGCCCACCTCAAGTCCGTGGACGTGATTTCGACCATGTTGTTTACCCTGTTACAGTTGGAATTCGGAAAAATGTTATACTAGAAAGTTGTAGCCCTTTGAGTTTGCTTTCAAACCGTATATTCTGCAGCCTAAAGTGGAGTTCTGAGCAAACATTTATGTGCATTTTACTAGACCGTATGCAATATACCTACTTGATTCTTTCTTTTGTTGCTCTATCATCCATTGATCCCCTCATATGATCCCGGCTTAATTTTTTGAGATTTTACTCATACTTCAAAGAACCCAATCACTTGAATTTATCCCATAAAATCTACATAGCTCGAAATCACTCCTACATGGTATAAAACACATCGTTAGTGCAAAACCCTAGCGATTAAAGCGCAAACTCAACTAAAGGGAAGTAAATTTGAGTGTAATAAAAGACTAAAATACGCAATTATAGCTGATCATCACCACCCCACACTTAAACCATTGCTCTTCCTTGAGCAATCAAACTACACTTTTTTATAGACACGACCTTTTTAAACAATTCTTCTAACTCATCATACCAAGAGTATTTAAAATAGACTAAGCATAAAAGCACAACATTTTCACCTCAAGATTTTACTAACAAGTACCACGCATTATTCACAACTCACCCAGTTATTCTAACATAGAGGTCATTGACATTACCTTTCCTTCATGAATCAAGCGCCCTCACACAACAAAAAAGAGTAGTTCCACACAATAAAGTTTAAGAACACTTAGTAACCTAAGATAGAAAGAATTCACTCACTATCATAAATAATATTCATATGCCACAAAAGATGCACCATAAGCTTGTCCGTAGTGTACTACTCCACTAGTCGATCTTATTCAATCAAGGATCAATTAGGATTTTATTTGGTTGTAATGTAGGCTACGAGACGGGTAGGATGCATTTAGATATAATAGTTACTATGCCTCCCTAAGCACTTTAATACATATGCTTTAACATTCAAACCCCATAATTATGCTAAACCAAACTCTACCTTCACATCAATGTATATTACCCCATTCCCTTTAAGCACACTTACATCAAGAGTCACCACTTATCAAGGATTTTTTTTCTCATAACAATCCAACTATTTTTTTTCCAATTCAAGTGGCTCTTACTTTTTTTAAAACTGTGCACCTTTCTCCTAATTTAATTAGTTCCACAAAAGCCAAACAAACCACCCCACACTTTAACCTTTACAAAGTTCATAAATAATTCAAGTGCTCATGAGAGGTTACTACAGTTCAAATAGATGGTTAATTCAAAAAAATGGGTAAGGCTTGTAATGTCGTTGCCAAAGAATCATGATTACAGGCTCAAAGGGGTTAACTACGATACATAGTAATTACAGGGGTAAAATATAAATATCTGGCTCAACAAAGAAATGCCTATATCACTTCTTAGACTAAATAAAACTACTTTTTCCCTTTGCAAACACACGGGGCAAGATCTAGGCATCAAATGCAATGCACACAATAATAACAAACCTCAGATGCACATGGAACATGACTCACTCGAGATTGGATTCATCAAGACACTCTAGTCAAAGCAGTTAAGTAAAATTAAAATCATACAATTTAAGGTACTTATACAGGAGGCAAAAGCTGAGCCTAAGCGTCACAAGCAAAATACTCACTGTTATCAAGGCATAACAAATTCAAGAGATATTGATTCAATTCAAAACACAACACAATGGCTCATATTCCAAAAAAAAAAACTAACTACGCCCGGTTGATATAAAACCCTTCAAAAAGAACCATGACACAAAGAAAAACCAAGGGGTAATTGCTACACTACCAAACAAAAGTAAAAAAATTTATTATCTTTTTTCTATAGACTTAAATCCCTCAAGAAAATTATATAATAGATCTATCTTCGGAAAAATTTTAGTCTTTTCTATTTCAAAAAAAAAGAAAATCAGTTAAACTAACGTAACTAAAATAGCATAGAAAGTCACCTAGACAATCTCCTCACCCCACATTTAAAATTATGCATTATCTCCAATGTACACCATACTATTAAGAGGGTAAAAAAACTCCCTGGTTCTCAGACTTCTCCCAGCTTGGTTCTTCGTGCAGGTACCTCACACTTAGTTCCAAACATCTGGTTTGCTGTTGCATCCTTCCAATAGCTTGCTTTACATGCTCTACAACATAAAAAATCGACACTACAAAAAATAGTATAATAAAAAAATAATAAAAAAAGCAGTAAAGTTGGGTTGCCTCCCAACAAGCGTTTGATTTAACGTCGCGACACGACGTGAATCACTTTTTACCTCCACCTCGAGCTTATGAATTGAATCCCAAGTTTTGATTCAAGCTTATGATTATGATCATTGGGCAGTGGAACGTGTTGAAACACGTTCTCAAATCGCTAAAACTAAACGTGTGTTCATCTTTGTAGGTTTTGACAAATGAAAAACCGACGCGCATGGAACATTGACAAATGCCGAAGTCCAAGCACAAGAGAAACAAAGAACAAGATCAAGTAAAGCAACGAAGATATACATGAGTCGTTTATATTGTGATCTTGATCCAACAATATATTCAAGTCTTGGCTTCTCTCGTAAAATCATTTTCATCAAACCAGGCATCTTTGTTTTAAAACAAAATGATTTTCAAACATTTTCATTTTAGCCAAAATGAATTTTAAACATGTCTTTCAAATCTGGACAGAAACAATCGATTATTTTTTTTCGATAATCGATTATGCTAAGACAGTGAACTGGAATTTACAAAACAGCAAAATAATCGATTATGTCTTTTTGATAATCGATTATGTTAAGACAGTGTAAATCGAAATTTACAAAACAGCAAAATAATCGATTTTGTAATATGATAATCGATTATCTTTTTTATTCGAATTATATTAAAAATTCCGCAGAGGTCAATAATCGATTATCCTATATAGCATAATCGGTTATTCATTGACCGTTGCCAAAGTATTTTTAAACGCTGAAAGATAATCGATTATGCACAAGGCAATAATCGATTATGCCAGCATAAAATCAGCATCCGATTTTTGAACGTTATCAGGTAATCGATTATACAATTTGAATAATCGATTATTCTAGCTTAAAATCTGCATATGATCTTTGAACGATTTGCAGATAATCGATTATGCAAATCAGATAATCGATTATTCTAGCACAAAATCAGCAATTAGTGATTGGCAATTAAGCAACGGTCTTTGGGTCTTTGAGGACTATAAATACACCTCAAAACCACTCTTTTAAGTACAACAACTGATTACAATTCTTGCTTAAGCTTACATACTTTCATATCAATCATTTCATATTCATTTCATAGTTTTTGAGAGCCAAATTCTTGACGAAGTTGCTGTGTTCTTGAGCGTATTAATTTTACTCACATCTACTCTATAAGAGAGTCTTGTCTTGAGTGCTAAGTGTTTGCATTCACTTGAAGGGAAGTTCTAATCCCTTGTTGTAAGAAGGAAAGTTTAGTTCCTTGGCTTGATGTCTTGAGACGAGGTATCCTCGAGCAAGTTGAAGTCTTGTAGAGTGTATTTCTACGAGCAAGTGTAACGGTTTGTTAGGCACCCGTAAGCTTAACGGAGTTAGTGTAAAACTCGAGAGAGTCTCTCGGGGAATGGACTAACCACACGTTGTGGTGAACCAGTATAAATTCGGTGTGTTCTCTCCTTACTACTTTAATTACTGCACTTACTTCATTCCTGCAAATTTAATATCGCAAATTTATCTTGATTTTTATTATAACGCTATTCACCCCCCCTCTAGAGTTAAGCGTATATTCTAACAATTGGTATCAGAGCCTAACTCTCTGAAAGACTTAACAGTTTGAGAGAAACAATCCATGGCTTCTACTCGTAACGTTTATGCAGGACTGGGTGAAGGACAATGCTTCACAAGGCCACCACTCTTCGATGGCACCAATTACACTTATTGGAAGGAGAGGATGAGAATATTCATCCAATCAAATAATTTTATACTGTGGAAAATTATAAAGAATGGAGAGCAAATACCAACCAAAAAGGTTGAAAATGAAATGGTTCCTAAATCCGAAGATGAATACGATGCGGACGATATCAGAAAAGTGGAGAACAACGCTAAAGCCATCAACATGATGTACTGTGCTGTATACCCCGATGATTATAGGAAAATATCATGTTGCACAACGGCCAAGCAAATGTGGGGTAAATTGGAAATCACCTACGAAGGTACGGACCAGGTAAGAGAAGCTAAAATATATTTTCTAACCCAGGAATATGAACTTTTTCATATGAAGGAAAACGAGAAGATAGATGATATGTTCGAACGATTTTCAAAAATCGTTAATGATCTTCATGATCTTAAGAAGACTTTCACGGATAGGGAACTTGTCCGTAAAATTCTTCGAAGTCTCACTCCGGAATGGCGCTCCAAAGCAGACGCTATTCAAGAATCAATCGGCATTACAAATGTCACAATCGACGGGCTTAGAGGTAATCTCAAAACCTATGAATCTACTATTCTTAACCCTCCTTTGAATGATCAAAGGAAACGAAGAATCGCTCTTAAAGCAAGCACGGCTCAACCTCAAAATGATGAGGATTCAAGCGACGAAGATAACGAGTTCGGACTCGTTATTAAGAAATTTCACAAGTTCATGCGAAAGGAGTATGAACGAAAAGGTAAGCGACAAGGAGACCAAATATAGTGCTATGGATGCGGAGAAATCGGGCATATCAAACAAAATTGTCCAAATACCAAAAAGGAGAAGAAACCCGCGAAGAAACAAAGAGCATACATCTCTTGGGGAGGCGACTCCGGAGACGAATCAAGTGATGGAGAAGGAAACGAGACCGCAAACTTGTGTCTTATGGCACACGAAGAAACTCAAAATGAGGTATGTACTACTTCTAAGAACTATTTCACTTTAGAAGAAATGCAAGATGCATTTGATGAATTGTATAAAGAGTTTATTAGCGCTTCTAAATCTATAAAAGATTTAAGAAAACAAATTTCTTCAAAAGAAAAGGATTTCGAAAAACTAACTCTTCAAAATGAGAAATTAAAAGAGGAAAATAAGTTTTACGGCAAAAGAAGCGCCGATAAACCCGAAAGCTCAAACAATGGTTGTGCATCTTGCAAATCTCTAAAAGATGAAGTAGAAAAACTCAAGAGCACCTTGAATAAGTTTAACTCTTCTCACAAAAATCTCAATGAGGTTCTTATAAACTTGAAATCTACTAAACATGGAATAGGTTTCAAAAATGTGCCTAACAAAAAAGATGAGACCATTCCTAAACAACCTAGAAATAACAATCCTAGGACCACTATACATCATAGAACGAGCACTAGAAAAAATGTAGAACAATTTAGAACACCTAGAAAAGATTTTTAAAAATTGCATCCTAGAAATATTCAACCTAGAAATAATAATCCTAGAATCGTTATGCATCCTAGAATAAACACTAGGAGAAATGTTGAGAAATTTAGAACACCTAGAAAAGATTTTCGAAATTACATCAAAACTATATTCCAAAAATTAGGGTGAATGAATTTAGATCCCCAAATTATTATCATCCTAGAAGAATGCACAATCCGAGTGTCATTTGTCATTATTGCAATAAAATTGGACATATTGCTCCCGCATGCTTCACTAGACAAAGACATTTCACTGCAGGTCAATCACACCACTATTTTGCACCTAACACACAAGGACCCAAAATGGCTTGGGTACCAAAATCTCATTAATTTGTTTTGTAGGTGTGTTTGAAGGGATCAAGTGTACTTTGGTACCTTGATAGTGGATGCTCCAAACATATGACCGGGGATGCATCAAAATTCCTTCAACTAAAACCCACGGAAGGAGGAAATGTTATTTTTGGAGACAATAACAAAGGAAAAATTATCGGCATTGGCTCGGTCGGTAAGGACGAATCCTCCTCCATTAAGCATATTTTGCTAGTTAAAGGTCTTAAACATAATCTCTTGAGCATAAGTCAATATGTGACAAGGGAAATCTTGTATTGTTTGACTCCGAAGAATGCTTAGTTATCCGTCGTAGTGATTTTAAAGTTATTCTTCGTGGTATTAGAATTGATAATATCTATATGGTTGATCTTGAAAATTCTTCATCAAGTTTTGTGAATTGCCTTTTGAGTAAAGAAGACGACATGTGGTTATGGCAACTTAGAGTAGCTCATGTCAACATGAATCTTTCAAACAAATTAGTTTCTCAAGATTTAGTAATCGGTCTTCCAAAACTAAAATTTGAAAAAGATTCTATTTGTGATTCATGCCAAAAAGGGAAACAAATAAAAGCCTCCTTTAAACCTAAAAATGTTGTTTCAACCACTAGACCTTTACAACTTCTTCACATGAATGTTTTTGGACCATCTCGTGTTGAAAGTCTTGGTGGAAATCTTTATGCTTTTGTAATTGTTGATGACTACTCAAGATTCACATGGACGTTATTTCTTGCTCATAAAAGTGATGCCTTTCAAGCTTTTAAAAGTTTTCTTAAACGTGTTCAAAATGAAAAGAACACAACCGTCACTTCCATAAGAAGTGATCATGGGGGAGAGTTCGATCATAATCTCTTCGCGGAATTTTTGTGACGAACTCGGTATTGAACATACCTTTTCGGCTCCACGTACACCATAACAAAATGGAGTGGTGGAACGTAAAAATCGATGTCTCGAAGAGATGGGTAGAACCATGCTCGATGAGGCTAAGATTTCCAAAAAGTTTTGGGCGGATGCCGTGAGTACCGCAAGCTATGTTTTAAGCAGAGCTGTCATAAGACCGATACTCATGAAAACTCCCTATGAACTCTATAAGGGAAGGAAACCAAATCTTTCCCATCTTAGAGTCTTCGGTTGTAAATGTTTCATTCACAACAACGGAAAAGATAACTTGGGAAAATTTGACGCAAAATCTGATGAAGGAATTTTTCTTGGTTACTCATCGCGTAGCAAAGCATATAGAGTTTTCAATAATCGAACCAAAACTGTTGAGGAATCTCCTCATGTAGTATTTTGTGAAAATGATGCTCGCTTGGCGAGAAAGGATTTTTGTGATCATCTTGCAGATTCTCTAAACAAGATAAGTCTTCAAGACAAGGTGCAAAAGGAGAATCCAAAGGAAGTTCAAGACGAAGCTGTGGAACAATCATCGGAAGAAGAAGAACCACCACAAGAGGAAGAATCGATGATGCCTAAGGCTTGGAGGACGTCTAAAGATCATCCTCTCGACAAGGTAATTGGCAACATCGAGAAAGGGGTAAGTACTGGAAACCTTCTTAAAGACACTGTAGGACATATGGCTTTTGTTTCACAAATAGAACCTAAAACCATTTCCGAAGCAATTGGGGATGAGCATTGGACCTTGGCAATGCAAGAGGAGCTTAACCAATTCAAACGTAATGATCTTTGGGAATTGGTTCCAAGACCCAATAATCACACCATAATTGGTACGAAATGGGTTTTTCGAAATAAATTAGATGAAAATGGAATAATCACTAGAAACAAAGCTAGGCTTGTTGCTAAAGGTTATAATCAAGAAGAAGGAATTGATTATGAAGAAACTTATGCACCAGTTGCACGACTAGAAGCTATTCGTCTATTACTTGCTTTTGCCTCTTCTATGAATTTTATTTTATATCAAATGGATGTAAAGAGTGCCTTCCTAAATGGATTTATTCAAGAGGAAGTATATGTTGAACAACCCCCGGGTTTTGAAGACTTTAAATCTCCCGATCATGTCTTCAAACTTAAGAAAGCCCTTTATGGTCGTAAACAAGCTGCCCGAGCTTGGTATGAACGCTTAAGCAAATTTCTTTTGGACAATGAGTTCATTAGGGGGAAAGTCGACACTACAATCTTTATTAAGAACAAAAACAATGACATCTTATTAGTTCAAATATATGTAGATGATATTATTTTTGGTGCTACTAACAATTCTTTGTGCAAGGAATTCTCTGAGTTAATGACAAGTGAATTTGAAATGTCAATGATGGGTGAGCTAAACTTCTTCTTGGGGTTGCAAGTGAAACAAATGAAAGAGGGTCTTTCATTTGCCAATCTAAATATTGCAAGGAGTTGCTAAATCGTTTTGAAATGAGCAACGTTAAAGCAATGGCCACTCCAATGAGCACATCCGACCATCTTGACAAGGATGAGAAAGGTAAGGAGGTAGACACCAAGAAATATCGAGTAATGATCGGATCCCTTCTTTACCTTACTGCAAGTAGGCCGGACATTATGTTTAGCGTTTGTCTATGCGCTTGATATCAATCTTGTCCGAAGGAGTCACATCTTACTGCGGTAAAACGGATTATGAAGTATCTTGTTGGAACAATAAATGTGGGACTATGGTATCCCAAAGGTTCTTCATGCCAACTTATTGGCTATTCCGATTCCGATTTTGCGGGTTGCAAATTGGACCGCAAGAGCACTAGTGGCACTTGCCACTTGCTCGGTAGCTCTCTAGTTTCTTGGTTTAGCAAGAAACAAGTAAGTGTTGCGTTATCCACAACCGAGGCTGAATTTGTAGCCGCGGGGAGTTGTTGTGCTCAAATCCTTTGGATGAAACAACAACTCTCGAATTATGGTCTTAGCATCGATCATATCCCTCTTCGATGTAATAATACTAGCGCCATAAGCTTGATGAAGAACCCTGTTCTTCACTCAAGAACGAAACACATAGAAATTAGGCACCACTTCATAAGAGATCTTGTTCTCAAAGGTGATGTCGAAATTGAGTTTGTTGAAACCAAATATCAATTGGCCGACATCTTCACAAAGCCTTTAGAGAAATAGTCATTTTTCCGAATTCGTAGTGAACTCAGAATTCTTGACTCCACGATGATCTAATACATGCATTGCATCTTTCTTTTAACGATTACTAACTTGAGCGTCGGAGGCGCCTAACTCTTTTTTGCAGGTATCGCCCTAAAGACAGGGGGAATTCTCGGGCACTAGTGATAATCGATTATCTAACATCTTGGTTTTACAGGAATTTGGCGATCATATATAATAATCGATTATCAAAATATTACTAATCGATTATGTTGAGGTTCAGTTTTACAGGTTTTAAAATAATCGATTATTGAAAACTGCGTAATCGATTTCCTCTTACCGTCTCGGTTTTTTGTATCACTGTGTAGCAATAATCGATTATCAAAATCCAGTAATCGATTATCAAAATACAATAATCGCTATATAATACTTCTGTCCCAAAATAATCGACTATCCTAAGACGATAAAATCGATTATTCTCTGAGTAATTCAAAATCTTGGTGATAATCGATTATTCAGCTTCTATAATCGATTAGCAACGGTCGGTGTTTAAATTTTGTTACCGTTCCTGACCGTTTGGCACCTCGAAATCTGCAGCTTTTCTCTATTCAATCCCCCCTTTCCTCTACTCTATAAATAGGGACTTCCATCCTTCGCAATCTTCACTTCAACATCCATATTAGCTCCAAAACACTCTTAAATAGTCTCCAAACTTCCTGTAACAGCTCTCCTTCCTCCATATAAATGACGGGCAAGAATTCCAAACGCGCTCGTTCCGGCAAAAATATTGCCTCCTCTTCCGTCGCTCTTCCACCCGTTTTCTGCTATAAAGACGGCTCCTATTTGCGGTTTGATACTGAACCCAAACTCCTTCGATTCCTCGAAAAATTTGAGAGTCGAGAAATCCTTCCGCCTCGCTTCTCAACTAGTCGATATCTTCGCGATAGCGCACCCCCATCAACGGCAAATATTCTTATGCAAAGCCAACTCCTTGACCTCCTATATCTTCAATCTCCTTATATTCACCCTTCTCTAATTCATGCCTTCTATTCAAATCTACAGAAGGATGAAGATGGTGACCTTGTCTCAAGCATCAATGGAGTTCCAATTCTTTTAAATGAGGAATACATGCAACTCCTCACTAAACTTCCACGAAATGGGGAAGACGTTTCACTCTACACTAGGGAAGAAGGTTCTTTATTTGATGAACAAATCCTTTTCAACCAAATTGGCGTTGGCGAATTTATTGCAAGTCCAAAGCATCGTCGCCCAACCATTACGCATATGCTCCCGGAATATCGTCTAATCTTTTATTTCATAACCCGCGTTCTAAAATCGCGCAAATTCAATCATACGACTCTCTCTCATGAGGATTCAAAACTCATGCACGCAATTATCACCGGGGCTCGCATCAATTGGTGCCAGTTCGTCATGACTCACATGTATGATGCAATTAGGTACGATAAGCCACTCCCCTATGCTTTTGTCATAATGGCTCTTTTTCAAGCCTCCGGTATCGACACCTCTGTCGGTCCTCACAAAAAGTCAACAAAACATTGGGAAATTCAAGAATCTTCATTTCCCAATATCGGTGATCATCCGGCTCCTCCTCCAACTCAAAGACGTCGTCCTCAGGCTCCGTCCGTTGCTACCCTCCAAACCATTTATGAGCAACTTGCCTCTTTGTCCACGTCCATGACTCGTATTGATAGGAATGTCACTCGATTATCCCACGAGCTTTAAGGTTATTTTGACCACGTCCACTATCCCTATGCCCAAGTTGCCCTTTCGGAAGAAGTGCCGGATGCCGAGGCGGATGTTAATGTCGACAATGAATAATGTCTTGTCTATTTTTTTCTTGCTTCCATTATGTATCGTTTGAATAATATTTTGTCTATTTTTCTTGCTCTATTATGTATTTTCAATATTGTTTCCTCAATAAAAGTTCATTATTTTTTTTGCTAATGTCAAAAGGGGGAAGAATAAGGGCTATGCACACTAATACATATTGGCATAAATTGAGGGGGAACTCATTCACATATCTATATGCTTGTCTTGGATTGTCATTATCAATTATTTAATATGCATATCCCGATATTGGTTTGCCATTATCAAAAAGGGGGAAATTGTTGAAACACGTTCTCAAATCGCTAAAACTAAACGTGTGTTCATCTTTGTAGGTTTTGATAAATGACAAACCGACGCGCATGGAACATTGACATATGCCGAAGTCCAAGCAAAAGAGAAACAAAGAACAAGATCAAGTAAAGCAATGAAGATATACATGAGTCGTTTTATATTGTGATCTTGATCCAACAATAGATTCAAGTCTTGGCTTCTCTCGTAAAATCATTTTCATCAAACCATGCATCTTTGTTTTAAAACAAAATGATTTTCAAACATTTTCATTTTAGCCAAAATGAATTTTAAACATGTCTTTCAAATCTGGACAGAAATAATCTGATTATATTTTTTCGATAATCGATTATGTTAAGACAGTGAACCGGAATTTACAAAACAGCAAAATAATCGATTATGTCTTTTTGATAATCGATTATGTTAAGACAGTGTAAACCGGAATTTACAAAACAGCAAAATAATCGATTATGTAATATGATTGTCGATTATCTTCTTTATTCGAATTATATTAAAAATTCCGCAGAGGTCAATAATCGATTATCCTATATAGCATAATCGATTATTCACTGACCGTTGCCAAAGTATTTTTAAACGCTGAAAGATAATCGATTATCCACAAGCCAATAATCGATTATGCTAGCATAAAATCAGCATCTGATTTTTGAACATTATCAGGTAATCGATTATGCAATTTGAATAATCGATTATTCTAGCTTAAAATCTGCATATGATCTTTGAACGATTTGCAGATAATCGATTATGCAAATCAGATAATCGATTATTCTAGCACAAAATCAGCAATTAGTGATTGGCAATTAAGCAACGGTCTTTGGGTCTTTGAGGACTATAAATACACCTCAAAACCACTCTTTTAAGTACAACAACTGATTACAATTCTTGCTTAAGCTTACATACTTTCATATCAATCATTTCATATTCATTTCATAGTTTTTGAGAGCCAAATTCTTGACGAAGTTGTTGTGTTCTTGAGCATATTAATTTTACTCGCATCTACTCTATAAGAGAGTCTCGTCTTGAGTGCTAAGTGTTTGCATACACTTGAAGGGAAGTTCTATTCCCTTGTTGTAAGAAGGAAAGTTTAGTTGCTTGACTTGAAGTCTTGAGGTGAGGTATCCTCGAGCAAGTTGAAGTCTTGTAGAGTGTATATCTATTAGCAAGTGTAACGGTTTGTTAGGCACCCGTAAGCTTAACGGAGTTAGTGCAAAACTCGAGAGAGTCTCTCTGGGACTGGACTTACCACACGTTGTGGTGAACCAGTATAAATTCGCTGTGTTCTCTCCTTACTACTTTAATTACTGCACCTACTTCGTTCCTGCAAATTTATTTCCGCAAATTTATCTTGATTTTTATTATAACGCTATTCAACCCCCCCTCTAGCGTTTAGCGTATATTCTAACAGAACGAATATAATTGGCTCAAGGAAATAATGTAATATTCTGCACTCCTTGGCCTTTGTATGAAGTATGTAATCCTAACTTTTTGGCAAGAAGAATTCTAGAATATATGCACATTATTCCTCATTCCTGGACTCTTCAATTAGTTTTGATGACTCTATTTCCATATCGTCAACCAATCATAATGTAGAAAAATGCTTGGAGTGTGGATCAATGTTCTCAAACACATGAACTTCAGGACTTTCAACATCCTCTACATCAATGATACTAGAGTAAACAAAATTTATATCCTCAAAGTCCTTGCTTGCTCTAGTTTCACTTCTTCAACATTGACATCATCAAACTGTAGTTGGCTAGGTTGTTGATATTCTACTCTGACCTCTCCAATTAAAAACTCAAATTCATACTCTAGTCGGCTACTATCATTAATATTGGCTTGTTGAACATTAAAATCTCCAACCACTTGACTCAATTCAGCCTCCAACTTGCGAATAGTTGTCTCTTGCCTTTCTATCTGTAATTGTTTTTCATAATTTTATTTAAGAAGGCACCTTAACATATCCTTGATCTCATTCAGATCTGCATCCCCAGGTTCTTTGTTCCTACTAACTTCACAAGAAAAGGTAGAACCATCATAGTAAGGGGTTGGGGGAAGATAAGAAATATAAGCACAACCATAAAAGTGACCACTTTTACCATCAAACACATCACACACATTCTACAAATAAGATTGAGTTGCTGTACATAACTTGCTCTCAGGAACGTTTTAAATATTTTGCCACGTGTAGTTTCCTTCATAATATATACGTAGATCAATAGTAGATTTATCTACACCTAAATTTCTATAGTTCAAAGATGTCATGTTTTTCAAATTAATAGTTATACAAAAAAAATACGAAAAACAAACAAAATAAAAGTTCAAACTCGAAATACATCTACAACTACACCGTTCGTTCCCCGGCAATGACACCAAAATTTAATCACGCCCAACTCTAGTCCTTAAAAGGATAATCGGTCGTTGCAAATATAATCCGGTCTAAAGTCTAGAGTCGAATCCCACAGAGAACTAAGGCTTAGCTGTATCTATTTAATATCACTAAGCAGACAGGATTGAATAATTTTTTAAATTATATAGATTGAGATTTATATTTCAAACTAACTAACTAGAAAATACTAAAAAGTGGTAAAATTATCAACTAACAAGACAAAGGTTTGGAGAATCAATTAAGGAGGTCTAGAGTTATGATTTTCCCAATTGTCGGAGCCCTTCTAGCTATGTTCCCTACAATTTTCGCCTATGTATTCTCTATCATGAGCACTTTAGGTGTCGTACTTCTCTCCCGATCAACTACAATAATTTATTAGACATAACTTTATCTAACCACTCATTATGACTGCGTCAAGGCTTTGTTATTTTTAAACCTGCTGTATTGATTTCTCACATACGTTAGGAGTGACATTGTTCAACAACCACCTAAATATGTCTTATTTTTCAAGCAACACATAATAAATGGGCCAAGTCAATTGATGGTCATTAATTCAATAACAATAAACACGTAGTTGAACAAGTAGAGAAATCCAACAACTCAATTATATAAAAATATAACAAGAATATATCCTGCAAAAGGTTCCATCAAAACCCTCGATAACAAATTAGCTATTCATAATATTATGTAAAACTACAATACTAAAAGTTATAACCAACCATGAAAAAAATAGTAAGAGGAAGGAAAAACACATAGAAGATCTCTCTGCCTTACTCCTATTGTATCTCTGCCTCCTGAGGTCGAATTGTTTTTCAAAAATTGGTCTTTTCCGCCTCCTTAGGTCTAAATTATGTCAAAAGTGTGTCCAACCTCTTAAAATGCCATTTTTCAATGTATATATACCAAGTAGGGTCGGGACCAAATAAAAATACCTTCTCCTATGCGAAAAAGGACAATATTTCACGTATGGACTGTCGCGGATGTGGTCAGACGGCGGTACAAATGCGATATATGGTAGGTACACTGCTTCAACCCGCCTCAGGTATGCGGTCGCAGTTTCGACCACTTTTTTAACCCTTTTAAATTTGGAATTTGGAAAAATTTAAAACATGAAAGTTGTAGCCCTTTGATTTATCTTTAAAACCATTCATTGAGGAGCCCAAATAGATTTCAGAGTGAAATGGTTTGTGCATTTTTCTAGACAGTATAGAATATGCCTACTTGATTCTTCGTTTTGTTGTTCTATTATCCGTTGATCCCCGAGTACGATCCCAACATAAGTTTTTGCACTTTTACTCAGACTTCAAAGCTCCCAATCACTTGAATTTATCCTATAAAATCTACATAGCTCGAGATCACTCATACTAGACATAAAACACACCGTTAGTGCAAAACACTAGCGATTAAAGCGCAAACTCAACTAAAGTGTAATAAATTTGAGTGTAATAAGAGACTAAAATAGAAATTATATGCTATCATCAACAACCCACACTTAAACCATCTCGTCCTTGAGCAATCAAACAACACTTTTTTATCGACACAACCTTTTTAAACAATTCTCCTAACTCATCACGCCAAGAGTATTTAAAATAGACTAAGCACAAAAGCGTAACATCTTCACCTCAAGATTTGACTCACAAGTACCATGCATTATTCACAACTCACCCAGTTAATCCAACATAGAGGTCACCGACATTACCTTTCCTTCAAGAATCAAGTGCCCTCACACAACAAAAGAGAGTAGTTCCACAAAATAAAATTTAAGAAAACTCAGGAACTCAAGATAGAAAAAATTCACTCACTCTCAGAAATAACATTCATATGCCACAAATGATGCACCATAAGCTTGTCCATAGTGTACTACTCCACTAGTCGAATTCATTCAATCTAGGATCAATTAGGACTTTATTTGGTTGTAATGTAGGCTATGGGACGAGTAGGATACATTTAGATATAAGAGTGACTACACCTCCCTAAGCACTTTAATACAGATACTTTAATATTCAAACCCCATACTTATATTAAACCAGACTCCACCTTCACATCAATGTATATTACCCCATTCTTCTTTAAGCACACTTACATCAAGAGCCACCACTTATCAAGGATTTTTTTCTCACAACTGTCAAACTATTTTTTTTTCAATTCAAGTGGCTCTTACTTTTTCAAAATAGTACACCTTTCTCCTTATTAAATTAGTTCCACTCGAAAGCCAAACCAACCACCCCACACTTTAACCTTTAAGAAGTTCATAAATAATTCAAGTGCTCATGAGAGGTTACAATGGTTTAAATAGATGGTCAATTCAAACATATAGGTACGGCTTTTAATGTGGTTTTCAAAGAAACAGGACTACATGCTCAAAGTGGTTAACTAAGAAACATAATAATTAGGCGGGTAAAATACACATGTATGACTCACTCAAGATTGGATTCATCAAGACACTCTAGTCAAAGCAGTTAAGCAAATTTAAAATCATACAATTTAAGGTACTTATACAAGAGTGAAAAACTGAGCCTAAGCGTCGCAACTACTATTCTCAAGGCATAACAAAAGCAAGAGATATTGATTCAATTCAAAACACAACGCAATGGCTCCTATTCCTAAAAAAAACTAACTACACACGGTTCAAATAAAACCCTTGGAAAAGAACCGCGACACTAAGAAAAATAGAGGTAATTGCCACACTACCTAACAAAAGAAAATCTTTTTTTTGCCTTTTTTTCTTTAGACTTAGATCCCTCAAAAAAATTGTCTGATAGATCTATTGTCGGAAAAATTCCAATCTTTTCTATTTAAATTTTTTTTAATTGAGTAATATAACTAAAATAGCATAGAAGTCACCCAGAAAACCTGCTCACCCCACACTTAAAATTGTGCATTGTCCGCAATATACACCATACTAATAACAGGGTAAAAGAAACTCCTTGGTAGGCCAATGGCCGAAGCACTAACAACTCATGGGGTACTCAGACTTCTCCCAGGCTTGGTTCTTCGTGTGAGTACCTCACACTTAGTTCCAACCATCTGACTTGCTGTTGCACCCTTCCAATAGCTTTGCATTCCATGTTCCTAGAAAATCAAAAATCAACATTACAAAAATTAATATTATAAAACTAATAAAAATAAGCAGTAAAGTTGGGTTGCCTCCCAAGAATTGCTTGATTTAACATCGCGGCACGACATGAATCACTTTTTTGCCTCCACCTTGAGGTTATGAACTGAACCCCAAGTTTTGATTCAAGCTTATGATTATGGTTTCTGGGTGGTGGGACGAATCTAACTGGCCCAAGGAAATAATGTAATATTCTGCATTCCTTGGCCTTTGTATGAGGTATGTAATCCTGACTTTCTGGCAAGAAGAATTCCAGAATATATACACCTTGTTCTTCATTCCTTGACTCTTCAATTGGTTTGGATGACTCTATTTCCATATCATCCTCCAAATATAATGTACAAAAATGCTTGGAGTGTGGACCAATGCACTCAAACACATGAATTTCAGGACTTTCAACATCCTTAGCATCAATGACACTAGAATCAACAAAATTTGTATCCTCGAAGTCCTTGGTTGGCTCTAGTCTCACTTCTTCAACATTGACATCCTCAAATTGTAGTTGGCTTGGTTGTTGATGTTCTACTCTGACCTCCCCAATTAACACCTAAAATTCATACTCTTTTTGGCTGCTATCATCAATATTGGCTTGTTGAACATTAAAAGCTCCAACCACTTGACTTAATTGAGCCTCCAACTTGTGAATAATTGCCTTTTGCCTTTCTTTCTGCAATTGTTTTTCATTATTTTGTTTTATAAGGCACCTTAATATCCTTGATCTCCTTTAGATCTGTATCCCCAGGTTCTTTATTCCTGCTAACTTCAAAAGAAAAGGTAGAACCATCATATAAGGGGTTGGGGGAAGATAAGAAATATAAGCACAACCATAAAAGTGACCATTTTTACCACCACTCATATCATATGCATTAGCAAATAAGATTGAGTTGGTGCACATAACTAGCTCTCAAGAACGTTCGGAAAGTTTTTCCGTGGGTGATTTCATTCACAATATGTATGGAGATCAATAGTAGAATTATCTACACCTAAATTTTCATAATTCATAGATATCATATTTTTAAAATTAATAGTTACACAAAAAAATTAAAAAAACAAAAGTTCAAACTCGAAACCTAGAAATAAATACAACAACAACTACACCGTTAGTTCCCCTGCAACGACACAAAAATTTGATCACTCCCAACTCTAGTCCTTATGAGGATAAGCGATTACTACAAATATAATCCGCTCTAAAAGTCTGAAGTCGACTCCCACAGAGAACTAAGGCTTAGCTGTATCTATTTAATATCACTAAGAAGACAAGATTGAATAATTTTTTAAATTATAAAGATTTAGATTTATATCTAACTAATTAACTAGCAAATACTACAAAGTGGTAAAATTATCAACTAACGAAATAAAGGTTTGGATACTAAATTAAGGAGGTCTACAGATATGATTTCCCCAATTTTCGAAATCCTTATAGCTATGTTTCCTACAATTTTTGGCTGTGTATTCTCTACTGCTCATGAGCACTTTAGATCTCGTACTTCTCTCTCGAGCAACTACAATAATTTACTAGATATATCCTCTCGAACTACACTAGTTAGCTTTCTCTAACCGCTCATTGTGACCGCGTCAACGCTTTGTTATTTCTAAACCTGCCTTTAACCCCGCTGTTTTGATTTCTCACATACGTTAGAAGTGACGTTGTTCAACAACCACTTAAATATATATATTTTATCAACCAATACATAATAAATAGGCACAGACTATCGATGGCCATTCAATCAACATCAATAAACATGTGAGTGAACAAGTAGAGAAATCAAACAGCTCAATTATATAAAAACATAACAAGAATTTATCCTCCAAAAGGTGTCATCAAAACTCTAGATAACAAATTAGATATTCATAATAGTATGTAAAACTATAATACTAAAAGTCATAACCAACAGTAAAAAAATAGGAAGAGGAAGGAAAAATTTGTAGAAAAACTCTTCGTATTGCTCCTATTGTGGCTCTGCCACCTTAGGTCCAATTTTTTTTCAAAACTTTGTCTCTTCTGTCTCATCAGGTCTAAATTATGCCAAAAGTATGTCCAACCTCTTAAAATACCATTTTTCTATGTATATATACCAAGTAGTGACGGGCCCAAATAATTATACCTTCTTGTATGCAAAAAAGTACAACATTTCACGTCTGGACTGCTGCGGCCGCGGTCAGACCGCGGTACAAACACGGTATATGGTAGGTATGCCTTAGCTCACCTTAGGTCCGCGATCTCGGTTCCCACAACATTTTACACCCTGTTCCAGTTGGAATTGGAAAAACATAAAACCTAAAAGTTGTAGTCCTTTGAGTTAGATTTCAAACCATATATTGTGGAGCCCAAATGGATTTCTGAGTGAAAAGGTATGTGCATTTTACTAGACAGTATGCAATATACCTACTTGATTCTTCACTTTGTTGACCTATCATCCGTTGATCCCCGAATACGATACCAGCTTAATTTCGTGGGCTTTTACTCACACTTCAAAGCTCCCAATCACTTGAATTCATCGCATAAAATCTACATAGCTCGAAATCACTCATATATGGCATAAAATACACTGTTAGTTCAAAACACTTGTGGTTAAAGCGCAAAATCAACTATAGTGCAGTAAATTTAAGTGTATTAAGAGACTAAACTACGCAATTATAGCCTATCATCAGAAACAAAAGAGCAGCTCATGAAACAATACATTGTGAAGGTTCAAGCTCCGCTTGCTCGATTTTGGGAGTGGTCAATTATGCATATCCTAAGGGGAAAATACAGAAGCTAATGCACTAGCTAATGTCGGTTCATTAATGGAAGTGAAAAGATCGGATTCCAGGATGATACTGTAGCTCATGCACTCAGTTCTGGATGCAGATAACTGCTTTGAGGTAAATGCAACCAATTTGGTCTGGGACTAGATCAGTATGATCATTTATTATCTCGAATATGGGAAATTGCACAAACATTCCTAGGCATCTTGATCACCACGCGCCAAAGCAGTATGGTATGGCTTTAAATAAGGACACTATACAGGAAATCCTATTAAGACCCCCTAGACCAATAATTAGGATCCTTCGAATTTAACGATTTATCCCAGAAGTCCACAAAGGGATATGTAAAAAAATTCGGCACAAAATCCTTAGTACTAAAACTGATAAGGTCAGGATAACAATGGCCCCGAATGGAATAAGACACAAATGATTTTGTGCAAAAATGTGATGAGCCTCAACGATACACACCACTAGTACATCAACCAGCAAAATTATTATACTCAGTTCTATCTTCATGGTCATTCATAAAGTGTAGAATGGATATCATCGGACTACTTCCGCTGACCCATGATAAGCTAAAATTTCTTTTAGTTTGAGCTGACAACTTTTCTAAGTGGGTTGAAACAGGCCCTTATCAAAAGATCGGCGAATGTGAGGCGGTGGATTTCTTGTATGAGAATATAATTTGTAAATTTGGAATACCAAAAGAGATAGCCTATGATCACGGGCCACAATTTATAGGTGCAATGACCACAAAGTTTCTAAAGGACATGAAAATCAAAAGAATCACATCTTTGCCTGAAGACCCGAGCACAAATGCTAAAGCAGAATCAATAAACAAGTAATTATACAAAATCTTAAGAAGTGGTTGGAAGCGGCCAAGGTAAATGACCTGAGAAACTGCAAAGAATACTATGGGTGTACCAAACAACAGCTAGATCAAGCACATGAGAAACTCCTTTTGCCTTGTGTCCGAAGAAAAAGCCTTAATATCGATAGAAGTAGCGAAGCCAACCTTGGGATATTTCTAAGCGAATGAAGAGATAAACAACGAAGCAATGTTAATCAACTTAGAGCTACTCGATGAACGTAAGGACTTGGCGCATATAAGAATTGTAGCCTAAAAGCAGAGAATGGAAAGATATTATAATCAAACATCCAAACTCTATTATTTCAAAGGAGAAGACTTCATTCTAAGGAAAGTAACGTAAAGCACTTGGAAACTTAATGTAGGGAAGCTAGGTCCACCCTAGGAATGCCGCCACTGAGTTTCAGCTATCAGGGAGAAAGGTTCGTCCGAGTTGGAGAATCAGAGTGGTGAAAAGTTTCCAAGCAAATACAAAGTGACACACCTCAAAAGATATTATTGCTAATGAACATCACTTGTATTGAAAGTATGTGCTGCACTCTTTTTTCCTAATTGGGTTTTTCCGACAAGGTTTTAGCATCAACGGACAGCATACTACGACAAAGGTTTCAATAGTAGCAACAAGACCTTTAATGTTAAGGCACATAAGCGAAGAACCGCTTTAGAGTGTGTTAGATAATATTTTGCTCGGTAGCAAATTCCCACTAGGAAATTAATTTTGCTATCAAGCAAAGGTTACCCGACCTTTCATAGGTGCAAATTACTTAGGGATTGTTAGATAGTCCTTAGCTCAATAGAATAAATTTCTATGGGGGAAGTGAAGTTTGTTACTTAACTAAAGGTTATCTAGCAATTCATTAGTGGAATCCTCGAAGGTGCTAAACTTCCAATGTTCTAATTTTCTTTCTTCGCATTCAAACACTGGGGGAAATGATATGAGGATACATTATCAATGATTACACGTTGACCAAAAAACAAAAATTGAAAACACAGCCGTATCGTCGAGACCTAGGATTGCACCAGCCATCCCCGTGGAAACAAGTTGTACAAATTAACCACAAGAAATGGCAATCTCTTTTTAGCAAGGCAAATGCTCATTTACTTTTTGAAAATGATAGGGATAAAGTAAAGTCTTTTTATTTCTGTCTTGTTTCTTGTCTGAATGATGAATTGATTCTTTCAGAATGTTAACCAAGTACTTCAAATGCTATCGTGCCCCTTTCCTCTCGCAGAATCGGGTTTATGATATTTTTGTATAGGACAACTCACTCCTTTTGGGAAAGGGGTTTGCATTATGAATAGTCGCTACCTAAAGATTTAAGGTGCGTTAGGGGACTTATATGATTCATCTAAAATACATTTGGTAACTAGAGACAGGGTAAGTGCTAGAAATTATCCTAAGGAGAAGGTGTTAGGCACCCCTCAAGATCTACTAGTGTGGTTCCCGGCCAAACAATTTTTGTGAATTTGTACTATTAGAAAATAATAAGTATGGCTCAAATAGTAGTTGGTTTGAGTTTAAATACGCAAGTTTTTGAAAAACAATTAGTGAAAAGCAAGACTTTTAATAGAATTACAATCTAAGAATATTTGTGAATGTAAAAGAGGAGTGTCTTAGGTTTATTTATAATATGGATCACATCAATGCAATACCGGTATGACACTCCTCAAAGAGGGGTTACACATGGTATCAATGCAACAGTCATCATATCAATATCTACCTATTCCCGCCCCATGAAGGTAATTAAAGCGAAGATTAGTCTCAACCCTTATTGCATGATATTACCCGTCCTTTTCTACCAGTCCTAAAGGAATTTAGGACTCCAATCGTATAAGGAGGGGGGAGGATTCTAGGCAGACCCTTAGGTTTAAAGGCAAAAATACTAGGCGAAAAATAAGAACACATAGAACTGCATTTAGGGTAAAATACAGAAATCAGATAGAAGGCTCAGATATACCTCCACAAGTAATGCACATAGACATCACAATTCATACACAATTAAGGTCTAAATTTAGATCCTAACAAGGTATTTAAGTGATAACAGTAGAAGTAGATTTATTACATGATTCAGAAAAGAAGTCCGAATCAAGTTTGCCTACTGATTTAAACACGTTGACAGTTAAACACTAATCACAAAGACAGTTCTGGTTTTATTTAAAGTTGACTGCCTAAGGCTTGCCTAGGCTTAGAATACAGATGACTACATTTTATATAGTGAAACGAGGCAGGTTTTTAAAGCAAACTGTTGAATCCTTATAGGCATGATATCTAATGACAAATCTGGGTAGTTTTTGAAAGAACTTGTTTTAGAGAAAAAACCCATTAATTAAACCAGTTTCGAAACAAACTAAAATGTGGACTTGTTTGATGTATTTAACTAAAGTATTTGAGATCTATATGCAAAATTTCAAGAGTTATTCCCTATAGGCATGACATATAATTTTTTAACACTGATTTTAGAAACATTAAAGGCATGATGAACAATGGAAGAAATCATGTAACACATTTATAACAGAAGCTGGATTGAACTATATACTATAGGTATGGCATATATATGTGAAACTGATTTTGAGGCCTTATAAACATGATTCTAACACGGTAAGGCAAGTATAGTAAAATCCTATTAAACATGATTTCTAACATGGTAAGGCAAGTATAGTAAAACCATATAGGCATGGTTTCTTACATGGTAAGGCAAATATTGTAAAATGTAAAGTCCTATAGGGATGGTTTATACCCGCCTTACTGCGACGACTCGACCCGTCGTCTCATGAGTTATCGCTCTATTTCCACCCATTTACTAGTTCGTTATGATTCATTATTAGTGTCTTGTGTGATCGACTTGGCTTGGATTGATTTTAGAAGAAAATGAGACACTTAGTTTCTTTAAGGAAGTCTTAGCATAGAAAAGTCAACTGGATGTTGACTTACATGTTAGAGGGCTCGGATAGGAATTACGATAGTTCGATTATCTTCAAGGGATGATTTATGACTTAGGAGTGTGATCGAAAGTGGTTTTTGAGGTCCGATGTAGAATTAGGATTGAATTAGCGAAGTTAGTATTTTTGTGATTTTTGGTTGATAGGTAAGATTTTGATCCGAGGGTTGGAATGGGATTCTGGGAGTTACTATATCTTTGTTATGTGATTTGGGATGTGTGTGAAACATTTCAGGTCATTCGAAGGTGATTTGGTCAGCTTTTTGATCGAATGCATGTTTCGCGAGTTTTAGAAGAACTTAGACTTGAATCCGATGTAATTTGGTGGTTTTGGTGTTGTTTGAGGTGTTTTGATGATTGGAGCATTTTGAATGATATTTTAGGATATGTTGATGCTATTGGTTGAGGTCCCTAGTGCCTCGGAGTGATTTCAGATGGCTAACGGGGAATTTTGGACTATTGAATGGTGCAAAAAATGCATCAGCTATTGTAGAGCATTTTTGTTCTCTGCGATCACACATGTATATACACGATCACATAGAAGGATTTTGGCAGGCTAGAGTTTTTTTCGACGCATTCGCGATTAGGAGTTCGCGATCGCGGAAGGTGAGTTTTTGAAGCATCGCGTTCACATGGTATAGTCCGCGTTCGCATAGAGGAATCTTGGGAGTATTATTTTTTGTTCATCGCAATCGCGTGAGTAAGTCTGCGATCGCGTAAGATAATGTTTTTGGTCATTGCGATCAAATCAGTGTTTATGAGATCGCGTAGTGTTAAATTTTGGGGTTTTAATTTTTGTGAACTGCGATGGCAAACCTGGGGCTGCGATCGCGTAGAGGAAAGGAGGCCTGGACAGAAGGGTTTTTAATAATATTTCATCCACGAGCTAAGCCTTATTTTAACAATTGTTGAGCATCCTTGAGAGCTTTTGAATGGGAATTGAAGAGGGTTTCGACTGGGAGTGATTGGAGGTAAGTTCTATGAACTAAAAACACGATTTTATTGTTTAATTAACCTTGAAATCCATGTAAACTTAGCAAAAGGGGAAGAACTAGGGCTTGAGTTTTTATATTTCAAATGTGAATTTGAGGGGTCAGTTGGACTCCGATTTTGGTGTACTTTATACGTATAGACTTGTGGCGAGATAAGGGACCCATTGGTATAAGAATTTCTGAGTTTCGAGAAGTGGGCCCCGGGCTCGGGTTTGCCAATTTCGGAATTTTTGATGTTTTCCAATTGGGTATTTTCCTCTTAGCCTATTGTGACGTATTCGTTGTGGTTTTTGATAGAGTTTATTCATATGGAGGCCGATTTGAGGCGCAAAGGCATCGCGAGCTAGATATTTCGCCTGTTTGAGGTGAGTAATGATTGTAAATGATATTTTGAGGGTTTGTAATATCGTATTTGCACATCGTAGTGCTATATTGAGGTGACTTGCATGCCGAATAGCGAGCGTGGGGTAAAACACCGTTGGTGATTGTGACTTGGTGTGACCCGGTAGATGAATTTACTGCGTATTTGAATGAAATTTACTTTTTATCATCATAATTTGGGTTGATTTCTGTATTTGGGGTTCGTGCCAATTATTTTCACCCTTCGAGGGTTGTTATTGATATCTCCTCACTGTTTAATTCTATACTTCAACTAAGTCATGTATTCTTCATTGTTTTCAAAAACTCAGCCAAGTTTACTCTGCCTTAACACTTGAAATGATATTCAAAATAATATTTTGGGGTGAGCATCATGTTTATTGCTGCACGAGTTGCTTATGTGATTTTTTTGATTGAGAAAGGCCGAGGGCCTGTATTGTGAGGTATTTTTTGATCGGGCTGCACGCCGCAACAATGTCATGCTGATATTGATATGAGGCCGAGGGCCTAGTTGATGCCACAAGATGGCTTATTATTGTGCTTGGGCTGTAAGGGGCCCCTCCCGGAGTGTGCATACCCCCAGTGAGCACCGCCGACGATAAATGGAGCGGGTTGCACACCGCAACGATATGTGGAGCGGGCTGCATGCCGCAGATCTACCGATACTATTTGATGTGTTTGCATTATCTTATTTATCTACGATTATCTATTGCGTTGTACTACTTCTTGCAATGTAATCCCAATACTCTAGCATTCCTTGATAACTGAGTGTTATGCCCGCGGGGCGGAAATTCTGTGCTTATCTGCACTATTTGTTTTGCATTCGTTCGCGTAACAGCTAAAAAAGGTCATTTTTAAAAATAGGTTTTAAATTGAGCTAAGGTGTTTCGCTAAAGATTTTCATAGCTTCACTATTTTTCTAATAAAGGTTTACAATGCTTCTATATAGTATGATGATTTGCCATACGTGTTTTCTTACCGCTCAGTTGTTATTTACCTTTATTATTCACTCAGCTGGACTACTTACTTTACTCCCTGCACCTCATGTGCAGATGCATGTATCTATTCACCCGGTAGCGGGTTTGGGCCGATCAGAGGCGGAGTTATATGAGCTAAGGAGGTGACTGCCGGTGTTCGCAGCACCATTTTTCTCTCTTTTGTTCATTATTCCGATGTTGTATATTTTAGACCTCGTATTGGATTTACATTCTGATAGATGCTCGTGACTTGTGACATCCCGATTAGGGTTGTGTTGGGTTGTATTTTTGCTAATTAATATTATAAAGTCATATTTAAGCTGTTTACTTATGCTTAAAATATTTTAATAAAAGACGAGTTGAGTTAGTTGGCTATCCCCGTCTTCACGAGAGGCGCCATCACGACCAGTGCGGGGTTTGGGTCGTGACAGGTTGGTATCAGAGCCTAGGTTACTAGGTCTCATGAGTCATGAGCAGGTTTAGTAGAGTCTTGTGAATCGGTACAGAGACGTATGTACTTATCCCCGAGAGGCTGCAGAACTGTTAAGAAAACTTCACATTCTTGGAATTCCTTCCACATATTCGTATGCGCGAACAAACGCTCAGTATCAGATGTTCCTTAATGGCTTGTGATTCCCTGATCAAGAGGCGAGATGTAATCTCTGTGAGTTTATGTTGGGCTAGTCTGGAGAACTTGAGGCTGGATTTTTGCCTATGGCTTGATCACCAAGGTGCTGATTACATGAGCTATGTTTTTGAACTTATACATTCGGTATTGTCCCTATTAGCGGGAGCGACGGTTGGGTAGCTATGTGATGACTATGTTAGTACTGCGAGAGGTATCTATATGACATGGAAGTGATTAGGAAGATGTGCTGGATGATAGATGAACTATTAAGTGTATGATCTCCATTGTGATTGGATGTATAGCCCTTAATTCTGGGTGTGTGAAGTATATTTTCAAGACTCGTAGTTGGGAGTGAAGCAAGTTGCATGTTGTGGTATGAGTTCAGACTCAAGAAGACTAAGTGACTGTGTAATGTGTATGACGGTGGAAGGTATACAAAAATGTTATATTGAGGCGAAACAGGTAGGTTATCCCCTATAGAGTGTTCTAAAGTGGTATGATCCTTATGTGTATGTTAGGAGATCTCATTTACAAGTGAAGAAAATGTGTTGAAATCTCGAGAGGATTGCCTAGAGAGTGAGCTTAACTGTTGTGTGAGTGAATGCGAGATCTGCAGAAGAGTAAAAACGTTCTAGATGATTTGTGCTTCCACAAGCTTATGAAGTATTGAATTTAATCTCACTATGGTATTAAGGCAGCAATAGAGTATATGCTGTCACACCTCTTTTTGGCTATTCACAACCTGGTGAAGGGCGTAGATAAGGGAGTTTTTCCAATTAAAGGACAATCGAAACGAGATTCAATTATTTAAAAGAATTTCAGAGTCACCACTTGGGAGATTTATGGTATCCCAAGTCACCATTTAGAATCCCGATTCGAGGAAAGAATGACTATGTTTAACAGTTTGCGTACCAGAAATCCAAGTAAGGAATTCAGTTAACACGGGAGAAGGTGTTAGGCTTTCCCGAGTTCTGTGGTTCTAGCACGGTCGCTCAACTGTTATATTTGGCTTAATTTATTTGATTTTATACCATTATGGACCTATGTGAATTCTAAATCTTTTAACCACTTTTATTATCATTTTTAAAGAAAATTGCAACGTCGTTAAAACATGCCTCGAACCACGTTACATAAATGCACCCGTGGTTTTTGACACATTTCAACTTCGTTGGGATTCGAATTTGGGTCACAAAAATGTGCACCCAAATTTAGGAAGATGAATTATTTAACTAGCGCGTCTAAAATGAATATGCGTTTGCAAGTTTTTGAGGGCTATGGGAATTCAACTACATGGCACGCCTCGATTCTAATTCAAGGGATTGTAGTCAACGGAAGCCAACTAAGATTTTTATAAATTCAAATAACTCTGTAAGTTTGAGATGAAACGCAAATGTCATCAGTTATGGATTTACTTGGATGGGCAAATCCATTGATTTGTTAACGAATCAATTGTAAGGAATGTATTCCTTGATTTCAGATGTAGTACAATCAAAACAAATTAAAATCTTTGCAAACACATTTCACACTTGGATTACAATCGAACAAGATATTGAATTAAAACTGCTGCGCTTAGAGGGGTGGATTATTCAAGGCAAATTCTAACATTTAAAAAAAAACTACGAAAGATGACTACTGGAGATGTCTTGATTTTAAACCAAATCCAAAATGACCAGATACCTAACATTTAAGCTGAGAAATTTACCTAAGCTAACTACGATAACCACAAAACTACAAACTAACAAAAGCGTAAATGACAATCCATTTGACATGCATATTCCTGGGAGCTCGTTTTACAATAACACATAGAAATCAATCTCAACTAGCAACTAAGATATAATGTCTTGTTATTACAGAACATCGATATTCATCTTAAAATGAGCACATGAAACACTGATCTTCACCAACAACCATAAACTATAGTGTCCTATTATTATATACCACCTATTTCAAGCATAATAACCAAAACTAGTAACACAAGATAATAAACTACTTCAACTCGAATAGCCATTAAGTCCAAGCTTGATACACCATTAGAGATCGAGAATATACCTGGAGTTTGTGCACAATAGAAAAATTGAGAGTCAGCAGTACTCAACAACAGTGTATTCAACTGGAATGCACATCTTAGAAGTAATTAATAACCCCATAAACACCACCAAACATCAGGGAAGGTCTTACACCCAAAAAACTAAACAGCAACAAATGTCTCAATATACCCAACGAACCCTGTTATTCACACAAGAATCCAGGTGACCTTAACACCATACAACATTAACAATCCTACTCAAAATAAACTGAATAACAACCAGACCAAGTCATTTTCCAATGATCTCTGCTAGAAAGCTGAATTCAAGAGTGTTTTTGCACAGTAAATTCAATGGAACAATAAATTTAGGACCGCTGGAGTTTTTCAGTAGTTATTTAGAGAGCTACTATCAGATTCTTTCACCCCCATTTGAGTGATTTAGAGTCCCTTTTATAGCCAAAGGCTAGGGCACCACTTCTGTTTTTGTTTTAACCAAAAGTCCCTCTTTTCAATTTCCAGATTTAACCTACTTAGACCCTCATTTTTTGACTTGTTTCCCAAGTTACTGCAATAAGACTATTGATTTTATATTAATGACCCCTTCTAGAAGGATCTAAAGGCTTCTAGCATTGTCCTCCATTTATAAACTACCTATACTACTCTTATTTTATTCCTTACCAAAGCCAAGTTAAAACTCTAAATTACCCCTATTTTTATTTTTGAAAAGTACCAATACTAAACTAAAATTCTATATTACCCCTAGATGTTAACAAAGACTATTTACTAACTTGTATCTAATTACTAACACCTAACATTGCTAACAACTATATCCATCTCTAACGTTATTGAGTTATTAACCAAGAACAAATGCTAATCAATCCTCAGCAATCAAAATTAGGTCAAATACTCAAAAATTTAAAAAAATATAGGAGGCTACCACTATCAAAACTAAAACTCAGAAATCAACACCCAAACCTTGTGAACCATTAATCAAAACTCAGAAATTAGGAAATCACCAAACAATCATGACCAACACTAATTGCATGTGAACTATTAACCAACATTCCAGCTTAGAAGTTAAAAACACCATAGATAATAGAGACAACATGCATAGACTTTAAAATTAAACCTAAAGCAGGCATGACAAATAAAGCAGAAGTTACTAATTAAAATTTACAATAGACATTCAGGACTTCTAATAATTAAAACAAAAATCATCAGCAGAAATGTGAACATAATGTAATAAGATGCCAGTTTTAATTAAGAAAAATAGAAACGAAGCCAAATTCAATGGCTAAACCAGGCAAACAACCAAAAAACAAACTAATGAATTTACTGGCTTTCTTTCAAATGGTCTGCTAAATGGAATTGAATCCCAAAATTGAGTCACATGTGTGTTTTGCCAAAAACAAACATGCCACTCCATTTCAGGACTCAAGTGGCTCCGAGAAACTCATCTCAAAATTAGAGTCTAATCCTAGATTTGGAATTTGAGAAGTCTGCGAATTACTCGAAGGAAGCTAGACTCGTTTATGGGTATGGGGGCTAAGGGGGTTGGGTGGTGTTAATCTGGGAGCTGGTGGCCACCGGGCACCGCCGTGCATGGCAGGGCTGCCCACTTTTAACGAATATTCAAAGGGCTGAGGCAACGTTTGAGGGTGGCTGATGGTAGGGTTGGCAAGAAGGGAGCGAGGGGAATGTGGGATGTAACTTTGGGGGTCATTGGTCATCGGGCACCGCCGTGGACGGCGGAGCTACCGGGTTTTGGACAAATATTCAAGGGGTTGGGGTGGGTTTCGAAGGTTGATCTTGTGGGGGTTGGGAAGAGGAGAGGATGGGGGTTCTGGGGTGTAATTTGGGGGGTCATTGGAGTTACACCGCTGCCGGCGGACGGTGGGGATATGGTGGATTAGCGGCGGCGTTACACCGACAGGGGATGGTACGAGTAGGGTGAATTTTGGTCTCTTGAAAGGTTACATGGGGTTGGATAGTTTAATTTAAAATGTAAGGCACAATCTGAGCCGTTAGATTGAGGGGTATGGACGGTTGAGATGAACTAACGCTAAAACGACGTCGTTTTGATGAGGGGTGGGAATGGACCGGGTTTGGGCATGGTTTTGGGCTAGTTTCAATTGCAAAAATTGCCTAAGTTGGTCTTTTTAAAACAAGACCACAGTTCCAAATCCCTTTTATTCTTATTTATTTTAATTTCTACATTAAATTATTTTATTAATACCAGATTAACAAAAAACTTATTTAAATCCAAAATTTGGTCGATTAAATAAATGCTATTTTTGTATTTTTTGTGAATTCAATCACACTTAACATGCAAACAAACACACAATTTATGCAATTAAATTCTAAATATTCAAATAATAAAAGAAAGACGCAAATAAACATAAAATCGCGCAATTTATGAGAAAAAATGCAAATAAACACGAAATCACACAATTAACCCCTAAATATTCAAATAAAAGAAGAATGTAAATACGCAAAATTAATTCCGAATAATAAAAGAAAAAAATTCAGATAAACACAAAATCAGATAATTAATTCCTAAAAATTCCAATAATAAAAGAAAAATCCTAGTTTAACGAATTTATAGGAACATTTCAAGTGAGGCAAAAATCACATGCTCACAGCTGCCGCTCTTTGCTCGGAGACACGAAGGGTTTTCGGGCAAAGATAAGTGAGCAACTGAGTAATTTTTGCCTGCTTTGCATTCCATGAGAAGCGGTTTGAAAACTGTCTGATTGATCCCTGCTTCAAAGGTTGCTTACATATCCTCGGCTAAAGAGGAATCATGTCAGTGTAGTTCTGAAGTGTTTGATAGATGGGACTACCAAAAGCTGTGATTGCATTGCCGATGCTGTTGTTACTGCCTGGTATCCTCCTTATTACACCTTATGAAAAATAAAAAGAAAACTAGACTAAGCTAGAAGCTGCGCATTACAAAGAAAATCCTATCTATGTCTTCAATCTTGATCCTTGTTGCTTTGTTGCCTTGTATTTCTTCCTTCATATCTGATACCGAATTGTTGGACTTGATATGTATTCCGTTGAAAGCATTCCCTCGTTCTACAAGTAGGCGCCTGACTACAAGAACTTGAAATTTGAAAGATATTCCCTTGTTCTATAGGTGGGCGCCTGATCGCCAAGACTTGACTTCTGAAGAATATGCTCTTATTCTCCAAGTGGGTGCCTGATTGCCAGAGCCTGAAATTTTGAAGACTATTCCCTTATTCTACAGATGGGTGCCTGAAACTTGAAATTTAAAAATTTTGAAAAATATTCCCTTATTCTACAGGTGGGTGCCTGATTTCTAAGCTCGCATTTTGAAAAATATTCCCCTGTTCTACAGGTGAGCGCCTGATTGCTAAAACTTAAATTTTGAAAATATATTCCCTTGTTCTCCAGGTGGGATCCTGATTACCAATACTTGAAAATTTAAAAATATTCCCTTGTTCTATAGGTGGGCGCCTGATTACCAAGACTAGAATTTTGAAAAATATTCCCTTGTTCTACAGGTGGGCGCCTGATTGCTAAAACTTGAAATTTTGAAAATATTCTTTTGTTCTACAAGTAGGCTCCTGATTGGCAAAACATAAAATTTAAAAAAATATTTCCTTGTTCTACAAGTGGACGCCTGATTACCAAAACTTGAAATTTTGAAAAATATTCCCTTGTTCTACATGTGGGCGCCTGACTACCAAAACTTAAAATTTTGAAAAATATTCCCTTGTTCTACAGGTTTGCGCTGATTACCAAAACAGAAGTTTACAATTTGAAAAAATATTCCATTGTTCTACAGGTGGGCGCCTGATTACTAAAACTTATATTTTGAAAATATATTCCCCTGTTCTCCAAGTGGGTAACTGATTACCAAGACTTGAATTTTGAAAAGTATTCCCTTGTTCTACAGGTGGATGCCTGATTGCTAAAACTTGAAAATTTGAAAACATTCCCTTGTTCTACAGGTGGGCGCCTGATTGCTAATATTTAAATTTTGAAAGTATATTCCCTTCTTCTCCAGGTGGGTGCCTGATTACCAAAACTTGAATTTTTAAATATATTCCCTTGTTCTACAGGTGGGTGCCTGATTGCTAAAACATGAAATTTTGAAAATATTCCCTTGTTCTACAGGTGGGCGCCTGATCCAAAAGTTGAAATGTTGAAAAATATTCCCTTGTTCTACAGGTGGGTGCCTGACTGCCAAAACTTAAAATTTTGAAAATATTCCCTTGTTCTACAGGTGGGCGTCTGATTACCAAAACGAAATATTAAAATTTTGAAAATATTCCCTTGTTTTGCAGGTGGGCGCCTGGTACTTGAAATTTAAAATTTTGAAAAGTATTCCCTTGTTATACAGGTGGGCGCGTGATTACAAAAACTTGAATTTTTGAAAAATATTCCCTTATTCTACAGGTGGGCGCCTGATTATCAATACATTAAAAATTTGTAAAATCTTCCCTGAGACTGCTGCCTGTGTACCTGATCACACAAAACACAAAGAAAATCTTCCTGCCCCTGTTTGATGCTGGGCTGATCCGTGAGTGTTAATCAAATCTTCTTACCAAATATGTCTAAACATAAGCTAAGTCCCATCATCCAGGAGGGCCCTAACAATTCGTAACTGATGACAACTTTAGGATTAGGTTATAGTTTGCAAAATGTATGATTTTCCACTATGTCTTGTTTATGAGTTATATATGATGGGGAGTCTGCTGGTGACTGGTGATTAAAACTGCTTCCCATTATTCAGGCGGGCCTTGACAACTCTTAATTAGATGACGAGATGTGATTGATGGTGTTTAGTATTTAGGGCTACATCTCATTATTCAGGAGGGTCCCGACAACTTCTTGTTGACTGTTGCTGGGGAAGTATCTAATCTAAGTCCCAGTTTTCAGGGGGGTCCTGATAACTCTTATTGACTCTTGTTGGGGAAATAGTTGAGTTTGACCATGCCATGCGACTGTTTGTATTCTAAGCCAAGTCCCATTTTCCCGGACCTGAAGGTTCCAAATTAAATGCTTATCCTAACTTCTTGTTAGTCTGCTAGTGATTATTATCCAGGAGGGTTTTTGTGATTTTTACTGGGGAAGGTGTTGGTGCTTGCCCATGTTATCTGCACCTGTTTGAGTTCCAAACTGCATTCCATCTAACTTCCATGCTTCTTTTAACTCTCAATTGTTCCTATTGGGGTTTTCTAGTTAAAGTTTGTCCCCTTGTGCTCTTTTCTGGGGAGGGTGCTTATGACGGACTATGTCCCATTTGAGTTTTAACTGAGTCCCACTTCCAGGTGGTCCCTGAGATTTCGATCATACTTGCCGTGTGCCTGCCTTCTCCTGTGGACGGCCTCCCCCTTAGGCTCTTCCGGAATTGTTCTGCCCCTGTGTCAATCAATGGAACTTGTCAGTTTGAAAAGTGGTGGTTCGCTTATGGCATTCTTTTTGAAAGCGGACTCCCCACTGTCGTGTTCCATTTTCCATGTTGATGATGAGTTGCTTGAACTGCTCAACTGACCCCTCGAACCTTTACGGCTTTCCTTTGCTCCCACAATTGTGCTACATTTCTATCCCCTTTTCCGAAATCTTTGCGCCTTTCTCGAGATCGCCAAGTCAATGTATTATGCTTGGCTGACCCTCTGACCCTTGTGGCTTACTTTGTGTTACATTTTTGAGCCTTTTCTAAAATCCTTACACCATTTCCTGAGATCACCCTATCTTCTTATGACTTTTGGCTATCCCTGGACCTTTATGTCTTTACTTTGCTCCCCACCTTATGTTGCACTCGCCCCTTTTCCAGAATTCTTTATGCCCTTCCCCGACAATTAATGATTTTGATGTGTCATGCTGGGTCAACTCTCACGGCCATTTCCACCATTGTGTTGTGCTTTTGCCTCTTTTGCTAGAAGCCTTATACCCCTCTCGGACGATTGTCGAGATAGGATGTTATGTTTGGTTGATCCTCTGATTTTTGTTTCTCATCTTGGTGTTGCATTTCTGAGCCTTCGCCAAAAATCCTTACGCCCTTTCTTGAGTTCACCCGGTCTGTCTATGATGTTTGGCTGGCCTTGGACCTTTATGTTTTTACTTTGCGATCCACCTTGTGTTGCACTTCCGCCCCTTTTCCTGAATTCTTTATGCCCTTCCCCGACGGTTGATGAGTTGATTCTCATGCTGGGTCAACTCTCACGGCCATTTCCACCTTTGTGTTGTGCTTTTGCCTCTTTTGTTAGAAGCCTTATACGCTTCTCGGACCATTGTCAAGTTTGGATGATACGCTTGGCTGATCCTCTGATTTTTGTTTCTCATCTTGGTGTTGCATTTTCGAGCCTTCGCCAGAAATCCATACACCCTTTCCTGAGATTACCCAGTCTGTTAATGATGTTTGGCTGGCCCTGGACCTTTATGTCTTTACTTTGCTCCCACCTTATGTTGCACTTCCGCCCCTTTTCCAGAATTCTTTATGCCCTTTCCTGACGATTGATGAGTTGATGTGTTATGCTTTATCAACTCTCACAGCCATTTCCACCTTTGTGTTGTGCTTTTGCCTCTTTTTCGAGAAGCCTTATACCCCTCTCAGACGATTGTCGAGTTAGGATGTTATGCTTGGCTAATCCTCTGATAGTTTTTTCTCATCTTGGTATTGCATTTCCGAGCCTTTGCCATAAGTCCTTGAGATTACCGGGTCCATTTGTGATGCTTGAATGACTCTTTAATCTTTATGCCCTCACTTCGCTCCCCACCTTGTGTTGCACTCTTGATCCTTTGCAGGAATTCTTTATGTCTTTCCCGACGGCTGATGTATTTTGCTTAGTCAAACCTTACGACCTCGCGACCTTTCCTGCCTTCGGGTTGTGCCAACTTTCTGTCCTATCTGAGATAGCCCAATGTATGTATGATGCTCGGCTAACCCTGGAGCCTTTGTGGTTTTATTTTGCATGCCCCTTTTCGTGTGGGACTCCTTCACCTTGCCAACTCTTGTCTCTTCCATCAATTACAATTTTTTATGAATCCTTCATTTTGTTGTTCCGCACTTGCTATCTTTGTTACGCTATGGGCGTCATGCTTTTTGTCCCTTTGGGAGTTGATAATCGGCTTTGAGATTCCATTAGTTCCCTTAAACAAAAGATTTTAGAATCGAAAGAAAAATGAAATGCAAATACTCTGAATGGTATTTAGGGTGAAGAATTCCAGACCTGCTAAGTGTTGAAAATGCAGGAAAGAAGACTTATCTGAAGAGGCACCGCTGGTTTTCACTATCATGACATGCACTTCGGCCTAATCGGCCCAATCTTTTTCGATGACCGATCTTCCGTTGCCGTGGTTTTTGTTGTTGTTGTGACCCTTCTAACCCAATTCTTTCAATCAAAACCCTAGCTTGGCTTGCCCTACAGCGTTCATCCACCAATAGCCCCTTTTTGAGTTTTGCTTTTGCCTTACCTCTGCCTCATGGTACCTGTGAAGGTTTTCACCGATAAGACTCTCTTATTTTATTTCTCTCCGACTCTCGTCGCCTTATAGTGCCCCAGAGGGTTTTCACCAATAAGACTCTCTCATTTTATTATCTCCTGCCTGGCTCGGAGTGCTGTCCCTGGCATGAATCACTTCTACTTGCTCAACTTGGCGTCTTTTGAAGACTGATCAGAAGGTTTTTCTTTGGATTGTAACATGGGCTTTTTGGATAGGGTTAGAAACAAAGGATATCAAAGGCTCAAAACAATTTAAATGGGTTCAGAATTACAACTTTCGTAATCAAATTCTTACAACAACCATAACTTCTGCCCCAGTTTCTTGCTTGGGGACTTTTGGATTTTTATTTTGATGAGACCGAACCGTAAGGCTGCCTATGTATCCTTTTAAAAGGAATCAGGTCAAACGTTGTTGCTTTTCTTCTCCTTTTTCCTTTGTTTTTTTTTCTTTTCTTGCTTTCCTTTTCCTTTTCTTTTGTCTTTTTTTCTTTCATTTTCTTGTTTTTTCATTTTTCTCTTTTTTCTTCTTTTTTTTCTTTTTCCTTTCTTCTTTTTTCTTTTCTTTCTTTTTGCTTTATTTCTTTTCTTTTTCTCTTCTTTTTCGTTTTTCCCTTTCTTTTCCATTTATTTCCTTTTCACGCCTTCTCACACTTGCGTTTCCGACTTTTGTTATTGATTCCGAAAGAGGGGTATGAAAAGATAATAACTAAATCTCTAAGAGGTTAGAAAAGGATAGAGTATTTAGATAGAAGAATAAAATGCCTTTGTCATTTCGATATGCCAAGTACAAACAAGTGTCGAGCATATATAGTGATCTAAAAGAAAATAATACATAATATCTATTGACAACGTCTGAATTGATAGTCATTTCCACACATTTTCCTTCCACATCCGTCAGATACAATGCTCCACTCGACAACACTCTTGATACGATGTATGCTCCTTGCCAATTTGTAGCGAACTTGCCTTTTGCCTCGGCCTGGTGAGGGTGGATGCGTTTCAATACCAGTTGACCTACTTCAAATTTTCTTGGGCGTACACTCTTATTATTTGCCCTGGCCATCATTTGTTGATACAACTGGCTGTGGCAAACCGCCACCAATCTCTTCTCGTCAATCAGACTCAATTGTTCCAAACGAGCTCTGACCCATTCTTCATCGTCGATTCCTGCTTCGGCCACGATCCGAAGAGAGGGCATTTCAATTTCGGCCGGGATTACCGCCTTTGTGCCATATACAAACAAGTACGGAGTGGTCCCCACTGAAGTGCGGATAGTGGTGCGATGACCTAACAATTCAAAAGGCAGCTTCTCATGCCACTGCCTGGATGCTTCCACCCTTTTACGTAGTATCTTCTTTATGCTCTTATTGGTTGCCTCAAGCGCTCCATTAACCTTGGGGCGGTACGGGGTAGAATTCCTATGTATGATCTTGAACTGCTGACATACCTCTCTCATTAAGTGACTGTTGAGATTTGCCCCATTGTCAGTGATGACAGTCTTGGGAATCCCGAACCGACAAATGATATTTGTGTGCACAAAATCAACCACGGCCTTCTTGGTCACCGCCTTTAAGGTTTTGGCTTCAACCCATTTGGTGAAATAGTCAATAGCAACTACGACAAATCTGTGTCCATTAGAAGTCGCCAGATCAATAGGCCCAATGACATCCATTCCCAAGCAATAAAAGGCCATGGTGCAGACATCGGATGCCATTAGAAAGACAGAGAGTAAATTAAGTCTCTATGCACCTAACATTGGTGGCATTTGCGCACAAAGCTGATACAGTCCCGCTCCATGGTAAGCCAATAATATCCTGCCTGGAGAATCTTATTTGCCAAAACATATTTGTTCATGTGTGGCCCACAGACGCCAGCATGCACCTCATTCATGATGGCTGTCACCTGTCCAACATCTATGCATCTTAGCAAACCAAGATCTGGCATTCTTTTGCATAATATTCCTCAACTGAAGAAAAACCCACTCGACAATCGACGGATTGTTCTCTTTTTGTCACTTGTGGCTTGCACCGGGTAAACACCTCTCCTGATATATTCCTTGATGTCGTGGAACCAAGGCTCATCGTCAAGCTCTTCTTCTACCATGTTGCAATAAGCATTGACGCCAAAGTAGCCAGGCCATCGGCAAGCTCATTGTGAATTCTGGGGATGTTCCTGAACTCTATTGATCGGAATCGTTGGCAGAGATCATGCAACCATTTCCGGTATGGTATGAGTTTTAAATCTCTCGTTTTCCACTCCCCTTAAATCTGGTGTACCAGAAGGTTTGAGTCTCCCAAGACCTAGACTTCCTGGACACCCATGTCTGCTGCTAATCTCAAACCCAAAATGCATGCCTTATATTCTGTCATGTTTTTGGTGTAGTAGAAGCGGAGTTGAGCTGTGACTAGGTAATGATGCCCTTCTTAAGAAATGAGCACCAGTCCTATCCCGACGCCTTTCATGTTGGTAGCCCCATCGAAGAAAAATTTGCATCCCGGCTTCTCATCCCATTCCATTTCATTGACATGCATCACTTCCTCGTCCAGGAAATATGTGTTCATGGGCTCATATTCTTCATCAATAGGATTCTCCGCTAAATGGTCCGCCAATGCTTGTGCTTTCATAGCAGTCCTAGTCACGTAGGTAATATCGAACTCAGTGAGAAAGATTTTCCATTTCGCGAGCCTTCCTGTGGGCATGGGCTTCTGGAAAATGTATTTCAATGGGTCCAGTCGTGAGATGAGATAAGTGGTATATGATGAAAAGTAATTCTTTATCTTTTGGGCTACCCACGTCAAGGCACAACATGTCCTTTCAAGATGTGTATACTTTACCTCGTAGGCTATAAATTTCTTATTGAGGTAACACATGGCCTGCTCTTTTCTCCCGGTAACATTGTGCTGACCCAACACGCACCCAAATGAGTTGTCCAAGATTGTCAAATATAAGATCAAGGGCCATCCTGGTTCCGGCGGGACCAATATTGGTGGGTTTGACAAATATTCCTTTATCTTATCAAAAGCCTCTTGTTACTCTCCCGTCAATTTTACCGAAGCATCATTTTCAATAGCTTAAAGATGGGCTCGCAGATGGTTTTTAGCTGAGCAATGAACCGACAAATGTAATTAAATCTTCCCAGTAGACTCACTACTTCTGTTTTATTCCTCGGTGGCGGCAACTCCTGTATAGCTTTGATTTTTATGGGTCTATTTTGATGCCTTGGCGGCTGACTATGGGCCCCAACAACTTTCCCAAGGGGACCCCGAATGCACATTTCGACGGGTTGAGTTTGAGGTCATACCTGTGGAGCCTTTGGAAGAATTTCCTCAGGTCTTTGACATGATCGGATTTCTTTTTGGACTTGATTATCAGATCATCCACATAGACCTCAATTTCCTTATGTATCATATCGTGATAAGTGGTTGTCATGGCCCTCATGTATGTTGCCCTGGCGTTTTTCAAACCAAAAGGCATGACCCTATAACAGTATGTCCCCCACGGGATGATGAATGCTTTTTTCTTCGCATCTTCTTCATCCATCAAAATCTGGTGGTATCCTGCGCAACAATCCACGAATGACCCGATTTCACGTTTCGCACAATTGTCAATCAATATGTGGATATTAGGTAGGGGAAGTTGTCTTTTGGGCTTGCTTTGTTGAGGTCATGATAATAAACACACACCCTCGTTTTACCGTCCTTATTGTGCACATGCACAACATTTGCTAACCAAGTGGGGTATCGTGTGACTCGGATGACTTTGGCCTCAAACTGCTTGGTCCTTCCTCTTTAATTTTCACACTCATATCAGTTTTGAATTTTCTCAAGTTTTGCTTGACCGGCGGGCAGGTTGAGTTTGTTAATTGTTTGCAGTTTGTGCATTTTTCAATAACGAATACAAAAATACATTAGGCATGTGCACTTAGGAGTAATTTTGCATTCTTAGAAATTAATTAGTAATTGGAAAACGAAATTCAAGAAATGGCTTAATGTGCATTTAAGATTGATTTTATGTAATTTTGTTTTTCCTTTTAATCTTTTTATTTGATAATAATCGTATGGTTAATTAAGTTCATAGATTAATTAGGATATTGTTTTTAGGAATTAAAATAATAAAAAAAATATTTAAAAAAACACCTGCAATTCAAGATAAATATATATACTCTTTGGGCAAGTTTGATAGAAAACCTAGGCCCAAATGGCTAGTCCAATTGTCCCCCTACCAATTCCAACTCTAGGGGTGCCAAACAACGTAGTTTGGTTGCCTTCCATCTTAGCCATCCATCGCCCATCATCCAACGGTCCACAGAAGACATTGCATTTCAAATAAAATGGTCTGAATTTGTGTTATAACATTAGAGACAAATGTTTCCTTGTCGTATAGTTCCACACCAGAGTACACCACCATCGAACCACCCTATATCCACTGTATCCCACCCTAAAACGCCGCCGAAAATTGCCTCACGGTTGCGGTCGGCCACCAAACGACTCTAATATTACACCACGAAAACCCTCATCTCCCTCATCCCAAATCTGTGGCTTACACCCCTTTGACCTCCCCATATCATCCCTACAATAAACCAAGCTCGAATCATGCCCTTGCTCTTCGAATTTCAATTCGAATTGACCGGCTAAAATACAACCTTGCCCAAATTAGCCATAACTAGTACCATGCACTCTCCTCAACTCCCTCCTTCTAAATCTTTAATGACCTTTCCTCGCATCCCATTCGAGTCGCTTGAATCTTGGATCTAAGGAGCCCAACTACTGGACCCGTGCATGCGAGTCTTCTGTCCCCATTTCTGCCAATGTTCTGGACTGATTTTAGCCCTTTGATAACATTGTTCGTTTGTTCTTGTTAAGAACAAATGGATAATGTTATTTGAGGGTAAAATCAGAGGTTCAAGTCATCGCGGTTTCAAGCTCTTTAGTCGGCGAGTCATTTTCTCTCCTTTAATCCGTTCTTATCCTTTTCTTCTTTACTTCTGATAAATCAATGGAAAGTAACAAAAATTCTGACCAAAGAACAATTTGGATTCCGGCTGTTCTTTTAGATTTCCCCTTTACTTTATTTCGTCTGATAGATCTTGTGTTCACTGTCTTTAGCTTGATGTTATAATTTAGTCTGATTGTTCATTAGCCAGTATTTCATTTTCATAGTTTTGTTAGCTTTGTTCTGATTTAATAATCAATTAGTCTCCCGCTTGTTCGTGTTTAGTAATTGATCCTTTAGTGTAAGTTTACTTTTTGAATTTGTGCCTCCCTTTCACATGCTTCAATTTTTTTGGTTTTACATTTTGCTATTTGGATCAACACCTCCTTCTGAAGGCATCCCCTTGGCTTGAATTTGAGTCCATGTTTACTGAAACGTGGAGTCCATAGCCCATACCTATTTGACCTAGGCTGGTCTTTAGGGTAAGAATAGGGTTATTGAGGGCAACTTAGGTAATAATGGAATAGAAATATCCAGAATCTTGGGAGGGTTAAAATGGGGTTTTAAGATATTTGGGTAGCAAAACTTGGTCCACAAGTTAAAAACAAAAGGGCCAAACTGCAAAAATAGGCCTAAGGGTTGCCCTATTCACTTTAACTATAAAAGGGACCTATTCTTGCCTTAAAAGGCAAGGCTGGATAGCCAGAATTAACCATATATACATCCGATCAAATTAATAATGTTCCATTGATTTATTTCCAAAAGCTTCCTGCTCAGATCGAAGTTTAAGAGTTGCTATTAGATTGAGTCCTGGGGTTTTTTTGTTGGCACAATTGGAGTGTTTGCTTCATTGATTGTATCGTTTACTGGTATTCTGCTGGGTTTAGATGGCTTCACCATGGCTGTGATATGTTGCTTTTCCCTCTATTGCTACTGATCTCACTTTCCTTTCCTATTTGCACTTTCCAGGTACATTTACCAAGCCTAATTTAAATGTAGAAGTCTAGCTGATAATTGAAATGAAGTCAATTGCGATTTTGTTAAATTTGTTGTCTATTGTTCTTATGCTTAGAGTAGGTTATTTGATTTGGTTAAGTTCTCTGGATGTAAACAAGTCTGGGATTGATTGGACTACTAGATTAGCGATATAGTTGTTAGTAGTTGCAATTTGGTTCTGGGTTTCTTAAGGGTTGGACAAATCAGAAGAACTGTTTGGACTGTTAAAATTCCTTTTATGATACCTGTTAGTAATATAATTGCGTCTAAGATTTCCAAAGTGTTAGCTAAAGTCGAACTTGATACTTGGTTGTGCGGGTGACTTTGGTCTCGTCACTTGCGTGATATGAGCGAGCATGTAACAATTATTTGTGCAAGCCAAGACTGTTTGGGCTGATTGGGCCACTTGGCCCATCAACTTCAGTAGTTTTTATATATATAGTCCGTACGATTCAGCTTGTATTTATGTTAGGGCCCAAAGTACAGTAATGAATAATGACCCTACTCATTTGAAGGTTAAGTGAAAGGGTTGCCCTTGGACCCAAGATTAGGGTTGTCAAGCTGGGCTCCATTGAGGCCCATCTGATACATGAATCCAGGCCATCTGATGCATGTCAAGTTGGAATATGTCAAAATCCACGGGTGCATTTATGTGACGTGGTTTGTGGCATTTTTTAACGACGTTGTAATTTTCTTAAAAAATAATAATAAAAGTGGTTAAAAAATAAAAATGCACATAGGATCATAATTATAAAATCATATGATTTAGGCCATATATGACAATTGACCTACCGTGCTAGAAGCACGGAACTCATGAATGCCTAACACCTTCTCACGGGTTAACAGAATTCCTTACTCAGATTTCTGGTTCGCGGGCTGTAAACACTGTCATCCTCTTCCTCGATTTGGGATTCTAAACTGATGACTTGGGACACTATAAATCTCCCAAGTGGCAACTCTGAAATTCTCCTAAATAAACGAATCCCGTTTCGATTGTCCTTTAATTGGAAAAACTCCCTTATCTACGCCCTTCGCCTGGTTATGGATAGCCAAAATGAGGTGTGACAGCTCTGATTTCTCTAATGGAGATCGAACCTAGAATCGCTGATTCAGGATTCAAGAATTCGAGCTTAGAATACTTGTTGTATTTGTCTTTGTTTATTATCTAATTTTACATGTTGACTTAATGTGCAAAACGATGCTTTTTCCGCTTTGATATTAGTTGAACTGTATATAAACTGTTACGAAACTCTTCTCTCTTAATCTTCGGGGATGTGATCGCTGGTCGAGACTCCCTATTCTCTTAGTGTCATAACTTAAAATAAGAAAGAGGCTCGGACAAGTTACAAAGCCGGACGATCTTGCGGGTCAGCCCCCTCTTCGAATCGAGTTGTCCGCTCGGGTACACAGTCTAGAAAAAATACCCAGGTGTTGAACTTAGTATAACTTGACCTCTTGTCGGATCCCTAGTAGGAACGTTTATCTGCATCATGCATGCGACCTAGGAGACTCAACACAGGGGTTGGGTCTGTCTAGGGCAGGTGACCCGAAATGCAAATACCATCCTGATACATATTATGTGCCATTTGTGCTTAGTCGATGTGGATTTCCATGCTGACCGGCTTGTAAATAAGGAAAAAAATGAAGAAAATAAGTGGAACTAGGGTTGACTGAGATTAATCATTGTCTTGTAAATCCAATGCTCATGTAGCGCCGAAATGCTGCCGGATTTTTTTAACAAAAAAAGAGAGAAAAAGGAAAAAAAGGAAAAAAGGCTTTTCAATTAAGTTTTTGGTTTTGACAAGTTGTATTACCCAAACTACGCCGGTTTGATTCTCACCGAGTGTGGGATATTTATACGCAACCCCCATCAGGTCCAACCCCCTTGTGCAAAAATTCCTTAAATAATTTTCAACTTTTCATTTGCCATCCTGAATAAACCGGGTGACGTTGTTATTGTCAAAATAGGCAAATGCTCCCAAAGAGGATACCGGAGGGCTAATTTTGAACGAACTGCCACCTTTAGGTCTTTATTGTACTTTTGGCCGGCTAGCGGACATAGCCTTGAAAGCTTCCCCCGGAAGTGTTAAAAGACTGTGTTGGCAAAACTGGGCTTATGATTTTAGAAAATAAATTTCAAAGGAAAATTCTTTTTATTTTGAACTCACACAGGAATAAATTTACAACGTCACTAACTCACCTTAATAAATATGCAAGATGAGCACAATCCAAACCGAACCTTTTTCATTTGTATGCCGAATCCCTTTGGAGTTGTTGTTGTTGTGGAATGATTTAAGGAGGGAAGGACAAGACAAGATAAAGAAGTTTTTGGGGGGCCTCCCCGAGTTACTGAAGATTGTGCCCCAAGGAGACATCATATAAGCTTAGTTACATGCTGGGAATCGGCACACAATGTGTTTCACTTCTCAGACTTTGAACTCACTCCAACGTTGGAAGAAATAGCGGGATATATTGGAAATGGGGAGCTTCCTTTGAGACACAAGTATCTGGTTGCTCCAAGGGTGATGACGGTGCATAATTCTTAGATAACTTGAAAATAAGCAGAGTGGAACATTATTCGAACTTTGCGGCAGGGTTATGCACTTTTTCATTCCTGTATTACAGATATGGTCACATAGGGGGATTCAACAATCCAAAGAACAAAGTGTGTTATAAGGGAAACCGTGTCAAATGGGAAGAACACAGACGCTTCGCTTTTAAGGTAGCTCTTTTGGGGCCTCTGATATTTCGAAGAAAGGATGGGAACATTGCCATAAAGATAGCAGGGTTGCCATCACTCTACGCACACAGGCCAAGTGCACACTCGCGCCCATGATAGTAGCCGAGATCTTTCGTGCTCTCACAACTTGCAAGGCCCGAAACGGTTTCTTTGAAGGGTGTAATCTATTATTACAAATGTGGATGACAGAGCATATATGCCACCACCCTCGATTCATGAGTTATGGGTCCACTGAGAAAACTTGCATAGAGGAGTTTCACACGAGAACTGAAAAGCTCATCTTACCCGAGGGTGCAGCAAAATGGACTTCTTACCTCCTGTCCCTCACTGCCAGTCAAATAGAATTGACATTAGGATGGTTGTCGGTGGATGAGATCGTGTACATGCCAGCAACAGAACCACATTTTCTCTTGATGGGTCATAGGAGTATCCAGCCCTATGCCCTGCATCGGGTCTTGAGACAACCCGGAAGATGCCAGATGGTGCCGAAAGACGAATATCTTAGCATCCAAGTAGTTGAGATTGGGCATGATGGTCAGTTCCCCGAAGCAATGGTCCGCAAGATTCGGAATGAATGCAAATACGTGACTGCCAGAACTTGTGTAAGGATTGAGCCAGAGGCGAAGTGTCACCAGGATACCTTGCCTGGTACAAGAGAGAAATTGAGTATTAGAGGCCGCCCAAAAGGCCTCACCTCCAATAGTTTATTGAAACGTCACAGGAACAATGGGACTGGCTAACCAAGGAAAATGAGTACAATGCCACTATAGGAAGACTGGAAAGGCAAGTCCGAGAACTGCAATTTGAAAATGGCTTGCAAGCCACAACAGATGAGGGAGAAAAGAAAAGATTAACCAAAGAAAATGAGATGTTGTGAGCCCGAATCCAGAAGATGAAAGCAGCCGCAGAAAATCCTCCCAGGAGCTTAAAGGATGAAAAAATCATAGATAATTTGAGGCAAAAAGTAACCAAATATAGGTTCGCCTGAATAAGGCAGAAGGTGAGCTATCAAGGGTTCATAGGCAATTAGCTAAAAGTGCAGAGGAACGAGGCCGCATCATTGAGCAATTAAAGAAAAACATGACGATGAAGTTGCTAGGTTAAAATGGAGGGTCATCATGGTTGAGGGCATGGTAACCAAGCAAGTCGAGGATCTCAAAACCGAGAGAGAACATTGTTATGTAGCGATAGCTAGGTTGGAGATGGATTTGAGGCAATTCCAGGAACTAAACCAGGTAGTCGAGCAAACTCTAGAGGTGAGGGCTGAACAAATGTGGAGTTTTTTGCAAGAAAAAGGTGTTATTAGGGAAAACGTATGGGAAATCGTAAACTACATCACCACAAGGTGCAGCCATTGCGAAGATATGACAAAATCCATGTTCTTTGCCACCGCCATGACTTTTGTGCGACAAGTGTTGGAAGACCTCCACCACCTCCAAGGGAGTTTAGCACGTAAGCTAGTGGCAAGGCCGAACGATGACCCACGAGGCCTAGGAGCACTTGAGGCATTAATGTACTCCTAAAGATTACACTATTAATTTATTCGTTTTTAAAGACTATTAGTTTAACCGAGTCTGTATTTCTTTATGCATAGTTTGTTGTCATTCGAGACCGTAGTTCGTTTATCAGCATTTGTTTAATCTGTCACCTTTCGAGTATTTGTCACTGAAGTATGTTGTTATAGAAATTTTCCCAAATATGTTATGCTCCGCTTTTGTTTGCAAGAGCTACGCTCGGTCAAATTCACGCGGGGACATGATACGTAGGCAATCTAGATAGGATTCGACCATAATTTAACTGGAAATTGAATAAATATGGGAGAGGGAGAGAATAAGGCTAAAACAAAAGGGAGCGTCGCAAATAAAAGCTTGGATGATGCAAGCAACTAATGCATATAGGGACCAATTGTCGTTTATGTGCGTACATACCCAATATGTGGCCACTTATGTGTCAAGAACCTAACCACTAACGAGTCTTTTGTGTTCTGATTCCACTTCCAAATTAGATAGGTGATTGGTACTCGCAGGCATTCTGGCAACTCACTTCTATAATATGCGGTCGAAAAGCAAACAAGTCATGGCTAATCAAGAAGCTGATGTAAGAATTATTGGTTCCTCGAAGGAGGCAGAGGAATTGGACGTTAATGCTATGAAGGAGGAAATGTATAAGCTTAATCACCAAATAGCCGAGATGTACCAGGAATGGGCAAGATTACAGCCGCCCACGACCTATCCTGCCAACCCAACCTTCGTCCCGCCACTGGCCCAAGCACCTGACCAGTCCGTCACTGATTCACCTCCAAGTTTTCCTACACACTCACAGCATCAGGGTGCTACCTCTCAGCCACCAGCCCCACTACCCAAACTCGCTCCTCATCCTCCCCCGCCAATCGCTCTTATCTATGTGGTACCTCCGTCTCCTACACTGCATAGGTCGTCCGGCGAACCACTACTTCAAGCATATGACCGTCAATACTATCCCCCAAAACCTGCCTAGAAAGCCCAGGAGCCTTACTCATATGCTCCTCGTCCTGAAATCCCAATAGGAGCTGAAAAGCCAATCAAAATTTTTGAATAGGAATAGATGCTTAGAAAGCTCCGGAGTCTGGAATAATCATTCAGGGACATGCAGGGATTGGGTGTCCAGGTGAGCATGGCATTCAAAGATCTTTGTTTATTCCCGGACGTGGAGTTTCCTCCAGGTTTCCAAGTGCCTAAATTTGACTTATATGATGGGCACGGCGATCTAGTCGCTCATTTGAGAGGGTTTTACAGCAAAATGAGAGGAGCAGGGGGAAAAGATAAATTGCTAATGGCGTACTTTAGCCAGAGTTTGAGTGGATCAACATTAGAGTGGTATACTCGACAGGATCCTAATCGGTGGTATACATGGGATGACTTAGCGCAATAATTTGCATGCAACTTTCAATATAATCTCGAGAATGTTCCGGATCGTCTATCTCTGACAAAGCTGGAGAAGAAACACAATGAGAATTTCAGGGAGTACGGTCTCCGATGGAGGGAACAAGAAGCTAGAGTTTATCCACCCATGACGGAGAGTAAGATGGCTGACTAGTTTCTGCTAGGTTTGGAGCCTTTCTACTTTGGGAATTTGGTATCGGCAGTAGGAAAGTCTTTCAACGAAGTGGTCAAGATGGGAAGTATGGTTGAGGAAGGCCTCAAATCCAATAAAATCATGAGCTACTCTGCAACTAAGGCAACTATTCAAGCCATCCAGGGTGGAGCTGGAGGAGCTTTTGGGAAAAAGAAGAAAGAGGAAGCGACAGTGGAGTCGGGAACTTGGTTCGGGCCTCGGGCACCATCTCACTACAGCCAGCCCTGTCCTCACCCCCATACACACCCATACACCCCATATGGCCCGCCACAACATTACTTTCCACCACCAGAACCTCTCTTCGCGGCCCATCACGCGCAAGCATATACCCAACCTCCCGCTCACGCATAATGGCGTGTGCCACCCCTCAAAACACTTACCCAAAACCATAAAATCAATACACGTCTCCAAGAGCTTACCAACAACCCCCAAGGCCTTCCTTCCAAGGAAATCCGACCCTGAGAAATGAGAAGGTGCAAAAAAAGAAGACTTTCACCCGTTGGGAGAATTTTACACTAGCCTATTCCATAGGCTGCGACAACTAGACATGTTGTGACCAATTGAGCCGAAACTGCCAAACCCTCCTCCAAAGAATTAAGATTATTCAGTCAGTTGTGAATATTGTTCTGGTGCACCTGGGCAAGACACTGAAAAATGTTTTCATTTAAAGAACTCCATCCAAGAACTTATTGACTCCCACAGGACAAGGTGCAGACTTCGGAGGTGCCCAATATTTATCAAAACCCGCTGCCGACCCACCAGGAATCCAACATGATTGAAATTGAGGAGAGAAGGGGAGAGTCTAGAAGACCTTCACAAACAGTAATGATGATCAAAGCCAGTGAGCCGATCAAGATTGCAAGCAGCAAGAAGCTGGTAACCGGGGCAAAAGAAGGCAGTAAAACTGTCACAGTTCAAGGGAGCTCAGCATGCGCGGTTGCGCCGAAGCGAGAATAGGCAAAGGTAACAGTATATAGGGCAGCTAGAGAACCCGTCGTGGTTGTAGAAGGTGTTCGCATCGAGCCGGTTATTCTGAAAACAGTTATCCAGCCACCAATCATCAACAGCAAAGCAGTTCCTTGGAGATATGAACAAGCAATAGTGATGTATAAAGGGATAGAATAGAGAGAATGTGTGTGAGGCACGAGTCTTAACTCGATTAGGAATGTACTTTGCCCCAGAAGTGTTAAGAAGGGTAGAATCTCTAAAGATAATCCTGAACCTGTGAAGAAAGCTGTATCAGAAGAAGAGGCAGAAGAATTAATGAAGAAAATGAAAATGCAGGATTACTCCATCATGGAACAGTTAAGGAAAACACCAGCCTAGATCTCTTTGTTATCCTTACTAATCAACTCATATGAGCATCGTCGGTCGTTGATGAAGATTTTGAATGAAGCTCAATTCCCAGATAAGATAACAGTGAACCACTTGGAAAAGATTGCAAACAAGATATTCGAGGTAAAACGGGTCATGTTCTCTGACGATGAATTGCCTATGGAGGGCACTAAGCACAACCGGGCTCTTTATCTAACTGTGAAGTGTGAAGATGCCGTGGTCACCCGAGTTTCCAGTGCAAACATTTGTCCACTATCCACATTGACCATGCTGAAGGTGGAAGATGAAAGGGTCCGCAAGAATAACATGTGTGTTCGAGGCTTCGATGGTGGAGGTAAAGATACCATAGGGGACATAGTGCTGGAAGTAACTATAGGGCCCGTCGAGGTCATTATGGAATTCCAAGTGCTGGATGTATCAGTCTTCTATAACTTGTTATTGGGTAGGCCTAGATTTATGCGGCCAAAGTAGTTCCATCTACATTGCACCAGATGGTCAAATTTGAATGGGACAGTCAAGAGATTGTCGTGCATGGAGAAGATAATCAGTGTACCCCAGGTGATGCGATCGTGGCTTTCATTGAGTTCGAGGACATCAAAGGGCCATGGGTTTATCAGGTGTTTGATGCGGTGTCAGCACAGAAGATCCCAAAAGGTGAGGTTGTTGAAACCCCAAAGATAATAACCGCATCCGTCATGGTAGCTTTAGAAATGTTGAGAAAGGGTATTATACCCGGAAAAGGGTTGGGAGCTTCACTGCAAGGCAATGTGCAACCAGTGTCCCTTCCCAAGAATCTAGACACTTTTGGCTTAGGGTTCAAGCCCACAGCCACAGACATAAGGCGAGCCAGGAAGCTGAGACGGAAAGCCTGGGTTCTCCTGAAGCCTATCCCAAGGTTGTCCAAATCATTTGTCAAATCCAGTAATGGCCCCAGACCCAAGACTTCAGCCCCGCTGATTGACGCGGACGAAGATCTTGATAATGGGTTAGAAAGGCTCTTTAATGGGGTGAATATGGTTGAAGCGGGAGAAGGATCGAGCGGGGTAGTCGTGCAGTTTGTGGGAACACACGTAAAAATCAATAACTGGGAAGCCACTGCTCCTCCCACTCGGAGGGATTCGTGGTATTCGGCTTTGATTTTCAGTCTAGTTTGTATTAGCGTCAAGTTGTCAACTTAGTTGTTATTTTCGTCCGTTTGGATGTGCAAACGTTGTTATCTTTAATTCTAATGAAATGCAATTTCCCTTTTAGCAATGGTGATAGTTTCCATTTCTCTCTACTTTTATTTCTTTTCTCTTTTGTACAGTTATTTTTATGCTGGTTCCAATGATCTAACATGGATAAGGACTCTTTGTCCCAATCTTCAAAACAGGTCCAGTACAGAAATAATAATTCAATAAATAGAACACGAGGATGAACCAGAGTATGATGAGGAAGAGGCATGGGTTGAGGTTAGTAAAGAGATGGCCCAATTCGAAGAGAAATCCAAACCAAACCTGAACAATACAGAGGCAATCAATCTAGGAAGTCCGAATGATATCAGAGAAACAAAAATAAGTGTCCATCTTGACCCACAACTTAGGGAAGAAATAATCGATGTATTGCTGGAGTACAAAGATGTCTTTGTATGGTGCTACAACGATATGCCCGCATTGAGCACTAATTTGGTATTCCACAAATTACCTACTGACCTAGCTTGCCCACCCATTAAGCAAAAGTTGAGGAAATTGAAAATAGATGTGAGTATGAAAATCAAAGAAGAAGTGACCAAGCAGTTTGAGGCAAAAGTTATTCGCGTCACGCGATACCCCACCTGGTTAGCTAATGCTGTGCATATACCGAAAAAGGACAGAAAAACCAGAGTATGTGTCGATTATTGCGACCTAAACAAAGCAATTCCAAAGGACAACTTTCCCTTGCCGAACATCCACATATTGATTGACAATTGCATAAAGCATGAGATCGGGTCATTCGTATATTGTTACGCCGGGTACCACTAGATTTTAGTGGACGAAGACGATGCGGAGAAAACAACGTTCATCACACCATGGGGGACGTACAATAATAGAGTCATACCTTTTGGTTTGAAAAATGCCAAGGCCACATACATGAGGGCTATGACAACCATATTCCAAGATATGATACATAAGGAAACTGTGGTCTATGTGGATGATGTAATAATAAAGTCTAGGACGCAGTGTGATCATGCCAAAGACCTGAGGTAGTTCTTCCAGAGGCTCCGCAGGTATGACCTCAAACTCAATCCGAAAAAATGTGCATTCGAGGTCCCCTCGGTAAAGTTGTTAGGATTCATAGTCAGCCGACGAGGCATCAAGCTAGAACTATCAAAAATCAAAGCTATACAGGAGTTGCTGCCACCCAGAAACAAAACAGAAGTAGTGAGTCTATTGGGAAGATTGAATTACATCAGTCGATTCATCGCCCAGCTCACAACTATCTGCGAGCCCATCTTTAAGATGTTGAAGAAGGATGTTGCGATGAAATGGATGGTAGAGCGCCAGGAAGCTTTTGATAAGATAAAGGAATATTTTTCAAACCCACCAGTGTTGGTCCTGCCGAAATCGGGGAGACCTCTGATCTTATATTTGACAGTCCTGACAACTCATTTGGGTGCGTGTTGGGTCAGTGCGATAATACCGGGAGAAAAGAGCAGGCCATGTACTACCTCAGCAAGAAATATATGGCCTATGAGGTTAAGTACACTCATCTTGAAAGGACATGCTGCGCCTTGACGTGGGTAGCCCAGAAGTTGAAACATTATTTGTCGTCATACACCACTTATCTCATCTCGTGACTGGACCCGTTGAAACACATTTTCCAGAAGCCCATGCCAATAGGGAGGCTTGCAAAGTGGCAAATCTTGCTCACTGAATTTGACATTGTTTATATGACCATGACTGCTACGAAGGCATAGGAATTGGCAGACCATTTAGCAGAGAATCCCATAGATGAAGAATATAAGCCCTTGGAAACATATTTCCCAGACGAGGAAGTGATGCACATCAATGAAATGGAACGGATGAGAAGTCGGGATGAAAATTGTTCTTCGATGGGGCTTCCAACATGAAAGGCGTCGGGATAGGAGCAGTACTCATTTCGGAAGAAGGGCATCATTACCAGTCACGGCTTAACTCTGCTTCTATTGCACAAAAAAATATGGCTGAATATGAGGCGTACATTTTGGGTTTGAGATTAGCAGCGGACATGGGTGTCCAGGAAGTCTTGGTCTTGGGAAACTTGGACCTTCTGATACGCAAGATTCAAGGGGAGTGGGAGACAAGAGATTTAAAACTCATACCCTACGAGCAATGCTTGCAGGATCTTTGCCAACGATTCCGGTCAGTAGAGTTCACGCACATTCCAGAAATTCAAAATGATGTTGCCGATGCCCCGGCTACTTTGACGTCAATGTTACATCACCCGGACAAGGCTTATGTTGACCCGATACATATATGGGTCCATGATCAAAACGCGTATTGCAACATGGTAGAAGAAGAGCTCGACGGCGAGCCTTGGTTCCACGACATCGAGGAATATATCAGGAAAGGTGTGTACCCGATACAAGCCACAAGTGACCAGAAGAGAACTATCCGTCATTTGTCGAGTGGTTTTTTCTTCAGTGGAGGAATATTATACAAAAGAATGCCAGATCTTGGTTTTCTAAGATGCGTAGATGCTGGACAGGCGACAGTCATCATGAATGAGGTGCATGGTGGTGTCTACAGGCCGCACATGAGCGGATATGCTTTGGCAAAGAAGATTCTCCGGGCAGGGTATTATTGGCATACCATGGAGCGGGAATGTATCAGCTTTGAGCGGAAATGCCACCAGTGTCAGGTAAATAGAGATCTAATTCACCCTCTTACGTTTGAATTGAATACGATGTCGGCACCACAACCTTTTGTCGCTTGGGGAATGGATGTCATCGGGCCCATCGAGCTAGAATCTTCTAATGGGCAAAGATTTATCCTGGTTGCTATTGACTATTTCACCAAATGGGTTGATGCCAAAACCTTCAAGGTAGTGACCAAGAAGGCCGTGGTTGATTTTGTGCACACGAACATTATTTGTCGGTTCGGGATCCCAAGAACACTCATTACCGATAATGGGGAAAACCTCAACAGCCACCTAATGAGAGAGGTATGTCAGCAGTTCAAGATCACACATCGAAACTCTACCCCATACAGCCCCAAGGCAAACGGCGTGGTCGCGGTAGCCAATAAGAACATAAAGATGATACTTCGCAAAATGGTGGAAGGATCTAGGCAGTGGCATGAGAAGCTTCCTTTTGCATTGTTAGGTTATTGCACCACTGTCCGCACTTCAGCGGGGGCTACTCCATACTTATTGGTATATGGCACGAAGGCGGTGATCCCGGCCGAGATTGAAATCCCCTCTCTTCGGAGTTGGCTGAAGCAGGAATCGACGATGAAGAATGGGTCAAAGCTCGTTTGGAAAAATTGAGTCTGATTGATGAGAAAATATTGGAGGCAGTTTGTCACGGCTAGTTGTATCAACAATGAATGGCCACGGCATATAATAAGAAGGTGCGCCCCAGAAAGTTCGAAGTAGGTATACTAGTACTAAAGCGCATCCATCCTCACCAGGCCGAGGAAAAAGGCAAGTTGGCTCCAAATTGGCAAGGGCCATTCATCATATATAGAGTGTTTTCCAATGGTGCATTGTATATAACGGATGTGGAAGGGAAATGTGCGGAAATGGTTATCAATATGGATGATGTCAAATGATATTATGTATGATTTTCTTTAGAACATTGTTTATACTTGACATCTGTTTGTACTTTCAAAAATTTTGAAGATTGAAAGGACCGAAGGCATTTTGTTCAGCTACCTAAACACTTTATCCTTTGCTAACCCTTTTGAGCTTTAATTATTTTCTCTCATACCCCTCTTTCGGAAATGCAAGTGTGAGAAGGAAGTGAAAGGAAAAAGATGGAAAGAATGAAAAGAATGAAAACAAAAGAAAAGAAAAACAAGAAAAGAATAGAGAAACGAGGAAAAAGAAAAGAGAAAAGGAAAAAGAAAACAAAAAGAAAAGAAAACAAAAAAATAGAGAAAAGAAAAACAGAAAAAGGGAGAAGAAAAACGACAACAAAAACAAGGAGTCAGTATGAACTACAGTTGACCTGTTTCCTTTTAAAAGGATACGTAGGCAGCCTCACGGTTCGGTATCATCAAAATAAAAATCCAAAAGTCCCCAAGCAAGAATCTGGGACAGAAGTTGTGGTCTTTGTAAGAATTTGATTCCGAAAGTTGTAATTCTGAACCTATTTGAGTTACTTTGAGCCTTTAATACTCTTTCATTCCAACCCTATCCGAAAGCCCACGTTACGATCCAAAGGAAGACCTTATGATCAAGATTCAAAAGATGCCAAGTTGAGCATGTAAAGAGGATTCCTGACAGGGACAGCACGCCGAGCCAGACAAGAGAGATAATAAATTGAGAGATTCTTATTGGGGAAAACCCTCATGGGCACCATAAGGCATTGAGAGTATGAGAGAAAATAACATGAGAGAGTCTTATCGATGAAAACCTTCACAGGCACCGTGAGACGAAGGTTAGATAAAGCAAAACTCAGAAAGGGGCTATTGATGGATGAACACTGCAGGGCAAGACGAGTTAGGGTTTGGTGAAAAGGATTGGTTCGGAAAGGTCATAGCGACAAAAGCTTAGCAGCGGAAGGTAAGTCATCGAAATGATTGGGTCGACTAAGCCGAAGTGCATGTCATGATCATAAAACCAGTTGTTCCTCTATGGATATGTCTTTTCTCTTTTCTTTTCAATAGTTAGCGAGTCTGGAATTCTTTACCCTAAATACCGTTCGGAGTCTTTGCATTTTTTTTTTCAAGTCTAAAAGCTTTTGTTTAGGCCAACGAAAGGAACGTCAAAGCCGATTATCAAACTCCCAAAGGAACAAGGCACATGCCGCCCAAAGGCGTAACAAAGATAACAAGTGAGGATAAGCAAAGGGAAGGATTCATAAAAAATTGTAATTGATAGAAGAGAGAACAATCGGCAAAGTGAAGGAGTACCACACAAAAAGGGGTATGCAAATGAAACCAGAAAGATTCTGGGGTCAACCGTGTGTCATACACCGATTGGGCTATCTCAGATGGAACGTAAAGTTGGCACAACACGAAAACGTGAGAGGTCACAAGGATGCAAGGTTTGACCAAGCGTAATACGTCATTCGTCAGGGAAAGACATAAAGAATTCCATTGAAGGATCAAGAGTGCAACATAGGGTGAGAAGCGAAGTGAGGGAGTAATTGCCAAGAGTCGGTCGAACATCCCAAATGCACCGGGTAGTCTCATAAATGGGATAAGGATTTCCGGCGGGGGCTCAGAAATGTAACACCAAGATGATAAATAAAACAAAGACACAAGGAGCAAAGGACCGGCCAAGCATAACACCCTAACTAAGCGACCGTCAGAGAACGGTATATGGCTTCTAGCAAAAGAGGCAAAAGCGCAACACAAAGGTGGAAATGGCAATGAGAGTTGACCCAGCATGATATATCAACTCATCAATCATCGGGAAGAGGCAAAAGGGAATTTTGGTAAAGGGTCGTAAATGTAATACCAAGATGAGAAACAATACAAAGCCACAGGGGTCATAGGGTCGGCCAAGTATAATCCATTGACTTGACTATCTCGAAAAAGGTGCAAGGATTTTGGTCAAAAGAGTTAGAAATGTAACACAATGATGGGGAGCAAAGTAAAGCCATAAAGGTTCGAGGGGTCAGCCAACTAACTCAGGCAATTCATCATCAACATGAAAATCTTAACACAATGGAACATGACAGTGAGGAGGCCGCTTCCAACAAGAATGTCACAAGCTAAGCCCCATTTTTCAAACTGATTAGTGCTCTTTGATTGACACAGGGGCAGAAAGTTCCGGAAAAGCCCAAGGGAGGCCATCCACAGGAGAAGGCAGGCACACGGCAGGTACGATCAAACTCTCAGGGCCCACCTGGAAGTGGGGCCCAATTAAAACTCAAAAGGGACATAGGCCATCATAAACACCCTCCCTAGAAAGAGCACAAGGGGATAAACTTTGACTAGTAAAACCCAAAACAAACAACTGATGGTTAAAAAAGAGGCATAGAAGCTGAGATGGAATGCGGTCTAAAACTCAAACAGTGGCGAGTAACATAGGCAAGTGCTCATACCTACCCAGTAAGAGTCGCAGAAACAACCAGAAAGTAGAACTGATAGGTTTAAACCCTCATGACCCTCTTGCAGCATGGGACTCATTTCAAGGTTAGGAGTAATCACGGTTGACAAATGGCACTAAAACAACTTGTATGTCAAGGTAGGATTCAGTTAGAGTTGTCAAGACCCTCCTGGAAAATGGGACTTAGCTTAGAACACAAATAGTCGGGTAGCATGGTCAAACCCAAATATTCACCCCAGCTAGAGTCAATAAGAGTCAAGAAAAGTCATCAGGACCCTCCTGAAAAATGGGATTAAGAGGGAAAATTTCAAATTTCCCCAGCTGAGTCACCAAGAGTCATCAGGGCCCTCCTGAAAAATGGGACTTAGAGCCAAAATCGCGCCAGCCAGAGTCTACAAGAGACGATAAGAGTCGTCAGGATCCTCCTGAAAAATGGGTCTTGGAGAAAATATTCCCTCCAACAATAGTCAATAAGAGTCAAGAAAAGTTATCAGGACCCTCCTGAAAAATGGGACTTAGCGAAAAAATTTCCCCAGCTGAGTCAGCAAGAGTCATTGGGACCCTCCTGAAAAATGGGACTTAGATTTGATACTTCCCCAACAATAGTCAACATTAGTTGTCAGGACCTCCAGGATAATAGGAAGTAGTTTCATCCGTCACCAGCAGACCCCCAGCAGATATAACTCATAGCAAGACATGGTGGAAAATAATAACTTTTCAGAAACATAACATAGTCTTGAAGTTGTTAGCAACAAAGAATTTTCAGGACCCTCCTGGATAATGGGACTTAGCTTTAGATATATTCGGTAAAGAGATTTAATTAACACTCACGGATCCGCCCATCACCAAACCGGGGCGGGAGAATTTCTTGTGTCTTGTTTGTTAGGTTTTTGTAATCAGGCGCCCACCTGTAGGAAAATGGAATATTTTTCAAAAATTTTGAGTTCTTGTAATCAGGCGCCCACCTGTAGAATAAGGGAATAATTTTTAAAATTTCAAGTTTTCGTAATCAGGCGCCCACTTCTAGAACAAGGGAATATTTTTCAAAATTCAAGTTTTAGCAATCAGGCGCCCACCTGGAGAACATGGGAAGATTTATCAAAATTTTAAGCTTATATTGTTCAAAATTCAAGTCTTGGTAATCAGGCACCACCTGTAGAACAAAGAAATATTTTTCAAGATGTTAAGTTTCGAAAATCAGGAGCCCACCTGTAGAACAAGGGAATATTTTTCAAATATTTCATGTTTTAGTAATTAGGCGCCCACCTATAGAATACGGGAATATTTTAAAAATTCAAGTTTTGATAATCAGGCGCCCACCTGTAGAACAAGGGAATATTTTTCAAAAATTCAAGTCTTGGTAATCAGGCGCCCACCTGTAAAACTAGAGAATATTTTTCAAAACTTTTATGTTTTAGTAATCAGGCGCCTACCTGTAGAATAAGGGAATTTTTTCAAAATTCAAGTTTTGATAATTAGGTGCCCATCTGTAGAATAAGGGAATATTTTCCAAAAAGTCTATGTTTTAGTAATCAGGCGCCCACCTGTAGAACAAGGGAATATTGTTCAAAATTCAAGTGTTTGGTAATCAGGCACCTACCTGGAGAACAAGGGAATATTTTTCAAAATTTTAAGTTTTGACAATCAGGCGCCCACCTGAAGAACAAAGGAATAGTTTTCAAAATTTCATGTTTTGGTAATCAGGCACCCACCTGTAGAACAAGGGAATATTTTTCAAATTCATGTTTTTGTAATCAAAATTCAAGTTTTAGCAATCAGGCGCCCACCTGGAGAATAAGGGAATATTTTTCAAAATTCTAAGTTTTTGTAGTCATGCGCCCACCTGTAGAGCAAGGGAATATTTTTCAAAACACTAAGTTTTTGCAATCAGGCACCCACCAGTAGAACAGGGGAATATTTTTCAAAGTTTTAAGTTTTTGTAATCGGGCGCCCACCTGTAGAACAATGGAATATCTTTCAAATTACAAGTTCAAGTAGCCAGGCGCCCACCTATAGAATGAGGGAATGCTTTCAATGGAATACATCTTAAGACCAGCATTAGCCATCAAACATAGAAGAAGAGAAAACAAAAAGCCAACTAGGCAACAAGGAGTTTACAGGGAGAAATACCGGACAACAAGGCAACAAGAAGTTCCACAGGAAGGAATACTAGACATCAAGGCAACAAGAAGTTCCACAGGAGGAAATGCCAGTTAATAAAGAAACAAGAAGTTCCATAGCAAGAAATGCAAGACAATAAAGCAACGAGGACTCTGAGCAAGTCGGAAGATATAGATAGGTTTTCTTGTAATCCATAGTTCGTAGCTTAGTCTAGCTTCTTTAATTTTCACAATGGTGTAATAAGGGGGTCTAGAAGTAGTAGCAGCAGCGGCAACAGTAAAATCACAGCCTCGGTAGTCCCAGCTACCAAATATTCCTGAACTACACTGACCTGATTCCTCTTTAGCCGAGGATATGTAGGCAACCTCTGAAGCAGGGCGCAGTTGAACTATTCAAAAATGCTTCTCACGGAGTATTCAAATGGGCAAAAATCGCTCATGTTCACTCACTTACCTTTGCACAACACTCTTCGTGTTTTCGCGCAAAGAGGGGCAGCTGTGAGCATGTGATTTTTGCCCTATACGAATTACTCCCATAAAATCAAAACAAAATAATTTCGTTTGTTTATTTGCAATTTTTATTATTCATGGCATTATTCTATTAATTGTTTGCACTTTCTGCATTTTTAAATAACGATAATACAAAAATACATGAGGCATGTGCACTTAGGAGCAATTTTGCATTCTTAGAAATTAATTAGTAATTGGAAAACTAAATTCAAAAAATGGCTTAATGTGCATTTAAGATTGATTTTAAGTAATTTTGTTTTTCCTTTTAATCTTTTTATTTGATACTAATCGTATGGTTAATAAACGTATAGATTAATTAGGATTTTGTTCTTAGGAATTGAAATAATAAAGAAAAAGATTAAAAGAACACCTGAAAATTCAAGCTAAATATATATACTCTTTGGGCCAGTTTGATAGAAAACCCAGGCCCAAATGGTTAGTCCAATTGTTCCCCTACCCGGTCCAACCCCATAGGTGCCAAACGACGTCATTTGGTTGCCTTCCATCTTGGCCGTCCATCGCCCATCATCGAACCGTCCACAGGAGACATTGCATTTCAAATAAAATGATCTGAAATTGTGATATATTATTAGAGACAAATGTTTCCTCCTCGCACAGTTCCACATAATAGTAACACCACCATCGAGCCACCCTAATGTCAATTTCGGCCGGGATTACCACCTTTGTGCCATATACTAACAAGTACGGAGTGGTGCCCACTGAAGTGCGGATAATGGTGTGATAACCTAACAATTCAAAAGGGAGCTTCTCATTCCACTTCCTAGATTCTTCCACCATTTTACGTAGTATCTTCTTTATGCTCTTATTGGCTGCCTCAACCGCTCCATTCACCTTGGGACGGTACGGGGTCGAATTTCTATGTGTGATCTTGAACTGCTGACATCCCTCCCTCATTAAGTGACTGTTGAGATTTTCCCCATTGTCAGTGATGAGAGTCTTGGCGATTCCTAACCGACAAATGATATTTGTGTGCACAAAATCAACCACGGCCTTCTTGGTCACCGCCTTGAAGGTTTTGGCTTCAACCCATTTGGTGAAATAGTCAATAGCAACTGGGATAAATCTGTCTCCGTTAGAAGCCGCTGACTCAATAGGCTCGATGACGTCCATTCCCTAAGAAACAAAAGGCCATGGTGCAGACATCATATGCAATTCGAACGACATAGAGTTAATTAAGTCTCCATGCACCTAACATTAGTGGCATTTGCGCACAAAGCTGATACAGTCCCGCTCCATGGTAAGCCAATAATATCCCCCCTGGAGAATCTTTTTTGCCAAAACATATTTGCTCATGTGTGGCCCGCAGGCGCCAGCATGCACCTTATTCATGATGGATGTCACCTGTCCAACATCTATGCATCTTAGCAAACCAAGATCTAGCATTCTTTTATATAATATTCCTCCACTGAAGAAAAACCCACTCGACAACCGACAGATTGTTCTCTTTTGGTCACTTGTGACTTGCACCGGGTACACACCTCTCCTGATATATTCCTTGATGTCATAGCACCAAGGCTCACCGTCAAGCTCTTCTTCTACCATGTTGAAATAAGCATGTTGATCGTGGACCCGGGTATGTATCGGGTCAAAATAAGCCTTGTCTGGATGATGTAACATTGACGTCAAAGTAGCCAGGGCATCGGCAAGCTCATTATGAATTCTAGGGATGTGCCTGAACTCTATTGATCAGAATCATTGGCAGAAATCATGCAACCATTGCTGGTATGGTATGAGATTTAAATTTCTCGTTTCCCACTCCCCTTAAATCTGGTGTACCAGAAGGTCTGAGTCTCCCAAGACCAAGACTTCCTGCACACCCATGTCTGATGCTAATCTCAAACTCAAAATGCGTGCCTCATATTCTGCCATGTTTTTGGTATAATAGAAGCAGAGTTGAGCTGTGACTAGTTAATGATGCCCTTATTAAGAAATGAGCACCGCTCCTATCCCGACGCCTTTCATGTTGGCAGCCCCATCGAAGAAAAATTTGCATCCCGACTTCTCATCCCATTCCATTTCATTGATATGCATCACTTCCTCATCCAGGAAATATGTGTTCATGGGCTCATATTCTTCATCTATAGGATTCTCCGCTAAGTGGTCCGCCAATGCTTGTGCTTTCATAACAGTCCTAGTCATGTAGGTAATATCGAACTCAGTGAGAAAGATTTGCTATTTCGCGAGCCTTCCTGTGGGCATGTGCTTCTGGAAAATATATTTCAATGGGTCCAGTCTTGAGATGAGATAAGTGGTATATGATGACAAGTAATTCTTTAACTTTTGAGCTACCCACGTCAAGGCACAGCATGTCCTTTCAAGATGGGTATACTTTACCTCGTAGGCTATAAATTTCTTACTGAGGTAATATATGGGTTTCTCTTTTCTCCCGAAAACATCATGCTGACCCAACACGCACCCAAACGAGTTGTCCAAGATTGCCAAATATAAGATCAAGGGCCTTCCTGGTTCCGGCTGGACCAATACTGGTGGGTTCGACAATATTCCTTTATCTTATCAAAAGCCTCTGGACACTCTCCCATCCAATTTACTGAAGCAACATTTTTCAATAGCTTAAAGACGGGCTCGCAGATGGTTTTGAGCTGAGCAATGAACCGACTAATGTAATTCAATCTTCCCAGTAGACTCACTACTTCTGTTTTATTCCTCGGTGGTGGCAACTCCTGTATAGCTTTGATTTTTTATGGGTCTAGTTTGATGCCTCAGCGGCTGACTATGAACCCCAACAACTTTCCCAAGGGGACCCCGAATGCACATTTCGCCGGGTTGAGTTTGAGGTCATACCTGTGGAGCCTTTGGAAGAATTTCCTCATGTCTTTGACATAATCGGATTGCTTTCTGGACATGATTATCACATCATCTTCATAGACCTCAACTTCCTTATGTATCATATCGTGATAAGTCGTTGGCATGGCCCTCATGTATGTTGCCCCGGCATTTTTCATACCAAAAGGCATGACCCTATAACAGTATGTCCCCCACGGGGTGATGAACTCTTTTTTCTTCGCATCTACTTCATCCATCAAATATGGTGGTATCCTGCGTAACAATCCACGGATGACCCGATTTCACGTTTCGCACAATTGTCAATCAATATGTGGATATTCAGTAGGGGGAAGTTGTCTTTTGGGCTTGCTTTGTTGAGGTCATGTTAATCAACACACACCCTAGTTTTACCGTCCTTCTTTTTCACAAGCTCAACATTAGCTAACCAAGTGGGGTATCGTGTGACTCGGATGACTTTGGCCTCAAACTGCTTGGTCACTTCCTTTTTAATTTTCACACTCATATCAGTTTTGAATTTTCTCAATTTTTGCTTGAACGGCGGGCAGGTTGGGTCTGTGAGCATGTAACTTTTGCCCTATACGAATTACTCCCATAAATTCAAAACAAAATATTTTCGTTTGTTTATTTTCAATTTTGATTTTTCGTGGCATTATTCTGTTAATTGTTTGCATTTTGTGCATTTTTAAATAACGAAAAAACAAAAATACATTAGGCATGTGCACTTAGGAGTAATTTTGCATTCTTAGAAATTAATTAGTAATTGGAAAACGAAATTCAAAAAATGGATTAATGTGCATTTAAGATTGATTTTAAGTAATTTTGTTTTTCCTTTTAATATTTTATTGGATAATAATTGTATGGTTAATTAATTTATAGACTAATTATGATTTTGTTCTTAGGAATTGAAATAATAAAGAAAAAGATTAAAAGAACACCTGAAAATTCAAGCTAAATATATACACTCTTTGGGCGAGTTTGATAGAAAACCCAGGCCCAAATGGCCAGTCCAATTATCCCCCTACCCGGTCCAACCCTAGGGGTTCCAAACAACGTCATTTGGTTGCCTTCCATCTTGGCCGTCCATTGCCCATCATCCAACGGTCCACATGAGACATTGCATTTCAAATAAAATGATTCGAATTTGTGTTATAACATTAGAGACAAATGTTTCCTCCTCTAACAGTTCCACACAATAGTAACACCACCATCGAGCCACCCTAATATCACTGTCTCCCACCCTAAAACTGCCGCTGAAAATCGCCTCACGGCGGCGGCCAGCCACCAAATGACTCCAAAATTACACCACAAAAACCCCTCGTCTCCCTCATCCCTAATCTATGACTTACAACCTTCGAATATTACCACAGCGTCTCGAATATTCAGTTTTGTGGACGTTTCTTCTGCCACCCACGGCGACACCACCTTCAAAAAGCCTCAGTTTCACACCCCTGCACCCCCTTGACCTCCTTTTCTCATCCCTACAATCAACCAAGCTCGAATCATACCCCTGCTCTTCGAATTTCAATTCAAATTGAACGGCCAAAATACAACCTTGCCCAAATTCACCAAAACTAGTACCATGCACTCTTCTCAACTCCCTCCTTCTAAATCTTTAATGACCTTTCCTCAAATGCCGTCCAAGTCGCTTGAATCTTGGATCTAAGGAGCCCAACTACTGAACCCGTGCATGCGAGTCTTCTGTCCCCTTTCTGCCAATGTTTTGGACTGATTTTAGCCCTTTTATAACATTGTTCATTTTTTCTTGTTAAGAACAAAAAGATAATGTTATTTGAGGATGAAATCAGAGGTTCAAGTCATCGCGGTTTCAATCTCTTTAGTCGGTGAGTCTTTTTCTCTCTTTGATCCGTTCTTATACTTTTCTTCTTTCTTTCTTCTTTTCTCCTAATAAATTAATGGAAAGTCGACCAAATTTCTAACCAAAGCAAAATTTGGATTCTGTCTGTTCTTTTAGATTTCCCCTTTACTTTATTTCGTTTTATAGATCTTGTGTTCACCATCTTTAACGTGATGTGATAATTTAGTCTGACTGTTCATTAGCCAGTATTTCATTTTCATAGTTTTGTTAGGTTTATTCTGATTTAATAATCAGTTAGTCCCCCGATTGTTCGTGTTTGGTAATTGATCCTTTAGTGTAAGTTAAGTTTTTCAAATTTGTGCCTCCCTTTCACATGCTTCAATTTGTTTGGGTTGACATTTTGCTATTTGGATCAACACATCATTCTGAAGGCTCCCCTTGGCTTGAATTTGAGCCTATGTTTAATGAAACATGGAGTCCATTTGGGATTCATAGCCCATACCCGTTTGACCCAGGCTGGTCTTTAGGGTAAGAACAGGGTTATCGAGGGAAACTTAGGAAATAATGGAATAGAAAATATCAAGAATCTTCTAGTGGAAGGGTTAAAAATGGGGTTTTCAGATTGTTTGGGTAGTAAAACTTGATCCACAAGTTAAAAACAAAAGGACCAAACTGCAAAAATAGGCCTAAAGGTTGCCCTATTCACTTTTACTATAAAAGGGACCTATTCTTGCATTTAAAGGCAAGGCTGGATTGCTAGAATTAAGCATATATACATCTGATCAAATTACTACTGTTCCGTTGATTTTATTTCAAAAGCTTCATGCTCAGATAGAAGTTTAAGAGTTGCTATCAGATTGAGTCCTGGGTTTTTTTTTTGGTTGGCATAATTGGAGTGTTTGCTTCATTGATTGTATCGTTTACTAGTATTCGGCTGGGTTTAGATGGCTTCACCATGGCTGTGATATGTTGCTTTGCCCTCTATTGCTACTGATATCACTTGCCTTTCCTATTTGCACTTTCCAGGTACATTTACCAAGCCTGATATAAATGTAGAAGTCCAGTTGATAATTGAAATGAAGTCAGCTGCAATTTTGTTAAATTTGTTGTCTATTGTTCTTATGTTTTGAGTAGGTTCTTTGATTTGGTTAAGTTCTCTGAATGTAAACAAATCTGGGACTATTTGGACTGCTAGATTAGCGATATAATTGTTAGTAGTTGCAATTTGGTTCTGGGTTTATTAAGGGTTGGACAAATTTGGAGAACTGTTTGGACTGTTAAAATTCCTTATATGATACATGTTAGTAATATAATTGCGTCTAAGATTTCCTAGTTCTACAATAATTGGCTCTATGCGAACACCTTCCACAACTATGACAAGTTCTCTAGTTGCCCCAGGTAGTGTTATTTTAGCCTGTTCCTGCATTGGCGCAACCGCGCATACTGAGCTTCCCTGAACTATGACAAGTTTGTTGTCTTTTTGTTTTGCCCCGGTTACTTGCTCCTCACTGCTTGCAACCCCAGTTGGCTTATATTCACTGGCTTTTGATCATCATTACCGTTTGTGAAGGCCTTTTGGGCTCTCCCCTTCTTTCCACAATCTCAATCATGTTGGTTTCTTGATGGGCCAGCAGCGGGTTTTGGTTAATAATGGGCACCTCTAGTGTTTGCACCTCAATCCTGTGGGAGTCAATAAGTCCTTATATTGCATTCTTTAATGCCAACACTTTTCGGTGTCATGGCCAGGTGCCCCGGAACAGTATCCATAGCTGACAAAGATTTGGTAGTTTTGCTTCAATTGGTCTCAACATATCCAATTTTCGCAGCCTGTGGAATAAGCTTGTGTAGGATTCTCCCAGCGGAGTGAAAGTCTTCTTCTTTTGTACCCTCTCATTTATCGGGACTGTATTGGCTCGGAAGGCAGGCTTCAGGGTTTTTGGTAAGCTCTTGGGGATGGGTACTGATTTTGTGGAGTTGGATAGGTGTTTTGAGGGGGTGAGGCACGCCATTGTGCGTGAGCGGGAGGTTGGGCATATACTTGTGCATGATGGACTAAGAAGCGAGATTCTGGTGGTAGATAGTAATGTTGTGGTGGGACGTATGAAGCATATGGATATGTTTGGTGGTGAGTACGGGGTTAGGTGCACTGAGATGGAGCCCTAGGTTTGAACCAGGTTCCCAACTCCACTGTCGCTACTTCCTCTTTTTTCTTTTTCCCGATGGTTCCCCCAGCTCCACCCTGGATGGCTTGATTAGTTACCATAGTTGCAGAGTAACTCATGATTTTATTGGATTGGAGGCCTTCCTCAATCATACTTCCCATCTTAACCGGTTCGAAAGACTTCCCAACTGCTGACACCAAATGCCCAAAGTAGGTAGGCTCCAAAGTATGTGGAAAATAGTCAACCATCTCACTCTCCTTCATGGGTGAATCGACTGTGGCTGCTTGTTCCCTCCACTAGAAATCGTACTCCCTGAAACTCTCATAGTGTTTCTTCTCCAGCTTTGTCAGAGATAGACGATCCGGGACAATCTCGAAATTATACTGAAAGTGGCAGGAAAACTCTTGTGCCAAGTCATCCAAAGTATAACATCGATTAGGATACCGCCGAGTATACCACTCCAGCACCGACCCACTTAAACTCTGGCTAAAGTACGGCATTAGCAATTTATCTTTTCCCCTTGCTCCCCTCATTTTGCTGCAAAACCCCTTAGATGCGTGACGGATTGCCATGACAATCATATAAGTAAAATTTAGGCCTCTTGAAACCTGGAGGAAATTGCACGTCTTGGAATAGACAAATATCCTTGAACGCCACACTCACCTGGCCATCTAATACCCGCTTGTCCCTGGATTATTGTTCCAGACTCTGGGCCTTTCTAAGCATCTGTTACTGCTTAGGATATTTAATCGGTTTTTCAACTCCAGTCGAGATTTCGGGACGGGGAGCATAGGAGTAAGACTCCTGGGGTTTTGTAAGCAGGTTCTGGTGGATAATATTGAGGGTCATAAGCTTAAAGCAGGGATTCACTCAATGACCTACGAAGTGCAGGAGGCAGAGGTGCCATATAGATGGGGGCAACTGGCAGAAGAGGGTGAGGAGTGACTTTGGGTAGTGGAGCTGGTGGTGGCTAAGAGGTAGTACCCTAATGCTGTGAATATATGGGAAAACTTGGAGGTGGATCAGTGGCAGACTGGTCAGGTGCTTGGGCTAGTGGCAGGATGAAGGTTGGATTAGCAGGATAGGTCGGGGGCGGCTATCCTCTTGCCCATGCCTGGTACATCTCATCCATTTGGTGCTTAAGCTTATACATTTCCTCCTTCATAGCATTAATGCCCAATTCCTCTGCTTCCTTCGAGGGGTCAATAATGCTGATATTGGCTTCTTTATTGGCCATAACTTGCTTGCTTGTAGACCGCATGTTGTAGGAGTGGGTTGCCAAACTCGACTACTATTCACCTGTCTAATTTGAAACGGGAACAACACCAAATACTCGTTAATGGTTAGGTTCTGACACATAAGCGGCCATATATTGGGTATGAATGCACATAAATGACAGTCGGTCCCTGCATAACTTGGTTGCTTGCGTCATCCTGGCTTTTATTTGCAAAGCTCCCTTTTGTTTTAGTCTTATTCTCTCCCTCTTTCCTATTTCCATTCACCTTCTCTTTTATTTTATTCAATTATGGTCGAATCATATGTAGATTGCCTACGTATCATGTCCCCACATGAATCAGATCGATCTTAGTTCTTGCCAGTAAAAGCGTAGCATAAAATATATGGGAAGTTTTCCATTTTTATTATAACAAACTTCAGCTACAGGGACTCGAAAGGCTGATAGGCTAAACAAGAAACTAACAAACTTTGATAAAAACGAACTACATACTCGAAAAACAACTAACTATGCATAAAGAATATACAGACTCCTAGTTAAACTAATAGACTTTTAAATATACTGTGACAAAAGGAAGTGCAATATTTATGAATACATTAATGCTTCAAGTGCTTCTAGGCCCCGGGGGGCATCATTCGGCCTTGCCGCAGGCTTGCGTGCTAAACTCCATTGGAGGTGATGGAGGTTCTCCATTACTTGCCGAACAAAGGTCATGGCAGTGGCAAAGAACATGGATCTTGTCATATCCTCGCAATGGTTGCACTTTGTGGTGATGTCGTCTGCAATCGCCCGTACTCTTTCCCTAATAAAACCATTTTCCTGCAACAAACGCCAAATTTGCTCAGCCCTTGCCTCTAGAGTTTGTTCGGCTACCTGATTTAGCTATTGGAATTGCTGCAAATCCATCTCCAACCTTACTATCGCTGCATAACAATGTTCTCTCTCGGCTTTGAGGTCCCCGACTTGCTTGGCCACTATGTTCTCAGCCATGATGACCCTCCATTTTAACCCAACAACCTCATCGTCATGCTTCTCCTTTAATTGATTAATGATGCAGCCTCGTTCCTCTGCACTTTTGGCTAATTGTCTCCGAACACTGGATAGATTGCCTTCCGTCTTATTCAAGTCAAACCCATATTCGGTTACTTTCTGCCTCAAATTTTCTATGAGTTTTTCATCCTTTGCGCTCCTAGGGGGGATTTTCTGTGGCTGTTTTCATTTTCTTGATTTAGGCTCGCAATGCCTTCTTTTCTTGGGTTAACTTTTTATTTTCTCCCTCATCTGCTACGGCGTGCAAACCATTTTCAAATTTCAGCTCTTTCACTTGCTTTTCCAATCTTCCTATGGTGGCCTTGTATTCATTTTTCTTGGCTAGCCAATCGCATTGCTCTTGTGACATTTCAACAAATTCTTGAAGATACGATCTTTTTGCTGGACTTCCGGGCTCTATTTCTTTTTTATACCAAGCAATGTATCCCCGTGCAACCTCGCCTTTAGATATGTCGTGTACTCGGGTACCCGCTGTCAAGTATTAACATTCGCTCCTGATTTGATGCACAACGACTTCAGGAAATTGACCATTGGGGCTAATCTCAACCGCATGGCGACTAATATCCTCATCCCTGGGAATCATTTGGCATCTACCTAATTGCCTTAGCACTCTATATGGCGCATAGGGTTGGATACCTTGGAGACCCATCAGAAGGAAATAAGGCCCGGTGGCTAGCATATTCACAATTTCATCCACGGGGAGCCATCCGAATGTCCACTCTATCTGATTTGCAGTGATAACCTGGAGATGCCACACCCATTCTGAGACACCCTCAGGTAACCTAAACCCATCAATCCTATTGTGGAATTCTTCTATGCAACTCTTCGTTGGTGACCCATAATTTATGAACCGAGGTCGGTGGCATAAATGCTCGATCATCCATATTAGTAATAATAGGTTGCATCCTTCAAAGAAGTATCCTCCCGCTTTACAGGCGGTGAGAGCACAGAAGATATCGGCTAAAACCATAGGAGCGAGGGTGCTCTTTGCTTGAGTTATTAAAGTGCTGACGACCTCTGCTATCTTTATGTCAATATTCCCATCCTTCCGCGGAAACACTAAAAGACCCAAGAAGAATACCATGAATGCAAAACATCGATGCTCCTCCCATTTGAGTTGGTTTCCCTTGCTACAAATATAGTTTTCTGGGTTATTAAATCCCCCTATATGCCTGTACCTCTGATATATAAACTACGGAGTACAGAAGCCGGCTGATAGGTCCAGATGATAAACCTTCCTACTGATTTTTAATGAGTCTAGGAACTTGTGCACGGCGAGGGCTCTTGGCGCAATCAGGTATTGGTGTCTCAAAGGAACCGTAGGGGTCCCAATATATCCAGTTATTTCCACCAACGTCAATGTGAGTTCAAAATCCGAGAAATGGAATACATTGTGAGCCGAGTCCCAAAATGTGATCAATGACTTTATGATATCTCCCCTCGGTTAATTTTCAACAACCCAGTAAGTCCTCCCAAATGCACGTTGACCCTATTTTTCCCCGCTTCCCCCAGGTCATTCCACCACATGTGTAGCTCCAGGGGAATTTTGTTCATGAATGTTACCGGAAAATACTGATCCGTGCTCATTCTGCACATTTATTAGGAAGAATTAGTATCTCAAAATTTTTTCTACTTGACCCCACAAAACATTAAAACTGACATATTTCTTTAATGAAATTTATTTTCTAAAATCAGGGCCCAGCTTTGCGACTACGGCCTTTCAACACTTCCGAAGGAAGCTTTTAAGGTTGTGCTCTTTCACCGGCCAAAGTAAGACTCAAAGGTGGCCACTTGTGCAAAGTCAGCCTTCCGACGTCCCTTTCGGTGACATTCGACTATTTCTGGCAATAACGGTATCACCCAATTCATTTAAGAACATAAGTAAAATTGGACATTATGGTTATTTTTGCAGAAAGGAGGTTGGATAGGCAGAACAATTTGGGCAAAACAAATTTGTCAAAACCAAAACTTTGAAAAGCCTCCTTTTCTTTTTTTTTGTTTTTTTTTTTTTTTGCTATTTTTTCTATTTTTTTTTCTTTCAAAAATCCAGCAGCATTTCGGTGCTATTTGAGCTTTGGTTTTACAAGACAAATGATTTATCACAACCAACCCAATACTACTCATTTTTCCAATTTCTTTCCTTATTCGAAAGCTGGTCAACATGCAAATCCCAAGCAGCTAAATGCACAAGTAACACGTAATATGCATCAGAATGGTCTTTTCATTTCAGGTTTCCTGTCCTAAAAGGACCCAACCCCTGTGTTGAGTCCCCTAAGTCAAATGCATGACACAAATAAGCGTTCCTACTAGGGATCCGGCGTGAGGTTAGTTATTCTAGGTTAAAAACCTTGGTATATGTCATAGACTGTGTACCCGAGCGGACAACTCGAGTCGAGGAGGGGTCTACGTACCGGGAACCGAAAGGCCATCCGTCTTAGTAACTTTTCCAGCCTCTTTCATATTTCAGGGTATGACACTAACAGAATAAGGAGTCTCAACCAGTAAGCACATCCCTGGAGGTGAGAATAGAAGAGTTTCGTAGCAGTTTATATGTATAGTTCAGATAATGTCAAAGCCGTAAAAACATTATTTTGCACATTAAGCCAACATGTAAAATCAGATAATAAACAAAGCCAAAAAAAAATTATTCTAAGCTCAAATTCTTGAACCCTGAACCAGAGATTCTGGGTTCAGTCACCAGCAGAGTCGCCAAAGCTGTCACACCTTCTTTTGGCTATCCACAACCCGGCGAAGGGCGTAGATAAGGGAGTTTTTACAATTAAAGGACAATCAAAACGGGATTCAATTATTTTAAAGAATTTCAGAGTCGCCACTTGGGGGATTTATGGTGTCCCAAGTCACCGTTTAGAATCCCGATTCCAGGAAAAAACGACTCTGTTTAACAGTCCGCTAACCAGAAATCCAAGTAAGGAATTATGTTAACCCGGGAGAAGGTGTTAGGCATTCTCGAGTTTCGTGGTTCTAGCATGGTCGCTCAACAGTTATATTTGGCTAAAATTATTTGATTTTATACAATTATGGACCTATGTGCATTTTAAATCTTTTAACCACTTTTATTATCATTTTTAAAGAAAATTGCAATGTTGTTATAACATGCCTCGAACCATGTTACATAAATACACTCGCGATTTTTGAAACATTTCAACTTCGTTGGGATTTGGATTTGGGTCACATAAATGTGCACTCGAATATAGGAAGATGAATTATTTAACTAGCGCGCCTAAAATGAATATGCGTTTGCAAGTTTGCGAGGACCATGGGAATTCAACTACATGGCATGCCCCGATTCTAATTTCAAGGGATTGTACTCAACTAAAGCCAACTACGATATTAATAGATTCAAATAACTCCCTAAGTTTGAGATGAAACGCGAATGTCATCAGTTATGGATTTACTTGGATGGGAAAATCCATTGATTTGTCAACGAATCATTTTTAAGGAATGTATTCCTTGATTTCAGATGTAGTACATTCAAAACAAATTAAAATCTTTGAAAACACATTTCACACTTGGATCACAATCGAAAAAGATATTGAATTAAAACTGATGCGCTTAGAGGGATGGATTATTCAAGGAAAATTATAAAATATTTAAAATAAAACTACGAAAGATGACTATTGGAGATTTCTTGATTTTAAACCAAATCCAAAATGACCAAATACCCAACATTTAAGCTCAGAAATTTACCTAAGCTAACTACGATAACCACAAAACTACAAACTAACAATAGCGTAAATGACAATCCATTTGACATGCATATTCCTGGGAGCTCGTTTTTACAATAACACATAGAAATCAATCTCAACTAGCAACTAAGATCTAATGTCCTGTTATTACAGACCATCGACATTCATTTTAAAATGAGCACATGAAACACTGATCTTCACCAACAAGCATAAACTGTAGTGTCCTATTATTTCAAACCATCTATTTCAAGCATAATCACCAAAACTAGTAACACAAGATAATAAACTGTTTCAACTCGAATAGCCATTAAGTCCAAGCTTGATACACCATTAGAGATCGAGAATATATTTGCAATTTGTGCACAAAAGAAAAATTGACAGTCAGCAGTACTCAACAACAGTGTATTCAACAGGAATGCACAAATTAGAAGTAATTAATAACCCCAGAAACACCACCAAACATCAGGGAAGGTCTTACACCCAAGAAACTAAACGGCAACAAATGTCTCAATATACCCAATGAACCATAGTTAATCACACAGGAATCCCAGTGACCTTAACACCATACAACATTAACAATCCTACTCGAAATAAACTGAATAACAACCAAACCAAGTCATTTTCCTATGATCTCTGCTAAACAGCTGAATTCAAGAGTGTTTTTGCACAGTAAATTCAATGGAACAGTAAATTTAGGACTGCTGGAGGTTTTCAAGAGTTAGTTAGAGAGATTTTTAGCTTCAAAATTCTGAGAAATAATAGAGTTACTTTCAGATTCTTCCACCCCCTTTTGAGTGATTTAGAGTGCCTTTTATAGCCAAAGGCTAGGGCACCACTTTTGTTTTATTTTAACCAAAGGTCCCTCTTTCAATTTCCAGATTTTACCTGCTTAGACCCTCATTTTTTGACTTGTTTCTCAAGTTACTGCAATAAGACTATTGATTTTATATTAAAGATCCCTTCAAGAAGGGTCTAAAAGCTTCTAGCATTGCGCTCCAATTATAAACTACCTATACTACCCTTATTTTATTCCTAAAATTACCAAAGCCAAGTTCAAACTCTATACTACCCCTGTTTTTTTCTGAAAATTATCAATACTAAACTAAAATTCTATATTACCCCCAGATGTTAAAAAAGACTATTTTACTAACTTGTAACTAATTACTAACACCTAACATTGCTAACAGCTATATCCAACTCTAATGTTATTGAGTTATTAACCAAGAACAAATGCTAATCAATCCTCAGCAATCAAAATTAAGTCAAATACTCAAAAATTTAAAAACAAACATAGGAGGCTACCACTATAAAAACTAAAACTCAGAAATCAACACCCAAACCATGTGAGCCATTAATTGAAACTCAGAAATTAGGAAATCACCAAACAATCATGACCAACCCTAATTTCATGTGAACTATTAACCAACATTCCAGCTCAAAAGTTAAAAATACTACAGAAATTAGAGACAACATGCATAGACTTTAAAATTAAACCTAAAGTGGGCATGGAAGACAAAGAATAAGTTACTAATTAAAATTCACAATAGACGTTCAGGACTCCTAATTATTAAAATTACAATCATTAGCAGAATTGTAAATACAATCTAATAAGATGCCATTTTTAATTAAGAAAAATAGAAACGAAGTCAAATTCAATGATTAAACTAGGCAAACAAGAAAAAACAAATTAAGAATGAGTGAACTTACTGGCTTTCTTTCAAATTGTTTGCTGAATGGAACTGAATCCCAAAACGGAGTCACATGTGTGTTTTGGCAAAAACAAACATGCCATTCCATTTCAGGACTTAAGTGGCTCCGAGAAATTCATCTCAAAATTAGGTCTAATCCTAGATTTGGAATTTGAGGAGTCTGGGAATTATTCGAAGGAAGCTAGACTCATTTTTGGGTAAGGGAGGCAAAAGGGGTTGGGTGGTGTTAATCTGGGAGCCGTTGGCCACCGGGCATTGCCGTTCATGGCGGGATGCCCACTTCTAACGAATATTCGAAGGGCTAGGGTAAAGTTCGAGAGTGGTCGATGGTAGGGTTGGGAAGACGGGAGTGAGGGGAGTGTGGGGGGTAACTTTTGGAGTCATTGGTCACCGAGCGCCGCCGTGGACGGCGGAGCTGTCGGGTTTTAGATAAATATTCGACGGGTTGGGGTGGGTTTCGAAGGGTGATCTTAAAGGGGTTGGGAAGAGGAGAGGACGGGGGTTCTGGAGTGTAATTTGGGGGGTCATTGGAGTTACGCTGCCGGCAGCGGCAATTTCTGGCCGGCAGCGGCAATTTCTGACCGGCGGCGGACAGTGGGGTTACGGTGGATTGGCGGCAGCATTACACCGGTAGGGGATGGTATGAGGAGGGTGAATTTCGGTGTCTTGAAATGTTACATGGGTTTGGACAGTTTTATTTAAAATGTGGCCCACTCTTAGCCGTTAGATTGAGGTGTATGGACGGTTGAGATGAACGGATGCCAAAACGACATCGTTTTTATTAAATAAAATGCTATTTTTGTATTTTTTGTTAATTAAAATGCACTTAGCATGCAACAAACACATAATTTATGCAATTAAATTCTAAATATTTAAATAATAAAAGAAATACAGAAATAAACATAAAATCACGCAATTAATAAGGAAAATGCAAATAAACACGAAATCACAGAATTAACCCCTAAAAATTCAAATAAAAGAAGAATGTAAATACGCGCAATTAAGTTCTAATAAAAAAAGAAAAAAATGCAGATAAACACAAAAGCACATAATTAATTCCTAATTCCAACAATAAAAGAATAATCCTAGTTTAACGAATTTATAGGAACACGTCAAGTGAGGCAAAAATCATGTGCTTACATATGCGTTATGAGTTATTGTGTGTTTTTATTTATGGCTTCGAGCCAAGTTAGGGAGGTTGTTATTGATTAGCTTATTGCACGGTTATGTGCTATGTTGGTTCCGATTTAAGACATGCTGGCAAGTCAGTTTTGATTGCAGAAATTGAGCCGAGGATGTCTTGAGTGAAGGCAAATTTTGACAAAAGTTATATGGTGCTTCGTAGATGGGTAAGAATCACAGGATGTCTTACGATGTTGTTAGTAAAGTTTTCGGTGCATAGAGTGGGAAGATGCTTACTTATATTGCGACGAGGCACAGGTGGTTCTGTTCATTGGATCGGGCTAAATACAGTTAAATAGAGTAAATGACTCTCAAGAATGGAACTAATGTGTTCGAGATTCTACATGTGACAATTGGGTATCTTGAATTTGTATATGTGATTAAAACTGAGTCTCCTTTGGGAGAGGTCAAGATGTGTAATTTTTCTATATCAATTATGGGCTTCTATGTAGCCTATCAGGAAGGTGCAGGTAATGGTTTGGAATCCGTAAAATGTTCTGTGATGGTTCGACTTGCGAGGTAGCAGTTGGAAGCTACGAAATGGTTCGTGGGATGTGAGACACCACGGTCTAATGATTCAAAGTCACTCGGGATGAGTGCAGATGGATGGTTTTATATGTTGAATGCAACTACTATTATTCCTAGGGTAATCAGGGTGAATCGAAAGAAGATGGATTGGTTAGCCATATAACTGTTATCATATTGGTGGTAGAGATCAATTCCTTTAGCATGATCAAGTTACGTGTGTTATTTATGGTGGTACGAGTGAGGCCTGTCATCCGTCGTAATTGATGTTACTTAAGAGTATTCCATTGTACGGGCCTGTTACGTGTAGGCGGATCTCGAAAGGGTCATGGTAGGTTGGACTACTACTTAGAGATTTGCATATTCTACGACTATGAGAATTCACATGTGTGTTGCTATGCTTCTCCTGAAGTGAGTTAAGTTTTTTATATGGTGAAGTGTTAATCGAATAATGGTTCCGAAGCTGTGATGAAGAGCGTGTTCTATCATATGTTGGCATGTTGGGTGAAATGAGTGGTATGTAATTTGAAGTGAAGATAGAGGTAACAACTCTGTATGGACAAGGATGTCACGAGATCAGGCGAGCAGCGAAGAAGTCTCGACGTTTAAGGTAAATCGATATTGTCTTCAGCGTTACCTGAGAACGGTATTTTGTGAAAAGGCTTTGCACCCTGGTTAATGATTCTTGATCACTTTTTAGTGTTAGTGCGGTCAGTGGTTTGGAGGTACGACCCAGTTATTCGTAATGGTAGGTTGTGGGAGGGTGTCCCACAGGAAGATTGTGTGAGTATGGCAGTTAGTCACTTGATTGACTGAAGACTTAAACCAAGTATGAAGGTTGTAATAATAGCGTTGAATTGAGAAAATATGCCCGGAGGGCACTCAGTCTATTGAATTGTGGACTGCAGATGATTTCTTCGACTATGATGGATGTTCTTATGTGTTACGAGCGGAAGATGAGTTGTTAGGGACCTTTGAAAGGTAATTAACCTACTTCAGTGCGATCAGAATCGTCTTGAGGTTGGTGGATTGATTCAAATGTGAATATGGTCTCTATGTTATGCCAAACAGGTTCTTTTAATTGATAAGCTCCTTATAGAGGAGGAGTCAGGGTGTTATTTCTTTGTCAGATATTTTATGCAGAGATGCACTGTGTCGTGTGAGTAATGATGTTTATGAGAAAAATGAATCTCGAGATTTAGATTGTATATCACACCTCAGTTGAGCTTTATTTTTGGTAGCTTATTGCACTATATGTCCCCTTAGGGACGGTATTATGCACTTAGCGTGCTTGTGATCGAAATTCGGTATTCTATATTAATGAGCAATTTAGATCGATGTACACATCCTTAGGTAAGTGTTAAGTGTGGATCGCTGGCACGCTACCATAAGTGTGTTATTTGGATCGGGTTGCGCGCCGGAGCAGTGTGATATTGAGCATAGTTTCCTATATGCTATTTTTAAATGCCTTGCTTCCTATTTTTTTTTTCTAAGGAGAGCACGTATTAGTGTGTGAATCAGGCAGCTCCTTGCAGAGTCCATCTTCCTCTTTGTACCGGGTTTAATCGGTAGCCTATCGGCACTTTGTGGCATCATATGAGACTTTTGATTATATAGGGGGTGGCTTATTGCGTAAGCGATTTGCACTGGATGAGGTCATGCATTGGGCGAAGTTATGCGGATGTATGATATTGCGAGTTAGATTCGTGTGTTCGGTCTCTATGGTGGTAGACGGGTTCTCCGTCTTTTGTTGTGGTGGTACTGTAGAGCTTAAAGTACAGCTCTTTCATTTGAGTCATTTTCGTGAATTTAGTATGTTCTGACTGTTGTTTATTGGTGCGCGTATTGTGCGAGTTGTAGCTTAGTCATGTATTAATGTGTAATATCACCAGAGTAGTTTGTTAATTATATGAGATCGTTGGGATATTTAATGAGTACGGGCAGATTTGATTTTAGTATGTTAGAGGGATAATATCAAGCTTCGACTCAGAAATTCGATGTAGTATTTGCCAAAGGAGAAGTGGTTTCAAGAATGGTTGATCTGAGAAATGGTGATGGATTACTGCGTGTTTTAGTTTTCAATTGCAGTATATGTAAAAGTATTGGAAAGAAACGTTAGTGGTTAAGAGGCTCTCTACCGGGATTCAGGCCTTGTGTGCATTGCTGTTAATGGGAGTCATCGCAACATGTTTTTGAGTTATGTGGAATATCAGGTAATCGCACCTGAGGTTGCAGGAATGGGTTACTACAGTTGGTTCAGACTTGTTCTAAATATACATAGGAGGTTCTGGACTTGTGTACGATTTCGAAAATGAAAATGTGGTTCTAATGGGCAAGATTGGATTATGAACTTGCTGTGACAATGTGTAATCGGACCTATGTGAGATAGGGTGACGGGGAATCACCCCCGGGTATATACATGGTAAAGTTATTCAGCTATTGGTTGGCTTATATAACAACTCTGGGTACGCTCAAGGACGAGCGTTTTTTTAAATTAGGGAGGATGTGACAACCCAACCCATTGTCTCATGAGTTACCGCTCTGTTTCCCTCATTTGCTGCTTCTTTATGCTTCATTATCAGTGTCTTGTGTGATCAAGTTGGCTTGAATTGATTTTAGAAGAAAATGAGACACTTAGTCTCTTTAAGGAAAGCTTAGCTTGGAAAAGTCAATCGGATGTTGACTTACGTGTTAGAGGGCTCGGATATGATTTTTGATGGTTCGGTTAGCTTTGGGGGATGATTTGTGTTAGGAGTGTGATCGGAAGTCGTTTTGGAGGTCTGGTGTAGAATTAGGCTTGAATTGGCAAAGTTACTATTTTGGCGATTTCGGTTGATAGGTGAGATTATGATCCGAGGGTTTGAATGGAATTCCAAGAGTTTTTGTAGCTTCATTATGTGATTTTTGATGTGTGTGCAAAATTTTAGGTCATTCGGAGGCGATTTGGTCAGGTTTTTGATCGAATGCATGTTTCGGAAGTTTTAGAAGAACTTAGACTTGAATCCGATGAAATTTGGTGGTTTTGGTGTTGTTTGAGGTATTTTGATGATTGGAGCAACTTTGAATTATGCTTTAGGATGCGTTGATGCTTTTAGTTGAGGCCTCGGGGGCCTCGGGATGATTTCGTGGCTAACAGAGAATTTTGGACTATGAAAAGTTGCAGAAAAATGCTCAGCTATTGCAGAGGATTTTTGTTCTCTGCGATCGCACATGGATATACGAGATCGCATAGAAGGATTTTGGCAGGCTGGAGTTTTGTTCAACTCGTTCGCGATTTGGAGTTCGCGATTGCGAAAGGTGAGTGTTTGAAGCATCGTGTTCGCATGGTATAGTCCACGTTCGCATAGAGTAATCGTTGGAGTATGATTTTTTGTTCATTGCGATCGCGTGAGTGAGTTTGCGATCGCGTAAGATAAAGTGTTTGGTCACTGCGATCGCAGGAGTGTTTATGCAATCGTGTAGTGTTAAATATTGGGGTTTGAATTTTTGTGAACTGCGATCGCAAGCCTGGGGTTGCGATCGCATAGAGGAAAGGAGGCCTGGACAGAAGGGTTTTTAATAATATTTCATCTACAAGCTAAGCCTTATTTTCACCATTGTTGAGCATGCTTGAGAGCTTTTTGGACGGTAATTGAAGAGGGTTAAGACTGGGAGTGATCGGAGGTAAGTCCTATGAACTAAAAACACGATTTTATTATGAAATTAACCTTGAAATCCATGTAAACTTTGCAAAAGGGGAAGAACTAGGGCTTGAGTTTTGATATTTCAAATTGGAATTTTAGGGGCCATTTGGACTCCAAGTTTGGTGTTCTTTATATGAATAGACTCGTGGTAAGATAAGGGACCCATTGGTATAAGAATTTCTGAGTTTCGAGAAGTGGACCCGGGGCTCGGGTTTTGGCAATTTCGGAATTTTTGATGTTTTTCGATTGAGTATTGTCCTCTTAGCCTATTGTGACGTATCCGTTGTGGTTTTGGATAGATTTGACGCATGTGGAGGCCGATTTGAGGTGCAACAGCGTCGCGAGCTAGAGATTTCGCTGGTTCGAGGGGAGTAATGATTGTAAATGATATTTTGAGGGTTTGAAACCACGTATTTGCTCATCGTAGTGCTATATTGAGGTGACTTGCATGCCGGATAGCGAGCGTGGGGTAGAGCATCGTTGGGGATTGTGACTTGGTCTGTCCCGGTAGATGAATATACTGTTTATTTGACTGAAATTTACTTATTATCATCATAATTTGGGCTGATTGCCGTATTTGGGCTCCGTGCCAACTATTTGGACCCTTCGGGGGTTGTTGTTGATATTTCCTCGCTGTTTTAATTCTATACTTGAAATTAGTCATGTATTCTTCATTGTTTTTAAATACTCAGCCAAGTTTACTATGCTTTAACATTTGAAATGATATTCTAAATAATATTTTGGGCTGAGCATCATGTTTATTGTTGCACGAGTTGCTTATGTGATTTTGTTGACTGAGTAAGGCCGAGGGCTTATATTGTGAGGTACTTTTGGATCGAGCTGCGCGCCGCAACAATGTCATACTGATATTGATATGAGGCCCAGAGCCTAGTTGGTGCTACGAGATGGCTTATTATTGCGCTTAGGCCCATAAGGGCCCCTCTCGGAGTCTGCACACTCCCAGTGAGTGCCGTAGACGATAAATGGAGTAGGTTGCACGGTGCAGTGATATGTGGAGCGGGCTGCATTCCACAACGGTATCGGTACTATTTGATGTGTTTGCATTATCTTATTTGTCTGCTATTATTTGTTGCATTTTGCTATTTCTTGCAATATAGACCTAATACTCTGGCATTGCTTAATAAATGAGTGTAATGCCCGCGGGGCAGAAATTCTGTGCTTATCTACACTATTTGTTTAGCATAACCGTTAAAAAGGTCATTTTTAAAAAGAGGTTTTAAACTGAGCTAAGGTATTTCACAAAAGATTTTCATAGCTTCACGGTTTTTCTATAAAAAAGGTTTACGCTGCTTCTATATAGCATGATGATTCGCCATACGTGTTTTCTTACCGCTTAGTTGTTATATTCCTTTATTACTCACTGAGTTAGACTACTCACTTTGCTTCCTGCACCTCGTGTGCAGATGCATGTATCTATTCACACGGTAGCGGGTTTGGGCCGATCATAGGTGGAGTTATGAGTTAAGGAGGTGATTGCCGGCGTTCGCGGCACCATTTTTCTCTCTTTTTTTCATTATTCCAGTTTTGTATATTTTAGACCTTGTATTGGAATTACATTCTGATAGATGCTCGTGACTTGTGACACCTCGATTACGGCTGTGTTGGATTGTATTTTCGCTAATTAATATTATTAAAACATCTTTAAGCTGTGAGCATGGGATTTTTACCCCGTTGAGATGACTCCTACAGGTTTCTCAAGCTTAGGATTTTTTTCTCTTAAATATTTATTTTCTAGGATTTAATTTAGGGATTTAATTGCGTGTGTCAGTGTATTTTCATTAATGCATGCATAAAAAATCATAAAAAATATAATAGATTAATTAATAATTAAGATTATTTTTGCAAAATACAAATATCACAAAAAGCCAAGTAGTATTTCCGGCATTTTAATTGTTTGCATTTTTGTGGTTGATTTTCATTTGTTGCATTTTTTTTTCACAATGGGTAGTTATTAGGTTGATTTATCTCAATTAGAATTTTTAAAATGCAATTAGGAATTAAAAATAAATAAGAAAACAAAACAAAATGGACTCCCTAATAAATCATCCAGGCTGGCCACAATTGGACAAAACCTGGGTGGCTAAAGCGAATTAAACCCTGTAAAAAAATTCCCCTTCCCCAACCCAACAGTTGGTCCCCGACCCAAGCCACAAGATATGCCCCAAAACGACACCGTTTTGGGGAAATTCATCTTAGCCGTTGATCATAAGCCATCGAACGGTCCTGAAACTACTCCCCAAGTCACATATATATGTCCAAACACCCTTTTATACACTCAGAGACCAACAAACTGTCTTCCTCGTATCTATAACGTCAATATATCACCCCCCCCCGGCACCACCATAAGACCACCATCTACCACCCATCAACCACCCTGATGCCGCCGCCGAAAATCACCTCACGGCGGCGGCCGGTCACCAAACGGCTCAGAATTACACCACTAGAGCACCTCGACCCCCTCTTTCCCTTCTCACCATTGGTTTCCTTCAAACAACCCCACAACTCCTTGAATATTTGGCAGAAGGTTCGTCGGCACCACCGTCTCCGGCAACACCACCCTAAACTAACCCAAAATAACACCCCTGGACCACCTTCCCCCCTCTTTCCAACCATCTAAACCTCATCGTTCGAATCCTAGCAGATCATCTCAAATATCAAATCAATGCTTGACCTTAAACCCTAAACTCATCGAAATATTTTGAAATCAGTCCCTGGAGACCGTCTTACCTTCCCAACCACGACCTTGCCACCCACAACCCTCAAATATAACTAGGCGTGACTGAAAATCCAATCTAAAAATCCCACTAGGTCTCAGAACCACTTGACCCCCCTCAAACCATTTTTTCCCTCTCCATTATGAGAGGCAAAGACCTTAGGAGGCCAAAGGACCTCTCAGAAGAGATCAGGATCTGGAAATTCGAAAACCCTATTTTTAGGGTTGCAATGCCAAAAGAAAGGTAAGTCTCCTTTGTTTTAATTATTATTAATGTTATGCTCTTGTATGTGTTTCTCGTTTTAATTACTTAGCTTTCTTTAATTTTTACTTGTTTTCTATATTCTTATCTTCAAATGTTCTGAGTAATCATCCTTGCTTCTGTTCTTATGGTCTCCTTTAGTGTTACTGGTTAGAGTTTATTTGTCTTCTATGTTTCACCTTCAAGATTTTCCTGAGTAGTTTGTTCCCATTTTGGAAACTCTGAGTAGTTGTTTCCATTTAGAATCACACACTTGTCCTGGTTCTCTTGTTTTCTTTACTTACACTTGTTAAATATGCTAAGTTCCTGCTCTTTTACTTGCTTTTATCTTTTCTGTTCTCATTGTTCTTATTTGCTTTCTTTTTCATTTGTTTAAGTTTGTTTGCTTTTGTCTTCTCGTCTCCAAATCTTTGAGTGATCACATGTTCATCCTCTTTTTAAGTGCTTTATATTCCTGATTTTCCAAAAGATGTTATATGTTCGTTCTTGTTCTCTATTATGTAAATCTCCTCTATTTTTATTTTGTGTGAAAATCCGGGTTAGGTGTTTCCATCTAGAGTCATATACTCGCCCTGTTCCATTTGATTTTTGATTTTCCTTATTTTCGAAATGTCCTGAATATTTTCCTCTTTGCTTATCTATGTTTAAGTCTGGATAACTTATCTTGAATGGTCTGCTTAACATTGGAAGTCGTATCCAATTCTTGTTGACGTTGTGTGGACTATTGTACTGAGCTCAGAATTAGTCATATTTGGTTAGTGCCCTGTATTTCTGAAGTTTGTGTTTATCCAGTTTTGTATTTTTTCCCCGAGTATGAAGGTTGCATTGTTTCAATCTTAACCCAATGTTTTGCCTAAGTTTGCAATTAATTTGGCCATGGCTACCCTTTCACAATTTGATCCTAGATGATGTTAATAATCTTAATGTATGAATTGAAAATAACTAACTAGGGTCTTTCTGACCAAATAGATGAGAACCAAGGTTAGAAACCCCTACGCCAGTAATTAGGAAAAGGGACATGGGTATTAAGGGCATTTGAATATAGGGAGTCTTCTAACAAACTCCTAGAACATTCTAGTGAGGGGTCTAAGCATAATTTCTGCCTCAAAACTTGAGGCGCAAGTCAGAAAACCAAGGACCATTTAGGCAATACTGAAAAAATGGATAAGGGACTAAAAAGAAAACAAAGAATTTGATGTTGCCCTAAGGTTTCAGTTATAAAAGGGGACAATCTGATCATTTGAGAGACTTTTGGATATTTTTTCGAGCAGATTTTTGAAAGGATTAGGGATTTTTCTTTAGGCGTTTAGAGAATTAGAATAGATAAAGATACACCTTAGACTCTTACACACTATTCAGAAAATTCTCTTCGAGTGGTTCCTTCTGAGTGAACTCTCCATAACAATCAATACAAGTTCTTAGCTTTTTGTTAGAGATCTATTGTCACTATTTGCCTCTCAAATTTCCTGAGTTCCTGGGTTTTTGCTGGCTGTGTGGCTGCTGTGTTTGCTTGCTACTCTCTTAACCTTACTCATAGCTTCCATTTTTTTCTAAAATTTTAGGTATCCATCCTCACTCAAAATCTGAGAAGTAATAGCTATGTACATTCGAGATTGTAGCTGATAATGAACACAATAATATTTTTGTATCAATTTCATATTATGACTGTTATTTACTTTCAATAGTACTTCTTGTATTGTAATGAACATAAACGTGAAATAATTTAGGACAGTATCAGGACTATAACTTTAATTTTTCTAAGCTTCAGTAGACTTGAAAACAATAGTTTAGCTCAAATTTACTTAGTGTTCGAAATTTGTGTTGTAGTAGAGAATCGATAGGTGTATATATGTATACTCTGAATGATGAGTATTTTAATCCCATCCCTTAGACGTTCAATTCAAATCCGAGCTATATTTTCTTAATACAAATTCCTTATCAGAATTCTATATAAAATGTCTTCAGTATTTTAAAAAAAATGACCATTTGTATAATGTTGATGACTGTGATATAATCAATCAAAGGGTTACTATCATTCTACGATGGACTTAAGTCCAATGTTCTGGGCCCAATTGGAAGGTCCAACTACTGTCATTTGTGACATAAAAGAATATACATTTCCTGGACCCACTATTAAACGAAGCCCAAGTTACAAAATCAGCCATGAATGAGGCTGGAAATGTAAGTGTTAAATCATTCTATATGCATCCCTCACGTATGAAATTTTAGGACATTTTTAGATATAAGCATAATAGAAAACAATGGTATGCTTTAGAATTGCCTTTATTAAATAAATTGAGCTACGCTAACTTAATCAAATACTACGTGAGGCTCCCTAACTTAATAAAATATATAGAAAATTGGAAGTGATGTTTAGCGAATTTCACGGCCTTCCACGAATTTCAAAACGCATATTTTCTATAGGCGTGAATTTATTCATAAAATATCTTATGTGACCCAAATCCAAGTCTTAGCGATATTAAAATATATCGAGGACCCGGGTGCATTTATGTGACGTGGTTCGAGACATATATTAATAACGTTGCAAATATCTCTAAAACGAATAAAGAGGTAAATAATTTTAAAATTGCACCATAGGATGAGTATGTACAAAAATCAGAATTGTTAGCCAATTATAATAGTTTAAGAGACCGTGCTAGAACCACGGGATCCAAGGGTGCCTATCACCTTCCCTCGGGCCAACAAAATTTCTTACTTAAGAATTTCTGGTTCGCAGACTCCAATTGGGCAGTCGAAAAATTTTCCTCGATTTGGGATTCAAAATAAACCGGTGGCTTGGGACACCAAAAGCCAAACCTATTCCAAGTGGCGACTCTTAAATAAATATAATTAATTCCATTTCAAATAATGTCACTTTAATTTGAAAAACTCCCTTATACGTGTCAGCCTTCTGGTTAACCGTGTAAAATGAGGTGTGACATAGGTTGTTTACTTAAGTTTAAAATATTTGTATAAAAGACAAGTTGGGTTAGTTGGCTGGCCTGGCCTTCACAAGAGGCGCCATCACAACCAGTACGGGGTTTGGGTCGGGACACTTACCCTACAAACATGTAAGCACCCGCCCTTTTAACTTGTTACCCCAATATTCGTTTACAAATTATTACAGAACATGTAAATGAATTACATAAGAATAGTAAAAATTATACTATAGAGAGCCTGAAACAGGCCCAGATTTTTTAGCACCTGTTAGCACTTCCTTCTTGAGTTATGTAATAAACCATCTCAAGTGCCAAGATTGTTTTATGGCCTTTCTCATATCTGGGTGTGTTAGAGTTCCCTAAGTACCTCCAGGGATCCCGGGCAGTACTAACACCCAGATTGCATAACCAAGACAGAGTAAGTGTAGTGTTGAAAGTTCAACTTTTATGTGTCCAAGTTCATAGGGAACTCAAGGATCCCAAGGTAAGGCTCACAGAAAAGGGGCAAAACCTAGTGGTCTAAGAGTATATATGAGAGTGCTTAACATAGATTTAGAAGAGTTGAGTTGAAAACAGTTTTGACAATGATTAGTTTGAAATAAGGGTGTATTTTGGCCCGGGCCCGGGCTTAAATGAGCCTGGCGGTCCCGGGCTTCGCGGCCCCGGGCTTGGTGGGCCTGGGATCTAGAGGTCTCGGGCCTGTCGGCCCCGGGCCTGGAGGTCCTGGCGGGTGAGACCAGGCCGTGATGGGCTTAAGCCCACAGTGGTCCTAGGCTTAGCGGGCCGGGCCTGGCGGGCTTTTCTTTATGGCAATATCTTGTATAGTAGTTATTAATATAGCATAGAATATATTTTATATAGTATATCTATTTATTAGTATAGTATATATAATATATATTTCATTGTATATTGTGTTGTAGTAATTAGTATATATTATATTGTATATATATTGTGTGTTGTAGTGATTAGTATATATTATATATTATGTATATATTAGTATATATTTCTTCATCACCATTTCCGGGCGAAGCGGAATCCTCCGAAAGTTCCACTATCATTTCTTCATAAGCTTCCTCTATTGCCGGTTGTGATTCTGCAATTCCAAAGCTTATTCTTTCCGCGCGGATCCAATATCTATAAAGTACTGATTTTCCAAGCTATCCCTCATTGCCGCTCTCTATGATCACCTATTTGTAGTCTTGCTTGACGGAAAGCGCTCTCCGATGCAACAGTTGAAGCTTGAGTTGATAAAACATCTTGAGCCATCCTTGCAAGAACCGGTAAATGTTTTTCCCTTGACTTCCACCATTCCAAATGATCGAAAGAGTCGTCTGGATTCTCCTTTTCAAGTCCCTGAGACAAGTAATCTTGAAGCTCATTTAGATGTGAAGTTTCATCATATCTATCACCTCGAGAACCCCGGAACTAGTCGGGCAAGGTTTAGGAACCTTTCTTTCTCTATGGCCATATTCATCACATTTTTTAAAATGCTCTCTAAGTCTAGTTCTACGTTTTGATTAAAAAAGCCAATTAAGAGCCATTCGGACCTTTTCAACTTCTATGTTTAAAATTCGCATACCATCACCGACAATTAAATGATAAATATGACAAATACATCTAACATGGAAAATATTACTAAATGCAGGATTTAGTGTTTTTGTAAGCATGACATTTGCACTAGTGTTACTAGAAGCATTATCCATAGAAATTGCCATTATTTTATCGCTAAAGCAACAATATCTACAAATATCTGAAACAGTGTTAGCTATAAACTTACCTGTGTGACGTGAATTAATTATTCTATACGCAATTACACGCTTTTGCATTGTCCAATCCTCATCTATCCAATGACTTGTAACAGTTAGATAATCACAGTCATTATTACTTCTACCAATATCAGTAGAAATAGAAATCCGATTAGGTATATGAGTAAATAAATAGCGCAAATATTGTTCATATTCATGTTTGAATTTATAAATATTGGCCTTAACTGTTGCGCGAGGCCAACCTTTATAAGTAGGATTAAAAACTCTTCTAATATAATGAACCCAATTAGTATTAGAAGCAAAAGTATAAGGTAAGCACATAACGATAATCATCCTTAGGGTATTATTTGGATCGTAATACAAAATACCTCCGATGACAGTGTTAATTCCTGGTTGAACTAGATTTGAACCTGTACTAGGGTTAACCGCAGAATCTACACTTGTCCCCTCTTGCTGCGCTTGCATTTGAAAAAATCTAGCCCTATCTGTAGGGTGTGTTTTTATGTGCCTAGTCAAACTACCCGTGCCGCTACGGTCTCCAGTAAATATATGAACCAGTAATTTCCCACAAGTTTTACACTTAGCCTTATTTAGTTCTCTTACCTGAGTAAAAAAAATTCCAAACTAATGATGTTTGTGGACGCTTAGCAGGTTGTCTACTAAAAGTTGGAGTTTCTACAGGTGAGTGGGCCGGTGCATTACTTGAGTTATGAACAGGACTGGTAGGTGTATCATCTAAATCTGATGCTTGGGTTTCATCATCATCCTCATTTTCTTCTAAGATAGGTTCATTAGGATAAAGAGCATTCATAATTTCTTCATCTAATCTATCACCTACTGCAACATCATGTAGAAATTCACTATCGGTAAATTGAAAATAAGGGTGATCACTATCAAGCATTACGGGAGGCGGAGTAGGGCGTTTAGGTTGGCGACTACTTTCAACTTGCTTATCTTTTGTAGGTCGGGGAGCCGGGAGAAGGGTAGTATTATGGCCACTACTTTCACCGGTTTTACCTTTTCCTTTACCGAATATTTTTTTCAAAGAAAATGTCATACGAATTATAATTATGCAAACTAAACCACACAAAAATATATTATTAAAACATAAGAGTTGAAACGAATTTACCGGATTGCCGAACATCTTAAAAATTGAAAATCGTTGAACACTTGAAAACTTCAATTCAACAACTTCATAATTTTTTACGAATTTTCAACAATAAATTAAGCAATTGAAGTAGAAAGATTGAAAGAGAGATTGAGAGATATTGAGAGATATTGATGAATTGGTGAATAAAAATGAAAGAATGAGGGGGTATTTATAGTTGAGATATGGGAAAAAATATAATTATATAAAGTTTGGGGTTAAATTAAAATTTGGGGGCCAAATGACTATTTTACAAAGTTCCAAACTGCTATATTTCAAAATGAGCCGTTACTGATTTTTTTTAAAAATAATTAAAAAGAGCCGTTGGGCCCGTTTAGACCCGCCAGGCCTGGCTGGCGGTCCCGGGCTCATGGTTTTTCAGTTTTGGACCGGCCCGTCGCGGGCCTATTGGTCCACCAGGCGCAGGACCACCAGGCCCGGCTCACCAGGCCCGTGAGGCCTACCAGGACCGCGGGCCGGTCCGGTCCGGTTCAGATCCGGGCCACAGTACACCCTTAATTGTGACCAAGAGTCATTCCAATCAAGCTTTGAATTTATTCAAAAGTTCTCTGCCAAAGGAAATGTCATTAATTAATGATTGAAGACACCTTAAACGATAGAACCCTAATAAAATGTCCGCTACTTTATATATACTACCAAGAATACTACATTATTTTTGGAATATAACCCATTCTAACTTCAACCTTTAAAACGTACATCATATAGAAGAAAAAAAAAACTAGGTTGAAGCCATTACTTCTTCAAAAAATGTACAAAGATGTGTTATGGATGGTTCCAGATCGCGAAAAGAAAGATAATTCATTTTAATTGGAGATGTTAATTACTGCATGATAAGTAGGTGTTTGTATTATACTGCTCGATTCATTTTATGGAGTTTATGCGGGGAGAAGCCTAGTATAATATGCGTGCAATATAAATACATATTCTGTTTCATGACAATCTTCCAATAATCAGGTCAAGGAAGTCAAGTGGCAAAGCAACTCAAGATACTTACATTGCTAAACCTAGACCAAAACCAGATGAGGCTGATTCAGGCCTTTGATATTTAAATTAACTAGCATAACAATCCGCGCGATGCGCAAAAATTTGACAGAATAATCTAATAAAATTATGATCTAATATATTATATTAATTTAATAAATATTAGTTGTATTTTATTATTTAATATAGTGTGTAGAAATATAATACATCAATAAAAAATTAAATGATACAAATCATATAGTAATAAAATAAATTGGTTGTTCCTTTTTATTTCTATTATTGAATTAGCAAGTACTTAGTATTATTGATACATTTCTTGAGTGTTATTTATTTACTTTTTATTTTGTAATTAATTTAAAATATAAATATCATAACATTATCCATATCCCACTCTTTTCATACATTCCTTTCTAGTGTCATACTTATTTGATTAGTTTTCTAATTTTTGAGAAGGGCGCGAGAAGTTTTGTGAAGGTAGAGAGAGATTTTCGAATCAGACTTCAAGTTGGTGTGTCGTATTTTACTAAAAATTTAAATAAAGTAATTTTTATTTACTAATTATAACTTTGAATTCATCAAAAGTATAAAGAGATAAATAGTCTCTCTCTCTCTCTCTCTCTCTCTCTCTCTCTCTCTCTATATATATATATATATATATATATATATATATATATATATATATATATATTTTAGCTACATTATTTTTATATTTCTTTATTTTTTCAGTTGAATTGAAAGTTTATTTATTTTTTAATTTTAAAATAATTTTATAACTCAAACTTGAAACTATTCCTCAATTTGAATTGATATTTATATTATATGTTTTCATTTTTTATAAAAGCTAATTTTTTTTTGAATAAACAAATTTTCTTTCATTTCATCAAAAAAATTGTACAATTACAAACCATAGATGCTGACCATCTATTCTCTATTTCTAAACACTCTACCGCATTGTCGTCTTGTCCAGATCATACCGAACATTACTCATCTGTCACTATTGACATTGCATATACCATAACAGACTGATTTGTACATTCTAAGGGCAGCAGTTTAAACTCAGCAGCACTGCCTTCCACTTGTGAACTGAAATTCCCTCCAAGTGCATGTGGATGGATATTTCTTTACAGATATTGTTGCTGAGCATTCTCCCTCCTTGAAATATTTGTTTATTTCTTTCTCTTCGTATCATGTCACCAACATCTCAAATACACAAGTAGTGATTTCTTCTAGTCCACTCCTCTTCTTTGCTATCTTACCGACCGACTCAATCTCGTGTTTCCAGTCAAGAATAGGTCTATGATATCCCAGCCAACTTAGAAGACGACTCCATAGTGCCTTTGTCTGCGAGCATTCAAAGAACAGATGGTCAAAGGTCTCAATATCATGCCCACAGAATGTGCATTCCTGTGGAACCTGTATGTCAAACTTCTGAAGTCTGTCCACTGTTGTCAATCTACTATGTAACGCAAGCCACAGTATGAATTTGTATCTTGGATGCAAATGAGCCTGCAACATGATGCTCTTCCACTGGACTTTTTAGTATTGAGGGTATTGAAGCCTATATAGTTTTTTAATACTGAAGAACTCACCCCTCTGCAGCTGAACCAGTCTACCCTCCAGATTTCCTTGAAAGCCTGGAATTGCATTGATCAACTCTCTCGACTCAAAGATCTTGCTTACTACCCAAGCAGCAGTTTTAGGAATAGACATATCATCAATTCTGTGATTCTTTATGTAATAGACATGCATCCACTTAATCCATAAGTTGTGTTTCTTTTTGGCCAGTGCCCATAAGTGCTTTGCAATAGCAACCTTGTTCCATTTAATTAAGTTCAGTACATTCAGCCCGCCTGCACTATATGGCAAATATATTGTTTCCCAAGCAACTAAGGACTTCCTCGACACAGTAGCAGAGCCTGTCCATAAGTAGGATCTGCAAATTGCTTCTATCATCCTCATCACTTTCTTTGGCAATAGGAAAATTTGAGACCGATAGACTTGCACTCCAAATAAGACCGACTTTATCAACTGAATTCGACATGCATACGATAGCAATCTTGATGTCCAACAACTTATTTTGTTTTATTTTATTCTACAATATTTGTAAAATTCCAACATGAAACTACTCCCTAATTTGAATAACTAAATTTTTTTTATTATTGCTAATTATAATATATATGTGTATATGCGTGTGTGTGTACGTATATGTATATATATATATATATATATATATATATATATATATATTTTTTTTTTTTTATAGAGAGAGAGAGACTACTATATTAGAAAGAAACCACTCCTAAATTTAAATTGACAATTTGTATTTCTTTATTTCTAATTTTTATTTTAAAATAATTTTAAAACTCCAATTGGTTGTTTTTAATTTTAAAATAATTTTAAAAATCTAAATTGAAACTATTCCGCAACTTGAATCGGTAGTCTTTTTAATTAATATTTTCCTTTTTATTGTAGCTAATTTATTTTTTTTATTTTAAAATAACTTTAAAACACTAACTATAAACTACTCCCTAATTTGAACGGGTAATTACTTTAGATATATAGAGAGAGATTACTATATTAGAAAAGAATTACTCCTCAATATACATTGGCTATTTTAATTTTTCTATTTTCGTTTTTATTTTAAAATAATTTTAAAACTCCAAATTGAAAGCATAACCCAATTTGAATTGCCAATTTTTTTATTTTCTTATTTGCGTTTTTTATTTTAAAATAATTTTAAAACTCCAAATTGAAACTATTCCCCAACTTGAATAGGTAGGTTTTTTTAATTAATATTTTCATTTTTTATTTTAGCTAATTTAATTTTTTATTTAAAATAACTTTAAAATACCAACTATAAACTACTCCCCAATTTAAATGGGTAGTTATTTTTCGTTTTTAATATATCCAATTATAATATATTTATATTTATTAATTCAAAAAGGGTAACTTATTAATTCAAAATTTTAAAAAGTCTTTTTAGTTAAAAAGGTAGTTTATTTTGTCTTAACAATGCCACTTGGCTTTTTGTGATTATGCCACTTTTTTTAATAATATGATTTTGCCTCTCCTTTTATTATATATAGATGAGGTAATCAATCTATATTTACTACAGCATCATATAAAGTATTGCATATTATTTTCTCTTAAAGTAAAATTTTGATGTAGAGAAAATTAGTTCAAGTATGAAATGAAAGTGAGCCAATTATTGTAGTAAAAGATAACATTTAAATGAGATTTTTGCATAGGCTGAGAAAATTATCAAAGTATTCAAAGAAATAGCAAAAGTAATTGTACATAAGAGTCACCATATAAGAATGCTTGGGGCCTTTTAAAACATCTCTATGCTAGAGGTTAACTTTTTTGGTTTATAAAAATATACAAGTTCATTGTTTGCACTATGCAAAATTTTCATAATTTATTCAGATGCTTTACTTGATAAAATTAACATTTAAGTTTTTCTTTTAAATCTTTTCTGCTTTATACTGGCAGAGTCAAGAAAGGACAGCATCATACAATTAAAATTACAACAAAATCAATACTATCAAAGAGAAGGAGAATATCTCTGCTTATTCCTTTGATTCTGCAAACATATGCTCAATGATAGTACATTATTATTTTCTAGAGTCAGAAATAAGATAATGAAAGTACCACTTAATTTTGTTGCTTATTGCATTATATGTATTTATTTCGAGGATGAAGATAGTGGCACAGCCAGTACTTAATTAAAGTATATGTTAGGCACTGTATGTATTTATATATCTTCTATATGTATAATTTGTTAAATCAAATCAAACTCAAAACTTATCCAAACTTAAAAAAAAATAGAAGATCAAATCCAAACTCCAAAGACGAAAAAAACACCTTGAGATTTCGGTGTAATATAAAGTATCAGCATATGTATATCTTTTTATACCGATTATTGGATTAAATATTAGATGAAATAATTATATAAAAATTTATAATAGGGGAAATAACATAGAAACAGGGGGTGGATATAGTGGGAGAGAATTTATATACGTTGAATTGATTTAAAAGATAAAATAAAAATAATAAATAAATTTAAAGGATGAAATAATTTTGAGAAATAGTCATAAAAGATAAAATTAACATAAATTTTATTGGTAATAGAGAACTATATTCATTATATTATATTAAACTGGTAAGTTATAAAAAATTCATATTACAATTTAATAATACTAAATAACGAATACTATTATAAGATAATCAAAGAAGAAGAAAAAGAATAAAATATAAATTTCATGGGTAATATTAGAATATAAGACTAATAACATTATGATGAGAAAAATCATATTATACTGTTATATAAACATAACCGAAATCTTAAAAAATAAACAGTCATAAAGGAATAAGGAAAAGTAACTTTTGTAACTTCTAGAAAAACGCTCTCGGCGCACGATTAGCAAGGTGCGCTAACTTGTGCCTTCAGCCATGGCAAGACGCAGAAGGAGAACTCAAGCGACAATGGAGATAACGGAGGATGATAGTAGAATAGAAACGCATGCTCTCGACAAACCCTCTCGATGGCTAACTGGAATGGGTTCGGCGCCTACAATTTTTCACAACCCTAGCAGGAATGGAGATACTGGAATGCTAATAACACTTGAGAATGGTTTGCAACAGCGATTACAACAAGTTACGTTTGGAAGTTTTTTACCACAGAAATTCCAACCAATTAGTGAGGGAATCGATGAAGGCGAGGAGGAAAATCTGGTGACGGACAATGCCGAAGCACAATAAGTCCACCGACGACTCCAATTTTCAGCACAAGCAAAGCTAGATCAGATCTGCTAGGATTTTGGAGGTTCTAAGGAATTTGAAGGTAAAAGGGATGACATGCAGAAGAATCGAAGCTCTCAAAAAGGGAAGGCGCTGTGTTATGTACCACCTGGTGTGCCTGATGATACATTTGTGGTACAAATTGAAGAGGAGGATACAAAGGAACAAGAGACATACTGGAGCAATGCGCTGATTGGTTTTGTTCTTGGTGAAGACCCGTGTGAGTGAACAATGGATAATTACATCACTAATTTATGAGATTTTGTTAAAAAACCTCAAATGATGTATCATGAGGAAAGTTACTATGTCTTCGGATTCGATAATAGTGAAAACAGGGACCTTGTCCTCTAGGCAGATCCTTATTTTCCATACAAGCCATTTGTGTTACAACAATGGAGAATGAATTTCAGATTTGATCTAGGAAGTGTGAGTGTAGTTCCTCTGTGGATTACTTTCCCCGGACTGCCATTAGATTTTTGGTCAACAGAAGCTCTCAGTAAGCTAGCTAGTGTGGTTGGGAAGCCTATGTACACTGATAGAATCACTGCTGAATTGGAGAAGATATCCTATGCAAGAGTACTGGTGGAAACAGATATATCCCAACCCCTGCTTGATAGTTTTGAACTACAGACTAAGCGGGGAGTTATCACTCAACAGATTGTGTATGAATGGAAGCCAAAATACTGTTGTGACTATGTAAGATTTGGCCATAATTCAGATAATTGTTGGTTTATGAAGCTGCAGGGAAATGAAGAGTTAACAAAGATTCACTTAAAAGAAGCAGGGGAAAAGAAGCTAGTGCAAAGAGGAAACAGGAAATGGATACCAAAAGCCAAGCAGAATGATGTGGTAGATCGAACTGCTAGGAAAGTGGAGGACAAAAAATAAAATGCTGACATTGCAGAAAGTAGGGTTGTGGATAAGGGGAAATAAAAAGGGAAAGTGTACAACATTGTGCAGGAACTTCAGTGAACATGACAAACAAATTCTCCCTACTACAGCTAGGTGAAGATCCAGGGGACGCTGGCCCATCCAGCTTCATCACAAAATGATATTCAGCAGATGGAATATTAGGGGCCTTAACAAGGCCCATAAACAGAAGGAGTTGAAACTCTTTCTGAGGAAACATAAAGTGGACTATCTGTGATGAATAGAAACTAGAGTAAAAGAAGTTAAGGAAAAAAGGATCATGACGAAACTAGGAAGTGATTGGAGATATAGCTGGAACTATACTGAGCATCCAAATGGGAGAATTTGGCTAATGTGGAATTCAAATATTGAGGTGCAGATACTGGAGACTATGAACAGTTTATACATTGTGAGGTAAAAGAAAGAAGCACAAATTTCAGAGCACCGATAACAGTAGTGTATGCAAATAATGAGATGAATAAGAGACATCTACTATGGGGAAAACTTGTGAACTTAGGAGAAACTATTCAGGAGAGCTGGCTACTCAGTGGAGATTTCAACAATATTCTCCACACAAATGATAGGATAAGGGCACCAGTTATGCAACAGGAGATTCAAGGCTTCCAAGATACACTCACTGCTCTGCAACTCATCAGTTGAAGAGTTTGGGATGTTTTTATACATGGTGTCATAAACAAAAATCAGATACAAGAGTTTATAGCAGGATTGACTGGGCATTTGGAAATGTGGAATGGATGCAGGAGTACAGCCAAATAGAAGCAGATGTGTTGATCCCTGGAGTATTAGACCATTCCCCTATCCTTATACAATGCAATGGTGTGGAGCAAAGAAGGAACTTACATCCTAAGCCATTTAAACTGTATAATTCTGTGATGGAACATGCTGATTTCTCTAGCATTGTGGAAATGGGTATGGAACCAAAGACAACTTGGAGGGAAAATGCACAGAGTATGGAATAAATTAAAGGCCCTAAAATGGGGGTAAAGGAATTGAATACCTATATGGCAATGCATAGGATCCACCTCAGCAAGGCTAGGCAGAAGCTGGAAGCTATACAAAATCAGTTACAGATCAACTGGATGGATCAAGGCTTGATTGATCAAGAAAGAAGTGAGCTTATGGAAGTTGAGAAATGGAGTAACATAGAGGAGCAGATCTTACACCAGAAGTCTAGAGCACACTGGATTGCTTGTGGAGATTCAAACACCAAATATTTTCATGCTCATCTGAAGATGAGGAAAATATAAATACTATAAGCTCTATATATACAGAAGAGGGAATTAAATTGTATGACCCCAGACAGGTGGAAGAAGAGTTTATGACATGCTTCAAGAAGATATTGGGGGAAAACAATAGTATTTGCCAATGTCCAAACACTGCAGTAATCCACCAGGGTCCTTGTCTTAACCTGCAGCAGAAAGAAGAACTAGTAAAGGCAGTTACAAGGGAGGAAATACTTATGGCAATAAAGGATATGCCTCATGATAAGGCACCGGGTGTGGATGGATTTCCAATAGAGTTTTTCAAAAGGCATTGGCATGTAGTGGGTGAAGACATTTATGAGGCTGTGCTGGAATTCTTTATCACTGGAAAGTTGCATAAGGGAGTTAGTAACACTGCTCTAACACTGATTCCTAAAGTGCAAAATCCAAGAAAAGTGAAGGGTTGCAAGCCTATTGCATGTTGTACAACTCTATACAAAATCATCGCAAAGATCCTTACAGTTAGGCTTAAAGCAGTCATTGGCCATCTGGTTGGTAGATCACAGTCAGCTTTTATTGAGGGTCGCAGCATCACAGATAACATTCTGTTTACACAAGAGATTTTCAAAGGTTATTCCAGGAAGGGCATATCACCTAGATGTGTTCTTAAAGTAGATCTAAAGAAAGCTTATGACACAGTCGAGTGGTGCTTCCTAAAAAGATTGCTGCAGGACTTGGTTTTCCTTATATGTTCATTGGGTGGATAATGAAGTGCATATCATCTGTCACCTATTCCCTCAACATCAATGGTGGACTTACTGATCCATTTAAAGGCAAAAGAGGCATAAGGCAAGGTGATCCTATGTCTCCCTACCTCTTTATCCTGGCTATGGAGTATTTACAGAGGGAATTCATGCAAGTGATGATGAGGAAAGAGTTCAAATTCCATCCTAGATGTAAGAAACTGGGTGTGGCACATGTTTGCTTTGCAGATGATCTGCTTATGTTCTGCAAAGCAGATATTCAGTCTGTAAAACTACTGAAGCAGGCTTTCCAGAACTTCTCCATAGCATCTGGACTTCAAGCAAATGCTGAAACGAGTGTTGTGTACATAGCTAGTGTATTAAACTGGCAGAAAGAGGAGATCTTACAAGAACTGGGATTCCCTGAAGGCAGACTTCCATTTAACTATCTAGGGATGCCTATGATTCTAAAAAATTGACCACTGCTCAATGATGGCCATTAGTTGAGAAAGTCATACAGAAAATAAGCTGCTGGACATCAAGACTGCTCTCTTATGTAGGTCGACTTCAGTTGATCAAGTCAGTTTTATTATGTGTTCAAGCTTATTGGTCTCAAATATTCCTATTGCCAAAAAATGTTCTGAGGATGACTGAAGCAATATGCAGATCCTACTTATGGACAGGCTCAGCTACTGTGTCGAGGAAAGCTCTAGATTCTTGGGAAACTCTCTGTTTGTTACAGTGTAGGGGGGATGAATGTTCTGAACTTGATTGAATGGAATAAGGCTACTATTGCAAAGCACCTATGGGCACTGACCAAAAAGAAAGACAGCCTATAGATTAAGGAAATGCAAGATAAACCAAGGGAAGACAGATATCAACCAAAAGAAACAGGAAAGATGAAACAACTGCACAGGGGAACCATGAAATGGATTCCAAAAGCAAGGAGTAAGGATGAAGCAGTTCAACTGGAAAAGAAGGCAGGGGATACAACAAAGCCAGATGAAAATGAAAGTGCTAAACCTGTGGATGATAGGAAATATAAAGCCGAAAGTGTACAACAAAATGTAACTGGTATCCTGAACTCAAATAACGGATTCTTTATATTACAGATGGATGTTAACTCTTGGGATGCTGGCCCATCCAGCTTCACCCCCAAATGAATCTATGTACATGGAACATTAGGGGCCTGAATAAGGCCCAAAAGCAGAAAGAATTAAAAATCTTTCTGAGGAAAAATAAAGTGGATTTTATGGGTTGTTTAGAAACTAGAGTAAAGGAAATCAAGGCTAGAAGGATACTGAATAAAGTCTGTTGTCATTGAGAAACTGCTGCAATTATAATGAATATTCCAGTGGGAGAATTTGGATAATGTGGAAACCAAACATTGAGGTGAAAATATTGATGACTGATGAACAATTTATTCACTGTGAAATTCAAGACAAAGGTACCATGTTCAAGACTCTAATTACAGTGGTATATGCAAGCAATGAGGAAAATAAGAGACAACAATGGTGCATATAGGAGCATCCATTCAGGAAAGCTGGCTGCTTAGCGGGGATTTCAATAATGTCCTTCACACAGATGATAGGATTGGCTCACCAGTTACACAGAGTGAGATTAAAGGTTTACAGGAAGCAATAAATTCACTTCAACTTACTCAGTTGAAGAGCTTGGGATGGTATTATTATTGTAACAAACAGCAACCTAGTAGAAGAGTATACAGAAGGATAGACTGGCCATTTGGAAATGTGGTATGGATGCAGAATTATAGCCACATTGAAGCTGATTTTCTAAATCCGGAGGTATCAGATCATTCCCCTATCCTACTACAATGCAAAGTTGTGGATCAGAGAAGGAGTTCGCACCCCAAACCTTTTAAACTGTACAATTCTGTGATGGAGCATGTAGACTTTACTGGTATAGTGGAAAGGGTTTGGAAACAAGATGTGAATGGTGGAAATGTTGGCAGTATGCAGAGGGTATGGAGTAAAATCAAAGCTTGAAATGGGAATTGAAGGAGTTGAACACGTATATGTCATCCTATAGACTTCATATCAATAAAGCTAGATAGGAACTTGAAGCTATTTAGATTGAACTAGGGAGCAACAATATGGACTAGGAGCTGATAGATCAAGAACAGATGACTTTAATTGAAGCTGAGCAATATAGAGGAACAAATTCTTCATCAGAAATCCAGGGCACAGTGGATCTCTTGTGGAGATTCAAATTCCAAGTATTTCCATGCACAACTGAAGATGAGGACAAACATGAACACTATCAACTCTATATACACTGACTTAGGGGATAGATTGTTTGATCCTAAACTAGTGGAGGAAGAATTTATAAAGTCATTCAGCAAGATTCTGGGGGAGAGTAACTCTATATGTCAATGTCCAAATACTGCAATTACTCAAAAGGGACCTTGTCTCAGCATGCAGCAGAAACAATCATTAATCAGGTCAGTCACAAGGGAGGAAGTTCATCAGGTAATCAAAGATATGCCCCATGATAGGGCACCAGGAGTAGATGGTTTCCCCATTGAATTTTTCACATGGCACTGGAAAGCTGTTGGTGATGACATATTTGAGGCTGTGAAGGAATTTTTTTGGGAGTGGCAAACTACAGAGATGAGTGAGTAGTACAGCAGTAACTTTAATACCAAAAGTGCAAAGTCCTAGTCAAGTAAAGGATTATAGGCCTTATCTTGCTGCACAACACTATATAAAATAATCACAAAAGTCCTCACAACAAGGATCAAAACAATCATTGGTGATTTGATAGGAGGTTCCCAGTCAGCTTTCATTGAAGGCAGGAGCATAACAGATAACATCCTATTTACCCATGAGCTATTCAAAGGGTATAATAGGAAAGGAGTTTTCCCAATATGTGTGCTAAAAGTTGACCTGATGAAGGTCTATGATATAGAAGAGTGGTGTTTTATAGAAAGACTACTGCTGGACATGGGATTTCCTTACAAATTCACAAGCTGGATAATGGGGTGCATATCATCTGTTACATATTCTTTATGTTTAAATGGTGGTCTCACAACACCATTTACAGGAAAAAGAGGCATAAGGCAAGGGGACCCAATTTCCCCATACCTCTTTGTCATAGCTATGAAATATTTGCACAGGGAATTTAAGCAGATGATGAAAAGGAAGGACTTCAAGTTTCATCCTAGATGTAAGAAGTTGGGAGTGGTTCATATTTGCTTTGCTGATGACCTGCTAATATTCTTTAAAGCTGATGTTCAGTCTGTTAGACTTTTAAAACAGACTCTCCAGAAGTTTGCTACAACATCAGGTCTCCACGCAAATGCAGAGAAGAGTGTAGTCTACATAGCTGGGGTTCCTAATTGGCTCAAAGAGGAAATCATACAAGAGTTGGGATTACCTGAGGGTACCCTTCCTTTTAAATATCTTTGTGTACCTTCGGATTCCAAAACGCTATCTATTACACAATAATGGCCACTAGTGGAGAAGGTTACTCAGAAAATTAACTGCTGGACATCAAGACTACTATCATATCCAGGCAGACTTCAGTTGATAACGTTTGTTTTGTTTGGAATGCAATCTTACTGGTCTCAGATTTTCTTGCTGCCAAAGAAAGTAATGAAGATGATTGAGGCAATATGAAAATTATTTTTGTGGACTGGTACAACTACAGTGTCAAAGAAAGCATTAGTGGCTTGGGAAACTATATGTTTACCATATAGTGCTGAGGGACTTAATGTAATGAATCTGATATATTGGAACAAAGCTACTGTTGCAAAGCATTTATGGGCAGTGACAATGAAGAAAGACAGCTTATGGATTAAATGGTTACACACTTATTACATAAAGAAAAAGGCTATTGAAGAAATGCCTACTCCTAGGAATACTGCCTGAGCTGTGAGGGAAATCTTTGAGACAAGGACACTGATAAGTGAGCTGCAGGGTATCCATGGTAATCTGGAGTGCAAATTAAAACAACTACCGAGGAGGGATCTTTTCAGTATCAAAAAGCTTTATAGATTGCAATTTCCCCAACTCCAGAAAGTTCACTGGAGAAGCATCATTTTGCAGGCACAGCTGCATCCAAGATTCAAATTTATTCTATGGCTTGCATTGCATAGAAGACTGGCAACATTGGAGAGATTATTGAAGTTTGGTATACAGACTCCACAACAGTGTGATTTTTGCAAGCAAACATTTGAATTCTTTGATCACCTATTTTTTGCTTGCCCGACATCTTTGGAACTATGAAACAAATTGTTAAGCTGGATGGGATACCAGAGAACCATTTGTGATTGGAATAGGGAGGTTGAATGGGTTAGTAAGAATGCAAAGAGAAGAAATGGTCAAGCTTCAATTACCACATGTGTTTTTGGGATGCTAGTATATGTTATATGGAGAGAAAAGAACAAACTTAGATTGCAAGGAGGTAAAATGATTATCAGTAACATCTGCAAGGAAATAGCAGTCCACATACACATTAAGGGGTCCTCAACTCACAACTGGAAGGATGCTTTGCGAAGGATAAATAGCTACCCTTAGGATATGGAGTCGATTTCATTGTATAGGTTTGATGTATTGATGTATATGCATAGGCTTAGTAGTGACTCATATAGAATACAAAGTCAGAGGTTGAGTAGTTGGTCAGCCGCTACTGGATTGTAACTGGTTGTTTTGATGAAATGGAAAGAAATTGTTTATTCAAAAAAAAAACTGTTAACAATATAAGAAACAAAAAAATTAAAAATTAGGAGAAATACAAATGTATATTGATATATAAATGGAATAATGGAAAAGAATACTAACGCATTAATAAAAGCTTTTATATCTATGTAATAATATGAAATAGTCAATAATGTAATAAATTAAAATAATAAATAAAAAAGTTAACTAAAGCTATATAATTAGTTTTCTTTAATTTTATTATTTTATTTTTGGATACAATGCACTAAAGATACAAAATAACAATTGATAATTTTATTAAAATAATATAATTAATTATTTTTTAATATTATTTGCGCATCGAATTCTAATACTAGTACTTATTAAAAAGCTTTCTTTCTTGCTGCATTTAAGACATGACTAGATGTTAGACCCCCAAAATGAGACATGACGGAAGTCGGGCAGAATGCGTGTCAAGGGCTTGTACATTGCCCCTTGACATGTCTTCTTGAATCACTGACAAGAAATGTATGGTGCTGGGCGAGTGTCTAAGTGGTGATGGGCTTAGGCAAAGACAGCTAAGACAAGGCAGCCGGAGTGTTGGCAAGGCGGCCTTGATTTGTGGGCAGCGGCTACGGCAAAGCATGGCACTTGACAAAGGCATGCGCGCGGATCAGTGGGACGACTTAGCTTATAGCAGGGCGTGGCCATGAAGTTAAGGGCGAGGCAAGGTCCAAGGCAAAGCCGGGCAAGAGTATGCGCGGATCAGTGGGACGGCTTAACTCATGGCAGGGCGTGGCTATGAAGTTAAGGGCGAGGCAAGGTCCGAAGCTAAAGCGGGGCAAAGGCATGTGCGGACAAGCTGGATGCAAGCGTACTCGGCATGTGACGAAGCTGTGTGCTCGGCATATGACGAAGCTGGTGCGCGGCACATGATGAAGCTGCGTGCAAAGCAGGCACACGGAAGTTGAAGGCATGTCCGAGATCATGGGCATGTCCGAGATCATGGACGAGTGGCTGAAGGCATGTCCGAGATCATGGGCGAGTGGCTGAAGGCATGTCCGAGATCATGGGCAAGTGGCTGAAGACATGATCCCCCTTGTAACTGTCCCCTTTGTAACTGCCATGGGCAGCTCCCTTTATTTATATGTATTTCGTGTATGGCTAAGGCAGAAAGACAGAGAGTCTGAAAATAGTGAGACAGGCAGAAAAGTGAGTGTGCTGAGAGCAAACACTTTTGTGAGCCAGGCCTAAAAACGAGAGTCCTTGTATTATTCTGCGAGATTAATAAAGGTTGGGTTTTTACCCGTAAATTGTGTGTGTTCTTAAGTTGGTTCAAGCTTGAAAGTTTCTAAGTAAGGCTGTATGCGCGAAAAAGTGAAAGGCTGAAGTGGCTGCGAGCTGCTGCCGCGTAGTGTTGATTTTGCGAAAATTGATCCTATGACAACTGGTATTAGAGTAGAGCAGGTTGTAACTCGTAACTATGGCGGGCGGGTCTACATCGGACTTGTGGGACAGAGTTGCACGGTTGGAGGCGCTAATCGGCGTGACCGATGATCCACTGGAAATGGCAGATCTCATCATAGAGATCTACCGCCTGAAGGATGGGGCAGATCAGTTTCGCGATGGGATCCAACAAAGCTGTGAATCAATGGATAGCGTGGTTGAAGACCTGAGGAAGGAGGTCGACAACTTGAAGGCTTAAATCGCTGTTCTTAAACTGGCGTTGGCTGCTCCAAGCCAAAGCAGTGAAGAACATTCGAAAGTGAAGATTCCTGATCCAACGGCGTTTGGTGGAGCGCGGAGTGCAAAAGAATTGGAGAATTTTCTGTGGGACATGGAACAATATTTTGTTGCTGCCAAAGTTCCAAACGCGGAGAAGGTCACAATTACAAGCATGTACCTCACGGGAGATGCTAAATTGTGGTGGCGAACTCGTATGCTTGACGATGAAACTGCGGGCAGACAAAAAATTGATACGTGGGAAAAACTCAAAGAGGAAATGAAGAGCCTCTTGGATTGCTAGGGACCATATGAAACGCTTGAGACAAACGGGATCTGTTCGAGATTATATTAAGGAATTCTCTTCCTTGCTGTTGGATGTTCAAAACATGTCGGAGGACGACAAGTTGCACAATTTTATTTCAGGAATGCAAGCATGGGCGCAGAACGAGCTTAGGAGATAGAACGTGAAGGATCTCCCTAGTGCCATTGCCGCAGCGGATTCCTTGGTGGATTACCGCAGCACCCGTTCTCTTTCTGAAGTTCCTTCTTCTTCAAAACAAAAGAAATGGGCAGAGAAGAAGGGGGAATGGAGGAAAGAAGTCCGAGAAGAAATCAATGAAAAGGGCAAAGCTATTGACGGGGTTGTTCCAAACAGAGGTGTCACAAATAGGAAAGTTGTTGAATGCTGGACGCGCGGAGGAGCCCATCTTGCCAAAGATTGTCCGAATCGGAAGCGGGTAAATGCATTGCTTGCTACCGAAAATGATGGGGATGAAGAAGGCGAAGGAGTTTTTGCTTATGTGAATCCAATGCAACTGATAAACGCCATCTTTTTGGTGAATGCTACTAACAACGAGACGAATCCTCAGTCCACGCTAATGCACATTGAAATGAAGATTGGGGGCAAAAATGTGATGGCCATGATAGATACTGGTGCCACTCACACCCTTGTGTGTGCCAGTTTAGTGCAAAAGTATGGACTGAGAGTGTCAAAAAGTTCCTCCCATGTGAAGGCGTTAAATTGCAAGTCACAAGCTACTGTGGGTGTGGCTTATGACGTTCCTTTATCAGTTGGGAACTGGAAAGGAAAAGTGAGTTTGTTGGTGATGCCTATGGAGGATTTTGAGTTGATCCTCGGAATGGATTTCACTCGGAAGCATCGCTTCGTTCCAATGCCTCATTTGGACGGAGTAATGATTATGAATGACAAGGCTCCTGATTTCGTGAAGGCTGTTTATCCTAATAGAAGGGAAGAAAATCAACAGAAGGTTTCTCTAAATTCTGCCACGGTGATTGAAGAGGACGTGAAGCAGGAAGATGAGATTTTCCTTGCAGCTATGGTGGAAAGGAAGCCTGACGTCTGGTTGGATGATATTGTTATTCCGAATTTGGATAAACATGGGTCACACTTGAAAGTGCTGTCTTGGGTAAATGAATGCAAGAAGTACGTGATGGAGAAGTGTGAAGCTGCCGGACAGGAGACCATATTTCTTGAACACTTGGTGAGCCAGTATCGGGTGTGGTTGGAGTCGACCAAAGTGCTTGTCTATGCGGAGGGGCAGGTGCCTAAGTCTGGGGAAGAGATGAGATCTTTTCTCGAGTCGGCAAACTTTTATCAAAAATTCATTATGAGCTACTCAAAAGAAGCTGCTAGTTTGATGGGTTTGTTGAGAGAGACCATTAGACAGGATTGGTCGGAAGAATGCTGGGAGCAGTGGGTGTGTCAAAAGAGGCCACTGCCCCAGAACCAATCATGGGGCTTGCGGAGTTTGAGTTGCTGGTTGAAGGGAATGAAGCGGGACAAGATGAGATCTGTGTTGCTGCTTACTCCATTGGGGGACTTGAGGTAGATTTCAAGTCAGCTGATGTGAATGATTCATTGTATGTGAAGACAATGAATCTTGCAAAGGAAAGTGCTGTGCGACAGTACTGTATTGAGGGCGACAAGGTAATGCTGTGTGGAACCTCTGTTGCTAGAGTTCAAATGGTGGATCACTTGAGTTCAGTCTCGACGAGGACGTCGAGCTTAACAAGTGGGGGTGGTTTGTTAGACCCCCAAAATGAGACATGACGGAAAGTCGGGTAGAATGCGTGTCAAGGGCTTGTACATTGCCCCTTGACATGTCTTCTTGAATCAGTGACAAGCAATGTATGGTGCTGGGCGAGTGTCTAAGTGGTGATGGGCTTAGGCAAAGACAGCTAAGACAAGGCAGCCGGAGTGTTGGCAAGGCGGCCTTGATTTGTGGGCAGCGGCTATGGCAAAGCATGGCACTTGACAAAGGCATGCGCGCGGATCAGTGGGACGACTTAGCTTATAGCAGGGCGTGGCTATGAAGTTAAGGGCGAGGCAAGGTCCAAGGCAAAGTCGGGCAAGAGTATGCGCGGATCAGTGGGACGGCTTAACTCATGGCAGGGCGTGGCTATGAAGTTAAGGGCGAGGCAACGTCCGGAGCTAAAGCGGGGCAAAGGCATGTGCGGACAAGCTGGATGCAAGCGTACTCGGCATGTGACGAAGCTGTGTGCTCGGCATGTGACGAAGCTGGTGCGTGGCACATGATGAAGCTGCGTGCAAAGCAGGCACACGGAAGTTGAAGGCATGTCTGAGATCATGGGCATGTCCGAGATCATGGGCGAGTGGCTGAAGGCATGTCCGAGATCATGGGCGAGTGGCTGAAGGCATGTCCGAGATCATGGGCAAGTGGCTAAAGGCATGTCCGAGATCATGGGCAAGTGGCTGAAGACATGATCCCCCTTGTAACTGTCCCCTTTGTAACTGCCATGGGCAGCTCCCTTTATTTATATGTATTTCGTGTATGGCTAAAGCAGAAAGACAGAGAGTCTGAAAATAGTGAGACAGGCAGAAAATGAGTGTGCTGAGAGCAAACACTTTTGTGAGCCAGGCCTTAAAACGAGAGTCCTTGTATTATTCTGCGAGATTAATAAAGGTTGGGTTTTTACCCGTAAATTGTGTGTGTTCTTAAGTTTGGTTCAAGCCTGAAAGTTTCTAAGTAAGGCTGTGTGCGCGAAAAAGTGAAAGGCTGAAGTGGCTGCGAGCTGCTGCCGCGCAGTGTTGATTTTGCGAAAATTGATCCTGTGACACTAGGCGCCCTAAGACAACTTATCAAGACTATTGATGTGCTGATCGTGTGTGATTAACGTGAGTTTATATATTATTCATGCCTTTATTATCTAGAATATTTGGTGTTCTTTTGCTTTTTTAACCTCTTGAAATAAAGAGGGAATTTTTTAAGTTTTATGAGCTCCATTATTACAAATTATTGCATGGTAGTCCTATATTCACTGGGTATGCTAAGGATTCTTTTAGGAAAGACGTCAAAGTCCCATTAACTATATCTATGATCGACAAGGCAATCACTATACGTCTTTACTCACAAAGTTATGTCCAATACTCGGCACGATTACTCTTTGGGGGTTATTTATAAGTTATTACACCTTCTCCTTATGCCTCACAACTGGATCCATGCATCCAACAATTGATTTTGAACTTGATTATGATAATTAGAAGCAAAAATTCAATGAAGATCCATCTCCACCTCCATTTAGAAGAAGAATAAAGCTTAAAGGACTCCATTGAAGAAGAAAGAAAGCGAATCGTTTTATACTTTTAAAAATAAAGTTCACACTAGATAAATATTTATTTAATTATTTAAAATAGTTATTTAATTATTTTCATAATTTATATTTAAGATTTCGAAATCAACTAAGTTTGTGTATTACATACTTGTTTATTTAAAATAAATAATATAACAGCTATAAAAAAATAATATTAATTCGAGCACTTCCAATTATTTTTCGTTTTAGGTCTCTTTATATAAATAAGGAAAAGATTGAAACTGTTATAAAATAGAAGTCTATTTAGAGTGAATGTCTAAGAGTTTTAGCTTGAAGCTAAGTCATTCCTCTTCCTATAAATAGAGGGGTCTTACCCCATTGTAAATCACCCCAAGTATTAATAAGAATACTTCTCTCTCTCCCTATTCTCTCTCTATTTGCTCTTGTTCTTGAGTTATTGTTCTTGTCTTTTATATTATTTCATAACACGTTATCAGCACGAGACACTACCGTCTCAAGAACCATTCTCGAGAAATCTGAGGTATTTCCCACTTCCTAATTTAATTTTCGATTGTCTTAACTTTTGTTTGTGCAAGGTTTTGCTTCAAAGATAGAATGAAGAAAGAAGGAAAAGAAACGAAAAAAAAAGGAGGAAAAGAAACGAAAAACAAAGAGAAAGAAAGAAAGGAAAGGAAGGAAGGAGAAAACATTGAAAATAGAATTGGTATACCTTAAAGGTAAGTATTTTATTTTTCCCTTTCAAATTCTTGAAATTCTATAATTTGATTTTATATACAAACATAGACAACAAAGTTTGATTATAACTCTAAAGGAGTTTGTAAGAAATTATAACCACACGAAGTGGTAAAATCTCTATGTCCTGCCATGATTAAATTCATGTATGATTGTGGGCAAATAATTGAAAATCCGTCCCATTGAATTTGCTCCATTCCCTTTAGAGAATGTGGAAGCAGTATATGATAAAGTCTGAAAGAAGGCTAAAATATTACCATGAAGGTATCAATGAATGTGGACGTGGCAAAGAATTCCGTCCAATTGAATTTTCTCCATTCCCTTTAGAGAATGTGGTAGCAGTATGTGATAAGTCTGAAAGAAGACTAATTACCGTAAAGGTATCAATGGATGTGGACATGGCAATAGACGAAGTTATAATCGTCATTATTGTGATAATGAGAATAATAAAGATTCTCAAAATAATCTTTCACTTTATGAAAGTAATATTTGACATGAGATTGTGTAAAGCACATGATTATGATCCATTCCCTGAAGTGAATGTGATAATTGTAATAGAGCCCGTAAGTATGAACACGCTCTTGATGTAAATCTGTTTTATGTCTGACATTATGAAAAGAAAGTTCGTTGCCCTTGAAATTTCGGGCAAGAACTATATGATATGGGTGTTGGATACTTAAATCCATTTTGGATGCTATGGGTCTTGGAGACACCATCAAAGATAGAGAAAAAGCATCCACCCAAGAATGTGCGAAGGCCTTGATTTTCTTGCGCCATCACCTTGATGAAGGTTTGAAGATTGAATATCTCACTGTCAAGGATCCACTCATCTTGTGGAATGGCTTAAAGAAGAGATATGACAACCTGAAGTTGGTCACTCTGCCACAAGCACGATACGATAAGAATCCAAAAGCAAATAGTTTATAAACTATATATTATCGTTGCGGTGGAAACGGGCACTGGTCAAAGGCTTGCCGTATACCATGACATTTGGTTGACCTTTATCAAGCATCTCGAAAGAGTAAACGCCCTAAAACGAATTTTGTCTCTGACGACAACTTTGACATCACCCACTTGGATGTGGCAGACTTCTTTGAGCAACCCGAGGGGAAGATAGACCACCTAATCGGCGATGGATCCGTGATGAAAGAAGATGGAGTTATTTGATTTTGTTCTACTTATTTGTATTAGTGAATGAATAAACTAATAGCCATTAATATTAGCTCGTATTAGTTAGTTCATGATATAATGTTAGTATTAGTTCTTTAGAATGTATCAATATGCTCAAATATCAATAACATTTTTACTTTCCAGTAGAGGTAATCGACTAACCTGAAAAACTAGTCGGTTATCTCATATTTCGCATAAAAACTGCAAAACAATCGATTGTCTTTAAAACAGTGTGATCTGGAATTTTACAAAAACAGTCAACAATCGATTGTCTATGATTAACAATCGATTGTCTTTAAAACAGTTCTGGAATAATTCAAAAACAGTCAACAATCGATTGTCAATGTTTAACAATCGATTGTCGTAAGACAGTGTAATCTGGAATTTTTCAAAAATCATCCACAATCGATTGTCTATGTCTAACAATCGATTGTCGTTATACAGTGAGGTCTGGAATTTTTCAAAAATAACCAACAATCGATTGTCTATGTCTAACAATCGATTGTCTTAAGACAGTGATCTGAAGTTTTTCAAAAATAGCAAATAATCGATTGTCTATGTTTAACAATCGATTGTCAATGTTCAACAATCGATTGTGTATGTTTAACAATCGATTGTTTTATGAAAACGCTTAAACTGAAATTTTCAAACTGCAAAGTAATCAATTATGGATAACATATCTGATTTTGTTAGTCAACTGTTAGCAGCAGATTTTGAAAATATTATGTGACACAAACGAATTGAACTTGTTTATTCTTATGTTCGTGTATTTCTTTTGTATATCAAACCATGGGAATTTAATTGATTGAAGGCTCCGGAAGAGCAACTGTAACTCTGCCCAAAGGCATGACGTTTATCTTAGAGAATGCAATATTCTCCTCCAAGTCTAAGAAGAACTTGTTGAGTTTTAAAGATATCATTCAAAATGGATATCATATTGAGACAATAGATGAGAATAATCTTGAATTCTTCATGAAAACGAGGCTGCCCATTTCGGTTTGGGTTCACGCCATTTTGCATGCAGCAATGCTAGTTCGTCGGCTGCCCACTTTGGTTTGGGTTCATGCCAGTTTGCATGCAGCATTTTAGTTTGTCGGCTGCCCACTTCGGTTTGGGGTCACGCCATTTTGCATACAGCAATGCTACTTCGTCTCTGACTGACGAATTGACACAAATATTCTCCGTTGCAATTGGTTTTGGGTCATGGACCCAATATATCCCATTTAAGAATCTTTGGATGCGCAGTATATGTGCCTGTAGCACCGCCATCCCGCACCAAAATGGGTCTGCAAAGAATGTTAGGAATATATGTTGAGGTTGAATCGCCCTCCATTATTCGCTACCTCGAAACATTGATAGGAGATTTGTTCACTGCACGATTTGCAGACTGTCGAATTGATGAGACACTTTTCCCAAAATTAGGGGGAGAAGTTGGTGAAACCAAACGGGAAATTTTGTGGAAAAATGCATTATTATCTCATCTTGATCCACATACCTCTATTTGTGAAAGAGGCACAAAAGATTATCCATTTGCAAAGAATAGCAAATCAAATGCCTGACGCATTTATAGATTTGAAAAGGATAACAAAATCACATATCCTCGAAGTGAATGTGACAACATTTGATTCACGAATACATATTCATTTTTGGAAGAATATGAAGATGAAATTGGTATTAAATATACCACACTCACCCCTAGATGGAGGTTTGAGATGATACCACACTCACCCCTAAAAGGAGGTTTGAGATGATATATGGCATGAATGATCGTTGGTCACGTACCTATTGTACGCCAAAGTATTTTGGAAATATGACTATTAAAGGACAACGATAATGCAAGAAACATTTCTTGCATATAAGTTTGACATGACCATAATGGTATAACTTTCTCTTTAAGAAAGATATTCACCACATGGATGTTGATGAATCTGTGGTAGTACAAAATTAATTAAGAGCTCTAGAAGAGCCAATTATTACTATGTTGGAGAAACACAATTGAGTATTGTGCTGTAGTAAGTCTCAAAGAAACTTATTCAGTTTCCAAAGTACACGCGAAAGCGATTGATTATATTGAGACTATAAATAAAGGAAGGCTTTGATATCTCCTATTACTACAACTTGTAGCGGGGTAATTTGTATATGAAAAGCTACCCGCTTTGTTCTCCAGTTTGTACTACACAAACGAAATAATGCCACAATAAAGTGGATATCTATTGGTATAAAACTCATGTCATAATAAACCTGAAGTTTATTGATAAGTGCACATGTCATGGTTACCAATATTGATAATTTATTCAGTTGGCATTCGTGTTAGCCATCTCATTTTAAGTATGATGTGCAAATTCACATAGGTGAATATCAAAGAACTAGAAAGTTCTTTACGAATTCTCTTGTATCACTTGTTCTCATTTATGAACTGACCAACTAAAGAGTTCGGGTTGAAGCCCATAAATTCTGGAAATATTAAAGGTGAATATGGGCCCATTCACCTGCCATGTATACCACATATGATGCATCTATGATATGGTTACATGCGCAATTGTTATTGACCCGCAGCCTGGCCGGTGCTTGCGAGGTAAATTGCTCAGTAATCTAACTTCGAGCATAATTTCCAGATTCTCTACTCAAGATAGTTCATCTTGATAAGTTGGTTTATATCAAAGTTGGTTTAGCAAGATAATTATTGAGTGCTTCCACTTAATAGCTAAACTGTTTCTTATGAGAACAAAGTTATATATATCAGTTTGATATACGTTGTATGCGAGAGTATATTATATTCTCCCCTCACAAATGGTTCAGGGTCAGGAACCAAATAATTTCATCTTATTATTAATGTGCCGTGTATATTGACATGATAATGCACAAAGATGGTTTCCCAAAGTTGAGGAAACAAGTTAGCTTTACTAACATGAGGGGGAGACATGATAAACGCTTGAGAAAAGGTTACATGGGATGAATTATCATTTGTATATGTATATCCACGAATATCATGATATGAACCTGAAGTTCATAAAAGGGATAATTCAATTGCAACATATTGCAAAGCATGCTATACGCATTTGCTGACCCAAAGAAAGTAACTAAATGGAAGAGATACAATTCAAGAAGAATTGGTTCCATATGAAAGACATGTAGTTTTGAACCTATAGTTCAAATGCTTGAAAGTATAAAGTCAAAGATATGTATAATCAGTTTTCTTTATCTTATTTATCTAGCATGACATGGAAAACTTGATATGCATCTAAAGTCTATTATATGGCTTATATGACTTAACTTGAAAGATTCAAGTTGCTTGAAGCATATGCAATTCGTGGTCCTGAAATACCACATCCTAAGTGCAATTTGTGTACATATGTATCTTGCTATAACTATAAGCATGATGGCATTGAGATACATCTATGGAGATATTGAAGAGTTATTCCACGACATTATATGAAGATGTTCATATCTATCAAGAATGATGATTTCAAGGTGCGGAATATTTATTCAAGTCAATATGGTTGATTTGTCAAACGTCTACCAAAGATCGTTTTGAAGATGATGCACAAGATTGGAATGCAAATGCTCAAGGATATAAATTGATGTACTCATTAGGGGGAGTTAATGCGCGTTGCACTCTTTTTCCCTTACAAGGTTTTGTCCCACTGGGTTTTCCTTGCAAGGTTTTTAACGAGGCAACCAATAGGCGCATATTCAAACATGTGTACTCTTTTTCCTTTCTTTAATTTTTCCCAATGGGTTTTGGTTTTAAGGTTTTATGAGGCACATTATTGAATAGACATTCAAGGGGGAGTGTTATAAAATAGAAGTCTATTTAGAGTGAATGTCTAAGAGTTTTAGCTTGAAGCTAAGTCATTCCTCTTCCTATAAATAGAGGGGTCTTACCCCATTGTAAATCACCCCAAGTATTAATAAGAATACTTCTCTCTCTCTCCCAATTCTCTCTCTATTTGCTCTTGTTCTTGAGTTATTGTTCTTGTCTTTTATATTATTTCATAACAGAAACTAACATTTAAGTTGACGTGGTAAACTTAATTTGTAAAACAAAAATAATACTAACAATTTTGAGCACTTTTATCTTTGATATTTTTTTCTTTCTATTGGTTATAGGAGGTTACTTTGTGAGACTTCCTCCTAAATAAGAGCCCCCTTCATAGTTAATAATAGGAAAATTTTCATATTAGAACTACTAGGCTTCAAAAAGTTTGTCAAAAAAACACAAATTGGAATTTTAGAAATAGTATAGTATAAGAGTCGATTGGCGTTAACATACAAATTTGAAAGAAAGAGGATAAAATTTATTTTAACTAAGTGGACATTAGAACCTCCCCCCCCCCCCCCCCCGGCCTTCTTATTTTTCATTCGTTCCAATAAAGACGAATAAAGAAAGAAATAATTCGGTTAAGTAAGTAATTCTTCGAAGTAGAATAGAATAAACAAAGATGAAACCATGATAATCACTTTATAGTTTTACCGAGTTACCATGATCAGAAAGAAATGCTAGAGTAAATCGAAGGAATAATCACCGGAGTGGATACGAAATTCTTAAATAAGACTATTATAATTTTTTAAAACTATACAATTTTTAATTTTTTTTTAATTTCTTACTCAAACACGTCTTTTAAATTATTTTTATTTAATCTTGCAAAAACTTATTCTCATTTATATAAGGTGCACGACAGAGTACGTATCTTAAGACTAGTATGTATGTATGTATGTATGTATGTATGTATGTATGTATGTATGTATGTATGTATGTATGTATGTATGTATGTATGTATGTATGTATGTATGTATGTATGTATGTATGTATGTATGTATATACCTTAAGACTAGTATAATATATATATATATATATATATATATATATATATATATATATATCTTTGATCTCGATAGTGTATGTATACGATTATTATGGATTAGGCCATACGACTTCGACATGACTCGTGTCTGTTGTCATTCGGAGTCCGATTTCACACTTAATGTGTCTCTCATGACTTGAGGATTTATAATACTCCACCAGTTTCAATTTATATGAACTTGTTTGACTGGACATGAAATTTAAGAAAATATAAGCACTTTTGGAATTTGTAGTCGTAAAAAATCAAAAATGGGTCCAGAGTATTTATGTGGTTATAAAAGCTTCTCATTAAGAGTAGAAGTATAAGTTTAAGCGAAATTGTTATCAAATCCCTTACTGCTGAGATTAATATGTGAAATTGGGAACTTCTTAATTATTATTTTGATAAATGGTCATTTAATTATTGCCTCTTATTCCATTGTTACCGTTGCATTTTATGCCTATTAAATAATCTTGCACATTATGTATATTGCCCACTAGTAAGTGTCGAAGTCGACCCCTTATCACTACTTCGAGGTTAGACTAGATATTTACTGAATATATATTGTTTAAGTACTCAAGCTATATTTTTGTACTTGTTGTGCAAATTCTGAGGCGGGTGCATCTGGAGTTCGTCCGGACGCGTATCCATATTAGCCGGAGGCTTAGTGATGAGCTGCTTTCCCATGCTCCGTTTTGCAGTACCTGGAGCCTCTTCTTGTTATGTTTTTATTATTTCTATCTACTTTGTCTTAGACAATAATTCTTAGATAATTTTATATATTCTACTAAATACTCATACACTTGTAACACCAAATTTTAAGAATATTCTAGTAGAAATTATATGGTTTTGTGTATTAAATTTACTATTTTAATCTTTCGTTATTTTACGCTTTACATTACTACAATCATTCATCGTTCTCTTATTAAATAAAAAACAATTACTTTAAAAATATTAAAATGAGAAATCAAGTGGATAATTTACTATTAGCTTGTCTAGCAGTTATACTGATGTCATCACGATGTATATTCAAATTTGGGTACTAACAGTTTCAGTTGAAAAGTCAAAAGTTAATTGAGTAATTATCCATCCTAAACTTAGCTCGAATTATTAGTATCCTTTTCGAATTATGTCCGCTCTTAATTATCCCCGTCAATTTGATGTTTTGAGAATCATTACCCCTTAGACGCTGATTGCCACGTAGATTTTTTTTGTATAAGTGACTTTTTTTAAAAATAAAATATATTCGTACCTTTTTAAGAATGTTACATTTTTAGATAATTTTTCTCGAATACGATTTTATAATAAAACTTGCATAGAAGTACATTATTTAGGTTTAATATTTTTATTTGGCCAAAATAATAAAATTTTAATTAATCTTTTTTTGAATTTGACCTGCAAATAAAGATTTATACAATTAAAATAAATAGTCAAGACATCTAAAAATTATAAAAAATACATAGTTTGAAATTAATTATTTTGGTTATAATTTTTTATATAGCTCTAAATTACGGTGCTCTAATTCTTTTTACATATTTTACCTAAAAAAGTAAAAATACACAGTTGAAATAATGCAAGTGCTTAATTTTATTTCTTTTAATTGTACATTCTTATTATTTTTCTTTCGATGCATTGCAATTGCACACTCTTTTTATTTCTTCTTTCGATGCATTGCAATTGCACACTCTTTTTATTTCTTTTTTTGATGCAATGACTATTTATTTCAACTGTATTATACTTTATAGGTAAAATCTGTAAAAAAGAATAAAAATTAGTGCACCATAATTTAGAGCTATATAAAAATTATAGCCAAAATAATTAATTTCAAACTATGTATTTTTTATAACTTTTTAGATGACTTGACTATTTATTTTAATTGTATTAATCTTTGTTTTCCAGTCAAATTCAAAAAACAAATTGACTAAAACTTTATTATTTTTGGTAAATAAAAAAATATTTATCATAAATAATGTAGTTCTATCCAAATTTTTTGATAATATTGGAAAAAATTTATTTTAAAAAGTAATATTCTTAAAAAGGTAAAAATATATTTTATTTTTCAATAAAATATCACATATGTAGGAAATTCATGTGGCAGGCGAGTGTAGCCATACTTCTTGCTATTAGGGAGTAATGACTCTCAAAATGTTAAATTGAGAAAAATAATTAATATCGAATATAATTTAAAGATGATACTAATAATTTATGCTAAGTTTAGGAATAGTTTAAACTTTAAAATATTTTAGCTAATTACAATTGATTGCAATAGCTAATAGTTCATGCTCAATATGTGCAAACTACACGTAACCTTATGTCATTTCACGCGAGCACAGCCTGTTGTCCTTTTTCGTCCATCAAGAATACACACACTCCCCTTTCACACTCTCACTCTCCCTTTCTTACTTACTCCTTCCATTTGTCCTATAGCTTACTCTGCATTCTCTTCCTAAAATCCTAATGGAGCATCCATTCTTCATCAATGGCCCTCCCTCTAACCGACCTGAAGCATTGCGTTGGCTATCCATCGCTGAAAAGCTCTTAACGAATCGTGACCTAGTTGGCAGCAAATCATTTGCGACCCGTGCCCGTGAATCCGACCCGACATTAGCACCTGCTACCGACCAAATACTCGGTATCGTCGATACTTTAAGCGCCGGCGACAAACGGGTTAACAACCACCACTTAGACTACTACACTATTCTCCAAATCCCTCGTAACCAAACCCAAAATGCCGACTTCATCGCTGATCAGTATCGCAGATTTGCTCTTCTTCTTAACCCTCAGAACAACAATTTCCCCTTTTCGGATCAAGCTTTTCGCCTTGTTGTTGATGCATTCTCAGTTCTTTCTAACCCCTTGAGAAAAAGTATGTATGATAAGGAGCTGGGTTTCTTCCTTAACCTTTACCCAGTTGCTTCTACACCTACCCCTGTGAATTTTGTGCATCATAGTGCATATCCTTCAATACCCAGTTCAAATGCAGACCAAATGTTTGTGAATTTGCCCAGTCAAGATCAAGGGTCACATGCTGCTGAAGTGAGCTTTAGTAGAGACCCACAAGATGGAGTTTCTATGCCAGTCGAATTTCTGACTCGTGAACAAGAAACTGTGACCTCTATGGCAGGCTCGGTTACAGAGCAACAACATCAGCAACCACAACAACCTGTAACATTTCTGAGACAACAGGCACAACCACCAGTGACGTCTATTTCATTTGCAAACACAGATGAACAACCTGCGACATTCTTGAGTTTGAACCAACCACAGCCAGTAACCTCTGTGAGAAGCTTAAATACAGAATACCCACCATTTGGTATGGAGTTGAGCTCGACACGAGGTACAGAACCAATGGTTTCTGTAGAGCAGCATGGGAATCAACACCCCCCAGAAAGGAATGAGAATGTGGTGGGGAACAATGAGAACAGGTCTGCTAGTACTAGTGATAATGTGAGTAATGCCAACAAGAAAGAAGGAAATGTAGATGCTTCAGATAATAGGATACGCAGTTTCTGGACTGCATGTCCTTATTGTTATATTATGTATGAGTTCCCTTTGGAGTATGCTGATTGTACTTTGCGGTGTCAAAATTGTAAGAGGGCTTTTCAAGCTGTAGCAATTGCGTCCCCTCCACCAATTATTGATGGAAAAGACGCTTATTTTTGTTGTTGGGGATTTATGCCTTTAGGATTGTCTTTGGAGAATTTTGAGAGAAATAGAGATAGTGGTTCGAGCTGGTCTCCATTTTCGCCTATGTTTACTTGCCCGCATGTTGGGGGGGATGGAGGGAGTAATATACATAATCGTGTTGTTGGAGGACATAGTAATGTGGATAATCTTGGCGCTTTGCATAATGCAGATGCAACGATCAGTGGGGATGGACGAGAGCATTTTTCTCCAAGAATATACGTTGATGATGATGATGATGTGTTTGTTGAGGTGTCGGAGGCAGGTGAGGAGTCTGATGAGGATTGGAATCGGGATAAGGAGAGAAACAAAGCTAAGAGTGGGAAGTGGAAGAGTGCAAGGACGGGAGCCCCAAGTAAAAATGCCAAGAAACAGCAAGCTGTTAAGGCAAAGAACGTTGAAGGGAATAATGATGTCAATTTGCGAGATGGTTTAGCAACTCAAGATGGTGTAGAAATGTCACATGTTGTGGCAGTTGAGTCAAATAAGAAAGGTATTGCAAGTAAGACAAGAAGGCTACCTGGGAGGGTCGCAAAACACTTTGGGAGTTTGGATTTGAATGTGGAGTTCAGTAATGATGCTGAAGAGCCTATAGTTCAGACGAGCCACGAAAATGAAGCAGGAGAGGGAGAGGATGACACTGTTGAAGTGAATTGGTTTTTTGAAGGTCTTGATGAATTTCTTAGCAGTCTTCCTATACTCGATGTTGTGGATGGTGATAAGGTTGAGGCTGCCTAGTGAAGTAAGATACTTTTTTTATCGTAGTTGTAGCTTTGATTTTGTCTTTTGTATGCTGTAGTTAAGAATGGTGTAGAATTACTTAGGCATTGGCCTTAATATTTCTACTGTAATGCTAATGTATAACTATTCTCTTTCGAAATAGCTGCAGGAATCAGTTTATTGCCTCTATCTGCATACTTATTAATCTTTGTTCTTCCCCGAAATATATTTCTTAATTCGTCCTTTCCCAAATATTTATTTTTTTCATTTTTAAGAAATGAAATAGGTCTGTAATGGCCTCATTCGCCCACTTTCTGAGTGTTGGAAAACGAAGTTGAATCGCAACTTGAACTCCTTTCTATGTCTATTTTTGCAGGTGATTGATAGCGCTTAAGTGCTATTTTTCCTTTTGCTTATCAGGAGCTAGAAGTTGAGGATCTTATTGGTTAAAAATATTTATTGCAATGTGATAAATACTTTTAACCAATAAGATCCTTAACCTGCGGCTTCAGCTAAGCAAAAAAAAGTAGTCATTGCACGTTGACGACCAAATATTTTGGTACTTTAGTTCTGTCCCTTGTTGCAGCATGCCAGATCAATATTTTCAATATCTTTAAGACTAACCATTTCGGTCGGGGTTGCTCTGAAATGCTAGGCTCCAACTTAAGCAAAATACTCTCATCTGACTGTACTCTTTACAAATATTCATCCGCTTTGGTAAAGCAACTATGTACCTTTCAGTCTGTACAGTGTAAAGAGCTTTGTAAAGCGATTCATATCGATTACTTAACGCCGTCTTCCCTTCTAGTATCCCTGTCCCATTAAGGTTTTATATGTGATGGTTGCTTTGATTTTGAAGTCCGTTAAAAACTGATTCAGCTAGTTGATTATGATCTCCCAACTATTTTACAATGATATATCCATGTTTGAGATTGACTGCTGGTTTTGATGTTTCTTCTTCATATTCTTAAATGATAACCTTCTTTAGCTGATACAAATATGCTGCTCATTTTCCTTCATTTTCTCATGCAAAATTTAGAAATGCTAAATATGTTAAGATGAGGTTGAGCAAAGTTACGCAGTGAAAAGTATTAACGAGTTGTAGAAAGTTGTTCTTCAGTTTCCTTGCAATCTATGCAGTTCTGCTCCTACTTGCTAGAGGCTTTGAATTTGAAAGAAGTTTACATATCTCACTCTTTGGTTCATCTTTCTGATGTTGGCTAGTAGGTTAAGAATTTGAAGGAAGTTTACATATCCCACTCTTTGGTTTATCCTCCTAGTATAATATGGCTCTATTGTGCGTAAGCTAACTCGAACACCACGGTTATAAAAAAAATTTATTTTGTGGTAGCACATTTTTTTCTGACTGTAATCACCCAAGGCCTTGGTCTAATGGTAAAAGCGTAGCTTGTCATATGTGGTTTGATGCACATTAGTTTGAACCCTATCATAAATGAGCATGGTATTATAGTGGAGAAGAGTAGAGGAACGAGATCATTATTCATCCAATTTCAAACCAAGCGCGGTTCGCCCTCAGGGATTTTTCAGTTATCGGGAAAAGAAATAGATGACATTAACTAGCAGGAATGTCATGAAAGAAAGATCGACTACGTTACTCCATCCCAAGAAAGTTTCTTCACTCTCTTTTTCGTTCCTACTCTTAAGATATTGTCACTTTCCTTGATGAGAAATGTAATAAGAGTATACTTGTTCAAAAATCATATAAGATTCGTCTTGTTTCAAACAGAACGTTAAACCCATTAAAGAATTATTTTTTATTCTAGGTTCTTTTTATACAATACTCTGTTTTAAAAGGCAGAATTGAGACTCGCCTCCCGGCAAAGCATTCGTAAAACGCCTCTGGACTTCTGTATAGGGCTCAGTTCCACGAGCCTTACCCTCGGCCAGCCCCAGACACGCCCAACGCCCAGCTTACCGGGCTCATCTAATAGAACTTTATGCAATTGCATGTAACTAACCTTGTAAATCTTCAATTTTTTTAATAAATCGTTGATTATTCAAAATTACTTTTTTCTTAATCATTAAGTTGAGAGTATTTTATGTCATAATTAAAATAAAAATTATTGCACGTTATCCACTAAGATTGCTATGATAGTAAATTTTATAAATATTTCATTTAAAAATTATTTATTTATGAACTTTTGTTATGTCTTTACTATATACTAGTCCATATTCTTTTTTATAATTATTTTTCTAAATATTATTTTTTTCACGTCTACGAGATACCATATTTATTAATTTAATAGCTCGGTATTAGCTCGTAACTATTTTACAAATTACAAATAATTACTTATCATGGTATTGTATGATAAATTATGTGTTACTTTATTAACTTGCTGAAACCTACAAATAAATTAATCATATTTAAACATGGTGAATGCTAGAGAATCATATTTAAATTCTGAATTATATTTTTATATAAATCCTCTCTCAAATAGAAAGCATATTAATCAAAAGGAGTATTTTAAGAAAAATATTAAATTATAATTCAAATTCTTTCAAGATTCATTACTCCTTAAGAGATACATATAAGATTTCATATCAAATATATTACTTTTGATGTTTGAATTATAACGATGTTGTAGCTAATTTGTATATTATGATATATGTCATACTTTTTGTATTATTCATAGTTGAATTATAATTTATAAATATTTCAAATAGATTATTTGTTATAATTTTGTGAAATGTAATTTTTATAACTATTTTTTTTTAATTTTATACTATCTTATTCTTGAAGTTAGTAAACTTTAAAGAGCCGTTAGACTTACACCTCATGTCTCAAGGCTTACGCCTCACCTCATCAGAGATAAAACGCCTCGTCTTACACCTCCATATTTTAAAATATTTGATATAATATACTCGTAACTAACAGTATTATGTCAAAATAAGACTGGTTTTATAGTAGGATAGAATTTGAAAGTGTGTTCAGAATAATTATTTTCGAGAGGGCAGCCACAATGATTAGAATGGAACTTCAAGAAGTAGCTAAACTCCAAGATATCTCATGGAGGTAAAAGGTCTTATGTCACGGTCTAAAACCCATTAATATCGTGATGATCTCAAACTCAACTTATTAGGTAAGCTAAATTGTCTAAGCTACTATGACAAAGAGAAATTATCAATATTATAAGTGACAATGCAAAAGAATTTAATACAGCTATCCTGAGGATTGGTAGTACAAGTAATGAGCCATTATAATTTAGATTTATAAATCAGTAAAATGAATAAATATAACATTTGTTTGAAAGTTACGTGAACAGAAATGAAATCCTAAGCTACCATGAACAAAAGGAAAGCATGAATCCAATACGCTAGTGTATCTCTAATGCAAAGCTCCATTATTACAGCTATTCAGTTCCAAATTTTGCACGCAAGGTGCAGAAGTGAAGTATGAGTACAACCGATCTCATATATTCAGTAAATATCTTAACAAACCTCAAAGAAATAGTGACGAGATTTTTGAGTCGAAATATACTCATTAGTTAAATAACTTGTGCAATACATTAAAGACGGGCAATATGAAGTATATCAGAAACAACAACTATTATCTCATCAAAACAAGTGATAAAAGTACAATACAAGTAAAAGCTTAGCTTTAACAACAAGTCACCAAATAGAATCACACACGTATGGCACCTCATCCCCATATTATTAATCACCATGCATAGCAAAGACCTTGTACCACAACATAAGTCATGCGCGCACTACAAAGACCTCGTACTATAATATAAATCACACTTGCACGACAAAGATCTCGTGCCACAGTAATCTAATTCTATATCAATTGCTAAATTATGCATTCAAAAGATCTTATCAAAAAATCAAATATATTAATGCATGATGACAACATTCTCAACTCGCCAGTCCGATATACTACCAATAATTCAACAAAATACGAGATAACAACTCCACCAAGGAAAAATCCATCTTGGTAACCAGATCATCAAGTAGTAACAGAGACATATATTATTGTGTTAGAAACAACACAACAAGTTATGTAAACATGCATGACGCACATAAAGAAGTCATATGGCCAACTTGAATGCCCTTGTTGTACCACCACACACTCTTAATAAATAAAAATTGCCCCCGCTATCATATAACATCCTCACAATGGCGCCCTTATCTTGTCGCATGTGTATAAGCCAACCTTATCTCACCGCATGCGCATCACAGTTGAAATGCCTCCCTTGTGTTGTCGCATGTGCATCTAGTCACCCTTATCTCGCCGCATGCGCATCACAAATGAAATTCCTCTTATGTTACCACATGCGCATCTACAATCAATCCGCAAAATATGTCTACATGTGCCACAATTATCATACTATGCAAGATAATAATTTATCATCGAGAGGCACATCCTCATAACTCATTAATAAACCGCACAAGGACATGATAACAACAAAAAGTGGATAAAGTATGACTATAGTTAAATCGAGTATAGCAACCAAGTACAAGTAGTCATACAAAATATCACATATGTAGCACAGAATGTACACATCCCAATCAAGACACTTTATAAAAATAAGTCCGGGTGGGTGTTCATAACTTACGTGGATCTATCTCCGAGGCAAATACAGCATAAGTCTCAAGATTTTTTCATCATTTTCAAAATAAGATACCAATAGCCTCAACAGTTTCCAAGCATGGTTTATAATACTCACAAAGTCGATTAATTTAATAACACCTAGAATCAAGTAAAATACACTATCAAATCAAGAAAAAAGTAAGCTAGAATCTACCCCATGGCACATGTATATACGCTCGTCACTTCCTGCATGTAGAAAAACAATATCAATTAATAGAAAAGATTTCCTCAACCAAATCTAGGCAATTACCTCAAACAAGCCAAATTAATACTCAAAAATAGATTTTTCCTTAGAGGCAACCTCCGCTCAGCTCAAATCTAGCCTAAAGCGACTTGATAACATCAAATAATGCAAAGAGAATTTATTTCAATTAATAAAGTTATTTTTTTACTCAAATCCCAAAAGTCAACTCCGGGTTCGCGCAGTTGAAACTCGACTCGAGGGGTAGATATCGACTACCCATAACCCCACGAGTCCAAATATATGATTAGTTTTCAAAATCGAGTACAATTCGATTCTAGAATCCTAAAACTTTTATTTTCAAAATATGGTTTAAAAAAAGCCGCAAGAACTCCCTTCAAATTTCATGATTTTGATGTTAAAATCCATTGAAAAATCATGTTATAATATAAATTGTGTAAAAAATCACTTATCCAATAGCATGTATAAAAATCTCCCGGCAAAAATCACCTCTCACCAAGTCTAGGGCACAAAATGTGATAAAGTGAGACTCTGTCCTGAAAAACACAATGTATAACCAGCTGCAAATGTCGCATTTGCGACCACCGCAAAAGCATAAAGGCTCACAAAAATAAACCCTGATAGACCCAACAAATATCGCATTTGCAACAAAATATTTCACCATATCCCCTAACCACATGACCAGTCACAAAAGCAACACACAATCTCGCAAAAGCGGACACCTCAACAATCGCAAATGCAACGTAATCTTCGCAAATGCGAAGTCCCTGTCCAGCAGCCATGATTCGCAATTGCTACCACCATTACACAAATGTGATGGTCGCATTTGCCACCTTCTCATCCAAATGCGAGAAAACCACAACCAACACAACTCAACTTAGAAAAATAATCTGAAACAAAGCCCAAACTCTCCAGAATCCCTCGGGACCCTATCCTATCATACCAACAAGTACATAAGCATCATAGGAACTCATTCACATGCTCGAATCATCAAAATAACATATATAACCACAAATTGAACCCCAAAACATATCAAAATCCTAGTGAATATCAAGAACTTCCAAAATCACAATCAAGGATCTGATTCCCATCAAACCAACTCGGAATGAGAACAAACTTTACAAGTTCCAAATGATGAAACATACCTATTCCATGTCTCAAAACAAAAATCCGAACCCAATAGCCACAAAGTCAACTCTTTGTCAAACTTATAAAATTTCTAAACCTTCAATTTTACAAACTTTCGCCAAAAATAGGCAAAACAACCTAAGAACCTCTTAATCAAAATTCACATATACGCCTGTATCCAAAATCACCATACAAACCTATTGGGATCACCAAAATATGAATCCGGGACCGTTTATACAAAAGTCAAACATTGGTCAACTCTTTAACTTAAAGCTTCCAAATTTAGAATTTCTCTTCCAAATCAATCCCGAACGTAAGTCACGATACATTGTATAAATATGCTCAAGACCTCAGACTGCCGAATGGAATGATAAAGCTCAAAACAACAGTTTGGATCATTACATTCTCCCTCAATTAAAGATACGTTCGTCCTCGAACGAGCCAAGAGTCGTTTCAAAGCCATCAAATCACTATATAAACTCACCATACATATATACATAGGTAATCCCACACTACCTCAATCTATAAAATCCTATCAACACAATCTCAACCGAAGATTCTTCCTTTATCCTTAACCGTCAAACCTTCGAACCAAATTTCAACTTCCAAGACACCTCCTAAGATCTTATTCTCAAATATATGCACTCTATCAATGTCACGACCCGGAATTTCCACCCTTGGGATCGTGATGGCGCATAATATTTTACTTGCCAGGCAACCCAATGTTAGAATAATTTTATCCCTTTCTAACAGTTCAAATTAAATAATAATCAAGAAATTGAAATAACTGAAATAAATAGGAAATAGAGTGAATAAGACAAAATAACAATGATATCAGAATACCATCTTAGAACTAGTGTCACAAGTGGACGAGCCTAGAAATATATAAATAATGGTCTAAATGAAAGTAAAACCATAAGCAATGAAATAAACAACTAGGATACGATGGAAAGGGACTTCAAGGGTGCGAATGCGGAGTAGTTGTACCTCAAGTCTCAGTTGGGCTATCGATCCGAGCTATCTACTGACCGCCGCTAGGACCGACTTCAAAATTTGCACAAAGATTGTAGAGTATTGTACGAGTACAACCGACCCCATGTACGCTGCAAGTGCTAAGCCTAACCTCGACAAAGTAGTGACGAGGCTAAGGCAATTCACTTACAATAACTTGTACACAGTATAACAATAATAATAACATAAAGAGAGTGCAGGAAAAGCAGGGCAGTTAACTTATGAAAATACACACAATCCTCGAAATTAGTAAAACTAGAAACATTAGTCCTCAAATATCATATGAAAACAGTGAGATCTAATACAATGTAATAATGAATGCACACACAATATTCATTGTGGCACGCAATTCAATCCTACCGTACAAACACAATTCTCCCTTATTTCACCATATCAATATCAAGAATAACGAGTAAAATATGTAGTGGTGCAACCTGAACCCACCATATAATCAGAATAAATATCATAATCCTCCCTCATTTTACTATATCACTATCACATATAAATTTTATTGCAGTGTTCAACCCGATCCCACCATATCAATGTCAGTCCTCCCTTATTCCTCTCATTGCGACGTGCAACCCCATCCATAAATAAAATTATTATATGAAGTCAACTATACAACTAAATTTACAAGAATCTCTACGATGAAAGAATATGAAAGCGAATCCACAAAAGGAGCCTCGTACCAAATCAAAAGAATGCTACAATTGATACAAAGCAACAAGACAAGCCGATCAAGATAGTTAAAGTGTATAAGTAAGACAATTAAGGCAAGTAGCAATTAATCATGGGATCATGGGATAAACGAACATTTTAATACGATAATAATAAGTGAGAAGTAGAAAGTTAAGGTATAGTGTCACGCCCCGAACTCGGGGGCTGAGACCGGCACCCGATGCCTCACCTATCCGTGTGTACCAACTTGCGACTAAGGAACTCTAAACATATAATATCATACTTTGTACATGGGCCACATTGCAAGAAAATTGCAAATGCTGACTAAACATTAATATAATGCTGGGCCGACAAGGTTGTCATAACTATTACAACTGACAAACCAACCAAATAAACATAAAAGGCCTATAAGCCCAACATGCTGCACTAACTGACAGGATATGTCTACAAGCCTCTACTAATGGATATACTCTGATCGGAACAAGGCCATAGTCTACTCATAACATATATACATATATATACAAGATGTACATAAAGCTCTAGACCCGGCAACTCCAAGGGGTATGGAGCCTACCGATCAAGCTGAACTTGGGCTACTCCTAATGAAGCGGTCTACCCGTCTGTCTGTCTGAACCTACACGCATGAAATGCAGTGCCCCCAGAAAAGGACGTCAGTACAAAATAATGTGCCGAGTATGTAAGGAAATATACTGAAAGCTAAACTGAATTGATAATATAACAACTAAAAGCAAGCGGAAGTCAAAGATAATCTGAAGATATGCTTACTTGCTGCTACTGACTCAACTCTCTCAATATAGTAAGTAAAATAGTTGTCCGACCTTATAAGCTCGGTATATATATATAACTGTTCTACCGTAGTAGGCTCGCTCATAAGCACTCAGCAATTTCAGGCTCTGTATCTCGGCCAACTGGGCTCACTCATAGGTGCTCGACCACAGTAGGCTCGGTATATATCTTACCATCTGATAAGAGGTTGTCTAATAGAGGGCTTTCCATCGATTATAGCTCGATGTTAATAAAAATACTGTATATATAGACTCTTGCTCTCTTGACTGGAAGTAGGAAATACTCAATTGAGTATTGTACTTACAAGACTAGGAAAAATATACGTAAATTTCGGGATATGAATTTTTCTTTATGTCTTGTTATCAAACTCGTGTAATTATGGTATCATGCAAAATGAAGGAAGAGCTTAGCCTTAACATATCTGAACCGATTTTCTTTTCTGAAAATACGTAATAGAGGATCGAAGTAGAAAAAATTCGTATGATATTCTTGAGAAAGATTGTACCGGCCTTCTTTGAATTAGAATTTCACGTTGCACCTTATAGCATTTCATAGACACGGTGGTCATTGTTATTTCTCTCTTAATAATGTTGGAATGTCATTTTACTTAGTCTTAGAAAAATTCCTTACGTTAGTGATAGATAGACAAACTATCTATATGTGTAAACAAGATGGCCTTTTGCCTTATGACTAATTTTATGAATTTTACCACTTTGGCTTAGTCTATGCCATGTTCTAATCCCCAAAAGACACTTATCCACTTAATATTATAATTCTCTCCACAATTAGTTAATTACCTACATAATTAAAAATTATTTCAAATTACTTAGAATATCACTCACTTTTAACACACTTTATACACTTTACTATCATGGTCATGTGGTACCTTGTATGGTTCTAGTCGATAAGTACCGGGTATTTTATCTCAGGCTGTATTTTATCTCAAAATGTCAAACTTCAACAGAAATTTATTTTCTTCAATTTTCTTACCCTCTCGTCTTCACAAATTTATTCATTACTTGTTTGAAATAGTATAATGCTTATAATCTCCAAATAGTCTTGCCCTCGAATAGAGGTTAATTATCTAATGATAATTTCTCATAATCTAATACTACATGGCATAATATCGACGTAATACTGTGGGGTGTAACACATAGGAAGCAACTTAAAGCATACAATAGTTAAGACACTAAATAAATTAATTAGTGAAACATGAAAATGATGGAAACAATTATTTTGATGATGTATATACGCTCGTCACCTCACATATAAGCCTCTAGACATGTAATTCACATAACACATAGTTCAAGGGTTCCTGATTCCTCAAATCAAGGTTATACCCAATACTTACCTCGCTCCACAAGCAAATCAAAGCTCAATTGGGGCCTTTACTCTAAACTTTGCCTCCAAACCAATCAAATCTAACCAAAATCGGTGTAATATCAACACACAATGCTAAGGAAATAAATTATATTCATAAAGTTAAGGTTGTTACACTTTTTTCAAAAAGTCAACAAAAGTCAAGATCAGGTTCGCTTGTCAGAACCGGAGATTAAAACTAAAACTTTGATTGCCCATTATCCTCGAGCTTAGATATGTAATTTATTTTAAAATCTGACCTCAATTCGAGATGCTTATCCCAAATTTACAAAAATCCCTAATTTTATCCTAATCCCTAATTTCTACTATAAAAATCCTAGATTTGATGTTTAAAATACTTGAAAAGTAATGGGCAATGAAAAAAAGAATAGATTAGAGTTGCTTACCAAAGAATTTAGGAAGAGAAATTCTTGAAAAAAACCGCCTCTAGGGTGTTTAGGGTTGAGAGATTGAAAGAAATGAGCTAAATCACGTTTTCCCCTCTTTTAACAGTTGTAGATGTTACAATTGCGCTTTCTTGTTTGCAATTGTGAACATTGCAAATGCGAGAACGAGGTTGCAAATATGAATCGTTCTTAGAAGGTCAGTCCTGTGTGATGTTTTAGTCACAAATGCGAATCTATACCTTTCGCAAATGCAGAACATTCCTTCCCATATGTGAAGGTAGCCCATGACACACTGAGTCGCAAATGTGACTTAACCTTCGCAAAAGTGGCAGCAGCAAGTTCGCAAATGCGAACATTTACCTTGCAAATTAGAGACTCCCCCAATCCATCCTTTGCTTACAAATACGAAGCCTTGTTCTCAAAAGCGAGGCTCGCAAATGCGAGATATGCAGAAGAGAAGTTGCAATAGTGAGGCATGAGTTATTCTTCATATTCCAAAATTACTCTGTAGATTATCCAAAACTCACCCAATCCTCTTGGGATCCAAACCAAAACATGCATACAAGTGTAATGACATCATACAAATTTGCATGCGCGATCTAAATACCAAGATGTAAGGCCCCATAAAAAGTTTACCTAGAATCCAGGGTTTCGTGATGCCAAGATAGGCTTATGTGTTTGATGAGTACAGAATTGTTGGGTTGAAAAATGCTGTGGGAATTTGAAGAAAAGTTTTTGTAGAATAGGGAATTTTTGCGATTCATTATGCGAACGTAGAACTATTCCACGGACCGTCGATCCACCATAGAGTGAATAAAAAAATGGCCAATATTGAAGGTCATTTTGTGGTCAACTATGCGACCGCATAATAGTTTCATAGGCCGCACTTCCATTGAAAAATTGGCATGAAGAAATTCTTAGGATGATTCTACGGTCCATTTCATGCCTACATAGTTTGTCTACGGGCCACAGACTGAACTAGGGCAGCACAATTTTTGGCATCGCATGTCTATTATGCGGGACACTATGCTACCATAAAGCTGTGTTAGGAGGACAATTTTCTGATTTTATAACCTGATCCCATTTTTATAAAACAACCTTAGGAGTCAAAATCGAAGGTTCAAACTGATATTTTAGAGAGAGAAAAGTGGTCTAGAGTGAGGAGGAATTCCTAAGTCATTTTTAAATCAATCTTTACCTCTTCATCCAAGAGTAAGATTCTAGCTCTAGCCTTCTATTTCAAATTTTGGGTTGGTAATATGTAATGGGGAAGAAGGTTTTGAGAATAAGAGTTATTATTTATGCACATGTAGTGGTAGGGAGGTTGTCGAGTATTTGTGGGTGGCCAATTGAAGTGGGGAATTGATTTTGGGGTAAGGGAATCCACCATAGGAGGACCTTGAAACGTTAATGCGCACACAGTGCTTGATAAGATGCTCAAATGAGTTGAATCCCTGAGAATCCTTCTATTTATAATTAAATTTTGTCATGTTTTTAATTAGATTGAAGTCTCTAGGAGATACGGAATGTTGTAGTAAAATAAAGAAATCTCAATCAAGGTATGTTGGCTAAACTCCTCTTTAGAATTGAATTCCATGATGTCCTCGTAAATTGCGTTTATGATTGGCTGAAATTCATACTAAACTTGATTATTCTAGTATAAGAGTTGTGTTGAAAGACATATATACTCAATATATGATCCAAATATTTCCATCATATTGTGATTTCCTCAGAGTATGTAATCTAGTATGACCAATGTATCAAAGGTGTTGTGAGTTAAAAATCATCTTTCAATTGCGAGTTAGTATGCTTAATTGTGGAAGAGAAACTCAATGTGATTAAGACCCTTATTGCTCATGTATATATACACTTAAAGTCTTAATTTGAAATTCCCATATTGACTATGAACCATGATGATGCTTGAAAGTTAAAAGGATGAGTACGAAATATGACATATGGCCGACGTGCCGATAATGATATTACAATTGTGGCGACTAGTGCCAATGAAATAGAAAGATATTTGCAAGGTTGTGAAATGAGTTGTAAGTCCTTTAAATAATAAATATTTTGGGAGTATCAGGGTCTTGTATCTCTTTTTCTTTGTATATAGCAATTTGAGGTATAGCCTGGGCCTTGTTGCCAGAACTATCGTAGCTCTCTTATGGTTCTATTAGAGGTTTCGTAGACATAGTGTGGGTTGTATTCTGTTCTAAAAAAGTTGAACTAAAGATGTTGTGATTGTATCGCATGCTTCAACATATAAACTATGAATGTGCAGTGTAATGTTTTGGCGACTTATTAATAACGTAACTAATGGTAATGAACTAGTGTTGTTGACATGACCTCTCATTGTCTAATTAATGAAACATAATTTTTCTTTATTCATGGGTGAGTTGGGTAGAAGATATTGTGCAGGCTTGGTTGACCAGGATATCTCGGTTGAATGTTGATTGCGCTCTCCGAGGTTGGTATGTGACACAAAATAACACATAGAACTATAAATCAGACACCATAACAAATAAATTTTTCAAGGAAACTTAAAAACTTTCAATTTTTAACAGGACGTTCAAAGCACATCAAATCAACCCCATTTTGCACCAAATTTTAAAAAAGTCATAAATACTAAAATGAACCTATACCAAGCTATAGAACCGTAATCCGAACACAGTAGTAATAAAGTTAATGTACGGTCAAACGTAGGAATTCTTTAAAATTTTCAATTACTAGTTTTTAAAAAATTACGTCAAATTAAGTTAGGGACTTCCAAGTTTGATTTCGGAGATGCGCCCAAGTCCCTAATCACGACATAGACCCACCGGGACCGCCAAAATACTAATCCGGGATTGTTTACACAAAACGTTGACCGTAGTCAACTCAAATGAGTTTTAAGGTATGATTTCATATTTTCATCAATTTTCTCATAAAAAGTTTCTAGAAAAAGGACATGGACTGCGCATGCAAATCGAGAAAGGCTAAACGGAGCAATTCGAGGTCTCGGGACAAAACAATGAAGGGTAAAACTGATAATGACCTATCGGGTTATCGCAATCAATCTCAAAAAGCTACAACACATCATAAATATATTCGTAAGATATAACCACACAATGTGATCCATTGTTCGTATGCCCATAACATATCTCTAACCACAATAGCTGCCTATTACCATACTCGGTACCGCTAACAAACTTCATATAACATAAAACTTTGTTCCAAACCTTTCCAATACTGCTTGTGATGCAATAAATATGTAGAAACTCATAATTTCTCACCCAATCAACAAGTTGTGGAGTTCTCTAGCCCGACATAAACCATTACCAAACTCTAAGCTGATTAATGACATTCTTATCCCCGGATACCTTATCCAAGTCTGATTGCTCTAATTCTATGTCTGATGATCTCATCTCTTCCAATACATGTTGTTCAACTGATAAGCCACACCAAATGCCACCTATCTATACTGTACACAATTTGTGCCGCTAACGGGCAAAAATTCAAATATAACAAGAGATAGAAGTAAAGCCAAATAAGAGAACCACCAAATAAATTCAACAAATATCACCACAAAGAACTACACTATGAATCTATGTCATTAGGGAGAAACAAAACACGCGAAACAAGAACAAAGATCATATCCCAACATAACTTCATTACAGTGCATGACCCAATCCAAATATACCTTTCCCCATGAAATACACATCGAGTAATAATTCTCACATTCAATAATTGCATGTGCACCAACAACAAACAAGGGAAATGCATGACCATAACCACAGACAAACGAATTGTATAATATACCCTGGACATAAAACTATCCATATCTAATGATAAGCTAAAATTATGTATTTTAATCGATTATTACACTTTAATTTATTGTACTTTAGTTGAGTTCACACTTTAATTGCTGGTGTTTTGCACTAATTGTGTGTTTTATGCCTTTTAAGATGATTTTGAGCTATGTAGATGCTATGAAATGAATTCAAGTAAGTTGGACCTTTGATGTCTGAATAAAAGCCCAAGGAATTAAGCTAGGATCGTATTCGGGGATCAAAAGATATAGAGCAACAAAATAAAGAATCGAGTAGGCATATTGTGCACTGTCTAGTAAAATGCATATAACGTTTTGCTCAGAACTCTATTTGTGCTCCACAATGTATTGGATGGAAAGATAACTCAAAGAACTACAACTTTTATTTTTTACATTTTCCAAATTCCAAATACAACAGGGTCAAAAAGGCAGTCTAAAGGAAGCGGTATGAGGCAGTACACTAGGACCATACCGTGGCCGCAGACATCCAAGCCCTGAAACTTGTCCTTTTTCACATAGGAGAAGATATAATTGTTTGGTCCCAATCCTACTTGGTATATATACATGAAAAAATTGTATTTTGAGGGGAGGAGACCAATTTTCAACACAAATTCGACCTAAGGAGGCAGGGACACAATAGGGTAGGGGGAAATTCTTCTACAAGTTTTTCCTTCCTCTTCCTATTATTCATTGTTGGTTATGAATTTTATTTATTATAGTTTTATATACTATTATGAATAGTTAATTGTTATCTAGGTTTTTGATGGAAACTTTTGTAGGATAAATTCTTGTTATGTTTTTGTATAATTGAGCCGTAGTATTTTCTCTATTTGTTCAACTATATTATTCTTGTGGTTAATTGAAGGGCCCTCAATTAGCTGTGCCTAATTAGTATGTATTACTTGGGAGAGTTTTCATATTAAGGTAGTTGTTGTACAACATCGCTCCCGACGTGTGTGAGGAATCAATAACCAAGGGTTTAAAGGCGGGATAGGAATAATGAAACCTTGTGTGCAATCTAAGTGAGCTGTAATTAAAGCCATCTAGCGTAACTCATTAGAGTATGTCTAGTAAATTGTCGTAATTACTTTGGAGAGAATTATAACATGCAAAGCTCTCATGATCGGTGGAGAATACTTAGGCAAAATTATAGAATACATAGCGAGAAGGATTCCGACAATTGAAAAAATTATAACTCTAGACCTCCTTAATCTTTTCTCCAACCTGTAGTATCTTTAATGTTTAATTTATTATTTTAATTTGTTAGTAAGTTATTTAAGCAAAAGAATCTTAATATATATAAGTTAGGAATTATTCAATATTGTATTCTTGGTGATAGTGAAAAACTGTAGCTAAGCCTTAGTTCTCTGTGGGAATCAACTCCAGACTTGTAAATCAGATTATATTTGAACAGCCGCTTTGTCATTTTTATAATGCATAGTTGGGAGTGATCAATAACCAAAGCACAATAACCATTTCAATACCCCAAGAGCCATCTCACTCGAATCTTGGCACAAGGCCTAAGCAGAATCAACTCAGGCATATGAGAAGTCAAGTAGTCTCGCAACCCATCGTATCATTAGAGAGCAACACATGAAACATACTAGAACACGAATAAGGTCAACTCTAGCCGCTGATACCGTTACACCTCCTTTTTACACGGCTACCCCAAAGGATAAAAACGTATAAGGGATTTTTTTCAATTAATGTAACATTATTCGAAATGGGATTATTTATTTAATTAGAGTCGCCGCTTGGAATAGGTTTGGCTTTTGGTGTCCCAAGTCACCGGTTTATTTAGAATCCCAAATCGAGAAAATTTTTCGACTGCCCAAGTGGAGTCTGCGAACCAGAAATTCTAAGTAAGGAAATTATGTTGACTCGAGGGAAGGTGTTAGGCACCCTCGGATCCCGTGGTTCTAGAACGGTCACTTAAGCTATTACAATTGGCTAAAATTCTAATTTTTATACATGTTCGTCTTATAGTGCAATTTTAAATTATTTTTACTGCTTTTCATATTTTTAAAGAAAATTTTCAATGCCGTTAAAACATGCCGCGAACAACATTACATAAATTCACCCGCAATTTTTGACATATTTCAACTTCATTGAGATTTGTATTTGGATCACATAAATGTGAACCCATACTTAGGAAGGTAAATTTATTAAAGACGCCTAAGGCGACTAACGTGTTATCATCTTAGAGGGAAGCCGTGAAGTTTGCTAAACGACATGTACCAAATTTCTAAATATTTTAATATAAATTTTTAGAGAGGGTCACACAATTTATGGGTTCCATTCGGCGCGGTGCACCTATATTTATTATTTTAAAGGCCAATATAGAGCGGACTAGAATTTTTTATCGAATTTGTCTCGAATCGCCCTAATACATGACATTCAAGCCTTTGATTCAACTTCAAACTGAAACAGAAGGACAACCTCCTAATTAAATTTGCTACTTAATACGAAAGGCCCAACACATGAGTGATGAATTTGAATTAATGATCTAAAATGAGAAAATCATAAAATTAATCACAAACCTGAATTAAACAATTGAAATTGTCGAGTTTTCAACTCCAAAACTAATTCTGATGGTCAGTGTTAATTATGAATGATTCAGGAACACTGAATTACGAAGTGAGATTAAAAGATAAATTGTCATACGCAGTGTTCATAGAACAATTGCAAGAATGGTCGCTTTTAGAGGTTAATACCACATGATCTTAACAAATTAACTTATATAACCACTAAGTTTATCTTCAGGAAGCATTGTACGTTGGAGATGGATATTTTAAAATCCACATGAAATCATTCAGCACGTCAAAATGCTATTGAATATGTCAATGCAAATTACTAATTTCAATATATACATTTTACACCTGGATCGACACCAAGCAACACGTTTATCTATGGAATTGGACCAACCCAGAGCTGTGTTGAACAACTATACTAGTATATGATATAACAACATCAAAAACTAATCATATAGTCCAGGTACAGTCCATTTTTAACAGTCCTATTACATACAATTAATACCAAACACTACTACTACTACCTAATTCTCATTTGAACTACAGGCATGGAAGGAGTTCAAACATATAAATCAACAGGAGAAACTTGTCATTCATTCAGCAAATTAAGTGTAGCTGTGGATCTGGTCCTTTACACATTTAAGGTTGATGAATACCTGAAGTTACAATGAATAAAGGAGAAAAGGAGTCAGCAGGAGTTCAGAAAAATTCAATCAGCAGTATAATGACAAAAATCAACAGCTTAAATCCATTATGAACCCAAAAATAACATCAAACAACCCCGGAAAACATTAAACCAAACAACATCAGCAAACCAACCCAAATAGCTTGACTAAACCCAATCCAACTTGAAATCAAACCCAGAATAGTTTCTGAAGGGTTTAACACTTCAAACACACATATTTCAGGTTGTTTTCAACTTATTTATACTATAATTCAGATAAACAAATGCGAATTGGAACTAATCTAACAAAAGAAACTCTAATGAAAACAGTATATTTTTAAGATCTAAGGGACTTTAAGAGGGTGGGAACTTTTGAAATTTTTTAGCTTCTGGGAATTTCAGAGTTCTTGGAAATTCTAGAGGATTTTCTGGATTTTTTCAGTTTTCAACACATTGAGAAATTTTCAGGGATTTCAGACTACTGAAACCTAGGAAATTTTATGGATTTTAGATTGTTCAAACTTGTGAATGAAGGCACTAACTTGCCTATTTATAGAAAAAACTTAGGGCAATCCTTTTTCTTTTGTGTTTACCCCTTAGTCCTTCTTCTTATTTTCTTTTTTATTCACTTAGTCCCTCATTTATTAAATTTTTGGCCAAGTTACTGCATTGTAGTGGAACCCTATCTAGAATGTTCTAGGGGTTTCCAGATCAGTTTCAATTGAGATTCCTTTCATCTAAGACCTATACTATCCTTTTAACCTACTTAAATGACCATTTATACCATATCAACTTTCGAAACATGTTTATCAATAGCTTTAACACTAACCAAAAATGGAACTAATCAGCTATATCCAATCCTAACCTAAAACAAAATCCCAGTAATTGAACCAGATTTAATTCCAACAACTGAAACCAAACTTGGCATTAAACTAACAGCCACAAGATGATAGTAATTTCCAAGGACCAAATCAATTTATCCTAGCCCTAAACAGATCTCTACCATTCCAATCCATTCAGCTAATAAGAAATTAAAATTTAACAAGTAAAAATAATGAACAACAAACATTGAATTTCATCCAGACTTAAACCAAAACCAATGTATGTATTAAGGTCATACCAGAAAAGAAAGAAGAAAAAAATCGTGAATGAAAAAAATAAAACAAAACTACATTCAAAATAACATACCACTAACAACTAAAATTAAAAGACTATACTAAAACAAAAGAATCATAGACCCAGGCAAAAACGGAATTAATGGAGACTATATCTAGACAAAAACAAAATGACTCATAAAAATGATAATTAAAACTAGGATTTAATAGAGAGACTAGAAAAAAAACTTAGCTTAAACCGCTCCAAGCTCAGGAATTGGCATGCATCTCTAGGAGCCTAATTCTGACTTGCAGAGGCTGAGAAGGCATTCAAGGCACATCACCTTGTCTTTATGGTGAGGAACGTGAGGGTGACTCAAGGTGTGAGTTTGATTTGATTCAGAAGTTGGAGGAATTTTGTGTCAGATTTTAAATCGATATTTTTGGAATTGCACTATAATTCGAGGGAAGTGGGGTTAAGATTTGTGATGAGGGTGGAAAGAGGAACCTACGGTGTATTTTTGGTGACCATTGGAGCCGGCACCGCCGTAGATGGCAAATCAGTCGCTCCTTTGAATGAAGATTCGAGGATTTTGGCCGGAGTTTGAGGGCTGGATTTTGGGGGGTTGGAAAGAGGAGGAGGAGAGGAGTAATTGGTGTTAATTTGGGGTCAATTGGAGATCGGCCGCCGGCAGATGAGCGGTGTTTTTGTGGTTGTGTTACACTGGTGAGCAGTGGTACGAGGAGGGTGAGTTTGGTATCTAGGGTTGTGAATAGTTTCAGACACTTTTATTTAAAATTGAGGTCAAATCTGGACCGTTGGATGGTAATAGATGAAGGGCTATGATTATGTGCCCCAAAACGACGTCGTTTTGGGGCGTCTCCGATGAGAGACCGGGTTAGGGGGCGGGTTTGGGCCGATTTGTGAATGATTTTGATAGGTAATAAAGGTTGTTTTGTGATTTTAGGCCAAGTAAATGGCCCAGACCGGTGGCCCTTTCCAATTTTAGTCCTTTTAATTGTTTTCTTCTTTTCTCTTTTATTTAATTAATCCCCCCCTTTTTTGTTTTTAATTATTACTATTTTAATTTTTATTTTCCAGATTTTAGTAAGTATAAAAATAAAAATAGCCAAAACCAAATTTAAATTCTACAAATAAAACCAATTAACTTCTAAAATAACCTAAATCCCAATTTTAAAAGAAAGCTAAACAAATGTAAAAACATGACCATTTTTGTTGTTTTTTTTCTCTTATTTTTCAGTATTAATTATCCAATAAACCTAAAAATATAAAAATTAATTCCTTAATGCAAAATGCTATTTTTTTATTTTTGTGAATTATAGAATTATATTAATTAAAAATGCACAAAAATGCAAACAAACACAAAGACATGCAATTAATTTCTAAAAATGCGAATAATAAAAGAAACTGTGCAGGTCCTTACTTAATAGCAATTAGGCCTATGATACTCAAACAATGGACACCTGAATTTGATTTCTTAGAAGAGTTCCCGACTGATATACCATTGTGGGTAAAGTTTCCGAAACTTCCAATGTCTTGCTGGGGTATGAGATCCCTAAGCAGAATTGCTAGTGTATTAGGGAATCCAATATTTGCGGATGAATGTACAATAAAACAGACACGGATTTCTTACGCCATAATGCTCATTGAGGTCACTGTCACTAAAGAACTACCAACGGAGATCTGGGTTATGGATCCGAATGGGAAAACGTTTCTTCAAGATGTGGTTTATGAGTGGAAGCCCTACTATTGTGAGAAATGTCAAACAATAGGACACAATTGTGGAGCGCAGCCAAAGCAAATCCCAAAACAGCCTACACAAGTGTGGAAGCCAAAGGAAGTCCAGGAATGGAGAACTAAGGGCCCTGTGCAAAATGTGCCACTACAGAAGTAGCTTCCAATACAGCATAATGAATCCAAGGGGTTTTCTGCTGAAGCCAGGACAGTCCCGAGCCAGAGGGTTGACAAAGGAAGTGACAAAGGGAAACAACCTCAGAGCCCAGCCCTCAACATCACTAATTTCCCACCATGTCCCCCATCACTGTGAGTAATAGATTTGAAGTAGTTTCTGGTAGTAAAGAAGACCCTCGAGGGGAGTTAGGGGGATCAACATATAATCAATGAAGTTGTTAATTTGGAATATAAGGGGTGTAAATAAAAGGTACAAGCAGAAAGAAGTTAGGGAGTATATTAGGAAAAACAACATTAACCTAGTTGGATTAGTAGAAACTAAGGTAAAACAAATACATGCTAGTAGAATTGCTAATCTAATAGCACTAGGCTGGGGTATCTTAACAAACTAAGTCTCGGGTGAAAAGGACAGAGTGTGGATTCTCTGGAATCCAAAATTGTTTGCAGTGACTAGTGTTCTGGAGGAAAGCCAATTGATTCACAACAGGGTTATCAGCAGGACAGGGGATTTCACATGCTTCCTCACTGTGGTGTATGGTTTCAATGGGCTGGAGCAGAGAAGATCCCTATGGAGCAGGCTACAAACACTGTCATCAGGAATGCAAGATCCATGGGTAGTTGCTGGTGACTTCAATGCTGTATTATGTGGCAAAGATAGGTAGTCTTGAAAACCAGTCAGGCTCCCTGAAACTCAAGAGTTCAGCAAATGTATTCAGCTAGCTAGTTTATCAGAATTGCCTTGGAGGGGTGACTACTACAACAAATAAGCAGACTGGTGTGGACAGAGTATGTAGTAGACTGGACAGGGTCTTTGGGAACTATGAATAGATGATCAAATGGAACCAAGTGGTAACTGATTATGACCTTCCTTTAATCTCAGATCATAATCCCATGATAATGACACTAACATCAACTTCATGGAATGGGAAAAAGAATTTCAAATTCTTTAATGTATAGGCTGATCATGAAGATTTCCAGCAGATTGTGGCAAGAGTTTGGTAGGTTGGAAAGTCAGATACTATGAAAGAAATATGGTCCAAACTCAAAGCTTTGAAGAGCCCTTCGAAGGTCCTGAATATTAAAGAATTCAAGACTATCTCACAGAGAATAGACCATAGCAGACAGGAACTCGGGACAATACAAGCCCAGATGACACAGGCATACTCTGATGTCCTACAACATAAGGAGAATGAGCTGGTGCTAAAACTGGAAAAATGGTCAATGATTGAGGAAAGTGTTCTGGAACAGAAGGCAAGAGAAAAATGGATACAACTTGGGGACTCCAACACTAAGTACTTCTCTGCAGTAATCAAGGAGAGAACTCAACACAACCAAATTACTGAACTTACCACTGCAATGGGTACCAAACTTACTACAGCTGAAGATATCAAAGTGGAGATCATGGGATTCTACAAGGCACTGATGGGAACCTCTGCGACCACCCTGCCAGCTATAAATCAACTGTACATGACAAATGGCCCAAAACTGATACAACAACAAAGAAGGAACTATGTGCTGATGTAATTGATACAGAAATTGTGGAGAGTCTCAAGGCTATTGGAGATGACAAAGCACCAGGGATAGATGTATACAATCTTGTATTCTTCAAAAAGAGCTGGGGAACCATTGGTAGGCAGGTCGCCACTGCCATCAAGCAGTTTTTCACCTCAACCAGGATGTTCAAACCTATAAACTGTGCAACTATTACCCGCATTCCTAAAGTAACCAAACCATCTACAGTCAAAGAGTATAGGCCTATTGCTTGCTGTTCTGTCCTCTATAAAATTATCTCAGAAATTCTGGCTAACAGGTTGCAGAAGGTGATGGCAAGTAGTATCAGTGAAGCCCAGGCAGGCTTCATCCCAGGCAGAAAGATCCAAAACAACATCATTCTGGCACATGAACTAGTCAAAAGCTACACCAGACAACATGTGTCTCCCAGATGCATGATTAAAATTGATCTCCAGAAAGCTTATGACTCAGTTGAATGGGTATTCCTATAGCAGGTTATGGAACATATTGGCTTCCCTAGCACTTTCACCAAATGGATAATGGAATGTAATTCAACAGTGAGTTTCTCTGTGCTAGTAAATGGAGAGGCAACTGAACCCTTTGCTGCTGCTAGGGGGCTTAGGCAAGGGGACCCCATTTCCCCCTTCCTATTTGCTCTGGTCATGGAGTACTTAAGCAGATCATGCAACTCACTAAAAGGAAATCCAGCATAGCAGTTCCACCCCAGATGCAAAAAACTGGGCATTACTCACATGTGTTTTGCTGATGATTTGCTACTATTTGCCAAAGGTGACATTACTTCTGTCATGGCCCTATCCAGATGTTTCTCTCAATTCACTGAAGCATCTGGATTACAAGCTAATCTGAACAAGAGCTCTGTTTACTTTGGGGGAGTTGCATAGGATAGCCAGAAACAGATCCTCGACCACCTTGGCTATGAGCAAGGTCAACTGCCTTTCAAGTACCTAGGAGTCCCCTTGTCCACCAAGAAAATCACACTGCTCCAATGGAAACATCTAGTGGATAGGATCACTGCCAAGATCACCTCTTGGACTGCCAAAACACTGTCTTACTCTGGGAGAATCCAACTGGTTCAAGCTGTCATTTTTGGTGTCCAAGCTTACTGGGCACAACTATTCATATTCCATGTTAAAGTCCTGAAGATGATAGAAGGCATATGTAGGAGCTTCATTTTGTCTGGGATGAACACTATCACTAGGAAAGCATATATCTCCTGGGACAAAATGTGTACCCCAAAATCACTAGGAGGGAAGAATCTCACTAATCTCAATCTCTGTAACAAAGCTGCCATCGCAAAGACATGCTGGGATCTAGCTCATAAAAAGGATAAGCTGTGGATTAGGTGGATCACTTTGTACTACATCAAAGACAAACCTATTGAATCCATTCCAATTCCTGCTCAGGCAAGTTGGATGGGTAGAAAGATCATCCAATCAAGAGACATCTTATACAGGGTCCAACACTGGAAGGAACATGGATTCTTAATTAGGCAGTTGTACCAGTTACAGATGCAAGACCTGCCGAGAGTCCCATGGAAGAATTTAATCATACAAAACTATGCAAGGCCAAAGGCAACCTTCAATCTATGGCTATTCTTACAGGATAGACTCCCTACAAAGGACAGATTGCACAACTGGGGAATGAGTATTGATCAGCAATGTACCTTATGCCAAAATCACCTAGAAACTAGAGACCATTTGCTAGTGTTCTGCCCAGTCACTGTTGGCTTATGGGAAAGAACAATGAACTGGTTGAAGGAGACTTATCCTCACCTCAATGATTGGAACCAGAAAATTCAGTGGCTAGTAAGCAAAGCCAAGGGTCGAACATGTCGAGCAACCATCTTCAAAATGGTAACCGTTGAGTTTGCATATACTATCTGGCTGGAAAGGAATTCAAGAGTCTTCAACAAGACATTTCAATGTAATAGAACCCTTTTGAGAGACATAATGTATAATGGTAATGTTAGAGGTACCCCACAAATTAGAAAATAATTACAACACCTTCGAATATAGTAGTGTTAGTTAGTAAGGATAGTTGAAACAGTTTAAATGTTATCTTACAGATAGTCAGCTGAGTTGAAGCTATACTATGGTTTTGTAATGTTACTTCATTGGTGATTAATGAAAAGCCTTAATTACCAAAAAAACATCCTGATTTTAATGAATTCTATAGGAATATTTCGAGCAAGGCAAAAATCACGTGCTCACAACTGTCCCTTTTTGCTTGGACACACGAAGGGTTTTCGGGCAAAGATAAATGAGCAACTGAGAGTTTTTCCTGCTCGGAACTCCATGAGAAGTATATTTGAAAACTATTTGATCGATCCCTACTTCAAAGGTTGCCTACATGTCCTTGGCTATAAAGGAATCAGGTCAGTGTAGTTCTGGAGTGCTTTGGTAGCTGGGACTACCAGGAGCTGTGATTTTAGAGTTGATGCTCCTATTACTGCTTGCTGACCTCCTTATTACATCGAAAAGAAAATCAAAACCAAGCTAGCTATGCCTATCAACTATGAGTTACAGGATTCCTATCTATAAATCTCTTGGATATCGATATTGAGTCTTAGCTGGATTCGCCGTGGACTCCGATCTGAATCTTGATGCTCATAAGCTGCAGGTGCCGGTTCTTTCTTCAGCATTGGAATCAATCAGGACATGCGTGGCTTGTGATTTTGAATCAAATTTGAGCTGTCCGCATCTTTATTTTCCCTCACTGTGAATTTTATTCTTTTTGTTCTTTTCTTCTTTTTCCTTTATTCTGGATTGAGATTGCTCTTTCGATCATCTTGAATCCTTCGCCTTGAGGTAAAACGTGTTCGGGCACCAAAACAAACAAACGTATGAAATTTTCTGCCCCAATTTTCACTAGGCAAATTCCATGAGTTATTTGTAACACAAATCTAAGCTATTTCTATTGAAAAAAATAATGTTTGGACTGTCTATCTTTTGAAGGATTACCAGGTTATGCTGGAAGATGGCCGGGTTATGCCAGGAAAGAAAACGGGCCCCTGCTAGGGATAAGAGGAGTATCCACGGGTTATGTCATGATAGGAATAAAGAGTCCCTGCTGAGGATGAATAAGAAAAATCCATGGGTTATGCCGGGATGGTATGACAAAGATTCCTGGGTTATGCTAGGGGGATCCGCGGGTTATGCCACGATAGGAAGAAAAAGTCTCCTAGATTATGCCAGGGGAATCCGCGGGTTATGCCGGGGTAAAAAGAAAAGCTCCTAGGTTATGCTAGGGGAATCCGTGGGTTATGTCGGGATTTGGGAAGAAAAGACTCCTGGGTTATGCTAGGGGAATAACGGGTTATGCCGGGATGGGGAAAGAGACTCCTAGGTTATGCCAGGGGAACCACGGGTTATGCCGGGATGGAAAGAAAAGACTCTTGGGTTATGCTAGGGGAATCCGCGGGTTATGCCAGGATATGAAGCAAAGACCCTAGGTTATGCCAGGGGAATCCGCGGGTTATGCCGGAAGAAAATACTCTTAGGTTATGCCAGGGGGATCCGCGTGTTATGCCGGGATTGGAAGAAAAAAACTCATGGGTTATGCCAGGGGAATCCGCGGGTTATGCAAAGATTTTGGAAAAAAAATACTCCTGGGTTATGCCAGGGGAATCCACGGTGTTATACTAGGATTTAGGAAGAAAATACTCCTGGGTTATGCCAGGAGAATCCGCGGGTTATGCTGGGATTTGGGAAGAAAAGACTCCTGGGTTATACTAGGGGGATCCGTGGGTTATGCTGGGATTGAAAGAAGATACTTGTGCTGGGGGAGCAAAGAAAAAGACCCTCAGGTTATGCTGGGGATAAAAGGGAAATGGCCCTCGAGTTATGCCAGGGAGACTGGAAAATGATCCTCGGGTTATGCCGGGGAGGTCCACAGGTTATGCTGAGGAAAGACAGAAAGGAACCCTCGGGTTATGCCTGGGAATGAAAGAAAGGGATCCTCATGTTATGTTGGGGAATAAGAGAAAGAAAAGACCCTCAGGTTATGCTGGGGATTGAAAAGGAAACTAGTCCTCAGGTTATGCCAGAGGTAGAGAGAAAAGAACCCTCAGGTTATGCCGGGGAATGATAGAAGAATGATCCTCAGGTAATGTCGGGGAGAGCCACATTATGCTGTGGAGGAAGGAGAATGATCCTCAGGTTATGCCCGGAGGTCCACAGGTTATGTTGGGGACGTCTGGGGAATGTGGTCTTAGATTTGGGAGGAATGGAGTTAAGGATCGGGGGTCCTATGCTACCATGAGTTGTGTGATTCTCCTTTTCTTCTTTTTCTTTTATGAAAACTGCGGGAAAGGATTTAAAGAGAACTTCACTTTTGGTTGATCATTGCTGCAAGGCTATTCTTAGCTCATGTGCATTTCCTTTGGTTGTATCTGCTATTTATCCAATTGCTATGGATTAAACCTATTTTAGATTTTCAAACAAAGCACTATTGTTAGTTCGAAACGGTGGTCAATTTTGTAGTCTTGATTGCTTGATACCGGCCTCAGTTCTATTGAGAAGACCTTTGGCTTTCCAGATTTTGCCTTATTGGTTGGTCAGGAGAACTCATCTTTCAGATTTATCTCGCATTCGTAGGCTTTTCGGTTGTGATTTCTTTGCCCCAGTATCCATTTTCAGAACCTTTAGATATCACGCCGTTTGAAACTTTGTCGATACAATTACCCCTCCTGGGCTTAACCTTTCTAATCTTCATTGTTCCTTTCTGGGTGTTTGACTTTGCTTTTCATTCTTTCCACCCTTTTCTGCTTCTGAAGCATCAGCCGTCATGGCCAGCCAGGACTGGTTAGATGCGCCCGCTGAGACTGGGTGTTTTCTTTTAGTCCTTGCCAGACGAGCCCTGTGAAATTGGTCTTACAACCTTTTCTTGTGGAATAGCCAGGAAATCAAAGTTAAACCGAGAGGGATTCAAGGAAGCAGTATATTAAAGCAATCATATGAGTTTAAAGAGAAGCGTCCCTTTCGGGGAAAATAGAAGGACTTATCTAGGGGTGCATTTCGACTTCAAATGGATATGACATGCTTCTCCCACTGGATGCCCGACCCGTACAACCTCTCCAGCTTTTCGTGAACCGCATTTCAACCTTTCGAAACTAGGGAACCTTACCCAGTCTTTTGATGGTGATATATCTTCTTTTCGACCGACATCGCCCTTTGCGGGTTTTTGCCAATCGACCTCTCTCATTTATCTTCTCCCATTGCCGATAGTGCTCTTTATGAGTTTTCACTAAATGTACTGTCTCATTTTCATTTTCTCTACTCACCATCGCCTTATGATGCCCGAAGGTTTTCACTGGTAAGACTCTCTCATTTTATTTCACTTGGATTGAATGGCATCGAATCCCAACAATGGCATTTGTCGTTTCAGTGCCTTTGTCAATTGATCTGAAGGACTTGGGCCAGGTTTTGGTTAAAAGGAGTTTGGATAGAACTATAACTTTGGAATCGTTTTAGTAGGTTCATGGCCGAACCATTACATCATCAACCCCAGTTTTCAATCTTTGGGGAATTGGGGTTTTTGCTTTGATGTGACTGAACCTCAAGTACAGGCTGCCTACATATCCTTTCGGAATAAAGGCAAATCTAGTTCAGGAAGTGTTTCTTAAACTAATTTTGTTTTGTTTTGTATATATTTTCATTTTTTCTTTTCTTTTTTTCTTGTTTTCTTTTTCTTTTTTTTCTTTTTCTTCTCTTTCTTTAGTAGCATTTCTGAGTCCCAAAAAGGGTGATCAAAGAAACGTAACCGGCTCAAAGGGTTTGCGAAGGGTTGATAGTGTTTGGGGTAGCGAGAAAGAAAGCCTTTATCATTTCAACCAGACTGAATCATTGCTGCAGGGAGTTCAAAAATAGCACCTTTTTACTGCATATGCATTCGCTGCTGCTTTCAGGATCGTCCCCTTTGATGTTTCCCAAGTATAATGCTCCTTTGGGCAGTATCTTTCTGATAATGAATGGGCTTTTCCAGTTAGGAGCAAATATCCATTTAGCTTCCTGATGGTGAGGGAGAATACACCTCAATATGAGCTGTCCAACCTCAATATTCCTGGGGCGCACTTTCTTATTGTAAGTGCGGGCAATTCTTTGTTGGTACAACTGCCCATGACATACCGCGACAATTCATTTTTCATCAATTAATGACCACTACTCCAGCGAGCCTTTACCTACTCGCTATACTCAATTTCTGCTTCGACGATTATTCAGAGTGAAGGAATTTCCACCTCTGCGGGTAAAACAACTTCGGTTCCATAAGTATGGGGTTGCCCTTACTGATGTGCGCACAGTGGTGCGATATCCAAGCAATGCAAAAGACAACTTTTCTTGCCATTGTCTAGAGCTTTGAATCATTTTTATCAGAATCTTCTTGATGTCCTTTTTTAGCTGCTTCGACGACACCATTGGCTTTGGGCCGGTAAGGAGTGGAGTTTCGGTGTGTTATCTTGAATTGTTCACATATTTCTCCCATCAAACGACTATTCAGGCTGGCAGCATTTTCTGTGATGATGGTTGCAGGAATACCGAAGCGACAAATAATGTTGGAATGCACGAAGTTTACAACAGGTTTCTTGGTGACTGACTTAAGCGTGATGGCTTCAACCCACTTCGTAAAGTAGTCAGTAGCAACCAATATAAATCTATGTCCATTGGAGGCTTTTGGTTCGATTGGCCCAATAACGTCCATGACCCAGGAAACGAATGGCCAAGGTGATGACATAGGATTCAGTTCAGTTGGTGGTGCATGAATCAAGTCACCGTGCACTTGACATTGATGACATTTTCGATAGAAGCTGAAGCAGTCTTTCTCCATGGTTATCCAGTATTACCCTGCCCGAAGTATTTTCTTCGCCAACACATACCCATTCATATGAGGCCCACACACTCCCGCATGTACTTCGTGCATAATTCTTTCGGCTTCCCCGGCATCAACACATCTTAGCAAGTTGAGATCCGGGGTTCTTTTATACAAGATATCACCACTCAAGAAGAAACCACTTGCATGCCGTCTGATGGTTCTCTTTTGATCCCTAGTGGCCTGCTCGGGATATTCTTGTGTTTTCAAAAATTTCTTGATATCATAATACCATGGCTGAGTGTTGGATTTTGCCTCGGTCACATTACAATACCCATGCCTTTCCCTGATTTGGATTTCCAAGGGATCGATGTAGGCTAAATGGGGTAAGGCAACATGGAGGCCAAAGTAGCGAGCGCATCTGCAAACTCATTGTTACAGTGAGGAATGTACCGAATTGAAACGTTTGCTGAGATTCTCCACATGCTGTCGATAAGGGATGACTTTGACATCCCTCGTTTCCTACTCCCCTTGGGCTTTCCGGATAATTAGATCTGAATCTACCATGATCAATAGTTCCTCGACTTCTTGGTCGATATCCATATTTATGCCCATGATGCAGGCCCCATATTCAAATGTGTTGTTGGTGCAAAAAAACCGAAACTGAGCCATTGCTGGGTAGTGTTCACTAGTGGGTGAGATTAAGATATCCCCAATTCCCATGCCTTTTGCATTTACCGCTCCATCGAAGAACATTTTCCAAGAAGCGATTTCCTTAGATGTTACCTCCACCGAATTCACCTTCTCATCCGGGAAATAAGTATTCATGGGTTGATATTCATCATCAATCGGGTTCTTGGCTAGATTATCTACGAATGCTTGGGGCTTTATCACCGTGCGAGTAACATAGACTATGTCGAACTCGGTGAGCAAGAATTGCCATTTTGCCAATCTCCCTGTGGGCATTAGTTTTTGGAATGTGTACTTCAAAGGATCTAGACTAGCTATGAGGTAGGTGGTGTGGACTTGCAGGTAATGCCTCTGTTTCTGAGCTACCCAAGTTAAGGCACAGCAGGTTCTTTCTAACAAGGTGTATTTGGCCTCGTAACTGGTAAACTTCTTGCTCAGGTAATAGATGGCCTGCTCCTTCTTTCCACTGACATCATGCTACCCGATAATGCAACCAAAAGATTTCTCTAGGACTGTCAGCCCGAGGGGACCCCGAATGCACACTTGGCTAGATTTAATTTCAAATCATACTCGCGAAGCCTTTCAAAGAACTTTCTTAGGTCCCGCACATGATTACTTTGAGTCTTGGACTTGATAACCACATCGTCCACATATACTCCTGTCTCATGATGCATCATGTCATGGAAGATAGTGGTCATGGCCCCATATACGTTGCCCCTACATTCTTTAAACCAAAAGGCATAACCCTGTAGTAATAAGTGCCCCAAGGTGTGGTGAAGGTAGTTTTCTCGGCATCTTCCTTATCCATCAACACCTGGTGATATCTTGCATAGCAGTCCACGAAAGTTTGTATCTCGTGTTTGGAACAATTATCAACAAGGATGTGGATATTGGGCAAAGGGATATTATCTTTGGGACTTGACTTGTTCAAATCTCTGTAGTCCACGCGCACTCGGGTTTTCCCGTCTTTCTTTGGCACTGAAACTACATTGGCTAGCCATGTGGTGTATCAAACCTCTCGGATTACTCCCGTCCCCAACTGCTTTATGATCTCTTCTTTGATCTTATCGCTGATGTCAGGCTTGAACTTTCTCTGTTTTTGCTGGACTAGAGGGCATTCGGGGTAAGTAGGAAACTTATGAACCACCAAATCAACACTCAACCCTGGCATATCGTCGTAGGACCAAGAAAATACGTCTTTGAATTCAAGAAGGAGTTGAATTAGTGAGTCCTGGATTTCCTCATTTACATGGATGCTTATTTTGGTTTCCCTGGTTTTGCCGAGATCACCCGGGTTAACTGGTTCGGTATCATTTAGATTTGGCTTAGGTTTATTTTCAAAATTTTCTATTTCTCGATTGATTTCCCTAAAAACCTCTTCTTCGTCATACTCTGATTCTTAGTTCATTATTTTATAATTAGGCGGCATGTTGGGATCGAGGCATGAAGTCCGCGAGCATGTCATATTATTTAAATCCGCATTATTGGAACTGAAAGAAATGAATAAAAAGAAAACAACAAAATTAGAAAGGGTAAAGGAATATAAACGATGAAATATTGCTTTCATTTCTTTGAAATTGTAAAATAACAGGGTTTACATTTGGAAAATATAAAGGACAAAACACTCAAGGAAAACACCCGAGTTACACCCTGAGATAACTCGTGATGCAGAAAAGATGGAAAGACAGGACTACCGGGCCTCCCTCCTTATTGGGAATGGCGTAGCTTTCTAATTTTGCAAATTTGCATCCGATCCCGTGAAGAGCACCTCAGTGGTGCTCGAGCCTTCTCCCAGCTTTACCATGTTGGCTTCATACAATAGTTTTCTCATGGCCCCAGATATTTCTTCGATTTCTTTGGCTGTGAAGGTCTCATCTTCTTCCTCCTCATTGTACTTTGGCTTCACAAATGTTTCATACAAGTGGGGTAAGGGTTGAGGTAAAGGCCATCCATTATGCTTTCTTCGGTTTGCCCATGTTATATCCTCTGGTGTCGGGTTGAAGCCCAATCTGAAAAAATTTTTTGCAGTGGGCAAGGCAATTTCCTCAGTTATCCCTTGTAAAGACCTTTCGAGTCCCTTCCCTGCTTAGAATCCTTGACGTATCATCTCTCTAGCCACCATGATTGCGACATTGGAGAGGAAAGGTTGGGGACATGGTTTTCCCTCTTCATGTTTATCAGCCACCTCAATATTGAAAGCCTTATGGACCATATGCTCACTTTTTTCTTTAGCTTCAAGGCAGGGGACGGAGGGATCGCGGTAAATTTACTGTTGATCTTCACCATGGACCACGATTTCTTTGTTTTCATGTTCAAACTTCAACATCTGGTGCAGAGTAGAAGGCACAACTCCCCCTGCGTGAATCCATGGCCTTCCGAGGAGGTAATTGTAGGATGTGTCCAAATCTAACACTTGAAATGTTACCTCAAAATCAACTGGGCCATTGGTGAAGACAAGATCAATTTCTCCAATTGTCTCTTTTAATTCCATCAAAAGCTCAAACACATACATTATTGGGGCGAATCCTCTCCGTCCCGATTTCCATTTCTCTTTAATATTAAAAGTGGCATATGTCCACCCCAGAGCCTCCATCTACCATTACCCTTTTAACGTAGTAGCCTTCGCATTTGACGGTTAAATGCATGGCTTTATTGTGGGAGGCTCCCTTTGGAGGTAAATAGTTTTTTTCTGAATGTGATCTAATTGATTGTGAAGAATATTTCTGCCATCCTCTCCAATTGTTCCACAGAGATTTAAGACGGCACGTAAGCCTCATTGAGAGTTTTGGCTAGCACCTTCTGGTGCTCAGGGGAATCTATCAGCAAGGATAATAAAGAGACTTGTTCTGAGGACTTTCGAAGCTGGTCCACTACTTCATAGCCAGGCATTTTCATCTTTCAGAAGAAAACTTCCGCCTCCTCGGGCGCTTAGTAGCTTCTTGGGTGGGAATCGCCTGTTGGTAGCACTGTTCACTTCCTCCAAGTCAGAATATTTCTTTACAGGGTGGCGTTCTTGAGTTTCTCCAGTGACTTCCTTGCCTTTATACGTCACCACTATTTCTTGATAATTCTAAGGGATTGTAGAGGGGTCTGTCATAGGCCTCTGAGGTGTGCGACCAACCACCACAGGCTCATTCAGCCTTGGCAGATTAGTTGGTCCCTGCACCACATAGGTTCCTTTGGGTACGTACATAGTCTTGTTCAACTCAAATCTCTTCGGGGGACTCAGGGTCAACTGCTTTCCCCCGCGACCCCGTGGGACGTAAATGACAGTTTCTTTGACAGGTGCCGCCTCAGGTTTAACCTCAATCTTCTTTTAAATTTCTGGGTGCGTGATTTTATTCTTCTTCTCTTCTTCAACCTTCTTTGAGGAAGCCTTTGACTTTTTATCTGTGCCCAATATCAATTATGGATTTCAAAGTAGGGTCAAATTCTTTGTCTTCGCAGATCATCCCGATCACCGGTCCGTTGTTGTGAGCCGACAACGGGTTGATAGTCACATTCGAGGCATCTTCATCCCTCAACAGTATTTTTCTTTGGTCTATTAGATCTTCCACAGCCCGTTTCAAAGTCCAACAATTTTCTATTTCATGCCCTTCAGCCCCTGAATGATAAGCACACCAGACACCCCATTGGAAAGGAGGCAATTTTGCATTTTGTCTATTCAGAGGCACATGCTGCAAGACCCAACTAGACAAGCTTTGGGAACAGGCTAGGATAGGACTCCCCGATTGGCATAAAGTTTTTCCTTCTAGGTGGCTTCCTGGGACGAGCATTGTTTTGAGGAGGGCGGGGATTATAGTGGTTTTGGGGAGGCTGGTTTCTCGAGGCCTGGTTCCTGTTGACCTGCTGCTGCGGTCGTGCAAATGGTTGGGCGTTCATAATTGCTAATGTTGGGAAGAATAAAACATATCTTGATGAGGATAATTGTGTTGAGGGGTTCTTTCCGAGAACATGGGCCTATGAGCATGATGTCTTCTCATACTGGATGCTGCCACCGAGGCTTCTTCTTTCTTTTTGTTCCGTGTGACTCCTCCCACCCTACCTTGGATGGCCTGAGGGATTGCTTTGATTGCCAACTAATTTAATATTCTTCCCTTTTTCAAACCATTTTCTACGATCTCGCCAATATTGATTTCTTCCGCAAAAGGCTTTCCCATGGCCGACATCATGTTTTGAAAGTGATCTGCTTCCTTTGCCTAGAGAAAAACAGTGACCATATCTATTTCATCCATGGGCGGCTTCGCCCTTGATGCTTGTTCGTTCCACTTAATGGCATATTCTCTGAAACTCTCTGAAAGCTTTTTCTTTAAATTAGCCAAGTAATTCCTGTCTGGCGCAATGTCGATGTTGTATTGAAATTTCCTTACAAAATCTCTGGCAAAATCATCCCAGATGTGCCATTGTGAGACTTATTTGTCCATATACCATTCTAAAGCAATGCCTACCAGACTCTCTCCGAAGTACACCATCAACAATTGTTCTTTTTTGCCCGCTCCACGCAATTGGTTGCAATATTTCTTTAGGTGAGCAATAGGGTCGCCATGACCATCATACTTTTCGAACTTTGGCGTTTTAAGTCCCATGGGAAAATGTACATGCAGGAACATGCACAATTCTGTATACGAAACACTCTATTGCCCGCTCAAGCCCGGCATGTTCTTTAAGCTCTGCTTAAGGCTCCTCATTCTTTTTGCTATCTCATCTTGTTCAAGAAATTTGGGGGTTTTATCTTGTACTGGTGTAAGCTTATATGAGGGTTGAATATTAGTGTATGCGGGGTATGGAGGACTCTCAATTCGGTAACTGGGGGTTTGGAATGTAAAAGACGTAAGATCAAACATGGGTCTTGGCACTGCGGGCTGTGTGGTGGCTGCACGTGGGGGAGCCGTAACGATATTGGGGACTGCGGCGGATGTGAACACCTCAGGGAGGACTTCAGAAGGTGCTCCAATAAAATTGGCCGGTATGGTGGGTTTTCCCAATAGGATGTTTGGATGGCTAATGGGAACAGTAGAAGTACCCCCCCCCCCAATCTTGGATAGAGCTCAAGAAATCCAGGTAGGGCGCTTGGAGGATCTTTTCCATTCGTCCATGCATCCCACATCTCCATGACCCTAAGACGTAGGATCCTGTTTTCCTCGACTTCCACAGACTCTGAGGCTGGGATGCATGTAATCGGGCTATCTTCTGAGATGGGAATTGCGGGCAAAGTCATATCAGACGATATTTCTGCGCTTCCTTTCGATTTGGTGAAATACTGATGTGATGCCATCTTACCACAAACCAATCACCATTTCTAAAACCTGGACTGGAATTCGAACAGCAACAAACAGTTAGATTGAGATAGATAACAGATAAGGAATCTCACATTGGGGTGTGATGCACCTATACAGTTAACAAATGTTTACATGTTTGCAATGGTTGCATGTGTTGTCCCGGATTTTACTCCATTTCCTTTCTTTTGATTTCCACTCTTTGTTTTTCTTGCTTTTCCCTCTTTTGATTTTCGTCCTCTTTCTGTTTGGGTTTTCTCTCTTAGGGTTTGTCTCTCTTTTCTTTTTCATTCCTCCCCTTTTCTTCTTTTGTTGCTTTTCGTTTTTGTTATTAAGATGACGATCGAATCCTATGAAGATTGCCTACGGCCTGCATGAATCAGACCGAGCATAGTTCATGCAAAAATTAGAATGAAGAATAAAATATTTTGGAAATTTCAATTTCATAATAACAAACTTTGATTACAAAGACTGACAGATTTAAATAAGCAACTAGCATACTCTGACAAAAGAAGAACTACAGAACGGACAAACAACTAACCTTGCGCAAAAGAAAATACATACTTTAAAACAAAGTGACCGACTTTAAAGAAAAATACAATCTCATGAAATCACGAATGCATTAAGGCTTCAATTTTTCCTGGGAACCGCGAGGTATAGTTCGGCCTTGCCGAGGATTGAGTAGCTAAATACCCTTAGAGGTGATGAAGATCTTCCATTACGCGGCGAACAGAAAGCATCGCGGTGGCAAAGAATATAGATCTAGGCATATCCTCACAGCTGCTACATTTCATTGCGATATAGTGGGCGATTCTATTGATTCTCTCTCGTATGACACCTTTCTCTGATATAACCGCCTAATCTGCTCTGTTTTGTCTCCCAAAATTTGTTTGGCTACTTGATTCCGCTCTCGAATCTGTTGCAAATCCAATTCTAATTGTTGCTGCATAAAAATATTCCCTTTCAATTTTGAACTCTTTTGCCTGTTTGAGCATTTTGTTTTCTGCAATGAAGACCCTTTTCTTTAACCTTGCCACTTCACCGTCTAACTCTTCTTTTAATTACCTAACCAGGCGTGCTCTTTTTGCCGCATTTTTAGCCAATTCTTTTAGAGCCCTGGCTAGTTCCCTTTCTGTTTTGTTCAAATCAAAATTTTAGTCATTCACCTTCTGTATCAAACCATCTATAAGTTTTGTATCCTTGGCACCCGGGACGGGGTTTTCTACTGCTACTTTTATTTTCTGAATTTGAGCCCGAAGGGCTTCTTTTTCCTTGACCAGTTTCTTCTTTTCGCCTTCATCTGTGGCGGCCTGCAAATCTTTCTCGAATTGCAAATTCATGATTTCCTTCTCTAGTTTGCCTATCGTAGCCCTGCACTCATGTTATTTAGCCAACAAGTCCCACTGCTCTTGTGATGCTTCAAAGAATTCTTGGAGATGGGGCCTTTTGGATGGCCTCTCGAACTCCATTTACTCATGTACAAGGAAAGATATCCTGGCGACACTTTGCCTTTGGACCGATCCCATACACAAGTGTTTGTTGTTAGGTATTGGCATTCATTCCAAATTTTACAGACCGTTGCTTCAGGGAACTGACCATCAGGTCTAATCTCGACTACTCCAATATTGAGATCTTCATCTTTTGGCACTATCTGGAACCTTCCGAGTTGTCTCACGACCCGATGTGCGGCATAAGGCTGGATGCTCCTAAGACCCATCAAAAGGAAGTGAGGCTCCGTTGCAGGCATGTATATGATCTCGTCCACAGACAACCATCCCAGCGCCCACTCTATTTGATAGATAGTGAGGGACTGAAAGTAAGATATCCATCCTTCCGCTGACCCATAGCTCATGAACTACGGACGGTGGCAAAAATGTTCGGTTATCCACATTTGCAACAATTGATTGCACCCTCAAAGAAATCTTTCTCGGCCTTGCAAGCTGTGAGAGCACAAAAGATCTCAGCTACTATCATAGGCGCGAGTGTGAACTTGGCTTTGGTGCGTAGAGCGCTGACGACCCCTACTATTTTTATGTTGATGTTCTCATCTTTCCTCGGAAATACCAGGAGCCCAAGGAAAACCACCATTAAAGCGAAATGTCTATGCTCTTCCCATTTGACGCGGTTTCTTTTGCTACAGATTTTGTTCTCTGGTTTGTTGAAACCCCCTACATGACCATATCTGCTATACAAGAATGAAAAGGTGCAAAACCCTGCTGCCAAGTTCGAGTCATGTACCACTCTGCTTATTTTCAAGGTATCTAAGAATGTATGCACAACTACAACTCTTGGAGCAACCAAATACTCGTGTCTCAAAGGTAGCTCAACATCTCCAATGTACCCAGCTATTTCTTCTAAGGCCAGGGTCAGTTCAAAATCTGAGAAATGGAACACATTGTGCGCTGGGTCCCAGCACGTGACCAACGCTCTTATGATGTCTCCTCAGGGTACAATCTCCAATAGCTCAGAAAGGCCACCCAAATATTTCTTGACCTCATCTTGCCCTTCTATACCTAGATCATTCCACCACAACCGCAACTCCAAAGGGATTCTGCTTACAAATGAAAAAGGTTCGTTTTGGATTGTGCTCATCCTACACATTTATTAAGGCGAATTAGCAAATTAAGACTTTATTCTATTTGACGTCAATAATCAAAATTCACCCCTTGAAATTCATTTTCTAAAACCTAAACCAAGCTTTGCAAATACGGCCTTTCAGCACTTCCGGAGGAAGATTTTAAGGATGTGCCTGCTAACCGGCCAAAAATAAAATAAAAACCCAAAGGTGGTGGATTGTGAAAAAAATCTGGCTTCTGGTCGATTGTGAAAAAAATCAGGCTTCCGGCATCCCTTTCGGTAACATTTGGCTATTCTTGAAAACAACGACATCACAAGACTTATTTAGGACAACGAATAAAATTTGACATCTGCTGTTTTTTGCTATTTTTGCAAAAGGGAGTTTGGACCCGATGGGGGTTGCCTACGTATCTCACTCCTAATGAGAATCAAACCGGCGTAGTTCGGGCAAAACATTTTATCAAAACAAAAATTTGTTAAAAAGGTTTATTTTTCTTTATCTTTTATTTTTCAAAAATCCGGCAACATTTCGATACTGTTTGAACATCGGTTTTCCATATCAAGTGATTCCTCTCGTGTAGCCCTATTATTGCCATTTTCTCAATTTTTCCCTCCTTATTCACAAGCCGGTCAACATGCAAATCCAAAGCAAATAAATGCACAAGTAGCACGTAATATGCATCAGGATGGTCCTTTCATTTCGGGTCACCTGTCCTAGACAGACCCAACCCCTATGTTGAGTCCCCTAAGTCAAATGCACGTGATACAAACAAACGTTCCTACAAGGGATCCGGGATGAGGTTTTGTTAAACTAGATTTAGAACCTGGGTATTTGTCCTAGACTGTGTACCCGAGCGGATAATTCGAGTCGAGAAGGGGGCTATGTACCGAGGACCCGCAAGATCGTCCGGCTTAGTAACTTGTCCGAGCCTCTTTCTTACTTCAAGGTATGACACTAACGGAATAGGGAGTCTTGACCAGCGAGCACATCCCCAAAGATAAGAAGAGAAGGGTTTCGTAATAGTTATATACACAATTCATCCAATATTAATGCGGTAAAGCATTTAGCACATTATAGCATGGAACATGTAATAAAATCAGATAAAGCCAAATATAATAGTTATACTAAGCTCAAATTCTTGAACCCTGAACGAGAGATTCTGGGTTCTTTCCCCAGCAGAGTCGCTGGAGCTGACATACCTCCTTTTTACACGTCTACCCCGAAGGATAAAAACGTATATATAAGTTTTTCCAATTAAAGTGACATTATTCGAAATGGGATTATTTATTTATTTAGAGTCGCCAATTGGGATAGGTTTGGCTTTTGGTGTCCCAAGTCACCGGTTTATTAAGAATCCCAAATCGAGGAAATTTTTCGACTGCCCAAAATGGAGTCTGCGAACCCAAAATTCTAAGTAAGGAATTCTGTTGACCCGAGGGAAGGTGTTAGGCACCCTCGGATCCCTTGGTTCTAGCACATTCGCTTAAACTATTACAATAGGCTAAAATTGTGATTTTTATACATGTTAATCCTATTGTGCAATTTTAAATTATTTTTACCGCATTTAATATTTTTTATAGAAAATTTTCAATGTCATTAAAACATGCCGTGAACCACCTCACATACGGTGTTTTTGATATATTTCAACTTCATTGAGATTTGGATTTGGGTCACATAAATGTGCACCCATACTTAGGAATGTAAAATTATTAAAGAGGCGCCTAAAGCGACTAACGTGTTATCATCTTTGCGGGAAGACATGAAGTTTGCTTAAAGGCATGTCCCGAATTTTGAAATATTTTAATATAAACATTTAGAGAGGGCCACACAATTTATGGGTTTCGTTCGGTGCAGCGCACCTCATTTTATTATTTTAAAGAACAATATAGCGTGGACCAGAATTTCTATTGAATTTGTCTCTAATCGTCCTAATAGATGACATTCAAGCCTTTGATTCAACTTCAAACTGGAACAGAAGGACAACCCCCTAACTAAATTTGCTATTTAATACGAAAGGCACAACACATGAGTGAAGGATTTGCATTAATGATCTAAAATGAGAAAACCATAAATTAATCACAAATCTGAATTAAAGAACTGAAATTGTCGAGTTTTAACTCCAGAACAAATTCTGATGGTAAGTGTTAATTATGAATGTTTCAGGAACACTGAATTACGAAGTGAGATTAAAATCTAAATTGCCATACGTAGCGTTCATAGAACAATTGCAGGAATGGTCACTTTTAGAGGCTAATACTGCCCCGATCTTAACAAATTAACTTATACAGCCACTAAGTTTAGCTTCAGAAATCATTGTACGTTGAAGATTGATATTTTAAAATCCACATGAAATTATGCAGCATATCAAAATGCTATTTAATATGTCAATGCAAATCACTAATTTCAATATATACATTTTACACCTAGATCAACACCGAACAACATGCTTACCTATGGAATTGGACCAACCTAGAGCAGCATTAAACAACTATACTAGTATATGATATAGCAACATCAAAAACTAATCATACAATCCATCTTTAACAGTCCTATACATATAATTAATATCTAACTCTACTACTACCTAATTCTCATATGAACTACATGCACAGAAGGAGTTTAAACATAGAAATCAACAGGAGAAACTAGTCATTCATTCAACAAATTAAGTGTAGCTGTGGATCTGGTCTTTCACACATTTAAGGTTGAGGAATACCTAGAGTTACATTGAATAAAGGAGAAAAGGAGTCAGTAGGAGTTCAGCAAATTCAGTCAGCAGTATAATGACAAAAATCAACAGCTCAAGTCCATTATGAATCTAGAAATAGCATAAAAAACCCCTGAAAAATTTTAAGCCAAACAACACCAGCAAACTAACCCAAACAGCTTGAATAAACCCAATCCAACTTGAAATCAAACCCCAGAATAGTTTCTGAAGGGTTTAACACTTCAAACACACATATTTCAGGTTATTTTCAACTCATTTACACAAGAATTCAGATTAACGACTGAGAATTAGAACTAATCTAACAAAAGAAACTCTAATGAAAACAATATATATTTAAGATCTAAGGGACTTTAAGAGGCTGGAAACTTTTGAAATTTTTTAGCTTCTGGGAATTTCAGAGTTACTGGAAATTCTAGAGGATTTTCTTGATTATTTTTTATTTCAACACTTTGAGAATTTTTCAGGGGTTACAGACAGCTGAAACCTGGGAAATTTTAATGGATTTTAGACTGTTCAAACTTGTGAATGAAGGCACTGACTTTCCTATTTATAGCCAAAACTTAGGGAAACCCCTTTTCTTTTGTGCTTACCCCTTAGTCCTTCTTCTTATTTTCAGATTTATTCACTTAGTCCCTTATTTCTTAACTTGTTGGCCAAGTTACTGCATTGTAGTCTTAAAAATCTTATTGGAACCCCATCTAGAATGTTCTAGCGGGTTTCAAATTAGTTTTAGTTTAGATTCCTTTCATCTAAGACCAATATTACCCTTTTAACCTATTGAAATGACCATTTATACCATATCAACTTTCTAAACTTGTTTATCAATAGCTTTAACACTAATGAAAAATGGAACTAATCAGCTATATCCAATCCTAACCTAAAACAAAATCCCAGTAATTGAACCAGATTTAATTCGAACAACTGAAAACGAACTTGGCATTAAACTAACAGCCACAAGAGGACAGTAATGTCCAAGGACCAAATCCATTTATACTAGCCCTAAACGAATCTCTACCATTCCAAACCATTTAGCAAACAGGCAATTATCATTTAATAAGTAAAAACAATGAACAACAAAAACTGAATTTCATCCAGACATAAACCAAAACCAATGCATACATTAAGGTCAAAACAGAAAATAAAGAAGAAAAAAAAATCGTGAATGAAAAAACCAAAACAAAACTACCTTCAAAATAACATACCAATAACAACTAAAATTAAAAGACTAGACTAAAACAAATGAAGCATAGACCCATGTCAAAACAGAATAAATGGATACAATGTCTAGAATAAAGCAAAACAACTCATAAAAATGATAATTAAAACTAGGAATCAACAAAGAGACTAGAAAAAGAAACTTAGCTTAAACTGCTCCAAGCTCAGGAATTGGCATGCGTCTCTGGAACCCTAATTCTGACTTGGAGAGGCTGAGGAGGCATTTGAGGGCACATCATCTTGTCTTTGTGGTGAGGAAGGTAAGAGTGACTCAAGGTATAAGTTTGATTTGATTCAGAAGTTGGGGGAATTTTGGGTCAGATTTTAAATCGTTATTTGAGAAATTGCACTATGATTCGAGTGAAGTGGGGTTCAGATTTGTGATGAGGGTTGAAAGAGGAACCTACGGTGTAGATTCGGTGGCCATTGGAGCCGACGCAGCCATTAACGACAGACCAGTCGCTCCTTTGAACGAAGATTTGAGCATTTTGGCCGGGGTTTGGGGCTGGTTTTTGGGGGGTTAGAAAGAGGAGGAGGAGAGGAGCAATCGGTGTGAATTTTGGATCAACTGGAGACCGGCCGCCGGTAGAGGCAATTTTTGGCCTGCGGAGGACGGCGGAGGAGCAGTGGTTTTGTGGTGGTGTTACACCGGTGAGCAGTGGTACGAGGAGGGTGAGTTTTGTCGCTAGGGTTTTGAATAGTTTCAGACACTTTTATTTAAAATTGAGGTTAAATCTGGACCTTTGGAGTGTAACGGATGAAGGGATGGGATTATGTGCCCCAAAACAACATCATTTTGGGGCATCTCTGATGAGAGACCGAGTTAGAGGACGTGTTTGGGCCGGTTTGTAAAGGATTTGGATTGGTAATAAAGATTTTTGTGTGATTTTGGGCCAAGTAAATGGCCCAGATTGGTGGCCCTTTCCAAATTCCATTCTTTTAATTGTTTTCTTCTTTTCTCCTTTATTTAATTAATCCCCTTTTTTTGTCTTTAATTATTAATCTTTTTATTTTTATTTTCCAGATTTTAGTAAGTATAAAAATAAAAATAGCCAAAACCAAATCAAAATTCTACAAACAAAACCAATTAACTTCTAAAATAACCTAAATCCAATTTTAAAATGAAAGCTAAACAAATGTAAAAACATGACCACTTTGTTACTTTTTCCTTATTTTTCAATATTAATCAACAAATAAATCTAAAAAATATAAAAATTAAGTCCTAAATGCACATGCTATTTTTGTATTTTTATGAAATATATTAATTAAAAATACACAAAAAATGCAAACAAACACAAAGACATGCAATTAATTCCTAAAAATGCAAACAATAAAAGCAAATTCGTGATTTTAATGAATTACATAGGAATATTTCGAGCAAGGCAAAAATCACGTGCTCACAGACACGCTCCCAATCATAGTTGTGCTGAGTAAATAAAACTCGATCCGATATAGAATACACATTCTAATAAGGCCTAACAATGGCCCCCTAAATCAATTCCAATCATCCCAAAATGTGTATATACCCTTTCAAAATTCGACAGTAACGTATCTATAGCATATACCATCAACTGATTAATTCTTAGCACATATTCACAGTCCACAACTAAGGAATAGTCCATCTTTAAGACATCCGATCCCTATACCTCAAGAATACAAAAATCTCCATATTTGATCCCGTCTCTACAATACAAATTACTGACACATCTCTCATGCACCATCATCTTATGGAAAATAGCAAAACCTAAACATCAGCAGTCAATATCTAGGCGACTACCGTAATACTATTCCAACATCCACAAGTCAAAAACTCATTAAATCTCCTAGAATGCATACCCTGTAGGCAATAAAAGGTAGTAATAACATCCTCTAAACATCTGAAATGTCCCATGACGTCTAGAACTCATGACCTTTTTTCAAAAAGCAAATTGCAACTTTTCCCTTAAAGTCTCAATCCTGTATCAATCCCACATGACACACCACCTCAATCATGCTATCATATGAAAAACACGAGATCCGGTTCTCAACCCTAAATCACAAGTAGGATAGACACACCATCAATCAAAAAACTTTCACTAACTCAATCCTATAGAACAAAATCACAACATGCAATGAATTTCCCCATGCTTGTAGAGCACATCAACCGCAAGTCGTGTCCAAACTATTGCAAACTATTCTAAACCCATTTGAACATAATCAAATCATTAGAATTACATCGCTTTAAATCAACCACGTCACATAGACTGCTACAACAAATAGTATATTGTCATGAATGCCTGTACTGAAGAACCCTTTAATGAATGTGAAGATGTTTCTTTCACTTTTCTAATACCGATAAAGTCTCGACACCATCCAAAGTAATCTTCAAGTTCTAACCATAATCAAATTCAAAAATCTTTAAATACTACATGCGAGTCCTGAACCAGTTCGAACCTTATCGAAAGTCATTCACCCGGCTGTAAATCATTCTTGAGGAAACCTTTCATAAATCATAACTTATCTGCAAAAACATTCTAGTCCAAGAACTAATATAATGCATGACCAAGCAATCCAATTGTCGATAGTGGACTCCTCTTAGCTCAAAACCATAGAACACACCATCTATAACCCACAGTACCCTTCTTTTTTGACTGCCTCGATCTCGAATTTCTAATTAGACGAATAATTCATAAACATATGTAACACTAATCGTAAAACACCCCAAACACTTTACCAAGTGTATGATCATCATTGTGATAGTCACACGAACTTTTTAAAGTCCCCCGAATTAGTAGTATATGTGTTCCATAGGAAAGAAGCCCCATACGAATCACACAACCTTAAATCCCACCAGCTAGCCTCAAATCAATATTTTCCCATGAACCTATCATGGTCAGAATAAGTAGGCAACGAAATATTTCTCCAGAGTTTGTACTCATCAACCAGATACAAGAATCTATTACATCCCACAAATGAACAACTAAAAGGTCTACCACTACATCCCCGTCTATGATTACACAATATAATGCAACTATCATTAGCATACATAGCCCTTCGCAGTAAATTTAAGATAGGACTTCAACCCAAAAAAAGGTCACACTATAAGGAGATAAATTTGGGAAGTTTCCTACTTGGGTTGTAGCCTCTCGAATATAGGTATGGACATCATGCACAAGACTTTACTAAATACTTTCTCATGACTCGTAGAACCTATAAACTTAGAGCTCTGATACCAACTTGTCATGACCCAGATCCACCAATATTGTGCTGGAACCTAACCCAGCCCGCTAGGTAAGCCAAACTGTACAAGCTACAACGACGAGGAGAAATCATCAATATTATAAATAACACTACAAAAGAATTTAATACAACTACATCGAGGACTAATAGTACAAGTCATAAGGCACTATAATTTAGATTTATAAAGCTGGTCAAATGAATAACCATATATGAAATCCTATGCTACCGTGATCAAAAGTGTAGTATGAATCCGGTACGCTGGTACATCTCCAATTCAAATCTCCATTCTCACAACTACTCAGCTTCAAAATCTACATGCAAGATACAGTAATATTGTATGAGTAAAATTGACCCTATGTACTCAGTAATTATCTTTACTAACCTCAAAGAAGAAGTGACGAGATTTTTGAGTCGAAATATACTCATTAATCAAACAACATATGCAATATATCAAACTCTGGAAACATGAATATAGCATAAACAATAAATTTTATCTTATCAGAACAACTGATAATAATACAATACAAGTAAAGGCTTGGGTTAAACAAAAAGTTGACAAATAGAATCGCACACGTATGGCGCTACATGCTTACATTGTCAATCGCCCTGCACAGCAGAGACCTCATGCCACAATATAAGTCACACCCGCATGTCAAAAACATTGTGCTATAATATAAATCACACTTGCATGACAAAGCCCTCATGATACAATAATTTCATTCCATATGAATTGCCAAATAACACGTTCAAAAGAGCGTTTCAAGAATCAAATATATTAGTAGATGATGACAAATCCAACATACTACCAACAATTCAAATAACATGAGATAACAACTCTACATAGGTAAAATTCATCTTAGCAACCAAATCAACAAGTAGTAACAGAGGCATAGGTTAGCATGTTAGAAACAATGTAACAAATTATGTAAAAAAGTGTAACAAACATAAATAAGTCATAACCACAACAAGAATGCCCATTTTATACCACCACACACGCATAATAAATTAAAAATTCCCCCAGACTATCACATAACATCCCCAAAATGCCAATCTTATTTAGTCGAACATATCACCGCATGCATATAAGCCAACCTTATCTCCCCGCATGCACATCACAAATTGAAATACCTCCCTTATGTCGTCGCACGAACATCTAGCCACCCTTATGTCGCCGCATGCATATCACATATGAAATGTCTATATAGCCACATGTGCATCTATAATCAATCCACACAACATGTCCGCATGTGCCACAATTATCACAACAATGCAGGATAAAAATTTATCATCAAGATGCATATCCTCATAGCTTATTGATAAAGCGCACAAGGACATGATAACAACAAAAAATACGAATAAAGCACGAATATGGTTAAATCAAGTATAGAAATTGAGTCCATGTAGTTATACAAAGGATATATATGTATCGCATAGTGTAGACATTCCAATCAAGGAACATTACAAGAACAAGTTCGGATGTGTCTTCATAATCTACGCGTATCTATTTCATAGGCAAAAATAGCATAAGTCTAAAGTTTCGCTCATTATGTTCAACATAAGGTACCAATAGCATCAATACTTCCCTAACATGGTTTATAGTACACACGAAGTCGATTAATTTAATAATACATGAATCAAGTAAAACACACTACCAAATAAGACATAGAGGAAGCTAGAATCTACCCTATGAATACCCATAGCACATATTTATACACCTGTCATCTCATATATACATCTTCCCTGCATATAACAAAGAATATCAATTAGTAGGAAACCTTCTTAACCAAAATTAGGCAAGGTATTTACATCAAAGAACTCAGATCAATTATCAAAAATATCCTTTACTAAGAAATTACCTCCGCCTAGCTCAAATCTAGCAAAAAATGACTCGATAACATCAAACAATGCAAACGAATCAATTTCAATAAATAAAGTTGTAGTCTTTATCAAAAATCCAAAAGTCGACAAAGTCAATCTCCGGCTCACCTGGTCGAAACCTGAGTCAAGGGGTAGATCTTAATTATCCATAATCCTACGACTCCAAATCAGTTTTTAGAAATAAAAATTTAGTCGAAAAAAACCCAAGAGCACTCTTCAAATTTGATGATTTTGATTTAAAATCTATAAGATCAAGTTATAATATCAAAATCGAGTCAAAATCACTTTCCCAATAATTTCGTGTGAAAGTTCCCTCCAAAAATCATCTCTCGCCGAGTCTAGGGAAAATATTATGATAAAATGGGACTAAGTCCCGAAATACAAAATATATTACCAGCTGCTGATGTTACATCTGTGGCTAGGAGTTCCCAAATGTGATCATTTGGTAGCAAATGTCACAACCGTAAAAGCGAATAAAGGCTCGCAAAAGTGAACCCTGAAGACCCGACAAATATCGCATTTGTGACAACATGTTTTGCAAATACAGAGCCCCTCCCCACGCGATCAGTCACAAAAGCGACACACAATCTGGCAAATGCGACACATACTCGCAAATGCGAGGTCCCCACCCAACATCCATGAGTTGCAAATGTTATGGTTTCATTTTCAACTTCCTTATCGCAAATGCGAGAAAATCGGAACCATCTAACTTAACTTAGTAAAAATAACCTGAAACCAAACCGAAACTCTCCCGAGCCCCTTTGGAACCCCGTCCAATCATACCAACAAGTCCATAAACCTCATACAAACTTGCTCGCGTGATTAGATCATAAAATCATATATGGAACTACGAATCAAACATAATAATGTATCCAAAACCCAATGAAGCTAAAAAACTTCCAAAATTACAACCAAGCATCTCATTCCCATCAAACCAATTCAGAATGAGACCAAACTTTGCACACAAGTTCCAATTGACGAAATGGACCTAATCCAAATCCTGAAACTAAATTAAAAATGGATAGCCATAAAGTAAATGCTTGATCAAACTAATAAAATTAAACCTCAAATTACTTTCACTAGAAAGAGCCAAATCAACCGAGGAACCTCCAACTAATTCAGACATACTCCTAAGTACAAAATCACCATATGAATCTATTGGAATTACCAAAAGATGAACCTGAGATCGTTTATACAAAAGTCAAACCTTGATAAACTCTTTAAAAGCTTCCAAATTGAGAATTCTCTTCCAAATCACTGAACCTATCGAACATCAAAACCATCTATACAAGAAAGCTATGATACATCTGATGAAGCTACTCAAGACCTTATATAACCGAACAGAATGTTAAAGCTCAAAACAGGCCGTCACGTTATTACATCTTAGATCAAGGCCGTGGACGAAAAAAATAAATTCTTTTCACAAGGTTGTGAATTCAAATAGAAGGTACAACTTCGTCGATAAGATATTAGTGAATAGCTAATTTGTAGTACATCAAGCTTCAATCAAGACAGAAATTATTAGTCTCTACAATAGCTTAACCAAGGAAAGTTCTGGGTAGGGACCAACAGTCAGTCCGAGGAGTCCCAAAATTTCAAAGTATGAAGTGGCTACTAAGACCTTTCTCTGAGCATGAAGTGAAAGATGTTGTTAAGCTGTGAAAGTAAAAAAGCACCCGATATGGCATTTTATAAGCGTTGCTGGTCAGTGGTAAAGAATGACATTATGGCAGCCGCTAACCTTTTTTATCAGATTGGGAATTCGAAAGAAACTTCAATTCCTATTACGTTGCGCTTATTCCTATAAATGGTGGGTGCAGAAGAAATGAATTATTTTTGGACCAATACGTCTACTAGGGAGCTTTTACACAAATATTTCGAAAATGCTGGCCGAAAGATTGGGTAAGGTGATTAATATCTTGGTTCACATATGTGGCACTTTTTGCTAAAAGGTACCTCAATAGTAGGAGACAACAAGCAATGATTCTATCCAAACTTGACATTGAACAAGTATTTTATCATTTTAAAATTTTAATTGGTCCTATTTAGATAGTTTGCTAAAAGATATGGAGCTTAGGGAAAAGTGAATTGTATGGATTAGATGTTGCATTTCAATTTTTCAATGGCAGGTTATTAGTTATTATCCATGGTTCTTTAGAAGGATTCATCCCTAAATACATGGACCTAGGACATGAATCCTCTTTCTCCTTTCCTAATCATTCTAGCTATAGAGGGCTAAGCTCTAAGTTACAAAAGTCTATGTCTCTTCAATGGAACAAGGGCTTTAGATTATGGTCTTCAGCAACAAAAGGGTGGATGTCGCTCAACTACACTATGACGATGACATAATCTTACTTTGCAGTTTAAGGAATCAAATCTAAGATATATTAGGGTGATCATAGTATTATTTGAAGCAGTCTTGGGCTAAAGATAAATCTGGGAAGGAGCTCCACATTCGTTGTTAATGATGTATAGAATGTAAAAAGACTAGGGGGAAGTTTTGGGTTGTCAAGTTGGTGAGTTTCCTATAACAATTATGCCACCCTGCTAGAGGCGCTCGAACTGTCGCTGATATTCCTCTCTCAGAGTGAAAGAAATATATTTCTTCAGAAATAGCTGTGAAAATTGATCCAAAGTAGGTGGAGGTGAACCGGCTGGTCTGGTCCGCTTATAATTCTACCACCACCTCTTGGCAAAATCGGACATCTGGAACACTGCAAAGTCGCTCCATTGGAATCCACAATCTCGTGGAAACTATCCAATTAGCCCCATGGATCCTTAGAAGGTACCACCAAAGTGAATAGGAAATCGCTTTGTGAACTTATCTAACCTCATCAATCCCTTAAAAGATATCATGGGCCTTTCCTCGGGTTGTGTAGCACTAACGGGCTTGACTACCCCAACTACTGAAATCGCTGATATCTGATATATGGGAGGCAACTATGCCGGAGTATGAGTGGCGGGAGTCTGTGCTCCCCCCCCCCCCCGGCCTGAGAGACTGCTAATGACGTAGGAAATACTCCAGCCTGATCCACACTCTCTATGAGACCAAAAAGCAGATTAGAGTGTCCTAGAGTACGGGAGTTGCTATCAATCCCATCAGGATATGAGCATGTCCATTTGGTGTGGTCTGAACTGGGATCTCCTCCTCATGATCAATCTGAGGCTCCGCAATATGTGCTATTGTGCGTGCTCTAAGCTGAACTCTGCCTAAGACCCTACCTCTACCCCGGCCCCTACCCCTGGTTGTGGCTATAATAGGGGGATTCTGCTCCTGCCCGGTTGTAGATGTCATGCAAGTTCTCACCATTTGTTGGTTCAAACTTCAGTAATGGAATAAATACGCACAATGAGAAAAGAAAGAATAGAAATTTTTCTGAAGCCTTATAACCTTTAGAAGATAAGTACAAACGTCTCTATACTAGTCCTCCAGACTCTACTAAGCTTTCTCATGACTCGTGAGACCTAGGAAACCTAGTGCTCTAATAGAAACTTGTCACGACCCACAATTCTAACCTCGTGGCTATGATGGAACCTAATATTTCACTTGCTAAGCAAGCCAACAGTAGCTAACTACTTAACCAGTTTAAAGAATTTAAAAGAAAACTCTAATAATAATTAACTGTGATAGTCTAAAACAGATATAATAAGAAATATGTGGCATAACTAAACATATCCCAAAAATTGGGCATCCTGAATACATGAATACTACAGATAAATTCTTACCAGAATACAAATGTTCGAAACTAAATATACAGCAAAGTCGGAGTGGAAGGGGATTTCAGAGTTGTGGACACCGTGCAGCTATATCTCAAGTCTCCAAAAGCAACTGAATCCGAGTAGTCTCGTTACATGCCTTTAGGACCAACACAAGTATCTACACAAGAAGTGCAGCATGAGTAAAACTGACCCTGTATACTCTATAAGTGTCGATCCTAACCTTGACGAAGTAGTGATGAGGCTAAGACAAGACACCCACAATAAACCTGTACAAAACAATAATAACAGGAAACAAGAATAGAAAAATAATAGTAAAGTCAAATAACTGGACCCGTAAATCAACTACAAAAAGGGACCCACAATAACAGAATCTCAAACCTCATATTACAACACCAAGAACAATATTTATAGCCACAAACAACTTATAACATATCAAATCTATTGCGGAACGCAACCCGATCCCACCATATCACGTTCCGTCCTTATTTTTTCATATCATAACGTATAATTTCAATGTTGTTGCAGCATGCAACCCGATCTCCAATAATTTAAATCACTAACATAAACAACTCAACAACAATATTTACAAAATATCGATACAAAGGAGGTAAAATATACAACACTATAAAGAACCACACAATAAATGGAGAATATCCAATATCTCGGAATCTCAAAATTACCAATTCATCAGTACAGAACAGCTAAGTTGCTCACATAAGCAAAATCAACATAATAGAGTGCTTCAACTTAGAATCATGTGAAGGAATAAGGTCTGGAATAAGTCTTGTATAAGTCCTTTAATCGAGTCCCTCTTCTTCAATAGGTTATTTCAAGTAGCAGATGTTGATTATCTTTTTATGATTACAATTCTAGTATGAAATATCTCCACCTCCCCATTCCTTTATCGGACATAAGCAATATACCTAAATCCTCGTCCTTTTAGAAAGAGAATAGCGATTCGTTTCCAGTGCTTTAATGTTGATTTCAAAGGGGCTTTAACCTTAGTACGAAGGGACTCCCTTTTTTTTTTCTAAAAATGGCTTTCATGACAAGCTATGTTGGTTTAGTTGTCTTTATATATATAAACCCTTGCTTCAGGTGCTAATTTGAATTTCTTAGTTGAAGGAGTGAGAATAGGCCTAAGGGAATAATCAATCCAGGGGTTCCTTCTCCTTCCTAACCCTAGGTAAACCCTGAATACATGCCTAGATCATTTGTGCAGACAAACTACTTGGGTGCTAAGATCCAAAGTCGAGAGGGAAACAACCCATATCGTATGCTAAGATCCCTAAGCAATCACTTAGTGGAAAGGAAGTGATCGAGTGATGACATCCAGGAGGAAAAAGTAGGGGTTTCAATCGATTTTACCTATTATTAGATTTGAACCAATGACTTTCGCCGTACGAAACCGATAGTCTAACTGCTAAATCCATTACGAGTCACGTCGCCCTATCCATGGAGGAAGAAAGCATATTCTCAAGTCTAAAATCTTTCCTACCAATCGTATAGTCAAGCTAGAGATTACATATTGTGCCAACTCCCCTCTACTGCCTCGCTCTACAATCGTATACTTTTCTTGGCACTGGTTGAGTTACTTGGAACCCTAAGAATGGATAGACTGTCTCTTGTTTTACCATATAAGAAGAATAAAAGTTTGTAAACATGTAACAATTAGAACATACAATAGGGGTGTTCAAAACCGATCCGAAATCAAAAATCGAACCTAACTGAAGCTTAATGGCTTACTGGTAACGGCTTAACGGACGGAGAACGGATTGAATTTTTTTTATTAATGGCTTATCGGTTTGGGGGAGGATTATTCAATTTTCTTAACGGATAATCCGTTAACCCGTTAAGAATATAAATATATATATATATATATATATATATATATATATATATATATATTGCACCAGATATTTAACTCTTTCTTTTCCAGTTTGACGACTACACTCTATGCAAATCAAGATTATTCAACTTTTGCCCAATTCACATTTTCTCATTTGTATCTCTCAGAATAAAGACGTTTCTTGCACGATCTCAGCTGCTATATTAATATTTACATATATAAAAAGGGAGTCAGCAGAGAAAAGGTGGGATTTCTCTATCTTTGTTTAAAGTTTTTTTCTTTTCCTGAGCCACTGTTAAGAAACAGAATATGGGTTTGCTAAGAATATTGGTTGCCTTTGATATGTGTTTTGTGTATGAAATACTTTTTCCCTAGGCTGCCAAATACCAAATTTAGCAGTCTGCCAAATACCAAGTTACCAACAGATTCAAAATTTGACGTTATCATCTCCTTACCAATATATTCATCTCCTTAGTGAATATGTATATTAGCCCGATAAACCGCCAGATAACCGCCCGTTAAGATCTAAACCGATACCAACCCGCCCGATATCTTATCGGGTGGCTAACGGATTAACGCATTTAAAAGCTGATAACCGTTAAGTCAAATCGTTAAGAGTAAAAAGCCGCCCAACCCGCCCGATAAGCAGCCCTAATATACAATTAAGGCAAGTAGAGACAGGCAGTAAATGAACAGAAAGCATGTGAGAAAGGAAAAATTTAAAGCAAGTAAGAACTAAATAATAATTAAAATGTATAACATAGATTCCAAGTACAAACATGTAACATTTAAAGTATATAACAAGAAATAACATGGAATAAATTAAGACATGGAAATAAATAGCTCAATCCCGCATGCTAAACCTTATGACGGTACTTTACACTCGTCACATGATATATACACCATTTCCCCACACTGTTCACATAACAAATAGTTCAACAAGTCCTAATTCCCTCAAGTTAAGGTATACTTATCTCACTCCGCGAACAAAACAATCAATCACCTACAGCCTTGCCATTTGAGCAAGACTATAAACGAACCAAATCTAGAAAATTATCGATCAAATGATTCGAAATAAGTTTAAGAAACTACCCATTGATGAAAAAGGTTCAATTTTGATCATTTTTAAAAAGTCAACAATAGTCAACCCCGGGCCCGCTCAGTCCTAACAAAAACTTGATATCCATCAACCCTCCCCCTCCCCCTCCCCCATGCGCGTTAAATGCTTTTTTCAAAATTTGACTTCAATATAAGGTCTAAATCTCAATTTTACAAAATTTCTAATTTCACTCAAATCCCTATTTTCTATCTTTAAAATCCTAGATTTGATGTTGAAATCACATGAAAGGCAGTGAAGAATTGAAAGAAAGTAGATAAGAGTTGCTTACCAATCATTTTGGGAAGAAAAGAATTCTTGAAAAGTCATCTCTAGAGTATTTAGAGTTGAGAAATGGAATAAAATGAGCTAAGTCCAGTCTTTCTCCTCTTTTACCCAGCTATTGCTGTCGCAATTGTGATGCCTTGTTCGCAATTGTGAACCCACAAGCACAGAATTTGCAAATGCGACAACTAGTTCACAAATGCGAACAACCCTTCGCAAATGTACCAAAAGCTTTGCAAATGCGAAGCTGACTCAAGTCACATATGATTGCAAATGCAACCACTATCTTTACAAAAGCGACCAACGTTAGTTCGAAAAAGCAAACCCACTACTCACAAATGTGAGGTCACACATCCCAGACGCTGCTCGCTAATGCAAAATTTTATTGCAAAAGAGATGCTCGCAAATGGGAGGCTTACCTTGCAATAGCGAGATATGCATTACACACCAGAAACAAACACTGCATCAATAGTCCTCAAACTATCCATACTCATCCGTAGCAACTCTTAAGCTCACCCGAGCCCATTGGGATCCAAACCAAACATGCACACAAGTTTAAGAATATCATACTTAACTCTCTCGCATGATCAAAACACCAAAATGAAATCTAAAACTTCAAGTCGGACATCAAAACGAATGAAATTCAAAGAAAAACTTAAGAACCTGTAGAATGGGAACCAAATGTCACAATCCTATCAAACCAACTCCGAATTGTATCAAATTTTATAGATAAGTTTCAGATAGCAATATGAACCTTATTTCAAGTCCTAAACTAAAATCCAAACTCGATAGCCATAAAGTCAAAAAACAATCAAACCACTAAAATTTTCAAACTTTCAAATTGCTAAATTTTGGCAAAATTAACGAAATTGACCTAGGGACCTCCGATTTTAGTGTCGGCCATATGCCCATGTCACGCCTTAACCTCAGGAGGCGTTACCGACGCTCGATCGAGTAAACCCAACCGAGCAAGCCTTATTACGCACTTCCTACCCCACTCTTTATTATTAAGATAACTATGTTTCCTTTTTATTTAGGCAAGGAAAGAAAGTGTATTCAACAATGATAGTCCGTTCCATATTACAAGCTTAAACCATAGATGAAATTAGTTTCCAGAATTCCTTTAAAGTTATAATTCATAGATAGCAAGAGTTTATAATTACAACATAGTTTATGAGCCCCCAAAACACTCACACATGAACCACACACATGTCTATGGAGCCTCTATGGATACAAAAGATGAGTACAACATTGTCGGCAACAAGGCCCCAGGCTATACCTCAAAATAGAAATCCACAACAACGGAAGATATACAATACAACCCCTTAAAGGAGGAAGGGGCCCACCAAGACCTTGAGAAAAAGATAACCTGCTACGTGCAATCGGCATTATCCGCTACGGAGCCACCTACATTCATTTTAAAATGTATCCCCCAGTAAAAAGGACATTAGTACCATAGAATAGTACTAGTATGTATAACTAAAAACCATTTTACTAGAAAGAACTATCAAGCAATAACAAGGAAATCACAAGAATAAATCATGGTTTTAACCGAACACCACATCATCAAATAAACAAACCAGTTAATCTTTCACATAATTGACACATCTTAGTTTGGGGCATTTCTTTCATATATTCATCACTATCTTCAATACTACCGCTATCTTGAGCGGAGCCCGATCACGACCCGATCAGCTAGGTCACCTCACTTGAGGCATGTATCTCAATTACCATTTGATATCTCTTTCCGGAATTCAATGTTAGCACATTACCACCATGTGTTGTGCATGATGTCCGATCACAGCTTGATCGACTAGGCCACCCTACTTAGGCATTGTTCCTTTCTCATCAATCATCTCACTTGAATCTTCATTTCACATATGTCATTATCATTCATCGACACTTAGGGTCTCAATCATCACATATTTTCTACTCTCAATATCCATCTTGCAATTTGTGACTCTTGGGAACATATAACAGCAATTCAAGTTGCAAACATAAGTAAGATTTCACATAGCTAGCATATCAATTTTTTTTATTCTTGGCTTATAGCCCAGGCATGTCAACACATAATTTGAACATTTCACACAACTTTGAATGACAAGGATAGTTTATTAAACACGTTAAGCACATCCTTCATATAGACATAATTACAAACCAGTTCATGTGAAACAACAATCAGTACATCAACAAGTTCTAGCCTTACCACATTGCGTAAACACCAAAAGAGCTCAATTTTTACTAAAAGGGGGTTTTAGCCATACATACTTCAATATAGCTTTCCTTACTCTTTACGAAATTCCGGAACTCTTAGCGCTTCGGTCTATGGTGTAAGAATTACAAATTGGATCGAGAATTAAATAATTGAGATTCTAGCTCGTGTGAAGCATATTATCAAACACTAAAGGTGCATTGTGATTTTAGGCCCTTTTTGAGAGAAATTTTCTATCATTATATACCCCATTTCCTTTATTTTTATCTTACTTCCTCCCAATACCCTAAGGTTTGACATACATGAAAGGAATCCATTCGTATACCCATAAATTACCACATTAATTACCCCTTATAGCTGAGTTGTAGAAATAAGAGCTGAGGGGATGAAGTCTTACCTCTTGGAGTGAACACTCAAGTGCCTTCACTTGGTTATCTCCAATGTTTTAGCAAGATTTTATGGAGAATTACTGATGGGAGGCACTTTCCCTCTCTAAGGCCCTCGCTCTCTCTCTCAAAAAAAAACATCAGATAATATGCTCAAAATGAGCTATAACACCGAATATATCGATAGGGGGTCGGGATTAAAAATTAGAAAATTGGAGCCTCGAGTCAGGTTTGCGATCGCAAAGTAGAAATACAGCCCGCAGAATGAACCTCAAAAGTTCTCCAAAATGTGATCCTTATGACTGGGTTTACGGCAGAAATGCGGTTCGCACACCCATCCTGCGGTCCCATAATGCACCACAAAACTGTACTATACAAAATTCCAAGATATCTATGCGACGACTATGCGGTCTGCATATCAGTTATGCAATCACGTAATGGACCATATTTTTTACCTCAAATTTGACTAACATACAGACTCATTTTGCGATAGAAATGCGGTCTGCGTACCTGATTTGCGACTGCATTCTGGGTCGTATAATAGAACTTTTTTGAAAAATTTTGATTCTTGATTTTAAAATGCTTAGATCAGTACAAAGTTTCCGAACCGTTGCGAGCTTGCGAGATGCGAAGATTTTTACTCATTCCTAACACATATTCGTGATTTGCACTATGATCTACTAGGTTTTGAGAACAAATATTCACGGGGCCTTACAGCTCACGTCCAAAATCACAATACGGACCTACCAAAATCGTTGAAATATCGATCTAGGATCGTTTAGACAAAATATTTACTATAGTCAACTCAAGTTATTATTAAAGCTAAAAATCATATTTTCTTCAAATTTTTACGCAAAAACTTTCTGGAAAAAGAAACGAACCACGCAAGCAAATCAAGAAAATATCAAATGAACCTAATGGAGGTCTCAAAACACGGAAATAAAGATTATTACTCAAAATGACATATGGGGTCGTCACATATACATAAGTAAACACTTGAAGAAGCTTAAACATTCTTTTCATGTGTCTCGTACAACACTATCATTTGTTCGGCAATCGTTTTTTGGTCGTCAAAAGAACTTATATTAATTAAGTAATAACATTACAAGGAGCTACTTGCATATTATTATAAAAAGAGTTTTAAAAATATTGACCCAATGGTTGGTCATTTGGCAAAGTGGGTGGTTTGTAGAACAAGTCCGTTTCATTGTAGGGTTTGACTAAATGCCTGTAAATAGTCCCTTCTTGATCAGCTAATAGTTTTGATAAAAAAAAATTATGGTGGCTAAGTGAAGATAGTTGTGCAGTCCTGAGCTTGAGTAATCGAGCCTTGTTGAGCTAGATCATGTGCTGCATAGTTTTGCTCTCTGTATATGTGGGTGATTGGCAGATTACCCAGCAGTGGGAGTAAGTACCTGCATTTCATTAGAGAGGATGAGTAGTGAAGATTATCATTATTGAGCATTGTTATTACCTCAGTAGAATCTATGTTTACTTCTAGTGGTGTGAGTTGATGTTGTCGTGCAAGCTGTAAACTTTGTAGTAAGGCTTTTAATTCCATACATGTGGAATTGCCTGTTGAAGATGAACCCATGAACCCCATTAAACATTGACCCTCTAAATTTCAAAAAATCATGCAATACCATTGATAGAAGTGTTTGCTTTGGCCGCCCCATTTGTGTTAAGCTTAATTGTGTCCATCACTAGGGAGTGCCATTTAATATGTATTGGAGTACATGTGTATTTAGTTTTTTGATTTTTTGTGTTTGATTAGTAAGGTAATAGAATTCCACTTTTTGGGATATTATTTACTTGGTTGAGAATGGTGGTTTAGTGTTCTGGCAATTAAATACATAGTGGTTCCTTAACTTCCAGATGTGCCAAACTATTTGTGGAATAAGAGTGGCTGAGGGTAAGGTACAAGGTAATTTTTTTGCATTTTAGATTAGGTAGTGGATGGCTTGAATTGGTGTTAAGAAGTGTGTGTGTGACAATGTTAGATATACGGTGCTAACCCTAGTTGAGCCCATATGACGTTTGTGCGTGGGTAGCTAAATAATAGATGATTAATTGTTCCAATGCTTTGGTAGCATAGAGTACAATTATTGGATAAGGTATCCTTTATATGATAAAGGTATGAGGCAGTTTATAAGCATTGATGTGAAACCAACCAAAGAAAGTGGATTATTATTGTTTTGGTAGAATCAGTTTCCAAAGCCAATGATGATGGTATAGCTGAGCTGGTTCTTGGAGAGCTACGTATAGAGATTTGACAGTAAACTGACCCTTCGAAGTTAGTCCCCGGATGATTGTATCAATTTCCTGTGGGGTTGTTAACGTTGGTATTGATATTTTTGTTATTTGTGAGTAATGTTGCCTGCTAGAGAGAAAGATAAGGAGGATGTGTCGATTGCGTTATGGGAGATATAGTTGCTAAGTGTGCATTGAGCTTCATGGAGTTGTAGAGGTCCATGTATTAATTTTCGAAGAGTTATATTTAGCCCTATCCACGGTTCGTGCCACCTACTAATATGTGTGCCCTGTGTAATATTCCATACAAGGCCGGTTTGGCGTAGGTTCCATCCCAGTAAAATATTTCTCCAGGTAGAGGAACCATGAGCTCCTACTTTTCGATGTGTATAAATGTTTAGTAGTATGGATGCCCAAAGGAAATTAGTATTTTTAAATAGCCACCAAGAAATATTTCCTAATAGTACATTATTCTTAGTTGCTAAACTTTGAATGCCTAGTCTCTAGTTCTTTTTGGGTCTTTGAACTACTTCCCATTTTACTAAGTGTATTAGTTTTTTATGCTCAGTACTTCCCTAGAAAAGTTTCTCTCGTAACGGTTTATTCTGTGGATGACTTCTAATGGAATTTTTATGTATTGCATTGCATGGTTTGGTAAGGTGTTTAGACTAGAATTAATTAATATAGTCCGACCTTCCATGGAAAGAAATTGTGATTTCCACCCTGATAATCTTGTTTTGAAGTTATCAAGTATGTATTGGAAGTCTTTTAGGAGGGGCGCTTTACAAATAAGGGATATGTCAGTAGGTTTGGGTGTGGTCCCGGGGTTCTCATGTGTGTTTTGGATGCTCAACGGGCCATTTTGAGTTGTTAAAAAGTTACAGAAAATTCAGGTTCAGGTGTTGCAAACCTTACTTTAGTGCGATCGCATCCCTTCCCCCGTGTTCGCATAGAGTAATTCCAGGGGGTATTTTGTTCTACGTGTTTGCATCACCATGTTTGTGATCTCGGAAGTTTGTATGTTCCTCCTTCGCCTTCGCGTAATTCTTCTCTTGGGAAACAATTGTTCCTTTAATGCCATCGCATCCTGCTCCTTGTGATAGCGAAGAGTAGCTTTGGTACAATACGCGATCGTATAAACGCTTCAACGATCGCATAGCACATTTTGACAGTGGCTTTTTTCCTCATATGTGATCACATACTTGACCACGCGATCGTATTCTGGGCAGCCTTATAAATTCTTCTACGCGGTCGCGACTCTTCTCTCGCGATCACAATGCCCAAATACTTGGGCAAACAGAATATATCCCAAAGTCGAGAGTTTCACCATTTTCACCATATTTTGACTTCTAGAGCTAGGTTCTTGGCTATATTTGGAGGAATTTTCAACTGGGCGACTTGGGTAGTGATTTTTATCTCCTTTTTGCTTGTAACCCACTCATCTAAGCATGAATTCCTCCTTTAATTTCGGATTTTTGAATGAAAATTTGATAAAAACTTCATAGGCCAAATTACTGAGTTTTGATTTGGTTTTTGACGTCCAATTTGAGAGATTTTTATATAGTTAGACTCGTGGGTGTAGGAGGTTTCTGAAAATGTTAATTTCACCTGATTCTGAAATGTTGGCTTGGGGGCATTTTGGTCATTAAACCTAATTTTGCATTTTAGTTTGAATTAAATTGTAGAATTAATTGCTTGAGATTTTATTTATAATATATAATTGAACTGAATATATTTGGGCCATTTGGAGTCGACTACTCCTGTCAAGAACGTAGTTTATAGTTGATTTTGAGGTTCGAGGTAAGTATCTTGCCTAACATTGTGGGGGGGGGGGGGGGGGGACTTTCCCTTAGGATTAGAGTCTTCTCTGTTGATTTTAATCTATGTACGAGAGGTGACGAGTGCGTGCTCGGATTTATTTGTGGGAAAATTGAGCATTTGAGTTTCTTCGGTCCTTATATTCACTGAGTATGAAGTTGTTCTTGATGTGGTTGAATTTTCCTATTACTAGCCACCTCTACATGTTTTACTTGGAATTAATAAAATTATGGTTCGTTCTTATTGGCCTAATTGACTCCTATTTTGCTTAACTGAATATCTTAACCCCTCTATTATCACGTTATCTTTCATAACTGCTTGTTTTTATTGGAAATCATTATGCCCACTCATATAATTATTTAGTTTTAATCAAGGTTACGATTATCTTCCCGCTGCTCATCCTTAAGTTAAGTTGTTGTATATCCTTTGTAACTTGCCAAACCATAAAATAAGTGTAGATATCCTACGTTTAGTTGGCATTTCTTTATTGAAATGATTTGATTCATGTTCACTTCCTTGTTGTTGAACTACATGTTAAGGAATTGTTGCTTCATATTATTTTCTCCCTTGTTAGATTGTTATTATTTTCCTTATTTTTCTCTACTGTGGTTATTCATTATGAGCTAGTAATTATCGTCCCCTGGTAACGGAAGTTCTTGAGTTGATTCATTTGTCGTTCTCTTATATATATTGTCATTATTGTTGTTGTACTTGTCGTGTTGATGCACGGAGTTTCGACCATAAGGTTATTGATATTGCGATGCACGAGGTTTCTGTCGTGCGGCTATTGATATTGTGATGCACGAGGTTTTTGACGTGTGGTTGTTTATATTTTGATGCACGAGGTTTCTGGCGTGTAGTTGTTGTTGAGGGTTTGCACGAGGTTATTGCCGTGCTACTATTGCTATTGATGTATTCCACATGCCGCGTAATAAGGAGATATACGTTTATATGCTTATATGTGGGTTGCACATGTGGCGAAATAAGGAGGGAACATTATGGTGCACATGTGGAGAAATAAGGTGGCACTTATTATGTTATTATTTGCACACGTGGCAAAATAAGTTGGGCTATGGCAGGGATTGATTGTAAGGATTTGTGACGGCCTGTGGAGGCATTCCTATTTTCATTTAATATTGTGATTGTGTCATGCTTTCCTGTATGAGCTTTATCTTGTGGATGTGGTGAGGGGACATTGTGCGTGATGCCCGCTCTTCTTCTTACGTTTATTAGCTGGTAGAAATCTTGTTAATGCACTTGCATAAGCATGCACATCGTTGAAACACTCCTAATGGATATGATGTCCTCCTGATTTTTGATAAGTATAGAGGTACGTTTAATAATTTTGTATGTGAGAGTGGCCCTAGTTAGCAAGTTAGTTGTTAGTATGACCGTAAGACTAAAGGAGGCACAGGATGCCAAGTGTTAGAATTAAGATGCTGGGACTCGTGAGTTGTGATTTCACCGAGATTCGGTTAATTCATGGAAATTATTAAATAAGACATAATGTGAACACCGCAATAGGACCCGAGTTATTGTTGTGTGTTTCCCTTTCTATATTGTGACCTTAGGATTTGGATTGTGTTTTTGCTTTCATTATATTTCATCATTCTTTATATTCTCCTTGTTACTTGTTGTCTCTTCCCCCATTATGATTTTAGCATTATTGGTCATTTTGTACAGTCTTCACACGCACACACACACACACACGCACACATACACACACACACACACACATACATATATATATATATATATATATATATATATATATATAGTTCTGTTGCTCCTATAAATATACTGTTTATTTGACCGGTAGGTGTCTTGACTGTTCCTTGTCACTAATCCGCCGAGGTTAGTCTTGATACTTACTGGGCACCACCTTGGTATGCTCATTATACTTTTTTGCATATTTTTGTAGTGCAAATCCAGGTTATTCAACTCAGTGCTGTCAGCCTTGGCAGAAGGCATTTTTTGTAGAGACTTTGAGGTACATCTGCTACATCTGCAGACCGAGAAGTCCCTTTCTAGTTTTTTTGTAATAAGCATATCCCTCTCAGTATTTCTCCTTGTTTAGACATTCCTGAGTTAGAGCCTCTTATGTATCCCTTAGCTTGTGATTTGTGAGATTTCGTGTTTTGGGGATTTTCTTAGTTACAAGAGATGTTATTGTATGTGCCGAGCGGCACCTTAAACATTATTTTACTTAATTAGTTTGGTTTTAATTATTTCTTCCATAATTGTGGTTTATATTCTACATTATTAGGCTTACCTAGTTGTTGAGACAAGGTGCTATCACGACGGTTCACGGAGGGCGAACCAGGTCGTGACAAGTTGGTATCTGAGCTCTAGGTTTGTAGGAGTCACGAATTAAAAGCTGGATTATTTGAGTCTCGTGGATCTGTAAGGAGACGTGTGTACTTATCTGCGAGAGGCTATGTAACTGATAGGAAAATTCTACTTCGTTTGATTTCCCCATTGTGTGAGTTTTTTACATCACAATCCTAAATCCTATATTTTCTACTCTCTCACATATTGTGAGGACAGGTACTTCCCAAGGTGATCAGGCACCCGCACCCCCTGCCGCAGCCGTCAGAGGTAGGGGTCGGGGTAGAGGCTGAGGACGTGCACGGATGCAGCTAGAGCACCTGCGCGAGCTGTTGGGGGAGGTGCCACCAGCAGATCCAGCCAGAGCCCGGACACCTGACACGCTTACTTTTACTATTACTCCACTTCTTCTGGAGACTTTGGCATAATTTATGAGCATGTACACTACTTTGGCTCAGGCAGGGCTGCTTCCCCTTGCTGCAGCCAAATCCTAAGCCAGGGGAGGAGCATAGACTCCCGCCACCCGCACTCCTAAGCAACGAGTGCATGTTGAGCAGGTCCCTTAGATTATTCCTACACCGCCTGCAGTGCCAGTTCAGCCCGAGGGCATGGAAGCGGCTTCCAAGCAGGAGCAGCTGAGGCTTGAGAGGATCAAGAGGTACAAGCCTCCTGAGTTCAGTGGTCTAACATCGGAGGATGCTCTGGGATTTCTTTATGAGTGTTACTGCATTCTCCATACTATGGGCATCTTAGGATCGAGCAGGGTTTCCTTCACTATATTCCAGCATCGAGGAGCCGCCTATGATTGGTGGCGCACCTATGAGTTTGACGGTCTATACGACTAGCTTCACTGACTTGGACGAAGTTTTCAGATATCTTCCTAAGAGTGTTTGTCCCTCAGATCCTCGGGGATGTGTGGCACGCAAAGTATGAGCATTTGCGCCAGGGTGCTATGACCGTCTCAGAGTATGCTATCTGTTACACTAGTTTGACTAGAGATTCCCTGGCCTTGGTTTCTGCTGTTTGCGAGAAGGTTCACCGGTTTATTGAGGGGCTTATTCCCAGCATTAGGTATAGCATGGCTCGTAAGGTGGATATGAATATTTCGTGTCAGTAGGTGATGAACATTTTTAGGAGGATAGAGGGTACGCATGCCAGGGAGAGAGAGGGCAGGCAGTCTCACAAGGGACATAGCAAACCAGATTAGGAGAGGGAGTTTGAGGAGACGAGGAGGCCCCGTAGGACGGGGAGGTATACTGTCCTTATTTTGGAGGTTGCGTGTGTCATGGTAGAGGTTTTGCGGGTCAGCCAGTTCAATTTGCGCTTCAACCTTTGCATGATGACTCAGGTATTCATGGGTTTCAAAGTACCCATACCACACAGTTTCCACGGCCTCATCAGTAGAGAGGGTGCTTTGAGTGCAGAGATACTAGCCACATGTTGAGAGATTGTCCCAGACTTCGGACCGATGTGTCATAACGAGGTATTTAGGCAGGCAGAGGGCGCCCAAGAGGGGGAGGCCTAGCTCGTTGATGTGTTCATTTAGTTGGCTCGACGACATCACGCCATCTGAATGTCATTCAGGTATGGATTTGGTTTGTTATAGAGTGGCACTCTCTGTAGTTCATTACGGTTCTGCTTATCGGGGTGGCTTCCCTTATTTGTTGTTCCATTTATGGGTGCATTTCGTAATTTTCACTCTGTTTATGTGATTATCCTGTTGGGAGTTTCTATGAGTGATAACCGTGTCTATCGTCTGTTCTAGCCATTGTCGGGAGTTATGAGACTAATAGTAAAATTCTTGTTGTCTATTTCGGTAGGATTGATGTGATTCTAAGTATTCTTGGTTGCGAGTAGTTATTTTTATGCTCCATCCGTGTGGGAGCCAGTCCGTGTTGTAATTTTCTCGACAGAATTGATCTAGTAAGAGTTTCAGATGGCTTGATGTGTACCCTACTTGTGATTCAGAGTTGAGGGCTGGACCCTCGTAATTTCAAGTGATTTGATGTGTTGAGTCTTTTATATGCTTTCATTCTTTCTTGTTAGATTGATTTGTAGATTAGTGTTTTAGAAAATTTATGTTTGTCTGACTTGTTTGACAGTCCCTTATGTGTTTTCCTTCCCATATTCAGTCATTTCCGTTCTATGCTTCTTGAATTTGAGCTTGTAGGGTGTGTGCCCATTGGTATTAGCTAGGATTTGGTTATTCGGGTGTTTAGTTATGTGATTTTTGTGGTTATTATATCATCACTAGTGTTGTGGGGGTTTAAATTTGAGGCTTATGGCCGGTGTGAATTTGATCTCAGGCAAGTATTGTTATCAAAAATATTATTGTGGGGTTATGTGTGATGTGTCATGTTGTGTGATAGTATCCTGTGGGTGTTGGCATTAATTAAATTAGCAGGTTGAGACTAAAACTAAATATGGATTTAGAATCGGGTCTTTTGAAAATGAATGGAAGGTGAGAATTCTGGCTTTGAGGCTTATTGGTATTGCTAGAAAGGCTAAATTTCAGTTTAGGTGGCGGCGTCATGCTTATATAGTTTTGAGTAACGTGGGATCACCCGCAGGTGTTGGAAGTGTGCACTCAGTGACTTGAGGACTTCAAGGCGAATCTTAGCACGTTTGAGGATGAATATTAGTTTTAAGAGGGGGGATATAATGACCCGACCGGTGGTTTTGAGAAATAAAGATTCGTTTAACGGTCTAAGGTCTGAAACAACTTCAGAATATGAGCATCAATTTGTGTGCATGGTGGAATTCAGTTAATGGATGGTTTAGAGTCAAATTGGAAGAAGAAATCTAGTTTTAGAAGTCCGAACAGCGAAAAGTTGACCGGAATTAGAATTTTTTGTAAACGGCCCTGGAATGGGTTGTGAATGATCTCTATAGCTTTGTATGGCGATGTTGGACTTAGGCGCATGTTTGGAATGTGTTTGGAAGTCTGTAGCTAATTTAAGCTTGAAATGCTAAAGTTTGAAGTTTTGAAGTTTCCGGTCCGATAGTGAGATTCTGATCTGAGTGTTGGAATGGAATTTCAGAAGTTGTAGTAGCTCAGTCATGTCATTTGGGATGTGTGCATAAAATTTCAGGTCATTCGGATGAGGTTTGATAGACCTTTTGACTGAAAATGTGTTTTTAGAGTTTTCGAAAATCTTAAGGTTAAATTCAATGAAAAATAGGTGTTTTGATATTGTTTGTGGTGTTCCAGAGGTTGGAACAAGTTTGAATGATTTAATAGGATATGTCTGTATGTTTGGTTGAGGTCCCGGGGCCTCGGGTGTGTTCTAGATGCTCAATAGGCCATTTTGAGTTGTTAAAAAGTTGCATAAAATTTAGGTTCAGGTGTTGCAAACCTTACTTCAGTGCGATCGCATCCCTTCCCCCGCATTCGCATAGAGTAATTCCAAAGGGGGGTTATTTTTTTCTACGCATTCACATCACCATGTTCACGATCGTGGAAGTCTGTATGTTCCTCCTTCGCGTTTTCATCCTCTATTATGAATTCTCATAGTTCATCTCTTGGGAAACCAATTATTCCTTCAGTTCGATTGCATCCTTCTCCCTGCAATCGTAAAGAGTAGCTTTGGGCAGTAGAAAATCTCCTTCAATACGCGAACACATAAACACTCTCGCGATCGCATAGCACATTTTGACAGTGGCTTTTTTCCTCATATGTGATCGCATACTTGACCACGCGATCACATAGTGCAATTCTGGGCAGCCTTAAAAATTCTTCTATCACGACCCTTCTCCTGCGAATGCAATGCATAAATATCTGGGCAGACATAATATATCCCAAAGTCGAGGGTTTCACTATTTTCACCATATTTTGACTTCTAGAGCTCGGTTCTTGGCAATATTTGGAGGAATTTCATCTGGGTGACTTGGGTAATGATTCTAAACTCCTTTTTTCTTGTAGCTCACTAATCTAAGCATGCATTCCTCCTTTATTTTCGGACTTTTGAATGAAAATTTGATAAAATCATCATAGGACAAATTATCGAGTTTTGATTAGGTTTTTGACATCCGATTTGAGAGATTTTATATGGTAACACTCGTGCGAGTACGAGGTTTCTGAAAATGTTAATTTCACCCGATTCCGAGACATTGGTCTGAGGGGAGTTTTGGTCATTTTACCTAATTTTGCATCTTAGCTTTGAATTAAATCGTAAAATCAGTTGCTTGAGATGTTATTTATGATATGTTATTGAATTGAATATATTTGGGCCATTTGGAGTGGAGTACTCATTGCAAGAATGCAGTTTCTAGTTGATTTTTAGCATATTCGAGGTAAGTATCTTGCCTAACCTTGTGTGGGGGACTTTCCATTAGGATTTGAGTCTTCATTCCACGTACGCGAGGTGAAGAGTGTGAGCTCGGATTTATTTGTGGGAAAATTGACCTTTTCAGGTTCTTAGGTCCTTATATTCACTGAGGATGAAGTTGTTCTTGATATGATTGAATTTTTCTATTACTAGTTCCACCTTTACATGTTTTACTTGGAATTAATTGCCTTATGGTTCATTCTTATTGCCTAATTGAGTCTTACTTTGCTTAATTAAATATCCTTAACCCTCTATTATCACGTTATCTTTCATAACTGCTTGTCTTTATTAGATATCATTATGCTTACTCATGCAATTATTTAATCTTAATCGAGGTTACGATTATCCTCCCGCTTCTCATCCGTAAGTAAAGTTGTTGTATATCATTCGTAACTTTCCAAACCTTATAAGAAGTGTAGATATCCTACGTTAAGTTGACATTTCTTTATTTGAAATTATTTGATTCATGTTAACTTCCTTTTTGATTCATTAGTCATGCTCTTGTATATATTATCATTGTTGTTGTTGTTGTATTTGTGGTGTTGATGCACGAGGTTTCTACCGTGCGATTATTGATATTGTGATGCACGAGGTTTCTATCGTGCGTGTATTGATATTGTGATGCACGGGGTTTTTCTTGTGCGCTTGTTGATATTGTGACGCACGAGGTTTATGGCATGCAGTTGTTTTTAAGTAGTTGCATGAGGTCTTTGCCCTGCTACAATTTCTATTGATGTATTGCACATGCGGCGTAATAAGGCGGGATACATTTATATGCTTATATGTGGGTTGCGTATGTGGCGAAATAAGGTGGGAAAATTGTAATGTACGTGTGGCGAAATAAGGCGAAACTTATTATGTTATTATTTGCACACGTGCCGGCATAAGGTGGGCATGCCAGGGATTGATTGTAAGGACTTGTGACGGCCTGTGGAGGCATTCATATTTTCGTTTAATATTGTAATTGTGGCTTTCTTTCCTGTATGAGCTTTATCTTGTGGATATGCTGAGGGGATATTGTGTATGATGCCCTCTCTTCTTCTAACGTTTATTAGCTGGTAGAAATCTTGTTGAAGCACTTGCATAAGCATGTACGTAGTTGAAACACTCCTAACGGATGTGAAGTCCTCCTAATGTTTTCTAAGTATAGAGGTACGCCTTAGTTAGCTAGTTAGTTGTTAGTATGACCGTAAGACTGAAGGAGTCACAGGATGCCAAGTGTTAGATTTCAGATGCTGGGACTCGTGAGTTGTGATTTGACCGAGATTCGGTAAATTCGTGGAAATTATTAAATAAGACATGATGTGAACACCACCGTAGGACCCGAGTTATTGTTGTGTCTTTCCCTTTCTGTATTATGACCTTAGGATTAGGATTGTGTTTTTGTCATCATTATGTGTCATCATTCTTTATATTCTTGTTGTTACTTATTGTCTCTTTCCTCATTGTGATTGTAGCATTATTTATTATTTCATACAGTCTTCACATAAATAAATAAATATATATATATATATATATATATATATATATATATATATATATATATATATATATATATATATATATATATATATATATATATATATATATATTGTGTTCCATTACTCCTACAAATATACTGTTAATTTGACCACTAGGTGTCTTGACCGTCCATCATCACTACTCCGTCGAGGATAGTCTTGGTACTTACTGGGCACCACCATGGTGTGCTCATGCTACTCTTCTGCACATTTTTGTTGTGCAGATCCAGGTACTTCCGCTCAGTGTTGTCAGCCTTGGAAGGAGGCATTTTTTGTAGAGACTTCGAGGTATATCTCTATGTCCACAGATCGAGGAGTCCCTTTCTAGTTTTTTTTGTAATAAGCATACCCTTTCAGTATTTCTTCTTATTTAGAAATTCCTGAGTTAGAGCCTCATATGTATCACTTAGCTTGTGATTCGTGAGATTCCGAGTTTTGGGGATTTTTTAAGTTTCAAGAGATGTTATTGTATGTGCCGAGTAGCACCTTAAACACTGTTTTACTTTACTAGTTCAATTTTAATTATTTCTGCCGCAATTATAATTTATTTCCATTGTTTGGCTTACCTAGTTGTGTAGACTAGGTGCGTCACAATGGTTCACGAGGGGCAAATCGGTCGTGACATGATTTGAGTGGGAAAATAAAAGAAATGTAAGGTTTCTTTGATGAACTCCCATTTCATTTTATCAAAAGCTTTTTCTAGGTTTAGTTTTATTAAAAACTTTGCTATTTTACCTTTTCTTTTCCTTAAATTGTGAATGATTTCTTGAATGATGATAGCGTTACCAATGGCTCGTCTTCCTTTTAGGAAAGCGGATTGTTCAAGACTTATTAATTTATTGATTAAAGGCTTGATGCACTGTACAATTAGCTTGACAATAATTGTGTAGATAGTGTGGCATAGCCCAATTGGGAGATATTGGGTAATCATGGAAGGGCGCTTGATTCTTGGTATTAGACATAGGTATGTGGTATTTTCCTAGATTGGTAATTTTCCAGAATGAAATACTTCATTACAAAAGGAGACGACAAATGTAGAGAGTTGAGGCCAATATTTTTGACAAAAATAAGGATGAAGCGCATCTGGTCCTGGTACTTTGAGAGGTAAAAAGAGTGAACTATTTGGTATATTTCTTTTATAGATAAAGGTCTAGACAGATATAACTGGTCAGTATTCATAAGAGTGTGAGTATCGTGGTTCATTATTTTAATAGTCGATTGTATATGTGTAGTGTTAAAGAGTGAATCATAATAATTCATTATTAGGGAGTCAACTTGTGGTTGCTCTGTGACCCAATTTCCCCCTAAGTCATTGAGATCCGTGATTCTATTTCATCTCCTCCGTTGGAGGGTAATTAGGTAAAAAATTTCGCATTGGCATCTCCCTGCCGTAGCAATTTATCCTTGATTTTAGTCGCCAAAAATCTTCTTCTAGTCTGAGTAAGTGATTAAACTAGGTTATTAAGTCCTGTTCAAGTAATTGAGGGAAATGGCTGGTAGTGTACTTGGGAGAAGATTGTATACCACTTAGTCTTACTAGGATTATTTTTTGTTTTTTAAAAAGGTTGCCAAATGTAAGCTGGTACTTCTTCAGTAAAATTTTCTATACCAGTTAGAAGATTTTGATTAGGAGTGCAATTATTAATAATAAGATTAATGAATGAAGAGTGGGATGTCCAAATTATTTCAAACGGGAATATGTTTTTACGTTTAAATTTAGGCTTTAAATTAAGTAGTATAGGGCAATGATCCGAATGAGTTATAGGGAGGTGTTAAACATTAGCCTCAGGAAATAATATGAGCCAATCATAATTACTTACAAATTTATCAAGTCTTTCAAAAATTCGATTAGCTAAATTACGATTATTAGTCAAAGTATATCGACTGTCTCTAAAACCTAAGTTCATTACCCTTCTTCTTATGCTTCTTCATTGGAGTTTTCTCTTTGATAGATCTGCTTATCATATAATACTAATAATAACTACAGACACTAAAAATAAATTCGAAGAATGAATGGTCATTTTTGCTTAATCTTGGACATCTTTACGTTAAAGGCTCATACATTGAAGAGAAACTCACTCTCCCATCTATACTTTTTTGTTTCTATTTTATTTAGATCAAATTTGTAGTGACAATCCAATATTTAAAAGAGATAAAATGAACTTATTAAGGAACAAAATGCCATCGCAATTTTATCAAGTGCTTTTGTGAGATCACTTCCAAAACAAATATAGATTTTTTTTCAAAACAGAAAACCCAAAATATAACTAAAATAATAAACGATTTATATTAGGGATTTTTTTCTTCCTATACCATATATAGAACCTTATTACTAAAAATGTGTATAATTTCATATTTATCCGTCATGTTCACAGTTATTCTACAAATATTATATCACTCACTAAATACAAATTATTAGGAGTTGATTCCATCCTAATTATGCGCGCTAAAAATCTGGAACTAAATATTCTTCCAGATATTCATATTTAGGCATGCTACGATTATGGAAGTAAATATTCTTCCAGACATTTCATTAAATAAGGAATAATTGCGGTATTAAAATTTCTTATTTAGATATCTCTCGTTATTTTTTTCTCTTTGAGAGATCAAATGACGTGAATAATCATAGAGATAGAGTATGAGACCGGTTTTTGAAAATTGTTCTTATTTTCACCTAATCTTTCTGCTTATAGTCTCACTTCAACTTGTAGCTGAAAATATCATTATATTTTTTTCATGAAAAATAATAAGTTGACAAATCTAATAGTTGATGTCACTAGGTAGTATTTTTCAAACTCGACAAAATAGTTGATGTAGCTTTTTAACATATTTCCCTCAATATATAATTGAGAATACTATAATGAATCTTTAAGATTGTGTCTAGTAAAAAATCCCAATTAAACAACAATCGAATGGGAATTCGGCTATTAAAATTCAATATAACGAGTTTGTAGATATTTTATAGATGAATTGTAGATTATTTTTATTATGATTGTAGGTGCTTTATTTTTTATTTTCAAAAATAAAAAACGACTAAAACTTCTACAAATCTTTTGCAAAAAATACAATTATGTCGAAAATTCCAATTAAACTACAATCGAATGAGAATTGGGATATTAAAATTTGATGTACCCATTTTGTAGATATTTTATTGATAAATTGTAGATTATTTGTATTCTGATTGTAGATGGTTTGTTTTTCTTTTCATAAAATCAAAAATGAAAAAAACTTCTACAAATCTTCTCAAAAAAATGCAATTATATCGGAAATTTCAATTATGCTACAATTAAAATGGGTATTGGGATATTAAAATTTAATATACCCAGTTTATAGATATTTTGTAGATAATTGTAGATTATTTGTATTCTAATTGTAGATGCATTGTTTCCTGTTTTCACAAATTCAAAACAACTAAAACTTCTATTAAATCTTCTGCAAAAAATGCAATTATGTTGAAAATACCAATTAAACTATAATTGAATGAGAATTGAGATATTAAAATTCAATGTGCCCAGTATGTAGATATTTTGTAGATAAATTGTAGATTATTTGTATTCAGATTGTAAATACTTTATTTTCTGTTTTCACCAATCAAAAACGACTAATACTTCTACAAATCTTCTCCGAAAAATGAAATTATATCAAAAATCCGTTTTAACGTTAAAAATCAACATCCACACCCCTAAAGAGATAAAAATAAAAATAATTACCAAGGAAATTCTTTCTAGTTAAACAAATGGAAAGTAACCAAAAAGGAGTCGGTGGTCATAGATTAAATTTTTAAAAAAATATGGAAAAAAGGAGCTCTTCAGATCTTTACTAGACAACTAAGTAAATTGGTTTGCAAGAAATAGAAGTACATACTAAAAGTTACTCTGCAGTAAAAGATATTATTATTTATGAAGTTTTTGTAACCCGAGGCTGCCAAAGAAGACCCCTTTCTAGTGTAGGGCGTGGGATTTTGGCGTAAAAGACATAGCATTTTTTTCCATTAAACGTAGATGAAACAATTTAAAATTAAACTTTAATGGTGGGGTAACGATGTTTCTGCGGTTTTAGAAGAGAGAAAAGGGGTAAAAAGAACGTGTGTTTGAGCATGCGATGACCCAAAGGGTCATCACTTGCTTTTAATTGAATCCTATGTCTCCGAGGCCTTGAAAACCTCATTTAGAGTTGCCTTGATTTACGTGTGCAATCCGGGCGCGAAGCCGGAAAGCTTAAATATAAAAATTTGTAATAAAGGATAAGTTTTAATTATTATATGATTTAATTTGATTTCGGTTAACAATTTGAGTAAACGGACCCGGACCCATGATTCGATGGTTGTCACGGCCCAATTTCCAAACTCAGCCGTGATGGCGCCTCTCGTGAAGACAAGGCCAGGAAGAACAATGCAAACACTTATTTTAACAAATAATTGCATTAACAAATCCCAAAACACGTGTAAAACAGCTATAAATGCGGAAACAACAATAATAGTAAAGGACACAATCCCGACATAGCCCAAATCGGGGTGTGACCAGTCATGAGCTTCTACAAAGTTTGCTATAAGTCTACAGAATATAACATCGGATACAATAGTCTAAAGAAAACATAAATAAGGTAAGATAGGGGAGACAAGGTGCTACGGACGTCAACAACTACCTCGTAACTCCAACTTGCTGCCTGATCTGGAAGGACTCAGTGCTCAGGTGCGGACTCTGCTATGCCTGAATCTGCACACATGGTGTAGGAAGTAATGTGAGTACTATGACCCAGTGAGCAATAATAATAAATAATAACCGAAGGCATGAAAACACACAAATTAACAAGGCAATTCTATATCAGGCAGTAAATCGCATAAAAGCAATAAAACAGTAAAGAGTTAGATGAAATCCCCTTTTAAAAGCAGGTAAATCAGGTAAAATGACAAGTGAATAGGTAGTACAAGTCTGACCCTAGGGCCCAGTATCAATCCCTCAGAACAGTATCATCCCCTTGGGCTCAGTATTAGTGACTTAGCATAGAATCAGCCCCTCGCACTCAGTCACTCAGCATAGTATCAGCCCCTTAGGCTCAGTATCAGATCATGTGGGTACCCGCGCTCATTATGGGTGTGCAAACTCCGAAGGGGCCTCTTACGACCCAAGCGCTATATTAACATAAAGCCTGAAAGCCTTCTCACATCACTCATAAGGCCTGAAAGCCTCCTCACATCAATCACAAGGCCTAAAAGCCTCCTTTCATCACTCATAGGGTCTGAAAGCCTCCTCACATCACTCACAAGGCCTGAAATCCTCCTCACGTCACTCAAGACACCTCGTGGAATATAAATGTATCTCAGGCCCTCGGCCTCACTCATTCCAGAAACATCGTAAGCCACTCGGGCATCAATAAAATAGTAGTGATCAGCCCAAACAACAGTAGAAATATCATTAAAGTATCAAAATGCAATTAAAGTGGCTGAGATAGTAAAGCAGTATAATTAACAAGACTGAGTTCAAATAGTATATCAAATAATGAGGAAACAGTGATAAAAATCCACGAAGGACTAAAGTAGTCTGTAGAAGCCCAAAATATGGCAATAAGCCCAAATCATGATGATAACAAACATCTGTTGAATATGCAGAAAAAATATTAATCAGCACGGAACAAGTCACAATCCCCAGTAGTAAATAATCCTGCGCTCGTAATAAAGCGCGTATTTAACCTCAATATAGCACAATGTTGTGCAAATTCTGGGTTTCAAACCCTCAATACATCATTTACTATCATTACTCACCTCAACAACAACAACAACAACTACCCAGTATATTCCCACTAGGTGGGGTCTGGGGAGGGTAATATGTAGACGAGCCTTACCCCTACCCGAAAGGGCAGAGAGGCTGTTTCCAGTCGACCCTCGGCGTATAGGATAAAAAAGGGAAAGCTACATTAAGAAACAAAGGTAAAATTAGAAACACAAGCAAGACAAAACAAAATAATAAAGCACAAGTACTCCCGCAGAAATAACGTAAATAATTATGGAAACATAAGCAACATAAATACAGTCGCATGCAATAATAACAAGCAGTAACTACCAAACTAACAACCCTCTGGGGACATAAGCTAAAACACTAATCACCTATGGGTAACCCTACTATCCCACACCCAACCCCAGGAAAGGCGTACGGAGAACTCTATGAGCCCCTAGCCTACAATCCTGATTCTAGACCTCCAGACTCCCCTATCAAGGGTCATGTCCTCGGTAACCTGCATTCTGGTCATGTCCTTTCTAATCACCTCTCCCCAATGCTTCTTAGGCCTCCCTCTCCCTCGCCGACCACCAACAATCTCCAGCCGCTCGCAGCTCCTCACCGGGGCATCCGGGCCCCTCCTCCGAACATGCCCGAACCACCTTAGCCTCGCTTCCCGCATCTTCTCGTCCACCGGGGCCACCTCTACCTTCTGTCGAATAACTTCATTCTTGATCTAATCCAGCCTGGTGTGCCCACACATCCACCTAAGCATCCTCATCTCCGCAACCTTCATTCTCCGAACATGCGAGTTCTTCACGGGCCAGCACTCCGCCCCATACAACATCGCAGGTCTAACCACGGCTCTGAAGAATTTCCCCTTGAGTTTGTGTGGAATTTTCTTATCACACAGGACCCCTGAAGCGAGCCTCCACTTTGACCACCCCGCTCCTATCCAATGGGTGACGTCCCCGTCAATCTCTCCGTCCCCCTGAATCACAGACCCCAGATATCTTACACTGTCCCTCTTGGCGATGGCCTGAGAACCTAGCATCACTTCCCTGCCTACCCCACTCGGCTCGTAGCCAAACTTGCACTCCAGATATTCTGTCTTAGATCTGCTTATTTTGAAACCCTTAGACTCGAGGGTCTGTCTCCATATCTCTAACCTTTCACTAACACCGGCCCTAGTCTCGTCTATCAATATTATATCATCAGCAAAGAGCATACACCAAGGCACATCCCCTTGGATATGTCGGGTTAGAGCATCCATCACTAAGGCGAACAACAGGGGGCTCAGTGCCGATCCTTGGTGGAGCCCCATTACCACAGGAAAATGGTCCGATTCGCCCCCCACCGTCCTAACCCTAGTCTTAGCTCCATTGTGCATGTCCTTGATTACTCTGATGCAGGCTTCTGCACACCCTTCGCCTCCAAGCACCTCCATAGCACCTCTCTCGGGACCTTATCATACGCCTTTTGCAAGTCGATAAGCACCATATGAAGGTCCTTCTTCTTATCCCTGAATTGTTCCGCCATCCGCCTGACTAGGTCAATCGCCTCTGTGGTGGAGCGTTCCGGCATGAAACCGAACTGGTTCTTAGATATAGTTGTCGCCTCCCTCACCCGCGCCTTAATCACCCTCTCCCAAACCTTCATCGTGTGGCTTATTAATTTGATGCCCCTATAGTTGTTGCAGCACTGGATGTCCCCTTTGTTCTTGTACAAGGGCACCACTGTACTCCACCTCCACTCCTCCGGCTTCCTTTTAGTCCTGAAGATTGCATTGAACAGCCTAGAGAGCCACTCCCCACCAGCTTTACCCATGCACTTCCAGAGCTCCACGGGATCTCGTCAGGCCCGGTCGCTCGACCCTTACTCATCCTACGCAACGCCCCTAAGACCTCCTCCACCCTGATGCGTCTGCAGTACCCACGGTCTCTATGACGCTCTAAATGCCCCAACTCCCCTAGCTCTATGCTCCGATCCCCCTCCTCGTTAAGAAGGTCCCGAAAGTACGCCTGCCACCTCTGTTTGATTTGCGATTCCCCCATCAGAACTCTACCATCCTCGTCCTTGATACACCTGACTTGGTCTAAATCGCATGCCTTCCTCTCCCTTGCTTTAGCCAACCAGAATAACTTCTTATCCCCACCTCTTTCCCCTAGTTCCTCATACATGCGACCGAACGCCGCGTTTTTAGCTTCCGTGACTGCCATCTTAGCTTCTCTTCTCGCCTCTCTATAGACCAACCTGTTCGCTCTCCGCTCCTCCTCGCTTGTGCTCCATGCCAACCTAGCGAACGCCGCCTTCTTCACCTCCACTTTTCCTTTGACTGCCTCGTTCCACCACCAATCACCCTGATGTCTGCCTGAATATCCCTTAGCTACCCCGAGCACGTCCCCTGCTGCCCCCCTAATCAAGTTCGCCGTCACTGTCCACATAGCGTCCGCTTCCCCATAACTTCTCCAAGCTCCGCCCTCCACTAACCTCCTTTCCAACTCCTGTGCTTTCTCCTTAGACAAAGCTCCCCATCTAATCCGCGGTTGACCCTGGCCGCCCCTCCGCTTCTTCTTCACCCAGAGATCGACGTCCATCACCAGTAGTCTATGAAGAGTTGAAAGAGACTCTCCCGGAATAACCTTGCATTCCTTGCACAAGCCCCTATCGCTCCTTCGGATGAGGATGTAGTCAATTTGAGTCCTCGCTGCCGAACTCTTGAAGGTGACCAAATGCTCCTCCCTCTTCCGGAATGTCGAGTTCGCAATAAGGAGCTCGGAGGCCCTGGCGAAATCAAGCAGCGAAGTGCCTCCTCCGTTCCTGACACCAAAGCCAAAGCCCCCGTGCACCTCGTCATATCCACCAGCCTCAGCCCCAATATGACCATTAAAGTCCCCTCCAATAACTAACTTCTCAGACTGGGGAATACTCCCCACCAGATCATCAGAGTCCTCCCAAAAGCGCCTTTTAGCTTCCTCGTCTAAGCCTGTGTGCGGCGCGTAAGCGCTGATGATGTTGAGGACTCCACCCCCAATAACCAGCTTAATAGACATTAACCTGTCATTCACTCGCCTAACCTCTACCACGGACTCCCTTAGGTCCCTATCAACCAAGATGCCCACTCCATTCTTACCCCTCTCGAGCCCAGAGTACCACAGCTTAAACCCATCAGCATCCCGCGCCTTAGTCCCTTTCCACCTAGTCTTCTGGACGCACGCTATGTTAACCTTTTTCTTCTGAAGAACCTTCGCCAACTCAATGGACTTACCCGTCAGAGTGCCTATGTTCCAAGACCCAATCCTTAATCTATGGACGGCCGCCGCCCTCTTCCCCGCCTTACCTCCCGCCCTGCCCGTAGTGCCACCCCTGCTCCCCTACTCACCCCCGCTACCACACCCACCCCCTGAGGACATGACCTTACGCTATCATCCCCTGCCGCGGCCACTATCCCACCAACCGATATGGGGTACAGACACACACGCACTATAGCGAAAAAACGCAAATGTAGCAAACTAGATAACAACAGAATAGACCACGCTTGGAATGCTAGCTAAAATACGTAAAAAGGTGCACAAAATAAACAAGAGAGCGGGAGGTACCAACTCCCGGTGGAAAAACCTGGAAGTGTGCGTTGCTGCGCCCGAGTTTTCCTGAATCATAGCCAAATGTTCGGCTCTATTGCGTCCTGCCGCGAGTCTGAATGAGAGTTTGAACGATAGTTGTCGGAGATCCTCGTCGGTGAAATAGGTGCCTGTCCAAGAAAACAAAACAAAATACACCCACAAAAGCAGAGGAGAGAATAAAAAGGGACAGTGCAAGACCGCTGAAGAGAAATTAAGTATTTAAAAAAGAATTTTTGGAAAAGGACAAACTCTTAAACCCTAATAAAACAGAAGCTACAACGCGAATCGATATGCTCCAGATTTTTTTATCAGTATAAAGACGGAAAATTTACAGCTGGGTTTGGATACGAAAGAAAGATTTCATCAAAGAGTAACAAATTGCACAAACAACAACAATAACAAGAAAGAGGACAGAAAAAGAAGAACTTAAAGAGTGTAATTTACTTAAACAATAGCAACTGAGTGCTGCAGGTGAAATGAAGTTGACGTCCAAAGCTGCAGTTAAGCTAACAAAGAGAAGCGACCATATGTCTCCTCGGGGGCGCAATTGAAGTGATGAGAGGCAAGGGTGTAAAATGAAAGTGAGCAGGGAAATATTCCGAAAGTACCAAGTTGGTCGGAATTATAAGGGGAAAAAACTGTCCAAAAGAAGCCGGTTGAAAAAGTGGCCGGAACACTATTCACGCGCGTGGCACGTGGGTTCACTGGCGGCACGTCGGCAGCGCGTCGGCGGCGCGTGGGGCAGCTTCCGGCGACGAAATTCGCAGGCAGGGTGCGCCTGACGTTGAGTGTCTCGATGGTGTCGGAGGTGTCGAAGAGAGACCACCGGAAGAGACAGAAACTCGTCGGAACCTGAGCCTTGGGCCCACTTCTCAAAACTCAGAAATTTTCACATCTACGGATTCCTTATCTCGCCACGAGTTCATACATATCAAAATCACAAGGATCAGAGTTCAATTGGCCCCTCAAATCCCCAATCTTAACACATTAAGTTCAAGCCCTAACATCCATTTTTAATCCTTCATTCCTCAGTTTTTCAACTTTAAATCATGTAATAACACCGTAAATTTTGTTCTAGGTTCAGAAATCCAATACCTCAATGAAGTCCATTGATTCCCCTCTTCAAAATCGCTCAAAAACCACCAAGTCCGAAGTAAAAATGACTAACTCTTCAAAAACTCGTGAAGAAGAACTTAAATACTTCTGCTCAGCCCTTTTCGCATCTGCGATCCAAGTAATGCATCTGTGGTTTTTGCTTCTACATAATTCTTTCGCTTCTGAGGCCATCCACTCAGGCCAAGACGGCTTCTGCGGTCAAAAATCTGCATCTGCGGCTACCATCTGCTTCTGCGGAAACTAGCACTCCCGAGCAAATCTCGTACCTGCAATCTATTGTCCACATCTGCGGGACCGCACCTGCGATCCCTTTTCCGCATGTGCGGATATACCAGAACCAGAAAACTTTAGAAATGTTACAAGTCCAAAACTCATCCCGATAGCCATTCGAAATCACCCCGAGGCTCTCGGGACCTCAACCAAAAGTGCCAATCCATCCTAAAACATTAGTCAAACTCACTCCAATCATCAAAACGCCTCAACCAACACCAAAACCATAATATTACATCAGATTCAAGCCTAAGTTATTCTAAAACTCCCGAAACTTGCATTTGATAAAAAAATCCAACCAAAACACCTCCGAATGACCTAAGATTTTGCACACACATCCCAAATCACCTAAAAAGATACAACAACTCTCGTAATTCCATTCCGACCCACGAATCAAAATCTCATCTATCAACCGAAATTCGCCAAAAACTAACTTCACCAATTCGAGCCTAATTCTACACCGGACCTCCAAAATAAATTCCGATAACGCTCCTAAGTCAAAAATCATCCCCTGAAGCTATTCAAAACACCGAAAATCACATCCAAACCCTCTAACTCATAAGTCAACATCCGGTTGACTTTTTCAAACCAAACCTTCGTTAAAGAGACTAAGTGTCTCATTTCCTACCAAAACCTCTCTAAACCAACTTGACCACATATGATACGGATAATGAATCATAAAAAAGCTAAAAACGGGGAAAAACAAAGTGGTAACTCACATGACGAGGTATCAGGTCGTCATATCCTCCCCAACTAAAATGCTTGTCCTCGAGCAGGTCAAGAAACATACCTGAAGCCTCAAACAAGTGAGGATATCTGCTTTGCATCTCCTGCTCGGTATCCCAAGTAGCCTCCTTTATGGGCCGACCTCTCAATTGCACTTTCACCAAAGCTATATCCTTTGATCTCAACTTTCGAACCTGACGACCCAAAATCACCACCGGATCCACATCAAAGGTCAAATCATCATCCAACTGAACCTGATGAAGTCCAATACGTGGGACGGGTCCCCAACATACTTCTGGAGCATAGATACATGAAATACCAGGCGCACGCCTGACATGCTGGGTGCCAAGGCAAGCATATGGGTCACCTCCCCAATCCACCTAAGTACCTCAAAAGTCCCAATAAATCGCAAACTCGGGTTCCCTTTCTTTCTAAACCGCATAACACCCTTCATGGGCGAAACTTTCAGCAAGACTTTCTCACCAACCATATAAGACACATCTCAAACTTTCCGGTCCGCATAACTCTTCTGCCGCGACTGAGCTGTACAGTGTCTCTCCTGAATTAGTTTTACCTTCGCTAAAGCATCCTGCACCAACTCTGTTCCCAATAGCCTAGCCTCGCCATGCTCAAACCAACCAACTGGAGATCTACACTGCCTCCCATACAACGCATCATACGGAGCCATCTGAATGCTCAATTGATAACTATTGTTGTAGGAAAACTATACAAGCGGTAAAAACTAATCCCAAGAACCTCCAAAATCAATAAGATAGGCACGCAACATGTCCTCTAATATCTAAATAGTATGCTTGGACTGTCTGTCTATCTGATGATGAAATGTTGTGCTCGACTCTACCTACGTACCCAACTCTTGCTGAAATGTCCTCCAGAACTGAGAAGTAAACTAAGTACATCTATCTGAGATAATAGACACTGGAACACCATGCAATCAGAGAAAACTCTCGGATAAAGATCCCTGCAAACCGATTCGAAGAATAGGTAGTACATACCAGAATGAAGTGCGCAAACTTGGTCACCCTATCTACAATCACCCAAATTGAAACAAACTTCTTCAAAGTTCGAGGAAGACCATTCACAAAATCCATAGTGACTCTCTCCCACTTTTACTCGGGAATAACCATCTGCTGAAGTAGACTACCCGGTCTCTGATGCTCATATTTCACCTACAAATAGTTGAGACACCAAGCCAAAAATCCTACAATATCTTTATTCATTCTTCTCCACCAATAGTGCTGCCTCAAATCCTTATACATCTTCGTGGCACCCGGATGAATGGAATACCGCAAGCTATGGGCATCCTCCAATATCAAATCCTGAAGCTCATGTAAATTGGGCACATAAATCCGTCCCTGTATCCTCAACAAGCTATCATCATCGATGCTCACATCCCTGGCAACACCATGCTAAACCCTGTCCTTAAGGACAAGCAAGTGCGAATCATCATACTAGCGCTCTATGATGCGATCATATAGAAAAGACCGAGAAACCACACAACCCCAGCACCCGACTAGGCTCCAAGTATCTAGTATCACCAACCAATTGGCCAAGGTCTGGACATCAACTGCAAAGGGCCTCACCCCAACTGGGATATACGCCAAACTCCCCATATTAACTTCCTTTTGGCTCAAGGCATCGGCCACTACATTGGCCTTCCCCGGCCTTCCCCGTGTGATAGAGAATGTTAATATCATAATCCTTAACTCTAGCCACCTTCGCTGCCTCAAATTAAGATCCTTTTGCTTGGACAAATGCTGAAGGCTTCTGAAAGCTCTCCTTGCACTCGTCCGACCATACAAATGGAGCACCCTTCTGCATCAACTTGGTCAAGGGCGATGCAATAGAGGAAAATCCCTGAACAAACCGTCGATAATAACATGCCAAACCAAGTAAGCTATGAATCTCTGTGGTTGAGGTCGATCTAGGCCAGCTCTAAACTGCCTCTATCTTCTTTGGGTCGACCTGAATACCCTCGCTGGACACCAAATACCCCAAGAAAGCCACTAAATTGAGCCAAAACTCACACTTGGAGAACTTTGCATAAAGATTCTCCTCCATCAATCTATGCAATACAACTCGCATATGTTGCACGTGCTCCTCCTGCCTACACGAGTACACGAGAATATCATCAATGAAAATAATAATGAACGAATCCATATAAGGCCGAAATAAACTGTTCATTAAATGCATGAACGTTGCTGGGGCATTAGTAAGCCTAAAAGACATAACAAGAAACTCATAATGCCCATATCTAGTCCTGAAAGCAGTCTTAGTAATATCTGAATCCTTGATCTTCAATTGGTGATAGCTCGTACGGAGATCAATCTTGGTAACACCCTCGCTCCTAAAGTTGGTCAAATAAATCATCAATGTAAGGCAAGGGATACTTGTCTTCTCTGTTACTTTGTTCAATTGCCTGTAGTCAATGCACATTCTCACGGTGCCCTCCTTCTTCTTTACAAACAGAACCGGTGCACTCCACGGTGACACACTAGGCCAAATGAATCCCTTATCTAGGAGTTCCTGAAGCTGATCCTTCAATTCTTTCAACTCCGATGGTGTCATTCGGTATGGCGGAATGGAGGCTGAGTGCCCGGCACCAGATCAATACCAAAATCAATATCCCTGTCCGATGGCATGTCCAGCAGGTTTGCAGGAAATACATCAGAAAACTCCCTCACAACTAGAATAGAATCAATGCTAGGAGTCTCAGCTCCAACATACCTCACAAACGCCAAATATGAAAGGCAACCCTTCCCAACCATACGCTGGGCCTCTAAGAATGAAATCCCCCTGCTAGGAACATAATTGGTCACACCAAGCCACTCAATCCTCGGTACACCCGATATAGCCAACGTGACTGTCTTAGCATGATAGTTTAGAATAGCATGACACGGAGACAACCAGTCCATGCCTAAAATAACATCAAAATCCACCATGCTCAATAGCAATAGATCAACTCGGGTCTCCAGACCCCCAATAGTCACCAAACATGGTCGGTACACATAGTCCACAGCAATAGTATCGCCCATCAGGGTAGATACATGAACAGGTAAAGCAAGACATCATTGGGACATATCCAAATGATGAGAAAACTATGAGGACACATAAGAATAGTTGGAACCAGGATCAAATAAAACTGAGGTATCTCTGTGGCAGACTGCAATAATATCTGTAATGAAAGCATATGAGGCAATGGATTTGTCCTTCCCCGAAGAGCATAAATATGATCCTGACCACCGCCTGATCGACCTCTACCTCTAGAGCAACCCCTGGATGCCTGACCCTCACTCCAAGTTGGCAGGGCGGGTGCTGAAGAAACTGGACCAGAAGACTAGGCTGACCCCTCTGCTGAGATGAGCTAGCAGTACGATGAGGACACTACCTCCACATATGCCCAAACTCTCCACACTCATAATAACTCCCAGGTGCTAGAGAATGGGACTGAAGGGAACCCCTCGTGTTAGAGTGACTTGCTGATGCACTCGGGCTAGAATAACCTTGAGCAAATGGAGCACGAGATGAACTGTGTGCTGGAAGAGTGCTGAGTGAAGGCAGACTCAGCTGAGGACCATGATAAATACGACCTGAAGATGCCCTACGATGCTTGGGACGGGCCGACTGAGGGTCTGAAAGAACAACCCCAACCATGCTAGAACTGGCCTCTCGAAGGAATGCCACTGTAACTGCCAGAACCTCGAGGGCTCTTGGCCTCCCTCTCTTCTCGATCCTGACAGCGAACCACCTCAATCTCTCGAGCTATATCAACCAGCTCCTTGAATGAAGCACCCAACACTCTCTCTAGTCATAAGAACACAGAGATGGCAGTTAAGGCCATCAACAAATCTCCTAATCCGCTCACAATCTGAAGGAACCATCCAAACGCCATGATGAACTAACTCTGAAAACCTCATCTCATACTAGGACACAATCATATCTCCCTGCCGTAGCCACTTGAACTATCTGCGCAGCTCCTCTCTGTAGGACTGTGGTACACACTTCTCTAAGAAGAGAGTGGAGAACTCCTACCAAGTCAAAGGTGTTGGACCAGCCGGCCTACGCCTCTCATACTCCTCCCAGCAAATTAAGGCAGTCCCTGTAAACTGAAAGGTGGTAAATGCCACACCACTACACTCCAGAATCCCTGCAATACGGAGTATCCGTTGACACCTGTTAAGAAAACCCTGGGCATCCTCGCCCTTACCTCCACTGAATGTCGGAGGCTGGAGTCTACCAAACCTCTCAAGGCGACGCTGCTCAACCTCACGCATAGTTGGAACCCTGAACTCCTGCACTGGTGCGATTGGCTGAGCTGGAGGTGCCTCTGGAGTCTTTAATCCCTGCACTACCTGCTCAGCTGTGCGGGCAACGGGGGTCTAATTTCCTCCCTCGGCCTGTGAAGTACCTGCTGCTGTGGTGGATAAAACTACCTGAGCCAGGCCGGTAATTGTCAAAATCTGAGCAAAAGTCTTCTGAAGACCCGAAATCACAATGGGCACAGCTGGCGCCTGGACTGTTGCTGCTGGAACCTAGTCCTGAGCTGAGGAAACTGGAGGATCTATAGTTGTTGCCCCTACTGCTCTGCCTCTTCCACGACCACGACTACATCCACGGCCTCTAATGGCCTCAGTGGGTGGTACTGGTGGTCGTCCGTCATGTCTGATAGCTCGTGTACCCACCATCTGTGAGAGGATAGAATAAAGAGAAATTTAGTACTCGGATCAACAAGTTCGCACGACAATAATTTCAAGAATCTAAAGTTCTCCTAAAGGTTCTACAGCCTCTCGAGGATAAGTATAAATGTCTCCGTACAAATCTGCGAGACTCTACTAAACTAGCTCATGACTTGTGAGACCTAGAAACCTAGGCTCTGATACCAACTTATCACGGCCTAACTCCCAAACTCGGTCATAATGGAACCTCCCGTGAAGACAAGGACAGCCAGAACAACGCAAACACTTATTTTAACAAATACTTAACATTAACAAATCCCAAAACACATGTAGAACAGCTATAAATGCAGAAACAATGATAATAGCAAAGGACACAATCCCGACACAGCCCAAACCGGGGTGTCACTAGTTATGACCTTCTACAGAGTTTGTTATAAGTCTAGAGAATATAATATCGGATACAATAGTTTGAAGAAAACATAAATGATGCAAGATAGGGGAGACAAGGGGCTGCGGACGTCAACAGCTGCCTCGTAACTCCAACTCGATGTCTGGTCTAGAAGGACTCATTGCTTAGGTACGGACTATGCTATGCCTGCATTTGCACAAATGTTGCAAGGAGTAATGTGAGTACTCAAACCCGGTGAATAATAATAATAAATAATAACTGAAGGCATAAAAACACACAAATTCACAAGGCAATTATATATCAGGCAGTAAATTGCTTAAAAGCAGTAAAACAGTAAGGAGCCAGATGAATTCCCCGGTTAAAAGTAGGTAAATCAGGTAAATTGACAATGAATAGTGAGTACAAATCTGCCCCTCGGTCACAGTATCAATCGCTCAGAATAGTATCAGCCCATCAAGCTCACTATCAGTCACTCAGCATAGTATCAGCTCTCGGGCTCAGTATCAGCCAGTCGGGCTCAGTATCAGATCATATGGGTGCCCACGCTCACTATGGGTGTGCAAACTCTGGAGGAGCCCCTTACGGCCCAAGCACTATATCAACATAAGGCCTGAAAGCCTTCTCATAACTCATATGGCCTGAAAGCCTCCTCACATTACTCATAAGGCCTGAAAGCCTCCTTACATCACTCATAAGGCCTGAAAGCCTCCTCACATCACTCACAAGGCCTGAAAGCCTCCTGACGTCACTCAAGCCAGCTCGTGGCATATAAATGTATCTCAGGCCCTCGGCCTCACTTAGTCCAGAAACATCGTAAGCCCATTAGGCATCAATAAAATAGTAGTGCTCAGCCCAAGCAAGAGTAAAAATATCATTTAGGTCTCAAAATTCAATTAAAGTGGCTGAGATAGTAAAACAGTAAAATCAACAGGACTGAGTTCAAATAGTATATCAAATAGTGAGGAAACAATGATAAAAATCCACAAAGGACTCAAGTAGATGGCATGAAGCCCAAAATATGGCAATAAGCCCAAATCGTGGTGATAACAAGCACATCTCATTTGATTATGCAGTAAAATTATCAATCGGGATGGACCAACTCACAATTCCCAGTAGTAAATAATCTCTCCCTCGTCATAAAGTGCATCTTTCACCTCAATATAGCACAACATTGTGTAAATTCGGGGTTTCAAACCCTTCGGACATCATTTACTATCATTACTCGCCTCAAGAAGGACAAATCCTAGCTCGCTATTCCCTTGCCTCTCAAATCGGCCTCCTCGCACGTCGAATCTGATCAAAACCACAATGAATACGTCAAAACAGGCTAAGGAAACATAACTCAATCGAAAAGAATCAAAAACATCAAAAATCACGAAATTTGCAAAACCCGAGCCCTAGGCCACTTCTCGAAACTCAAAAATTTTCACATATACGGATTCCTTATCTCGCCATGAATTCATACATATCAAAATCACAAGAATTGGAGTTCAATTGACCCCTCAAATCCCCATTCTTAACTCTCTTTAGTTCAAGCCCTAACCTCGATTTTTTATCCTTGATTCCTTTGTTTTTCAGCTTTAATTCACGTAATAACACCTTAGAATTTTGTTCTAGGTTCAGAAATCCTTACCTCATTAAAGTCCATTGATTCCCCTCTTCAAAATCGCTCAAAAACCACCAAGTCCGAAGTGAAAAATGACTAACTGTTCAAAAACTCGTGAAGAAGAACTTAAATACTTTTGCCCAACACTTTTTGCATCTGCGATCCAAGTACCGCATCTGCGGTTTTTGCTTCTGCAGAATTCTTTACCTTCAGTGTCCATTCACTCAGGCCAAGATTGCTTATGCGGTCGCAAATTCACATATGCGGCTTCCATCCGCTTCTGCGGGAACTAGCACTCCCGAGCCAATCTCTCACCTTCGATTTATTGTCCGCATCTGTGGGACCGCACCTGCGATCCATTTTCCACAGGTGCGGAAATACCAGAACCAAAAAACTTCAAAAATGTTACAAGTCCAAAACTCATCCTGATAGCCATCCGAAATCACCCCGAGGCCCCCCGGGACCTCAACCAAAAGTGCCAGTCCATTCAAAAACATCATTCAAACTCGCTCCAATCATCAAAACACCTCAACCAACACAAAAACCATCCTATTACATCATATTCAAGCCTAAGTTGTTCTAAAACTCCCGAAACTCGTATTTGATCAAAAAGCCGACCAAAACACCTCCGAATGACCTAAAGTTTTGCACACACATCCCAAATCACCTAAAGAAGCTACAACCAAAATATCACCTATCAACCAAAATTCACCAAAATACTAACTTTATCAATTCAAGCCTAATTCTACACCGGACCTCCAAAATAAATTATGATCACGCTCCTAAGTTACAAATCATCCCCCTAAGCTAACCAAATTACCGAAAATCACATCCGAACCCTCTAAATCATAAGTCAACATATGATTGACTTTTCCAAGCCAAACCTTCCTTAAAGAGACTAAGTGTCTCATTTCCTACCAAAACCTCTCCGAACCAACTCGACCACATAAGATACGGATAATGAAGCATAAAAAGCTGAAAATGGCGAAAAAATGAGGCGATAACTCACGTGACGATAGGTCAAGTCATCACAATGGTCCCGGAGGGTTCGTAGGAAAATACGGGACTTGGGCGTATGCCTAGAATCGAATTATGAGATCCCAAGCCCGAGAAATGAATTTTTAAGTAAAATTGTTTTTTGAAACTGTTTAAGGAAATTTGAAATGAAATCTGATTATAACACGATAGTATCGGGCCCGTATTTTAGTTTAGGCACCCGATATAGGTCTTATATATTATTTAAGTCATTTTTGTAAAATTTGGTTGAAAACGGATGTCGTTTGATGTGATTCAGACCTAAATTGGAAAATGGATATTTTAAGAAGTTTGAAAGAATTCATGAATTTTGAGGTTGAATTCGATGTTTATGATGTTATTTTGGCGATTTGATCACACGAATAAGTCTGTAGGATATTTTTGAGGTTGTTTATATGTTCGGTTTGGAGTCCCGAGGGCTCGAGTGAGTTTTGGATAGGCCAAGGGATGCATTTTAAACTTAAAAATTTGCTGGTGTGTTCAGGCCTGAAGACTTCACACAAATGCGAGTTCGCAATTGCGAAGGCTGAGTCGCAAATGCGAAGACAGCCCAACCACTCTTCCTCGCAAATGCGAGCTTCCTTTCGCAAATGTGAAACTTCCATGTTCAGCCTTAGGTAGCAAATGCGACCCTTTATTCGCAATTACCAAGTTGCAAATGCGAAGGTCCAGTAATTATGAAGGGTTGGAAAATGCGAACCCCATTTCGGAATTTCCACATCAACAGAGGTCAGGGTTTGCAATTCCCACATCTGAGACCTACATTTTTTATGCTTAGCCGATTTTTTAACCCATATTTCATATTCTCTGAAACGCAAACACACTTAGGCGATATTCCAAGAATTCCTTCTTCTCCAAATCAATTGTAAGTCGTTTTTAACCAACTTTCTTCAATCATTAACATATTTTAACATAATTTCAAGTTAAATCAAATATTTTCATGGGAAAAATTGGGTGTTTTGGGTAGAACTTAGGTTTTTCAAAATTAGGGATTTGGACCTCAATTTGAGGTCCGATTTCAAAATAAATTACATATTTGAGTTCGTGGGAGAATGGGTAATCGGGTTTTGGTTTGAACCTTGGTTTTGACCATGTGGTCTTGAGGCGATTTTTGACTTTTTGGGAAAAACTTTGTGAAATTCATTTTATGCATTCAATTGATTCATTTAGCATTTATTAATGTAGTTAAGTAACTTGTGTGACTAGATTCGAGCGGATTGGTGATGGAATCAAAGGGTAACACCATAATTGAGAATTGAGTTGTGTTCGAGGCGTCGAGCTAAGTGTCTGGTCTAACCTTAGCTTGAGGGATTATGAGTTGTGTCCTATTTGCTAATTATTTTTTTGGAGTACGAGTATAAGCATGGTGACGAGTATCTATACGTTGGTGTCGAGCATGACCGTGAGTCTTAAATTGATAATTGTTGTGTTCATAAATGGTTCTACAGATGCTTTAATTGGTGGTTCTTGATATTGAGGCAAGGATTTAGTTTATTTTCATAGAATTTACTTATGATCGAGTAATTGGTGTTAATTGAGTTGAGTAGAATTTGAGTTAAGGTTAGTTATAGCTGATTCTCCTTTGCCGGGATGTTTGTTTCGATATTGTTATTCCCTTGTCAGGATTTCTTTGTGATTTTGTATTGGCTTGAAATGGGAGGGGGTGGTACACCTACTACAAGATTTAATAAAATGGGAGCGGGTTGTAAGCCTACCACGAGATTTAATAAAATAGGAGCGGGTGGTATGCTACCATGAGATTTAATAAAATTGGAACGGATGGTATGCTACCACGAGATTTAATTAAATGGGAGCGGGTGGTATGTCTACCATGAGATTTAATGAAATGGGAGCAAGTGGTACGCCTACCACGAGATTTAATAAAATAGAAGCGGGTGGTACGCCTACCACAAAATTAATAAAATGGGAGCGGGTGATATACCTACTATGAGATTTCATGAAATGGGAGCGGGTGGTATGCCTACCACGAGAACTAATGAAATGGGAGCGGGTGGTACGCCTACCACGAGATATGAGAAATAGGATTGGGTTGCACGCCTGCAACGAGATGAGTACTGAAAGTGAAATCTGCTTTTATTTTCCTTATCCGTGTTAGAATTAAATTGTTGATTTCCTTACTATTCTCTTGAGGTTCTATATTATCTGCTATCCCTGAAGCATGATCCCCTCCCCAGCTTATCTTGTTTATTTTGGTCTATCTTTCCGGTGTATATATATATATATATATATATATAGAGAGAGAGACAGAGAGAGAGAGAGAGAGTCTGGTCCTAGCCTCATCACTACCTCACCGGGGTTAGGCCATGCACTTACCAGCACATAGGGTCGGCTGTGATGATACTTCACTCTCCACTTTGTGCAGATCTCGAAGTAGCATTTGGTCATCAGCAGTAGATCGAGAGCTATATATTCTTCAATCCAAGCTCCGAGGTAGCCCTACTAGCATCCGCAAGACCGGCGTCTCTTCTATCGGTTTTTATGTTCTGTTATCATTTGTATCCGAGACAGACTATGTCCTTTTCTTTCCAACACTTATTTGTAGTAATCCTAGACAGTTCGGTAGATGTTGTGACACCAGATTCTGGTTAGACGCATGTGTTGGTCTCCAGGATATTTTTTGGTTTTATATTCCATTTAAGAATTTCGCTAAATTCATATTCCGCTGTTATTTAATTGTTTATATCCTGTTAATTTAATTGGTTAAAAAAGGATTAAAAACGAAATAGTTTTAAGGATTTTAAGTTCGTGGCTTGCCTAGCTTCTACGAGAATGTGCCACCACGGCTCCCGAGGGTGGGAAATCTGGGTCGTGACAAAGTAAAACGTGGGTGAGGGTGAGGGTGAGGGTTTGGGAGAGAGAAATGTGGGAGGGGTGGGATATATGATAATTCAAATTAAGGAGGGATATACATGCATTAATTGTACCCTTAAAATACACTAAGTATAGAATTGGTAATTTGGTATACTAAATGTAATTATATCAAACCTTTAATATTGAGGGTAATAAGGTTTTCTATATAGTATAGAAAAATTCCTTTATATAATTACATTGAAGATGCATGATAAATAAAATATATCAGAAAATTGGAAAAGGTAAAAACTAAATACAAAGTAAGAGAACATTTTAGAGTCCAAAAGAGATGAACGTTGACGAAAATTTTGAAAAGTGAAACAAGGCAAGACAACAAAGTAATCACTAGAGAACATTACAAGAAGGGGGCTCATTGGATGATGAAAATGGCTAATTACACCAAATAAAGAATTTATGTTTTATAATATTTATCGAGTAGCTAAAGAAAACAAAAAAAAAATTATTTTAGTATAAAAGAAAACTTTAGTTTTAGACCTAACTTAGAAATATATAATAAGATGATGAAGAAGACTAAGAGTGTTAAGAATAGAATTCTATTTAGAGTGAATATATATCTTGTAGAGAGTTTTACTTTGAGGCTAAGTTATTTTTCCTCCTATAAATAGAGGGGTCTTACCCCATTGTAAACCACCTCAAAATTCAATAAGAATTTTCTCTCTCTTTCCCTGCAATATTGCTCTTGTTCTTTTATTGTTTTATAACACGTTATCAGCACGAGACTCTACAATCTCAAGAATCTCTTTGAGAAAATTAAGAAAGACTCATGTGGAGCGCATGATTGATACTTAGTGCCGATTGCTGTCCAATCTTAAAGGCAAGTTTTTTTTTTTCATTCATATTATTTTTATTTATATTGTTGAGGTTTTTATTACATGTTTGTACATATTATATGTTCAAGTTAATACTTCTTTGTTATTGTACGTTATGATTTAATTTTTTTGTAAATATCTATCATAATTTTCAAGTATATGGAATGATAAAGTCTATTACTATTAGATGCGGTTACAGAACTACAAAAACGGGTTCGAAGTCCAAAACTTTTAGGAAAAAGTATTTAGGGTTTGAAGTTAACTAATACTGATGGAATTATTTTTTTTAATATATATCTCAATCACAAACACACTATATAGCTGAATAATTGGTATATATTTTTAATTCTAATTTCAAGTCGTTCTCCTGGAATAAATAAAATATTCCGTCATAAATATTGAAAAGCTTAAAAGGAGCATGGTCTCATGTGCACTTATATCTTTATCCCATGTCCATTTAACACAAATACCAGACATGCATTAAGTAAAGCATGCTTTCAATTATAAATAGCATTGGTCCAGCTTTTCATGCGATATACACATGATTTTTTTTTTGTTTCCAATATCCTTTGACCATTGCATCTCCTTCATGTGCCCTCTTTCTTGAAAAATCATGCGATTTATTTAAAAATCATGCTGGCTGACTCTTCTGTTAGTTTTTTTTAGTTCACTTTAGACATAACCATTTCCTGTAAATAGATACAGTACATACCCATAGTTCGAACAGTTCTTTTAAAGTATATTTACTCGATAGTGGTTGGTGTATACTTGGGGGTAGTAGAAAAATTTGGTAATCTAAACAGATTCAATTGTGACAACTTGGTATGAATTGTTCTGTTCCAAGGATTGTACAATCTGCACTGTTGCCAGTGTAGGGTAAGGTTGGTGTGTGGTATCTTACTACTATCTCCGTTCCGGTTTATGTGAACCTATTTTTTTTTTTTTTGGTCCGCTCCAAAAAGAATGACTCCTTTCTAAATTTGAAAATAGTTTAGCTTAATTTTTCAATTCTACCGTTAGTGAGAAGGTTATATAATCAAACATATATTCTGGACCTCAACCAAATATGTAAACATATCCCATGACTGCACTGAAACTATTATGTTGAATCATAGACTTAAATTTGTTTATTCTCATATCTATAATATTTTTCGTATATTTCTTTTGTACGTCAAACCATGGGAAGCAAATATGGATATCTCACAAAGCAAACTTGGATCAACGTCCAATTGTAAAAATATTTGTTTAATTGATTCATGTACCACACATACGATATTCAAAGAGAAGAAATATTTCTCTCATTTAAGTATGTGTAAGGCAGATGTTACTACAATTTCTGGTAGTAGTAAATTGATTGAAGGCTCCGGAAGAGCAACTATAACTCTGCCTAAAGGAATAATATTTATCATAGAGAATGCAATGTTCTCTTCCAAGTCCAAGAGGAACTTGTTGAGTTTTAAAGATATCCGTCAAAATGGATATCATATTGAGACAATAGATGAGAATAATCTTGAATATCTCATCATTACAAAGAATGTCTCTGGCCAAAAGAGGGTTATTGAGCAGTTCCCATCTTTATCTTGTGGCCTATATTGGACAAGAATTAGTGCAATTGAGGCATATTCTACCGTAAACCAAAAGGTTACTGATTCCAATACATTCGTACTTTGGCATGATCGAATGGGACATCCTGGATCAATTATGATGAGATGGATTATAGAAAACTCAAATGGGCATCCATTAATGAATTTAAAGATTCTTTTAAATAATAAATTTTCTTGCACTTCTTGTTATCAAGGCAAGTTAATTATTAGACCATCACCAACAAAGGTTGGAATTGAGTCACCTGCGTTTTTGAAACGTATACAAGGGGACATTTGTGGACCTATTCACCCACCTAGTGGGTCCTTTAGATATTTTATGGTCTTAATAGACGCATCCTCTAGATGGTCTCATGTGTGCCTATTGTCATCACGCAACCTTGCGTTTGCAAAATTAATGGCACAAATAATTTGATTACGAGCACAATTTCCTGATAATCCAATTAAGTCTATTAGACTAGATAATGCTGCTGAGTTTTCATCCCAAGCATTTAATGATTATTGCTTATCAATTGGGATAAAAGTGGAACATCATGTAGCTCATGTTCACACTCAAAATGGTCTTGCAGAATCTTTAATTAAACGTCTGCAGTTGATTGCAAGACCATTACTCATGAAAACGAGGCTGCCCATTTCGGGTTGGGGTCACGCCATTTTGCATGCAGCAATGCTAGTTCGTCTCAGACCGACAAATTATCACAAATATTCCCCGTTGCAATTAGTTTTGGGTCATGAACCTAATATATCCCATTTAAGAATTTTTGGATGCGCAGTATATGTGCCTGTAACACCGCCATACCGCACCAAAATGGGTCCGCAAAGAAGGTTAGGAATATATGTTGGGTTTGAATCGCCCTCCATTATTCGCTACCTCAAAACATTGACAGGGGATTTGTTCACTGCACGATTTGCAGACTGTCGATTCGATGAGACACTTTTCCCAAAATTAGGGGGAGAAGTTGGTGAAACCAAACGGGAAATTTTGTGGAAAAATCCATCATTATCTCATCTTGATCCACATACCTCCATTTGTGAAAAAGAGGTGCAAAAGAGTATTCATTTGCAAAGTAGCAAATCAAATGCCAGACGCATTTACGGATTTGAAAAGGATAACAAAATTACATATCCCCGCAGAAAATATGATAGCACTATGTAAAAAAAATTATTACCGTGAAGGTATCAATGGATATGGACGTGGCAATAGACGAAATTATAATCGTCATCATTGTGATAATGAGAATAATAAGGATTCTCAAAATATTCCTTCACTCTGTGAAAGAAATATATGTCATCGATTTGACATGAGATTTTATACAGCACATATAGATGATTATGATCCATTCATGGTGTGAATGTGACAACATATGATTTGAGAATATATATTCATTATTGGAAGAATATGAACATGCTATTGGTATTGAATATACCACACTCATCTCTAGAAGGAGGGTTGAGATGATATAAGAAAATAAATGTCATTATTATGGCATGAATGGTCATTGGTCACGTACCTATTGTACGCCAAAATATTTTGGCAATATGATTATTAAAATAATACAAGAAACATATATTGCATATAATTTTGACATGACCATAATGGTACAACTTTAAGAGCCAATTATATTATTTTGGAGAAACATAATTGATTACCAATAAGGTATTGTATTGTAGTAAGTCTCAAAGAAACTTATTCAGTTTCCAAAGTATATGCGAAGCGATTGATTATATTGAGACTATAAATAAAAGAAAGATTTGATATCTTCTATTACTACAACTTGTAGCATGATAATATGCATGTGAAAAGCTACCAGCTTTATTCTCCAATTTGTACTATACAAACAAAAGAATGCCACAATAAAGTGGATGTTTATTGATATAAAAACCCATATCATAATAAACTTAGAGTTTATCGATAATTGCACATGTCATGATGTAAACCTGAATTTTATCAATATTGATAATTTATTCAATTGGCATTCGGGTTAGCCATATCAATTTAAGTATGATGTGCAACAATAATAGAGAATTCACATGGGTAAATAATAAAGAACTAGAAAGTTCTTTACGAATTCTCTTATATTACTTGTTCTCATTAATTAATTGACCAACTAAAGTTGGGGTTGAATCCCATAAATTCTGGAAATATCAAAGGCGAATATGGGCCCATTCGCCTGCCATGTATACCACATATGATGCATTTATGATATGGTTACATGTGCGATTATTATTAACCTGCAACCTGGCCGGTGCTTGCGAGGTAACTTGCTCAGTAATCTAATTTCGAGCATAATTTCCAGATTTTCTATTCAAGATAGTTCATCTTGATAAGGTGGTTTACATCATAGTTGGTTTAGCAAAATAATTTATTGAGTGCCTCCACTTAATAGCTAAATTATTGCTTATGAGAACAAAGTTATCTATATCAATTTGATATACGTTATACATGAGAGTATATTATATTCTCCCCTCACAAGTGGTTCAGGGTCAGGAACCAAATAATTTCATCTTATTATTATTGATGTGCAGTGTATATTAACATGATAATGCACAAAGATGATTTCCCAGAGTTGAGGAAACAAGTTAGTTTTTCTAACATGAGGGGGATACATGATAAACACTTGAGAAAAGTTACATGGAACGAATTATCATTTGTATATATAGATCCTCGAATATCATAATATGAACTTGAAGTTCATAAAAAGATAATTCAATTGCAACATACTGCAAACCATACGCATTTGCTGACCCAAAGAAAGTAACTATATTCTCACTGCAAATGCTCCTATTAAGTCCTAGAAGGACAAAGTCTTTGATACGCTTAAAGCGTATAGACAAATCGGTTTCAAAAAGAACTTCTTAATAAAAAAGATGAGCAAATGATCAAAGTGATCATAATAAGGAGGCAAGTGATCTAGAAGATCACATGACATAACACTTCATAAAATCTCATGAGAGATTTAGGTACCTCAATATATGAATGAAGAGATCGCTATGTTATGTCTTTATGGAAAACTTTTGGAACCGATATAAAATATTTGTCGTCGACATCTATCATAGCACTAAGTTTAGATGAGGATCTTAAGTCTATCGAATATAAACACAAAAGTATTGGCCAAATGGTAGAGACACAATTCAAGTAGAAATAATTCCATATGATAGACATGTAGTTTTGGACATGTAGTTCAAATACTTGAAAGTATAAAGTCAATGGTATGTGCAATCAGTTTTCAATATCTTATTTGTATAGCATGACATGAAAAAGTTGATATGCATCTAAAGTCTATTATATGGCTTATATGACTTAACTTATATGTCAATCCATGAAGGATTTAAGTTGCTTGAAGCATATACAATTCTTGATCTTGAAGTACTGTTTCCTTAGTGCAATTTGTGCACGAATATATCTTGCTATAACTATAAGCATGATAATGTGATAGCAAGAGTTTTTCACCTCTATGAGAAGATATAGAACTGACGATTCCAACAAGATCATACGAAGACGATACATCTATTAGGGATGATGATTTCAAAGTGAAACAAATTCATTCAAGTTAATATGGCTGATTTATTTATCAAATCTCTACCAAAGATCTCTTGAAGATGGTACACAAGATTGGAATGCGAAGGCTCAAGGATGTGAATTGATGCTCTTTTCAGGGGAGTTAATGCGCGTTGCACTCTTTTTCCCTTACAAGGTTTTGTCCCATTGGGTTTTCCTTGCAAGGTTTTTAACGAGGCAACCAATAGGCGCATTACTAAATATGTGTACTCTTTTTCCTTTTCTAGAATTTTTTTCCCATTGGGTTTTGCTTTAGTTAAGGTTTTAATGAGGCACATTACTTATTGAGTAGACATTCAAGGGGGAGTGTTAAGAATAGAATTCTATTTAGAGTGAATGTCTATCTTGTAGAGAGTTTTACTTTGAGGCTAAGTTATTTTTCCTCCTATAAATAGAGGGGTCTTACCCTATTGTAAATCACCCCAAAATTCAATAAGAATTTTCTCTCTCTTTCCCTGCAATATTGCTCTTGTTCTTTTATTGTTTTATAACAAATCAATTTAGATCATATAAAGAAGAACTATATATGCTGACAACTTCCTCAACGTTAATTTATTTTTCAAGGCAATGACTCTTGCATACATCTCAAACAGAACTTATACTCGTGATGAGATCTTAGATGAAACTTAAACAAATTGTTGCATCATTCGCATGGTACTCAATAGTTACAACATCTACACGTTCTTTATGAACTTCATTAATGCTTCTACACTTGTTAGAGATTCTTGGTTATAGACCCCTCCAACGTTACCTTTGAAAACTTATTAATTGAAATGTATTGTGTTTTTGTGAGTTCAAAAGAAATAAACGTCAAAGAAGCTACTTAACAATATTTTTGGGAGTTCAAAAGAGATTTTTGTTTATACTTCTGTCATAATAAAAAAGTAGCAGCACAACTTTACTAAAGGAGAAATTTAAAAATAACCAGATTTAGTATTGATCATTCAAAAATAGTCACAATTTTAAAAATACTCAAAATTTAGCACTTTTATGTAAATATAAATCTATATTGTTCAAAATCCAAAAAAATACTCCAGTATAATATACAATAATATACCGATCCAGCATCATATACTGGAGTTTGGAGCACCGATGCTCCAATCTCCAGTATATTATACTGGAACCAACAAAGTATACCGATCCAGCATAATATGCTAAAAGTTCATACACAGGTGCAACAAACAGTATATTATATTGAACGATCTCTATTACCGCAAAATAATGACTATTGGCTATTTTTGAATAACCAATCCGAAAACTAGCACGAACGTGCTATTATTACTTTACTACCTTAGCTATGCAATTGGGCCCGGGCTCACAATTAGTAAAACAATAAAATGGGATATCATATAAGTAAATTTTCACATCAAAGATGTGGTAGTTTTCTTTTCCCAAATCAAAACTGAAACTACATAAACTAATTAGTTTGGCAAAGGTCTGTTGATCAAGTCAAATGATGCATGTTTTGTCCTAATAAAGACGGATCCAAGAAGATAACAGATTTCCCTTTTAATATATATAAGGTGCCTTACCTCTACAATTTATACATTTCATTTCTTATTTAGAGGAGAGAATACACCCTCAACTATATTTTGCAATTATGAAGGATCAAGTCGAGATATCCTTTTATTTGTCATTGCTTCAATGGAGGATAACAGTGAGTAAAACCACCTAGGCATGCTACCAATTACTAGAAACTCCAATGGTTTACTAGAGCCTTTGAGCATTTACCATATATACAACCACGTTGGGGTGAAGAGAAACATTAACACGTACAAAGAAGTACAACTGAGTCTTGGTATTTCAGATTGAATTTGCGACTGCTATCATTTCTGCACAAGGAAGAGAATTTACAAGCTGCATCCTTATGTTGATACTAAGGGGCTGCTGACGGCATTGACAAATACTGCCGCCACTCCTCCGGTGTCCCCTTTTTCGATCTTAACATTTTTATAGCCGAGCTGGTCAAAGGTATAGCAAGAATGTCATACTCTTTAGGGGCCTGCAAGATCACAATTAAGCAGCCTTTTATCTGGTAAAACAAGAGTACTGCCATTTCTGCTGACCCTTTTTGTTAAACATGATACTTCAACAAGAATACTGCCTTTTCTGCTGACCCTTTTTGCTAAACATGATACTTCACCCCAAACCACCTCAGAGAAGAAACATAAAAAAGGAGAACGAGAAACAAGTAAAATAAAACAGGGAAAGAAAACAAGGAAAACGGTAACATATGTGAAACTGTTTTCAGTTAAGAAGCTTTGCCACAGTTCTGGAGCTATGAAGCTACTATGATAGGATCAGTAATACCTTAGGTTCTTTCATAAGCTTCATATTTGCTTCCTCGGGTGTCTTATGACCCTTCCTTGAGTTGCATCTGGAACAGGCAGTGACCTATTGGAAGAGATATTAATGTTAAGCCCCAATGTGAACTTCCAGCAGTGAAACTTGTGGACCTATATACCCCATCTTTCAAGCTCAGAACAGAAGCAAGACAAATGGATTAACAGGATTTTAAACCTTTTAAGTTGTAGGGTGTGGGGTGGGGGGTGGGGGGGAGGGAAATACACACTATCTGAAGTGAGAACTGAGGAAACGGGGAAGCCTCATTCAAGTGTTGCCGCTTCAGATATAATGAAATGTTGTTTTGCAATATAAATCTAATTTACAACATTAATTAAATCTTTAATTTTTTTTTTACAAGAAGATGATATTATTAAGCTCATCTATTGCAATACTTTCACTAAGCTTTGAGATATTACAAGATAGTTCAAGTTGCAAAACCAAATCACACAAAAATTGGTGCTCACGCAATAATAATCGTGAGACTAGCACCATCCAGCTTCTGAGACTTGGTTCATTCTAGTCAGTCCTGTTCCCAAGGAATTTCAACATCATTGGACTAGTTGAGACAATTCTAGCATGTTATCCACATTTTACCTACCAAATCCATTTGTCCTTTATATCTGTGCATGATCTATATCGGCATATAATGCATAGCTTTTTTACACATCCTTCGCTCCTAATCAAAATAAGCAGAAATCAAGGGACGAATTAGACCGACCTAGATTAAGATTTTGACCACCTCAAATTTATGCTTAACCAGTCATGGCCTTTTAAAAGGACAAAAGGTGCAATCTTTTGAAGCCGAATTAGCACAAACATTATTATCTGCATAGAAAAATAATTAAGTGTCAGCGGGAGTTAGACAACATTATAGGGAATCTTACCAGATTCTCCCAGGTCCATTCTCCACCACGGGCAATTGGCAGAACATGATCAATAGTCAAGTTCTCATCCGATGAACAATATCTGTTAATATAGGAAAAGGTATTAGGACATTGATTATAAATCATGATCTCCCAAATGACAAGTACACGAAAAGCTAAGAGAGCTCAAGACACATCCTGTCTCTGTTTAGCTTTCATAAAATCTGTCCCATTTATAGTAGCAAAACCAAGACCTTACTCGGATTTCCAATATAAGGGCAGCTAAGGAGAAAAATTGTTGAAATAAACAATAAAACAAGGACAAGAGAAATAAGGTTTGATGAGGCGGTTACTTGTGCTCAATGGTGGAGATCTTTGTGAATGTAAAACATGATAACTTTGTTGATGAATTTGTACTAGGCTTCAAAGTTGCTTTGGCTTGGCGTTTAGTGGCAAAAGTCATCCACAATAGATGTTTCCTTGGTTGTTCGAGATAATAGAGGATGTCTATTCAAAGTTTCTGAAAGAGTAGCAGGAATTCGCAACATGGAATGAGCATCTATTATGGCCTTGCAGCATTTAGTAGTGGAGAAAGCAACCGAGATGTGCATTTCTTTCCCCCCGAAATGCCACTCTATATATTAGAATTTCTCCTTGAAGCCATCAAGAAAACTGCTTTCTGCCTATGGAATCTGTGATTTAGCTAATCCGAAAGCTAAGAATCCAATAAAAAGGAGGAAAATTTTAAGTCTCGGTGGTCCTTGTATGCAAAAGAATGAGCACCATATATCATCTTCGCCTCAATTAAAGTGATAGGTTAAATGGCATCTGCTTAGTTTTTTTGGTGTGCCTGAGTAGGACTCAATAGATGTGATTTCAAAAGTATACTCCACATGTTTTTTGAGCTCAATACGGATGGGAAAAGGGCTGTTGAGGGGCCAAAAGGAAACTCTGTGTGGAGATATAAGAGTTCATTTTTTCTTATTCATTTCATCGCGCTTGCTTTTGTCAAACACACAACAGTAATTACAGGTACATTTTTGCTTCAGAAAATAAAACAGTTGTTCATTCCTTCGGAGAAGTAGAACAGTTCTAATATCAGTTTTTAACCAGAACTAAATAGCACCACTACAGGCTTCAAAAAGGTGGCAAAGCACTTACTGGCACATGTAGTTGTCCCGATAAAAGATATTCCTACGACTGAGAGCTTTCTTTATTCTCCTCCGTTTGACTACCTGAAGTAAATGAGGAACCTGGAAGTACAGAGATGTCAGAGTAAGAAAAAAAGAACAGACAAATCAAGATATAAAGAAGAAAGAAAGCATAATAAACCAATGATGCCAGTTGAAATGCACAGAGAAGGCTTAGAATCTCATTGGTGCTGACTAATGGCATACCCTTAATACAGCAGGAATATAATAGGAGCCACTTGGTGAATTTACAGTCTGATCATAATACTCCAGAACATCAGCCTGTGAAGAACAAATCAAACGCTTTATATCAAAAAGAAAATAATGTGAAAAAGAGGATGCTGGGAAGTTGCTTTACAGTTTCACCCAATAATAACTTGATCAGAACTAAAAACCACAACTACAACTGGTCATGAAGATTAGTTCAGATTAGAATGTTGATAATGATAATACTTTTCTTGGTATGAAAAATGCTTAAAGGATTAAAACTTTTAAGTCTAAAGCAAATAAGGTTATCAAGTCATTTACATAATCCCTGGAAAATATTGTATCCGGACCTTACATGTTGAATTTTAAATATACAGTTAACACTGCACATTGAGCCACTGATTCTTTGAAGCTTAGCAGCTTTAATTTCTAAGAAGCTTGTCACTCCAAGGATAGTCAAATTAGTGACCTGAAGTTTGGGGTCAAGGGAACCTATTTTTGTAAAATGATTTTAATTCTTAGAGATTGAGTTACCTCGAATTGGAACCTTCACTATAGATTGGTTCATGAGAGAAGGAAATTTGGTTATCTTAGCTCTTTCCCTTCCACTTAATAGAAGGGCTTATACAAGGTAATTTCCCCATCTAAACAAGACTTGAGTTCTCCTACTCCATAATATCCCGAAAGAAAAGAATCATCAGCATGTACACAACCACAAAATCAGCAATCATCAATGGGAATCGTGACCTCCACCATCACATCCACTGAACTCTAAGCACAATGTAACAAGAACAAAACAACCTTTTTAGTAAGCATCAATTGAAAATATTAATTCATTTCTCCTTGTTCGAATCCAAACTTTACATCTTAAATTTATGCATAATATCATCACTACGAAGTTTGAAATAGAAAACCTCAGATACCAAGGCTTTCTTTTCCTTCTTTACTTCTTTTTTTTTTCCAATGAACTACAACAACAACAACAAGAAGTCAACAGCAGAAAAAGCCCAATATAATCCCACAAGTAGGATCAAGGAAGGGCAGTGAGTACGCAGACCTTACTCCAATGAAGTAAGTAAATATCATTAATTAAGGCATGAAAAAGATGCATAGTTACAAAAGGAACCAAAAGGCTAGCTCCAGTACAATATCTATGCTAAAGAAAAGGGAGCTAACAAAACAAAAAATTGTCAATATCAAAAGGGCTCCAATACAATGTCTATGCTAAGATCAGGGAGCGAACAAAATCCAAAAAAAAATTTAATGGTGTTCACAGGGGTATGAAAATCCTTTTTTCTTTTGTCTATATGTCATAAGCTACAGAATTATTACAGTACGTCAAACTTTTGCAAGGCTGATTTCGTGCATATAGTTCATGTATTAGGTGATTCAAGCACTTCTCAGCCAACGTAACTGAACTTTTGACGCAAACATGCCTAGTCTTGAGATTTTATTAGATCAAAGCGAAATAAAGCCTTTTGGGGAGGTGTCAACTCTGATGTTCACCCGCATATCTGGCATGAAACGGTGAAACAATACCTCCAGCTCCTGAGTGGGATAGGGTAACTTTCTTTTTCTTCCCAATGCGCAAGATGGCAGGACTATGAGGGGAGGAGGCAGGTTGTGTTCAAAGAGACTGAAAGGCTCTAACAGTTTAGGGTAGAACCAGTCTTGTTTTCTAACTCATTCACAATCCAGCAATTAGTATTTCCACGAAGTTTCACTTATTGCCATCTAAAAAATTTGGCCTTTTTGTTTAAACACAGCTCTATTCAGGGGCGGACGCAGGGTTGATACACCGGGTTCATATGAACCCTGAACTTTCAACGCGGAACATAAATTTTGTGTAAAAATTCATTACACATGGAGTTTATATCTTCGATCTGACGCTGGCTCTATTGAGGCAACAGGAAGAGATTCTTTTTTTTCTTTTTTGGTTTTGATCGGTAAGGCCACAGGAAGGAATAAATGTAGTAATTACAAGGAGTTATAACAACAGCAAGAAATCAAATGGTCTGACCTTCTCCATGAATTCCAAGCAAATAGCCCGTTTCCAGCAGACAACATTAACAGGCCTAGCAAGCAAAAAGTAATTAGACTTGACGAAAAATTCAAAAAGAGGTATACCACTCCAGTAACTACTTAAATTTTAAAACAATAGATATAATGCAAAACAAATGGAAATGACGAAAGATAGCAGCATGAAAAACAAAAGCAGACTTCTTCTATGTTCAGATGTACGGCACCAGCCTAATCCAAAAAAGTAAAATACTTTCAGCCAAATGCATTGCACAAGAATATTGGGGGTCCTCTTTCTTTACCCAAGACCTCCATCCTCCATTCTTCTTCATCCTGATTTCAAGGAAACCACCTTCTTTACCAGAAAAGATGAAGAAATTTGTGCCTCAACATGGAGCACTTTTCTATCAAGAAGATGTATCCTAAGGTTCCCTGGAGAAGAATAACTTGCAATAATATTGGTACACCTAAATTGTTATTCATCGTATTCTTGGCTGCTCATGGAAGACAGTACGTAAGAGATAGGCTGTATAAGTGGGGAGTGATTTCATCCGATATATGTCCCTTATGCAACCAGGCAACTGAGAGTACAGCACATTTGTTCTTTCAATGGACAATTGCTACTGAAATATGGAGTAAACTGCTGCAATGGCAATGTAATTGGAGGCAAGTAATGAGCTGGAATGATGAACTTGACTGGGCTGTAGTTAACTATAATGGCAAGAATCCAGAGGCTGAGCTGTACAGGATGGTTTTAGCCGGGGGTGTCTACTATGTCTGGCAAGAGAGGAATCAAAGGGTATTCATGAACAACAAAAGGGATATTGATACTATCATTAAGGTGATTGTTCAAGATGTATTTCATAAGGGGTCGATGAAGCCATCCGTAGCAGGAAAACTAAAAAACTAGAATTTTTATCCTTGAACTGGAATAGTAGAGATGAAGGTGCTTGAAATTGGTAGGATATAAAATGAGAGCTGAGCTGGGGCCTTCTGTCCAGCTCAGCAGACTGTTTTTCTTTATTTCTTGAGTTGTACATAGTTTATACTTTTGGTAATAAAATTGTTTAATTGCCAAAAAAAGAAAAAATTGTACCTCAAAAGTTATAACCTTTACAAATTCTTCAATCTCTTTTACCCCCTATAACATGTGACATCTCACATGAACAAAACTAGTCATGGGTTTTCAAGAACAATCATATAATAACATTAGCCAAACATACTTATTAAAAAAGAATGACAAATAGTATTAGTCAAACACTAAAGACTAAATAATTCCCTTGATCAGATTTTATATGCTAGTACATTATATTCCAGTGACGAATACTTATTTTATCAACTCCACAAAAGAATTCAAACAAGATCATCCCAAAAAGAACTCGAACCCTAATTTTCAAACAGCGAATGTACTAGTTATACCAGAAAACGCACACACCTGTAAGATATGTCCAAGACCAAGCCTCTGAAAGTAGAAAGCTCATCCTTCTCAAACTCCGTTTCCTCTATGATTTCCTCCCAAATCTCTTCCTTCAACCCATTCGATTGATCATTCATGCGGAACTTCTTTGATTTTCCGATTGATGAGGAAGAAGCATTTGCATAGACTCTGGTAGTACTACTACGAGCACCAGAAAACCGGAGTTTGAGTTCCTGAAGTTGTAGCGGTGATGAACAAGGAGCTTCACTGCAGTGGACACCACCACGTATAACTTTAAAGCGGCGACCTAAAGGACTACCGGTAACTTCGAAGCCGACGGAGAGTCCATCGCCATTGAACATTGGCTTAACGCGCCCTCTCACCGTGAATTGCGCCATTGTTGAAGCAGATATTTTTATTTCCCACGGCCGGGGGTGGGTAGGTGCAACGAAATTAGAGAATGATCGTTATGATTTGTTAAGAAGGTGACACTGTTTTTCACATTTTGGTATAAGCAATGAAGCATAAGAGTACTATCGAGGAAACTGGTAGTTTCGTTGCTTTTGCATTTTGGCTTCAATTTCTTCACGGAAAAGTACTCTTAACCACAAGTTTCTAAAATTATTGCACGACTCCTTGTTACAAATATCTCCTTTTGGAAGCCATCTTTCAACCACGTGACTGTAGTCTGTAAACTGAACTTCTCATTTTCTTCAAATTCACATTTTTAAGTAGTATATATAGTAATTTCCTCCGGGTTATTTTGATGTGATTAAGAATATAAACATAGATATTTGAATTAACGTATAATTTTAAACTAATATACTAAACGTATTATTTGAACTATGGTTTTAAATATATCATGTCAATTCTTAAGGGTATGAAAATTGTTGAAATTAAAAACTTATCAAGGGTAGAAAAGTAACATTAATTTTAGAATATAAAAACGAAACTAAAAAACATAATCGAACAGAGAATTATATATAAGTACAATTCATACACATATATCGTAACTATGAGGCTTATATACAATTTTACAAAGTTGTTGCCTGAACAAAGGTCAAGATTCAGCATCTAACACTATTAAAAACATTTGTTTACCTACCGCAACAGTACCGATGAATATTTTTGTGTCGGTATTCCGAAGAACTTCCAGACGGAGTCTGTCGATACTTTTGAACTTTTAAATTTTTATTTTTTAAAATAGAACCGACGGACTTCCGTCGGTAAATAATAATATTTTGACCGGTCAAAATTTAAATGGTTGTACCGACGGTCTTCCTCAGAATATTTTATATTTATGTTTTTGAATTTTTTTTTGGTACCCACAGTGTCTCTCGGTGCTTAAAAAAATGAAAAAGAAAAAAAAAGTTATCAACATACTCAATCGCTATTGCATTAACATAATACTTTGAATTTGTTCTTACAATATCGATGGACTTACATAGGTAATTTAAATATATAATCTTATACATAATTATTTTTTATTATACAATATCGAGGGAGACCGTCAGTAAGTCCCTCGGTAAGTATTTCGTTAGTTATCTTAATTGTTTATTAGCCTATTTATTAAAATTTACACTAAGTGAAGATAATTACACTACTTAAAATATATATTAATGATAATTAGCTTAGTAATTTATAATTACACAAAGTAAAAGTATATTTGTAGTATCCTTAACTATATTGATTAACCTATACATTAATAATTACACACTAGTAAGAATTGTATTAGCCGTTTCCATCAAAAATATTAATTATGATTTATCTTATAAATTGATAATAACGGTAAGTAGAAGTGTATTAATGATCCTTAAGTAACGTTAATATATGATCATCATTCACATTAATAATATACTAAGCAAAGGTGTATTAGTTGCATTTAGCTTGTAGATTGATAATTACACGAAGTATAAGTGTATTAATAATATACATGTTAGTAATGTTGGTGATTGATTAGGCTATATACATAATACCACTAAATATTAGTAAACTAGTGTCATCATTATATAAGCATCTTTAATGATTGATTAGCCTATACATTGATAATTATACACTAAATGAAAGTGTATTAATGCTATTTGTAAGAAATGTTTGTGATTGTTTATCTTTAGTTTTATAATAAAAGTAAGTAGAGGTGTATTAGTAGTACCGTTAAGTAATATTAGTTGTATCATGAAGTAATGGTAGTGATTCATTAGTCTATACATCAATAATTATACTAATTAAGCAGAAATGTATTAGTATAGTCTTAAGAACTATTACTGATTGATTAACTTATGCATTGAGAATTACACTAAGTAGAAGTATATTCATAATATTAGTAAGAAATGTTAGCGATTGATTAGCTTATAAATTAATAATTATTACATAAAGTAGAAGTATATTAATGACAATTAACACATAAATATATAATTATAGTAAATATAAGTGGATTGTTTGATGATATGTTCTAAATCGATAATTACAGTATGTAGATGTTATTTCATAAAAATAACCTTAAGATTATTTGGTGTCGGTAAACAGGTAGTTTTTCGCAGTGCAACTTCAAATTAATTCTCAAAATTTCTATTTAGATTTTTTAAAAGCTCAAGCTTCTAACCAAAATATCTGAATCAATAATTATGACTCAAAAATTAGTACAATAAACCAAATTCATTTGGTGCTGAAAATTAGATTTTTAAGGTGATCTACCATTATAGAACAAGCTTAAATAAGTTTTGTGAGAAATTTAAAATACGTGTTGTTTAGACTTGTTCGAAATAGTTTAAAGAAGCCGTCTACAAAATTTGAAGTTACTTGAAGAGATTTGGACTGATTTTGAAAAAATATTGCAAGTGAAAATCATACAAGAAGTCCGCCAGAAATATTTATACACTTTTATATAATATTATATATTTTTATACAATGAGGTACATTATGTATAAAAATGTATAAAGATATATAAGCACAATATAGTAAAAAGTATGTTTGTGATTGTCACGACCCCAGTTCGTCCTCCGTGAACTGTCGTGACGGCACCTAGTCCCTACAACTATGTAAGCCTAATAAGTGTGGAATAACAATCAAGACTTTGCGGAGTTATAACTTAAAACAAAATTTAGCAAAATGAAAGTGGAATATGAAATGCCACTCAGCATATACAGCACATTAACTCAATCTTCTGCAACACTATCCCAAAATTCGAAAACTCACGGGAATACAAGTTAGAAGAAAATACAATAAAGTGCTCTAATTTCTAGAGTATCTAAATTAACAGTACGATAGAAGGGCTAACAGTACTAGATAGATTAAAGATGGAGACTCTTCAGTCTGCGGACGCCACTAATGTACCTCGAAGTCTCCAAAAGCTCTCCCTGTCTCAAGGATGGTAAGCCTGTGCAGAACTACCGCAATATTCATATGAAAAACATGCGCAGGAAGGGCATGAGTACACAACAGCGGTACTCAGTAAGTACCAAGCCTAACCTCGGCTGAGTAGTGATGAGGAAGGTCAGGGCCCTATTGAGGTAAAATAATAATAATAATAATAATAATAACAATAATAATAATAATAATAATAATAATAATAATAATAATAATAATAATAATAATAACAGAATAAGATAAACAGTATAATTGAGAATCCACCGCAAGAGTCTATACAGATAACAAGAGTACAATAACGAAAAAAACCAGAAATAAAGGCAGAACACAAGGATATACCGCTCCCAACAAGAATAATAATAATCGGGGATCTCTTAGTATCCCGAGGATCTTTTGGTATCCTCAATGTAAACACTAGGGATCTCTTGGTATCTCGAGGATCTATTCGTATTCTCAATATAAATTCCAGGGATCTCTTGGTATCCCGAGGATCTCTTAGTATCCCCAATATAAATTCTAGGGATCTGTTGGTATTTCGAGAATCTCTTGGTATTCCTAATGTAAGTGCTAGGGATCTCTTGGTATCCCGAGGATATTTTGGTATCCTCAATATAATGTCAAGGATATATCGGTATCCCGCATGTAAGTCCAAATCATAACTTTCATACAAGGGATCTCCCGGAATGCCATTCCGTAGTCCCAATTTAAAATACATAACAGTGACACCAAAATAATAAATTAAATGTCAACCTCGTATAAGTAAACAGTCAATTCTAGCCTAACATGCTGCACGTAATGCAATTAAGGCAGTGTAAGCAAGTAGCCAATTTAAGTCAACTAAACATGCTCTTCTAACTAACAACAAGCTAGATCAACAAATACAGTAAAGTATGGAAAGGAACATGCTAAGGAATACTTTAAGGAAAATCAAAATTTTCAACATCTTGCACAAGTATGTGCTCGTCACTTCATGCAAAAGGTAACTCAATTACCAAATATCATATCCTAAGGGGAGAGGTCCCTCACACAAGGTTAGACAAGCCACTTACCTCGAATCGGCTCAAAATCAACTGGAAATCACGCCTTTGCCATGAGTATCTGATGCAAAATTAACCAAATCTATTCAATTCAATCATATATCGTAAATAACATCTCAAATAACTGATTCTACGATTCAATTCAAAGCTAAGACGTGAAGTTAGGTAAAATTACCAAAATACCCCTCAGGCATACGTCTCAGAATTGGTTGAAACTCATATTTTCAGAAACTTCATACTCTTACGAGTCTATGCATAACAAAAACACAAAGATAGAGTCCAAATGACCCATCAAATCCTCATTTAAAGGCCTCTTAAACTCAAGCCCTAATTACCCATTTTCCCAAATTTCTCACCATTAATCAGGTATTTAACCACATCAAAATGAGTTATGAAGTCAAAAATATTACCTCCAAGTGATTCCCCTTGAATCCTTCTTCAACCCACTTAAAAAAGCTCTCAAAAAGATCAACAATGGGAAATGAGCCCCAAACTCGCGGATGAAATGTTTTAAAACATTCTGCCTAGCACTGACCGTTCCTTCATCGCGTTCGGGGCACAAGCCTCGCGAACGCGAAGAGCAAATATTCAAGTCCTCAAAAATCCAATACGCGAACACGACCAATACCATGAGAATGCGATGCTTCAGCCTTATACATCTATGCAAACGCGATCCCACATACGTGAACATGAAGCACAACTACTCTTGGACCCCATTTCTCGTAAGCGAACGCGGATAGACTCATGCAGCACATGAAGCCCAAAATCCTACCCTTTTGTGAATGTAAGCCCTTAAATGCCAACACGAAGGGCTAAATCCTGGCTCTCTGACCCTTTGATCAAAATCGCCCAAATGGCATAACGTAGCTACTGCAACTTTCAGAATTCCGTTCCAAATCATGCATCAAAATCTCATTATCGGACCGAAAACTTTGAAAATTGAAACTTCGGAATTTCAAGCCTAAATTAGCTACGGACCTCCAAAACATAATCCGAACATGCTCCTAAACCCAAAATCACCTAACGAAGCTGACAGAACCATCGTATTACCATTCCGAGGCCGTTTTCACACTATTCTGACTACGGATAACTATCCAACACATAAGCTCTCATTTAGGGACTAAGTGTCCCAAAACTCTCCGAAACTCAAAACCGAATTTCCCGGCAAACCAAATTAGCATAAATAAATTTTGGGAGAGCAGTTAATAGAGGATCGGGGCGTTAATTCTTATGACGACCATCCGGGTCGTCACATCCTCCTACACTTAAATATTCATTCGTCCTTGAATGAGCATTGAGACATACCTGAAGTAGTGAAAAGATGAGGGTAACGGCTACACATATCCTGCTCGGTCTCCTAGGTCGCCTCCTCAGCTAGCTGACCCTGCCACTGTACCTTTACTGAAGCAATGTTCTTGGTTCTATACTTCCGGACCTGCCTGTCCAATATAGCAACTGGCTCCTCAACATAAGATAGATCCTTGTCCAGCTGGACTGAACTAAAATCCAGCACGTGGGATGGATCACCGTGATATCTCCAGAATATCAAAATATGCAATACGGGCTGAACTTCTGCCAGGATAGGAGTTAAGGCAAGCTCATAAGCAACCTCCCGAACACGTCTCAATATCTCAAAAGAGCCAATGAACCTCGGACTCAACTTCGTTTTCTTCCTAATTCTCATAACGCCCTTCGTAGGTGAAACCTAGTGCAAAACCCGCTCTCCAACCATGAAGGAAACATCACTAACCTTCCGGTCCGCGTAATTCTTCTGTCTGGACTGGGCTTTATGAAGTCTATCCTGAATTACCTTAACCTTCTACAAAGCATCCTCAACCAAATCTGTGCCCAATAACCTGGCCTCACCAGCTCGAACCAACCCACCGGAGACCTACATCACCTATCATACAAAGCCTCATATGGTGCCATCTGAATGCTAGACTAATGGTTGTTGTTGTACACAAACTATGGAAATGGAAAGAACTAATCCCAAAACCCTATAAACTTAATCACAAACGCGCGAAGCATATCCTCAAGAATCTGAATAGTACATTCAGACCTTCCGCCCATCTGGTGGTGAAATATTGTGCTCAACTCTACCCGAGTACCCAACTCCTGCTGAACGGCCCTCCACAATCATGATGTGAACTAAGTACCTCTGTCTGAAATAATAAAAACTGGAATACCATGCAGACGGACAATCTCCCGGGTATAAATCTTCGCTAACTGCTCAAAAGAATAAGTGGTACACACAGGGATAAAATGAGCGGACTTGGTCAGCCGATCCATAATAACCAAATGGCATCATACTTCTTCAAGGTCAGTGGGAGTCCAGATACAAAATTCATGATGATACGTTCCCACTTTCACTCCGGAATCTCTATCTGCTGAAGCAATCCACCTGGTCTCCGGTGCTCATACTTCACCAGCTCACAATTGAGGCATCTAGCTACAAACCCAACTATATCTTTCTTCATCCGCCTCAACCAATAATGTTGCTTCAAATTGACATTTTTAAGTAGTATATATAGTGATTTTCTCCGTGTTATTTTGATGTGATTAAGAATATAAACAAAGATATTTGAATTACGTATAATATTAAACTAAAGGTCTGTAGCATACTAAAAGTATTATTTGAATTATGGTTTTAAATATATAATATCAATTCTTATGGGTATGGAAATTGTTGAAATTAAAAATTTATCAAGGGTAGAAAAGTAACATTAACTTTAGAATATAGAAACAAAACTAAAAAACATAATCCAATAGAGAATTATATATAAGTACAATTCATACACATATATTATAAATATGAGGCTTATATACAACTTTACAAAGTTGTTGCCTGAACAATATAGGTCAAGATTCAACATCTACCACTATGAAACATTTGTTTACCGACCGCAACAGTACCGACGGACATTTTTCTGTTGGTCTTTCGAAGGACTTCCCGACAGATTCTTTCGATATTTTTGAACTTTTTAACTTTTAATTTTTTTAAAAAGAACCGACGGACTTCCCTCGGTAAATGATGATATTTTGACCGGTTAAAATTTAAATTGTTGTATCGACAGACTTCCTTAGAATATTTATATTTGTATTTTTGAATTATTTTTTAGGTACCAACGGTGTCTCTAGGTGCTTAAAAAAATGAAAAAGAAAAAAAAGTTGTCAACTTACTCAATCACTATTGCATTTACATTGTATTTTGAATTTTGTTCTTATAGTGCCGATGGAGTTACGTCGGTAATTTAAATATATAGTCTTATACATAATTATTTTTTATTTTTTTATTGTAAAATATCGAGGGAGGCCGTCGGTAAGTCCCGCGATAAGTATTTACTCAATTATCTTAGTTGTTTATTAGCCTATTTATTGAAATTTACACTAAGTGAAGATAATTACACTACTTAAAATATATATTAATGATAATTAGTTTAGTAATTTATCATTACACAAAGTAAAAGTGAATTTGTGGTATCTTTAAATACATTGAATAACCTATACATTAATAATTACACTCTAATAAGAATTGTATTAGCCGTTTCCATAAAAAATATTAGTTATGCTTTATCTTATAAATTGATAATAATTGTAAGTAGAAGTACATTAATGATCCTTAAGTAAGTTAATAATTGATTATCATACACATTGATAATATAGTAAGCAAAAGTGTATTAGTTCTATTTAGCTTGTAGATTGATAATTACACAAAGTATAAGTGTATTAATATATACATGTTAGTAATATTGGTGATTGATTAGGCTATATACATAATACCACTAAACATTATTGAACTAGTGTCATCCTTATATAAGCAACTTTAATGATTGATTAGCCTGTATGTTGATAATTATTCACTAAATGAAAGTGTATTAATGCTGTCTGTAAGAAATATTTGTGATTGTTTATCTTTAGTTTGTAAGTAGAATTGTATTAGTATTACCGTTAAGTAATATTAGGTGTATCCTGAAGTAATGATAGTGATTTATTAGTCTATAAATTGATAATTACACTAATTAAGCAGAAGTGTATTAGTATAGTCTTAAGAACTATTATTGATTGATTAGCTTATGCATTGAAAATTACACTAAGTTTATTCTTAATATCAGTGAGAAATATTAGAGATTGATTAGCTTATAAATTGATAATTATTACATAAAGTAGAAGTATATTAATGACAATTAGCTCATAAATTGATAATTACAATAAATATAAGTGGATTGTTTGATGACCTGTTCTATAATTATTATCACGCTATGTAGATGTTATTTCATAGAAATAACCATAAGATTATTTTGTGTTAGTAAATAGGTGATTTTTAATAGTGCAACTTCAACTAGATTCTCTAAATTGCTATTTAGATTTTTTAAAGCTGAAGCTTCTAACCAAAATCTCTGAATCAATAATTATGACTCAAAAATTAGTATAATAAACCAAATTCATTTGGTGCTGAAAATTAGATATTTAAGGTGATCTACCATTATTGAACAAGCTTAAATAATTTTTGTGAGAAATTTAAAATATGCGTTGTTTAGAGTTGTTCGAAATAGTCTAAAGAAGCCGTCTACAAAATTTGAAGTTACTTGAAGAGATTTGGACTGATATTGAACAAACATTGCAAGTGAAAATCATACAAGATGTCCGCCAGAAATATTTATACACTTTTATACAATGATATATATTTTTATACAATGAGGTACAATATGGATTCAAATATAAAAAAAATGTATAAAGATATAAAAGCACAATATAGTTAAAAGTATGTTTGTGATTGTCACGACCCCACTTTGTCCTCCGTGAACTGTCGTGACGGCACCTAGTCCCTACAACTAGGTAAGCCTAATAAGTGTGGAAAAACAATCAAGACTTTGCAGAGTTATAACTTAAAATAAAATTTAGCAAAATGAAAGTGGAATATGAAATGCCACTTAGCATATACAACACAATAACTCAATCTTCTACAACACTATCCCAAAATCCGGAAACTCATGGGAATACAAGTTAGAAGAAATAACAATAAAGTGCTCTATATTCTAGAGTATCTAAATTAACAGTACGATAGACGGGCTAACACGAGAAGATAGAATAAAGATGGAGACTCTTCGGTCGGCGGACGCGACTGATGTACCTCAAAGTCTCCAAAAGCTCTCCATGTCTCAAGGATGGTAAGGATGTGCAGAAGTACCTCGATATGCACATGAAAAACATGCGCAGGATGGGCATGAGTACACCACAGCGGTACTCAGTAAGTTCCAAGCCTAACCTTAGCTGAGTAGTGATGAGGAAGGTCAGGGCCGTACTGAGGTAAAATAATATTAATAATAATAATAATGAAAGAATAAGATAAACATTATAATTGAGAATCCACCGCAATAGTCTATACAGATAACAAGAGTACAATAACGAAAAAAACAGAAATAAAGGCAGAACACAATGAAATACCGCTCCCAACAAGAATAATAATAACCTGAGGATCTCTTTATATCCTCAATGTATACACTAGGGATCTCTTGGTATCTCGAGGATCTCCTGGTATCTTCAATATAAATTCCAGGGATCACTTGGTATCTGCAATATAAATGCCAGGGATCTGTTGGTGTTCCGAAGATCTCTTGGTATTCCTAATATAAGATCTAGGGATCTCTTGGTATCCCGAGGATATTTTGGTATCCTCAATATAATTTCAAGGATATATCGGTATCCTGTATGTCAGTCCAAATCATAACTTTCATACAAGGGATCTCTCGGAATGTCGTTCCGTAGTCCCAATTTAAAATACATAACAGTGACACCTGAATAATAAATTAAAATTCAACTTCGTATAAGTAAACAGTCAATTCTAGCCTAACATGTTGCACGTAATGCAATTAAGGCAGTGTAGGCAAGTAGGCAATTTAAATCAACTAAACATGTTCTTCTAACTAAGAACAAGCTAGGTCAACAAATACAGTAAAGTAGGGATAGGAACATGCTACGGAATACTTTAAGGAAAATCAAAATTTTCAACATCTTGCACAAGTATGTGCTCGTCACTTCATGCAAAAAGACAACTCAATTACCAAATATCATATCCTAAGGGGAGAGGTCCCTCACACAAGGTTAGATATGCAACTTACCTCGAATCGGCTCAAAATCAACTAGGAATCACGCCTTTGCCATGATTATCTGATGCAAAATTAACCAAATCTATTCAATTCAATCATATATCGTAAATAACATCTCAAATAACTGATTGTACGATTCAATACAAAGCTAAGACGTGAAGTTAGGTAAAATTACCAAAATATCCCTAAGGCGAAAAGCTCGGAATTGGATGAAACTCATATTTTCAGAAACTTCATACTCTCGTGAGTTTATACATAACAAGAACACAAAAATGAAGTCCATTTAAAGGCCTTTTAAACTCAATCCCTAGTTACCCCCTTTTTTCCCAAATTTCTCACCATTAATCAGGTATTTAACGACATAAAAACTAGTTATGAAGTAATATATATTACCTCTAAGTGATTCCCCTTGAATCCTTCTTCGACCAACTTCAAAAATCCCTCAAAAAGATCAACAATGGGAAATGAGCACCAAAGTCGCGGATGAAATGTCTTAAAACATTTTGCCCAGCACTGACTGTTCCTTCAGCGCGTTCACGGCACAAGCCTCAAGATCGCGAAGAGCAAATATTCAAGGCCTCATAAATCCAATACGCGAACACTACCAAGACCATGCGAATGAGATTCTCCAGTCTTATACACCTATACAAACGCGATCCCATAGACGTGAACACGAAGCACAACTACTCTTAGACCCCATTTCTCGTAAGCGAACGCAGATAGACTCATGCAAACATGAAGCCCAAAATCAGACCCTTTAGTGATTGTGAGCCCTTAAATGCGAACATGAAGGGCTAAATCCAGGCTCTCTAACGCTTTGATCAAAATCTCCCAAATGGCATAACGTAGCTACTTCAACTTTCAGAATTCCATTCTAAACCTTGGATCAAAAGCTCATTATCGGACCGGAAACTTTCAAAATTGAAACTTCGGAATTTCAAGCCTAAATAAGCTACGGACCTCCAAAATATAATCCGAACATGCTCCTAAACCCAAAATCAGCTAACGAAGCTAACACAACCATCGTATTTCCATCTGAGGCCGTCTTCACACTATTCAAACTATGTATAACTATCCAACACTTAAGCTCTCATTTAGGGACTACGTGTCCCAAAGCTCTTCGAAACTCAAAACCGAACGTCCCGGCATTAGTAGAATTAAATTTGGGGATAACAGTTAATAGGGGATCAGGGCATTAAATCCTATGACAATCAGCCGGGTCGTCACATCCTCCTACACTTATATATTCGTTTGTCCTCAAACGAGCATAGAGACATACCTGAAGTAGTAATAAGATGAGGGTAATGACTACACATATCCTGCTCGGTCTCCTAGGTCGCCTCCTCAGCGGCTGACCCCGCCACTGAACCTTTAGTGAAGCAATGTTCTTGACCTCAACTTCCTGACCTGCCTGTCCAATATACCAACTAGCTCCTCAACTTAAGATAGATCATTGTCCAGCTGGACTGAGCTGAAATCCAATACGCGGGATGGATCACCGTGATATCTCCGGAGCATCAAAATATGGAATATCGGATGAACTCCTGCTAGGCTGGGAGGTAAGGCAAGCTCATAAGTGACCTCCCCAACACGCCTCAATATCTCAAAAGAGCCGATGAACCTCGGACTCAACTTCCTTTTCTTCCTAAATCTCATAATGTCCTTCATAGGCGAAACCCAAAGCAGAACCCACTCTCCAACCATAAAGGAAACATCATGAACCTTCCGGTCCACATAGTTCTTCTATCTGGACTGGGCTTTATGAATTCTATCCTAAATTACCTTAACCTTCTCCAAAGTATCCTAAACCAAATCTGTGTCTAATAGCCTGGCCTTACCGCCTCGAACCAACCCACGGGAAATCTACATCACCTACCATACAAAGCCTCAGATGGTACCATATGAATGCTGGACTAATAGCTGGTTTTGTAAGAAAACTCTGCTAATGGCAAGAACTGATCTTAAAACCCTCCAAACTCCATAATACACGCGCGGAGCATATCCTCAAGAATCTGAGTACTACGTTCGGGTCGTCCGTCTATCTGGGGGTGAAATTTTGTGCTCAACTCCACCCGAGTACCCAACTCCTGCTGAACGGCCCTCCAGAATTATGATGTAAGCTAAGTACCTCTGTCTGAAATAATAGATATTGGAATACCATGCAGACGGATAATATCCCGGATATAAATCTTTGCCAACCGTTGCGAAGAATAATTGGTACACACCAGGATGAAATGAGCGGACTTGGTCAGCCGATCCATAATAACCCAAATGGCATTGAATTTCTTCAAAGTCCGTGGGAGTCCAGAAACAAAATCCACGGTGATACACTCCCACTTCCTCTCCGGAATCTCTATCTGCTGAAGCAATCCACCCGGTCTCTAGTGCTCCTACTTCACCTGCAGACGGTTGAGGCATCTAGCTACAAATCCAACTATATGTTTCTTCATCCGCCTCAACCAATAGTGCTGCCTCAAGTCTTGATATATCTTCGCGGCACCTGGATGGATGGAATACCGCAAACTGTGGGCCTCCAATAGAATCAGCTCTCATAGCACATCGACATTGAGTACACAAACCCAAGCCTGCATCCTCAATACTCCGTCCTCGCTAATGGTCACATCTCTAGCATCGCCATGCTGAACCCTATCCTTATTGACAAGCAAATGAGTGTCATCATATTACAGCTCCCTGATACGATCAAATAAAAAAGACCGAGAAACCACACAAGCTAGAACCCAACTTGGCTCCAAATGTTCGAGTCTCACAAACTGGCTAGCTAAGTCCCAAACATCCATCGGCATAGGCCTCTCTAATACTGGTAAATATGTGAAACTCCCCAAACTCTCTGCCCGATAACTCATGGCATCAACCACTTCATTGGCCTTGCCCGCATGATACAAAATAGTGATGTCATAATCCTTCAACAACTCTAACCACCTCCTATGGCGCAAGTTTAGACCCTTCTGCTTAAACAAATGCTGCAAGCTCTGATGATCAGTATAAATCTCACAAGGGAACCATATAGATAATGGCGCCAAATCTTCAGGGCGTGAACAATGATAGCTAACTTAAGATCATGTACAAGATAATTCTTCTCATATATCTTCAACTGTCTGGACACGTAGGCAATTACCCTACCGTCCTGCATTAATACTGCTCCAAGGCCAACTCTCGAGGCATAGCAATAGATGGTATAAGACCCTAAACCAACAGGCTATACCAAAAATGGGGCGGTAGTCATAGTTATCTTCAGCTTCTAAAATCTTGCTTCACACTCCTCTATCTACTGAAATGGAGTACCCTTTTGGGTCAATCTAGTCATAGGGGCTGCAATCGATAAAAATCCTTGCACAAAACGACGGTGGTAGCCCGACAAGCCAAGGACACTACAAATCTCTATAGCTGAGGACGGCCTGGGCCAACTTTGCACAGCCTCTACCTTCTTCAGATCCACCCGAATGCCCTCACTCGATACCACGTGGCCTAAGAATGCCAATGAATCTGACCAAAACTCACATTTTGAGAACATTGCATATAACTTCTTCTCTCTCGAGTCTGAAGCAGTGTCCTCGGATGTTGCTCATGATCTTCCCGAATCCGATAATACACCAAAAATTTATCAATAAAGACAATGATAAAAGATTCAATATATGGCCGGAATACACTGTGCATTCATGAAGACTGCTAGGGCATTGGTCAGCTCAAATGACATAAGAAGAAACTCGTAATGACCGTACCGAGTCCCGGAAGCAGTCTTGGGGATATCTGGCTCCCAAATCTTGAACTAATGGTAACCTAAGCGCAAATCAATCTTAGAAAATACTCATGCGCCCTGAAGCTAGTCAAACAGATCATCAATACGAGGAAAAGGATAATGGTTATTCATTATGACCTTGTTTAACTGGCGATAATCATTACATATTCGCATAGAGCGATCTCTTTTCTTCACAAACAAGACAGGAGGACCCCAAGGTGAAACACTAGGCTGGATAAAACCCTAATCAAGCAATTTCTATAACTGATCCTTCAACTCCTTCAACATAGAAGGAGCCATACGATATGGAGGAATAGAAATGGTCTGAGTGTCCGGCAACAAGTCAATGCCAAAATCAATGTCTCTATCAGGCACCATGCGCGGAAGATTTATTGGAAATATATCGGGATAATCCCGTACCACTGGGACTAAATCAACAGAAGGGGTATCAACACTGATATCTCTAAAATAGGCTAAATACGCGCCACACCCCTTCTCAACCATACACTGAGCTTTGAGGAAAGAAATAACTCTACTGGGAGTGTGGTCTAAAGTACCACTCCACTAACTATGCGGTACACCTGGCATGGCCAGTATCACGGTCTTGGCGCGACAATCAAGAATAGATAATGGGGCGACAAGCAGTCCATGCCCAAAATAATATCAAAATCAACCATGCTGAGTAGCAATAAGTCTGCTCTAGTCTCAAAACCACAAATAATAACCAAATATGACCGATAAACGTGGTTCACAACAAGAGAATATCCAAGAGGAGTAGAAACATAAATAGGGGAACTCAAAAAATCCCGGGGTACACCCAAATACGGAGCAAAATAAGAAGACACATAAGAGTAAGTAGAGCTTGTATCGAATATAACCGATCTTCTTTATGGCAAACCACTATAATACTTGTGATAATAGAATTGGAGGCAACAACCTCGGTACAGGCAGGCATGGCATAATATCTGGTCTGGCATGCCCTCTAGGGTGACCTCTACCTCCCCGAAATCTACCTCTAGTTGGTTGAGCAGGTGGGGTAGCAACTGGAGCTGGAACCATGGCCTAAGAACTCTGTAGGCCACGATGTGGCTGAGAAGTCTGTGGAGGTGCACTCCTCCTAAGTATAGGGCAATCCCTCACCACGTGGTGTGTGTCACCACACTCAAAACAAGCTCTGGAGGGACGTGGTGGCTGTGACTAGCTAGGTCGAGATTTACTGGATTGACCTTTGAAAGCACTCCGTGCATGAGGCACGCTAGAAACTGGAGGTGCATAATAAGGCTCCTAAAGCCTAGGAGGAGCTGGAGCATTGCTAGCTGTTGAAAGAGATAAATGAACGAGGCGACTCATATAACCCCTACCATAATGACATGCAGCTGGGGTACGGGCACCAGAATTGTGGCCCGATTCTCGAGACCTCTTGACCTCCTTCTCCTCACTCTCCCTAGCATGCATACCCTCAATCCTCCTAGAAATGCTCACCACCCGCTGATAGGAAAAATCCATCTCCAACTCACAAGCCATGCTAGATCTGATGCTGGGAATAAGCCCCTTAATAAACCGGCGAACTCTCTTGCGAATAGTAGCAACCAAGGGTGGTGCATGCCTAGCCAAATTGGTATAACGGATAGCGTACTCTGAAACCGTCATAGCACCCTGGCGCAAACACTTAAACTTTCTGTGCCATGCGTCCTTGATGCTCTGAAGGACATACTCTTACATGAACAGATCTGAACACTGAGCCTAAGTTAATGAAGCTGCCTCATCTATACTGTCTTACTCATAGGTGTGTCACTACTCATAGGCAGCCCCTCAGAGCTGGAAGGTAGTGAAAGAAACCCCATTTGATTATGAAATAACCATGGTACATAGAATGCGATAACACTTATCAGAAAACCCAAAGCATCCTCCGATGCTAGACCACTGAATACAAGAGGCTTGTACTTCTTGAACCTCTCAAGCCACAGTTGCTCATCCTCAGAAGCCGCTGCCCTGTCCCCGGGCTGAACGGGCAGTGCAGGTGGTACATGAATGATCTCGGGGACCTTCTTAACATGCACTCACTGCTCAGGAGTGCTAGCAGCAGGAGCCTGTGCTCCTCCCCCGGCCTAGGATGTAGCTGCACTAAGGGGAATCAACCATGCTTGAGCCAAAGTGGTGTACATGCTCATGAACTGTGCCAGAGTACCCTGAAGAGCTGGAGTGGTATTAGCAATAGTAGGCGTGTCAAGTGCTTGGACTTCGGCCGGAACTGCTGGTCGTGTCTCGGTGGTAACTCGCGCAGGTACTCTAGCTACACCACGTGCGCATCCTCGACCTCTACCCCGGCCCCGGCTTCTGACGGCTGCAGTAGGGGGCGGAGGTGCCTGATCGTCTCAAGTAGCAGATCTCCTCACCATCTGTGACAGAATAGAAAGACAGAAGTTAAGTTGTGATATCAAAAATCTTGCACGACAAGGAAATAAAATAAAATGAAAATTTTCCTAACTGTTATATAGCTTATCGTAGATAAGTACAGACGTCTTGGTACCCATAAGCGAGACTCTAATAAACCGACATGTGTTTCATGACTTCTATGAACCTAGAGCTCTAATACCAACTTGTCACAGTCCTACTTCGCCTTCCGTAAACTGTCATGATAGCATCTAGTCCTTACAACTAGGTAAGCCTAACAAGTGCTAAAAAATAAAGACTTTGCAGAATTACAACTTAAAACAAAATTTAGTACACTGAAAGCGGAATATGAAATGTCACTTGGTATATACAGCAGAATAACTCAAACTTATATAACACTATCCCAAAATCCGGAAACTCACAAGAACACAAGCTAGAAGAAAACACAGCAAAGTGTTCTAATCTCCAAAGTATCTAAATCAATAGTACGATAGAAGGGCTAACAATACAAGATAGAATAAAGATGGAGACTCTTTGGTCTGCGAACGTGGCAGATGTACCTCAAAGTCTCCAAAAGATCTCTCTGCCTCAAGGATGGTAAGCCCGTGTAGAAGTACCTCGATTTGCACATGAAAAACATGCACAGGAAGGGCATGAATACACCACAACAGTACTCAGTAAGTGCCAAGACTAACATTAGTTGAGTAGTGACTAGGAAGGTCAGGGCCCTACTGAGGTAAAATAATAATAATAATGACATGATAAGATAAACAGTATAATTGAGAATCTACTACAAGAGTTTATACAGATAACAAGAGTACAATTACCAAAATAACAGAAATAAAGGCAGAACACAAGGAAATACCGCTCCCAACAAGAATAATAATAACTGGGGATCTCTTAGTATCCCGAGGATATCTTGGTATACTCAATATAAATGCTAAGGGATCTCTTGGTATCCCGACGATCTCTTGGTATCCTTAATATAAGTGCCAGAGATCTTTTGGTATCGCGAGGATCTGTTGATATCCTCAATATAATGTCAGGGATCTCCCGGTATCCCACACCTCAGTCCAAATCATAACTTCCATACAGGGATCTCCCGGAATGCGGTTCCACAGTCCCAATTTAAAATACACAACAGTGACACCAGAAAGTTAAATAAAATGCCAACTTCGTATAAGTAAACTGTCAATTCTACCCTAACATACTGCACCTAATGCAATTAAGGTAGTTTAAGCAAGTAGGCAATTTAAGTCAACTAAACATGCTCTTCTAAGCAAGGAATAGAACATGCTAAAGAATACTTCAAGAAAAATTGAATTTTTCAACAACTTGTACAAGCACGCACTCGTCACCTCACGCACAAGAGACTTCAATTACCAAATATCATATCCTAAGGGGAGAGGTCTCCCACATAAGGTTAGACAATCCACTTACCATGAATCAGATCAAAATCAACTTGAAATCATGCCTTTTTCACGAGTATCCAACTCCAATTGGCCCAAATCTATTCAATTCAATTACATATAGTAAATAACATCTCAAATAACTAATTCTACGATTTAATTCAAAGCTAAGACGCGAAATTTAGGTAAAATAACCAAAATACCACTCAGGCCAACGAATCAGAATCAGATGAAACTTATATTTTTGAAAATCGCATACTCTCACGAGTATATACATAATAGTGACACAAAAATCGGAGTCCAAATGACCACTCAAATCCTTATTTAAAGGCCTCTTAAACTCAAGCCCTAATTATCCCCTTTTTCCAAATTTCTCACCATTAATTAGGTATTTAACCACATAAAAACAAGTTGTAAAGTTAAAAATATTACCTCAAAGTGATTCTCCTTGAATCCTTATTCAACACACTTCAAAAAGCTCTCAAAAAGATCAACAATGGAGTAAATGAGCCCCAATCTCGTAGATGAAATATTTTAAAACATTCTGCCTAGTCCTGACCAAACTTCATTGCGATCGCGGCACAAGCCTCGCGATCGCGAAGTGCAAATATTCAAGACTTTAAAAATTCACTATGAAAATGCGACCAAGACCTTGCAAACGCGATGCTTCAACCTTATAAACCTATGTGAACGTGATCCCACGTACGTGAATGCGAAGCACAACTACTCTTGAACCCCGTTTCTCATACGCTAACGCGGATCGAATCATACGAACGTATAGCCTAAAATCCTAATCTTCCATGAACGCGAGCCCTCAAACGCAAACGCGAAGGTATAAATCCTGGCCCTTCAAATTCCTTCTACGCGATCACAAAGGGCAAAATCTTTTGCATACGCTGTTCAAAAATCTGTAGCTTTTCAAATTAGAAAATGGTCCAGTTGACCATTCCAAACTCACCCGAGGCCCCCAAGACCTCGACCAAAAGCATCAACAAATCTTAAAACCTCACAAACTTGTTCCAATCAATTAAATACCTCAAACAATATCAAATTACCCAAAACTCATCGAATTCAAGCCTAAGTTTTCTAAAAGCTTCCGAAATACGATTTCGATAAAAAATCCAACCAAACCACGTGTGAATGACTTGAAATTTGTATCTTCTCAGTCATATAGGAATTCCTTCTCTCTAGGAAGAAGGGTGAATAGTGTTTCCCTCACTATTCATCGGGCATACCTCCGGATTTTGGCGGTGGATTGTAACAAATTTCATGTCACAACATCCCCTTCTCTTTGCGAACAATCCCCAATTTATTTTTACCTCAAATCTATAACCAATTTTCCTACATCTTAATCTTATTTTCATGATTTACTGTAGCAAACAGAATTTTTTTGAAATTTCCAGTGCTGCTCTTTTTTGATAGCGTGGATGTGATGGACTGTGCTTGAAGTATAAGGAAACCATGGATGCTTCGCCCTCACCAGCCTTTTTCTGTGGGAGAGGCTATTCAAAACAATCATGAAAATCCAACAACTCTCGTTACCAAACAAACATATGCATCACAACTTACTGGGCAACAATCTCCCGCAAAAAACTCAAAATTGGAACTTTGTCCTGTTACATTTGAGCATGGAATACCTACTGTTGAATTTACACTAGATAAAGTGAATTCATTCACCAGGGAGGAAGGTCTTCAACAAGCAGTTGTAATTAAATTTTCATATGGAAAGCCTGAACTTCAGGAGCTGAGACAAATTCTGCCGAAACAATTCGACGTCAAAGGTAATTGTAACATTGGACAGTTAGAATATCGGCATATTCTGGTAATATTTGATCGATTTGAAGATTTTGCTCATGTGTTATCAATAACAACTGGTTATGTTAAGGCAAAAGGAGATGAGTTCTTCTTTGGGACATTTCCATGGACAATGGGATTTAACCTACGTGAAGAAATGTCAGAAGCTGTCGCTTGGATTTCGTTTCCTGAACTACCAGCAAATTTCTTTGCAAAAAATCCTTAATGTCCATCGCATCTGCTGTGGGAAAGCCTCTAGCAGTAGATAAGGCTACTAAAGATCTAACGAGACCTAGTACGACACGAGTTAAAGTCTTGATTAATTTATTGGACAAACACCCAAAGAAAATCAAGATCAAGATAGTAGAGATGAAATCTCGAAAAATAGTTGAATACGACCAGCAGATCATGTTTGATAATTTACTTAAATACTGCATGTATTGTAATCATCAAGGTCACGATGTAAAATCGTGTCGTTGGAGTACAGAGGTTTTCAATGAAGAAGCAGTTCATGTTGATGAATCTGAAGTAAGGTGCAGGTTACCTAAATTAGGATGTGATGCTAGGGAGTACTTGAATGCTAAATTTGCAGGACGACAAATTGAAGGGGTTTGACCTGATGTGATTTATGAAGCAGGACAAAAAATTGTTTCTGCTTCAAATGTTCCAACTGCAGATCTCTGTCAAGGCCAAATGCTACTGTTACTGTTCCACTGAAAGGTCCTTTGAAGGTTTTAACTGAAAAACAGTCAGCTATGGGCGTGCCAAATTTAGAACCTACTGCTGCAATTGTTGTGGCTGCACCAGACAATGCAAAAAGGACTGAACAGATTATTATCGAGCAGCAGCAGTTGTTGCAGAATACATTGTTTGATCAGGGATATGGTACAAATTTGGAGGCTTCTGATTCTTTCACAGCTACTAGACATCCTACTGTCTTATCAGTTCAACCAGGGGAGAAGTCAAATGCTTCAAAAATTCCTGGACAACAAGGATGTAATAACTTGAATAAAGCATCAGCGCTGTTTTCTTCTAAGCCTACCAATACAACTGAAATATGCCAAGCACATCATCACAATTACAATGTGCAGTAGCTACAAGAAGAAGTTCATGTTGACGCAGCTGAAGTAAGGTGCAGTTTGCCTACATTAGGATGTGATGCTATGGAGTACTTGAATGCTAATCTTGTAGGACGACGAATTGAAGGGGTTCGACCTAATGTGATTGATGAAGCAGGAAAAAAAATTGTTTCTATTTCAAATTTTCCAGGAGTAGAATCTCTGTCAAGGCCAAATGCTGCTGTTACTGTTCCATTGAATGGTCCTTTGAATGTTTTAACTGAAAAACAATCAGCTATGTGCGTGAAAAATTTATAACCTACTGCTGCAATTGTTGTGTCAGCACCAGACAATGCAAAAAGGACTGAACAGATTTTGATCAACCAGCAGCATTTGTTGCAGAATACATTGTTTGGTCAGGGATATGGTACAAATTTGGAGGCTTCCGATTCTTTCACAGCTACTAGACATCCTACTGTCTTATCAGTTCAACCTGGGAGAAGTCAAATGTTTCAAAAATTCCTGGACAACAAGGATGTAATGACTTGAATAAAGCATCAGCTCTGGTTACTTCTAAGCCTACCAATACAACTTAAATATGCAAAGGACAGCATCACAAGTACAATGTGCAGCAGCTAGTACCAGGGGAGGTAAATGTACCACCTAGTGTAGATTCAATATTAAAGGTAAATATAGCATTGGATGAATTTAAATGGACGGGAAAAAATGAAGAGGTGGAGGATCACTGTGATGTTATGAAATTGGAGTTTGCGGCATCTGGTACAAATTGTAACAACAGTACCAACTGGACTGTAGATTCGAATCTGGATTCTACACCTGCTGTGCAATGTCATGTTGATTGACCTGTATCTTCGAATGATAACCATGATGCTGTGAGTGAACTTATTCAAATAACAACAAATCCTACGGATGATGATGTTGCGCTGAAGTTAGTTCGACAAGATACCTCTAATCAGCATCACATGATTCAACAAAAAGGCACTGTGACTACTTTAATTGGTACAACTGCAACAGATGTCTCTAATACTGCCTTAGTTAAATGTGAGCTTGATGTACATCATACAGATGCTACACAACACACAAGGGAAGCTGGACAACATATTGCAAACGATAATTGGTCATCGGTATCCAACAAAAAAAGTGTTAGATAATACGCTTAACGCTAGAGGGGGGGTGAATAGCGTTATAATAAAAATTAGCGTAAACTTGCGGAATTTAAAAATTGCAGGAAATAAATAACTGCGTTAAGTAAATAAATTAGAACAAACGCACCGATATATCCTGGTTCACCACAACCCGTGGCTAGTCCAGTCCCCCAGAGACTCTCTCGAGATTTCCACTAACTTGTTAAGCTTACGGGTGCTCAACAAACCGTTACAACTTGAGGAAACAAGCCTCAACAACCTTTGCTCGGAGATATAACACTCCAAGACTTCAACCAAGGAAACACAAGTTCCTTCTTACAACACAAGGGACTAACACTTCCCTTCAAGTGTACAAAAACACTTAGCACTCAAACAAGACACTCCTTTAAGAGTAGATATGAGTAAAAAGAATACGCTCAAGATCGCAACAAATTTCGACAAGAATTTGGCTCTCAAAAGCTTATGTAATGAATATAAAATGATAAGCAATAAAGTATGCAAGCTTTAGCAATTGTATGATCAGTTGTTGTGTGTTGTTATACTTAAAAGACTGAATTGAAGCTGTATTTGTAGTTGAAAAACTTTGTATTACCGTTGCCTAATTGCCAATTAAGAATTGCTGATTTTACTCAGTGACAATCGATTGTCAAATTACCACAATCGATTGTTTGCCAGTTCTTCCAAAAATCAATCCCAGATTTTACGCATAACAATCGATTATCTAAGATCAATAATCGATTACTGGCAACGTTCAAAAAATCATTTCCAGATTTTACGTAAAACAATCAATTGTCAGAAATCTACAATCGATTACTCAGCAACGTTCAAAAAATCCTTTCCAGATTTTAATTAAAACAATCAATTATAAGAAATCAATAATCGATTACTCAGCAACGTTCAAAAAATCCTTTCCAGATTTTAATTAAAACAATCGATTATATGAAATCAATAATCGATTACCTGACGGTATTTGAAAATATTTTGGCAACGGTCAATTATACAATCGATTATATTAAGATAACAATCGATTATATATCAGTCTTGAAAAATCAATTTAGACACTTCCTCTTGACAATCGATTATTATAGGTTCACAATCGATTATTTAATAACTTTGAAAAAGTCTGGAAGACACTGCCTCAACACAATCGATTGTCATAAGTTCACAATCGATTATTTTGTGACTTTGAAAAATCTGATGGACATTGTCTCTTCACAATCGATTGTCATTAGCTTCACAATCGATTATTTTGAGTTTTGAAAAACTTTGATGGACACTGCCTCATCACAATCGATTGTCATAAGGTTCACAATCGATTGTCATGCAGATTTGAAAAATCTGATGCCACTGCCTTAACACAATCGATTGTCATAAGTTCACAATCGATTGTCAAGCAGCTGACTTAAACATAATCGATTATCATAAGTACATAATCGATTATCTTAGTCCAGATTTTAGAGGCATGTTTAAAAATCATATTGACTAAAGTAAATATGCATTATTTAAAATCATTTTGCTCTAAATTAAATATGCATGATTTGTTAAAAATATTTTTACGAGAGAAGCTAAGTCTTGAGTTTAAGTTGTCGGATCAAGATCACAATTAAATACCGACTCATATAAAACTTAATCTCGATCTTTGTCTTGTGCTTGAATCTCGTTGTATATCAATTTTGCGCTTGTGCTTGGACCTCGTCATGTGTCAATTTGCGGATAGTTTGTCATTCATCAAAACCTACAAATATGAACACACGTTTAGTATAATGCCTTGAGAACGTGTTTCCAACAATTTCCCCCTTTTTGATAATGGCAAACTTTAAGCGGGATATGCATATTAGGCAATTCATAATGACGATTCAAGACAAGAAAAGATATGCAACAAGTATATTGATATGCAATTTGTTCCCCCTCAATATATGAATTCCCCCTCAATTTATGCCGATAAGTATTGAGAGTGCATACCCGTTATCTTTCCCCTTTTCACATTAGCAAAAAAATTTAGAATAATTTAAAAAAACTTGTTTATTTATTAAAAAACGGTTACATAACGGGAACAATAAAACATAGAATAATAAAATAGAAAAACAAATAAAGAAATTATTCATCATCATTTCCCGCCTCATCGTCCGGCACTGCTTCATAGGGAACAAGACCGGCATATGGATAATGAACATGGTCAAAATATCCATGGATCTCATGTGTCAATTGACCGACAGAGGTGGTCAATGAAGCAATTTGGTCGAAAATGGATTGAAGAGTAGGTTCTTGAGGCTGACGCGATCGACGAGTTGGAGGAGGAGCAGGAGCTACATGATCGCCGTCATGGGGAAAGGAGGATTCGGAAATTTCCCACTTCTTGGTGCTCTTTTTGAGAGGACCGATGGAAGTGTTGAACCCGGAAGCTTCAAGTAAATTCATAATAAGGAGGGCATAGGGAAGAGGTCTATCATCTCCGATGGCATCACGCATGTGAATTTTGACGAACTTACACCAATTGATGTGAGCTCCGGTTATAATGGCATGCATGAGCTTAGCGTCCTCTTGGGAAAGAGTGGTATGATTATGCTTCCGAGGCTTGAGGACTCGGGTGATGAAATAGAAAATCAAACGATATTCGGGGAGCATTCCCGTAATGATAGGACGTCGAGTAGATAGATTAGGATCATAAGCTCCAAGTCCTATTTGGTTTAGGAGAGTTTTCTCATCAAATAAGGCGCCGGCCTCTCTAATGTAGCGAGTGATGTTTTCGCCATTTCGAAGAAGATGGGCAATGGAATGCAAGTTTTCATTGGACAAAAGTATTTGAACACCATTAATATTTGACACAAGCTCACCATCGTCATCCTCATGAAGGTTTGAGTAAAACGCTTGAATCAATGGAGGATTAATATAAGGATAGGTAAGATATAAGAAGTCAAGAAGTTGACATTCCTTTAGCATGTTTGCAGCGGGGGCATATGATTCAAGGTACTTGCTTGTTGAAAAGCAAGGAGGAAGAATGTCACGCTTTTCGAATTTTGTCAAAAATCTAGTAAGCTCGGTTTCAGTATTGAATTGTAAAATAGACCCATATTGATAAGGGAAATTTGGAGGTGGAGGAGCAGAAGAAGATGCCCCTTGTCTACCTGAACGGGAACGTTTAGAGTGTCTGCCCGACATTTTCAAAAAGTAGTGATGAACTTTGTAAGAAACTTGGAAGATTTTTGAAGGTTTGGGAGCAAAGATTGATGCTTGAGTGAATAAAATTGAAGACTTATGATGCCTATTTATAATGGGAAGAATGGCATTTCATTTATGATGAAGATCTGCAGAAATTTATGAGCCAAAACAGTCAGAAACGGTAAAAATAAATTGTACTGACCGTTAGACAATCGATTATTGAAATGAAATAATCGATTGTTGAGCAGATTTTGACTTGAACTCGGAACTGACACAAAATCGATTGCAGGACCCAAACGGTAACAAATATTTGAATTACTGACAAAAAATAATCGATTGTTGAATTATGATAATCGATTGTTGTGATACAGTGAGCACGGTGATTTTCTGACTCGGAAAAAATAATCAATTATAATGAAACTATCGATTGTTTTAGGAAAGCAGTACTGAATGGCTGAGACGGTAATCGATTATACAGTTAAAAAATCGATTATTAAATACAAATGCATAATAAGCATCAAACATAAATAATCGATTAGTGATACTTGCTAATCGATTGTCCGCACAGTAAAATAATCGATTATTTGCTGTAACAATCGATTGTTCTATGACATTTCTTTATAATTCCCCCTGCCTTTAGGGCGATACCTGCAAAAGAGAATTAGACGTCTCCGACGCTCAAGTTAGTAATTTGTAACGAAATAATGCAATGAGAACGTGATCTCTTAAGAAGTGTGTCCTAAGGTGTTCTTAAGAGAGTTTCGGGTACTTACCTTTTCTCCGACGTCGCCAATTACCTGTTCGAGAGGGTGATCTTTGATTGTCCTCCACTCGTTAGGCATTTTTGTTTCTTTCTCCAATTTTGGCGTTTCCTCCGTCGATTGTTCCAAGATTTCATCTTGAATTTCCTTAGGAGTTTCCTCTTGTACTTTGTCTTGAGGACTTAATGAGTTCAAAATACCTGCAAGATCAGAACAAGAATCCTTTCTCGCCAAGCAAGCATTATTTTCGGAAAACACAATATGAGGGGATTCCTCCACAGTTTGGGTTCTATTATTAAATACCCTATATGCTTTGCTACGTGAAGAATACCCAATAAAAATTCCCTCATCGGATTTGGCATCAAATTTTCCCAATTGATCTTTTCCATTGTTATGAATAAAACATTTACAACCGAATACTCTAAAACGGGAGATATTTGGTTTCCTTCCCTTGTAGAGTTCATAAGGGGTTTTCATGAGTATTGGCCTTATGACTACTCTATTTAAAACGTAGCATGCGGTACTCACGGCATCCGCCCAAAAATGTTTGGGAATCTTAGCCTCTTCGAGCATGGTTCTAGCCATCTCTTCGAGACACCTATTTTTCCTTTCCACCACCCCATTTTGTTGTGGTGTTCGTGGAGCGGAAAAGGTATGCTCGATACCGAGTTCGTCACAAAAGTCCGCAAAGAGATTGTGATCAAACTCTCCCCCATGATCACTTCTAATTGAAGTGACGGTTGTTTCCTTTTCGTTTCGAACACGTTTAAGAAAATATTTAAAATTCTGAAAAGCATCACTTTTATGGGCAAGAAATAAAGTCCAAGTAAATCTGGAATAATCATCAACAATAACAAAAGCATAGCGATTTCTAACAAGACTTTCAATGCGAGATGGTCCAAACAAATCCATGTGAAGCAATTGCAATGGTCTATTAGTTGAAACAATATTTTTCGATTTAAAAGATGCTTTTGTTTGCTTCCCTTTTTGACAAGAATCACAAATCGAGTCATTTTCAAAATTCAAATTTGGAAGACCAACAACTAAATTTTGTGAAACCAATTTGTTCAAGAGAGGCATGTTGATGTGAGCTACTCTACGATGCCATAACCAAGAATCATCCTCTTTGCTCATTAAACAATTCACATATTCGGGTGAAGAATTTGCAAGATCAACCATCTAAATGTTATCCATTCTAAAACCACGAAGGATAATTTTAAAATCGCTACGTCTAAAAACTAAGCATTCATCCGAATCAACTAAAACAAGATTTCCCTTGTCACATAATTGACTTATGCTCAAGAGATTATGTTTTGAACCTTTCACAAGTAATATATGCTTAATGGAAGAAATTTCATCCTTACCGACCGATCCGATGCCGATAATCTTTCCTTTGTTGTTATCACCAAAAATAACACTCCCCCTTCCATGTGTTCTAGTTGAAGGAATTGGGATTCGTCTCCCGTCATGTGCTTGGAGCATCCACTATCAAGGTACCATAGTACACTTGATCCCTTCAAACATGCCTACAAAACAGATTAATGAGTTTTAGGTACCCATGCCATTTAGGGTCCTTGGGGCTTGGGCAAATCATAGTGATGTGATTGAGTGTTATGTCTATGTCGTGTAAAACAAGCCGGAGCAATATGTCCAATTCGTCTACAGTAATGACAAGTCACGTTAGGATTATGCATCCTTCTAGGTTGATAGTAATTGGACGGCCGAAATTCATTTACTCTATTCTTGACAGTATAACTATTGCGCAAATCATGAAAATCATTTCTCCTACCATTTGTTCTAGGATATGCATCATTTCTAGAATAGTTGTTTCTAGGTTGGAAGTCATTTCTAGGTGTTCTAAAATGTTCAAAATTCCTTCTAGTGTTTGGCCTAGAATATGCATTATTTCTAGCATAATTATTTCTAGGTTGCGATTGATGAAAACCATTTCTAGGTTTGTTGTACCTAGGATGAACATTTGTTTTATTTATCATAGGTTGAGCCTTAGGTGGTTGGGGGTTGGCTTCAACTTTCTCTTTAGGCTCGTTTCTAAAACCTATGCCATGCTTGGTCGACTTCAAATTAACAAGCACTTCATTCAAATTTTTATGAGAAGAGTTAAACTTATCTAAGGTGCCCATAAGCCTTTCTACTTCATTTTTGAGATGCATGCAAGAAGTACAATTTCTAGAACTCTCGGGCTTGTCGGCGCTTCTCTTGCCAAAAAATTTGTTTTCCTCTTTCAACTTCTCATTTTCTAAAATCAGTTTTTCCAATTCCTTTTCTTTAAAAGAGAGTTGTTTTCGAAAGTCTTTTTCTTTTAAAGAAGCATTTTCTTTTATACTCTTAACAGTTTTTGAAGCTTTAATAAATTCGCTATACAACTCATCAAAAGCATTTTGCATTTCTTCAAGGGAAAAGAAATTTTTGGAAGAAATTTGACATACCTCTTCTTTGTTGTCTTCTTGTGCCATAAGACAAAGATTTGCGGCTTCGTCTTCTTCTTCCTCACTTGACTCATCACCGGAGTCGCCTCCCCAAGATATGTATGCTCGTTGCTTCTTGAAGGGTTTCTTCTCCTTTTTAGCATTTGGGCAATTTGATTTAATGTGCCCGGTTTCTCCGCACTCATAGCACTTTATTTGATCTCCTTGCTTTTTGCCCTTTCGTTCATACTCTTTTCGCATGAACTTTTGAAATCTCTTGATAACGAGTCCGAACTCGTTGTCTCCGTCCTCATCATTGTGAGGTTGGCTTGTGCTTGCCTTGAGAGCGATTCTTTGCTTCCTTTGATCATCAACAAGAGGGTTAAGTATAGTAGATTCATAAGTTTTAAGATAACCTCTTAATGCATCGATGGTGACATTTGAAATGCCAATGGATTCTTGAATCGCGTGGGCCTTGGATCGCCATTCCGGAGTGAGACTTCGGAGAATTTTTCGGACAAGTTCCTTATCTGTGAAGGTCTTCTTAAGAGCATATAAATCATTTACGATTTTTGAAAATCGTTCAGACATCTCATCGACCTTTTCGTCTTCCTTCATGTGGAACAATTCATATGCATGGGTTAGGAAATCAATTTTGGCTTCCCTTACCTGGTCCGTACCTTCGTACGTAATTTCCAGCTTATCCCACATTTGCTTCGCCGTTGTGCAACAAGATATTTTCCTATAATCATCAGCATTTACAGCACAATATAATAAATTAATAGCTTTAGCATTATTTTGCACCTTTCGGATATCATCCGCATCGTATTCATCTTCGGACTTTGGGACCCATTCATTTTCAACCTTCTTGGTTCGAATTTGTTCTCCATTCATTATGACCTTCCAAAGATGAAAACTATTTGATTGTACAAATATTCTCATCCTTTCCTTCCAGTATGTATAATTTGTACCATCGAATAGCGGTGGTCGGGTGGAGCATTGTCCTTCACCTATTCCTGCAAAAGAATCACGAGTAGAAGCCATGGATGTTTCTCTCAAACGGTTAAGTCTTCAGAGAGTTGGGCTCTGATACCAATTGTTAGATAGTACGCTTAACGCTAGAGGGGGTGGGGTGAATAGCGTTATAATAAAAATTAGCGTAAACTTGAGGAATTTAAAAATTGCAGAAAATAAATAAGTGCGATAAGTAAATAAATTAGAACAAACGCACCGATATATCCTTGTTCACCACAACCCGTGGCTAGTCCAGTCCCCGAGAGACTCTCTCGAGATTTCCACTAACTTGTTAAGCTTTCGGGTGCTCAACAAACCGTTACAACTTGAGGACACAAGCCTCAACAACCTTTGCTCGGAGATACAACACTCCAAGACTTCAACCAAGGAAACACAAGTTCCTTCTTACAACACAAGGGACTAACACTTCCCTTCAAGTGTACAAAAACACTTAGCACTCAAACAAGACACTCCTTTAAGAGTAGATATGAGTAAAAAGAATACGCTCAAGATCGCAACAACTTTCGACAAGAATTTGGCTCTCAAAAGCTTATGTAATGAATATAAAATGATAAGCAATAAAGTATGCAAGCTTTAGCAATTGTATGATCAGTTGTTGTGTGTTGTTATACTTAAAAGACTGAATTGAAGCTGTATTTATAGTTGAAAAACTTTGTATTACCGTTGCCTAATTTCCAATTAAGAATTGTTGATTTTACTCAGTGACAATCGATTGTCAAATTACCACAATCGATTGTTTGCCAGTTCTTCCAAATATCAATCCCAGATTTTACGCATAACAATCGATTATCTAAGATCAATAATCGATTACTGGCAACGATCAAAAAATCATTTCCAGATTTTATGTAAAATAATCGATTGTCAGAAATCTACAATCGATTACTCAGCAACATTCAAAAAATCCTTTCCAGATTTTAATTAAAACAATCGATTATAAGAAATCAATAATCGATTACTCAGCAACGTTCAAAAAATCCTTTCCAGATTTTAATTAAAACAATCGATTATATGAAATCAATAATCGATTACCTGACGGTATTTGAAAACATTTTGGCAACGGTCAATTATACAATCGATTATATTAAGTTAACAATCGATTATATATCAGTCTTGAAAAATCAATTTAGACACTGCCTCTTGACAATCGATTGTTATAGGTTCACAATCGATTATTTAATAACTTTGAAAAAGTCTGGAAGACACTGCCTCAACACAATCGATTGTCATAAGTTCACAATCGATTATTTTGTGACTTTGAATAATCTGATGGACACCGTCTCTTCACAATCGATTGTCATTAGCTTCACAATCGATTATTTTGAGTTTTGAAAAACTTTGATGGACACTGCCTCATCACAATCGATTGTCATAAGGTTCACAATCGATTGTCATGCAGATTTGAAAAATCTGATGCTCACTGCCTTAACACAATCGATTGTCATAAGTTCACGATCGATTGTCAAGCAGCTGACTTAAACATAATCGATTATCATAAGTACATAATCGATTATCTTAGTCCAGATTTTAGAGGCATGTTTAAAAATCATTTTGACTAAAGTAAATATGCATTATTTAAAATCATTTTGCTCTAAATTAAATATGCATGATTTGTTAAAAATATTTTTACTAGAGAAGCCAAGTCTTGAGTTTAAGTTGTCGGATCAAGATCACAATTAAATACCGACTCATATAAAACTCAATCTAGATCTTTGTCTTGTGCTTGAATCTCGTTGTATATCAATTTTGCGCTTGTGCTTGGACCTCGTCATGTGTCAAATGCGCATAGTTTGTCATTCATCAAAACCTCCAAATATGAACACACGTTTAGTATAATGCCTTGAAAATGTGTTTCCAACAAAAAGAACTCCAAAAACCAAAAAAAAATTCAGAACGCAGAAAAGAGTACAGCTTTACCTAAAAATTCAAATTCATTTGCTACACTTGGAAATATGAATGATGATGATGGAAAGTTCACTGGAGAGAATTTGCAGATGGCTAAGGATCAAAATTCTCCGACGATTCATTTCTCCAATTCACATGTGGAGAAAATTATCAAAGAATATGGGGAACCATCAATCTCCACTGGAAATAACAAAGAAGTCATTGAAGCAAAGATGAGGAAGATGGTCATTAACTCAAAACTGTGGAAAGACCAACGAGAGTTTGATGATGACGAGGGCTGAGGTGACGGACATGCTGCTTTTTCATCTGAAGAAGACGGCTAACAGTTTGATCAGGATAGTGCAGGAGAGGACATTGATGCTCCACCAAAATTTCAAGGGAAACCTGCAACAAAACAAACGAGCAATATGAATTGTCGAGCAATTCGGCCACCTGCATCCAGTCCCAACAGCAACTTGAATCATAATGCACCAGTTTTTGTTCCAAGAAATAATGCAAAACCAGTTATATCAATGCAGCAACAACTAAGTTCGACCAAAAGAAAACAAAAGATAATGTCCTACTAAACAAATGCTCAAGCGAAACATCAGCTGCTCATCAAAATGCAATAGTGCTGCCCAAAACTGGGCAGAATAAGATTGTAACAATAGAACCACTCACTAATTTGGAGGAGAGGAAACTTTTGGATGCGATGAGCCAACCTTTGGATACAAGACAGCAGCAGCAAAGGAATGCAACTACACCAACTAACTCTTCTTCTGCTGATTGCAACACAGTAGCATTGCACAAGCGGAGCAGCACCAGATCGTAACAAATGCTCCAGTAATCTCTCTAGAGGAAAGACAACTCTTGGATTCGATGGTAAGAACAGATCAACTAATCGATTAAATTATGCTAATCCAAATACTGGTCGTGGGAACATGAGAAACAACAATTCGCAAAAACAACAACAAAACAAGGAAGGTATGGGTAATGTACAAATGACATCGCAAGACGACTTTCAAGATATACCAAATCCAGTTTTGACAGGTAGACATATATATATGAATAAGGGGAGGAAGAGGAGATCTTAAAGCAATGCCGGGCAGACGCTTCAAGAAAAAGTGATTTGTCACCAATGCATAGTGAAAAAAATAAGAAGTGTCGGGAAAGGGATAAAAGTTAGGACGGCAGGGTGATTGAAGACGCAATCACAAGGAGGGCCCCAATGAGAAATGCAAAACAAAAACAGGTCACTCAAACAATATCTACAAAGTCCAATCGCTTGAAGAACAAAGCATGAACTTTGAAGACTTTTTGAAAAAAAATTTGTGGACGTCGACAAGAATCTACAAATTGAAGTTTTCACAAAATTAGAGAAAAGAGAGCACATTGATGGCTTCATCTTTTTTCTTTACCATCACATTAGTATTATTATATGTAATATCATCACAGAGCATGTTTTTTTTGTAATTAAGGGTCTTCATTAATCACCAATGAAGTAACTTTACAAAACCACAGTCTAGCTTCAACTCAGCTGACTGTCTGGGAGATAACATAAAAACTGTTTCTACTATCCTAGCTACCTGACACTACCATATTCGAAGGTGTTGTAATTGTTGTCTAATTCTTGGGGTACCTCTAATATTACAATTATACACTATGTCTCTCAGTAAGGCAGTGTTACATTGAATTATATTGTTGAAGACTCTTGCATTCCTTTCCAGCCAGATAACATATGCAAATTCAGCAGTTACCATTTTGACGATGGCTGCTCGATATGTTCGACCCTTGGCTTTGCTAATCAACCACTGCATTTTCTGGTTCCAATCAGTAATGGGTGGATAGCTTTCCTGCAGCGAGTTCATTGTTCTTTCCCAAAAGTCCCCAGCGACAAGGCAGGTCATTAGCAAGTGGTCTCTTGTTTCCGGGTGGATTTGACATAAGGTGCATTGTTGATCAATAATCATTCCCCATCTGTGCAGTCTATCCTTTGTTGTGAGTCTGTTATGTAGGAATAGTCATAGGTTGAAAGTTGCCTATGGCCTTGCATGATTTTGTATGATTAAATTCTTCCATGGGACTCTCGGCAATTCTTCCATCTGTGACTGGTACAATTGTCTAGTCGAGCACTTCTGTTCCTTCCAATGCTGGATCCTCTGTAGAATGTCTCTTGATTGGATGATCTTTCTAACCATCCAACTTGCCTGAGCAGGAGTTGGAATGGATTCTATAAGTCTACTTTGATGTAATATACTGTGATCCACCTAATCCACAGCTTGTCCTTTTTATGAGCTAGATCCCAGTAGGTCTTTGCAATGGCAGCTTTGTTCTAGAGCTTGAGGTTAGTGAGATTCATCCCTCCCACTGATTTTGGAGTACACATTTTGTCCCAAGAGATGTATGCTTTCTTAGTTACAGTGTTCATCCCAGACCAAATGAAACTCCTACAAATGCCTTCTATCATTTTCAGTTCTTTCACAGGCAATATAAACAGTTGTGCCCAGTAAGCTTGGACCCCAAATATGACAGATTGAACCAATTGTATTCTCCCAGAGTAAGACATTGTTTTGGCAGTCCAAGAAGTGATCTTGGCAGTGATTCTATCCACTAGAGGTTGCTATTGCAGCAGTGTGATTCTCTTGGTGGAAAGTGGTATTCCTAGATACTTGAATGGAAATTGACCTTGCTCATAGCCAAGGCGGTCGAGGATTTGTTTCTGTGTAGCTAGTGTTACCCCTCAAAAATAGATTGAGCTTTTGTTCATATTAGCCTGCAGTCCTTAAGCTTCAGAGAATTGGGAGAAGCATTTGGATAGGGCCATGACAGAGGTAATGTCTCCTTTGGCAAACAGCAACAAATCATCAGCAAAGCACATATGTGTAATGCCCAGTTTTTTGCATCTGGGGTGAAATTGGTATGCTGGATCATCTTTTAGTGAGGTGCATGATCTGCTTAAATACTCTATGACCAAGGAAAATAGGAAGGGGAAATGGGGTCCCCTTGCCTCAGTCCCCTGGTAGCAGCGAAGGGTACAGTTGCCTCTCCATTAACTAGCACAGAGAAGCTCAATGTTGAGATACATTCCATTATCCATTTGGTGAAGGTACTGGGGAAGCCAATCTGTTCCATAACTTGCTGTAGAAATACCCTTTCAACTGAATCATACGCTTTCTGGAGGTCAATTTTTATCATGCATCTGGGGAACACATGCTGTCTAGTATAGCTTTTGACTAGCTCATGAGCTAGGATGATGTTGTCCTGAATCTTTCTGCCTGGGATGAATCCTGCCTGAGCTTCACTGATAATACTTGCCATCACCTTCTGCAGCCTATTAGCCAGAATCTTTGAGATGATTTTGTAGAGAACAGAACAACAAGCAATAGGCCTATACTCTTTAACTGTAGATGGTTTGGGCAGTTTAGGAATGAGGGTAATAGTTGCACAGTTTATTGGTTTGCACATCCTAGTTGAGGTGAAAAACTACTTAATGGCAGTGGTGAGTTGGTTACCAATGATGCCCCAGCTCTTTTTAAAAAATACAGCGTTGTATCCATCTATCCTTGGTGCTTTGTCATCTCCAATAGCCTTGAGACTCTCTACTATTTCTGTATCAGTTACTGCAGCACATAGTTCCTGTCTTTGTTGTTGTGTCAGTTTTGGTCCATTTGACATATACAGTTGGTTTATAGCAGGCAGATTAGTTTCAGAAGTTCCCATCAGTGCCTTGTAGAATCCCATGATTTCTTCTTTGATATCTTCTGGTGTATTAAGTTTGATTCCCATTGCATTGGTAAGTTCAATAATCTGGTTGTGTTGAGTTCTCTCCTTCATTACTGCAGAGAAGTACTTAGTGTTGGAGTCCCCAAGTTGTATCCATTTTGCTCTTGCCTTCTGTTGCAGAACACTTTCTTAAATCATTGACCATTTTTCCAATTTTAGGACCAGCTCCTTCTCCTTCTATTGTAAGCCATCAGTGTATGCTTGATTCATCTGGGCTTGTATTGTCTCCAGTTCCTGTCTACACTGTTCTATTCTCTGTGAGATAGTCTTGAATTCTTTAGTATTCAGGACCTTCAAAGGGTTCTTCAAGGCTTTGAGTTTGGCCCATATTGCTCTCATTGTGTCTGACTTTCCATCCTGCCCCACTCTTGCCACAATCTGCTGGAAGTACTTATGTTCAGCCCAGACATTAAAGAATTTGAAAGTCTTCTTCCCATGCCAGGAAGATGATGTTACTGTCAATAACATGTGGTTATGGTCTAAGATTAAAGGCAAATCATAATCAGTTACCACCTGGTTCCATTTGATCATCCATTCATAGTTTCCAAAGACTCTATCCAGCTTACTGCATACTCTGTCCACACCAGTTTGCTTATTTGTCCATGTGTAATAGTCACCTCTCCAAGGCAATTTTGACAGTCCTGCTAGTTGCATACATTTGTTAAACTCTTGAGTTTCAGGGAGTCTGACTGGCTTGCAAGATTGCCTATCTTTGTCACATAGGACAACATTGAAATCCCCAGCAACAACCCATGGGTCTTGCATTCCTGCTGCCAGTGCTTGTAAACTGCTCCATAAGGATCTTCTCTGTTCCAGCCTATTAAAACCATACACCACAGTGAGGAAGCATGTGAAATCCCCTGTTCTGCTGGAAACCCTACTGTGAATCAACTAGCTTTCCTCCAGAACACTAGTGACTGTAAAACTTTTGGATTCCATAGAATCCACACTCTACCCTTTTCACCTGAGATATAGTTTGTTAAGATACCCCAGCCTGGTGCTAGTAGATTTGCAATTCTACTAGCATGTATTTTCGTAACCTTAGTTTCTACTAATCCAACTAGGTTAATATTGTTTTTCTTTATATACTCCCTAACTTCTGTCTGCTTGTACCTTTTATTTACACCCCTTATATTCCAAACTAACCACTTCATTGATAAGATGTTGATCCCCCTTCCTCCCCTGGAGGGTCATCTTTACTACCAGAAACTGCTTCGAATCTATTACTCACAGTGATGGGGACAAAGGTGGGAAATTGGTGGTGTTGAGTGCTGGACTTTGATGTTGTTTCCCTTTGTCACTGCCCTTATCAACCCTCTGCTCCTGGACTGTCCTGGATTCATTATAAAACCCATTAGGTTCACCATGCTGTGTTGGAGGCTGCCTCTGTATTGGCACAGCAGGGCCCTTAGTTCTCCATTCCTGGACTGCCTTTGGCTTCCACACTTGTGTAGGCTGTTTTGGGATTTGCTTTTGCTGCACTGCACAATTATGTCCTATTGTTTGGCATTTCTCACAATAGGAAGGCTTCCACTCGTAAACCACATCTTGAAGAAACTTCTTCCCATTTGGATCCATAACCCATATCTCTATTGGTAGTTCTTTAGTGAGAGTCACCTCAATGAGCATTCTGGCATAAGAAATCCGTGTCTGTTTTGTGGTACATTCATCGGCAAAAATTAGCTTTCCTAATACACTAGCAATTTTGCTAAGAGACCTCATACCCCAGCAAGACATTGGTAGTTTTGGAAACTTTACCCACAATGGTATTTCAGTCGGAAACTCTTCTGAGAAATCAAATTCAGGTGTCTATTGTTTGAGTATCATAGGCCTATTGGCTATTGAGTAAGGACCAGCACACAGTATCTCTTTGGCATCAGCAACTGCCTTGAATTTCACAATGTAGTACCCTTCGTCATGATAGAACAATTCTGGTTCAGGGACATGGGACCAATGGTGACTGATGAATCTCCTCATTGCGTTGAAGCCAGGACCGTCGCCTAGGATGTACACCACTAAGGCACACTTCCATTTGGCTTCCTTCTCCTCCACTTCCGCTTTATCCAGTTGTACTATGGGCTGTCATCGACTATCATTGGGGGTATGTAGTCAAAAGCCATACCATGAGTCGCAAGTCGATTCTTCTGAAATAGTGTTGTCCAGCTCTTCGTAGGTTCCTCTAATGTGCTTTTGGTAGGCTCTGGTTGTTCCTCTATTGACATTGCTGGTTGCATGGTTGTCTCTGCCGAAGGATCTTCTTCCACTGTACTCGGAAGGGTTGTAATCCCTTCAACCTCTGGTGTCTTGGGCGTTTCCATTGTCGTTTCTATTAGAGCATTTGGCTGAACTGTCACTGTGTCGGAAGTTTGATCAACAACTTCCATGGTGCCTAGGGCTTGCACAGAGGTGGGGTTCTGCACCTCTTTCGTACTGTTCTTCTCCAGAATCAATTGATTCAACTTGTCAAAAGTGTCAATCGGGATTTTCCGCGGTCTTCCCCTTCCGCGACTGCCGCCTTTTGCCATTTTCACGAGCTCGGCGTACATTTTGCTAACGTTCGCCGAGAGGATGAGAGAGACGACTGCTATGTATGGTTTTCACATAGCATGTTATAAACTCTGGGATGATCATATATTTCTTAGTTCTTGCTAGTTCTTTCTTTTTACAAGCTTGCTACTAGATGAGGATTTTTATTTGCCTCAATAGGATTAATAAGGTAAGGTTTACGCCGGTGTTGTTATATGGGTAACAATACCGGTGTTATACCCCTTATTTTACTTTTCCTATTTATTATAATTTTCTTTTTTCAATTATATATGAAATCTATCCCTAGGCGCTTGCCTAGTGGATTGCCAAAAAAAATGACCTGAAATTTTGCATACACTTTCTAATTGATATAATAAAGCTATTACAACTCTCAAAATTCCATTCTGACCCTTGAATCATAATCTCACTATCAGACGGAAACTTTCAAAATTCAAACTTCGGCATTTCAAGGCTAAATTAGCTATAGACCTCCAAAACACAATCCGAACATGCTCCTAACATTGAAATCACCTAACGAAGCTAACAGAACCATCAGATTTTTTTATTCTGAGGTCGTCTTCTCACTATTCTACTATGGACAATTTTCCAACGCTTAAGTTCTTATTTAGGGACTAAGTATCAAAAAACTCTCCGAAACCCAAATATCGAACGTCCCGGCAAATCAAATTAACAGAAATAAACTTGGAAAAAGTAGTTAATAGGGTAACAGAGCATTAATTCTTAAAATGACCGGCCGGGTCGTCACAGTGATACGTTATGTATATGTGTGTAGGAAGAAGAAGGAAATATAAGAAATCCACCAAACACCTATAAATAACGTATCAACCTTATATATAATAGTATACAAAAGGCATTTATACATTATTATACAATATTATACATTGTTATGCAGATGAATCCTACCAGTGGAGTTTCACGTATTCTTTTACTTTCTTGAGCATCCTTCTGAAATTTAACTCCAATTTAGCTCAAATCTATTCCAATCACTTCAAATTTTAGTTATGAACTCTTATTATTGTTTTCAATCAATTATAATAATATGCAATCCAAACAACTAACAAACTAAAGAAACTCAATTTCTAAAATTGAAGTTTCGAATGGCCTTTAATAATGGACTCCTATTTTTTATGTTTTTAATCAACCACTAGAACTGATATTACATGTGGAATGAGGATAAGATTGAGGCAATGTCAGTACCTTCTTTCTAGTTTAGTGATCCAACAATGTACTAAGGGAACATCTTTAGTGCACGGGAGTAAACTTAGTTCTCTTTGTTCTAATGGAGCAAATATATTGGGATATATACTACTATCCACGGATTTGGATATAATATGAAATAATTATTTATTCAATTTTAATAAAGATTTAGATAGATCATATTTTAGTGTGTATCATTTTCTTATATATTAGATAATTTAGTGATTAGACTTTAGCTTATACACCGAATATGAAATTATCGGTTCTTATAAGTATCAAGTTTGGGTTCACAATCTAATGATAGAATTGGATGAGAAATCGGGAATGATTGTAGCACAAGATTAAATATAACTTATCTTGATTACGGGCATGGTTTAATTCAAATTTCTTGTGCTAGAATATTTTGTATGTATTGAACGGCCCAAGTAGAGATAAGTATTTTATATTGACTTAATAAAATAAGTTCTCGAACCATTAAATATACTTATTTTCTTAATTTTGATATAATTATTACATATATATATATATAATTTATTTATTAAAATTTTGAGATTCTTTTGTGGGTTAATATAAATGATATTTTGGATAATAATAATGTACATTGGCGAAATAATAGTTAGCTGATGGAATCTATGTCTCGGTTTAGGGACTGAGGATACACATTTATGAAAGCTTATAACTTTTCATGTATAAACCCGGCCAGTGAATTTTATATCCGACACGTGAAATAAGTTAAGTAAAAGTCAAAAATAATAATTAAGAAATTAAATTATTAGTAATTTAATTTAATTGATTAGTATCTGAATCTTACCATGAGGAGTGAAACAAGATTTAATGAATAAATTTTGAGATTTAATAAGTAGTGCAATTACAAATTCTTAGTGAAATAATTTGTGTGTATTATGGTGGATATTAAGTTTGAAAATTAAAAATTAATTTTATAATTGGAAGCCTTGTTAATTAAATTATGTGGTAATTATTGTGCCTAATAATAGAAAATAAAGGAATTATTTTCTTGGTGAAAAAGAAAAGCCAACATATTTTGGAAAAAGGGTTTTAACCCTTAAGACGTGTGCTATAAATACACGAGATTTTTCACCTAGAAGGAAGAAATAGACGGTGGCCAAATTTTCAGTCATTTTCCTAGAGATTTTCACTCAAACAGAATTATTATTTTTGGATATTATTTGGGTAATACAGTAGAAAGCCGTGGAACATTCAGAGATTGTGATCAGATGGTGGAGATTTTATTTAAACGATGTGAAGTTGAAGGCTCATGTGACTGAAGGGTTATTTATGTCCACGCTTAAAGAGATAACTCGGAGAACTCCATATATAATAGTTATTTAGTTTAAATATGAATTTGATACTGGAATTGTTTTTGCTGTTTATAATAATCCATCAAAATGATCTTCATATGCCTCCAAATAAATAATTCTTTTATGTATTATTTTTTTTCTTCTTGAGAAAAATAGTGTTTATCGACTTAGAATCTGGAAGGAGAATTGAAATAGAATAAACGGTTGAGGAATTTGGAGGTACAAACTGGTCGACACTGAGGGAGGAGAAGAATGAAGAATAAGAACAATTAGAAGTGAATCTTTAATGTTGAATTAAAGGATGAAAAAGAAATTGAGAAAAATATCAAATTTGGCCTTTTAGAGCAATGATATGCTAAGAATATTAGCCAATTTATAAAATACTATCAATATTTAAATATTACCAATATTAACCAATTAGCTTTTAGCATTTTAGTGAATGTAAGCCTTTCCTTTTTGATATATAGTAATTTCTTCTGCGTTATTTTGATGTGATTAAGGATATAAACATAGTTATTTGAATTATAATTTTAAACTAAAAGTTTGTAGCAAACTAAACGTATGTATTTGGATTATGGTTTTAAATATATCATTTCAATTCTTAAGGCTATAAAATTTGTTGAAATTAAAAATTGATCAAGTGTAGAAAAGTAACATCAATTTTAGAACATAAAACTAAAACTAAAATCGTAAATCAAATAGAATTAAATATATGTGCAATTCACACGTATACATTGTAATTATAAGGCCTATATATAATTTTGCAAAGTCGTAGCATGAGACAATAGGTCAAGATTTAGCATCCAGCTTCAAATATATTTTCAAAATTGCTATTTAAATTTTTTAAGGCTCAAGCTTCTAACCCAATCTCTGAATCAATAATTGGGACTCAAACGTTAGTTCGACAAACCAAATCTATTTGATGCTGAAAATTCGATTTTTAAGGTAATCTACTATTGTTGAACAAGCTTAAATAAGTGTAGTGAAAAATTTAGAGTGGGTATTGTTTAGATTTGTTAGAAATAGTTTAAAGAGACCGTCTACAAAATTTGAAGTTTTTTAAAGAGATTTGCTTTGATTTTGAATAAGAATTGCAAGTGAAATCGTACAAGAAGTCCGCTAGAAATACTTATATACTTTTATACAATAGTGTATACTTTTATATAATGAGGTACATTTTTGAAATAAGTGCATAAAAGTGTGTAAAAAATATATAAGCATAACAGTAAATGAGTATGTTTCTTAATACTCTATGCATAGGTGTGTAGGAAGAAGAAGAAAAGGAAGAAATTATGAGAAATCTACCAAATACATATAAATAGTGTAGCAACCTTGTATATAATAGTATATAAAATGTATTTATACATTATTATACAATATTATACATTGTTATGAATGAATCCTACCAGTGAAGTTTCATGTGTTCTTCTTTGTTTAGTTACTTCTAAATTTAATTCAAATTTAGTTCAAATCTATTCAATCACTTCAAATTTTAAGTTATGAACTTTTCTTATTATTTTCAGTCGATGAAAATAATACGTAATCCAAACAAACTAACAATTCAAAAAACCCAATTTCTAAAATCAAAGCTTCGACAGCCTTTAATGAAGGACTTCTATTTTTTAAGTTTTCAATCAACCACTAAAATTGAAATTACACGTAGAATGGAGATATGACTGAAACAATACGGGTACCTTCTTTCTAGTCTAATGGACCAACAATGTAGTAAGTGAATATCTTTAGGGCACGGCAGTAAACTCAATTCTCTCCGTTCTAATGGAGCAAATGTGTTATGATATATACTATTAACCACAGGTTTGGATATAATATTTATAATGAAATAATTATTTATTCAATCTAAATAAAGATTTAAATAGATCATTATTAGTGCGTCTTTAGCTTATACAGTAGATGATTTAGTTTATAGAATTTAGTTTATACAAGGAAGATTAAATCATTGGTTTATAAATATTAATTTTGAGTTTACAATCTAATAATGGAATTGGATGAATCATCAGAAAATGATTGTAGCACAAGATAAAATATAATTAAATATAATTAAATATATTTTATTTTGATTATGGGAATGATTTAATTCCAACTTCTTGTACTAATATATTCTGTGGATATTGAATATACAACGTAGAGATAAGTATTTTATAATGACTTAATAAATAAGTTCTCTAACCACATTATATGTACATATACTCTTAATCTTGATATAATTATCATTAGATGTATATTATTATTGTTCTGATTTATTGAAAGACGAGATTCTTTCGTGAGTCAAAATGCTTCCTAAATTGGATAATAATTATGTACATTGGCGAAATAATTGTTAGTTGATGGAATCCACGTCTCGATTTAGAGATTGATGATACACTTCTATGAAAGTTTATAAGTTTTCATGTGTAAATTCGTCCAGTGAATTTTATATCCAACACATAAAATAAGTTATACGAAACTCTAAAGAAAATAATCAGGAAATTAAATTGTTAGTAATTTAATTTAATTGATTAGTAATTGCCTCTTAACGCAGAGAGTTAACTAATATTTAATGGATAAATTTTTAATTGAATAAGGAGTACAATTACGAATTTTTAGTGGAATAATTTGTATGTATTATGGTGGATATTAATTTCGAAAAGTAGAAATTAATTCCATAATTGGAAGCCTTGTTAATTAAATTTTATGGGCATTGCTGTGCCTAAATAATAGTGATAGCCTGTATGGCTCTGCCACCCTATAAAGAACCTGTTCCTTTATTAGACTGATACGCTGAAAGCAGTAAAGACTGAATATAAAGGAGGCCAGAGTTTTTTCTACGTGAAAAAATCTCACACAAGGGGATAAAAAAACTACGACCTACACCAGTAGGCTTTGAACTCAACTAACTTGTAATCTACATATTATAAGACACTTTACAAACTACTGTTTGCAAAGACTTCAAACTAGCTTGTGATGCACCACCACAAGCCATTCTCTAACTATCCTAGTTATAGAGGATTCAACTTATGGCTATTCCTAGTGACCACATAAACTCCAAAGTTTACAGATTTGATTTGTTCCTAAAACAGTGCTTTTAAGAAAGCAAAATAGGAATTACAATGTAAAACAATTAACAAGATACAACTCAAGTACAGACATACAAAAGACTCGATTAGAAGCTGATACTTAGTGGAGTTGTCTTCTTATTCTTGACACACAGAGTTATTTCAAATGCTAGATGAACTTTGTTTAGCTTGAGAGAATATCACCAAAGTGCACCCTTTGGTATGTCATGCACTAGGTTGTTTTATCGCAAAGGATATCACAATAGATAGTGATGTCAACTCTTGGTGTACTTGTTATCAGTGAGAAGTGACTATTGCACGGTCTGCACAGCCACTTCTGGGCAGGTGCGTTCAGCTGGACTTTGTGCTTCTGTCAGGACTTACCAATGAACAAGGTTTAGGACATGTCAACGGACCAGGTCCTAGTTGTGTTCCTCTTCTGAACAGTTGCTTGATGGACTTTCTTCTGCTATATTACAGCTGTGCACTTTGACCTGTATGTATGTCAGAGAACTCCAAGGGAGCAGGTCCCTGTTGTATTTCTCTTTATCTTGAATGTGTACAGTCACTAACTTGTTCTTTTGTCGGAGAACCCTAAGGGACCAGGTCATCGGGTCTATGTTCAAGCTTCGACCAGTTCACATAGGATGTGTATCCGGCAGAGCATGTTCTCTATATGGTTCTTTACAATAAGTTTGTTAATTCATCAAAACATAAGAAGCATATGAATAAGGACAACCCATTTTCCCCCTTTTTGATTATAAAAAAACATAAGTATAGACAACATTTGTTTAGAGCAGAAATAACCAGATGAGATGCAGAAAATACACGAAGTTCCCCCTTAATCTCAAAAGTTCCAGGAGAAGTTCCCCCTTAATGTTAGATCTATTTAACCTTTTTAATCTATCACTAGTACCCAGACTCTCCAATATACAATCAGACCAATATATTTAATCTATCACCAGTACTAGACTCTCTAATATACAATCAAACCAATATACAATCAATACTTTTTCCCCATTTTGGTATCATTAAAAAGGAAAAAAAGAGCACAAGCAGTAAGCATAAAGAAGTCTGACATTGCAAGGTCATGCCATATATGTGCACATAATTTGACAGAAAAGAGAAGCCAAATGAACACAATATTGTAAAGTAAGGAAATGGAAACTATTTCATTTATGTTTACATTGGACTGGGCAGATCAGGAGCAATACTAAAAAGCAACTTGACACTAAGAATATCCTAGGAAATACTGGAGGAATGAGGAAGTAATGGTTTTGAGAACCAGGTCTAGTCTAGCATTTGCAGCCAGTTGTTCTTCAAGTAATCGAGCCCGTAGGTTCTCATTTTCCTTTCTCAGTCGGGTGACTTCCTTATTTATAGAATCAGGTCCCTTAGATGCTTGGCTGAGATGGGTTTCCAATATGGCATTTCAAGCCCTCAATCTTCTCAATTCCCCAAAAGCTACATTTTGAGTGTTTATCAGATGAGACATGGTCGAGAGGCTCCCACCAACTCTTTCAATACTTTCACATTCCTCTAGAGTGGTCTTTGAGAATGACTGTTTTTGCGTGCCAACTCTAGGATTTCCTAAGGGAACCTTGTTGAAATTAAACACTTGAGTCAGAAGAAAGCCTTAAGGTAACCCATGATTTCCTCCTTTGAAATTTGCCACTTTCTACATGTGATCAATCATGATAGCATGCAAATTTATTGGTACATACTCATCAAGTGCTTTCATTAGGACCATAATCCAATCTTGTGGCAATGGAGCGTCTCTCAAAGCAAGGTAAAAGTAATTTATTGACCAACTCAAAGAGAAGCTGCTACTCAGGAAGTAGCACCTTTTTATGAACCTGTTCCCCTTGTTGAATAACTTGTTCTTTCATAATGGCTCTCCAAAAGTTTACTTCATAGACACCATTAACTTAGTTCATTCATTTACGTGGGATTCTGAGAACCTTGCCTAATGTTGAAACATCTAGCATAATATCAGTTCCATTTATGAGAGCACAGATGTGGTCCCTCCAATAGTAAAAAGAGATGCATAAAAAACTTGTACTGCGTTTTTGTACACTAGGCGTATTCTTTCTTTAAATAGGTTTTCCCATTGTTGAAACTCTTCCATCTCCCGAATTTGACGCATCCCTGTCATTTCTGAAATAGCTGGATCAAAAGTTCGTCCCCACAACACCTTTAGAGTTCTTAATCACTGTTTCCAGAGACCACCGTCATTGGCCATGGACCCTAATGCACCAGGTTCCTTCACAATTTTCTTTTCTTTTGCTACAACCTTCATCAATCTTCCTTTCCAGCTAGCTATCACCATAGTATTGTTTTCAAACACAGCTGGCTCAGTCTTGCTTTGTTTCGACCTGCTCCTATACTTCACAGATGACCCTTTTTGTTTCTTAATAGTTTCACCAACTTCGTTTTCCATGGACTGTTGGGTTGTCATATGTTGTTGTACTGAAGAATCGAGTTCTTTGGAGGCATCTTTACCTACTTGGTTTACTTTCCCGCTCTTGATGAAATCCTTTAGATTCATTCTCCTCCTTTTTCTTGGCTTGACACTCCTTTTACTTTTCTAAAATGAAGATCAGAGCTATCTTGCTATAGTGACCAGATAGTGATGGATTTTGAGGAAGGCCCTAAGATTTTAAAGGGAATAGGAGGTACAAAAGTGGGTTTTCATGGATGGGGAACGGGTTCATCAGAAGTCTTTTCTGGGAATATCTCACGATTCAGAGACTCTAGTAGTTCTGCAGTTCTTGAATTTTCCAGATGAGAGATCTTTTTCGTGTGATACTCAAATGGGAGATAAGCTTCTTCATTCTTCAGACTTTCTGCAGCTATGGCCATGATGTTGTGAGCTGCTTCTTTTTAAGGTGACTCCTTGAGAGTTACTGTTTCCAATATGGAAAAGTTTATGTACTGGTCAGGATCATCCTCATAAGCTTCTAAAACCAGAGAAGTGAAACCTTCTGTATGTTCTTTGGAGAAGTCATAGGATTGACTAGACATGGGGTTCTCAAAATAGTTATAAGCAGCATTTAGCAGAAATGGAAAGATAGTAGGAGTGGAGAAAAGACCAGATGTGTATAGAGTGGTGGAGTGCGTGAGTTAGTGATGACCTGAACTTGATTTTAAGGAAGGAAATGAAATAGGGACAATGCTAGAAGTGGTAGACTGAGATGATTGTTCGATGGCCGTTAGATGACTACCTTCCAGATAGGTTGCGCAAAAATATTTAAAGATGAAGAATGAGTCATAGTTGAACAACGAAAGAGAAGGTTCATGACTTGTCGTAGGAGGGAAGAAAATATTTATTGAAAGGAGGCTAATGATGAGAGGAGAAAGAAATCGGTTCTGAATAATCCTAGAGACGGTGGTAGGTTTGTGGGAAAGTGGTGCCATATAGAGGAGGTGAAAGGATTTGACGGACAAGACATGAAACACAGACCTTATAAAGTTTGTTGATATGGCAGCCAAATTACATGATAATTATTACACATTTTTTTCTTAGAGAGGGCATGCAGAAATTAACCTCATAACTACTAACCTGAGACTCAAGAACCTTATGCGGGAACAAATTATTAATAGAATTTCAACAGCTTCCCCTTTTTGCAGCTTATAACATACTTTTAGCTTTAGATTTTATGATTATCATGCGTGTTTACCTACAACGGTATTGATGTGATTCAAGCTTAGTCAGAAAAACTTTAGCTATCTTTACCTGAAGATGTTCTTACAAAGCTTCCAGAAAGGGAATTGGGTTCTTCATTAGATTCTTGTGGCCTTTGTTTTCATCTTGATTCATCAGAGATATTCTCAACTTTGAGAAGTTGATGCAGATATCTAGAGTTTGATATCTTGTCAGTCTTTGACACCTTGCTCACCTTGTCATCTTCCTAATTTTGAGTCCTCAGGCATTTCCAGAGATGGTATTGCTTCATCATTTTAATCCTCACAGTTTCTTTCTTGACAGAAGGAGAGTGCCCTTTGAAAAATTCAATGAGCATCTCTTTCCAATTAGATCTTCCTTAGTTGGAGACCTTCTTGACCTTGTTTTGTGGGTTGTTTCTCAAGAGTATTTCCTCTCTTATCTATTTGCATTATGCATACCAAGCTGATTCTTCTTGTTTTTCTGGAGCAAGGCACTTTCCTCCAATTGGTGGTTCCTGGCCAATTTTGCTTTGTGAAAGGACCTAGTTCAGCACTTGTTCTTCAGTAGAAAGCAATGTTTATTTCTTTCAGCACATAATGATGAGCACTGAACTCCACAATCTCTACCTTTTTCTATTCAATTTATAAGGAACCCCCCCCCCCTTTTTAATTTATTTACTGAGAATATGCCCTTTACTTTCTTCTCAAGGATGAATTCCCTTTGTGCAGGACTTTCAGTGAGAGAAGATTCATGATATTTTCACCTGCGTGCTTTATGCATCCACTATCTTTAGTCCTTCGAAGTTTTCTTCCTCTCACTGTTGCCTGCTCATGTAAATCAAGGGTAAGATTTAGGAACCCAAACTAGTTTGGGTCCCTTGTTATGGTAAAATGGATGAATCCGAGATTTCCTTGTCCATGAAGGCAGCATCCCTTATTTGCGATGGTACCTGGTCCCTTTTCAGTTGTCACTCCATCAGAAAACACTTTGTTTTTCTGGGTAGACTAAACCCTGGCCTGATAATTTTCCTTAAAATGCCCATTGTTCCCATAGTGGGTACTAGCCAATTATCAGGTACAGTAACATACTTGCAGTGTGGGTTATAGAGTGCTTTCTCCCTTTGGAACCTAATACCCTCCCTGTTCCCACTATTGTTGAGATACGTGGCAGTAACAACATCTGAGGACCAGGTCTATTTTAAGGATTTCTCAAGATCAGTTCTTACTTTCTCTAACTCAATATGGAGTTGCTAATTCCTCTTGAGTTCTTTACGAAGACTAATTATTACAACATTTAACTCCTTTTCCAGCAAGATGTGCAACTCACTGGCCACTCCCTTCCCTTTCTCAAGATTTACACTCTTATATTCTTTATTAGGTCCCTCACTGGTTTCGTCTAGATCCGCACATATCATGAGAATGTCATCCCTTTCCTTTTCAATAGAAGCGATTTTTTCTTCTAGTGTGTGTTTCTTTCTGCTAAGATCTTCTATGTTTCTTTCAGGTCGAACACTACTACCATCAGATCGTCTCTCATGCTCCACTCTGGTTATTTTTCCATTCAGGGCCAACTTCTCTAGTTCAAGATTGGATATGGTCTCATATAAGTCCACTACACACACCACTAGATCATCTCTAGAATGCTCGACCTCTCCAAGCTCTATGGTCAGGATCTACTTGTCATTTATGAGACTATATAGTGAGCATCAATTAAGACGTTTGATAGAGACCTTAGTTTTTTTAGAGGAGTAGGATTTCAGATTTCTCTGAACATCCCTGAAGTTTACCTCATCGTCTTCATCTTCTTCATCACCATTATCTGACTGAGCCATCAACACGAATAATGAATTGTACTTTGTTGCTTCAGTTTCTAGTGACATCATGGATCTGTTTTCAACATCTCCCTTTCGAATTCACTTGAGGAATCTCACCAAGTGGCAAGAGCCTACTTAACGATATTGTCTAAAACACTTTGTCGATTGAATGTTTTCTCTGGAATCAGGTTCCTTTTTCCTACTTTGTCAGGATTGTGCTTGTACTGCTCCTGTTTTGTGAGTGAATAATATTTGCCAAAATTCCCTAACTTTCCACATCCGTGACTGTGAGCATGTGATTTTTGCTAAGCTTAAATTACTCCTATAAATTCTTAAATTTAGGATTTTTCCTTATTTGAGTGAATTTTAGAATTTAACTGCATAGTTGTTTGTTTGCTTGCATTTTGAGTGAATATAAATTCATTAAAATACAAAAATAGTACATTTTGCATTTAGGCTAACATTTTTAACATTTTAGGTCCAGCGATTAATTAATAGCGTGAAAAAACAAAATAATAACAAAATCGATTCTTTTTTGCATTTTCACTTTTGAAGTTTCCAATTTGGCTTAATTTCCTATTTAAATTAGGATTTAGTTAATTTGAAATTTAATTAGCATAATTTTAGATTTAAACCAGGTCTTTGCTGTTTTAATATTAAATTGATATTTAATAAAATAAAGTTAGTAATTAAAATAACTAAGAAAAAGGATTTAGAAAATAGGGTCTTAATAATAGACCAATTTGGGCTATTTTTGCAAAGATAAACCAACCCAAACCCACCTCTAACCTGACCAAACCCGTAGGTAACACGGTCCAAAACCCCCACCCCTCAAATGACGTTGTTTAGAAGCTCGCTTATCACAACCGTCTCCTGCCTTTGATCCAACGATAGTGAACCTAGGGTGTACCAAGTATATACGTGTCCCAAACCCCCCTACCCCAGACTAGACCTCGTACCATATTCCCCAAAAAACCTAATACAATCCGATGTAACACCACCGCCCTCCATCGTCTACTTCCCTAGACCGCCACTGGAAATCGCCTCACGACAACGGCCGGCAACCAAATGACTCCAAATTTACACCACGAAATCCCATCACCCTCCCCATTCCAAATACGTGATTTGCATCCCTCGAATCCCACCAAATCTTGTCGAATAACACAAAACCTTAGGCGCCTCCCATGTGGAGCCGCCTTTGTTCAAGCTCAAAATTACACCTTAGGAACCTCCTTACCTCCCTATCACAGATCTTAAACAGGTTGTCTTCAAAGTCTAACCAATCTCTTTGATTTCAAAACCCTATGGATTTCAAAGTTCAAATACGAGTCAAGATCCGTGTTAATCAAATTTTCTCTTCGAAAGCTTTGGTTAATTCGAATTTTGGCTGGATTTGGAGAGGTTCAACTGTCCTGGCCGACCCCTGCTTTCTCATTTTTCGAGACATGCATCTCGTTAGTTTGTTAACCTTTCTTTTTTTTCATCTTTAACTTTTTCTTTGGTTTTGTTTCCTTGCGTTTGATTCGTCTCTTTTCTTTACTTAGTAGTTAATTAGTTTTATGATTAAAACTCAGGTTATTACCAACATAACTGATTTTTCTTTTTCTTAGTATTTTAATCTCATGCTTGAATTTGCATCAATGGGTTTTTTTTCTTTCGTTTTGCTGTCAGTGGATTTCTGTAAGCATGTGAATTGTTCAGGCCACAATTTGAGCCTCAAAGGTCCAGGTAGCCCAAAGATTGTTGGAACCTAGTGATGCAGTAGCCCAAAAGGTCTAGGGTCAGTCCAGGGTCAAATTGATCAACATTCTGTCTTAGCTTTAAGTAAATACAGGGGTGTTGAGGGGTAGTTTAGGAAATTCAACTTAGGGAATCTTAGTGTAACTGAAATAGTAAGGTTTTAGTAAGTGCTTTAGGTAAATTTTAGACTTTTAAGTAGCTGAATTGGGTAACAAGCCATTAATAAAAGGACTAACTAGCGAAAAATAAGAATTAAAAAGGGACTAAAAATGTAAAATAAAGACTTGCAGGGATGCCCTAGTTGTTTGCCTATAAAGGCATCATTTCTTGCCTTAGAGGACAAGGTTTTAAGATCAAAAAGATTTAGAAACATAGAGGCTGTAGAAATACTCTTTCATCAAAGGTTTTCAGAGCTGAAAAAATCCAGAAACAAAACCTGTAAAAATTTTGCTGTTTTGTCTAACATGAGTATAAAAAAAATCAAAACCACCAAAAAATACTACTGCTCTATTGGAAAATCTTGGGAGTTCTGGTGGTATTCACTCCTGGAAAATTTTGAGCAATTAACAACTAGAAATGAGTTGAAGTCTTGCTGATATTCAAGTTTTCTTTGGTTCATACTTGGCTGGAATTTGGTTTTCAATTTTGATTTGGTTTCAAGTGATTTTTCAAATTATTTTCTAGGCTATTGATACTGTTGTTGTGTTTTCGTTGCTGACCCTGCTTTATTTTATCTCTTTCTGCTTTCCTGATATTTTATTTGAAACTTGAATGGAATTGTGATTATTCTAAGGATGTAATTGCTTTTTGAAGAAAGAAGTCTTGGTTGGCAATTTTACTGAATTTCTTCTCTTAAAGTTGATTGCACTACGTTTCTAACTTCCCTTAGCCAAGCTTTACTTTTTGTCAATATGCAGCTCATCAAGTAATCAGTACTGTACTTATATTCTGAAATTAGTATTGGGTCCATGGGGAATGCGTTAAATTCAACAATATCGTAGGTTTGATATATGTATTTAACTTAACAGGTATTAACTGAAGGACTTGTTTACTTGACTGTAAATTTATTTCGTTTTGAGTGCACTTGAGGGCTATATGTTTGTTAGTTCAGGCTATTTGCATTAGATCTGATTTTCTCGTGCATCACATCTCCAAGTTCAGTTATGTATAGTTTGAGGAGTGGCGCGTTAATTTTAGGTTATTCACGTTATACGTGTTTGTTTAAGTCTCAAATGAAATTCAAGTTTGTAATCATATTTGCGACCTTTTTCGTTTTGTGCTTGGTTTTATGGCCTGTCTTAGGTGTTTGTCAAAGATTCTGGCACGTATGGTATTACTAACATATTGGTTGATTTACTCCAAAGCTTTATTAATGTATTCATGTATTTTAATGTGTGTATGATTTTTGAGTACAATTTGTGTATGCGTTTTGGACATTGATATTTGATATAAAAATGGAAGATATGTGTTTAGGGTGTTGTTGTTTCAACTGAGGTAATGTTAAGATTGGTGATTATGCCTGAAGTCAGGCCCAAATTATGAGAAAAATTAAATAGATTAGACTTCCAGTCTTAAAGCCTTTTGGATCATGATCTAGATTCAGCTTGATTTTTTTTTTTATAAAAAAAATTGGTTTTGATTTCATTAGACCCCAGTTCATCGGCAATCCATTTAATTCATTTGAGTTGCATCGGGCTGAACCAAAATAATAATTCCATGGCCCTAGTGTTAAGTTAGTTATATAAATTGTTTAATATTCGTAGCAAGCTTTTAGGACCGTTTAAAATACGATTGTGGTTGTGTATACATTTCCGTAACGTGACCATGATCCTAAATTAATTTGGAGTATGCGTTCGCGCAATTTCGACCCATCTTTTCTTAATAATAAAATAGGTTACAAGTTTTTTAAAATTATTTTTAGTTTACATAAGTTCATTTAAATCGCCTAGGGCATTCCTAGTAATTTCATAAATTAGATGTAAAAATGAGTAAACATTTCATAAAATATTCTTTAGGGCCGTCTTAAAATACTATCGTGATTGTGTATACGTTCGCGTAACACGATTACGATTCTAAAAACAAAACTGGAGATGCGTTCGTGCAACTTCGGCCCAAATTTTTCTTAATAATGATAAAGCGTTATTAATTGTAGATACATTCGTGTGACATGATTTTGACGCGCCAAACAGGCAGGTATACGTACGCGTAACCCGTTTCAAGATAATTTTCTTAATTTAAAAGAGGCAAGAGGTAAATGCACATAGGTTCTAAAATCAGTAATTAAACAATTTAGTCAAGCCAAGTAGGATCAAAACGACTGTGCTAGAACCACGGAACTCGGGAGTGCCTAACACCTTCTCCCGGGTTAATAGAATTCCTTACCCGAATTTCTGATTTGCAGACTGTAATAACAGAGTCATTATTTTCCTCGATTTGGGATTTAAACCAGTGACTTATGACACTATAAATCTCCCAAGTGGCAACTCTGATTTCACTAAAATGAATAACGTTTGCATTGTCACTAAATTGGAAAAACTCCCTTTAGTATACCTTTTCGGGGGTGTAGTAGAAAAAAAGGTGTGACAACTCTAGCGACTCTGTTGGGGAAGCAACCCGGAATCTCTAGTTCAGGGTTCAAGAATTTGAGCATGTTTTATGATTTTACTTCACTTATTTATTATCGATATCACTGTATTCTATGAACCTTTTTGTGCTTAAATGCTATCTATTTATCGCTTTAATTTTGTTGAATTGTATATAATTGTCTCCATACGCCATCCCTTTGAGTCTTATGAAAATGGTGCATATGTTCGCGTAGCCCACTTTTTCTGTAGAAATTATACCAAATAGAGCGAGGCTGGGCAAGCGACAAGGCCGGGAAGACTTTGGTGCTCCCGGTACGTCTCCCCCTCCTCGGGCCCAGTTGTCCGCTCGGGTACCCCATGTCTAGATCAAAAACCCAGGATTCAAACTTAGGAAAACACAGCCTCATGCTGGATCTCTAATAGGCGCTTGTTTGCATCAGGTGGATTTAGACTTAGGGGACTCAACACAGAGGTTGGGTCCGTCTGGGACAGGAGTACCCAAAATAACAGACTATCATGATGCATCTAATGTGCTATGTGAACATTCATTTGTTTTGATTTTCATGCTGATTAGCTAAATAATAAAAGAAGAGTGATGAAAAATCAAAGAAAACCAAGAAGAGGGGAAAACGAGAGTTAAAAAGAACAAGAGTGATGTAGGAAAAGAGTAAACCCGGTTCTAAAGAAACCCAATGCTTGAAAATACCCTGAAACTTTGCCGAATTTTTTATCAAAACAATCATTTCAAAATCAAATTGGTCGAACTACACGGGTCTGATTCTCATCGGATATAGGAAACCTACATAAGGTCTGGCCTTATTTTGAAAAATAGAGAGAAAAAAGAGAAAGAGAGAGAAATAAGCCGATTCAGTGTCGCTAGTGTGTTAAACCGTTCTTATCGAGAAGCCTCAGAATATTCTCTTGTTAGCAAAGGGATATCTTTGTAAAAGAATAGACAAAGTGGAGAAGTGTCACAAAATAAACCTCCTCGGCCTCAAACTTCATATGGAAATGGGAAAGGGCCATATTTGCAAAGATAGCCATTTGGCTAAAATTGGCATGTCAAGGAGGGAATCACAATTTTTTATTTTAAAATTAGAAACTTATTTTCAAAAAAAGGGTCATTAGAGTCAATCCTAACCTACCTTTCTATAGAAACGAATGAATATTATCCAGGACCCACCAGAAGTGATCAAGGAGCAGGCTTGAGTACATTTGCGCATATGGTGGGAATGATTTGGATCAAGATGGTCAGAAATAGGTAAGAAAATAGTTGGGCACTCTTATAGACATTTGGGAGATCAAACCACAGGACGATCTGATCAAGGATATGATAACTTTCTGGGAACCCGCTCGTAATGTTTTTCACTTCTCACACTTTGAGAATACCCCTACTTTGGAGGAGATAGTCGGGTACATTGAGTTTGGACGAGATATGAGGAAGCAACAACTTATATTTCCAAGGGCTCCATCGGTGCACAAGTTTTTTGACCTCATGAATATCAACAAACAGACAAGTAAAAACCGCATAAACAAGGTTCGTGTGATTTCCATTTCTTATACTTCAGGTTTAGGCATTCTTCTGGTTTTGAGAAACATGAAAAAGGGTTGCGCAAAAAGCAAGATAAGGATTTTGGGCAACTTCATTGCCGGTTCGCATTTATTATGGAATTCTTGGGGATAATAGTTTTTCCAAATGAGAAAGGGACAGTGGATATTCGCATGGCTAGAGTTGCACAAATCCTCACCACCATGAATAATCCTACACTTGCCCCGTTGGTACTAGCGGATATCTATCGTGCATTGACTTTATGCAAAGCTGGGACCCAGTTCTTCGAAGGTTGCAATATCCTCCTTCAAATATGGATGATCGAGCATCTTCGCCACCATCCCAGATTCATGAGTTATGGCTCGAGCCTAATAATTTCATCACCACTTATGCATAGAGGGTAAAGGATTACAACGTGCCAGAGGGGTTTGAAGTCTGGATGTCTCATTTGAAAGCTCTCAAAGCAAGTCAAACTGGGTGGTCCATAGGATGGCTCCCGAAGACAGAATCCATATACATGACTGCTGCTAAGGGCTACTTAAGGATAATGGGTGTGAAAAGTATTCAACCGTATGCACCACAGAGGGTCTTGAGACAATTGGGACGGTATCAAATTGTGCACGAAGATGAAGATCTAAGTACTTAGGTCATAGAGTTGCATCCAGAAGCAGCATTGCCCAAATCTTTAGTTCAACAGGATTAGAATGGTTGCCGATATCCTAAAAATAGCACCCAGGTACCATGTGTCGCAAAGGAAGAGTGGATCCACACTATGATTCTTTGTTTGACAAGAGGTCCTGTGTGAAAAGTGAGCCGGAACCCAAACCTGAGAGACCCACCTAAAGACTTCATGTTCAAGATTTTGAAGACAAAATCCAAGAAAGATTAGCATGGGGAGAAAAGGAAAAAATGTATCAAGCTGAGATTCATTCCTTGAAAGAAAAGCTGAGAAACATGGAATTCAACAATGATCTCCAGGCTCAGGAAGCCGAAGGTGAGAAAAGAAGATTGATCCAAGAAAATGAAGCTCTCAAAGCACAGATCCAGAAAATGAAAATAGCAATTGACAACCCGGCCAGGAGTAGAAGTCACGTGATTTCAAGGATGATTTACAGAAGTCACATGATTTTGAGGATGATTTATAGAAGACTGAAAAGGAGTTAGAAAATGCCTGGGCCAGGATAGCCAAGGATGCAGGGGAACGAGCCAGTTTTATCCGTCAGTTGAAGGAGAAATACGATAAGGGGATGGCAAGTATGAAGAAAAAGCTCCAGATCATTGAAAATAAAATGGTCAAGTACGAAAGAGATTTTGAAGCTGAAAGGGAGCACTGTTATTCTTTGATAGCATGATTAGAAAGGGATTTGCAATAATTTCAAAAGCAAATACATGCAGCTAAACAAACTTTGGAAGCTAGAACCCGGAAAATTGGAGATTTATTACGGGAGCAGGGTAGGATCCGTGAAAGGGTCACAATGATTGTAGAGTACATTGTGGTAAAATGCCAAATATGTGAAGACATGACCTAGACCACTTTCATCGCGGCAGTCATGACGTTTGTCCAGCAGGTAATGAAAGATTTGGAAAGGCTCCAGGTGGATCTTGTAGACAAGCCCACAACAAAACCAAACAACACCCCGAGAGCTCCAGGAGTGTTCAAGGCTTTAATGTATTTGTGATCTTTATTTGAGTCGGTACTTTTGCTTTGAGTCTGTTAAGTTGTTTTGGAGTCTGTTAGGTCTTTTGAATTGATCTTTTCTAAGCTTGTTAGTTTATTTAGAGCATGTAAATCTTGAGTCTTTGTAGTCAAGGTGTTTATTTTTATGAAAAATTGAAAATTGAAAAAATATTTTGTTGTTTATTTCTTTTCATATCCCCAAGAACCATGCTCCGTCTGATTCATGCGGGGTCATGATATGTAGGCAATCTACACAGGATTCGACCATAACCAAAAAATGAAAAGTAAGAAAATGGGAGGAACATGAGAGAAATGGTGGTAAAACAAAGAAACGAGAGATGTAGGCAAAAACAATTTAGAGTAAAGAAGAAAAAGAAAAGAAAAAACAAGAGTGAAGAGAAAGATGACATAGGATAAGAGTCGGGATGATGCAAGAAATCACGTCTTTGCATCATAGAAACGAATAACTACTTAGGTGCATTCATCCCCAATCATGTGGCCACCTATGTGTTAAAACCTAACCACTGACCAGTGTTGGCGTTGTTTCTCATATATTCAGACAGGTGGTTAGTTCTTGCGGCATTTCGGCAAACCACTCCTACAACACTCGGTCTAAGAGCAAACAGATCATGGCCAATCAGAAAATCAATGCCAGCATCATCTACCCCTCCAAAGAGGTAGAGGAATTGGACGTTAATGCAATAAAGGAGGAAATGTACAAATTGAAACACCAAATGGCTGAGATATATCAGGCATGGGTGGGAGGGCAGCCACCACCAACCTATCCTGCTAATCCGAACTTTATCCCACCATTGGCCAAATCACATGATCATCCCACCACTGATTCACCCCCAAGTTTCCCCGTCTACCCGCAATACAAGGGTACGACCTCTCAAGCACACCCGGCTCCACTACCCAAAGTTGTTTCTCACCCCCTTCTACCAATTGCTCCCATTTATGTGGCACCTCCTCCCCCATACTCCACAGATCATTAAGTGAGCCTTTGCTTCAAGCTCACGAAAATCAGTACAACTCACTTAAACCCGCTTACAAAGCCCATGAACCTTAGTATTATGCTCCTCGTTTTGAAATCCCGCGGAGGCGGGGGGGGGGGGGGAGATGAAAAACTAGTCAAAAATCCTGAGCAAGATGAGGTGCTCAGGAAGGTCAGATGTTTAGAACAATCGTTCCAAGATATGTGAGGGTTAGGTGGCCAGGTAGTGTGGCATTCAAAGAAATTTGTTTATTCCCATATGTGCAGTTACCTTCGGGTTTTAAGTTGCCTAAGTTTGACTTATATTATGGACATGGCGATCCAGTAATGCATATATGAGGTTTTTATAGCAAAATAAGAGGAGCGGGAGGAAAGGATGAACTACTAATGGCGTACTTCAGTCAAAGTTTTAGTGGGTCGTCATTGGAATGGTACACCATGCAGGATCATGCTCGATGGTACACTTGGGATGACCTAGCACAAGCATTAGAGTGCCACTTTCAATATAATCTTGAAATTGTCCCGGACCCTCTATCTTTGACGAAACTGGAAAAGAAACACAATGAGATCTTCAGAGAACACGGTTTCCGTTGGAGGGAACAGGCAGCGAGGGTTGACCCCCCAATGAATAAGAGTGAGATGGTAGATTATTTCTTGTAAGCTTTGGAGCCTACATAATTTGGTCATGTGGTGTCGGCAGTAGGTAGATCTTTCAATGAGGTAGTTAAATTAGGAAGTATGGTCGAGGAAGGACTCAAATCCAACAAGATCATGAGTTACTCTACAATCACAGCAACCACTCATGCTATCCAAAGTGGGACTGGGGGAACATTTTGAAAGAGGAAGGAAGAAGTAGCGATAGTTGAGTTAGGGACTTGGTTCAGGCCCCGGGCTCCATCCCATTACAGCCAACCCCGTCCTCACCACCAAACATACCCAAACACTCCTATGGCCCACCACAACGCCACTACCTACCTCTGGAACCCTGCTTCTTAGTCCATCATGCACAAACATATACTCAACCTCCCTTCCACGCACAATGGAATGCGCCAACTCTACAAAATCATTACCCAACTCTAGCAAAAACTACCCTCCAAGAGCCTGCCAACAACCCCCCAAACCAGCTTTTCGGGCCAACCAAGCTCTAAAAATTGAGAGAGTGCGGAAGAAGAAAACTTTCAGGCCATTGGGAGAATCAAATACCATCATGTACCACAGCTTGAGGCAGCTAGGCATGTTGAGGTCAATCGAATCAAAGTTTCCAAATCGTTCCCTAAGAAATCTAGACTATTCTATCAGTTGTTAGTACTGTTCTGGTGCCCCGTGGCATGATACCGAAAAGTGTTGGCATCTGAAGAATGCCATCCAGAAACTTATTGACTCCCACCGGATTAACGTGCAAGCGCCAGAAGCACCCAACATTAATCAAAACCCATTGCATGGTCATCATGAGAAAAATATGAATGAGATAGTGGACAAAGGAGGGGAGCCCAAAAAGCCCTCACAAACTGTAATGATGATCAAATCAAGTGAAGTCAAGCCAACCGAGACTATGAGCGGCAAGAAGTCAGTGATCAAGATGAAGGAAATAGATAGCAAAACAATTGTGGTGGTTCAGGGGGAGTCATCAAACATGGTCGTACCAAAGCAGGAATAGGAAAAAGTGGTAGTACACAGGGCAACTAAGGAACCCGTCATGGTTGTGGAAGGTGCTCGCATAGAGCCTGTCTTCATGAAACCAGTAAGTCAGCTGCATATCGTCAAGAACAAAGCCGTTCCTTGGAGATATGAACAAGCAATAGTGATGCACAAAAGGAAAGAAGTTAGAGAAGAAGTTTGTGAAGCACGGGGTTTGACCTGGTCAGGGAAATACTTTGCCCTTGAGGAGTTAAGGAAAAGCAGGATCCCCAAGGAAAACCTAGAATCGGTGAAGAAAGATGTATCTGAAGAAGAGGAAGAAGAATTCCTGAAAAAATGAAAATGCAGGACTACTCCATTATAGAGCAAATGAGGAAAACACCGGCTCATATCTCCTTGCTCTCTTTGTTAATCCATTCAGATGAACAGTGCCGGGCGTTGATGAAAATTTTGAACGAAGCCCATATTCTTGACAAGATAGTAGTGAATCACTTGGAGAAGATTACAAACAAGATATTCGAAGTAAATTAGGTCACTTTCTCTAACGATGAGCTACATATGGAGGGCACCGCGCATAATAGGGCTCTTTACTTGACTGTGAAGTGTGAAGATGCTGTGGTCACCCGAATTCTAGTTGACAACGGGTCGAGCGCAAATATTTTCCTGCTCTCCACATTGAACAAGCTGAAAATGGACGATGAAAGGATCCACAAGAATAACATTTGTGTTTGAGTGCTCGATTGCAGGGGCAAAGACTCGGTGGGATATATAGTGCTAGCGCCGACCATAGGCCCCGTTGAGTTCACCATGGAGTTTCAAGTGCTGGATGTGGTATTTCTTATAATCTGTTGCTGGGGAGACCCTAGATTCACGCTGCTAAGGCAGTGCCGTCTACCTTGCACCAGATGGTAAAATTTGAATGGGATCGACAGGAAATAGTGGTGCACGGCGAAGACCCTCTACATGCTCACACTGATGCTATCCTGCCCTTTATTGAAGCACATGATGATAAAGAGCCCTGGGTGTATCAAGTTCATGACTCAGTTATAGTGGTGAAGGTCCCAGAAGGGGAGCATGTTCCAACACCAAGTTTAGCTACCGCAACGGTTATGGTGGCGGTTGAAATGCTATAGAATGCGTTCTTTCTTGGAAAAGGTCTGGGAGCCTCACTTCAGGGTATCATACAGTCGGTGTCTCTTCCCACAAACGTAGAGACTTTTGGCTTGGGGTTCAAGCCTACAAATGCAGATATCAACAGAGCTAGAAAGATGAGAAAGAAAGCATGGGCCCTCCCGAAGCGTGTGCCTCGCCTCTATAAATCATTTGTGAAACCTGACACCAAGAAGTGTTTGACAACAACAAGTGCCAATGCTGCGGTTGACCCTGACAAAGAGTTGCTTGAGAAGTTTGAAGAGTTATTTGAAAACGCGAACATGCTGGAGGCCGGGGAAGGATCAAGCATGGCAGATGTGAAGTTTGTGGGACCCCGTGCAAGAGTCAACAACTGTGAAGCTACTCCTCTTCCCACTCGGAGGGAGTCTTGGTAGTCGGTTTTGAGTTTTCTTTCAGTTTAATCTCGATTATCTCCAGGGTTGTAATTCAGATGTTATGTTCTGTCCGTTTGGATGTGTAAACCCTGTTATCTTTCTAATTTCAATTAAATGGAATTTCCCTTTTCCTTAAGTTCTAATAGCTTTAATTTTTCTTTGCTTTTCTTTTCTCTTTTGTACAGTTATTTTTATGTAGGCTCAAATGATCTGACATGCATAAGGACTCTTTGGCCTAGTCTTAAAAATCGATCTAATTCAGAAGTAACAATTCAAGAAATAGAACATGAGGATGAGTCACAGTGTGATGAGGAAAGAGCATTGAATGAAATTAGTAAAGAGTTGAGGAATTTTGAGGAAAAGCCCAAGCCAAACCTGAGCGATACAGAAGCAGTCAATTTAGGGGGACCCAGATAACATTAGAGAAACCAAAATAAGTGTCCATATGGAGCCATAGCATAAGGGGGAAATTATTGAAGTGCTGCTCAAATACAAAGATGTTTTTGCATGGTCTTACAACGATATGCCTGAATTGAGCACTGACTTGGTGGTTCACAAATTACCCAGCGACCCAGCCTGCCGTACTGTCAAGCAAAAGTTTAGGAAGTTTAAAAATTATTTGAGCTTGAAAATCAAAGAGGAAGTTACCAAGCAATCTGAGGCCAAGGTTATCTGAGTCACGCAATATCCCACCTAGTTAGCCAATGTTGGACCTGTTCCAAAGAAGGATGGTAAAACCAAGGTACATGTCGATTATCGTGACCTCAACAAAGAAAGCCCAAAGGACAATTTCCCAATGCCGATATCCACATATTGATAGGCAATTGTGCAAAGCATAAGCTTTGGTCCTTCATAGATAGTTACACAGGTTACCACCAGATCCTGATGGATGAGAAGGATGCAGAGAAAATAGCATTAATCACACCGTGGGGGACATATTGCTATTGGGTCATGCCTTTCGGGCTGAAGAACTTCGGGCAACATATATGAGGGAAATGACAACCATTTTTCGTGAAATGATACATAAGGAGATTGAGGTCTATGTGGATGATGTAATTGTGAAATCCAAGAAGCAATTTGACCATGTCAGAGATCTGAGGAAATTTTTCCAAAGGCTCTGCAGGTATAATCTCAAACTCAATCTAGCAAAATATGCATTTGGGGTCCCCTCGAGGAAGCTGCTAGGGTTCATAGTCGGCCGTCGAGGCATTAGAGTAGATCCATCGAAGATCAAAGCCGTACAGGAACTTCCGCCCCCGAGGAACAAGACAGAGGTGATGAGTCTATTGGGGAGACTCAACTACATCAGTCAATTCATTGCTCAGCTCACGACAACCTGCGAGCCCATCCTTATGTTATTGAAAAAGGATATTGCAATTACATAGACGGGAGAGTGCCAGGAGGCTTTTGATAAATTAAAGGAATATTTGTCGAACCCAATTGTGTAGGTCCTACTGGAACTAGGAAGGCCCTTGATCTTATATTTGACAGCCTAGGAAAACTCATTCGGGTGCGTATTAGGTCAGCACGATGTCACTAGGAGAAAAGAGCAGGTCATATACTACCTAAGCAAGAAATTTACAACCTATGAGGTCAAGTATTCTCATCTTGAAAGGAAGTGTTTGTTGGAACACACTCTCAAGTTGTTAAAACTAAAAGTTGTGTTCATCTTTGTAGGTTTTGATAAATGACAAACCGACGTGGATGCAAAATTGACATATGCCAAATCGCCGTGAGTTATTATTGAAACGCACTTTAATTTTCATTAAACTAAGTTGTGTTCGCTCTTGTAGGTTTGATGAATGACGTAAGAGCAAGAGTATCAAATATCAAGTCATATCATCAAACAAGCAACGCAAGATTAACTAGCGGACCAAAGTCGAAGTCCAAGCACAAAAGAAACAAGAACAAGATCAAGAAAAGTAACGAAGATATAAATGAGTCGTTTTACATTGTGATCTTGATCCGACAATATATTCAAGTCTTGGCTTCTCTCCAAAAAAAATATCATTTTATCAAAAATATTTCATATACTTCAAACAAAATGATTTTTAACGTTTTCATCATAGCCAAAATGGTTTTTGACATTGGTTTTCACTTCTGGACATAACTTAAGCATTTTCCAAATTATTATCTTCATAAAAATCACACTTGATTTATGGTCATCAACTAAACACTTGGAAAACGTTTTTATAATTGATTATGCTACAGATAATCGATTATCCTTTTTCAATAATCGATTATCCTGTGGTTCCAGCTAAAACTGGAAATCACAGAATAGCAAGATAATCGATTATCACTATATGATAATCGATTATCCTTATTTTCCAGCTAGATCTGGAAATTACAGGGAGATCAAATAATCGATTATCAAATGGAGAATAATCGATTATTCTAGTTACCATTGCCATCCAAAGTCTAGTTTTTTGAACGTTAAAATGATAATCGATTATGGAAATACAATAATCGATTATGCTAGCGTAAAATCAGCATCAGTGATTAGCAATTAAGCAACGGTCACTAAGTCTATAAATACACCTCAAAACCTCTCATTTAAACACAACAACTGAATACAAATCTGCAATAAGCTTATATACTTTCATTACATTCATTTCATATATATTTCATAGTTTTTTGCGAGCCAAACTCTTGAAGAAGTTGTTGTGTTCTTGAGCGTATTAAGTTTACTCATATCCACTATGTAAAAGAGTCTTGTTTTTGAGTGCTAAGTGTTTGCATACACTTGAAGGGAAGTTCTAATCCCTTGTTGTTGTAAGAAGGAAAGATTAATTCCTTCACTTGAAGTCTTGAAGTGCGGTATCTTCGAGCAAGCGTCGTTGAGGCTTGTGTGATTCAAGTTCTCAGTTTGTAACGGTTTGTTGAGCACCCGGAAGCTTAACACAGATTAGTTGAAACTCGAGAGAGTCTCTCGGGAGACTGGACTTAACCACGCTTTGTGGCGAACCAGTATAAATTTGGTGTGCTCTCTCCTTACTATTTTATTTCCGCATTTATCTTGATTTTTATTCCTGCGATTTTTATTAAACGCTATTCACCCCCCCTCTAGCGTTAAGCGCATATTCTAACAATTGGTATCAAAGCCTAACTCTCTTAAAGACTTAACAGTTTGAGAGAAACAATCCATGGCTTCTACTCGTAACGTTTATGCAGGATTAGGTGAAGGACAATGTTCCAAAAGGCCACCACTCTTTGATGGCACTAAACACTTATTGGAAGGAGAGAATGAGAATTTTCATCCAATCAAATAATTTTCTATTGTGGAAAATTATAAAGAATGGAGAACAACTACCCACCAAAAGGGTTGAAGATAAACTCGTCCCAAAATCGGAAGACGACTATGATGCGGACGACATCAAAAAGGTGGAAAATAATGCAAAGGCCATCAACATGATGTATTGTGCTGTAAATCCCGATGACTATCGAAAAATCTCATGTTGCACCATGGCCAAACAAATGTGGGACAAACTGGAGATCACTTACGAAGGTACGGACCAAGTCCGAGAAGCTAAAATTGATTTCCTAACCCATGAATATGAGTTGTTTCATATGAAGGAGAATGAGAAAATAGATGATATGTTTGAGCGATTTTCAAAAATCGTAAATGACCTTCAGCTCTCAAAAAGACATTCACGGATAAGGAGCTTGTCCGGAAAATTCAACGAAGCCTCACTCCAGAATGGCGTTCCAAAGCCGACGCTATTCAAGAATCAATCGGTATCACAAATGTCACCATAGACGGGCTTCGAGGTAATCTCAAAACTTATGAATCTACTATTCTTAACCCTCCTTTGGATGATCAAAGGAAAAGAAGGATTGCACTCAAAGCATCCACATCTCAACCTCAAAACGATGAGGAATCAAGTGATGAAGATAACGAGTTCGGACTCGTTATTAAGAAATTCCACAAGTTCATGCGGTAAGAGTATGAACGAAAAGGAAAGCGGCAAGGAGGACAACTCAAGTGCTATGGATGTGGAGAAGTTGGGCATATCAAACCCAACTGTCCAAATATCAAGACAGAAAAGAAATTCGTCAAGAAACAAAGAGCCTACATCTCTTGGGGAGGTGACTCCGGGGATGAATCAAGTGACAGAGAAAAAGATGAAACTGCCAACTTATGTCTCATGGCACATGAGGAAACTCAAGAAGAGGTATGTGAATCTTCTTCTAAGAATTCTTTCTCTTTTGAAGATATGCAAGATGCCTTTGATGAATTATATGGTGAATTTATTAGCGCTTCCAAAACCATAAAAGAATTAAAGAAACAACTTTTTTTGAAAGAAAAGGATTTGGAGAAATTGACTCTTGATAATGAGAAGCTAAAAGAGGAAAATAAATTTTATGGCAAAAGAAGCGCCGATAAACCCGAGAGTTCAAACAAGGGTTGTACATCTTGCAAATCTCTAAAATATGAAGTAGAAAATCTCAAAGGCACCTTGAATAAATTCAATTCCTCTCACAAAAATCTCAATGATGTTCTTGTAAATTTGAAATCTACTAAACATGGTATAGGTTTCAAAAATGAGTATAAAGAAAAAGTTGAGACCATTCCTAAACAACCTAAGGCTCAACTTAGGCAAAATAAAATCAATGTTAATATTCAACCTAGAAATAATAATCCTAGGATCGCTATACATCCTAGAATAAGCACTAAAAGAAATGTTGTGCAATTTAGAACACCTAGAAAAGATTTTCAAAAATTGCATCAAAATTATACTTCTAAAAATAGGGTAAATGAATTTAGACCCTCTAACTATTATCATCCTAGAAGAATGCATAACCCCAACGTTATTTGCCATTATTGCAATAGAATAGGACATATAGCTCCTGTCTGTTTCACTAGACATAGGCATCTCACAACATGTCAATCACACCACCATTTTGCACCTAACACACAAGGACCCAAAATAGCTTGGGTACCAAAAACTAATTAAATTGTCTTGTAGGTATGCTTGAGGGCATCAATTGCACTTTGGTACCTTGATAGCGGATGCTCCAAGCACATGACCGGAGATGCGTCCAAATTCCTACAACTAAGACCTACCAAAGGAGGAAACGTAGTTTTTGGAGATAACAACAAAGGAAAAATAATCGGCATTGGCTCGGTTGGTAAGGACGAATCCTCCTCCATTGATAAAATCTTATTAGTTAAGGGTCTTAAACACAATCTCTTGAGCATAAGCCAATTATGTGATAAGGAAAATCGTGTATTGTTCGATTCAAAATCATGCACAGTTATTCGCCTTAGTGATAATAAGGTCATTCTACATGGTATTAGAATTGACAATATTTATATGGTTAAACTTGAAAGTTCTTCATAAAATTTTGCGAAATGTCTTATGAGTAAAGAAGACGATATATGGTTATGGCATCGTAGAGTAGCTCACATCAATATGAGTCTTTTGAATAAATTAGTTTCACAAAACCTTGTAGTTGGTCTTCCAAATCTAAAATTTGAAAAGGAATCTATTTGTGATTCATGTCAACGAGGAAAACAAGTAAAAACTTCTTTTAAATCAAGAAATGAGGTTTCAACTACAAGACCCTTACAACTTTTACACATGGACCTCTTCGGACCATCAAGAACTAAAAGCTTTGGTGGAAACTACTACGCATTTGTTATTGTTGATGACTACTCTAGATTTACATGGACATTATTTCTTACTCACAAAAATGAGGCTTTTCAAGTTTTTAAAAGCTTCCTTAAACGCGTTCAAAATGAAAAGAACACAACAATCACTTCCATATGAAGTGATCATGGGGGAGAGTTCGATCAAAATCTCTTTACGGATTTTTGTGACGAACTAGGCATTGAGCATACTTTCTCTGCTCCACGTACACCACAACAAAATGGAGTGGTGGAACGGAAAAATCGATGTCTCAAAGAGATGGCTAGAACCATGCTCGATGAGGCAAAGATTCCCAAATACTTTTGGGCGGATGCCATGAGTACCGCAAGCTATGTGTTGAACAGAGCTATCATAAGACCGATACTCATGAAAACCCCCTATTAACTCTACAAGGGGAGGAGACCTAACCTCTCCCATCTTCGAGTCTTTGGTTGTAAGTGTTTCATTCATAATAACGGGAAGGACAACTTAGGAAAATTTGACGCAAAATCTGATGAAGGCATATTTCTTGGATACTCATTGCGTAGTAAGGCATATAGAGTTTTCAACAAACGCACTTTAACAGTCGAGGAGTCTCCTCACGTTGTGTTTTCCGAAAATGATGCTCGCTTGGCAAGAAAGGATTTTTGTGATGATCTTGCAGATTCATTGGACAAGATTAATCTTCAAGACAATGAGGAAAAGGAGAGCCCAAAGGAAGTCCAAGACGAAGTCGCGGAACAACTCTTGGAAGAGATACATCCACAGGAGGAAGAAGCGATAATGCCTAACGCCTGGAGGACATCTAAAAACCATCCTCTCGACAAGGTAATTGGCAACATCGAACAAAGGGTAAGTACTCGAAACACTCTTATGGACACTGTAGGACACATGGCCTTTGTTTCTCAAATAGAACCTTCAACCATTTCCGAAGCAATTGGGGATGAGCATTGGACCTTGGCAATGCAAGAGGAGCAATTCAAACGAAATGACGTTTGGGAATTGGTGCCAAGACCCAATAATCACACCGTAATTTGTATGAAATGGGTGTTCCGTAACAAACTAGATGAAAACGGAATAATAACTAGAAACAAAGCTAGGCTTGTCGCTAAAGGGTATAATCAAGAAGAAGGTATTGATTTTGAAGAAACTTATGCACCGGTAGCACATTTAGAATCTATTCGGCTATTACTAGCTTTTGCTTCATCTATGAATTTTCAATTATACCAAATGGATGTCAATAGCACCTTCCTCAATGGATTTATTAAGGAGGAAGTGTATGTTGAACAACCCCTGGGTTTCGAAAACTTTGAGTCCCCTAATCATGTCTTCAAACTCAAGAAGGCACTCTACGGTCTTAAACAAGCTCCTCGAGCTTGGTACGAACGCTTGAGTAAATTTCTTTTGGACAATGAGTTCAAAAGGGGGAAAGTTGATACAACACTCTTTATCAAGGGTAAAAACAAAGACAACCTCTTGGTTCAAGTGTACGTAGATGACATTATTTTCGGTGCTACTAACGAATTTTTGTGCAAGGAATTTTCAAAAATAATGACAAGTGAGTTCGAAATGTCAATGATGGGTGAGCTCAATTTCTTCTTGGGATTGCAAGTGAAACAAATGAAAGAAGGGACTTTCATTTGTCAATCTAAGTATTACAAGGAATTGCTCAAACGTTTTGAAATGAACAACGCCAAAGCAATGGCTACTCCCATGAGTACATCAGATCATCTTGACAAGGACGAAAAAGGTAAGGAAGTAGACGTAAAGAAGTATCGAGGTATAATCGGATCCCTTCTTTATCTTACTGCAAGTAGGCCGGACATTATGTTTAGCGTTTGTTTATGCGCTCGATATCAATCCTGTCCGAAGGAATCACACCTAATTGCGGTAAAACGGATAATGAAATACCTTGTTGGCTCTATGAATGTAGGACTTTGGTATCCCAAAGGTTCTTCATGCCAACTTATTGGTTATTTCGACTCTGATTTTGCGGGTTGCAAATTGGACAGTAAAAGCACGAGTGGCACTTGCCACTTGCTCGGTAGTTCCATAGTTTCATGGTTTAGTAAGAAACAAGTAAGTGTTGCGTTATCCACAACCGAGGATGAGTATATAGCCGCGGGGAGTTGTTGTGCTCAAATCCTTTGGATGAAGCAACAACTCTCGGATTATGGTCTTAGTATTGATCATATCCCTCTTCGATGTGATAATACTAGCGCCATAAGCTTGACGAAGAACCCTGTTCTTCATTCAAGGACGAAACACATTGAAATAAGGCATCATTTCATTAGAGATCACGTTCTCAAAGGTGATGTCGAAATTGAGTTTGACTAAATATCAGTTGGCCGACATCTTCACGAAACCTTTAGAGAAAGAGTCATTCTTCCGCATTCGTAGTGAACTCGGAATACTTGACTCCACGATGATCTAATACATGCACTTATAAAATTGCATTTTCTTTGAACTATTACTGACTTGAGCGTCGGAGGCGACTAATTTTTTTTTTTGCAGGTATAGTCACAAAGTCAGGGGGAACATAATCGAACCCTTTTAAGTCACACTGTACATCTTTTTAATTTTGGTGGAAAATAATCGATTATCTCGCCAACATAATCGATTATCATATGTTTCTGTTTTGCAGGACTTAGTGCACAAATAAAATAATCGATTATCCTCAACTGATAATCGATTATCAAGCGTTTCTGTTTACCGAAATTTAGTGCACAAAATAAAATAATCGAATATCCACATCTGATAATCGATTATCAACGGTTCAAATTCAAATCTTCTGAACGTTTTATGACCGTTTGAGCTCATTAAATTCAAGATTTTCAATCACTACCTGATCTTCAAACATTCTCACCTATAAATGAGTGATCTCCCTTCATTACTTTCACATTCCAAACATCTTCTCTCAAATTTTCTTCCCAAAAATCATAATTCTTTGCAAGTTCTTGTCTTGTGGTATCAATATGGCTGGAAAAAACTCTAAAAGAGCTCGTTCCGGCAAATACATTGCCTCTTCATCCATCGCTCCTCCATCCATTTATTGCTACAAAGACGGATCATTTTTGTGGTTCGAAAGTGAAACCGAACTCTTTCGATACTTAGAAAAATTCGAGAATCGAGAGATTCTTCCTCCTCGTTTCTCAACCGCTCGATATCTTGGCAATTCCATCCCTTCATCAACGAGAAACATACTAATCCAAAGCCACCTTATTGAATTCCTCTATCTTCAATTCTCTTACATTCACCCACATCTAATTCGCGCCTTCTACTCAAACCTAAGGAAGGATGACGACGGTGAACTTGTTTCAAATGTAAATGGAGTTCCCATTCTCTTAAATGAGGAAAACATGCACATCCTCACGAAACTTCCACGAAATGGCGAAGATATAGCACTCTACACCGGGGACGAAGGAGCCCTATTTGATGAGCAAATCCTCTTCCACCAAATTGGAATTGGAGAATTTGTTCCAAGTCCGGAGCAACGTCGCCCAACCATTACTCGAATGCTCCCGGAATATCGTCTCATCTTTTATTTCATAACCCGCGTTCTCAAACCAAGAAAATTCAATCATACCACACTTTCTCATGAGGATGCCGAACTCATGCATGCAATAATTAATGGTTCTCGCATCAATTGGTGCAAGTTTGTAATGAACCACATGCATGATGCCTTCGGGAATGATAAGCCACTCCCCTATGCTCTTACCATAATGGCTCTTTTTGAAACCTTAGAGATTAACACCAATGTCGGTCCAAGAAAAAACCGAACAAAACATTGGGAAATTCAAGAAACTTCTTTTCATAGTAGCGGTGATCAACCGGCTCCTCCTCCTCCTCAAAGACGTTGCCCTCGTGCCCCTTCGGTTGCTACCCTCCAAACAATTTCGGAGCAACTTGCATCTTTGTCTACCTCCATGACTCGCATTGATAGGAACGTCGCTCGCACGGAACGAAGCGTGCAAAGATTGACTCATGAGCTTCATGGGTATTTTGACTACGTCAACTACCCCTATGCCCAAGTCGCCTTTCCGGGAGAGTCAAGTGAACACCGAGCAAGATGATAATGTCGAAGATGACTACAGCTGCTCATTTTGAATAATTTTTAGTCCATATTTTTACTTCCATTATGTATTTTAATGTTTCTTTCCCTTAATCAATAAGATCTTCTTTTTTCTAATGTCAAAAGGGGGAAGAAAAAGGGGCTATGCACATTAACATATTTGGCATAAATTGAGGGGGAACTCATGATAACTCTTTATATATATTTGGCATGAGTTAAAATTGTCTTGGTTTGTCATTATAAATTATTTAAAATAACCTATGCATATCCCCATATCGGTTTTGTTGAAACACGTTCTCAAGGCACTAAACTAAACGTGTGTTCATATTTGTAGGTTTGATAAATGACAAACGACGTGCAATTGACATATGACGAGGTCCAAGCACAAGCGCGCAATTGACACATAACGAGGTTCAAGCACAAGACGAATAAAGATCACGATCATGCAAAGAAATAAAGTTATGCATGAGTCGTCCTTTAATTATGATCTTGATCCGAAAATTAACTCAAGACTTGGCTTTTCTCGTAAAATCATTTTTATCAAATCATGCATATTTAATTTAAAGCAAAATGATTTTCAAACATTTTATTTTAGCCAAAATGATTTTTAAACATGTCTCTCAAATCTGGACAAAGATAATCGATTATGTACTTTATGATAATCGATTATGTTAAGACAATGTTCACCAGATTTACAAAGCTGAACAATAATCGATTATGTACCTTTTGATAATCGATTATGTTAAGGCAGTGTACAGTAGATTTTTCAAAGCTACAAGATAATCGATTATGTACCTTATGATAATCAATTATGTTGAGGCAGTGCCCATCAGATTTTTCAAAGCTATAAAATAATCGATTATGCACATATGATAATCGATTATGTTGAGGCAGTGTCTATCAAATTTTACAAGACTGTAAAATAATCGATTATGTACTTTATGATAATCGACTATGTTAAGACAGTGTTGTCCGAAGTTTTCAAAATATAAAAGATAATCGATTATCCTTATAGCATAATTGATTATGCAAATGACCGTTGCCAAAGTATTTTTAAACTCTGAAAGATAATCGATTATACACAATCTGATAATCGATTATGCTATGTAAAATCTGCATATGATTTTTTGAACGTTGTCAGGTAATCGATTATACACAATTTGATAATCGATTATGTTAAGTAAAATCTGAATATGATTTTTTGAACGTTTTCAGGTAATCGATTATACGATTTGGATAATCGATTATTCTGCTTAAAATCTGGGATTGATTTTTGAACGATTGGAAAATAATCGATTATGCAAATCAGATAATCGATTATCTTAGCACAAAATCAGCAATTCTTGATTGGCAATTAGGCAACGGTTGTGGGGGGTTTTTAACACGATAAATACAACTCAAAATCAGTCTTCTAAGTACAACAACTGATTACATTCTTTCTAAAGCTTGGATACTCTCATATTCATCATTTTCTATTCATTCAATAAGTTTTTGAGAGCCAAACTCTTGACGAAAGTTGTTGTGTTCTTGAGCGTATTTATTTTACTCATATCTACTCTTAAAGAGAGTCTTGTCTTGAGTGCTAAGTGTTTGTATACACTTGAAGGGAAGTGTTAATCCCTTGTGGTTGTAAGAAGGAACGTTTTCATTCCTTCGGTTGAAGTCTTGAAGTGTGGTATCTTCGAGCAAAGGTTGTTGAGGCTTGTGTGACTCAAGTTCTCAGTTTGTAACGGTTTGTTAAGCACCCGTAAGCTTAACGAAGTTAGTGGAAACTCGAGAGAGTCTCTCGGGGACTGGACTAGCCACAGGTTGTGGTGAACCAGGATAATTTCGGTGCGTTCGTTCCTTATTATTTACTTACTGCACTTATTTCAATCCTGCAATTTTTAATTCCGCAAGTTTATATTGTTTTTTATTATTACGCTATTCACCCCCCCTCTAGCGTTAAGCGTATATTCTAACAATCGGTATCAGAGCCCAACTCTCTGAAAGACTTAACCGTTTGAGAGAAACAATCCATGGCTTCAACTCGTGGCTTTAATGCAGGAATAGGTGAAGGACAATGCTCCACCAGACCACCACTGTTCGACGGCACAAACTATACGTACTGGAAGGAGAGGATGAGAATATTCATCCAATCGAATAATTTTCATCTATGGAAGGTTATAACGAAGGGAGAACAAATTCCAACCAAAAAGGTTGAAAATGAATGGGTTCCAAAATCCGAAGATGAATACGATGCGGATGATATCCGAAAAGTGCAGAACAACGCTAGAGCCATCAACTTATTATATTGTGCTGTAAATGCTGATGATTACAGAAAAATATCATGTTGCACAACGGCTAAGAAAATGTGGGATAAGCTAGAAATCACGTACGAAGGTACGGACCAGGTAAGAGAAGCTAAAATTGATTTTCTAACCCATGCATATGAACTGTTTCACATGAAGGAAAGCGAGAGGATCGATGACATGTTCGAACGATTTTCAAAAATCGTCAATGACCTACATGCTCTTAAGAAGACCTTCACGGATAAGGAACTTGTCCGAAAAATTCTCCGAAGTCTCACTCCGGAATGGCGCTCCAAGGCCGACGCAATTCGAGAGTCTATCGGCGTTCCAAATGTCACCATCGACGGACTAAGAGGTAATCTTAAAACCTATGAATCTACTATACTTAACCCTCCGTTTAATGATCAAAGGAAACAAAGAATCGCCCTCAAGGTAAGCACGGCTCAACCTCAAAATGATGAGGACTCAAACAACGAAGATAACGAGTTCGGACTCGTTATTAAGAGGTTTCAAAAGTTCATGCGAAAAGAGTATGAACGAAAAGGCAAACAACAAGGAGATCAAGTAAAGTGCTATGGATGCGGAGAAATCGGGCACATTAAATCAAATTGCCCAAATGTCAAAAAGGAGAAGAAACCCTTTAAGAAACAACGAGCATACATATCTTGGGGAGGTGACTTCGGAGATGAATCAAGCGACGATGAAGAAGACGAAGCCGCAAATCTATGTCTCATGGCACACGAAGACAATCAAGAAGAGGTATGTCAAATTTCTTCAAAAAATTTCTTTTCTCTTGAGGAAATGCAAAATGCTTTTGATGAATTGTATAGTGAATTCATTAGAGCTTCCGAAACTGTTCGAGACGTAAAGAAAAATTCCTCTTTGAAAGAAAAAGATTTTGAAAAACAACTCTCTTTGAAAGAAAAAGATTTGGAAAAATTGATTTTGGAAAATGAGAAGTTGAAAGAAGAAAACAAATTTTTTGGCAAGAGAAGCGCCGACAAACCCGAGAGTTCTAGTAAAAATTGTATTTCTTGCATGCATCTAAAAGATGAAGTAGAAAGACTTAAGGGCACCCTAGATAAGTTCAATTCTTCTCATAAAAATTTGAATGATGTTCTTGTCAATTTGAAATCGACCAAACATGGCATAGGTTTCAAAAACGAGCCTAAAGAAAAAGTTGAAGCCATCCCCCAACAACCCGAGGCTCAACCTAGGATAAATAAAATAAACATTCATCCTAGAAATAACCATCCTAGAATCAACATGCATCCTAGACCAAACACTAGAAGAAACTTTGAACATTTTAGAACGCCTAGAAATGGCCTTCAACAATCGCAACCTAGACATACTCGACCTAGAAACAATTACTCTAGAAACGCTGCTTATCCTAGAACAAATAGTAGGAGAAATGATTTTCAAGGATTGCGCAATAGCCATATTGTCAAAAATAGAGCAAACGATTTTCGTACCTCCAACTACTACCAACCTAGAAGAATGCATAATCCTAATGTCATTTGTCACTATTGTAGTCGAATAGGACATATTGCTCCTGCTTGTTTTACTAGACACAGACACTTAACTGCATGTCAAGCACAACAGCATTTTACACCTAACTCTCAAGGACCCAAAACAGCTTGGGTACCAAAAACTCATTGATTTGTCTTGTAGGTGTGTTTGAAGGGATCAAGTGTACTTTGGTACCTTGATAGTGGATGCTCCAAACACATGACCGGAGACGCATCCAAGTTCCTTCAACTAGAACACAAGGAAGGAGGAAACGTTATTTTTGGAGATAACAACAAAGGAAAAATTATCGGCATTGGCTCGGTCGGTAAGAATGAATCCTCTTCCATTAAGCATATATTGCTAGTTAAAGGTCTAAAACATAATCTCTTGAGCATAAGTCAATTATGTGACAAGGGAAATCTTGTTTTGTTTGATTCGGAAGAATGCTTAGTCTTTCGTCGTAGTGATTTTAAAATTATTCTTCGTGGTTTTAGAATTGATAACATCAATATGGTTGATCTTGAAAACTCTTCATCAGAGTATGTGAATTGTCTTATGAGTAAAGAAGATGATATGTGGTTATGGCATCGTAGAGTAGCTCATATCAACATGCATCTTTTAAACAAATTGGTTTCACAAAATTTAGTTATTGGTCTTCCAAATTTGAAATTTGAAAATGACACTATTTGTGATTCTTGTCAAAAAGGGAAGCAAACAAAAGCATCTTTTAAATATAAGAATATTGTTTCAACTACAAGACCTTTGCAACTTCTTCACATGGATCTCTTTGGACCATCTCGCATTGAAAGTCTTGGTAGAAATCGTTATGCTTTTGTTATTGTTGATGATTATTCTAGATTTACATGGACACTATTTCTTGCTCACAAAAGTGAGGCTTTTCAAAATTTTAAATGTTTTCTTAAAAGTGTTCAAAATGAAAAGAACACAACCGTCACTTCCATAAGAAGTGATCATGGGGGAGAGTTCGATCACAATCTCTTCACGGACTTTTGTGACGAACTCGGTATTGAGCACACCTTCTCTGCTCCACGTACACCACAATAAAATGGAGTGGTGGAACGGAAAAATAGGTGCCTCGAAGAGATGGCTAGAACCATGCTCGATGAGGCTAAGATTCCCAAACAATTTTGGGCGGATGTCGTGAGTACCGCATGCTACGTTTTAAACAGAGTAGTCATAAGGCCAATACTCATGAAAACTCCCTATGAACTCTATAAGGGAAGGAAACCTAATTTCTCCCATCTTAGAGTATTCGGTTGTAAATGCTTTATTCATAACAACGGAAAAGATAATTTGGGAAAATTTGATGCCAAATCGGATGAAGGAATTTTTCTTGGTTATTCATCACGTAGCAAAGCATATAGAGTATTTAATAATAGAACCGAAACTGTTGAGGAATCCCCTCATATTGTGTTTTCCAAAAATAATGCTCGCTTGGCGAGAAAGGATTCTGGTTTTGATCTTGCAGGTATTTTAAACACAATAAGTCCTCAAGACAAAGTACAAGAGGAAAACCCAAAGGAAATTCAAGATGAAATCTTGGAACAATCATCGGAGGAAGCGCCACCACTGGAGAAAGAAACGAACTGCCCAACGCGTGGAGGACAATCAAAGACCATCCTCTCGACAAGGTAATTGGCGACATTGAACAAAAGGTAAGTACTCGAAACAATCTTAAGAACCTCTTAGGACATACTGCTTTCGTTTCTCAAATTGAACCCTCAACCATTTCCGAAGCAATTGGGGATGAGCATTGGACCTTGGCAATGCAAGAGGAGCTTAACCAATTCAAACGAAATGACGTTTGGGAATTGGTGCCAAGACCCGACAATCATACCATAATTGGTATGAAATGGGTTTTTCGAAATAAATTAGATGAAAATGGTGTAATCACTAGAAACAAAGCTAGGCTTGTAGCAAAAGGTTACAATCAAGAAGAAGGAATTGACTATGAAGAAAAGTATGCACTCGTAGCAAGGTTAGAAGCTATTCGTTTATTACTTACTTTTGCCTCTTCTATGAATTTCAATTTATATCAAATGGATGTAAAGAGTGCTTTTCTAAATGGTTTTATTCAAGAAAAAGTTTATGTTGAACAACCCCCGGGCTTTTAAGTTTTTAAATCTCCCGATCATGTTTTCAAACTTAAGAAAGCCCTTTATGGTCTTAAACAAGCTCCCCGAGCTTGGTATGAACGATTGAGCAAATTTCTTTTGGACAATGAGTTCATTAGGGGGAAAGTTGACACCACACTATTTATTAAGCATAAAAACAATAATATTTTATTAGTTCAAATCTATGTGGATGATATTATTTTTGGTGCTACTAACAATGCTTTCTGCAAGGAATTTTCTGATTTAATGACAAGTGAATTTGAGATGTCTATGATGGGTGAGCTAACCTTCTTCTTGGGGTTGCAAATTGGACCGCAAGAGCACTAGTAGCACTTGCCATTTGCTCGGTAGCTCTCTTGTCTCTTGGTTTAGTAAGAAACAGGTAAGTGTTGCGTTGTCCACAACCGAAGCTGAATATGTAGCCGCGGGGAGTTGTTGTGCTCAAATCCTTTGGATGAAACAACAACTCTCGGACTATGGACTAAGTATCGATCATATCCCTCTTAGATGTGATAATACTAGCGCCATAAGCTTGACGAAGAACCCCGTTCTTCATTCAAGAACAAAACACATTGAAATTAGGCACCACTTTATAAGAGATCACGTTCTCAAAGGTGATGTCGAAATTGAGTTTGTTGAAACCAAATCTCAATTGGCCGACATTTTCACAAAGCTTTTAGAGAAAGAGTCCTTTTTCCGAATTCGTAGTGAACTCGGGATTCTTGACTCCACGTTGATCTAAGTCATGCATTGCATTTTTTTGTTTTTCATTACTAACTTGAGCGTCGGAGGCGCCTAATTCTGTTTTGCAGGCATCGCCCCAAAGACAGGGGGAATTATAAAGCACTGGTGCAGAAAAATCGATCTCTTTTAAGAATAATCGATTTCTCTTAAGTACATAATCGATTATCAAGTATCAATAATCGATTATGTTGACATTATATTGTCCCTTTTATAATTGCGATTTTTGGTTAATCAATAAACAAATTATTTACTAATGTTTTTTTTGCTAATGTCAAAAGGGGGAAGAATAAGGGCTATGCACTTAATATTTATTGGCATAAATTGAGGGGGAATTCATATGTTGAGGGGGAACTAATTGCATATCTATATACTTGTCTTGGATCGTCATTATGAATTATCTAATATGCATATCCCAATATTGGTTTGCCATTATCAAAAAGGGGGAAATTGTTGAAACACGTTCTCAAGGCACTAAACTAAACGTGTGTTCATATTTGTAGGTTTTGATAAAATGACAAACGACGCGCAATTGACATATGACGAGGTCCAAGCACAAGCGCGCAATTGACACATAACGAGGTTCAAGCACAAGACGAATAAAGATCATGATCAAGCAAAGAAATAAAGTTATACATGAGTCGTCCTTTAATTGTGATCTTGATCCGACAATTAACTCAAGACTTGGCTTCTCTCGTAAAATCATTTTTATCAAATCGTGCATATTTAATTTAAAGCAAAATGATTTTCAAACATTTTATTTTAGCCAAAATGATTTTTAAACATGCCTCTCAAATCTGGACAAAGATAATCGATTATGTACTTTATGATAATCGATTATGTTAAGACAATGTACACCAGATTTACAAAGCTGAACAATAATCGATTATGTACCTTATGATAATCGATTATGTTAACGCAGTGTACATTAGATTTTTCAAAGCTACAAGATAATCGATTATGTACCTTATGATAATCGATTATGTTGAGGCAGTGTCCATCAGATTTTTCAAAGCTATAAAATAATCGATTATGTTGAGGCAGTGTCTATCAAATTTTACAAGACTGTAAAATAATCGATTATGTACTTTATGATAATCGATTATGTTAAGACAGTGTTGTCCGAAGTTTTCAAAATATAAAAGATAATCGATTATCCTTATAGCATAATCGATTATGCAAATGACCGTTGCCAAAGTATTTTTAAACTCTGAAAGATAATCGATTATACACAATCTGATAATCGATTATGCTAAGTAAAATCTGCATATGATTTTTTGAACGTTGTTAGGTAATCGATTATACACAATCTGATAATCGATTATGTTAAGTAAAATCTGAATATGATTTTTTGAACGTTGTCAGGTAATCAATTATACGATTTGGATAATCGATTATTCTGCTTAAAATCTGGGATTGATTTTTGAACGATTGGAAAATAATCGATTATGCAAATCAGATAATCGATTATCTTAGCACAAAATCAGCAATTCTTGATTGGCAATTAGGCAACGGTTGTGGGGGTTTTTAACACGATAAATACAACTCAAAATCAGTCTTCTAAGTACAACAACTGATTACATTCTTTCTAAAGCTTGCATACTCTCATATTCATCATTTTCTATTCATTCAATAAGTTTTTGAGAGCCAAACTCTTGACGAAAGTTGTTGTGTTCTTGAGCGTATTTATTTTACTCATATCTACTCTTAAAGAGAGTCTTGTCTTGAGTGCTAAGTGTTTGTATACACTTGAAGGGAAGTGTTAATCCCTTGTGGTTGTAAGAAGGAACGTTTTCATTCCTTCGGTTGAAGTCTTGAAGTGTGGTATCTTCGAGCAAAGGTTGTTGAGGCTTGTGTGACCCAAGTTCTCAGTTTGTAACGATTTGTTAAGCACCTGTAAGCTTAACGAAGTTAGTGGAATCTCGAGAGAGTCTCTCGGGGACTGGACTAGCCACAGGTTGTGGTGAACCAGGATAATTTCGGTGCGTTTGTTCCTTATTATTTACTTACCGCACTTATTTCAATCCTGCAATTTTTAATTCCGCAAGTTTATATTGTTTTTTATTATTACGCTATTCATCCCCCCCCCCTCTAGCGTTAAGCGTATATTCTAACAGGTTTGCCATTATCAAAAAGGGGGAAATTGTTGGAACACACTCACAAGTCGTTAAAACTAAAAGTTGTGTTCATATTTGTAGGTTTTGATAAATGACAAACCGACGTGGATGCAAAATTGACATATGCCAAATCGTCGTGAGTTATTATTGAAACGCACTTTCATTTTCATTAAACTAAGTTGTGTTCGCTCTTGTAGGTTGGATGAATGACGTAAGAGCAAGATTATCAAGTATCAAGTCATATCATCAAACAAGCAACGCAAGATTAACTAGCGGACCAAAGTCGAAGTCCGAGCACAAAAGAAACAAGAACAAGATCAAGAAAAGTAACGAAGATATAAATGAGTCGTTTTACATTGTGATCTTGATCCGACAATAGATTCAAGTCTTGGCATCTCTCCAAAAAAAATATCATTTTATCAAACATATTTTATATACTTCAATCAAAATGATTTTTAACGTTTTCATCTTAGCCAAAATGGTTTTTGACATTGGTTTTCACTTCTGGACATAACTTAGGCATTTTCCAAATCATTATCTTCATAAAAATCACACTTGATTTATGGTCATCAACTAAACACTTGGAAAACGTTTTTATAATGGATTATGCTACAGATAATCGATTATCCTTTTTCAATAATCGATTATCCTGTGTTTCCAGCTAAAACTGGAAATCACAGAATAGCAAGATAATCGATTATCACTATATGATAATCGATTATCCTTATTTTCCAGCTAGATCTGGAAATTACAGAGAGGTCAAATAATCGATTATCAAATGGAGAATAGTCGATTATTCTAGTTACCTTTGCCATCCAACGCCTAGTTTTTTGAACGTTAAAAAGATAATCGATTATGGAAATACAATAATAGATTGTGCTAGCGTAAAATCAGCATCAGTGATTAACAATTAAGCAACGGTCACTAAGTCTTTGAGGACTATAAATACACCTCAAAACCTCTCATTTAAACACAACAACTGAATACAAATCTGCAATAAGCTTATATACTTTCATTACATTCATTTCATATAAATAATTCATAGTTTTTTGAGAGCCAAACTCTTGAAGAAGTTGTTGTGTTCTTGAGCGTATTAAGTTTACTCATATCCACTCTGTAAGAGAGTCTTGTTTTTGAGTGCTAAGTGTTTGCATACACTTGAAGGGAAGTTCTAATCCCTTGTTGTTGTAAGTAGGAAAGATTAATTCCTTCACTTGAAGTCTTGAAGTGCGGTATCTTCGAGCAAGCGTCGTTGAGGCTTGTGTGATTCAAGTTATCAGTTTGTAACGGTTTGTTGAGCACCCGGAAGCTTAACAGAGATTAGTTGAAACTCGAGAGAGTCTCTCTGGAGACTGGACTTAACCACGCTTTGTGGCGAACCAGTATAAATTTGGTGTGCTCTCTCCTTACTAATTTATTTCCGCATTTATCTTGATTTTTATTCCTGCGATTTTTATTAAACGCTATTCACCCCCCTCTAGCGTTAAGCGCATATTCTAATAGTGTTGTGCTCTGACTTGGGTAGCCCAGAAATTAAAACATTACTTGTCATCATATACCACTTACCTCATCTGACGTCTGGTCCCGTTGAAGTACATTTTTCAGAAGCCCATGCCCACGGGGAGGCTTGCAAAATGTCAAACTTGCTCACTGAGTTCGACATTGTTTACGTAACTAGGACCGCAATGAATGCACATGCATTGGCGGACCATTTGGCTGAGAATCCGATAGACGAAGAATATGAACTTTTAAATACATACTTCCCGGACAAGGAAGTAATGCATATTGATGAAACGGAACAGGGCGAGAAGCCATGATGGAAATTATTATTCGATGCGGTTGCAAACATGAAAGGCGTCGGGATAGGAGAGGTACTCATTTCTGAAATAGGGCACCACTACCCCGCTACAGCTTAGCTCTGCTTCTATTGCACCAACAATATGGTAGAATATGAGGTATGTATTTTGGGATTGAAGTTAGTTGCATACACGGGTGTTCAGGAAGTCTTGGTCGTGCGAGACTCGAGCTTCTAGTACACCAAATTCAAGGGAAATGGGAAACAAGAGATTTGAAGCTTATACCATACCAGAAATTCTTCCACGACCTTTGTCAACGATTTCGGTCAGTAGAGTTCAGGCATATCCCAAGAATTCACAATGAGGTTGCTGATGCCTTGGCTACTTTGGCATCAAAGTTACATCATCCCCATAAAGCTTATATTGACCCAAGACATATCCAGGTTCATGATCAACATGCTTATTGAAATATGGTAGAAGAAGATCTTGATGGTAAACTTTGGTTCAACGATATCAAAGAATATATCATGATGGGTGTTTACCCAGTGCAAGCCACGAGTGACCAAAAGGGAACAATACGTCGCTTGTCAAGCGGGTTCTTCTTAGCGGAGGGGTACTATACAAAAGAATACTGGATCTTGGGTTGCTAAGGTGCGTAAATGCTGGACAGACCACAATTATCATGACCGAGGTACATTCTGGGGTTTGCAAACCACATATGAGTGGATATGTTTGGCAAAGAAGATTCTCCGAGAAGGGTATTATTGGCTCACTATGGAGCGAGATTGTATCAGTTTCGTGCGTAAATGTCATCAATGTCAGGTACATGGAGACTTGATTCATTCCCCGCCATCTGAATTGCGAATAATGTTTGCATTATAGCGCTTCATTTTTTGGGGCTTGGATGTCGTCAGGCCTATCGAGCTAGTAGCTTCCAATAGACACACGTTCATCGTGGTTGCTATTGATTATTTCACCAAGTGGGTTGAAACTAAAACCTTTAAGGCGGTGACCAAGAAAGTCGTGGTCGACTTTGTACATGCAAATATCTTTTGTCGGTTTGGAATCTCGAAGACTCTCATCACTGATAATAGAGAAAATATCAATTGTCATCTGATGAAAGAGGTATGTCAGCAGTTCAAGATTATACATCGCAATTCCACCCCATACCTCCCCAAGGCGAATGGAGCGGTCGAGACAGCCAATAAGAACATAAAAAAGATACTTCGCAAAATGGTGTAAGGGTCCAGGTAGTAGCATGAAAAGCTACCATTTGTATTGCTAGGCTATCGCACTAATGCACGCACCTCAGTAGGGGAACTCTGTATCTGTTGGTATATGGCACAAACGCAGTAATCCCGGCTGGAGTTGAAATCCCATCCCTTCGGATTTTCGCCGAAGTAGGAATTGGTGATGAAGAATGGGTCAAAGCCCATCTGGAGCAATTGAGTCAGATTGATGAGAAACGATTAGCAGCAGTATGTCACGGCCACATGTATCAACAGAGAATGGCCAGAGCATATACCAAGAAAGTGCATCCAAAAAGGTTTGAAGTGGGTCAATTAGTATTGAAATACACCCTCCCCCGCAGGCATATGCAAAGGGCAAGTTCACCACAAATTGGCAAGGACCGTTTGTCGTGTCAAGAGTGTTTTCCAATGGGGCATTGTATCTAACAGATGTGTATGGCAAGTGCGTGGAAATGTCCATCAATTCAGATGAAGTTAAGAGATACTATATATGATTTCCTTTTGTTCAAATCAGTGTCTAAACTTTTCATGTTTTCTTGTACTTGGCATGTTTTAGATATTCAAATGACGAAGGAATCTTGTTCGACTATCTAAACACTTTAACCTTTGCTAACCCTTCTGAGCAATAATTACCTTCTTTTCATACCCCTCTTTCAGAACCAGTAACAAAAGGTAACAATGCAAGTGTGAGAAGGAAGAAAGGAAAGGAAAGGAAAGTCAAGGAAAGGAAAGAATGAAAAGAATGAAAAAAGAAGGAAGAAGAAAAAACAAAAAAAAAAGAAAAGAGAAAAAAATAAAACAAAACAAAAGAAAACCAGAAAGAGAAAAAGAAAAAGAAAACAGACAAACAATAACAAAACAAGGAATCAGCATGAACTGCGTTTGACCTGATTCCTTTTAAGGATCCGTAGGAAGCCTCATGGATCGGTCATATTAGAATAAAATCCAAAGGCTCCAAGCAATAAACTGGGGCAAAATTTGTGTTTGTTATAATAAATTGGATTCTGAAAGTTCTAAATTCTAAACCCATAGGAATTATTTTGATCCTTTTATACCCCTTTCTTTCTAACCTTATCCAAAAGCTTACATTACAGTCCAAAGAAAGATCTTTTGATCAGTCTTTAAGAAATGACGAGGCAAGCAAGAAGAGGTGGGCCATACCCTGTGACAATACTCTAGTTCAAGCAAGAAAATTATAAAAATGAGAGGGTCTTATTGGTGAAAACCCTCACGGGAACCGTAAGGCGACGAGAACTAAGAGAAATGAAAATGTGGGAGTTTTTTCGTTGAAACCACCAAGAGAACCATAAGGCGAAGGCAAGGCAAGAAGCAACAACTGGGAAAAGGGCAATTGGGTAATTAGGCGCCCAAACTGGGGCAGAAAACATATCTTTTATTTTGTTTGTTTTCTTGTAATCAGTTTTAAAGGAAGCAATTTCAAATTTCAAGTCTTGGTAATCAGGAGCCCACCTGCAAAACGAGGGAATATATTTCAAATTTCAAGTCTTGGTAATCAGGTGCCCACCTGTAGAACAAGGGAATACATTTCAAATTTAAAGTTTTAGGTAATCAGGCGCCCACCTGGAGAACAAGAGAATACATTTCAAATTTCAGGTCTTGCTAATCAGGCGTCCACCTGTAGAACAAGGGAATACATTTAAAATTTCAAGTCTTGGTAACTAGGCGCCCACTTATAGAACAAAGGAATACTTTTCAAGTTGCATGTTTTGGGTAATCAAGCACCCACCTGCAGAACAAAGGATATATTTAAAATTTCAAGTCTCGGTAATCAGGCGTCCACCTGGAGAACAAGGGAATACATTTCAAATTTCAAGTTTTAGGTAATTAGGTGCCCACATGGAGAAGAAGGGAATACATTTCAAGTTGCAAGTTTTAGGTAATCAGGTTCCCACCTGTAGAACAAGGGAATACATTTCCGATTGTAAGTTTTGGTAATCAAGCGCCCACCTGGAGAACCGGGGAATACATTCAAATTTCAAGTTTTAGGTAATCAGGCGCCCACCTGTACAACAAGGGAATAAATTTTGAGATGAAAGTTTTTGTAATCATGCACCAACCTGGGAAACAATGGAATACATTTCAAATTTAAACCTTTTGTAATCAGGCGCCCACCTGCAGAACAAGGGAATACGTTTCAAATTTCAAGCTTTAGGTAATCAGGCGCCCACCTGGATAACATGGGAATAAATTTCAAATTTCAAGTTTTAGGTCATCAGGCGCCCCCCTGGAGAACAAGGGAATACTTTTGAAGTTGCAAGCTTTGGTAATTAGGTGCCTACCAGGAGAATAGGGGAATACTTTTCAAGTTGCATGTTTTAGTAATCAGGCGCCCATCTGGAGAACAAGGGAATACTTTCCAAGTTGCAAGTTTTGGTAATCAGGCGCCCACCTGCTGAACAAAGGAATATATTTCTAATTTAAAGTCTTGGTAATCAGGTGCCCACCCGTAGAACAAGGGAACACATTTCGAATTTCAAGTTTTGGTAATCAGGCACCCACCTGAAGAACAAGGGAATACATTTCAAATATAATGGTTTAGGTAATCAGGCGCCCACCTGTAGAACAAGGGAATACATTTCAAGTTGCAAGTTTTGGTAATCAGGCGCCCACCTGGAGAATAAGGGAATACATTTCAAATTTCAAGTTTTAGGTGATCAGGCGCCCACCTAGAGAACAAGTGAATACATTGCAAATTTTAAGATTTAGGTAATCACGGACCCACCTGGAAAACAAGGGAATATTTTTCAAGTTGAAAGTTTTTGTAATCAAGCGCCCACCTGGAGAACAATGGAATAATTTTCAAGTTGCAAGTTCTAGTAATCAGGCTCCCACCTGGAGAATAAGGGAATACTTTTCAAGTTACAAGTTTTGGTAATCAGGTGCCCACCTGGAGAACAAGAGAATAAACTTCAAGTTTTAGGTAATAAGGCGCCCACTTGGAGAATAAGGGAATACTTTTCAAGTTTCAAGCTTTGCTAATCTGGCGCCCACCTGGAGAACAAGGGAATACTTTTCAAGTTGTAAGTTTTAGTAATCAGGCGCCCATCTGGAGAATAAGGGAATACTTTTCAAGTTAAAAGATTTGGTAATCAGGCGCCCAGCTACAGAACAAGGGAATATTCAAATTTCAAGTCTTGGTAATCAGGCGCCCACCTGGAGAACAAGGGAATACATTTCAAATTTCAAGTTTGTGTAATTAGGCGTCCACCTGTAGAATAAGGGAACACACTTCAAGTTTCAAATTTTGGGTAATCAAGCGCCCGCTAGTAGAATAAGGGAATATATTTCAAATTTTATGTCTTGGTAATCAAGCACCCACCTGCAGAACAAGGGTATACGTTTCAAATTTCATGTTTTGGTAATCAAGCGCCTACTTGTAGAATAAGGGAATACATTTCAAATTTTAAGTCTTCGTAATCAGGCGCCCATCTGGAGAACAATGGAGTGCTTTTCAAATTTCAAGTTTTGGTAATTAGGCGCCCACTGCTAAACAAGAGAATACATTTCAAGTCCAACAATTCGTCATCAAACATGCAAGAACAGAAAACAATAAGTTACAGGAAAAAATACGTGTCAACAAGGCAACACTAGGGAGACGTACAAGCAACAAGGCAACAAGGATGAAGAGAAAGTTTGAAGACATAGATAGGTTCTTTTGTAACGCATAGTTCATAGCTTAGTCTAGCTTCTTTTTATTTTCACAAGGTGTAATAACGGGGTCTAGAAAGCAGCAACAACAACAACAATGACATCACAACTTCGGTAGTCCTAGCTACCAAACACTCCTGAACTACACTGACCTGCTTCCTCTTTAGCCGAGGATATGTAGGCAACTTCTAAAGAGGGGTGCGGTCAAGCTTTTCATAATTGCTTCCATGGAGGCTTAAGTAGGCAAAAATCTCTCATGATTGCTCACTTATCTTTGCCCGAAAATCCTTCATGTCTCCGAGCAAAGAGGGGCAGCTGTGAGCATGTGATTTTTGCCTAAGATAAAATTACTCCTATAAATTCTTAAAATTAGGATTTTTACTTATTTGTATGATTTTTAGAATTTAACTACGTAATTGTTTGTTTGCTTGCATTTTGAGTGCATTTTAATTCATAAAAGTACAAAACAGCACATTTTGCATTTAGGATGCCATTTTTAACATTTTAGGTTCAATGATTAATTAATAGCATGAAAAAACAAAATAATAACAAAATCTGTTCTTTTTTGCATTTTCACTTTTGAAGTTTCAAATTTGCTTAATTTCCTTTTTAAATAAGGATTTAGTTAATTTGAAATTTAATTAGCTTAATTTTAAATTTAAACCAGGTCTTTGAAATTTTAATATTAAATTGGTATTTAATAAAATCAAGTTAGTAATTAAAATAAGTAAGAAAAAGGATTTCGAAAATAAGGTCGTAATTATAGACCAATTTGGGCCATTTTTGCAAAGATAAACCGGCCCAGACCCACCTCTAACCTGACCCAACCCGCAGGTAACCCGGTCCAAACCCCCCACCCCTCAAACGACGTCGTTTAGACGCTTGTTGATCACAGTCGTCCCCTACCTTTGATCCAATGGTAGTGAACCTAGGATGTAACAAGTATATAAGTGTCCCTAATCCCCCTGCCCCAGACCAGACCTCATAGCATGTTCCCCAAAAAAACCCTAGTACACTCCAATGTAACACCACCGCCCTCTGCCGTTTACCGCCCTAGAACGCCGCAAGAAATCGACTCACAGCAGCGGCTGGCCACAAAACGACTCCATATTAACACCACAAAATCCCATCACCCTCCCCATTCCAAATCCGTGAGTTGGATCCCTCGAATCCCACCAAATATTGTTGAATAACCCAAATCCTAGGAGCCGCCTCCACCGCCCATGGCGGCGCTCCCTCTGTTCAAGCTCAAAATTACACCTCCGAACCCTCCTTACCTCCTCCTCACAGATCTTACACAGATTGTCTTCAAAGCCTAAAACATCTCTTCAAATTCAAAACCATATGGATTTCAGAGTTCAAATACGAGTCAATATTTGTGTTAATCAAGTTTTCGCTTCGAAAGCTCTGGTTAATTCGAATTTTGGCTTGATTTTGAGTGGTTCAGCCGTCCTGGCCGACCTCTGCTTTCTCACCTTTCGTGTCATTCATCTCGGTTAGTTTTTTAACCTTTCTTTGTTTTCCATCTTTAATTTTTGCTTTGGCTTTGTTTACTTGCGTTTGATTCATCTCCTTTCTTTATTTAGTAGTTAATTAGTTTTATGATTCAGACTTGGGTTATTACCTGCATAGCTTATTTTCATTTTTCTTAGTATTTTAATCTCATGCTTGCGTTTGCATCAATGGCTTTTTTTTCTTTCATTTCGTTGTCAGTGGATTTTGTGTAAGACTATGAATTTTTCCAGCTACAATTTGAGCCTCAAAGGTTTAGGTAGCCTAAAGGCTGTTGGAACCTGGTGATGCAGTAACCCAAAAGGTCTAGGGTCAGTCCATGGTCAAATTGACCCACATTCTGTCTTAGCTTTAGGTAAATATAATGGTCATAAAGGGTAGTTTAAGGAATTCAACTTAGAGAATCTTAGTGTACTAAAATAGGAAGGTTCTAGAAAGGGCTTTAGGTGAATTTGGACTTTTATGTAGTTGACTTGGGGAACAAGCTATTAATAAAAGGACTAACTAGCTAATAACAAGAATTAAAAAGGGACAAAAATGCAAAATAAAGACCTGCAGGGCTGCCCTAGTTGTTTGTCTATAAAGGCATCATTTCTTGCTTAGAGGGCAAGGTTTTAAGAGCTAAAAGATTCAGAAACATAGAGGGCTGAACAAATACTGTTTCATCAAAGGATCTCAAAGCTGAAATAATCCAGAAACATAACTTGTAAACATATTACTGTTTCATCTAACATCTGAGTATAAAAAAATCAAAAACACCAAACAGTACTCATGTTCTATTGGAAAATCTTGGGGAGTTCTGATGGTATTCACTCCAGGACAAGTTTGAGCAATTAACAACTAGAAATGAGTTGAACTCTTGCTAATATTCAAGTTTTCTTGGTTCATTGTTGGCTGGAATTTGGTTTTGAATTTTGATTTGGTTTCAAGTGATTTTTCAAATCATGTTCTGTGTTGTTGCTATTGTTGTTGTGTTTCCATTGCTGACTCAGCTTCATCTTATCTCTTTCTGCTCTCCAGGTATTTCATTTGAAACTTGAATGGAATTGAGATTATTGTAAGGATGTAATTGTTGGTTGAAGAAAGAAGTCTTGCTTGGAAATTTTAGTGGATTTCTTCCCTTAAAGTTGACTGCACTATGTTTCTAGCTGCCCTTAGCCAAGCTTTACTTTTTGTCAATATGCAGCTCATCAAGTAATCAATATTGTACTTATTTCTGAAATTAGCATGGGGTCCGTGGTGAATACTTTAAATTCAACAATATCATAGGTTAGATATATATATATATATATATATATATATATATATATATTTAATTTAACAGGTATTAACTGAAGGACTCGTATGCATGACTGTGAATTTATTTGGTTTAAAGTGCACTTGAGGGCTATATGTTTGTTAGTTCAGGCTACTTGCATTAGATCTGGTTTTCTTGTGCATCACATCTCCAAGTTCAGTTATGTGTAGCTTGAGGCATGGCTCGTTAATTTCAGGCTATTCACGTTATGCCTATTTTTTTAAGTCTCAAATGAAATTCAAGTTTGTAATCAGATTTGCGACCTTTTTCGTTCTTTTTTCTTGGTTTTAAGGTCTGCCTTTGGTTTTTGTCAAGGACTCCCGCACGTATGGTTTTACTAACATATTGGTTGATTGACGCCAAAGTTGTATTAATGTAGTCAGGTATTTTAATGTGTATTGATTTCTGAGTGCAATTCATGTATGCGTATTAGACATTCATATTTGCTACAAAAATGGAAGCTGTGTGTTTAGGGTGTTGCTGTTTCAACTGAGGCAATGTTAAGACTGGTTATTGGGCCTCAAGTTAGGCCCGAATTATGAGAAAATCGAAATAGATTAGACTTCCAATCTCAAAGCCTTTTGAATCATGATTTAAAAAAAATAATTGGTTTTGATTTCATTAGACCCTAGTTCACCGACAATCCCTTTAATTAATTTGAGTTGCGTCAGGCTGAACCAAATAACAATTCCATGGACCTTGTGTTAAGTTAGTTTTAAAAATTGTTTAATATTCATAGCAAGCCTTTAGGGCCGTTTAAAGTACAATTAGGGTTGCGTATATGTTCGCGGAACGTCACCATGATCCTAAATTAATTTGGAGTATGCGTGTACGCAACTTCGACCAATCTTTTCTTAATAATAAAATAGGTTACAAGTTTTTTTTTAATTATTTTTAGTTTACATAAGTTCATTTAATCACCTAGGGCCTTCCTAGTAATTTCATAAATTAGATGCAAAAATGACTAATCATTTAGAATATCCTTTAGGACCGTCTTAAAATACTATCGTGATTGTGTATACATTCGCGTAACACGATTATGGTTCTAAAAACAAAATTGGAGTATGCGTCTGCAAAACTTCGGCCCAAATTTTTCTTAATAATGATAAAGCATTATTAATTGTGCACACGTTCACGTGACATGATTTTAACGCGCCAAACATGCGGGTATACGTACGCGTAACCCGTTTCAAGATAATTTTCTTAATTTAAAAGCGGTAAGAGGTAAATGCACATAGGTTCTAAAATCAGTAATTAAACAATTTAGACAAGCCAAGTAGGATCAAAGAGACCATGCTAGAACCACGGAATTCGGGAGTGCGTAACACCTTACCAGGGTTAACAAAGTTCCTTACCCGAATTTCTGATTCGCAAAGTATTTTTACTGAGTCATGCTTTTCCTCGATTCATGATTTAAACTGATATCTTGAGACACCATAAATCTCCCAATTGGAGACTCTGATTTAATTAAAATGCATCCCGTTTCGATTGTCACATAAATTAGAAGAACTCCCTTTATTATACCTTTTCGGGGATGTAGTAGAAAAATGAGGTGTGACAATCACAAAGATTGTTGTTCCTTGTTTTGCTTGAACTACCCCACTTTGGTATACCACCGTTTCTTTGAACCATTTTTTGGAATCTCTTAGTGAGATAGGCCATGTCACTATCTTCATCACTGAATCACTCCTTGCAGATTTTAGCACCGGGTTCATTTCCTTCTTAGGCTTTCTTGTTTCATTGTCCTTCTTTCTCTTCATCACGTAATTCAGATTACCAATCAGCTCATCCATGGTCAGCGTCTGTAGATCTTTAGCTTCCAGATTGGCATTTACCTTACTTTACTAAGATCCAGGTAAAACACTGAGAATGTTTCTTACAAGCTTGTTTCGGGAATGACATCTCCAAGAGAATAAAGCTCATTTATGATGGAGGTGAATCTTGTATGCATGTCTTGTATGGATTCATCATCCTTCATCCTGAACAGCTCATATTCTGTGGTGAGTATGTGAAATTTTGGATTGCTTGACACGGGTGGTTCCTTCATGAGCGGTTTGCAATGTCTCCTTTATGTCTTTGGCAGTTTCACAAGTTGAGACTCTGTTGTACTAATCAGGTCCAATGCCACACATCAAGAACTTCTTGACGCGGTAGTTCTTTTCTACAATGTTTCTGTCAATATCATTGTACTCTCTTCTTCCTTTAGGAACCAGTTGCTCTGTTTCTTTAATCTTTTTCATGGGAACATGTGGACCATCACAAATAATGTCCCACAGTTTAGAATCTTCAGCTAAAATGAAGTCATGCATCCGAGTCTTCCACCATCCATAGTATTGACCATTAAATCTAGGAGGTCTATAAGTCAATTGCCCTTCTTCAAAGCTTGGTGGGGCGGCTATTGAGGATTTCTCCGAGGTGTTAGCCTGATAGGAGAAACCTGCTCTGATACCAATTAATAGCCTGTATAGGTCTGCCAACCTATAGAGAACCTGGTTCTCTATGAGACTGATACGCTGAAAGCAGTAAAAACTGAATGTAAAGGCGGTCAGATGTTTTTCTATGTGAAACATCCCACACAAGGGGATCAAAAAACTACGACCTACATCAGTAGGCTTTGAACTCATATAACCTGTAATCAACCTATTACAAGCCACTTTGCAAACTCTCTTTTGCAAAGACTTCAAACTAACTTGTGGTGCACCACCACAAGCCACTCTCTAACTCTCCTAGTTATAGAGGATTCGACTTGTGACTATTCCTAGTCACAACGCAAACTCCAAAGTATATGGATTTGGTTTGTTCCTAATACAGTGCTTCTAAGAAAGCAAAATAAGAATTACAATGTAAAGCAATTAACAAGATTACAACTCAACTATGGACATTGTCCTTCTTTCTCTTCATCTCGTACATTCTCTGATTACCAATCAGCTCATCCATGGTCAGCGTCTGTAGATCTTTAGCTTCCGTAATGGCATTTAGCTTACTTTACTAAGATCCAGGTAGAACACTGAGAATTTTTCTTACAAGCTTGTTTCTGGGAATGACATTTCCAAGCGAATAAAGCTCATTTATGATGGAGGTGAATCTTGTATACATGTCTTGTATGGATTCATCATTCTTCATCCTGAACAGCTCATATTCTGTGGTGAGTATGTCAAATTTTGGATTGCTTGACACGGGTGGTTCTTTCATGAGCGGTTTGCAATGTCTCCTTTATGTCTTTGGCAGTTTCACAAGCTGAGACTCTGTTGTACTCATCAGGTCCTATGCCACACATCAAGAACTTCTTGGCGCGGTAGTACTTTTCTACAACGTTTCTGTCAATATCATTGTACTCTCTTCTTTCTTTAGGCACCAGTTGCTCTCTTTCTTCAATCTTTTTCATTGGAACATGTGGACCATCACAAATATTGTCCCACAATTTAGAATCTTCAGCTAATATGAAGTCATGCATCCGAGTCTTCCACCATCCAAGGTATTGACCATTAAATCTAGGAGGTATATAAGTCAATTCCCCTTCTTCAAAGCTTGGTGGGGAGGCTATTGAGGATTTCTCCAAGGTGTTTGCCTGATAGGAGAAACCTGCTCTGATACCAATTAATAGCCTGTATAGGTCTGGCAACCTATAGAGAACCTGGTTCTCTATGAGGCTGATACACTGAAAGCAGTAAAAATTGAATGTAAAGGCGGTCAGATGTTTTTCTATGTGAAACATCCCACACAAGGGGATTAAAAAACTACGACCTACATCAGTAGGCTTTGAACTCATATAACCTGTAATCTACCTATTACAAGCAACTTTGCAAACTCTCTTTTGCAAAGACATCAAACTAACTTGTGATGCACCACCACAAGCCACTCTCTAACTCTCCTAGTTATAGAGGATTCGACTTGTGACTATTCCTAGTCACAAGTCAAACTCCAAAGTATATGGATTTGGTTTGCTCCTAAAACGGTGCTTCTAAAAAAGCCAAATAAGAATTATAATGTAAAGCAATTAACAAGATAACAACTCAATTATGGACATACAAAAGACTCGATTAGAAGCTGATCCTTTGTGGAGTTATCTTCTTATTATTGACACACACAGCGACTTCAAATGCTAGATGAAATTTGTTTAGCTTAAGAGAATATCACTAAAGTGCACCTTTTGGTATGTCATACACCAGGTTTTTTTATCGCAAAGGATATCATAATAGATAGTGATGTCAACTCTTGGTGTACTAATTGTTAGTTAGAAGTGATTGTTGCACTGTTTGCACAGCCGCTTCTGGGCAAGTGCTTCCTGCTAGACTTTGTGCTTCTGTCAGGACACACCAATGAACCAGGTTTAGGACATGTCAATGGACCAGGTCCTAGTTGTTTTCCTCTTATAAACAGTTGCTTGATAGACTTTCTTCTACTACATTCCAGCTGTGCACTTTGACCTGTACGTTTGTCAGAGAACTCCAAGAGAGCAGTTCCCTATTGTGTAACTCTTTTTCTTGTATGTGTACAGTCACTGACTTGTGGTTTTGTCGGAGAACTCTAAGGGACCAGGTCATCGGGTCCCTGTTGTGTTCTCCAAGTGGTCGTTCTTCCATTTGCTTATGTTCAAGCTTCGACCAGTTCATATGGGATGTGTATCCAGCAGAGCATGTTCTCAATCATGTTCTTTACAACAAGTTTGTTAAATCATCAAAACATATGAAGTATAAGATTAAGTACAACCCATTAAATAAGAAACAAAGGAATCATTTTCTTGGTGAAAAGGAAAAGACAACATGTTTTGAAAAAGGGTTTTAACCCGTAAAACGTGTATTGTAAATACACAATATTTTTTACATAGAGGGAAGAAATAGATGGTGGCAAAAATTTCAATCATTTTCCTAGAGATTTTCGTGCACACAAAATTACTATTTTCAGATATTACTTGGGTAACACAATAGAAAGTTGTGGAACATTTGAAGATTGTTATTGTGTGGTGGAGATTTTATTGAAAATGTGAAGTTGAAGGCTCACGTGACTGAAGGGTTATTTATGTTCACGCTTCGAGAGGTAATCCGAAAAACTCTATATATACTACTTGTCTAGTTTACATATGAATTTGATATTGAGATTGATTTCGCTGCTTATAATAATCCATCAAAATGATCTTCATATACCTCCAAATAAATAATTCCTTTACGTATTATATTTTTCTTCTTGATACAAATAGTGCTTATCGGCTTTGAATCTCGGAGAAGAATTGAAATAAAATAAATGGTAGAGGAATTTGGTATAAGCATAAACTATTATTTTACCAGGATCTCGAACATGATCATCTTACATGTAATAGCCATTGAAGGGGGAAGCGTTAGTCGATAAATTGGTTTCTCGCCCCTTACCCTATCTTTCGTTGCCGCCGCCTTTAGTGATGGACGAAAGAAAAATAAAATACTGTAAACCTGATGGGTGGAGAAAGGACCAATTTATAGAGGTATTCACTTAATCTGGTATGCCCATCAAGTAACCAATCAGATGGATGAGATTTGATAATTAATTAAATATTAAATATGGATCTTGACCTGTAGGACCACATATATATATATCTAAAGTAACTTACATTCTCCCACATGTCCCAATAATCACATAATATTAATATTTAATATAGGAACAGTAGTTGCGCATAAATAAATCTCTTCTATAATGTCCACCATATATACCATAATATGATAAACTACTGCATGTGAGTTATGGCGGTTATATATAATTTGCCTACGTACTCCCTTCCATATTGTTGGCCCAAGTTGAGATAAAGTTTTGAAGATTGACAAATGAACTCAGTCATGGACTTGGTCCATCAGACATAGTGGTTATCTACTTATACTTGTGAGATGCATGTGAAGAAAATAAGTTTCAAGGACCAAACAGAAATATCTTCTGAAGATAACTTAATCCTGATCAAGGATAAGGGTTGGAGTTTTTGTTGTTCTAGGACTCAAATTCGATAAAGGATCAGCAATTGAGTCTCCATCAAACTCTAATTACTAACTCATTAATAACTATGATTGTTCTCTTTTACAGGCATTGCACATAGGCAGAAGCAAAACTAAATTGAGATTAAAAGAGCTAGGCAATTTTGAAAGAAATTTATGTGAGATTCAAGTGTGCACTCCTGAAGCTACTTGAACGAGATAGAAGAACCAGTTCCATTGAATTTATTCTTAATCTAGTTCAATTGTAGTAGGTGGTTAATATTTTACCTTTCCAGCTTTTATAGAAGCAATTGTATGAGTTACTTTGAGTATTCAAGTTAAAATTAACTTGAAAGTATCGCAACAGTTGAGGCTGTGTGCCATACTGGGATTAGAGTTAATCCTTAGGTTTACAAGAGTTTTGTAAATGCTGTTTTGGCTCATTGATTTTAGTGGATGTTTGGGAAAATCCTACTGAGCGGTAGGTCGTGGATTTTTCACTTTTTGAGCAAGGTGTTTCCACGTAAAAATCTTTGTGTTCTTTATTTTCTGTACTTTTAATTCCACTACAGTAGTAGTTAGAACACCAAGAAGAACCTGGTTCTTCTAGATTAAAAAATTGGGTATCACACAAATCACCACCCCCCTCTTGTGTGGTATTAAAGTTTGGAATATCAATTGATATCAGAGCGGGTTATCCTTGAAGATTCTAACACCTTAGGAAAGTATCAACATGAGTGCTCCACCTAAAAACTTGGAAGGGAAATCCACTGCTAGGCCTCCATTGTTCAATGGACAGTACTACTCTTGGTAGAAGAACAGGATGATGGATCATATCATAGGAGAAGACTATGAACTCTAGGACATATTCACTGATGGTCCTTTAGCAACCACAAAGAAGATTGAGGAAGGAGTGGATGTTCCAAAGACAAGGGCTGACTACACTGCTAAAGACCTGAGGAAGTGGGAGAAAATTGCTAAGGCCAAGAAATGGCTTGTGTGTGGACTAGGTCCAAATGAGTACACTAGGATTCAAAGTTGTACTACTACAAAGAAAATATGGGACACTTTACAAGTGGCTCATAAAAGAACACCTCAAGTGAAAACATCCAGAGAAACACTGCTGTAATCTCAGTATGAGAATTTTACTATGAAGGATGGAGAAACTATCCAAGAGATGTATACTAGGTTCATTACACGGACAAATGAACTTAAGTCTATTGGAAGGATTATTCTTGAAGAAGAAAAGGTTGAGAAAATCTTGACAAGGGTTCTCCCTGTTGCTTGGGAAAGAAAAATCATGGCTATTTAAGAATCAAAGAATATGGCTACTCTCGGACTGGATGAACTGAGTGGAAATTTTACTGCTTATCAACTAAGAAGGCAAACCATGAAGATGGATACACCCAAGAAGGAGAGAAGCCTAGCTCTTAAAATTGCAGAAGGTTTAGATCTGGAAGACGATAAGATGGCTATGATCGCCAGAGATTTCAAAAAGTACCTGATGAGAGGAAAGGGTTTATCCAGAGGTACAGGCTTCAACAAGTCAAGAGCTCCTGAGAAACAGACCAATGGCAGTTGCTATAAGTGTAGTAAGACTGACCACATGATCAAGAATTTCCCTCAATGTTAAATTGAGTGGAAGAAAGAAAGGGTTGATAAAAGAAACAGGAGGAAGGAACAAGTTCAACCAAAAAGGAACAAAGGTTCAACAAAGGCTATGGTAGGTGCTTGGGGAGAAACCTCCGAAGAAGACTAGAAGATGAAGCTGAAGAAGAGCAAGCTCTTATGGCTATCACAGAATCAGATGATGAGCAAGAGGTAAGTATTCTGCATCTGAAAGAAAAGATTAATTTTTTGTCCAAAGAAATGCTGGTTGAGCTATTATTGAGATAGTTAACAATGAGAAGGAAGTTCTGTCTAGGGAGTGTATGATTTTAAAAACAAAATGCAAGAGTCTAGAGTCTAGGGCTGATGAGAGTGATAACAAAAATGCCGAGTTAAAGAAACATGTTCTTGAACTCGATAATAGTGTCCTCGAACTTAGATCTGAGAATTTAAAACTGAAACCATGAACAAGAAAAAATAAGGTTGATCACTCATATCTCACTCTAGAAGAAAATTTAGGAAAATTGAAAGATGAGCTGTATAAGAATGATAAATTGATCAACGTCCTAAAAGAAGATCTAAGAAAAGTGAACATGAACTAGATAGAACTTGCAAGTGGAACAAGGCTTCTAATGCACTTTCTTGGTTGCAAGAGCATCACAGTAGCAACAAAAGAGACCCTGGTTATAGGAATCAAGCTCCAAAATGGGACTCTAAAATCAAGTACCTCGCACTTCCTTAGAATAAAATCTGCACACACTGTGGCAAGACTGACCATTACAAAAATGAATGCAATGCAAAAGAAAAGGCCAGTCAAAAGAACAAAGCTTTTTGTTCAAGAGAAACACAAGCTGCTTGGTTGGGCTAGAAAGAATCTGATTCATCCTTTTGCCCATAGAAAAGGACCCAAACTAGTTTGGGTTCCTAAGACTAACCCTTGATTTCTTTTTGCAGGTCCAAGTGAAAGGGAGGAGCCAAATATGGTATACGGATGGTGGCTGCTCAAAATATATGATTGGGAACAAGGAACAGTTCTTTTTACTTGATCACCTAAAAGGAGGTAATGTCTCCTTTGGTAATGGAAAGAAAGGTGAGATCATTAGGGTTGGAAAGGTAGGCAGGACAGACTCTCATTCCATTGAGAATATCTACTTGATAGATTGCTTGAAATATAGCCTAATAACTGTGTCACAAGTGTATGATAGAGGTAACCTTATAGCTTTCACATCTACCAAATGCTTTGTAATTAACCTTATCACTGATAAGATTATTTTGCAGGAAAAAAAAGTTAACAATATTTACATTGTAGATTTGTCAACTCTTTCAGAAAATGAACTCACTTGCTTAAGTGTGTTAGTTAATGATCCTCTCTTGCGGCACAAAAGACTTGGTCATGCCAGTCTAAATCAGCTAAACAAATTAGTCTTGAAGGACTTGGTGATAAGGTTACCTAATATCAAGTTCAAGGAAGACAAAGTTTGTGAGGCATGTGCAAGGGGGAAGCTGGTAAGGTCATCCTTCAAATCCAATAAAATGGTAAGTACGTCCAAGACGTTGGAACTGGTTCATATGGATCTTTGTGGTCCAATGAGAACCATGAGCAGATGTGGAAAGAAATATGTAATGGTGCTTGTTAATGATTATTCTAGATTTACCTAGGTACTATTTCTGACATCTAAATTTGAAATGTTTATTGCTTTTGTTAGAAAAACTTAGAAACAATTAGGGAATCAACTTGCATTCATCAGGTTTGATCGTGGAACTGAATTTGAAAATGCAAAATTTACTGAATACTGTGATGAAAATGGTGTAGATCGTAACTTCTCTGCCCCTAGGACTCCTAAGTAAAATGGAGTAGTCAAAAGAAAGAACAGGACCCTTGAGGATATGGCAAGGACCATGCTTCTTTCTAGTAAATTACCTCATATCTTCTGGGTAGAGGCTATAAAAACAGCATGCTACATAATCAATAGATACATGACTAGACCTCTTGTTGAGAAAACTCCATGTGAGTTTCTTAAAGGGAGAAAACCAAACATATCCCATCTGAGGGCATTTGGTTGCAAGTACTATGTGCACAATAATGGAAAAGACTCCCTAGGTAAGTTTGACCCCAGAAGTGATGAGGGAGTATTCCTAGGATATTTTTCACATAGCAAAGCATATAAAGTGTTCAATAAAAGAGCCTTATGTGTAGAAGAATGTGTGCATGTTGTATTTGATGAAACTAACATTCTTTCTGATAGACAGGAACATGAAGATGAAGGTATTGAACTGGTAAAAGAATTGACTGAATCTACATCACAAGTCAAAGTGACATCAAAAGAAGGGACAGGAGATGGAACAGGTCCTTCTACTCAGGGCAACGTAACAGGGGGAACTAATCAGGAAGAAATTGAAACAAACTCTCTAAAAGAACGTGTTCCTCAGCAACAGAACAAATGAGAAACATCTAGCAGAAACCAGTTTGTTGTGAAATCCCACAAGTATCAAAGTTCTCATCCCGTTGAGAACATCATTACTGATCCAACATCTAGAGTCAAAACTATATCTCAACTGAAAAATCTGTGTGCATTTGATGCTTTTCTATCTCTTATTGAACCCTAAAAATTTTGTTGAGGCTTTGCAGGATGCAGATTGGGTCAATGCTATGCAGGATGAACACAACCAATTTGAAAGGAGTCAAGTCTGGCATCTAATTCCAAGACCCAAGGACAGATCATTCATTGGCACAAAATGTGTCTTCAAGAACAAGCTTGATGAAGATGGAATAGTTACAAGAAACAAGGCAAGACTGGTGGTTCAAGGCTACAGCTAAGAGGAAGGCATTGACTATGATGAGACTTTTGCTCTAGTTGCAAGATTATAGGCAATCAGACTCCTCATAGCCTTTGTAGCGCATATGCAATTCACTCTCCATTAGATGGATGTCGAAAGTGCCTTCCTGAATAGCTACCTAAAGGAAGAAGTGTTTGTGAAACAACCTTCAGGATTTGAAAGCAAGGAATGTCCTGAACATGTGTACAAGGTAGACAAAGCTCTATATGGGCTCAAGTAGACCCCACGAGCATGGTATGAACGACTATCAAAGTTCCTACTGAAGCATGGTTAGAAAAGAGGTAAAATTGACACTACCTTGTTCTTATGGGAAAAAGTTAAATACCTCCTTATTGTGCAAATATATGTTGATGACATTATATTTGGGGCCACTACTGATAGATTGAGTAAGGACTTTGCAAAGCTAATGGGGAGTGAGTTTGAAATGAGCATGATGGGTGAGCTTAGCTTCTTCTTAGGCTTGCAGATCAAACAAAGTCCAAATGGAACCATGATTCATCAGCAAAAGTACACAAAAGAACTAATCAAAAAGTTTAAAATGGAAGATTCTAAAGAAATAGATACACCTATCGCAACTACCACTAAATTAGATGTTGAAAAACCTGGTTCATCAGTTGATCAGAAGTTGTATAGGGGTATGATTGGTCCACTCTTGTATCTTACTGCCAGCAGACCTGACATTGTTTTCAGTAGGGCTTTGTGCGTTTTCAGGAAAATCCAAAAGAGTCTCAGTTGACTACTGTCAAGAGGATATTGAGATATCTGAAAGACACCACTGATTTGTGTCTTTGGTATCCAAAAGGTAGTAATTTCAATCAAGTAGGATATGATGATGCTGATTATGCAGGTTTCCTAGTGGATAGGAAGAGCATATTAGGTATGGCACACTTCCTTGGTTCATGTCTTGTGTCATGGGCTACCAAAAAGCAAAATTCAGTAGCCCTATCTACTGCTGAAGCTGAATATGTTGCTGCTACTTCTTGTTGTGCTCAATTGCTATGGATCAAATAATAGCTGGTAGATTTTGGAATTGAAGTGGGACGTATACCAATATTCTGTGATAACACTAGTGATATAAGTATGACAAAGAATCTTGTTCATCATAAAAGGACCAAGCACATAGATGTTAGACACCACTTTTTAAGAGATAACTATGAGAAGGATTAATCTCAATAGAACTATGTGCTACTAATAAACAAATAGCTGACATCTTCACTAAAGCACTAAGTAGGGAAAACCTTGAGAGGAACGGGTTGAAATTAGGGATGATTAAGATCACCCAAAAGGTCCAGTTCAGAATGCACAACGCAAAAAAACGAACGAATTTTTTTTTGGTTAGAGGTTCTGACTTTGTGTAAATAGCTAGACTGATTCTTACTCAGTCTCATATTATAATCAGAATACTCCTATGACATGTGTTTATATTGACTCACTAATCTCTTACAAGAAAATTTCTATTCTGACATTTGAGGCATGATCAACAGAAGTTCTACTTGAAGAACCTGGTTCATCAGTATATGCTCATGAGAAAGTTCAAGTATGTTTCTATTCTTTGCACAATTAGAAAGATTAGTTTTCAAATCATGAGCAGAAGTCCTATTTTCACCAAACTCCCATAAATTCTATCCGTTGAGCATTAAACCAGTTTTATTCTCCTAGAATTCTAAAGAAAATGGGATTTTTGCCTAAAAACTAGCGTCACCTATTAATCACTAAGAAACCAGAATTCTAAAGTGATTAGACTCCTGATTGACTACTGCAAAAAGGCTGCCGTTACTGCACTTAATCATAACCTTCTTTAAATACATACCACATCCTACTTTGTAGTCTATAACCGTCCTAATCTATCCCAAATTCTGTTCATCCTCTTTCTCTCCAAAATTCTAAAATTCCCAAAATTCCCCAGAAATACTTCACCATGAAAAACCCTCAAGATAATACAGGCACTCCACCACCAATATCTCCTAATACGTCCTCATCTACACCCCCTAGTGAAACCCCAAAACTTAGGTTTCGCCGGCATACAATATTGGCCAGAAAAATTGTAGCTAATGGTTATGAGAAAAGCTCTAAATGAAAAGTTGAGGGCTAGCTAGAAGAAAGAGAGCCCTGCTAAAGAATTTGACTCAAGTTCTGAGTCTGAAGCATTTATCTCTGCCGTGAAGGAGAAGAACATGGGGCTTCTGGCACTGACGAAAATCAAGAAACCCCTGGTGAGGTAAATAATTGTTTTGTATTCTATGATGTGGTAGAAAAGGTAGATAATAGTTTTGTGTTGGTTGGTTCTGTGAAAAATGTAAAGGAGGCTGAGTCTAATAGAAGGGGAAACAAAAAGAAAGATAAAGTTCTTGCAATCTGTGGAGGAGTAGAGGAGAGTGGCAACAAGTAAGGGGAAGTGGCTCCTGGGAAGCTGTTGAAGGTCCTGTTCATTTGAGTGAGCAACAAGATGGACTTGGTTTATCTATTGAAGAAACCCTAACTAACATCCTAAAGAAGGTTCGGGCCAGCTATGATCCAAAAAAGCACAAGGCTTCTTCCCAAAAGGCTCCAACTGCTTCTAAGCCAACAAAGAAAAGCAAGGTGTCATCTCTTAAGTCTACTGTCCCTTTATTACAAAAGGGAAGAGCTACTAGAAGCAGGGTTAAACAAAGTGAGGCGGAGTTGCATAAAGCATTAAAAGAAAGCATGAAAAAGAAGAAGGAGAAGGGAAAAGCGAAGGTCGTGGAAAGCTATAAGGCTGCAGAAGATAAGGAGGATCAAGAAAGAGGTACAACTGTAGAGGTTCCCACTCCCAAAACAAAAAGATCCAAGACTTCTTCAAATAAGTCTTCAGAACCTATATCTACTGAACCATCCTTAGCCAAAAGAACCAGGTCTGCACTGAAAGGGAAACATGTAAAGTTACCGAAGAAGAAGAAGAAGAAGAAGAATGGAGTGGAGAGGAAGAAGAGGAGGAGTCTGAGAAAGAACTTGATAGATTTGCCATATTTGGCAGGAGAAAGATTTTGGAAGGAAGGTTATTGAAATACCTGGAGGAGTCAGGTATGATAAGATAGCTGGATGCCCTGGATGTATAAGGGTAGAAGGACATGGTCCTTCAAATGGATGGGAGGCTGGCCAGGAAGGAGCTGATTGAGTTCATGGCCAATGCCACTGTTAAAAATGGGATAGTCACCAGCTTGGTGAGAGGAATAAAGGTGCAGTTTGATGCACCTAAATTGGGCAAGATTCTGAACATACCTAGTGAGGGTTATGATGACTATACCAAGCAGAGGTGGCCTTGTCTAGATTCCTACTGCTTTCCAAATCACCAGAAATTTTTGTGATACAAAATCTGCTGAAGAAGTGCCCAAGACAAAGTTTGTGCAAAAGAGTGAGATGAAGCTTGAGCACAAGGTGCTATTTGAGTTTATGAACAAATGCTTGCCGCCCAAGCAGGAGAGAAAGCATACTGCCAACTATATATACTTGGTTCTTATGGAATGTGTTCTGAGAGGAATACAGATTAACTGGCCTGCTTTCATTGTCAAGCTGCTGGATAGGGTCATCAATGGTTCCAAGGCTCATGCTACTCCATATGGGTTTATACTGACGAGTGTTCTGGATAGGCTGAATGTTCCTCTAAAAAATGGGAGATGGCTTCCAACAAGGAGAATTTTGGTATCAAAACTCTGCAGGCTTGTGACTATCTCCTCGGTGTAGCCCCAGTAGAACCTGGTTCATCTCTAATAACTCATGTGAACAGCAAGGTTAGGGCCTTGGTTCAAGAATGTGTATCAAAAGATGCTAAAATTGCTAGGCTCTAGGCTCGTGTTGGTGAACTAGAAAATGAGAGAAATGGCCTTAAAGCTAAGCTAGCAAAGGAAACGGAAAAGAGTGAAGGGACGCTTCAGACTATGCTCAATCTTCTCCAATCCTATCCTCTAGTTCCTCCAAGCCTTAGGTCTTCCAGTTCCTGTCTTTGAACCAATCTAGAATCCCCCAGTGACCTACATTGAGGACTTCTCTTTGTTTTTGTTGCTCATGGTTTGATGTTTTTCTCTCTTTTTGTAGTTTGATTTGTAGAAACATTTCCTAATAAATGACAATTTGATTTTTCTCTTGTTCTATGAAGATTTTGATCTTAATAGTTAATTTTTGTCAAGTTGATTATTGATTAACTGAACCATGTTTTCACTTGCATTTGCCCTTATGGCCATGAGTAATGATTAAAATCTGGGATTCACATTATATGCAACTTTTCGGTGATGCCAAAAGATGGAAGTGATATTGTGCTTTACTTTGTATTCTGAAATAAAGTAATATTTATAACCATGATATTTATAACCTAATTAAACCCGGTCCTTAATGATAAGTTAAGATTTCTAAGTTAAAGTGTTGATAATTAAGCTGAGTTCCACATGTTATCAAATCAGTAAAAGCACAGAGTTTGTCATCATTAAAAAGGGGGAATTTATTTGCCCAACTGCATATGAAGTTTTGAAGATTGACAAATGAATTCAGTCATGGACCAGGTCTATCATGTGAGACATAATGGTTATCTACTTATACATGTGAGATGCACGTGAAGAAGATAAGTCTCAAGTATCAAGCAGCAATATCTTCTGAACTGATCGATAAGGTCGCAAAAAGGATGAGGATGAAGTCTCCTTATGAGAAGATAACTTAATCCGAATCAAAGATAAGGGTTGGAGTTTGTATTTTTCTAGGACTCAAATTTGACAAAGGATCAGCAATTGAGTCTCAATCAAACTCTAATTAGTAACTCATTAAATAATAACGATTATTCTCTTTTACAGGCATTGCACAAAAGCAGAAGTGAAACTAAATTGACAGAAAAAGAGCTAGGCAATTTTGCAAGAAATTTATGTGAGATTTAAGTGTGCACTCCTGAAGCTACTTGAACGAGATAGAAGAACCAGTTCCATTGTGTTTATTCTTATTCTAGTTCAATTGTAGTAGGTGGTTTAAAATTGGACCTTTCCAGTTTTCATAGAAGCAATTTTATTAGATACTTCGAGTATTCAAGTTCGAGGTAAATTGAAAGTATCGCAACAGTTGAGGTTGTGTGCCACACTAGGATTAGAGTTAATCCTTAGGTTTACAAGAGTTTTGTAAATGCTGTTTTGGCTCATTTATTTTGGTGGATGTTTGGGAAAATCCTACTGAGTAGTAGGTCGTGGTTTTTTCACCTTTTGAGCTAGGCGTTTTCCATGTAAAAATCTCTGTGTTCTTTATTTTATGTACTTTTAATTCCACAACAGTAGTAGTTAGAACACCTAGAAGAACCAGGTTCTTCCTGATTGAAAAAATAAATAAAACAGAGATCACCCCCCCCCCCCCATTTGTGTGGTATTGGCGTTTGGAACATCACATATACTACAACATTAGCAACTCATTGTACCAGGTCCATAAGCTATAAAATATTATGGTCCACAATAATGTCTCATTAAGACTTATCCTGTAATATCTCAAAACAATAATGTGTACACCATTATGAGAAACATGAATCATTAATGTATATTAGAAATATATAAATGAGCTTAGAGTGTCAAAACATCGTAAATACATCAGTCATAAATACAGTCAAGACCTATTTTATGTACATGTTCTTTAAATATTTTCGGCTGTAAACCTTTCGTTAACGGATCTGCAATCATAGGAGCAGTTCTAATATGCTCAAGTGACGCTCTTTGATTCTGTACTTCCTCCTTGGTAGCAAAGTACTTTAATTCCGTATGTTTGGTACCTTTGGAGTACTTATCGTTCTTAGAGAAGAATACTACAACAGAATTATCATAGTAATTTCTCAGCGGCTTGGTAATGGTGTCGACAACCCCATGTCCTTAATAAATTTATACTGCTATAATGCATGAATTGTGGCTTTAAAACATACCACAAATTCTGATTCCAGCGTGCATGTAGCAATGACAGACTATTTGGAACTATTCTAAGATATTTCTCCTTTAGCTAATTGGAACAAATAACCAAACATTCTAGTGTCAATACATCCAGCAAATCTGAATCCGAGTATCCAACAACTTCCAACTACTTGGACCTCTTATACATAAGAATATAGTCCTTCGTTCCTTTCAGGTACCTCAAAACTTTCTTTGAAACTCTCCAATGATCAATCCCTGGGTTACTCCAATATCTTGCCAACATTCCGACCGGAAAACTAATATCCAATCTTGTGCAAGTTTGAGCATACATCAGACTACCAACAATTTAAGAGTAAGGAATTAGTTCCATTTCCTATCGTTCTACATCGTTCTTAGGGAATTATATGAGACTAAATTTGTCCCTTTTTTGAATTGGGATAATTCCTGCTAAACAATTGTTCATATTAAATCTTTCTAGAATTCTTTCGATATAGCCTTTCCGATACAATCCCAATAATTCTTGTGATCTATCACAGAATATTTCTATTACTATCACATAGGATGCCTCACCCATATCTTTCATTTCAAAATTCTTAGAGAGAAAATTTTAATCTCATGTAATATGCCTAAATCATGAGCAGCAAGTAGAATATCATCAACATATAGGACTAAATATATAAACCTACTCGCACTGATCTTTTGGTATATATACCCATCGACGGTATTTTCCTCAAATCCAAAAGATGTTTTGGTTTCATTAAACTTTATATACCATTGTCATGAGGCTTGTTTAAGTCCATATATTGACTTTTTCAGAGTACACACCATTTGACCTTTTCCTTTAGTTTCAAAACCCTCTGGTTGGTCCATATAAACTTCCTCATCAAGATCTCCATCAAGAAAGGCAGTGTTCACATCCATTTGATATAACACTAAATCATAATGAGCCCAAAGCCATAATAACTCTTAACGAGTCTTTCTTTAAGACCGGCAAAAAGGTCACTTTATAATCAACGCATCATTTTTGAGTATAACCCTTGGCAACAAGTCTGGCTTTGTATCGTTCAATATTGCCATTTGAATCGCGTTTGGTCTTTAAGACTCATCTACACCCGATTCTTTTTGAACTTTCTGGCATTTCAACAAGATTCAAGACTTTATTATATTCCATGGATTTTAACTCTTCCTTCGTGGTATCAATTCATTTTTCAGATTCATTACTTTCTGTGGCTTGTGAAAATGAAATCGGAACCTTATCAAGACCAATGTCAAAATCTGACTCTTCCAAATAAACCACATAGTCATCCGAAATAGCCGATTTTTCTAACTCTTTGAGATTTTCTTAATGGCATTTCTTGTGTTTCATTTGTTTCAGATATTTGTGAGTTAGTTTCTTCATGAAGTGTTTCATCCAAATGTTGCTCAGTGTTGTCAAAGTTTTCTTCAATAATTGGAATAATAATTGGTATTTGTGTAGAAGTAGGCACATTTCTGAGTAATAAAATATTGACCCTCACCTCTTTAATTTCAACACTTTGCTTTTCAACACTCTCAATGCATCTTGCATTACCGGTTTCAACAATTCTCGAACTACGATTTGGATAGTAAAATACATACTCTTTACATTTCTATAGGTAACCAATAAAGTAATCACTTACTGTTCGAGAATCTAATTTTCTTTCTTGTGGATTATGGACTCTAGCTTCCGCTGGGCAACCCCATACATGTAGGTGCCTTATACTAGGTTTCCTTCATGTCCACAATTCAAAAGGGGTCTTTGGAAACACCTTACTAGGAACAACAACAACAACAACAACTACCCAGTATACTCCCACCAGGTGGGGTCTGGGGAAGGTAATATGTAGACAGCCTTACCCCTACCCAAAAGGGCAGAGAGGCTGCTTCCAAGCGACCCTCGGTGCATAGGACAGAATGAAGATCTGCATTGGAAAACAAAGATAGAGTTAGGAACCAAGACAAGACAAAACACAATAACAAAACAAAGCATAAGTAATCCTGCAGAAATAACGTAAATGATTATGTAAACATAAGAAACATAAATACCGTCGCATGCGACAATAACAAGCGACAACTATCATATTACCACCCAAGAGGGGACCTACGCTAAAACACTAGTCATCTACGGGTAACCCTACTATCCCACACCCAACCCCGGGTGGGGCGAACGAAGGACTCTAAGAGCCCCTAGCCTGCAACCCTGATTCTAGACCTCCAGACTCCCCTATCAAGGGTCAAGTCCTCGGTAACCTGCATACTAGTCATGTCCTGCCTAATCACCTCTCCCCAATGCTTCCTAGGCCTCCCTCTACCCCACCGACCACCAACAATCTCCAGCCGCTCGCAGCTCCTCACCGGGGCATCGGGACCCCTCCTCCGTACATGCCCGAACCACCTCAGCCTCGCTTCCCGCATCTTCTCGTCCACCGGGGCCACCTCTACCTTCTGTCGAATAACTTCATTCTTAATCTTATCTAGCCTGGTGTGCCCACACATCCACCTAAGCATCCTCATCTCAGCAACCTTCATTCTCTGAACATGGGAGTTCTTCACGGGCCAGCACTCTGCCCCATACAACATCGCAGGTCTAACCACGGCTCTGTAGAATTTCCCCTTGAGTTTGTGTGGAATTTTCTTGTCACACAGGACCCCAGAAGCAAGCCTCCACTTCGACCACCCTGCTCCTATCCGATGGGTGACGTCCCCGTCAATCTCTCCGTTCCCCTGAATCACAGACCCAAGATATCGGACACTGTCCCTCTTGGCGATGGCCTGAGAACCAAGCATCACATCCCTGCCCACCCCACTCGGCTCGTCGCTGAACTTGCACTCCAGATATTCTGTCTTAGATCTGCTTATTTTGAAACCTTTAGACTAGAGGTCTGTCTCCATACCTCTAACCTTTCACTAACACTGGCGCTCGTCTCGTCTATCAATATTATATCATCAGCAAAGAGCATACACCAAGGCACATCCCCTTGGATATGACGGGTTAGAGCATCTATCACTAAGGCGAACAACGGGCTCAGCGCCGATCCTTGATGGAGCCCCATTACCACAGGAAAATGGTGTGAATCGCCACCCACCGTCCTCACCCTAGTCTTAGCCCCATCGTACATGTCCTTGATAACTCTGATATAGGCTTCTGGCACACTCTTCGCCTCCAAGCACCTCCATAGCACCTCCCTCGGGACCTTGTCATACGCCTTCTCCAAGTCGATAAGCACCTAGGAACCCTGTTTAATAAATATATTGAGGTTTTAAGAGCATACATCCACAATGATTTTTGTAATGAGGAATTACTTATCATCCTCTTAAGCATACCATAGTGTTCGATTAAGCCTTTCTGCAATACCATTTTGTTGAGGTGTTCCTGGCATAGTATATTGTGCACATATGCCACGTTCTTCGAGGAACTTTGCAAATGGACCTGGACATTGTCCTGAATCATTATATTTTCGATAATACTCACCACCTCTATCTGACCTAATGATTTTAACATTTTTTATCTTATTGTCTTTCAACCTCATTAACAAACACCTTGAGAGCATCTGTTACTTGAGATTTTTCTTTCATCAAATAGATGTATCCATAATGTGAAAAATCATCGATAAAAGTGATAAAATATTTCTCTACACAAAAATATGGAACAGCAAAGGGTCCACGAATATCGGTGTGTATAATTTCAAGAAGTTGGGTGCTTCTTGTGGCACCTTTCTTACTATGCTTGATTTGCTTTCCCCTAATACAATCAAAACATATAGTAGGATCAGTAAAATTTAGATTAGGAAGAATATCATTATTTTCTAATCTTTCTAACCTTTCTTTGGATATATGACCCAAACGTATATGCCACAAATAAGTAGAACTTTCATCTAGTGAACTATATTTAACTGCAACATTATGTTGAACTGTAAGAAAGGATTCAAAAAAACCAATATCGAGTTTCAATTTATATAAGCCATCACTAAGAAAATCAAAAACATGAAAAATAGCATTCTTATATAAATTGAAACATCTATTTCCAAACAAAAATCAAATCCAGAAACATCATGTCTTGAAAGAGAAATTAAATTCTAGAAACTTAAGGTACATAAAGAATTTGTAACAGATCAAGGTGACGTCCAGTCTCCATGATCAAATGATAAGTCCCTAGGGCTTCAATTGGACCCTTTATATGATTTTCCATGAACGATAAATCCTTATTTGGATTTGTAGTTTGGATCGTAAGGAATCCCTACAACATAGTAGAAACATGAGAAGTTGCAGCAGAATCAAGCTACCAAGTATTATTAGGAACTTCTACAGAATTTGATTCGAAACATACAAAAGAACTAATTGTATCTTTCTTTTTGAACCTAGCTTTACGTTTCAAGCAATATTTCCGATAGTGTCCTTCCTAGTTACAGAAACAACACGTATATACCTTATGTTCTTTATTAGCATCCTGTTGAGTTTTAGCAGGTGCTTTCTTTTTCTTGAACTTGATGGCCTTCACTTTAAGTGCTTTACCAGCTCTTTGACCCACAAGGTTAATTTAATGATTCCCTTGTTTCTTAAGTCTTGACTCCTCCTGAGTAAGCATACGTGACAATTCACCAATATTTCTATTATCCTTAATAGTGTTATTGTTAATTAAAAAAGGTCCATACTCATGAGGTAACAAGTTCAAAATAATCTGAACCAAGAAGGAGTCATCCACTTTCATTCCCAAGGTCTGAAGTCTTGCAGTAATGTTAGTCATATCGATGATATAATTTTGCACACTACGCTACCCATCAAACTTCATGGTCGTGAGTTCATCCATTAGTGCACCAGCGAGAGGCTTATCTGTAGAACAAAAACGTTTTTCCACAAAGTTCAGGTATTCGCTGGCACTTTCTGTTTGTGGAATAGTACTCTTAATATTGTTGGCACTATTCATTCGCATAAATATAATGCTTAGCCTATTAGAGTGTTCTCATGCTTTATAGAAAGATTTCTCATCTGCATTACTTGAATCAGTAATGGCAAGGGGCTTATTATTCAGCAGAGCCAAGTCAAGATCCATTGCACCTAAGTGAAACTAGACTTGTTCACGTCATTCAGAGAAGTTCAATCCATTAAACACATAAACAGATGAAGCAAGCGAATGAAAAAGAATACCTTCAAAATAGATAATACATGCTCACAAATCAATATGAATACAATAAAACAGTTAAGGCATATCGCAATTCTCATTTGGATAAATGTTATGACACACTATCATAATTTAAGTGTCATTTAGTCGTTAAAAGGTAATTAAATATTTTTAACCAAATATATCTGCCATCTTTGGACAGACAATATATATTTGACTAAGTGTATTAATTTACCTCATCATATTCACTATTCATAGAATAATTGATTCACCTTTGGGTAAATTTTTAAGTTCTAGCAATAGTGAAACTTAATTTATCCACTAAATTTTAACTATAGGTATTTTATTAATTTCATGGATAAACTATAATTTTATGTATGCATATTTTCATTAAAAAATAGTTTGACAAACTATATTATATAAGTACACATACAAAATAGAGATCATAATATTTTATGCATGTGAATACTTTAATAATATAAATTGGTCATTTTGGTGACTAACAAACTATATACACACTAATTACATACATAAAATAAACAATAAATAGTTTCACCAACCTAATATCCCGGAACATATTACTATACAACCCAAGAATTTAAAAAAAAACAGAAATTTTCAAATACTTATGACATTAAGGCATCATTAACACTACTCCTGTATCATCAAATTCTTGCACATCATTATAACTGTTATCTTCTAATATCATAACTTACATAATACAAAATCTATTCAAGTACAAAGAAATAATTTTTTTTCTCTCGGTTTGTTGATGATGAAAACGTGGACCAAGTAAAGTGAGATTTTTTATGGGAAAACTTCCTACTTAAAAACTTTTATTCAAATCGAAAAAAAATTAAAAATCACACTACCTCAAAATAATCCTTGTAAGAAGTTTGTTCTAACTCCAAAGCTCAAGTTTGATGTGATTAATAAGTCCCAAAATGATTTTGATTCTTAACATATACTGTTATTGGGTTATGTCCATCAATTGCATTTATAATACGAAGTCGGAAGCATTAACAAAGGAATAATCTTACATCACAGAGAAGTCACAATACTGTAATCCATAAAGAATTATGTATAACTTTATATTCTTTTACGAAGATTATCAATTCAAATATCATGCTCTGATACCACATATAAGCATAAACTATATTTTTACCAGGATCTTGAACATGATAATCTTACATGTATTCGTCATATAAAATATACCTGAAGCGGAATTTAATATTTTGAAGCGGGAGCGTTAATCAGTAAATTGGTTTCTCGCCCCTTACCCTAGCTTTTGTTAGTGTCACCTTTAATGATAGAAGAAAGAAAATAAAATACGGTAACCCTAATGGGTAAGGAGAGGATCAAATTATAGAGATTTTCACTTAATCTGGTATGTCCATAAAATAACCAATCGGGCAGATGAGATTTTAATAATTTACTAAATATTAATTATGGGTCTTAACCTATTGGACCACATACATATAGAAAAAATAACTTACATTTAAGGGTACAAACTGGTCGACTCTAAGGGAGAAGAAGAATAGAGAATAAGGACAATTAGAAGTGAATCTTTAGTGTTGAGCAAAAGGATGAAAAAGAAATTGAGAAAATATCAAGTTTGGCCTTTTAAAGCAACAATGCCTATTGTGATGACCCAATGAGGATCATCATTTATTTATTTTCCATTCTGTACTTCTGAGGCCTTAAAACCTCCTCTCGGGTTGCCTCGATTTGCATGCACAGTTCGGGCACGTAATCGGAAAACTTAACTATGAATTCTGTGTGTAAAATGCTAAATTTTGATACTAAATTGAATAAATTTGACTTCGGTCAACATTTTTGGCAAACTGATACGGACCCGTGATTCGATGCTCCCGGAGGGTTCGCACAAAATATGGGACTTGAGCATATGCCTGAAATCGAATTCTGAGGTCCCAAGTCCAAGAAATAAATTTTTAGGTGAAATTAATTTTTGGAAATAATAAAGGAAAATGGAAACAAAATTTGATTAGAAGACTAGGGTATCATGCCCATATTTTTGTTCCGGTGCCTGGTACAAGTCTTATATATGATTGAAGAACGTTCTGTAAAGTTTGGTTGAGAACAGACATCATTTGACGTGTTTCGGACCCGAAATGAGAATTTTATGTCTTATGAAAAAATTAAGAAGGAATCATGAGCTTTGAGGCTCTATTCGATGTATATGATATTATTTGGCGATTTAATCGCACGGATAAGTTCGTAAGGTGTACTCGAGGTTGTGCTTACATTTTGTTTGGATCCCCGAGGGCTCGGGTGAATTTCAAGTATGTTCCGAGAGGTCATAGACTTAAAAACACCAGATAGTGCAGGACAGGAAACGTTGCAGGATCCAACTCGCTCGCGGCCCGCGTATGTGCTGCGTGGTGGTTGCCTCAGTATGGTCCGCAGTGTGTACTACACGGCCAAGGTCATCCTTGCGCGGTCTGCGTGGCAAACTTCAGAGAACTAGTAGTCTTTAGTTCAATCAGCACGGACGAAGTCCTTTTTGCGCGGTCCGTGTTGAGCGCATAAGAGAGTATAAATACACGGGATTTCAGTTATTTCTCACTTTTTAGAAACCCAAAACATAAAAGGCGATTTTCTAAGCAATTTTGTCTTCGTCAAAACGATTGGTAAGTGTTTTCTAACTCATTTTCTTCACTCCTTAGCACTTTTTAACATAAATTTAACGTGAAATCAAAGATTTCAATGGGGAAATTTGGTATATTGGGTAGGACCTAAGGTTTTGCAAAAATTAGGGGTTGGACCTCAATTCGAGGTCCGATTTCAAAACTAATCACATAATTGGATTCGTGGGGGAATGGGTAACCGGATTTTAGTTCGAACTTTGGTTTTGGAAACGTTAGCTAGAGGGGTGTTTGGTTGTTTTATCTAAATTTTTGTCTTAGCTTTAAATCGAATATTAGAATCCATGGCTTGAGATGTTATTACGAGATGTAATTGCAATGAATAGATTTGGGCCATTTGGAGTCGGATACTCGTAGCAAAGGCATGGTTTCTAGTTGATATTAGGCTGGTTCGAATTAAGTGGCTACTCTAACCTTATATGGGGGACCTTTCCCCTAGGATATATTATTTTGTAATGGAGTACCTTGTACGTGAGGTGGAGAGCCCGTACTCGAGCTAATAATTGAAAAATCTAATTTTTACTTAAGATATTGAGACTAAGTTTCTTTTGTATTTACTTTATCGTACTTGCAATAATAACTTGTGTTAGATCACAAAGACATGTTTAGTTGGTTTAACTTGCCTACTTACTTCAATTGCCTTAGCAGCGTACATGAGACATGGTAGTCTAGAACTATCTGTTCTTAGTATTGTTGTACTTCATTTATGAATATTCTCTAATTGTGGTTGCGCCTTTATATTTGGGACTACGGGTTAGATTCCCTATATATCTCCCCTACATATTTACTTTGGGACTGCGGGTTCGATTCCCGAAAAATCCCCCCTGCATATTTACTTAGGGACTGCGGGTTTGATTACCAATAGATCCCCCCTTCATATTTACTTTGGGACTGCGGGTTCGATTCCCTATAGATCCCCCATGCATATTTACATTGGGAATACGAGTTCAATTCCCGATAGATCCTCACTGCATATTTACTTTAGGACTGCGGGTTTGATTCCCGATAGGTCCCCTTGCATATTTTCTTTGGGGCTGCGAGTTCGATTCTAGATAGATCCCCCCTGTATATTTACTTTTGACTGCAGGTTCGATTGTTGATAGATCCTCTTGCATAGCTATATGGAACTACTGGGTATGTACAATTGAGACTACGGAACGATACCCCATGAGATCCTTCACATACACTCATATGATGGAATAAGGGATGGTCCGGCAGCTCCTTGGACAGATTGATGAAAATGACTATAGGATGGTATCCTGGGAGATCCTCGTTATTGGTACTGATATTGAGCCATTTTACTTTGTGTTATCTTATCCTCTATGTGCTAAATTTTTGTTTGTGTAACCTGACTTACTTCACAGTTGTATTCCATTATTTATGCTTATTTCATACTATTGTCAGCCTTATTATTATATTTTATTTCAATAGGGCCCTGAACTTCCTCGTCACTACCCAACTTAGGATAGGCTTGGCACTTACTAAGTACCGTTGTGGTGTACTCACGCCTCTTCTGCGCATATTTTTCATGTGAAAACCCACGTACTTCATCTCAAGCGCACTATCCTTGAGGCCAGGAGAGCTACGGAGACGTTTAGGTACTTCTGCAGCATCCGCAGACCAATGAGTCTCCTTCTTTACTCTATCTGTAGTATTTACACTTCTTCCATACATTTGCTTTAGATATTCTGGAGTTAGAGCCATGTATTACTATTCGTTAGCTTGATTTCCCATGAGTTTCCGATTTTTGGGATGAGATTGTAGACTTCCGCGTTTTATTTTTGAGTTGTATATGCCAAGTGGCCCTTATATACCGTTTTCTTCTAGTTTTACTTAATTTAATTAAAATGTTCCGCAAGTTATCTTAAATTTCCGCATTGTTAGGCTTACCTAGTTATAGGAACTATGTGCCATCACGACATGTTCATGGAGGGTGAACTGGGGTCGTGAGAAGTTGGTATCAGAACTCTAGGTTAATAGGAGTCACGGAACTCAAGCCGGTTAATTAGAGTCTTGTTGATCGGCACAGAGACGTATGTACTTATCTACGAGAGGCTATGTAACTGTTGAGGAAAAATATTCACTTCATTGATTTCCTTGTTGTGCGATATTTTTGATATTGGATCTAAACTTCTGTCTCTATTCTCTCACAGATGGTGAGGCTATGCGCTACTCGGGATAATCAAGCACCCGTGCCCCCTACTGTAGCCGTCACAGGCCGGGACTGGGGTAGAGATCGAGGACGCGCACGTGGTGCAACCAAAGCACCCGCGCGAGCTATCGCCGAGGCACCATAAGTAGATGCAGCCGGAGTTCAGGCACTTGACACGCCTGCTACTACTACTCCCGCCCTTGAGGAGACTTTGGCACAGTTCCTATGTGTGTTTGGAACATTGATTCAGGCATGATTGATTGAAGTTGTACCGACTATTTCACAGGTTGGGGGAGGGACTCAAACTCCTGCCGCCCCCACTCCAGAGCAGCGAGTTCCCATTGGTCATGTTCCAGATGTCATGGCGACACAGCCTGTGGTCCCAGTTGAGCGGGTGTGAGGACCTGTTACCGAGTAAGAGACAGGTAGATCCAGGAGGGAGAGGACAGATGAATTCAGGAGGGAGAATATGGAGGACTGAGTGGGCTTCGCGGATTGGGGAGACCTACTGGTCCTTATTTTGGAGGAGAAGTACGGCATGGTAGAGGTTTTGTGGGTCAGCCAGCTTAGTTTGCATCCCAGATTTCACACATGGCTTCATGTGTTCAGGGGTTTCGGAGTACTCGTACCCCACAAGTTCCACTGCCGCATCAGCCGCGAGGTTGCTTCGAGTGTGGTGACATATGCCACGTACTGAGGTATAGCCCCAAACTTAGGAGGAGTGAATCTTAACAGACTGCTCGGCCACACCCGCAGAGTTCCAAAGCCACCGCTATAGCTCTAGTTGCTACCCCACCTACCTGAACCGAGGCTATTGCCTTCATTCTATCATCACCGGTGTTTTTCATGGTTTATTATAGAGGTGTACCAATTCTCTTCGATCTAGGCTTCGCTTATTCTTATGTGTCTTCTTACTTTGCTACGTATTTGGGTGTACCTCGGGATTCTTTGAGTGCCCATGTTTATGTTTGTACTCCTGTGGGGGATTCCCTTGTTGTGGACCACATTCATCGGTCATGTTAGTTACTATTTGTGGTTTTGAGCAGGGCAGATAACATCATATTATTGCACATCCTGGGCTGAAATATCGCCAATCTATCTGAAGGCGTCATAGGCGAAAGGCATTATCCTCATAGTCGGAAGATACCGGCCGAAGGATCTCTCAAACTTGCATATCATTATTCAACGGTGTCATGGTTCAAAGGCACCATTTTCATGGCCCGAGAACACCATTTTATGGCTTGCAAACCACTCACTAAACAATGCATGGCCCAAGATGTCATCTTTAACCGTCTGAAGACAACTTTCATGGTCCAAAGGAAATTTGCATCATGCTTAAATTTTCACAACTACATTTGTAGTATCTTTGATCTGCATGTAACAAGTAATCAACCGCTATCCTAACATGAGCAATCTCGATCAAGTTCCCTCCAATCATCCCGAGCCTTAACCGTTTACCATAGTCATTATCGCATCGCGTGTCTGTTCTTGCAATAATCTCATCGGCATACTCCGCAGCTGAATCCAGAACTACACATGGCCTGATTCTTGTAAAACAATTGATATGTAGGCAACTCAAAAATCAGATTCTAGCCTCCGTATTTCAAAACATCCCGTCTGATCAAAATTGGTCATCATTTTACCTGAAAACGTTTTCATATTTCCCAGGTAAAGAGGGGCAACTGTTGATACCCAATTTTTCCCTATATATTTTCAATATGCGTAAATAATTTCAGAATAGCACATGGATGAAAATAAAAGCACGCACAATTTCTTTTTGCAAATTTTCAATAATTTAGGAATTTAAATTGATTTATTTCATCCCCTTTTATTCATAAAATCCCCAATAATATTTTTCAAATTATTGTTATGATTATTTAGTTATTTAATTTTTATATTTATGCCAAAATTAGGTTAATATATTTTTTATGCTTTTTAAAAATTGTTTGTTATTTTAAGCTAAATTGTATTTAATTGCAATATTAGCCCATTTAAAGTATAATTACATTTTATATGCGTAAAATTGGTTCCTATATTTTTAAAATGATAAATATATATTTTTAATCATTTTGGTAGATAAAACTATTTTCCAATAATTGTTTATTATTTATTATAAATTTAATAGGAAAAATTAGCTATTTAAATTATAGCTAGATTTACATTTCAATTACAAACTAAATTGAACCCAACCCTAGTCCAGATTCCTATTAAAATACTTGACCCAGACCCTATACACACTTACCCAGATCAACGGCCCATATGATTCTTTTCCTTTTTTTTATTCAAACGACCCCTAACCCTAGCCTCATTTTCAAACCACGTCGCCTCTGTATTCTCTCATCTCTCAACCACTTAGCCTTACCTTGGCTCCTCTCACCCGCTGACCTCCTTCTCTGGTCCTCCATAGTGACCACCCTTCAACCTCTAAGCCTCTAGTGGCTCCTCCATTTCCATGCTCATCTTCTCTGAGACCTTCAAGGGCCCTAGGCCACGCAGACTTGTATCTGCAGTTTGCTGTTTGGGCTGTTCTTGGTTATTCCGGTGTGGTTTCGAGTAAGATCACACTGTATTTATTATGCGCTTTGAGTTTCTAAATAGGTTATTTCATCTCTACTGGGGTTTCTTATGAAACCCTAACTTTTCTCTTACAACTCCTAGATTAGTACGATTTTTAAACGATTTGGGTCTGATCTTTTGGTTTTACACTGTTATTAAATCTCTTTTACAAGAATTATTGATTTCTAGTTGTTTTCAGCTTCTTCTAAAGTTAGGGATTTTCAAAACTTCTTCTACACTTTGTTTAAGTCGATTATTTATGTTTTAACTTCTATCATTTGCATATCTCGACTGATTCTGTGTTTTTACTGCTTTTTCAACTCGCATATGTTAGAATCCCTAATATTTCAAGATTTTTTTGTTTGGTTTTGTGAGTTAGCATGACTACTCGATCCTAGTGGAATTTCTGTTGTTACCGTGCTTCGAATATGTACTTACTGAGTTCTTAGCCTAACTTATACCACCTCTATGTGATTATATTCATCTTCATTGTTCAAGAATTGTTTCTTTCTATCGATGTTGTTGACCCTACCTATTTGCTACGTCTCGTTGCTTTTACTCTATTTTTATGTGAGTATTGAATAATAACTTTCTCTTGAGTAATTCTGGATTCCTTATTTTATGGTTTACTGAAAGATATTCTTTTTAAACCCTAATTTTCTACCTTGTCTATTTAAATTAACTGATTATCCTAACTTATTTGCTGTGGTACTTTATTCTTACTGAAATATTTCCTTAATGGGAATTTTCTGAACTTAGCCCTAATTGTCTACCCTATACTTACTGAATTTGAATATTTCTTTATTATTCGTACACTGATTTACTTCCTTATTTATCACTTTTTCTTACCGTTTCAGTTAATTTACTTAACTTAGGACGAGTATTCACCTTGATTTCCTGACTGATTGATTCTGAGTTCCTTAATTACTAATGGACTTCAATTTTTACCTTATTTGTTACCTTCTTTCAAATTATAAATAACTTAGTCTTTCATTAACACAACACGAACACTCTTGGCTCACAAACTATCTCTCACACTTTAAACGTGCTACTCTTTTTTGTGCTACTTGCTACCACTCCAAGTTAGCCGGCTGAAAGCCAAGGCTAACCATTGTGTTATCCAATTCTTTCACTCCGCTTATTGTCCTCTTTACGACCATGTTCTACTTTTAATTCAAAGTTCCAACAACATTCTGATTTTGTTATTGTTTCAGTTCATCCTGTTTTTTTAGTTTGCTTCTATTTGTGGTTTTGTTTTGAAACTTGTAGTTGATGTTTCATTATTAGCATGTTATATACTTCCCTTCCTTATGATCAGTATATTATCCCTCTGTGTTGTTTTCTAAATATGTCTGCGTCAATTATTTCTTCCTATTATGTATTTACCACCTTTTACCCCCAAATCCCTATCACCCTTGTATGCACATTTATTCTTTATGTCTGGTTCTGTGACTATTCCTGGTCAGTTGTTTCTGAGCATGTATATACCAATTCTTAGACCTTTTCTTGATTATGTGTTTACAATCAAGTGTTCTATGTATCCCCAAACCCCTTGACACTTGTTTGTGAGTACTGAACTTGCTTTGGTTCTTGACTACTGGCTGTGTATGAACCAGTCCTAAGGTGTTGTGTTTGGACTTCTGTTCCTTTCTTCAATCTCCTTTCAAACAGTCTCTGTGGTTTTACTAAATCACTTTCAAATAAAATTACTTTTTATTTGAAATCATGCTCGTAGGAATTTACATTTAAATTTGATTGCTTTACCAAGTAAAAATCACGCTCATAGAACTTTACATTTAAATTTGATTGGTTTACCAAGTAGAAATCATGCGCATAGGACTTTACGTTAAAATCTAATTGCTTTACTAAGTAGAAATCATGCTCATAGGACTTTATGTTTAAATCTGAACGCTTTACCTGGTAGAAATCATGTTTATATGTTTCAAGTAACTTAGTAATATAAATCATGTCTGCAAGTCTTATAATTAGCTAAACAAATAAATGGCATGCCTATAGGATGTAATTTAACCTAGATTCTGCTATAACAAGTGTTATGTACGTTTCCATGCCTACAAGTCTTTAAAATTAGTATTAAACTTAGATATCATGCCTAAAGGGAGCCATACTCGAAATTCTACCTGTCAACCCAAATAGCCTAAATCATTCAACTTAGTCCACGCTTAGTTCACTTCTGAATTGGTTTAATTAAGTAGTTTGTATTTCCTAAAACAAGTTCTTTAAAACTGCGTCAGTTTATCAATTTAAGGCTGCTTTTTAGGCCGGGCCCGGGCCTAGTGGGATTAAATGGGCCGGTTCTGGCGATCTTGGGCTTGTGGCAGGCCGGCCTGGGCGGTCCGGGCCAAACGGTCCCGGTCTTCACGGTCCTAATGGGTGGAACCTTCCCATGGTGGTCTAAAGCCCACATGGTCCCGGACTAAATGGGTCGGGCTCGTGGGCCTATACGGGCCTAACGGGCTTTTTCATTCCGGGCTATTTTTTTTATTTTTTTATCTAAGACACTTTCTTGTAAACTATATATATAACGTAGAGTATATATATTTAATATATATGTATATATCCATATAAATATATATAATATATATTCTCTACGTTTTATATATATATATATATATATATATATATATATATATATATATATATATATATCTCTATATATATATATATATATATATATATATATATATATATATATGTATGTATAAGGGTGTATTATGTGTATATATTAGTATATATTGCCTATATATATGTATATATATTATATAAGAGTATATTATGTATAGAATATATGTTAGAATATGTATATATATACATACTACATATATGTGTATTTGTATGTTAGTATATATAGTATGTTATGTATATATATATATATATTTATATAATATATATATATATATTATATTAGTGTATATATATAGTATATATTGTATATATTATGTTATGTGTGTGTGTATATATATATATAGTGTATATAGTATGTTAGTATATATATATATATATATATATATATATATATATATATATATATATATATATATATATACATACATACATATATATATATAGTGTGTAATATATATATATATAGTATGTTATGTATATATATTATAGCTCATAAAGAATTGCAAGTTAAAGACCAAAAAGATATTGCAAAGAGATATTCAAGGGAATGTCTTATAATTTTTATTATCAAAAATGGCGTATCTTTCTTAGTCTTCATCCCCCCAATGGAATGAGCACAACAAGGTGCTAATACCACCATTAAAAGGAAAAAAACTAAAGAAGATGTGCCAAAGTACAAGTTACACCATAGTTTACATTGTATCTCTAACAAATCTCATAAATGCTTCAAGGTTTGGAGGAGGTTCAATTGGTGGTGGCAGAAAAGAAGCTTCTTTATAACCTCTTTCGGGCAAAGCAGCATCCTCCGCAAGTTCCGCTATCATTTCTTCATAAGCGTCGTCTATCTCTGGTTGTGATTGTGCAAGTCAAAAGTTTCTTCTTTCTGCGCGGATCCAATCTCTGAATAGTACATATTTTTCCAAGCTCTCCCTCATAGATGCTCTATGATCACATATTTGAAGTCTTGCTTGACTGAAAGCGCTCTCTGATGCAACTGTTGAAGCTTGAATAGATAAAATATCCCGAGCCATCCTTGCAAGAACAAGAAAATATTTTTCCCTTGCCTTCCACCATTCCGAAAGATCAAAGTTGCCATCTGGATTCTACTTTTCAAGTCCCTGCGACAAGTAAACTTTAAGCTCATTTAGATATGAAGTCTCATCAAATTTATCACCTTGATAACCCTTGAACTCCGTCCAAGATTTAAGTGCTTTTAGGCCCATAGCCTTTTAGACGATTGTGTACTAGACGAAGTAGGGGTTGGAACATGTGGCCTATCATGATCTAAGGCAAGTTGATAGTATTATAGATTGTTTGAACATTTATTTTAATTGAGGGTTTTGCATTTCCTAGTGTGCAAATTCCTCATGTGAAAGATCTAAACTCTTATAAATATTTGAGTACCAAAAGGGAGGACCTCCTAATTTCACTGTAGGGTTTAACATTGCAGCAACACCATAAATAGGGGGGACAGGGACAAATATTATTTAAACTTTTCTTTCATTTTATTTATAGCAAGTTTATAAATTTTCCCACCCTCCGAAAATTCAACAAACAAATCACATAGTGCTTCAATATAAACTAAACAGTTTGAAATAGTTGGATAATATTGCCAAGGAAATGCATTTGTAGCAATTTGAAAATGTTTTAAAAAATCTATTAGAATTTTAACATTCGTCCAATCTTGATTTGTAAGGATTTCATCATTATCCTCACCACCAACGCGAGAATTAAACGTTGCATTAATTGGGTTTCTATATTCATATGCAACGACTAAAATTTCGTACATATAATTCCATCTAGATGGACAAGGTTTAGGAACCTTTCTTTCTCTAATGGCATATTCATCACATTTTTTAAAATACTCTTTAACTCTACTTCTACGGTTTGAATAAAAAAGCCAATTAAGAGCCATTATAACCTTTTCAATTTCTAAATTTAAAATTCTCATTCCAACCAACAATTAAATGGTAAATATGACAAATACATCTCACATGGAAACAATTACTAAATGCAGGATTCAATGTTGTTGTAAGTATGCCTATAGAACTAGTGTTACTAGAAGCATTATCCATAGAAATTGCCATTATTTTATCTCTAACGCAAAAATATCTACAAATATATGTAACACTATTAGCAAAAAATTTACCTGTGTGCCGTGAATTAATTATTGTATAAGCAATAATGCGTCTTTGCATTATCCACTCCTCATCTATCCAATGACTAGTAATGGTTAGATAATCATAGTCATTACTACTTATACCAATATCAGTAGTAATAGAAATTCGATTTGTTATAAGAGTAAACAAATAGCGCAAATATTGTTCATATTCATGTTTATATTTGTAAATATCGCTCTTAACTATTGCGCGAGGCCAACCTTTGTAAGTAGGATTAAAAATTCTTCTAATATCTTGCACAAAATAAGGGTTTGATAGAAAACTAAAGGCTAAGCACATAACGGTAACCATCTTTGCTAATTCTTAATGATCTCTGTTAAGATGGTAATATAAAATACCACCGGTCATAGTGTTAATTCCTGGTTGAACTAGATTTGAACCAGTACTAGGGTTAACCGCAATATCTACACTTGTCCCCTCTTACTGCGCTTTAATTTGTAAATATTTTGCTTTATCTGTAGGGTGTGTTTTTATGTGCCTAGCCAAACTACCCGTACTACAACGGTCTCCAGTATATTTATGCGCTAGCAATTTCCCACAAGTTTTACACTTAGCCCTACTTCGTTCTCTTACTTGAGTAAAAAAATGCCAAATAATTGACGTTTCGGGGTGTTTAGAAGGTTGTCTATTAAATGTAGGGGTTTCTATAGGCGGGTCGGGCGGCGCATCAGTTGGGTTATTAACATGACTAGTAGGTGTATCATCTAAATCCGGTTGGGTTTCATCTACATCCTCATTTTCCTTATCATTTTCTAAGATTGTTTGATTTGGATAAAGAGCATTCATTATTTCTTCATTTAATTGATCACCCGGTGCAACATTATTGCAAAATTAACTATAAGAAAATTGAAAACAAGGGTTATCTCTATCAAGAATAATAGGAGCAGCAGGACGGGTAAATGAAGAAGGTCGGGGAACCGGGGGGAGGGTAGTAGGTTGGCCACTACTTTCACCATTTTTAGCTTTTCCCTTACCACAAAACAATTTTTTCAAAGAAAATGCCATATTAATTACAATTATGCAAACTAAAACACACAAAAATATATTCTTAGAACATAAGAGTTGGAACGAGTTTACCGAATTGCCAAACAACTTCTTGAATATTGCAAATAGTTGAAGACTTGAATACTTCAATTCACCAACTTCACAATTTTCACGAAATTGCAATGATAAAGTAAGCAATTATAGAAGAGAAATTAGATATAGATTGAGAGAGATTGAGAGAACTTCAGAGAAATTGATGAATTGGTGAGTATGAAAGAATGAAGGGGTATTTATAGTTGAGAATTGGGAAAAAGTGTAATTATATAAAGTTTGGGGTTAAAATAATGTTCGGGGGCCAAATGGCTATTTTTTAAAGTGGCCAGCAGATAAATTTTGAAGGGCAACGACTAGATTTAAAAATCTGACCATTAGCCATTTTTTAAAGAATTTTTTTAAAAATGACCGTTGGAGCCCGTTTAGGCTCGCTAGGCGCGGTTACACAGGCCCAGGCCCGCTTGGGCTCTCCTGGGCTCACGGGCCTTGTGTATATAACCGGCCCACCATGTACTTTTGCACCGCTAGAGCCCATGCTCACCAGAATCGGCCCGTTAGGCCCGCTAAGACCGCGTCCTGGGCAGGTCCCGGGCCAGGCCCAGACCACTGTGCAACATTATTTATCATTAGACAGCATGCTCATATATATTAAAGAAGTTCGTTCAAAACTTGCTTTGTTTCACTATATAAATGTAATCATTAGTACTCCACATATAGGGAAGGCTGTAGGGGAATTTTCAAAACCTGCAACTCTCAAACTATTTCTATTGCTTCACGTTTTTCTGATCCTAACAGGCTTTAAAAAAAACCAATAGGAAACTGTTATGGCCATTACTCCTGAGTTTATAAAAATAAATTGCTTGTTTTCGGCATATTCACCTAGACATCTTGCCTTAGGATACTATCTAATAAAAACACTTAATTGTGCTTGAGTCCTGCTATTTATGTGCCTTGTTTGAGGAGGAAGCTTTGATCCTCTAATTGCTCCTTTTTATATGCTAAAAGTTCCAAGTGTTTTTGCCTGCCGCCTTAGAATTTTAACCTTTAAAACATTAGGGGTCCATGTAGAACCACCTATAAGTAGAGGTCCTAACTCCCTCCAGGACCGCAAAGAAGGGACAGGTAGCAGCACGCAATAGAGATCGATGTTCAAATACTCGCTCTGCATGACCACTAAGGGGATGGGAATGTTAAAAATGGGATATGATGACTACTCGCTAATTTCATGCGTAGCCTCATCGAAGAGTGTTTACCAGACATTGTGGGGTGATCCTATAGGCTAACCAACCTAGGACCCCTCCTTTACCAAAATTCCTTTTACTATTTAAATCTTTGTTTTACAACTTGTCTAAAATCTTTATCTTATTACTTGAGCTATCCAACGTGCTTTACTGTAACTTATTTGATTCAACTGTTTATTTGTAATGGACTAATTTGTTAATATATATGTTCGGTCAGGACCTACAGCTGTGGACCAAGGGGGAGCCTATCACCTTCCCTTCGAGGTTATTTTAAGTCCTTACCCTAATGTCTAGTAATGCAAACCAATCCAAGAGCTAACCACTCTAGGTGCCCTAACACACCATAACTCGTTAGGTGGTGACTCTTCAAAATACCCAATTTCCAATAGAAAATGAGTTATTACACCCCATGGAATGTCGAAACCCGGATCTCTCTCTCTCTCTGCGAGGAGGGAGAAAAAAGGGGGCCCGACGCAATAGTGACTACCCGAGGAGATATCTTGCTACCCACGAACGCCAAAGAAGTAATGAAGATGACTCTTTTTGAAGTGGTAGATTGTGATATGGGATGTAATATTATTTTGGGAAGATTGCAGTTGCGCGAGATGAGAGCTGTACCATAAACATGTCATTAGTTATTGAAATTCCCAATGCCCAAAGGAATCAAACAGAAAAGAGGCGACCAACCAGCGACAAGGAGATGAATAAAATTTGGGTTACAATATTAAAGGTAAGGAGCATGTGACATAGCAACTATAGGAACCGATGCACGCTCTCGAACCAGATGAAGTTAGATAGGGGAAGAAGTGTCAGAACATTATCAGGTACCTAGATATTTCCAGGTATCAGAAGAGACGGAAGATCTCGCACAAGTTGTATTATTCAAAAATTTATTAGAAAGAAATTTGACTTGGGGTCAGGACTGCACCCCGAGCTTAGGTCTAGCTTTATGTATTACTTAAATATAATGTTGATTATTTTGTGTGATTGCCTGTTGACATGACATATGTCCCAACGAAAGTGGCCGTACATAGGCTAAGCTTGGATGTCGACACCCTTCTGATAAGAAAAAATAAATGCCCTATTGCGGAGGTCAGGAATAAATTCGTCAAAGAAGAGGTAACTCGCCTACTTGACATCGGTTCAATCCAAGAGTAAATTATCCAGACTAGCAAACTAATGTAGTAGTAGTTCCTAAGAATAACAATAAACTTTTCATGTGTATAGATTATAGGGACTTGAATAGGGCGTGCCCAAAAGACTCGTTCCCACTACCAAATATAGATCAAATGATTGATGTGATGGCCATGCACGAGTTAATGAGTTTTCTCAATGCTTATTCTGGGTACAACAAAATTAAGATGAACCTAGAGGATCAGAAAAAAAAAACCTCCGTTCATAACGAATTTCGGCACATATTGCTATAATGTTATACCTTTGAAGCTAAAGAACGACGAAGTCACTTACCAGCGACTCATAAACAAGCTGTTTAAAAAAATAATAGGAAAAACTATGGAAGTTATATAGACGATATACTTGTTAAGTATTTGAACGCATGTAAAGAAACTTTTAACATCTTAAGGAAGCATAACGTGAAGCTTAACCCCGAAAAGTGCGCATTAAGGGTTAGCTCTGGCTAATTCTTAGGATTGTTGGTATAGTAACGGGGGATCGAGGTAAATCCCGATAAGATTAAACCAATCGAGGACATTCTTGACCAACTATCAAGTGTGAAAGAGGTTCAAAGGCTCATAGGGAATTAACCGCTTTGAGTAGGTTTATTACCCAGTAATCAGAGAATTTCCACCATTTCTTCGTGCTTCTCAAAAAGAAAAACAATTTCAAGTGGACCCCGAAATGTCAACAGGCTTTAAGAGATTTGAAAAGGTACTTGCTGCCCCCGTTACTTTAAAAATCGAAGAAAGGTGAAACATTGTTAGTCTACCTTACAGTCTCGAAAGTAGTGAAAAGTGTAATTTTAGTCCGTGAGGATAAAGGTATGCAATCTCCCAATTATTACATTAGTAAAATTTAACAGGAGCAACAAATCGCTACATGCATTTGGAGAAACTAGCCTTAGCTCTTTTTGTTGTCGCTTCGAAGCTAAGGCCTTACTTCTAAAGTCATGCGATAGCGGTGGAGACCATATTCCCCCTACAGAACATCCTTCACAAGCCCAAAATCTTGGGTATATTGGCCAAATGGACCATCAAAATGAGTGAATCGAACATAGAATATAAACTAAGGTCTGGCATAAAGTCACAAGTTTTGGCTGGCTTTGTGGCCGATTTCAGTCTTCTATTGTTGATTTTAGCGGCAAATGAGGCAGTAATAGTGTCAATATCGACATCAAAAGTTTGGACCTTATTTACAGATTGAGCCTCTAATATAAAGGGGTTCGGGATTGGCATAGTATTAACAACGCCTTCGGGAGAAACCATAAGGCAAGCCATCAAAATGGGACCTTTGACTAACAATGGATCAGAGTATGAGGCTTTAATTCTAGGACTCGGACTGGCCCTGAGACTAGATTCTGAGGTCAGAAAAGTTAAATGCTTCTCCCAACTAGTGGTAAATAAGGTCTACGAGATCTTCGAAAACTAAAGAGGAGCGTATGCAAGAGTACACAGTAAAGGTCTAGGCTCTGCCAGCTAGATTTTAGGAGTGGTTGATAACTCATATCCCGAGGGAAGCAAATGTAGACGCGGATGCACTAGCTAACCTCGGTTCATCATCTGAAATGAACAAATCAAATTTTGGTACGGTATACAACTTCTGCACTCGATTTCGGATGCAGATAACTATTACAAGGTAAATATGAATAATTTGGTACGAGACTGGAGGAATGAGATCATCGATTATATCTAACATGGGAAGTTACCCGAATACTCCAAGGCATCCCGGACACTGTGTCTCAAAGCAGCATGGTATAGCTTCAAAGGATGCAGTACATGAAAGCATTCCAAGGCCCGCTAGAACGATGCTTGGGAGTGTCGAAAGCTAATTATGTTGTGAGAGAAGTCCATGAAGAAATATGTGAAAATCATTCGGGCGCAGAGTCCTTGGTGCTAAAACTAGTAAGGATAGGATATTATTGGCCCCAAATGGAAGAAGATGCTAAAGCTTACGTGCAAAAATGCGATCAGTGCTAATGCTATGCACCACTCCTACATCAACCAACAGAACCATTACACTCATTTTTGTCTCCGTGGCCATTCATGAAGTGGGGAACGGACACCGTTGGACCGCTGCCCCGACCCCCGGTAAGTTAAGGATTTTTTAATTTTAAGTGACTATTTTTCTAAGTGGGTAAAAGTATGTCCTTATTAGAAGATCATGAAATATGAAACAATGGATTTCTTGTGGGAGAACATAATATGTAGGTTTGGAATACCAAAAGAATATAGGATGCAATAATGAGCCCCAATTTATTGGCACGAAGATCAAAAAGTTCCTTGAAGATTTGAAAATAAAGATAATCACATCATCACCCTATCATCAAAGGGAAATTGGTCAAGCGGAATAGATGAACAAAGTGATTATACAAAATCTCAAAAAAATATTAGAAGAAGCTAATGATAAATGGCCTAAGGAACTACCTGGAGTGTTATGGGCATACTGAACGACGTCCAAATCGAGCATGGGAGAAACTCATTTTTTCCTTGTGTAAGGAGCAAAAGCCTTTATCCCGGTGGAATTAGGAGAGCCTATCTTAAGATATTTCCAAGCAAGCTAAGAGAAGTACAACAAAGATATTTTGGTCAACTTGGAGTTACTCTATAAACACAAGGACTGGGCACATATTAGAATGACGGCCCAGAAGGAGAGAATGGAAAGATATTATAATTGAAAATCTAAACTCCGTTATTTTAAATTAGGAGACTTGGTCTTAAGGAAAGTAACTCAAAACACCTGAGAGCTCAACGCAGGGAAGTTAGGTCCAATATAGGAAGGCCCCTACCGATTTTCAGTTGTCACATGAAAAGTTTTGTACGAGTTGGAGAATCAAGAAGGAGAAAGATTGCCCATCAACTGGAATGTGGCATATCTCAAGAGATATTATTGCTGATGAGCATCACATGTGCTGAAAGTATGTGCTGCACTCTTTTTCCCTTCGTCCAGTTTTCTCAGAATTAGATTTTTCTGGCAAGGTTTTTAATGAGGTGGCAATGGAAGCATACTACAAAGAAAGTCTCAGCAGAAGCAATAAGATCTTCTAATAACCAGGTACACAAGCAATGAACCATATGGACAATTAGTTAATCTTTCGCTCGATTGCAGAATTCCTACGAGGAAGTTAACATTGCTATCGAACAAAGGTTATCCAACCATTCATAAGTGCAAACCATTAAGGAATTGTTAGATAGTCTTTGGCTCAGTAGCACAAATTCCTAAGGGGATGTGAAGTTTGTTGCCGAACTGAAGATTGTCTAGCAATTTATTAGTGGAATCCTTGAAGAAGCAAAACTTCCAATGTTCCAATTCACTTCATTCGCTTTCAAACATCGGGCAGGGGTGATATGAGGATACGAGAACAATGACTGCTACGTAGACCGGGAAACAAAAATCTAAATCATAGTTTTATCATCAGGACTGGAGACTGCACGACCAGCCCCGTAGAAACAAGCTTAACCACAAGAAATGACAATATCTTTTTAGCATAGCGAATGCTTATGTATTTTTTGAAAATGGAAGGAATAAAATAAAGTCCTTTTAATTTCTATCTTGTTTCTTATTTGTACGATGAACCGACTTTGCCATTGGAAAGTTAAACAAGTAATTCAAATGCTAGTACCATAATGAACATGAGACGTCCTCTTTACGAGCACCGTAAACATAAGATGACCCTCTCTTATATAAACTCTCACATTAAAAGTTTGATTTTGGAAAAACTTATACCTAGAATCTGAATGTCATCAGGGAAAAATACACCCGAAGCCTTGCACAAAAAAAAGCGAAAAGAAAACATGCATATATACGTATAAAAACCCTCACGTTAAAAAGTTTATTTTGGAAGAACTTATACCTGGAATCTGAATGCTTTCGAGGCGAAATACCCCGAAGTCTTTCACAAAAAGGCTCAAAAAGTAAAACTTGCTCAAAATACTTAAGGAAAAAAGAATGTAATGACTAAAACTTGCATAAATGTTCAAACGAAAAATGCAGAGAGACTCATGTAATACTTGAGCAAAAGATATTTTTATTTACAATAAACATGCCAAGATGGTCTAGGTACAAAACTTGGGAAAAGAAATGAAAATCTAAACTGTTGCATCTCCGGAACCCGAAGGAAGAGAAGCGCGTGCACCCTCAGGGAAATGGATAGATCCGCTCCAGTTCGATATATTGGCATTCATCATTTTCGCCCTCAGCATCATAACCTTCCGAGAGCTCAGAACCACGACTAGAACTAGAAAAATTAGAACTGTCAAGCCTGCTGGGAGACTCTTTTTAGTAGTTGACTCTATCACACCTCCTTTTTTCACTACACCCCTAAGGGTGTATAAGGGAGTTTTTCCAACTTAAAGTGACAATAAAAACTCGATTTATTTATTTATTCGAAGTCGTCACTTGGGATAATCAGTTCAAATCCCAAATTGAGTAAAATATTGACTCTGTATTACATTCCACGAACACAAAAATCTGGGTAAGGAATTCTGTTAACCTGGGAGGAGGTGTTAGGCATTCTCGAGTTCCTGGTTCCAGCACGGTCGTTCAACTATTATAATTCGCCTATTATCTGATTTTATTACATGTTTAGCCTATGGTGCAATTTTAATTTTATAACCACTTTAATTCATTTTTAGGAAGATTCAACGTCACATAAAACACGTTTTGAACTGCGTCATATAAATGCATCCGCAGTCCGCAACATATTTTATATAATGTTACTAAGATTTGGATTTGGGTCGCATAAATCTGCACCCAAGTTTAAGGAAGTTAATTATTAAAATAATGCGCCTAAAGGAACTATGCATTTTTAACTTTACGAAGGCCATGAGAAATTCGCTAAATGGCACACATCGATCTCTAAAGAGCAAGCACCTTAATTAAATGAGGGCCATATATTTACAATTTTTTTGGGCGCGCAGACCTCAATTATATTTTTAAAAGAGAATATAAACTAGAGTTCGGATGGCCATAAACTAGTTGCGTTGTCTAATATAGCACACCTCTAAAAAGTCAAGCTAATCAATAAAACTCAAGAAATTCAAAGGCCTTCTATGCTAATTTCAAATTACATTGCAGCATAAATAAATAAATGTCCGCTTCCCGCCCAAGGGACCCCAAAAACTCATTGCAAGTGTTACTAAACTACAAACTTATAAAAAATTCAAAAATAAAGTGCAATAGAATTCCCAATTCAGACGTGTTGCAGCTGTGAAACAAGGGACTCAAGATCGAGTCCCTCGGTAGAATTCAAGATCAGCATTGATTAGAAGGGGATCGACATCAAGTCCTACCAACTAGGGGTGTGCATTCGATTTATCGATTCGATTTTGACCCTTCTCGATAATTACTTATCGATTATCGATTTGTACATATGCTTATCGTTATCGTTTCGATAAGATTTCGATTTTTTCGATTTCGATTTATAGATTTTGGGGTCTTATTGATTCGTTTATCGAATACACCAATAAGAAAATTTGTGTGATTCCACGGAAAGTATATCGCTATAAACGCGCCTAATTTATATGGACAAAAAGAAGCTAAAATAAGACGAACACCATTTATAAAATAAAAATTGTATCAACAAGCACATGCAACAAAACTAAAGTAAGTGATCAAATGTATGCCACCAACACTCCAACGGTATAAAAAAATAAAATAAAACAACATACATCATCACGGCTAATTTTATTTTCTATTAATTTGAACTCCATTCCCTTGATCTTTAAATATGATCATTCGTTAAATGTGGTAGATGAAATAGTAGGGTAAGGGACTTAGGGTAAAGGCAAGGGTATAGATTATGGAAAATGGTATTGTATAGCCGCTTTCAAAATAGTAGCGGAATATATATACATTACTTATTTTACAAATGTCTACAGTCTAGGGGTGTGCATTCGATTTATCGATTCGATAATTACTTATCGATTATCGATTTGTACATATGCTTATCGTTATCATTTCAATAAGGTTTCGATTTTCTCGACTTTGATTTTTTCGATTTCGATGACAAATAAACGATTCGATTTATCGATAAACCGATTCAAATGCACACCCCTACTACCAACTACCAATAACATAAATCAATTTCAAGCCTTCAGACTTGGGCTTGAATGAGCCCAAGTCTTGATGAAGCATGGAAAGCCAAAAGAATCAAGCCTAAACGAATGTGTACTGCCTATGACCACATTTTCTAGATGTTGATTTTTGAAGGAAATTTACGATGAAACGATGAACAAACTCCCAATCAATTTCCAAATTACAAGTTAAGCAAACAAATTGATGAAGCCATAACGATATTACAGTTTACTCATGAAGAGGACTTGAAATCTACTCCAAGGTCTCTTCCAACTTTCCATTTACCAATTCAAATATTCCTAACCAGCATGTCATAATTAACCATAACTTGTTTCAGATTTCAATCACCTTCCCAATTAGTTTGTTTGTTAAAAACAAGAATCCAAGGAAAAAATAATTGTTACCTTCTTCAGAAGAAAACAAAAATCCAAGAAAAATTTGGAGGCAAATGTGTGCTCATGTTTACATTATCAAACTCCAAACAGTGGAGGAGGAATCAACAACGACACTTAACCTTTCCATGAATTCAAATGAAAATCAAAGCTAGAACATGAATGATCTTAAGCATAAACTGAACAGTTCTCCCACCCAAAACATGAGATTAAACCTGCATGATCAAACTCTGACAGCTCCCTCACTTGACACACCCAAACTTATTTCAACTAGAGTTCAAAGTTCAATACAAATATTGGGTTGCTTGCAGATTTAGAACATTTAATCTTACCCAAAGATTTAGGGAATGCGAGCAATAGAACTAAGAGTCTAAACTGACATTTGCAATTTATGTTATAGCTTTTGAACATGGAAAACATCAAGAGAAAAAGAAATAAAACTAGGTAAATATGGATTGCATTTCATCATATTTCACTTGAACCACATAGTCCACATTAACTTGTTGCTCATAGATAGAGAAACGCATGAGAGGATGAAACAACAGAAAATACAAAAATTACCAGTGAGCAGCAGCAGTTAGCTCGAGTTTGACCAAACAAACAGTGAACATCACAGGATAGACCGATGGAACAGTAGAAAGCCTTTCAGAAAACCAATTCCAAAACACAACTCAAACCATTTTTTTCCTCTACTCAATATACAAATTCAGTAGTTTTTCCAGAGATTCTAAATAATCAGAGGACTCAATGAGCCAAACCCAACACAACAAAAAAATACCAAGTTCAATCCATTTTCCCCAGGCGAATCAAAATGTGTTTTAGAAATTGAAAACCTCAGAAACCAAAGAAAAACAAAGCAAATTTCAATGGAACAGTGAAAAGTTTCAGTCGTCGGTGTTTCTAAGTTTTTCCCTTCAAGATTTCTTGAAATACAAGAAAGTGTGCCTTTCTAGGTAATCCATTAGGGCAGCCCAAAAAATCAAATGTTTCATGTTTGACTCTTTTTACGTTTTTATTTTTGCCTAGATACCCCTTAGTCTAATTTTCAGATTTCAAAACAATCCTTTCTCCAGCTTCCTAATCAGTTACCCAAAGATTTCCTTACCTAGACTACCTAAACTAACGCTTAATGACCCTACTATTACCCTTGGACCTCAAATGGTTCATGGATCGATGACCCAAAGGTTCAAATCCAAGTGAATGAATTAGATAAACCCAAAGCCCGAACCAAAGGGGTCAGAAATCCAGCCAAATCAATGATAAGCAGAAAAGAGAAAAATTTGAGTGATTAGAAAACAGAAACTGACCTAACAAGTAATGAATTTTATTTAAGCCTAAAATGCTAAATCGAAGTGAAACCAAAGCAGCCAATTTTACCAAAAGTCCATCTCAAATTAATTAACAGAAAAGGTCATGATTAATTGAAGGAAACAAAGACAACAGAAAACTATACAAAGAAAATTTGAAAATCCAGCAAAACTAAAACGAACACCGCGCTAATAAAAAAAATTAAAAGTTAAAGCGGATAATTCCTATCAACTTCCTAGTCAAGAACGGAAAAGAAAAGAAATGAGTGGAAAGGAAAAGCAAAAGAAAAAGAGAAAACTGCATAAACTTACTGCTCGCTTGAAACAGAATTGAGACATTGATTTAGATGAAAAGTGATGTTACCGAGTTGTTCTTCGTGAAAAACAAATGGACAACATCACTTTTGCGCTTAATCAACCTTCGATCGTCAGAAAACATGAGCAAGTAACCATGCATGACACAGAATAGAGGATAATATTTTGACTTCTTGGGGCTTCGAACTTTATCCTTAGATTCAACATTCGACGGATTGGAGGGGAGGGGGGGTTCAAGTGATATGGGTTAGGGGTTTGGAGAGAGGAGGTCATAGGGGTTTCAGGGTGTTAGTTTGGAGGTTGCTTGGGGTGGTTCCGCTACCGAAGGTGATGAGGGTTTTTAGGGCGGCTCTAGGGTTTCCAGGTCCGTCTCTGAAGAGATGAGATGAAGGAGATGATTGAGGGAGGGGGGTGCGGAGGGAGGGGTTTTGAGTATTCAGACACATAAATATCAACGGGGACCGCGGTTCCCAACTATTCGATGAGTGGAAACCAATGACTGGGATGTAGAATCTCGAAACGGTGTCGTTTGGATTGAGAGATGAGACATGCTGGGTCATGGCTTGGGCTGAGGCGGATTTTGTGGGGGGGGGGGGGGGGGGGAATGCATTGGGCCTGGGTCAATTCAATCAAATCAGCCCAAAACATGCTTTCAGTCCCCTTTCCTTTCTTATTCTATTTATATGTTCTTTTCATTTTCTAATTTCTTTTTAATTTAAGACTAAAAATAAACCAAAATTAATCCATAATCACATTATGCTATCACGTTAAATTAATTAAATCTAATTATCAATTGAATTAATTAAAATCCAAATTAAAGGAAAACTATCAAAGATCAACAATTAAAATTAAAAGTGCGAAAAAAACTATTTTTCGTGATTTTTCTAATTCTTGTAAAATAACTAATTTTCTACTTAATCCTAAAACATAGAATTAAATTCTAAATGCAAATGCCCCATATTTTTTGTACTTTTCATTAATTAAATAACATAAACATGCACAAGCAATATGCAAACAATAACAGAAAACTCCACAAAAATCCCCAAAATTGCAAACAAAGGAGAAAGTATTATTTTTTGAATTTGTGGGAGTAATTCATATTGGGCAGAAATCACATGCTCACAAAATCAAGCTCACACGCCTTAGTGCTTTTGGCATTAAAGTAAATGATACCCATTTTAGCCTCTTCAAAGGTTTTTCCCCTTATGTTGTATAAAACATAAGTTTTCTCAACAACGAGAGAAGCTGCTAGACACTTAAGTTCTTCTTTAAGTTGGATAGCTTTGGTAGAAAGGTTTTTCCGGGAAGATCTAATGAAGTTGAGGCTAACATCGAGATCGTGCATAGTAGAGCTGAAAGTTCTATTGTGCTCAATGGTCTTCTTATATTTCTCCTCCAATTGGGAATATTTCACCCCAACAACAGCAAGCTCCTCAGCTTTGGAGTTCAAGGTTGTCACGACCCCAGTTCTCCCTCAACATATCGTGATGGCACCTAGTCTAATCCTAACAATGCGGAAAAATAACTAACTTGCAGATACAATAATCAAACTGAACAGCTGGAAGAAAGCAATATATAAGATGCTACTCGGCATGTACAAATCAACATCACTAAAACCTATAATATTATCCCAAAACCCGAAAATTCATAGGAACCCAAGCTGAAAGGAACGTAGTAAACTTTTCTAACTCCAGAATGTGAATAGCAATGGTATGAATGAACAACTAACACTACAAGACAGAATAAAGAAGGAGACTCCGCGGTTTGCAGACGCGGTAGATGTACCTCAAAGTCTCCAAAATTGTCCATGCCTCGAGGATGGTAAGCATGTGTAGAGGTATCTGGATCTGCATATGAAAAACATGCGCAGAAAGAGAATGAGTACATCACAACAGTACTCAGTAAGTGTCAAACCTCAGTCGGGTAGTAACGAGGAAGGTTAGGTCCCTATTGAAGTTAAACATAAAATAAAGTTTCAACAGTAAGAAATAGACAATATAAATGAATACAACAGTGAAATGAGATAGGTTATGCAAGGCAACAACAATTATACAAAAGAACATATTAAACTCAGAAATTGGAACAAATCAATATCAATAGTAACAATGAGATCTCCCATGATACTGTCTTATAGTCCCTTTTGTTAACTGTCCAATGGATCTTTTGGCGTACCGTCCCGTATTTCGATTATCAATGCGCAGGGATCTACCGGAATCTGATCTGTAGTCCCAAAGTAATGTGTAGGGGGATATATCGGGAATCTAACCCACAGTCCTAAAGTATATATACCAGGGGATCTATCGGGAATCTAACCCGCAGTTCCAAAGTAAGTATGCAGGAGGATCTATCGGGAATCGAACCTATAGTCCCATTGTAAATACATAGCAACAACAAGAAGATATTAAAAATGAAATTTCATATCAAGGCAACAAATTATTCTAGCCTAACATACTACACGTAATGAAACCAAGGCAGTTTAAACCAACTAAACATGCTTTTCTTACTATCAACATGCTAAATTTGCAAGTGTAATAAAACATGTAAGAAAGGAACTCAGTTTTTAGATGCTTAAAGAAAAACTGAATTTTCCAAAATTATCTCAAGTACACGCTCGTCACCTCACGTACAAGGAATTCAATTACCAATTATCATATTATAATGGGACGGTCCCCCACACAAGGTTAGACAAGCCACTTACCTCGAACCGGCTCAAAATCATTTAAAACCACGCTTTTGCCACGAGTATCCGACTCCAAATGTCCCAAATCTATTCAATTCCATTTCATAATGAAAATAACTTCATAAAGTTGATTCTACAATAAAATTCTAAACTAATACGCAAAACTGTAAAATGACCAAAATGCCCCTTAGGCCCACATCACTAAATCGGGTAAAATTTACATTCTCAGAAACCTCGTACTCTCACAAGTTCAACCATACTAAAATTATCCAAATAATATGCCAAATGGCCACCCAAAACTCAATAATTCGGCTTATGAAGTTTATCCTATTTTCCCAAATTTTTCCACCAAATTCAAATTTAAAGGCTACATATAAGATAGGAATCATGGAAATTGATCTAAGTTGGGTAGAGATCACTTACCCAAGTTGCCCAGGTGCAAAAGTCTTTAACAATCGCCCTTCCCGAGCTCGCAAATTCAAAAGTTTCAAAATAAGCTTAAACACTCGAATTGGGGTTTTTATATCTCTGCCCATATTTTGTTAATTGCAACCGCAAGGCAACCTCAATCTGGTCTATGCGAATGCAGAAGAAATTGCGATCACAGAAGAGGACAAAGAAAGCTTACGCATTTGCAATTGAAGCCACACGAACGCGAAGAGTAAAAAAGGGAAATGGACCACCAACTCTCATTTATACTATGGGAACGCGGAAGAGGAACTACGAACGCAAAGGAGGAAAGGGGAAGTGCTATGCAATCGCGAACCAATTCATGCGATCGAGAATAAGGAATTGGGCCTCCTCCAAAATTACTCTATGCGAATGCGAGAAGGGGACCACTATCATGAAGAAGAAATGGTTGCTACAGAACTGAAGCAAATCTGCAACTTTTTCCAACTTGAAAAGATCCTTCTAACCACCCAAAACACACCCGAGGCACCCGGGACCCCAACCTAATGAACCAACATATCCTAAGACCTTATTCAAACTTGTATCGATTCTTAAACCACCTAAAACAATACCGAAACTCAAATTAATAAAGGATTTAAGTCTAGGAACTCCAATTTTCGTCAAAATACACTTTCGATCAAAACCTAACCCAACCATGTTCGAATGACCTGAAATTTTACCCACACATCCCAAAATACATGACAAACTATTGCAACTTTTGAAATCGCATTCCGAACCTCGGATAAAAATCTCACTATCGAACCAGAAACTTCAAAAATTCAAACTTCAGCATTTCTAGTCTTAATTAGCTACAAACCTCTAAAACACATTTGGAACACACTCCCAACCCAGTACTCACCTAACGAAGCTAACAGAACCATCAGATTTCCATTCCGAGGCCATTTTTACACTGTTCTGACTACGGACAAGTTTCCAACACTTAAGCTCTTATTTAGGGACTAAATGGCCCAAAACTCTCCGAAACTCAAAATTGGACGTCTTGGAAAACCAAAATAGAAGAAAAGCTTGGGGAAACAGTTAATAAGGGATCGGGGCATTAAATTCTTAAGACAATCGACCGGATCGTCACTTCCTCTTACACTTAAGCATGCGTTTGTCCTCGAACGAGCATAGAGACATACCGGAAGTAGTGGAAAGATTATGTTTGCACATATCCTGCTCGGTCTCCCGGGTTGCATTCTCGGCCGGCTGACCCCGCCACAGAACCTTTACTAAAGCTATGTTCTTTGACCTCAACTTTCTGACCTGCCTGTCTAATATAGTAATTGGCTCCTCGACATAAGATAGATCCTTGTCCAACTAGGCTGAGATGAAATCCAACACGTGCGGTAGATCAACATGACACCGCTGGAGCATCGAAACATGAAATAACGGGTGAACTCCTGCCAGGATGGGAGGTAAGGTAAGCTTATAAACAACCTCCCCAACTCGCTGCAATATCTCAAGAGGGCCAATACACCTCAAACTCAACTTCCTTTTCTTCCCAAATCTCATAACGCCCTTCATAATGAAACCCGAAGAAGAACCCACTCTCCAACCATATAGGAAACAACATGAACCTTTCAGTCCGTGCAACTCTTCTGTCTGTACTGGGCTATACAGAGTTTATCCTAAATTACCTTAACTGTCTCCAAAGCATCCTGAACCAAATCTGTGCACAATAGCCTGGCCTCACCCAGCTCAAACTAACCCACCGAAGATCTACACCGCCTGCCGTACAAAGCCTCATATGGTATCATCTGAATGCTAGACTAATAGTTGATGTTGTAAGAAAAATCTGCCAATGGCAAGAACTGACCTCAAGACCCTCCAAACTCAATCACACACGCATAGAGCATATCCTCAACAATCTCAATAGTGATCTCTAACTGTTCGTTTGTCTGGGGGTGAAATGTTGTACTCAACTCAACCCGAGTACCCAACATCTGCTAAACGGCCCTCCAGAACCATGATGCAAATTGAGTACCTCTGTGTGAAATAATAGAAACTGAAATACCATGCAGACAAAAGATCTCCTAAAAATAAATCTCTGCCAACCGCTCCGAAGAATAAGTACTACACACAGGATAAAATGAGCGGACTTGGTTAGCCGATCCACAATCACCCAGATAACATCAAACTTCTATAAAGTTTATGGGAATCCGACTATAAAGTCGTTGGTGATTCGCTCCCACTTTCACTCTGAAACCTCTATCTACTGAAGCAACCTACCCGATTTTTGGTGCTCATACATCACCTGCTGACAATTGAGGCATCTAGATAAAAATCCAACTAAATCTTTCTTCATCCGCCTCCACCAATTGTTCTACATCAAATTGTGATACATATTTGCGGCACCCGGATGAATAAAGTACCGTGAACTATGGGCCTCCTCTAGAATCAACTCTCGAAGCCCATCAACATTGGGTACACAGACCTGACCCTGCATGCTCAATACTCCATCCTCGCTAATGGTCGTATCTCTGTCGTCACCATGTTGAACTCTGTCCTTAAGGACAAGCAAATGAGGGTCATTGTACTGTTGCTCTCTGATATGATCAAATAAGGAAGAACGAGAAACCACGCAAACTAGAATCTGACTGGATTCCGAAAGGTCCAATCTCACAAACTGGCTAGCTAAGGCCTTAACATCCATCACCATAGGCCTCTCTGATGCTGGTAAATATGCTGAAGTCCACAAACTGTCCACCCGATGACTCAAGGAATCATCTACTACATTGGCCTTGCCGGGGTGATATAAAATAGTGATGTCATAATCCTTCAGCAACTCTAACCACCCCCTCTGGCACAAATTTAGATCCTTTTACTTGAACAAATATTGCAAGCTCCGATTATCAGTATAAATCTCACAGGGCACATCGTATAGATAATGGCACCAAATCTTCAGGCGTGAACAATGGCAGCTAACTCGAGATCATGGACAGGATAATTCTTCTCATGCATCTTCAACTGTCTTGATGCGTAGGAAATCACCCTACCGTCCTGCATCAACACTGCTCCAAGGAAAACCCTCGAGGCATGATAATAAACTATATAAGACCCCGAACCAGTAGGCAATATCAAAATTAGGGTTGTAGTCAAAGCTGTTTTGAGCTTCTAAAAGCTCGTTTTACACTCCTCTGTCCCTTGAAATAGAGTACCCTTTTGGGTAAATCTATTCATACAGGATGCAATCGATGGAAAACCATCCACAAAATGATGTATTAGCCCGCCACGCGACGGAAGCTACGAATCTCTGTAGCTACGGGCGGTCTCGGCGAACTCTTCACGGCCTCTAACTTCTTCAGATCCACCCAAATACCTTCACTCGATACCACATGGCCTAAGAATGCCATTGAACCAAACCAAAACTCACATTTCGAGAACTTCTCATATAACTTCTTCTATCTCAGAATCTGAAGTGCTGTTCTCAAATGCTCCTCATGATCTTCCCAACTCCGGGAATACACCAGAATGTCATTAATAAAGACAATGACAAAAGAGGTGATATATGGCCAGAATACATTGTGCTTCAAATGCATGAAGGCTGCTGGGGCATTGGTCAGCTCAAATGACATAAGAAGAAACTCGTAATGACCGTACTGAGTGCTAAAAGTAGTCTTTAGGATATTTGGCTCCCGAATCTTCAACTAATGTAACCTGAGCGCAAATCAATCTTAGAAAACATCTGTGTGCCTTGAAGCTAGTCAAACAGATAATTAATACGAGGCAAAGGATAACGGTTAAGAACTGTAACCTTGTTCAACTGGCGATAATCAATACACATATGCATAGAACCATCCTTTTTCTTCACAAAAACAAGATAGGAGCACACTAAGGTGAAACAATGGGCAGAATAAAACATTTATTAAGTAATTCCAATAATTTCTCCTTCAACTCCTTCAACTAAGGAGGAGCCATATGGTATAGAGGGATAGAAAAGTGCTGAGTGCCCGGTATCAATGCCAAAATGAATGTCCCTTAAGCTAAGTACGCATCACAACCTTTCTCAACCATATGCTGAGCCTTAAGGAAAGAAATAACTCTAATGGGAGTGTGACCTAAGGCACCCCTACACTCAATGCGCAGTACACCTAGCATAGCTAGTGTCACGATTTTGGCATGACAATCAAGAATAGCATAATGGGGAGACAACCAATCCATGCCTAAGATAATATCAAAATCAACCATACTAAGTAACAACAAGTCGGCTTTGGTCTCAAAACCATGGAGAGTAACCAAACACGATTGATAAACATGATCAACAACAAGTGAATCTCCTACAAGAATAGAAACATAAACAGAGGAACTCAAAGAATCCCGAAGTACACCTAAATGTGGAACAAAATAAAAAGATACATAAGAGTAATTTGAGCCTGGATCGAATAGAACCGATGCATCTTTGTGGAAAACCACTATAATACCCGTAATGACAGAATCAGAGGTAATAACCTCGGTACGAGCAGGCATAGCATAGTATATGGCCTCATCCCTCTCTTTAGAGTGACCTCTACCTTCCCAACCTATACCTCTAGCTGGCTGAGCAGGTGGGATAGCTGAAACCGTAATCATGGCCTGAGAACTCTGTGGGGAATGTTGTGGCTGAGAAGTCTATGGAGGTGCACCCCTCCCAAGTACGGGGCAATCCCTCACCATATGGCATGTGTCACCACACTTAAAATAAACTCTGGGAGGATGTGGTGGCTATGACTGGCTAAGGCCAGATCTATTAGAACGACCTCTGAAAGCACCCCCGCAGGAGGCGCGCTAGGAACCAGAGATGCGTAATAAGGCTCCTGGGTCCTAAGAGGAGCTAGAGCATTGCTAGGTGCTGGAAGAGCTAAATTAACAGCGCAAATCATATAAGCCCTACCATGACGACCTCCAGCTGGGGTGCAGACACCAGAATAATGGCCGGACTCTCAAGACCTCTTGGCCTCTCTCTCCTCCTCCCCCTAGCATTGCACACCCTTAATCCTCCTATATTTCTCACCACCTGCTGATAAGAAATATTCATCTCCAACTCACGAGCCATGCTAGATCTGATGCTAGGAGTAAGCCCCTCAATAAACCGGTGAACCCTCTCGTGAAAAGTAGCAACTAAGGCTAGTGCATGCCTAGCTAAGCTTGTGTAACAAATAACATACTCTAAAAAAGTCATAGCACTCTGGCGCAAATTCCCAATCTCTGTGCGCCATGTGTCTCTGAGGCTCTGACGAACATATTCTCTCAGGAAAAGACATGAAAACTAAGTCCAAGTCAGTGAAGCAGCCTTATGTGGACTATCTAAATCATAGGTGCGCCAACACTCATAAGAGGCCCCTTGGAGCTGAAAGGTAGTGAAAGAAACCCCGATGGATCCTGAAATACCCATGGTACGGAGAATGCAGTAACACTCGTCAAGAAAGCCTAGAGCATCCTCCGATGCTAGACCACTAAATACAAAAGGCTTGTTCTTTTTGAACCTCTCAAGCCTCAGCTGCTCATCCTCAGAAACTGCAGGATGTACTGGAATAATCTTGGGGACCTCCTCAACAGGCACTCGCTGCTCAGGAGTGTGGCCGGCGGGAGTCTGTGCTCCTCCCCCCTCTAGTATGTGGCTGCGTCAAGGGGAAACAACCCTGCCTGAGCCAAAGTGGTATACATGCTCATGAACTGTGCCGGAGTCTCCTGAAGAGCTGGAATAATGGTAGTAATAGTAGTAGACATGTCAGGTTCCTAGACTCCGGCTGGATCTGCTAGTGGTACTCGACGGTAGGTTGTGCAGGTGCTCTGGCTGCACCACGTGCATGGCCTCGACCTCTACTCTTGCCCCATCCTCTTATAATTGTAGTAGGGGGCACGGATTCCTGATCATCTCGAGTGGCACATGTCCTTACTATCTGTGAGAGAATAGAAAGACAGAAGTTTAGTTATGATATCAAAATCTCGCAAGACCAGGAAATCAAACAAAGTGGAATTTTCCTAACAGTTACGTAGCCTCTCATAGATAAGTACAGATGTGTCCATACCGATCAGCGAGACTCTAATAAAACGGCATGTGTTCTGTGACTCCTATGAACCTAGAGCTTTGACATTAACTTGTCACGACCCCAGTTCCCCCTCCCTGAATAAGTCGTGACAGCATCTAGTCTATATGACTAGGTAAGCCTAACAGTGTAGAAAATAACTAACTTGTGAATACAATAATCAAACTGAACAACTGGAAGAAAATAGTATATAAGATACCGCTCGACATGTACAACTCAAAATCACTGAAACCTACAATATTATCCGAAAACCAGAAAACTCACGAGAAAACAAGCTGAAAGGGACGTCGTAAAATGCTCTAACTCCGAAATGTTTACAACTATGCGACGAATGAAGAGCTAATATTACAAATAGAATAAAGAAGGAGACCTTTTGGTCTGCGGATGCGGCATATGTACCTCGAAGTGTCCAAAATGCTCCCTGCCTCAAGGATGGTAAGCCTGTGCAGAGGTACCTGGATCTGCACATGAAATACATGCACAGAAAGGGCATGAGTACACCACAGTGGTACTTAGTAAGTGCCAAGCCTAACCTCGGTCGGGTAGTGATGAGGAAGGTCATGGCCCTATTGAGGTTAAACATAATATAAGTTTTCAACAGTGTGAAATAGAAAATATAAATGAATACAACAGTGAAATGAGACCAATTATACCAGGCAACAACATTCATACAAAAGAATGGTGTAAACTCGGAAATCTGAATAACTCAATACAAATAGTAAAATCGAGGATCTCCCAGGATACTGTCCTATTGTCTTTTTCGTAACCTATCCAATGGATCTGACGGAATTCCATCCCATAGTCCGAGTACCAATGCATGGGATTTACCGAAATCCGGTCCGTAGTCCCAAAGTAAAGGTGCATAGGGATCTATCAAGAATCTAAACCGTTGTCCCAAAGTAAATGTGCAGGGAGATCTATCAGGAATCTAACCTGCAGTCCCTAAGTAAATGTGCATGTGGATCTATCGAGAATCGAACCCACAATCCCAAAGTAAACATATAAGGGGGAGCTACCAGATTCACACATCTATAGTCCCAATGTAAATACACAACAATAGCAAGAAGATATTTAGAAATGAATTTTTATATCAAGTCAACAAGTAATTCAAACCTAACATATGACACGTAATGAAACCAAGGCAATTTAGCAAACATGCAATTTAAATCAACTAAGCATGCTTTTCTAACTAACAACATGAGAAATAAGTAAGTATAATAAAGCGGGTAAGGAAGGAACTCAGTTTTAAATGCATAAAGAAAAATCAAAATTTCAACAATTAGCTGAAGTACGTTCTTGTCACCTCACGTACAAGTCATTCAATTACCAATTATCATATCCTAAGGGGAAGGTCCCCCACACATGGTTAGACGAGCCACTTACCTCGAACCGACTCAAAATCAACTAGAAATCACGCTTTTTCCATGAGTATCCGACTATAAAACGCCCAAAATCTATTCAATTCCATTTCATAATGTAAATAATACTTCAAGAAGTTGATTCTACAATAAAATTCTAAGCTAATACGCGAAACTATGTAAAATGACCAAAACGCCCCTCGGGCCCATGTCTCGGAATCTAGTAAAATTTGTATTCTCAGAAACCTCGTACTCTCAGGGTTCAACCATACTAAAATTATCCAAATCTGATACCAAATGCCCATCCAAAACTCAATAATTCAGCTTATGAAGTTTATCCAGTATTTCCCAAAATTTTCCACCAATAAAAATTTAAAGGCAAGATTTAAGTTAGAAATCATGGAAATTGATCTAAGTTGGGTAGAGATCACTTACTTAAGTTTCCCGATTGCAAAAGTTTTCAAAAATCACCCTTCCTGAGCTCCCAAATTTGAAAATTTTAAAATATAAACCCTCGGATTTGGGTTTTAATATCTCTGCCTATATTTTGTCAATTGAGATCGCAAGGAATAGAGTGCGATCGTGTAGAGAAAAATTTTGAGGGTCCTCAATCTGGCTTATGCGAATATAGAAGAATGTTTGCGAACGCGGAAGAGGACAAAGCAAGCTTAGTGTTCATGATTGAAACCACACGAATGCGAAGAGTAAAAAGGGGCAATGAACCACCAACTCTCATTTATACTATGCGAACGCGGAAGAGGAACTATGAATGCGAAGGAGGAAAGGGGCAATGCTACACGATCGCAAACCAATTCATGCAATCGTGAATAAGGAACTGGGAACCCTCCAAAATTACTCTATGCAAATGCAAGAAGGGGACTGCGATCGCGAAGAAGAAATGTCTGCAACAGACCTAAAGCAAATTTGCAACTTTTTCCAACTTGAAAAATCTGTCTAACCACCTGAAACACACCCGAGGTCCCCAGGAGCCCAACCATATGCACAAACATATCCTAAGACCTTATTCAAACTTGTATCGATCTGTACACCACTTAAAACAATGCCGAAAACTCGAATTAATCTAAGATTTAAGTGTAAGAACTCCAATTTTCCTCAAAAACACTTTCGATCAAAAACCTAACCAAACCACATCCGAATGACCTAAAATTTTACACACACATCCCAAATGACATGATGGAACTACTGCAACTTTCGGAATCCCGTTCCGACCCTCGGATCAAAATCTCACTATCAGAACGGAAACATCAACACTTCAAACTTCGGTATTTCAAGCCTAAATTAGCTACAGACTTCCAAAACATATTCTGAACATGCTCACAACCCCTAAATCACCAAACAAAGATAATAGAATCATTTGATTTCCATTCCGAGACCGTCTTCACACTGTTCTAACTACAAAAAGCTTTCCAACACTTAAGCTCCGATTTAGGGACTATATGTCCCAAAACTCTCCGAAACTCGAAACCAAACGTCTCGGCAAAACAAAATAGCAGAACAAGCTTGGGGGAAATAGTTAATATGGGATCGGGGTGTTAAATTCTTAAGATGTCCGGCTGGGTCGTCACAAAGGCTGCCTCCAAATTGGTCAATCTTTCAATGGTAGCACCCTCATGATTAGATGCATGAAGAATGACACTATGGACTTCGGCTCATTTGGCCCTAACCTCTTCAAATGGAACCCTTAGTGAACCAATCTATTGGATGTAAGTTCCACTTCTTGCTATCTTTGTTATATATGAGTCTCTAACATAATGGCCTCAACAAATTTAGCTTCCAATTAAAGGCGAGCAATAGTTTGCTCTCGCTCGGCCAAAAGTTGATCTCGTACGGATGTAAGTTCATTTTTTCCCTAAAATTAACCTTTGAAGTCCCTCAAAAGCAAGGCAATTGGCCTACGAAACAAGAAAGGCAAACTCAGGATATTTTCAATCAAAGATAGAAGAAATGACAAAAGAAATGAAGAATGTACTACTGCAGCATTGTCCATGGCATTGTTCAACAAGCACTCTCGAGAGAGAGCCTGTATCTTTTCCTAATCTCTTTCTAAATCCAAAGGCTTCAGATAGTTAGTAATTTCCACCAGCCAGGATAAAAAATTGCATCCGTTGGAGACAGAGAGAGAATAACTCTCCTTCTCATTTGTGGACTGAAAGGGAGCATCCTCTTCTCGAACATATGTAGCCAGTGGGGGTGATGTTGCTTGTTGGTGGATGAGTTGATAAAGAAAGAGATGAAGTTGATGGTGTTGAAGAGTGAGAAGCAACTGCGACACACACAATGCTGGTTATTGGTTTCTCGTCAACCAAAGACGATAGGCACCCGGTATTCGTCCCCACAATACTGGGCTCAGTGACTGGTGTGCGAAAATGAGAGTTGGCATTTTCTACAATCTCAAACTCCCCTAGAGCGCCGAGGCATCATCCTTGGTTAGTATAAATAACTCGAAATATTGAACATTCTGTTAAGTTGATGAAGGTCGTCGTCTTCTATGTAGAGAAGCCCCATCATTACTAGCTTCTCCATCAACATTAAAAACCACAATATCTATGGCTGGTTTGGGCGTGACACTCGATACTATAGCATCTGAGGATGATTCGGGAACAACACTCATTGCCCTCTTATTTTTTACCCCGGCGGCAGAGGAACGTCTCTATTTTTGTTTGCTTCCTTTCCGGCATGGGACACCGAAAAGGAACACTTGTACCAGAAGCAAACCCGAAGACGCCTTTTCGAGTAATTGCCTCCTTAAGTAGCCTCGCCGCATCAGAAGGATGGGCCAAAATGTCCTCCTCAGGGACTACAGCTTAGCCCTTGGGTAGACTATATTCTGCAAGAGATAGGAATCAGACATTTTTTCTCATAAGAAATAGTTAGAACATGATGAGTTCTATTTACCATGATTTTTGGCCTTCCACCCATATTTCAAGGATATTTCTTTCCACATGTGGGTTTTGGGTGTAGTAATATCTAATATTATCTAAACCCTAGTGGTCCAAGCCCTCAACCCGGGTAAGCCTGCTTATCGGGCGGATCAGACGGTTATTTACTCTTAACGGTTCGACTTATTAGTTATCGACTTTTAAATGTATTAATTCGCTAGCCACCTGATAAGATATCGGGCGGATTGATATCGGTTTTAGCCGTTATTGGGAGGTTTATTGGCCTAATTCAACTGTATTGCACATGACATTGCTTTGAGTTCAGAGTAGACTACATATACTTGAGCAGTGCTTAAATCACTATTTGCTAGTCCCTGATTACTCCATGCATTGACATATAAAACAAAGTGAATCCAGAACACATCTGTCAAGATGATTAATCTTTGTACATTACACAGAGATATAAATCACTATTAACACTTTCTAATTTCAGCATAAAACAAATCAATATGAAGTATGCATGCTCAATTTCGACGAAACAAAACAAGTGGACTGTTTGATTCCACACAACAGATGGACTACTTAATTTCGACGACGAATACTAGTTTTGATACTTGTAGCTGTGGTGTTAAAAAGTTGACTAGTGGTGCAAGAGGCTGCTCTAATTATGGGGAAAGGGAGAGGCGAGATGGCTTGTTAGAGAGATGGAGAGGCGAGTTGACGAGAGGGAGACAATGAGTCAGCCAGATTGCAAGTGGGAGACGGCGAGTCTGCTACTGAGCTGCTCTAGTCTCTGTCCGATGGGTGAAATTTAGACTTTTAGTTTTACATGTTAGGCCGTTTGGGATTCTAATAGGGCTGCTTTCTAAATGTTTAATAAAGAATTAGAGATAGAGTACTGCAATTGGCAGAAAAGATTTTTATTATTTAGTATATATATATATATATATATATATATAGATACAAATAAAGTATATATATATTCTTAACAGATTAATAGATTATTTATTAAGAAAATTGAATAATCTGTCCCCAAACTAATAAGTCGTTAATAAAAAAAAGCTATTCACATCTGTTAAATTGTTAATTCGCTACCAATGAACCATTAAGCCACTTTAGCGAAATTTTTTTCGATTTCGAATACCCCTACCTAGGAGAATCCACCGAGTCACCGAGGCAGGTAAAGGAAGAAAAATTAATAAAGATGAGGAATATGAGTGTGAGCTAACCCCAAAACCTCGTCCTCAGTTCGGATTGCAGGCTGCAACTCGGCGAATGAAGTTTCTGCCCTGGAATCACGACCCCTGATTACTCTTCTTAACAAAGGGGGTATGATTCTAGGGAGCCCTGTTCGATTCCATAATTCTAGGAAGGAAAGCCAAGGCCGAAATGATATAACTAGTGGCAATTAAAACAAATCATTCCATCCACACATGATCATTATCATCGTACATGTTGCATAGTAATGCATGAGGACTTCTCCTACTAAAAATAATCATCCCTCCACGGAAGATCTTGAGGAATAATGGTTCATTACATAAGCTAGGGATAGCTCCTCCCCTATTTCTTGGAACATGCAGCGAAGGCAAGTGACTTTCCTCCATACGGAGGGACTCACCCACACTAAACATACTTGATAGCGGAAGCAAAACTCCACAAAAATGGAGTCAAGCTCTCCGCTCAGAGAAAATGTCCTCAAAGTGAAGGGGTAAGTATGGAAGTACGTAAAATACTTCTTAGGTAAGGTTGCCCGCCCTACAAGATCACGAGCGATAATGTCTAAATCCTGACAACAATAATCTTCCTTCACAATAGGAATACTGGAAGGACGGATGGAGGAAGATTATCTGCCAATGGTCCATGTACGAGTTTTAGTAGAAGGAAACTTAACTTCGATATCCTTAGCGGTAACCAGGCTCTTTGGAATAATGGTGCTCACCGTGGGAGGAGCGGCACTATCAGTTTTCCATTTGTTCTTTGAAGAACTAGATTTTCTTGAAGTGAAGGCCATATTTTATCAAGAGGAACGGTTTTTTTTCCCAAAGAAGGAAGCTAAAGAAGGTTAAAGTCGGAAGATGAGTTGAGCAAAGAGATTCTTAGAAAATTTAGAGTATTATGAAGTATAATGAAGGAAGTTGATGCGTATAAGTGAAGGTGTAGGTGGCTAAATTCGTGGTCACAATAGCCTCGATATCCAAAACAAATATGTTAAATCATGGGATGACGCGTGTTCGGAGCATTAAAATGCACAGAGACGTGCATCTAATCAACCATCCAAAGTTTTTCAGAAGGAGTAAAAAAAAGTTTTGCCAAAAAGAATGTTTCTACCAGCTTCCTGGTGATATAAAGTTATGTCACTAGAAGACTGGGGGACTATCTGTATAGGATAAAATATGATATGCTAAGTTATTATACAAGAAAGTAATATGTGGAGCTGGAGGTAGAAGATAGCCAACACCGAAGATAACTGTTCCATTTGTTACCCGGAAGAATGATGCTCATAATTATGCAATAAATGCCTGCCACCCGATAGCATTTAATGGAGAATATTCTACAACAGTTAATACATTTCCCCTTACAAAAGAATATGGCATTCATGCATGCCGTTATATATCCTTCAATAGCCTCCATAATAGTCATTGAAGAGGGGTTTGATCTTAGGACCTTATTCCCTAGTTGTAGCTATAAATAGTGAGCTCTATTATCACTGCAAAGATATGACTTTTCAAGCAAACTTATGCTACAATCAATTCAAAGCTTTATATAATTTAATTTTCTTATTCCTTGATTTTATTATTGTTGTTCCCAGAAACTCTGCTCCTTAAATTACTATTTCTGCGACTTTATTCCGTATTTCTTCAATAATTTTATTATTTTGGGATCGGTTAATTCACTTATTTAGAAACTACATCTAAATTACCGATTTATGGTTCAAAAAAATAATGTGAAGGAGATGGATAAAATTAACTTTTTATATGATTATTATTGTACATACCTTAATATGTCTAATTCACATATTAACTAGAGTTTTGATACTAACAATCCGCTTGGTTTGACGTGTGAGGAATGATAATCATAGTATAAAACTACACATTGTTTAATCAAATATACATAAATTGTTGTATAATTTTGCACGAAATAAAGATGGAGTAGCAATCCTTATATTATCTATGCTGGGAATTGGAATTAACGTGATAACAGACCAACATACCTTTTTGTTAATATACTTGATAATCGGCATAATTCTCTATACTTTGATAGTAGTTTAACCTCATTCTCAAATGTTCTTGTAGTGGTTAAAACTCACTAACAATGTGCCTAATTGACGCTCTTTGGTTTATAGGGAGTTTCAAGAAGAATTGAAGAAATTTTGATGTTTTGGGACAAAAACCTGCTCAAACTGAAGAAAAGGACAAGGTGCAAAAACATCACATTTTTCCTATGGGCAAAAATTATAAGAATATTTTGGTCTTTGAAGAAAATTTTACACGATATAAAAGCTTAATTTCCCCTCCCGCCAATATCTCAACCAGAAAAGAAGAGAATATTACGTTCAAAGAAAGGAATGGCTTGGAAAAGTCCAAAAACTATCCCCGATCGAAGATTTGAAGAGTTTCTCTCAACTTTTCTTATTTTCGCTTATACAAAGATTGTTTTGAGAATAGTCATATTTTTACTATAAACATGAGTAGCTAAATTCTCCACCTAGGGTATTTATGTACCCATTGTACGGCGGTTTTGAGTAAATATTTCTAATTCGCAGATACTTATCCTATTTGTTTAGCTATGAACTCAATTGTTTGAGATCACAATTATTTATTCCCTATTTTGTGTTATTCTTGTAAAAGATTGACAAGATTGGGTTAGTCAAATAGCAGTACTTTGGGCTGAATTAAGGAATTAATTAAATTGATTTAAAATCGTTATGGGGACATCATGATTCCACTGTGACCTAGAATTAGATGAGTTTATTATCTTTGTATTTTTGGGAAAAATAGTTTAAGAACTGTGCTGTTAGTAGTTGAAAAACTCTAGCGAACATCTTTAGGTCAAAGATTGGTAGAATAATTGTAATGACCCGACCGATCATTTTGAGCTCAGTAGTCGGAGGAAATGAACAGCTTCATTTTAGGTATTATGACATGTACGCACAGCCAGATTTGAATTTCGGGAAGTTCAGAGTTGATTTGGAAAGAGAATTCTCATTTCGGAAGCTTTAAGTTGAAAAAATTAACTAAGATTGAATTTTGAAGTAAACGACCTCTGAATCGGGATCTGAAGGTTCCAGCATGTTCGATTGGCAATTTCGGACTTAGGCGTATGCCTGGATCGAGTTTTGGATAATCCGGGAGCATTTTGGTGCCTATTGTGGAAGTTAGCATTTTGGAAGGAATTTCATAAGTTTGGCTTGAAGTGCATTTTGTTGTTATCGTAGTCCGTTTGGAATTCCAAGTCCGTGAATAGCTTCACATAGTGATTCTAGAGTTGGGAGCGCGATCGGAAGTGAATTTGGAGGCCCGTAGGTCATTTTGGAGACATTTGGCTAAAGATAGAAATTTGAAGGTTTTTGAGAAGTTTGATCGGAAGTGCGCTTTTTAATAGCGGGGTCGGAATCTAATTATGAAAGTGGCAGTAGGTCTGTAAGATCAAATATGACGTGTCTCCAAAATTTGAAGTCAATCAGAAATTATTTGATAGGTTTAAACATCGAAAGTAGAAATTTGAAATTTCGAAGTTCATTAAGCTTGGATTAGGGCGTGATTCACGGCTCTAGCGTTGCTTGATGTGATTTGAGATTTCGAGAAAGTCCATATTATATTTTTAGACTTGTGTGGGTGCTTGGTTTGGAGCCCCGGGGGGCTCAGGTGTGATTCGGAATAGCTTTGAAATGATTTGCTAAGAAATAGGATTGTTGATGCTGGTATGATTGCAATTGTGATAGTTTGGTCACAAATACGATCATCGCATTTGTGAACATGCACAGCTAGGGGATTCTTTGCATTTGTGATGTTTGGGTTGCGTTTGCGAGGTCTGAACGGTTAGCATTTGCAAAACCTTTATCGCATTTGCGAAATGGGCCAAATTAGTCAGGAGTCGCATTAGAGAGGGAGTCTTCGCATTTGCGATCTTCTTGTCGTAAATGCAACGATGGAAATAGGGAAGCAGGCTTGCATTTGCAAACCTGGTGTCGCAAATGCGACATCAAAGGCCTATGTCCAGCTATTAGTTTCGAGATTTAGACCATGTAGGTCATTTTCCTCATCCTCTTAGGCAATTTTTGGAGCTTTTGGAAGAGGGTCTTTACCTAGCACTTTGAGGTAAGTATTTACTACACAACATGAGTAAATATATAGATTATGGGTAGATTTACATGTGAAAATTTAGGAAAATCATGGGTTTTTGATGAAAAAGCTAGAATTTGGTAAAAATGAGATTTAACCACGAAAATTTTATTGAATGAAGTAAAAACCATATATTCTTGATCTGTAGGTTATGGGTAACAATTTTCTTCGAGAATTTTTGGAATCCCGATGCTTGGGCCCGGGAATGAATATTAGGAACCTTGAATTTAAAGTTGGAAAATTGGTTTAATAATTAGAATATGACTTTTTGAGCATGTATTGACTAGTCCTTATTCCATTAGAATAGTTTTGGAGTGTTCGGCTCCGAATGTGGAGGTTTGAGCGCGTTCTTGAATCAGAATATAGGCTTCAGAGCAAGGTGAGTCTCCTTTCTAACCTTGGCTGCGTTGTCTGTAATGATGGTCGTGAGAATCCCAAAACGGCAAATGATGTTGGAATGAACAAAATCCACCACCGCTTTCTTGGTAACAGATTTAAGAGTGATGGCTTCAACCCATTTTGTGAAGTTGTCAATAGCAACCAATATGAATCTATGTCCATTTGATGTTTTTGGCTCAATCGGCCTAATGACATCCATGCCCCAGGCAGCAAATGGCCAGGGTGTTGACATAGGACGAAATTTAGTTGGCGGTGCATGAATAAAATAATCGTGCACCTGACATTGATGACATTTCCGCACAAAGGTGAATCAATCTTTCTCCATGATCATCCAGTAATACCCGGCTCGGAGTATCTTCTTTGCCAGCACGTACCCGTTCATATGAGGCCACACATTCCCCTGTGTACTTCGTGCATAATCTCTCGGCTTCCTCGGTGTCAACACATCTCATCAAATTAAGATCTGGAGTTCTTTTGTATAAAGTATCACCACTCAAGAAGAAATTGCTTGCGTGTCATCAGATGGTTTTCTTTTGCTCCCCGGTGGCTTGCTCGGGATACACCTGTGTTTTTAGGAATCTCTTGATGTCATAATACCAGGTTTGTGTATTGAACTCCGCTTCGGTCACATTACAATACCCATGCATATCTTTGATTTGGATCTGTAAAGGATCGACGTAGGCATTTCTGGGGCAAGGTAACATGGAGGCCAAGGTTGCAAGTGCGTCCACTAACTCATTGTGATAACGGGGAATGTACCTGAATTGTACCAACTTGAACCCTTTGTTGAAGTCTTCCACATGCTATTAATAGGAGGCGAGTTTAACGTCTCTTGTTTCCCACTCTCCTTGAGCCTTTCGGATGATCAAATCTCAATCTCCCAAGATTAACAATTCATCAACATCTTGGTCAATGGTCATGTTCATGCCCATGATGCAAGCCTTGTATTCAGCTCTATTGTTGGTGCAGAAAACCCGGAGCCTGGCTTTAGCCGGATAATGCTGACCCGTGGGTGAGATTAAAATTGCCCTAATCCCTATGCCTTTTGCATTTACCGTTCCGTCGAAGAACATTTTCCAAGCGAGGATGTCATTAAATGTTGCTTCCACCGAATTCACTTCTTCATCAGGAAAGTAGGTATTCAAAGGCTGATATTCATCGTCTATAGGATTTTCGGCCAGATGATCTGCCAATGTTTGAGCCTTCATTGTAGTACGAGTGATATAAACTATGTCAAACCCTGTGGGCATCAGTTTTTGGAATATATACCTCAGTCGATCCAGCCTAGTTTTGAGGTAGGTGGTATGAGCTTGCAGATAATGCCTTAACTTCTGGGCCACCCATGTCAAGGCGCAACAGGTTCTTTCTAGCAGCGTGTACTTGGCCTCGTAACTGGTAAACTTCTTGCTTAGATAATATATGGCTTGCTCTTTCTTTCCCGTGGCGTCATGCTGCCCGAGAATATAATAGAAAGAGCTTTCCAGGACTGTTAGATAGAGAAATAGTGGCCTTCCCGGTTCTGGCAGAACCAAGACATGAGGTTTGGATAAGTAGTGTTTGATTTTGTCAAAATCCTCTATACACTCGACGGTCCATTTAACAGCCGCATTGTTTTTCAATATCTTGAATATGGGCTCGTATGTGGAAGTCAACTAGGCGATTAATCGGCTGATGTAATTCAATCTTCCCAATAAACTCATCACATCCTTCTTGGTCTTTGGAGGAGGTAGCTCTCGAATGGATTTTATTTTGGTTGGATCCAACTCGATACCTCTTCGGCTGACAATGAATCCCAGAAGTTTGCCTGATGGGACCCCAAATACACACTTGGCTGGATTCAATTTCATGTCATACTTGCGAAGCCTTTTGAAGAACTTTCTTAATTCCCTTCCATGATCACCCTAAGTCTTGGACTTGATAATCACATCATCCACATATACTTCTATTTCTTGATGCATCATGTCGTGGAAAATGGTGGTCATGGCCCTCATGTATGTTTCCTCGGCGTTCTTCAATCCAAAAAGCATAACTCTGTAACAATAAGTTCCCCAAGGTGTGGTGAAGGCGGTTTTCTCGGCATCTTCCTCATCCATCAACACTTGGTGGTATCCTGCGTAGCAATCTACAAAGGACTGAATCTCGTGTTTGGCAAAGTTATCGACAAGGATATGGATGTTGGGTAGAGGGAAGTTGTCCTTGGGACTCGCCTTGTTTAAATCTTTGTAATCTACACACACTCAAGTTTTTCCGTCTTTCTTCGGTACCGGGACCACATTAAACCATTCGGATTACCCCTGCCTCTAACTGTTTTGTGATCTCTTCTTTGATCTTATCGCTGACATCAGGCATGAATTTTCTTTGTGTTTGTTGGACCGAGGGAATTCAAGATATGTGGGAAACTTATGAACCACCAGATCTATACTCAAACCAGGCATATCATCGTAACACCAAGCAAATACATCTTTGAATTCCAGAAGAAGTTGAACTAATGAATCCCGTATTTCTTTATTCACATGGATACTTATTTTAGTTTCCTTGATTTCTCCTGGATCGCCCAAGTTAACCGGTTCGATATCATTTAAGTTTGGCTTAGGTTTGTTTTCAAAATGTTCCAACTCTCGGTTGATTTCCCTAAAAGCCTCTTCTTCATCGTATTCCGGTTCTTGCTTCATTATTTCAAAAATAGGTAGCATGTTTAGGTCGTGGCATGAACTCCGCGAGCATGTCGTTCTATTTAAAGCTGCACTATTGGGACTGAAAGAAAAAAAATAAAAAATAAAAGAAAAACAAAAAATTAGAAAAAGACAGAGAAGTGCTAATGATAAATATTGATTTCATTTCTTTGAACTTGTAAGATAACAGGGTTTACATATGGAATTTAATGGACAAAAATATGAAAGAAAAACACCTGAGCTACACCCTAAAATAGTCGTGATTCAAGAAAAGGTAGCAAGGTAGGACTAACGGGCCTCCCGCCTGACTGGGAAAGGCGTGGCCTTCCAGTTTTGCAGCTTGGCATCCGGTCCCATATAGAGCACTTCAGCGGTGCTTGAGCCTTCTCTCAGCTGGACCATATTGGCTTCATACAATAATCCCCTCATGGCTCCACATATCTCCTCAATTTCTTCTATTGTTAGTGTCTCTTCTTCCTTTTCCTCACTGTACTTTGGTTTTACAAATGTTTTGTAAAACTAGGGTAGTGGTTGTCGAAAAGGCCATCCACGACGTTTCCTACGATTGGCGCAGCTGATATCTTCTGATGTTGGATGAAAGCCTAGCCCAAAGAACTTTTATGCGGCAGGCAAAGCGACCGGCTCAGTTATCCCTTATAGGGAGCTTCCAAGTCCCTTTCCTGGCTTAAAACCTTGGTGTGTCATCTCTCTTGCTACCATGATTGAAGCATTTGAGAGGAAAAACTGGGGGAGTGGCTTGCCTTCTTCGTGTTGATCGGCTACAACAATTTCAAAAGCTTGGTAAACTATGTGCTCACTTCCCTATTTGGCTTCGAGGCAGGGAACAGAGGGTTCCCGGTAAATTGATTGTTTGTCTTCTCCGTGGACTACAATCTCCTATTTTTCATGTTTGAACTTCAGCATTTGGTGAAGAGTAGAAGGCACCGCTCCTGCTGCGTGAATCCACGGTCTTCCTATGAGGTAGCTATAGAATGTTTCCATGTCCAATACTTGAAATGTAACTTCAAAGTCGACCGGACCAATAGTCAACACTAAGTCAATTTCCCATATGGTGTCTCTCTTGATTCCATCAAAGGCTCGGACATACACGTTGTTGGGACGGATCCTCTCTGTCCCAATCACCATCATTTGTAATGTTGATAGTGAGCATATATCTACCCCAGAACCTCTGTCTATCATCTCTCTTTTGACATAATAGCCCTCGCATTTGACAGTGAGGTGCAAGGATTTGTTGTGGGAAGCTCCCTCAAAGGTAAGTCATTCTTGCTGAACGTAACCTGATTAATGGCAAAGAATTTTTCCGCCATTTTCTCTGGTTTCTCCACGGAGGTTCCATCCGGTACATAAGCTTCATTCAGGGTTTTGGCCAACAGCTTCTGGTGCTCTTGAGATTTCATCAGCAATGACAGTAAAGAGACCTGCTCGGGAGACTTTCGGAGCTGGTCCACCACCTCATATTCTGGCATTTTCTTATTTTGAAAGAAGGCTTCTGCCTCTTCAGCATTCACTGGCCTCTTAGATGGAAATCGTCGTTTGGTATCAGTGTTCACTTCTTCCATATCTGAACATTTCTTTGTGGGATGGACTTTTTGAGTTTCCCTAATGATTTCTTTGCCCTTGTATGTGACTATAGTTTCTTGGTAATACCACGGGACTGCAGAAGGGTTTGTCATTAGCTTTTGAGGCGCGTGACCGATTACCACGGGCTCATTCAGCCTTGGTGGTTTAATCGGTCCCCGTGCCACATAAGCTCCTTTAGGTATATACATCATTTTGTTCAGCTCAAACCTTCTTGGGGGACTCAAAGTAGGCTATTTTTCTTGACGCCCTCACGGGACGTAAAGTATTGTTTCCTTGGTAAGGTCGTCTCAGTTTTCATTTCAGACTTCTTCTCGTCTTCTGGGCACTTGGCTTCATTCATTTTCTTTTCTTCAAACTTCTTGGGGGTAACTTTCTGTTTCCTTTCTGCCTCAGCAATGGCTATTATAGCTTTTAGGGCAGGGTCAAATTCTTTGTCCTCACAAATCATTCTGATGACTGGCCCATTGTTGTGAGCTGGCAATGGGTTGTTGGTTACGTTTGGGACGTCTTCATCTCTCAGCACTATTTTCTTTCGTTCTATCAAATCCTCCATCGCTCATTTCAATGTCCAGCAGTTTCCGGATCATGTCCTTCTGCCGTGGAATGATAAGCACAACCTACACCCCTTTGATAGGAAGGTGACTCAAGGTTATGCCTATTCGGGGGCACAGGCTGCTGGAGACCCATGTGGAACAATTTTTGGAATAAGCTGGCATAAGATTCCCATATTGGAGTAAAGCTTTGTCTCCTGGGCGGTTCCCTAGGACGGTAATTATTTTGTGGGGGGTGGGGATTATAGTGATTCAGAAGAGGCTGATTTCTCAGGGCTTTGTTTTTGTTTCCCTGTTGTTGTGGTCGAGCAAAGGGCTGGGCTTTCATGACAGCATAAGGTTGAGGAACATAGTGCGTGTCTTGGTGGGGATAGTAATGTTGAGAGTCCCTTTCTGAGAATACAGGTCTGTGAGCTTGATGTCTTTTCATTCCGGAGGTTGCCATCGACACTTCCTCTTTCTTTTTGTTTCTTGTGATCCCTCTTGCCCCGCCTTGTATGGCCTGGGAGGTTGCTCTTATGGAGGACTGACTCGGAATTCTTCCTCTTCAGGCCATTTTCTACCATCTCATCGATCTTAATTGCCTCTGCACAAGGTTTGCCCATTGCTGACATCATATTTTGAAAAGAATCTTCCTTTTGCGCTTGTAAGAAGACAGTGACCATCTCCGTGTCGTCCATGGGTGGCTTTACTCTTGACGCTTGCTTGCACCACTTAACAGCATATTCTTTAAAGCTTTCTGAAGTTTTCTTTTTCAAATTGCTCAAAGAATTTCTATCTGGGGCAATGTCAATGTTATATTGGAACTGCCTTACCAAATCCCGGGTGAGCTCATCCCAAATATGCCATCGAGTGATATTTTGGTCCATGTACCATTCAAAAGCGATTCCCACCAAGCTCTCCCCAAAATATGACATCAAGAGTTCTTATTTTCCACCTGCCCCACGCAGTTGATTGCAGTACTTTTTCAAATGAGCGATAGGGTCGCTGTGGCCATCGTACTTTTCAAACTTCGGCGTTTTAAACCCCAGAGGGAGATGTAATGTGGGAACATGCATAGGTTTGAGTAAGACACACTCTTCTACCTACTTAATCCTTGCATGTTTTTCAGACTCTGTTCGAGGCTTTTCATCCTTCTTGTTATTTCATCTTGTTCGGGTGTTTTAAGGGTTTTGTCTTGCATAGGTGTGAGCTTGTATGCTGGTTGAGGGTAGTTGTATGTGGGGTATGGGGGAAGCTCGGTTTGATAATTGGGCGTTTGAAATGTGAAAGCTGTAGGATCAAGCATGGGCTTCGGCACCACAGGCTGTGTGGTGGCTGCACACAGAGGAGCCATAAAAATGTTAGGAACTGGACTAGACATGAACATCGAAGGGCAAGCTTTAGAAGGCGCTCTGACAAAGTTGGTTGATATGGTGGACTGCTCCATGAGAATATTTGGATGGCTGATAGGGATGGTGGAGGTACCCCCCGACCTTGGGAAAAGCTCAGGAAATCCGGGGATAGCACTTGAAGGTTCTTTTCCATTTGTCCAAACGTCCCACATCTCCATAACTCGGAGTCGAAGGATCCTATTTTCTTCAGCTACCACAGATTCGAAGGCTGGGATCCCCACAATTGGGTTGTCCTCTGGGATAGGGACTGCTAGTAGATTCATTTCAGATGACATCTCTGCGCTTCCTTTTGATCTAGTAAAGTATTTGTGCGAGGCCAGCTTTCCACAAACCAATCATTGTTCTCCAAAAACCTGGACTTGAAACTTGAATTTCAAATGGTTAGGTTGGGACAGATAACAAACAGGAAATTGCATGTTGGGTATGATGCACCTATGCAGTTAACGGGCGTCTATATGCTTGCAATGGTCGCATGCGTCATCCCGACATTTATTTTGAATTTCTTTTGTTTTCTACTTCTTTTTCCTTATTGGCTTTCATTTTTAAGAATATGGTCGAATCCTATGAAGATTGCCTACGTATCATGACATCGCATGAATCAGACCGAGCGTAGTTCATGGAAAAATGTTGTGTAAATGACACAATATTTTGGGGTTTTTAATTTTGATTAAGACATAAACTTTGATTAAAAAAGCTAACAAAATGAAAGGCAACTACCAAACTAGGACTCAATAAACTTACAGACTCGAAAGGTGTGTAATAGAACAGACATACTCTTTTAGAAAATACAAATTTACGAGTACATTAAAACTTCAAATGTTTTTGGAGCTTGCGCGGCATTGTCCGGCCTTGCCGCAGGCTTGCGTGCTAAGCTTCCTTGGAGGTAGTGGAAATCCTCCATCACTTGATGAACAAATGTCATGGCAGTAGCAAAGAACAAAGATTTCGTCATGTCCTCACAGTGGTTGCACTTTGCAGTAATATATTCTGCGATTGCCCGCACCCTTTCCCTAATAATACCTTTTTCTTGTAATAGACGCCTAATTTGCTCGACCCATGCTTCTAGAGTTCGTTCGGCTACTTGATTCAGCTTTTGGAATTGCCACAAATCCTTTTCTAATCCTGCTATTACTGCGTAGCAATGCTCTCTTTCGGCTTTAAAGTCCCTGGCTTATTTGGCCATTTTGTTTTCAGCTATGATGACCCTCTGTTTTAAACCAATGTTCTCATTGCCATTCCCTTCTTTTAATTGCTCTAGTATGCGGGCTCGTTCCTCTGAACTTTTAATCAATTGCTTCCGAACCCTAGATAGCTCACCCTCCGCCTTATAGAGCTCGAACGGCCGCAAGTTTTCTATGAGCTTTTCATCTTTTGCACTCCTGGGAGGATTTCCTGCGGCTGCGTTCATTTTCTGGATTTGGGCTCGTAGGGCTTCATTTTCTTTGGTCAACATCTTCCTTTCTCCCTCATTGGCTGCAGCTTGCAAACTGTTTTCAAATTGCAGTTCTAGGATTTGCTTTTCCAGCCTTCTTATCGTAGCCCTATACTTATTTTCTTTGGCTAACAATTCCCACTGCTCTTGTGACGTCTCAACAAGTTCTTGGAGACGTGGTCTCTTAGCCGGCCTCCCAGGCTCTATGTCTCTCTTGTATTGAGAAACATATCCCGGTGCAACCTCACCTTTAGATACGTCACGTACTCGAGTATTGGCTGTCAAGTATTTACATTCACTCAAGATTTGGCGTACAACACCTTTAGGGAATTACCGTTTGGGCTTATCTGAGCTACATAGAGACTGATATCTTCGTCCCTAGGGAACATTTGGTATCTTCCCAATTGTCTTAGTACTCTATAGGGCGCATAGGGCTGGATGCTTCGGAGGCCCGTCAGAAGGAAATGAGGTCTGGTGGCTAGCATATACACAACTTTGTCCACAGGAAGCCACCCGAATGTCCACTCTATCGATTTGTAGTGATGATGCGGAGATGAGACACCCATTCAGTGACACCCTCAGGAACTTTAAACCCATCAACCATGTTGCCAAATTTTTCTATGTATCTCCTTGTTGGCGACCCGTAATTCATGAACCGAGGCCGATGGCATATATGCTCGATCAACCATATTTTCAGCACCAAGTTACATCCCTCGAATAATTCTCCTCCCGCTTTACATACGGTGAGAGCACGAAAGATGTCGGACAAAATCATTGGAGCATGGGTACTTTAAGCCTGGATCATTAAAGTGCTAATGACTCCTGCTATCCGTATGTCATGTTCCCATCCTTTGGCGGGAATACTATAAGACCCAAGAAAGATACCATGAATGCAAAACATCGATGTGAGCCGATTTCCCTTGCTACAAATAAGACTTTCGCGGTTGTTGAATCCTCTGATGTGGCCATACCTCTGACATATAAATTGCAGGGTGAAAAAGCCAGCCGATAAGTCGGGATTGTGAACTGTTCTGCTGATTTTCAAGGAATCCAAGAATTTGTGCACAAGCGAGAACTCTTGGTGCAATCAAGTATCGGTGTCTCAAGGGGATTATATGGGTCCCGATATATCCGGTAATTTCTTCTAAATTCGAGGTGATCTCAAAGTCCGAGAAGTGGAAGACATTTTGGGCGGGGTCCCAGAATGTGATTAAAGCCTTTATGATGTCTCCTCTGGGTTAATTTTCAATAAACCAGTGAGGCCTCCCAGATGTGTATTGACCTTTTTCTGCCCTTCTTCCCCCAGAGCATTCCACCATAGTCGCAACTCCAAGGGAATTTTGTTCATTATCGTGATCATTCTTCACATTTATTAAGCGAAGTAGTGTTCTAAAAAATATAAAATAAATTGGCATTTTTATGAAATGTATTTCTTAAAATCAAGGACGGGCTTTGCAAATAAGACCTTTAAACACTTCGGAGAGAAGGTTTTCAGGTTGTGCTTGCTTACTAGTCAAAAGATAAAACTCATAGGTGGCCATTTGTGCCAGATCAGTCTTCAGGTGTCCCTTACGGTAACATTCGGCTGTTTTCTACAGTAATGGCCCCACCTGATTTATTTCAAAACACGTGAATAAACTCGGACATTTGTTTTTCTTATTTTTGCAAAAGAGGGGTTGACCCGGCAAAATAATTTAACAAAAATCCAAAAATATTATTGAAAAACTTTCCCAATTTCTTTTCTTCTTTTTTTTGGCTTTTTTTTTTTTGAAACATCCGGCAGCATTTCTGCGCTATTTTAAGCATTGGTTTTTTGCAAATGATTTAACTCATCGATTCTCATATTTCAAGTCGGCCAACATGCGAATCCAAAGCAAGTGGATGTACATGTAGCACGTGATATGCATCATGATTGTCTTTTCATTTCGGGTCACCTGTCCTAGACGGACCTAACCCCTGTTTTGAGTCCTCTAAGTCAAATGCATGATACAACTAAGCGTTCCTACTAGGGATCCGACCTAAGGGTTTTGTTATGCTAAGTTGAGAACCTTGGTATAGGGTCTAGACTGTGCACCCGAGCGGATAACCCGATTCGAGGAGGGGGCTACGTACCAGGAACCAAAAGGCCATCCGGCTTAGTAACTTGTCCGGCCTCTTTCTTATTTCAAGGTATGACGCTAACAGAACAGGGAGTCTCAATCAGTAAGCACATCCCCAGAGGTGAGAAGTGAAGGGTTTCTTATCAGTTTATATATACAATTCAGATAATATCAAAGCGGTAAAACATGTGACACTTAGCACAGAACATGGAAGCAAATCAAAAGAAGCAAAATATAACATTTATTGTAAGCTCGAATTCTTGAACCCTGAACCGAAGATTCCGGGTTCACTATCCCCAGCAGAGTCGCCGGAGCTGTCACACCTCCTTTTTTACATGGTTACCCCGAAGGATGACATATATAAGGGATTTTTCCAATTAAAGTGACATTATTTGAAATGGGATTAATTATTTATTTAAGAGTCGCCACTTGGGATAGGTTTGGCTTTTGGTGTCACAAGTCACCGGTTATTTTTGAATACCAAATCGAGGAAAATTTTTCGACTGCCCAATTGGAGTGTGCGAACTAAACATTATTGAGTAAGGAATTTTGTTGACCCCATGGAAGGTGTTAGGCACCCGCGGATCCCGTGGTTCTTGCACAGTCGCTTAAACTAGTATAATTGGTTAAAACTCTGATTTTTTACATTTTCATCCTATAGTACAATTTTAAAATTATTAACCGCTTTATTCATTTTAGAGGTATTCGCAATATTATTAAAACACGTCTCGAACCAGGTCACATAAATGCACCCGGGTCCTCGACATATTTTAATGCAGCTGAGACTTGGATTTGGGTTACATAAATGCGCACCCGAGTTTAGGAATATATTTTATTAATATATCGCGGCTATAGCAACTACGCATTTGGAAATTCGTGAAAGGCCGTCATATTCGCTAAACAACACTTCCGACTTTCTATGCATTTTGTTAAGCTGAGGAGCCTCACATAGTGTGATCATGTTAGAGAAGCTCACTTTATTTTTATAAAGGAAACATAAGGCGGTTTATAGTTTTCTACTATGCTTGTCTCTAAATATCCTAATAATTTCATACGTAGGTAATGCATTTTTAGGGACTTAGCATCTACATTTCCAGCCTTATTCGTGGCTGGTTATGTGTATTGGGCTTTAGATTATAGCAAGCCCAAGGAAAATGTATTCTTTATGTCACAGCTGACAATCATTGGGCCTTCCAATTGGGCCCAGAAACGTTGGACTATGAGTCCATCGTAGGAAAATGATGGCAACCTTTTAATCGATTATACTACAGTCATTAAAATTATACCATGGACATTCTGAGGTATACTGGAGGTATTTTAATAAAGAAAATGCTGAGAATGATTTCACATTAATAAGTTATAACTCGGACTTCAACAACTCTAGTACTTAAAGAAAAATTTGAAGTACTCATCGTTCAGAGTATATGCATATACAGTTGTTGGATCTTTACTACATCCTCATTCATGGATACTAAGTAAAATCATGGACTAGGCTATGTTAATTCTAATGAAATCTAAACCAAACTAAAGTTAGAGTCCACATACAGTCCAATGTTATTACAAGTTTTTATACATTACAATATCGGAAATGCTACTTAGAAGTACATAATACTCATACATGAATTGATACATAAAAATATTGTTATCTTCATTATAAGCTATAATCCTGAATGTACATAGCTATCACTTCTCAGATTTTGAGTGTGGATGGATACCTGGAACTTCAGCAGAAAAAAGAAAAACCTATGAGTAAGGTTAAGAGATTAGCAAGAAAATACTGCAGCCGCACAACCAGTAAAACCCAGGAACTCACGAAATTTGAGAAGCAGCTAGTGAAAATAGATCTCTACAGCAGCTCAAAATGCATATTTAGTCCATCTTCAACTCGTATTAATTATAAGAGAAAGTTTTATCAGAAGAAAAAGGCTTTTCTGAATAATGTATGAAAGTTTAATGTGTATCTTTCTAAAGGTTATATCCTAATTTTTCTCGAAAATCCTGAAGAAGAAAATCCCTAATCCTCTTAAAAATCTGCTCGAAAAAATCTCCAAAAATCTCCTTGAAATGATCAAATTGTCCCATTTTATAACTGAAGCCTTAGGGAAACATAAATCCCTTTGTTTTCGTTTTAGTCCTTTATTCATTTTTTAGTTTTGCCTAAATGGTCCTTGGTTTTATGACTTGTGTCTCAAGTTTTGAGGCAGAAATTATACTTAGACCCCTCACTAAAATGTTCTAGGAGTTTGTTACAAGATTTCCCATTTTCAAATGCCCTTAATACCCCCTGTCATTTTTCCTAATTACTGGCCTAAGGGTTTGAAACCTTGGTTCTCATCTATTTGGTCTGAAATTGACCCTAGTTAGTTATTTTCAACTCATACACTAAGATTATTATCATCAACTAGGATCGAACTCTGAAAGTGTGGCCATGGCCAATTTAATTACAGACTTAAGCAAAACAAACGTCCAAGGGCCAGGATTTAAATAATGCAACCTTTATACTCATGCAAACAATAAAAAAGTGAACAAAACAAATTTCAGAATTGCAGGGCACTAACCAAATATGACTAATTCTGAGCTCAGTACAATAATCCAAATAATGTCAACAAGAATAGGCTACGACTTCAAATGTTAAGCAGACAATTCAAGACAAGTTATCCAAACTTAAACATAAACAATTAAGGAGGCGAATTTCAAAGATGAGCAGATGAAACTTAATGTATTTAAACAAATGAAAATCAAAATCAAATAGAAAAGAGAATTAGGACGAGTATATGACTCTAGATGGAAATACCTGACCAGAATTTTTCAAAGATAAACAAGTAGGACATAATATGCTTATCAAATGGAAAGTAGGGAAGATCAAAAATAAAATAATACAAAGATGAGCATGTGATAACTACTCAGAATTTCCCAAAGATGAGCAAATGAAAAATTAGGAAGATAACAGCAATAAAAAGACAACCAGGACGAGCATGTAACTCATGATGGAAACAAGTATTTAGAACATCTTGAAGATGAAAAGATAGAAGGCTAATGAACTTAAACAAATAACACTAAAGAAGATCAAACAAAACAGAAGGCAAGGATGAACATATGATCACTCAGAATATTTCGAGACGAAAAGATAAAAAACAAACAAATTTAAACAAATGAAAATCAAAGCAAATAAGAACAATTAGAACTAAAAACATACGAGATATAAGCAATAAAATCAAATAAAAGAGCAGGAACTTAGCTTTCTTGCTTGTGACCCTAAAATTGGGACTCTTCCAATTCCACAATTCTTTGACCTCTTTTGAGAGGTCTTTTGGATTCTTAAGGTCTTTGTCTTTCATATTAGAGGGGGGAAAAGGTTTCAGGGGAGGATCAAATGGTATTGAGACGGGGGGGCTTTAGATTTGATTTTCAATCATGTCTGGCTGCATTCGAGGGCCGTGGGTGGCAGGGTTGTGGATAGGGATAGGAGACGGTCACCTTGGACCAATTTCATGGGGTTCTGGTGAGTTTAGGGTTTGGGATTAAACTTCGATTTAATATTCGACATAATCTATTAGGATTCAAAGGGGGGGTTTAGATGGTTGGGAAGAGGGAGGAGAGGTGGTTCATGGGTGTTATTTTTTGTTGGTTTCGCCGGAGACGACGGTACCGACGAATCTTCTATCAAATATTCGATGAGTTGGGGAGTTGTTTGAAGGAAACCAACGGTGGGAAGGGAAAGAGTTGTTCGAGATGGTCTAGTGGTGTAATTTTGGGGCCGTTTGGTGAACTGCCGCCGCTGTGAGGCGATTTTCGGCAGCGGCATTATGGTTGTTGATGGGTGGTAGACGGCGGTGGAGAGGTGGCGATAGGGTGGGTGATACACCGACGTTATATATACGAGGAAGGAAATGGTTTGGTCTCTGAATATGCAAAGGTGTTTGGACATATTTATGTTATTCAGGGAAGGGCTTCAAGACCATTGGATTGCTTATGATCAACGGCTAAGATGAATTGCCCCAAAACGGTGTCGTTTTGGGGCATCTCTTGTGGAGTGGGTCAGAGACCAACTATTGGGCTGGGTCTTGGGGCATTTGGACGGGTAAAATTGATTTGGGCCACCCAGTTTTGGCCCAATTGTGGCCAGCCTGGGTGATTTATTAAAAAATCCATTTTTTATTTTGTTTTATTATTTATTTTATTTCCTAATTGTATTTTAAAAATCCTAATGAAGCTAAATCAACCTAATAACTACTTGTTGTGCAAAATAAATAAAAATGCTACAATGAAAATTAACCATAAAATTCTAAACAATTAAACTGCTAGAATAACTCCTTGATCTTTTGTGATTTTGTATTTTGCAAAAATAACCTTAGTTACCAATTAATCTAGCAAAACTATGAAATCAAATCCTAAATGCTTGTGCAATTTGTATTATTTCTTTTATTAATTTTTATACATGCATTAATGAAAACACTCTGATATGCGCAATTAAATCCTAAAAAAAATCCAAAAATAAATATTGAAGAGAAAAAAATCATAAACTTGAGAATCCTGTAGGAGTAATTTCAACGGGGTAAAAATCACATGCTCACAATGGGTTGCCTACGTATCTCAGATCCGGTGAGAATCAAACTGGCGTAGTTCGGGCATATTTGACAAGACCAACTATTTTTAAAAAACATTCTTTTTTCTTTAATTTTCTAAAACAATTTCGCAGGATTTCGGTATCATTTGAGGTATTGGGTTTTTTAGCAAGTAGGATGCATCAGGATGGTCTTTCTATTTCACGTCATCTGTCCTAGACAGACCCAACCCTTGTGTTGAGTCCCCTAGGTCAAATGTACGTGATGCAAGTAAGCATACCTACTAGGGATCCAGCATGAGGTCGAGATATTTTAGGTTCAAAACCTAGGTATATGTTCTAGACTGTGTACCCGAGAAGATAACTCGAGTCGAGTGTAATAGCTATTCTAAGCTGAAATAGCTATTCTAAGCTCGAATTCTTAAACCCTGAACCTAAGTTCTGGGTTTTTCTATCCCAGCAGAGTCGCCAGAGCTGTCACACCTTCGTTTCTACACACCTTCCCCGAAGGATAATGTATAAGGGAGTTTTTCTAATTTAAGTGAAATTATTCGAATTGGGATTATTTATTTTTTTAGAGTCGCCACTTGGGATAGATTTGGCTTATGGTGTCCCAAGTCACCGGTTTTTCTTGAATCCCAACTCGAGGAAATATTTGACTTTTCAAATGAAGTCTGCGAACAAGAAATTCTTAAGTAAGGAATTCTATTAACCCGAGGGAAGGTGTTAGGCACCCTCGGATTCCGTGATTCTAGCACGGTCTCTTAAATTATCATAATTGGCTAATTATCTGATTTTAAACATGTTTATCCTATAGTGCAATTTTAAAATTACTTACCTCTTTTAATTGAATTTTTTTATGAAGGTTGCAACAGTATTAAAATGCGTCTCGAACCACGTCACATAAATGCCCCCGTGATTTTTGACATATTTTAACACCGTCGAGATATGGATTTCGTCACATAAATGCACACCCGAGTTTAAAACTGTATCTTAAATGCACACCTAAAGCGACTGGCGTGCTGATGACTTTGCGGTAGGCCATAAAAATTTTCTAAATGGCACGTCCAGAATTCTAAGGTTTTTATATTATTAATGAGGGCCACGTAATTTGTGAATTTTGTTCGGCGCGGCGCGCCTCAATTTATTTTAAAATGAAATCTTAAAGAGGACCTAATATTATCTATTATGGATTGTCTCTAAAAACATAATGACTAGCATTATTAATTAATGACTATTAAAAGCATTCAAGGAATTCGAGCATCAAGATCGAGTCCAAACTTAAACAAAAGAATCTTCATTATTTAAAAACATCTTAATTCAAATTTTATACTTAACTTGAAATGACCAAAACTTGCATTATAAATTTAAAACAATGGCTTCAATAAGGTCTTCAGCACATTGGACTTTAAATTGGCCCAAAAATATTGAGAATCCATTCAGCCTTACACAAAGCTGCTCAGCGTTGGGCCTCAGCTAGAGAGTTGCTCGATACTTTGGGCCCTTAAGCACATGCCTGATTTTATTCAACTGGAAGCTTCTTATTTGCACTTCTTTGGTCCAAAATGAGCCCAAACCAAACATTGGATTTCCATCAGATTTCAAAATATTAAATTTTTTTTCAATGCTTGACTTAGAAATTTTGTAACAAATAAACAAATTAAGTTCTTTCAATCCGGACAACTGGTGATTTTAAGGTCAAATTTCATATACACTTTCAACTTGTTTGCATTTCGATGAACTAATATGAGTATAGTAAAGTTCAACAACCATTCACCTTCAATTAATACACCTCAAAATTTACCCATAGACTAAAATTAGCTAGAATAGCTAGCGCATTCAGACTATGAATTCACAGGAGACACAAATATTTAACACTGTTTGTACACCATTTCAATTGTAGAATATGGAGCCGCAACACCATTATAGACTCAAAATTCAAGGTAACCGGGTAGCAAATCTAGTATTCACTACACTAAAGTTAATACTATTGAACATGATACTTGTGTAACTTTGAACATAGTTTAATAGTCCTGTTAAAACAAATAATGCAAGGTCCAAATACACAATTATTCTAAACCTCTAGACTAAGTACAAATAGCAGGGAACTAATGAAAAACAAAAACAGGCAATGATTCATAATTTTTCTTAAAATATGTTGATCCAATCTTTACATATTACTCGAGACCAAGATTTACCTGGAGATTAAGGAATGGAAAAGGGGAAGAGAGTCAGCAGCAATAACAGTCAGCAGCAAGCTTTGAAATCAATTCCAACCACGAAATGTTATCAAGTAACCCTGGAAGTGATTTTAATCCAATAACACCAGTAAACAAACTCAAAATCTGCTTGAATGACCAAATTTAAACTCATAAATCAACCAGGAGCTCCTGAAACCTCAACTACTGAAGTACCAGGACAATTCAACCCATTTTTAATCTTATATAAGCTGGAGATTTGATTAAACAGCTAGACCTCAAAATTATCCCAAAAAACATCAATGGAATAGTGGTTTTTTTGAGTTTTTGGTAGCCTGAAATTTTCAATATATTTCCAGTGTATTTTTATGCCTTCACCCTCTAAAATTTCTCCCATATCTGACTTGCAAGGCATGTTCCTGATGCCTTTATAGGAAATTTAGGTAGGGCAACCTTCAGATCTCATTTTACACCCTTAGTAGGCAATTTAGGTAGGCAAGTTCATATTTTAGCTATTTAGTCCCTTAGTTATTGGCTTGTTGGACAAGTAACACTACCAACTTCCTGAATTTCGAATTAGGATCCCATCTAGAAGGTTCTAGTGGTTTACAATTTCATTACCGCACTATTCTCTATTTTGAAATACCTATACTACCCTAAATTAATCCTACAATTACTAACCTATGTCAATCTAACCTTAACCCTTTTGAACTTGGTCAAATGACTATGGTTAATCAATCCAGGGCTGGAAACTATTCAGCTATAACTGAACAAAGCCTAATAATTGAACTACAATAATCTAACTAGAACCGAAATTCAATCGAATTAATAATTTTAAACTACTACTGTGAATTAACTAAAACCTAAGAAAAAAATTGATACAAAATCATGCCTTCTATACCAATCAAAATAGAAAAATTAAGAATCAATCAAAAAAATAAAAGCAGGATCATATAGTACGAATTAGAGAAAAAGAAACTGACTAAAAACTTAACCAAAGAACCTGAAATTGGCAAACAAAAATCAAGGCACAAATTTAATTGAACATGACAAAGAGCTGAACATGAAGGAAGCATCAATTTCATTCAAAGAAGATTTATTAGGCAAGAAAAAAATAGGAGAAGAATAGCAAAAAAAGGAAAAAGAAATCACGAAAAACTTACTGATGTTCGCCCTAACTGGATCGAATTCAAATCTGGTCCACATTAACCCTTGAACTTCAATCCAGACATTGACCTAAATCCTAGATCTAAGATTCGAGTAGTTGTGGGTTGATTTGAAGGAAATTAGTTTTCAATATGGAGGCAGGGGGTCAAGATGAGTCAGGTGTGTAAGTTTGGTGGGGTTTTGAGGCGGTGAGATTTGGCCAGAATTCTTTAATTCAAAATTCGAGGCATTTGGCACATTTTCGAGGGATGGGACTTACGGATATGGGACGAGGAAGGTTTGGTGCCTATGTGGTGTTCTGTTGAGGTCGTTCGGCGTCAGCGCAAATAGAACCTTTAAGGCCCGACGCTGAAGCTTAATCATACCACCATGATAAAGTCGGGGGTTGTACATCCTAAACAGATAGTCAAGGGTAAAAGCCACCCCCTTGACCATGTGTTTCAAAACGCATGATCATGTAAACAATGATCCAGAATGATGGATGGATTTGGGCAAGTGTCACCCGATATTGTCCGTAGAAATCAAGGACTACAGGGACTATCATGGCAAGGATGGTTCTACCAGACCTAGAGTAAAAGGATGTGTATGCACTAAAGAGAATCGGGTTTGTGTGTAATTATATCTTCCTCCTGAGAAGGAATCTCCACTTGCACCGCCTCTCCCCAGCAGCAATCAGCTTTCACTTTCCCAGTGTCGATTATAAGGCTAATGTATAGGTACATGGGTTCGCACTTTCCCGGTTTCAACTAAGGCTTGTCAATTGTGAAATCAGAGGATGTTTCACAAGGTCCGAGGATGCACACCTCAAGACGAGAAGGTACTATGGTCTTCTCCTTAGAAGAACGTTAAGATGAAGAAGCTTTGTCATCTTGGGGAATGGTTCTAGAGCTTTTCGCCAATTCTATTGAAAGATTTCAGAGGAAAGGAGAAAAACTGGATGAGAGACGAACACAAGAAAGAAGTAAGAAGAGCTGCTAAAAGTTTGGAGATATGATGAAGAGTAATGAGTGACGGATTGGAGTATTATACGGGCAAATAGTGCGCATTGGGCAAAGCAAAAGGACTGCTAATCGTCGTAATCAATTCGAGGATTTTCAACAGTCGTGCAAATGTGACTTTTTAACATCCCTTTTTGTCACATAAATCGCTCACGTGAAATAACTGATGTAATGATATCGGCATTGAATATTTGACGAATTCAAATCATTCCTTGTTATTTCATTCCAAGAAATACGGGGACTATTTGTATACGGTCAAAATCAGGGAAGATCGATTTTAAAGCTTCTATGGCATTTCAAGCCCGGCCTTTATGGGCTCGAAGCACAGTCTGAGGCTTGTCCCTGAAGCACTCAACTCGAGAGTGTATATCGAAGGCTCATTATATCGTACCTCGAGACAGCATGAAAATCGACGATTGTCATGGAAAAGTGAAAAAGCTCCGAAGGACATGTGGTTAGAGATAACCAGATCTAGAAGAATAGTACAAATATGTACTGAGCGATTATTTAGTTGTACCAATATTATTTCCTCGTCATTATTAGAAATTTAATATGTTGGGATTCCTTACTCCTATATAAATGGGACCCTTGTCATTTTGTAAGAGACATATTATGGAATACAATACAACATTCTCTGTTGTTCTTGCCTAAACGTATTCAACAATTACTCTACAGATTTATAGCTTATTCCTTTATTGTTCTTAATTTATTTCCCATTATTTACCACAAATGGCTACATTTGAAGCATTTATTATCATTGTTTCTTCATCTGTTGTTCATTGCTAACTTCCCTAACAAGATCTCGGAGCCTTTGTTCCAGCTAGCTCGAGGCCCAGACTTGCGACAATATTGGTTGGGTATCTTATTCTCTTTTCTTACATTTAGCATCTATTGTCCAACAACTAGTATTGAAATAAATCACATATTTTTAGAATCACAAAATCAAATATAATTGGCAATACCATTTTTAAGGTAAACACCTGCATTAATGGATTGAGACAAAATGGAAAAGCTTATGGTACTATTTTATGTGCATGTGAAATTTATTGTTGAGTGTGAGAGTTGTTGATTGTTAATTGCCCCATTAATATGTGATTAATTACGTGGTGTGTGAGTTTTGGGGCACTTTATTCCTTGTGAGGCATAGCGAAATTTGTGTGGTCACATGGTTTTGATTTTCAATGTGCGAGTATGAGTAAAAGAAAGGATCTCCGAATTCCATGCTTGAACTCAGCAGAATCTGCTTGTTAAGAAGTTTTGAACTGGTTTTGATTTTTGATGAGTTAAGATTGAACCATTTCTCTTCTTTGCTCGAAGACGAGCAAAAACTTAAGTATGAAATAATGATATTTTGTATAATTCTCTATATTTTGATAGTAGTTTAACCTCATTTTGAAAAGTTTTTGAATAGTTTTGTGGTTAAAACTCACCAAAAATGTGCCTAATTCATGCTCTTTGGTTGATAGGGAGTTGAAAGAAGAACTGAAAGAATATTTGAAATTTTAAGATGAAAATATGCTCAAATTGAAGAAAAGGACAAAGTGCAAAAACAACACATTCCCTCTAATATGTGTGCAGCGTGCGCTCATCTGGGCAATGTCAAATGCAGAGCTCATGGTGCACGCCGGGGCAACCCTGGTACGAGTAGAAATTTCTGGGCCAAAATTATAAGGATATTTTGGTCTTTGAAGAAAATTTTACACGATATAAAAGTTTCTTTTCACTTTCCCAGCCAATATATCGACCTGGAAAGAAGAGAACATTACTTTTGAAGCAAGGAAGGGCTTGGAAGGGTCCAAAACCCATCCCGATTGAAGATTTGAAGTGTTTCTCTCAAATTTTCTTATTTTCATTTATTATGGAGATTGTCTTGAGAATAGTTATTATGTTTTTAGTATAAATATGAGTAGCTAAATTCACTATCTAGGGTATTGATGAACTCGTTGTTGAGTGATTTTGAGTAAATATTCCTGAATCGTGGATATTTATTCTATTTGTTTGGATGCGGTTTTAATGAATTAAATTGTTTGTGCTTGCAATTATTGATGCCCTATTTCTTATTATTCTTGGGAAAGATTGACAAGGTTGGGTCAGTCAAACAACAGTACTTTTGGTTGAATTAAAAAATTAATTAGCACAATTTAGTACCGTTATGGACACATCATAATTCGACTGTGACCTAAAATTAGACGAATTTATTATCTTGATTATTTTGAAAAAATTAGTTTAAGAATTGTGTCGTTAGTAGTTGGAAAACTCTATGGAACAACTTTCGGCGGAAGGTTGATGAATAATGTCAAACAAAATTTCAGGATTTTACTTAGAGCTAGCCGACAATTGGGAGATTCTCTACCTTAGGCCTTTTTATCGTTTTTAAATTTCTTAAGTTCTTCTCAACTTCTAGTTTAGTTTGTTATTAGTTATTTGAATCTAATTTATTAGTTAATATCCACAAAATCCAAGTATATTTAACTTTTTTGTTCAATTTAGATTATTTAGTGATTGAGTCAATTAGAACGTTTCATAGCTTTGAAATCATCTCGATTCATAATTGAATAAATTATATTGTATATGACCATAGCATATCTTTTATCGAGTTGTGTTTTGGACGTCACTAATACTACTCCTCAAATCTTCCAACGCTCCGGGAAAGAACGTAAGCTTCGACGATAGTCCAGCAAATCAGCAGCCTAATAAAGTTGGGACTAATTAGGAATACATTTTCAGTTTCATTTTGAGCTCCTTCTTTCTTTTCCTTTAACCTTTCTTTTCCTTTAAATTTTGGTTACCAAGACACAATAAATTTGAAATAATTCATATTTCTGAGATAGAAGTTCTGGAATTCTGCTTGGTTTGTGAAGAATGAATAATGATGATATTGAAGTGAAGAAAGAAGCTAGAGAAAATCTTAAATTATAAATGTTAGTTGATCACTCTTCGGCAAAAAATTATATTATGTATAAGATAAAATATACTTGTTATTGATTAAAAATAGACTTTGAATATCCTTGCACAAGTCACTGGAAAAGGGATTGAACTTCTTGGCTTCGTCATCGTGAGCATGTAATTTTTGCCCTATATAAAATACTCCTATGAAATCCTAAGAAAACAAGTTTTCTATTAATTATTTGTCAGTTTAGGAACTTTATAAAATTTTCTTAATTATTTACATTTCTGTGCATGTTAAATTTTTATTTAAATCATGAAAGATACCAAAATAATATGCACTGCATTTAAAATTTGTTTTTATATTTTTAGAATTAATCAGTAATTACTTGTTTAATAAAATTTAAAAATCACAAAAAATAGCTTATTTTTTACATTTTATTTGTATTTTAATTTTTAATTTATTGATTTTCCTCTATTAATTTAGAATTAAGTGATGTTTCTAATTTTTATAATTAGTTAAATAGTTTAATTCCACATTTTTTGTTTAGATAATTTAGGATTGTTAATTTTTTTTAGAAAAAAGAAAAGGAAACTAAGAAGAGGATAGAAAAAGGGTTCTATTTTTGACTTTGGGGCTAATTTCATACCAAAACCTGGCCCAAATCCTCTCCCAAACCTATAAAACCCAAGCCCAAACCAACTCAAACCCGGTCCAATCCCATCTAACCCCCAGCCGCTCCATTTTTGTAGCACCATATCACATCCGTTGCATTTTAATCAACCAATAGCTCGAAACTTACAACACACTAAATATAAAATTGTCCGATGACCATCCCCCCCCCGTCTCATCAGACCCTTCTCCTCACTTCATCTCCTTTCTTCAAACAACAAACCATAGCCTCCTCATACTCCACGCCGCCTCCATCGTGAAGTACCACCGGAAATTGCCTCACGGTAGTTCCGCTAGTCCAATCTTCCCCAAAATAACACCCTGACACCCCCTTAACATCCTCAATCCATATCTCTAGTTCTCTCCCCCCGAATTATGCCCGTGTTTTTTGAATCTTAAATTGAAAGTCCAGAACAAAACTCAACTGTCTCAAAACTCACCAAAGTAACACCATGAATTCCTCATCCATCCCTCATCACAAATCTCCAATTAGTTTCCCTCAAAGCATCGCCCGAATTTTTCGTTTCTTAGATCGAAAAATCTGGCTAAAACCCTAAATAATCGTAAAATCCCCATTTTCACTCTAGTTGATCCTCAATCTTCCCTAACCACTACTTTACCTTCAATTTTCAAAAAACATCCACATTTACTCTTTCGAATTTCAAATCTAGTAACCTTTAAACCCTAACTTTTTCACCTTTCTGATTTTTGGTTTTTCTACTGTTGATTGAACCCCAAACTTTCATTAGTCGATTGTTCTTTGTGAGAACAGTCGATTGATGTTAGTTCGGGTTCAAAATTACTTTGAAGAAGTTTGGTCGAACTTGAGTTGGTTTGGTTTTCTAAAAGAATAAATGAAATTTAGGTATGTTCACTTTTATTTTTATTTGTTATTTCCTTTCTTTGCTTGTTCATGTTTTTCTTATTTAGACAACATGTTTAGATTTCTTCTCTTCTTTCTCTTCTTGTGACTGTTAGTTGATTTCTAGCATCTATTTAATTAAAGCATGTTCAAATTGTTTAAGTTTAGACTTATTTAGGTTTTTTGTGATTTGTTTGTTTGTATTGATTTTTTCATGTTCATAGCTGCATGTTTTAGGCTGACAGTTTTTAGGATTTCTTCTCTGACTACACAATAATTTGATTTTTAGTTTTTGATTAGTTGGTAATCAGTAATTATTTATGCTTTTATGGCAAAATTACGTGCGTTAAGTCTAAATAGGGTTTTAATGAACTGATTACCTTGATTCTATTTTGTTTAAACGTTCCCTTCTTCTAGTTCTGAAGTTAGATTTTTTGTGTTTGATTGAGTTAATTAGCATGTTTGATTCGTATGCCTGATTAGTTTAGACTCTAGGGTTTCTTTGTTGTACTTGGCTAGGAAGAACAATTTCTTAATAATTAGGATGATTCAAATTTAATTTACAGTAGCTTTCTCACTTTCTACTTTTCTATTAACATCTGCTGCACCTTTTGATTTGATTCAAGTTGTTTGCCCTGATGTGAAAATCAGTAGAAACTTTAGGGACCCATTTGAACTAGAAACGTTTATGTTAAGGCTGAAATAAGTAGAAAAATAAAGGGTAAAAAGTGATTTCTGCTTAAGCTGAAAATAATAAGTTCTAGAAATGTGCAGTTGTCGTAACTATTATAAAAAGATATTGTAATAAGGAACAGTTGTAATAAGGGCGATAAAAAAAATAATGCTATTATTCCCTAGGATAAGTAATATGCTTAAAAGATACTTCCCAGGGCAGCCTATATAGAGGCTCACTCATTTTGGAAAAAGATAGACTAGACCCGTCAACCGGGCCGGGTTGACCCGGGACCGGACCGGTACAACCCGGGACCGGACCGGACCGGACCGGTAGGGGGGGCCAGGCTGGGCTGGGTTGATAGGGGGTAGGGGGTTGGTCCGTTAATAATTTTTTTTATTCGGAACCGGACCGGACCGGCCCGGTACATGAACAGTACCGTGAACCGGTACAGCCCGGACCGGACCGGCCCGGTTCAACGGTATATTTTTTTCTTAAAAAAAAAATTTTGAATTGATGGGGCCCACATTTCCGTTGGCAACGGCTACAGATCCGTTGGCCAACGGATTTCTTGCAAAAATGGCCATTTTTCATTTTTTTTGGTATTTATTAAATTACAATATTAACCCTTTTTAAAATCTATAAATACCCCTCATCTCTTCTTCATTTCTTCACTCAAAAATCTTATCTCAATCTCAATTCTCAAATTATCAATCTATCTCTTCCCTTCAATTTGCAAGATTACATATTTCATTTGTTACTCTTTTCCCGAATTTAATTTATCGCAATTTGTCATTCGGAATTTGAAGCTTGAAGTTCAAAATTGAAATACTTGCTTGAAGTTTGTTCGTGGTAACACCGGATATGCGTAATCAAGTGCTCAATTTATTGTCAAATTCGGTGCACTCCCTCCAACTCTTTCTCTTATTTAATATTTTAATTGCATATTTGATTATATATTAATTTTTACAATATGTTTAATGCTGCTAAAAGAGCGGGTAGAAAAGTTACTGGTAGGGGTGGAAGTAAAAAAAGAGGTAGTCCTGTAGCTTCTGGTAGTAATAGTAATGACCCAATAACACATGTTTCTGAATCATCGCCTAATTTGCAAGATGTAGAAATTGATTATGAACAATTACAAGAAGATTATGGAATAGAAGATAATGAAATTGGAATAGAAGATGAGATACCACCTACACCTAGTAGTGGAAATGTTGGTAGTATTGGAGTTGGAGTTGCTAGTGCTACAAGGGGTAGAAGACCACCAGTTGCTCCAACTTCTACTCGTAAAAAAAGAAGTCCGGTTTGGAAATTTTTTGAAATAATAGAAGGTACTGATAGAGTTAAGTGCAAACTATGTAATGAAACTTTTAAACATTTGACCGGAGGTAATTTAGGGGGACTGGGACACTTACTAGACATATGTCGGGTATCCATCCTATAGAATGGGGAGTTAATGGGGATGGAAGTCAAACAACTCTTAACCCTACTACTGGAGGTCTATTAAAATATAATAAAATGAGGGATCGGGAGGAACTAGCAAAAATGATTACTTTGGGTTGTTTACCTTTTTCTTTTGCTTCTTCATCGTATCTTATTACGTATATTTAAAGGATTTACAATCCTTTATTTAAAGGTGTCCCTAGAAGTACTTGTAGAGCAGATATCTTTAGACTTCATGGACAATATCAAACATACATACGTTATTTGTTTAGTCACCTTCCTTCTAGAGTATGCCTAACTTCTGATATTGGTCATGCTGTTAATAGAAATGATTATTTGACAATTACATGCCATTGGATAGATGATAATACTTGTATGCAAAAACGTATTATCGCTTTTAAATATGATGAAGATCAGAGTCATACTGCTACGTTTATAAGTAGTACAATTGTTGATGTTGTTGAATTTTATAATCTAAACCAAAAAGTTTTGTGTATGTCTTTTGATAATGCTTCAAACAATAATGCTGCAGTTTCAATTTTAAAATTGCATTTGCAACCACCTCTTGACGATATTTTTCATGTTAGATGTGCATGTCATGTTTATAATTTAATTGTTAAAAGTGCCTTGATTTATTTTCAGTTGAGATTACTCATGTTAGAAGAGCAGTTGGTGTTATTCAGGGAAATAATAGACAATCTAGAATAAAAGAATTTAAAACAAAGTGTATGCAGTATAACCTTACACCTAGATTCATGCCAGACGAAGTTGTTACTAGATGGAATTATACATATATATTTTTAAAATGTTGCTACAAATATAGATTTCCTATTACTGAAGTTGCTAATGCACATTGTACTGATCCTAGGCGTATGTTAACAAGTGATATTTGGGATGTCATTAATGATGTTGTTAAATTTTTACATAAATTTTATACTGCTACTGTTGTGTTTTCTGGCGCATATTACCCAACTGTTACTACGGCTTTGGTACATATAGCTGAAATTTCTTTGCTACTATATGAATTTAAGAAGAAAGAAAAATATATGGATGTTATTGTAAGTATGCAAGCGAAATTCAAAAAATATTTCTTTCCAATTCCTCCAGTTTACTTAATTGGTGCAGTTTTAAATCCTTCTATTAAAATGTCTGGTTGTCACCAATTAATGAATGCTTTATATACTTATATGGAGATTGGAGAATCTGAAACCCCAAATTTATATGATTGTATGAACAAACTAAATGAATATTTGCAACAACTATATAATTATTATGCAAATGAATGTGATAATACTGCTCGTGCTTCTGACAATGTTAATCCCGCTATGCAGTGTAGCAGTTCTTCTAATGTGGATGATGAAGGCTTTGATAGTTTTAATATTTTTTCTACATTTTCTATCACTCAAACCAGTAGCAGGAATATTGATGAGCTTCAATTCTACTTCCAGAAGCAAAAGGAGCCTCGCACAAAGGACTTTTCACGGTTGGGATGGTGGCATGAAAATGCAAAGCAATTTCCTGTTCTTTTCGCTATGGCTCGTGACGTGCTGAATGTGCCAATTTCTACCGTTGCATCGGAGAGTGCATTTAGCCAAGCAAGATAACAACTTGGAGACACCCGCCACTCATTGGGAAGCAATGCTTTGGAAGTTTTAGCATGTTTAAAGATTGGATTAGATCGGAACGAATAAATCAAAGAAAAGAAGATGTTGATAGCCCAGAAGACGAAGAAATTGGAGATATATTAACCCATGGAAACCCATCGGAATTTAACTACCCAGAAGAAGGTCAATCAGTTCATATTGATTATGATGAACTTGCTAAGGCGATGCAAAACATTTGAAATTACTACTTCACTAGTTTACTTGTTAGAAAAAATGTAAACATTTTATTTTCTACTTACTAATTTGAAATTGAGAAATAAAGTAGCACTTGCAATAAGTGCAAATTTTTCCCATCTTACTTGTATTTATGATTTCATTCAATGATTACAAAGTATTAACATAATTATAACTTAATAGTTATACTTAATTTTAAAAAAATTTGAAAATATACTAAACCCGGCCCGGCCCGGCCCCTTTCAACCCGTAACCCGTATGGTTCAATTGTAACCCGAACCAACCCGGCCCCTTAGCAACCCCTAATGTTCGACCCGGCCCGGCCCGGAACCCGGACGGGTCGGAAAAAAACCGACCCGGCCCGAACCGGTAGACCCATTAGCCACCTTTAAGATAGACTGTTCATATAGATTTTCAGCATCAATTTACTACACAAAACCACTCTTTCCTCTGCTGAAAAGATTAGGATGAGGATTCAGAATTTTTTTTAAAAAAAAAAAAAAAGCTTTCCTCTTTGATTTTCTTAAAAGCTGGAAAGATGACTTGAAGTAGAAGATTCTTTCTTGATTTCCTTCGGTTGAAATCTCTTGGTTTTTAAAAGCTGAATTTGAGTTTGATTTGGCTATTGGTTGGTGTGTGATGCTGCTTACTATCTTTGGAAGATTCAGTTATTTTAGTGACATTTTTGGTCTTTCTTTGAACCATCTCTAGGCATGTAACCACATTCTAGCTATGAGAATGAGTTTATTTATGCAAACCTTAATTTATCCATGACTATGTGTGTATGGCTATATGATTCAAAGTAATATGTGTTCATTGTTTTTTCATCAGCTTTTCCTATGCCTCTCTATGCATAACAGTAGTTAGAAATGTTCATAAAACTACAAAAAAAAATAGTTTTGTCTCACAAAAACATTTTGGTTTGACATTGTTTATAGTGCTTTCCTTCTCTCTTTCACTTAATTCCTTTTACTCAAAAAATATTGTTTTCATTTTCTTTTTAACTGTTTGGCCATAATCTGCAACCTGCAAATTTAGCCACAGGTTACAAAATTAGCAGGTTTAGAAGTTGAAGTTTGGGTTACATAGTATGGATTGGATGCTCTTCATGAAAGAACCCCAGCTTTGGTTGACAAGTCATGTCCCAAAAGGAGCAGAGCATTCTTTAAGTTGTTTGCAGTAAATTAGTCTTTCTTTATCTATTTCATGTAGGGGTGTTCAAAACCGATCCGAAACCGAAAACTGATCCAAACCGAAGCTTAACGGCTTACTGGTAATGGCTTAACGGCTTAACGGACGGGGAACGGATTGAATTTTTTTAATTAACGGCTTATCGGTTTGGGGATGGATTATTCAATTTTCTTAACGGCTAAACCGTTAACCCATTAAGAATATAAATATATTTTATATATATTTATATATATATAATTTATTTTTATTTATAAATATTAAATATAAAAAAAATTAAAACCCTTGAAAATGATTAACAAAAGTTTATTTTTACTTCTAAACATTTTTATTCTCGGGATCTAGAATTTTTTTCTATTTTTAATTTATTTTTGGTTGTAATCCTCCTGTTTGGCAACATGTCAGAGATGGTAAAGCTAATTTCCTAATCACGGAAATCAAATTGAGTGACTCTGGCAAAGAAAATTGAATGCATCATATTGCCTCTAAAATATTATTTTTTATGGCAATTCATTATTTCTAAGACGAGGAGAATAAGAGATATTTAGTGAACATGTATGTTAGGCCGATAAACCGCCCATAACCGCCCTATAAGAGCTAACCCGATATCAATCCGCCCGATATCTTATCGGGTGGCTAACGGATTAATACATTTAAAAGCCGATAACCGTTAAGCCAAACCGTTAAGAGTAAAAAGCCGCCCAATCCGCCCGATGAACACCCCTAATTTCATGTATTTTTAGGTTATGATGTAATTATGAAAAGCTTTTCATTTCATTTGGGAGTATTGTAAATTAAGTCTTGGTTTAGTGATTTTGGAACAAATGCTTCCTAGATGTGTGTTTGTTTATCAGTAAATTTTTGTATGCATGACAACTGTTGAGGCCGTGGGCCAACTCTTCAGAGCTCATTATGTTCATCTAATAAAGGCCATGATTAGCCCAAAAGAAGAAAAGCTAATGGGAGCCAGTCTGGGCCTAGGTCATTATGCCTAGGTCTTAAGCCGAACAGTTTGACTCAACGGAAAAGGTCCTTTATGAACTGAAATACAAGTATATGTTCTTTTAGGCCTTGCAAATAGGAATTTGAATTGTATTTTTACTCCTGGATTTTGATCTTTCTAATGAGAACTGGATTGGTCTACAACTTTTCAAAACATGTACTATGTGATTTTAGGCCTCAAAATGTAAAGGCAGATAGGCCCATATGTAGATAACCATAACTGGGCCCACCTAGAATTAGCCCAAGAGTAAGATTAGTTGAAGTTATGACTTGGGCAGAAGGACTTGAAGTTCTATTCTCTTGGGCCGACTTAAAGGCCTAAAGACAGCTTTTAAAGCTGAATTCCTCAAGTATGGAAACGCTACTGACCCATTCCTCTTGTCTAAAACGACTTAAATAAGCCTAGTTTATAGTCAATAACCCCTTTGTTAAGTTCAAGTTAGTTTCAAAATAAAGACATCTTTAGAATTCCTTAACTAAAGAAGTTTCTTCTAAAGCTATTTGAGGTGTGCCATTTACCCTTTAATTACACATGGCCCTCATGAACTTATTTCAAACCTTTTAAATTCAAGATGCGCCATCAATTAAACTTTTCTTGGCCTCATACACGTTGTGATTAATTTGAACCTTTGTATTGTTTTAAGCGCGTTCTTTAAATTGATTACTAAATTTGGATGTACATTTTATGTAACCCAAATTCAATTCCTAAACAATGTTAAATAGAACATGCTATGAACCGCTGGTGCATTTCATGTAGCGTAGTTCAAGGCGTATTTTAAATATTTTAAATATCGTTGAATTTTCCTAAAAGCAATTTAACTTAATTAAAAACGATTATAACGTTAAAAATGAACAATAGGTATAAAACATGTAGTAAGTCAGATAATTAGGCTAATTTTAATAGTTTAAGAGACCATGCTCGAACCACAGAACCCCGAAATGCCTAACATTTTCTCCCGTATTAACAGAATATCTTATCTAGAATTTCTGGTTCGCGGACATATAAAGTAAAGTTGAAATTTCCTCGACTTGGGATTTTAAAAAAAACCGGTGACTTAGGCCACCAAATAAATTATTCCAAGTGGCGACTCTGATAGATTGAATAAAATAATCACATTTCAAGTAATGTAACTTTAATTGCAAAAACTCCCTTATATTCCTATCGGTGATAAAAAAAGAGGTGTGACAGCTCTGACAACTTTGTCGGGGATCATAACCCAGAACTTTTGGTTCAGGCTTTAAGAATTGGAGCTTAGAATAACTGTTATAGTTGGCTTGTTTTTATTTGATTTTTACATGTTGAACCTAATGTGTTAATTGTCGGTTTTTACCGCTTGCTATTATTTGGACTGTATATAAATTGATACAAAACCCTCTTCTCTTTGAGTCTTCCAAATCATCTAGGAAGTGTACACTTAGTGTAACTTCTTTTCTATTAGAGTCATATCCCAACATTAGAACGAGGTTCGGAAAAGTTGCAAAGCTGGTGAAGCTTCTATATTCTCATACGCTGCCTCTCATCAGCTCGAGTTGTCCGCTCGGGTAAGCCAGGTCAATACACTCGAGTTTCTAAACCTAGTATAACAAAATCTCATGTTAAATCCCTAGTAGGAATGCTTGTTTGTATCACGTGCATTTGACATTGGAGACTCAATACAGGGGTTGAGTCTGTCTAGGACATGTGTACCCTAAATAAAAAGACCATCCTAATAGATTCTACTTGCTACTTGTGCATTTATTTACCTTAGATTGCATGTGGACCGGCTTATGAATAACATAGAAAATTTGGAGAGAGAAAAATCAATTCGAGGTCTGAGAGAGATAATTACCTATCTTTGAAAAACCCGGTATTCAAAAAAGTACCAAAACTCTGTCGAAATTTTGAGAAAAAGAATTTTTTCTTCAAGAAAATATTTGGTATTGTTTTCATTATATCAAAACTGCCCGAACTATGTAAGTATTATTCTCACAAGATGTGAGATATGTAGGCAACCCTCAAAGGGTCCAAGTTCATTTTGCAAAAATAACCCAATAAGGACAAAAACTTGGTTGTTTTGTCATAAATAAGTTAGGCAATTTTGTTTTTGTCTAAATGGCCAAAATATCCCCAAAATGACATTGGAAGGCTGTTTTTTCAAGAATAGCCACCTTCATGCTTCTTCCTTGAGGTGCTGAAGGGCAATATTTGCAAAGGTATTCCTTATTTTGAAATGAAAATAAACTGACAAGATTCTCTCGAGTCAAAATAAATCATGATATTTTCGCCAATCACTCTAATAAATGTGTAGGATAAGCACAATTGAAAATCAACCCTTCACAGTTCTTAAGAAAATCCCGTTACAACTCCATATGTGGTGGAACGATACTATGGTAAAAGTTTTAGCCGGTTTTGTTGGTCTTCTGAAAATCAAACCGAGGCTGGATGTAATCGAGGCTTGATATCCTTTTGGGACCCAACCCATAATGTGTTCCATTTTCTGATTTCCCGCGTTAGAGGAAACATCAGGCTATGACAGTCTTAGTGGGAATCTCAGAAGTTGGTACCCAGTGGTGCCAAGAGTAGTGGCTCCTCATAAGTTTTTAGACCTTTTGAGCGTCAGTCGAGATGTTCAAGATGGAAATCTATCTGGAGGGTTTTGCACATTCTACTTCTTGTACTAGCATTATGGCATTCCCTATAGTTTTGAGGCACCAGACACTAGCCTAACTCATGCAAGAAACAAAGATAAATAAGAGGCACGTTGGGGACTGGCTTTTATAGTGACATTCTTGGGTATTGTAATTTGCTCAAGAGAAGATGGAGACATAGAATTGGGTCTTGTGGGAATGGAAGTTGTCATGACTAAAAAAGCTAATGGCACATTTGTTCCAATGATCTTAGCGGAGATTTTTTGAGCTTTAACTGTATGCCGAGAAGGGGGAAAATTCTTCGGAGGCTGTAACATGCTCCCACATCTTTGGATACAAGAACATCTTTGTCACCGCATGGGGTACATGAACTATGGCATGACTGATTTGAACTATATTGAAGAATATGAAAACTGAGTGGTGGGTTGTAAATTTATAGAAGGTATAGATGCTTAGTTTGCATAATTGAGTTCTTTAATTTCAAACAAACTTGAGTGGACGTTCGGTAGGTTCCCTATCACTAAAGTCATTTATATGTCAGCCGAGGTATGCTACCCTCTCTTAATGGGCCTCCAGAGCATTCAGTCATATACGCCACATAGGGGGATGCGACAACTAGACATGTGCCAAACTATCCCACATGAGGAAGATTTGAGCCGACAAGTTATTGAATTGGGCGCAAAAGTTGTGTTCCTAGAAGGAAAAGTTCATCAGATTTGGAATGAGTGTAGATTTCTAGTGCTAAAGACTCGGGTGTGGGATCTATCTAAAGGCGAAATGGAGCCTAATTACATGACTTGTTTGGGAAAAGATTTCAAGTTCATCAGGAGCCCGAACAACTTGCTAATAAACACCACGTCCAGCAATTCACTGATGATTCGCAAGGGTAATGGGATTTGTTGGAAAAAGAGGCAAGCTATAGGGCCAAGATAAGCAAATTGGAGGGGCAGATACGAGACCTTAAATTTGACAATAGTGTAAAAGCCACTGGTTATGAAGGTGAAAAGAAGAAACGTGCTCAATAAAACAAATCTCTTAGCTCCTAGATCTATAAAACGAAAATAGCTGCTGAGAATCAGGAAGAAGCCAAACAAATGAAATGGTCATAAATGGTGTTAGAAGGAAAATATCTGAGTATTAGGATGACTTGGAAAATCCAAGGGTAATCTGGCAAGAGCCTGAGCACAATTGACAAAGACCGTAGAGGGAAGGGCAGAGTTTGTACAGTAGTTGTAAAGGAAATATGAGGGAACAGTCAGAAATTTGAAGAAAAGGCAAAGTACCCTTGAAAATGAGATGGCCAAACAAGCTAAGAGGTTTAAAGCAGAAAGAGAACATTGCTATACATTAATGTGCCAGTTGGCGGCAGATATGAAACGGCTATAAGGTGAAAACCATCATGACAACCATGCGCTAGAAGCTTGGTCTCAGCAAATCAAGCGTTTGCTCCAAGAAATGGGTATCATCAGGGAAAGAGTTAGATCAATTTCCGACTGCATCATCATGAAGTGCCACGAATGTGAGGACATGACTAGAACCACCTTATTTGCTACGGTAATGGCCTTTTTTCTCCAAATAATGACTAACCTAGAGCGTCTTCAAGTGGATCTTGCACATAGGCCCGTGGCAAGACCAACTGATGTCCCTCGGGCCCAAGGAGTAGAAGCACTTATGTACTATTGATTTTCATTTTTTGAGTCTGTATTTTCAGTCTCCAGTTTTAAAGTGTGTTTCGAGTATGTTTTTAGTTTAAATTCCTCGAAAGAGTATGATGGAGTCTTTTGTAACAGAGAATAGTAGAGATTTTATTAATGAAAATTTAGAAAATACCAAAAAATTATTTCCTTATTTTTTGCATCTATTTCTTCAACTACGTAATGATCTTATTCAAGCGGCATCATGATAGCGATCCTCATCAGATCCAGTTATTAGTTTTGTAAATAATGCCAATAAAATAAGAGAAAGCGAAAGAAAAACCAAAAGAAAAGAGACAAAGGCAAGAAAAAAGAGAAAATAAGAAAAAGAAAAGAAAGGAAAACAAGAACAAGAGGAAATATATTAAAGATCAAAGGTGAAAGGAAAAAAAGAAATTGGGGAGATAAACAAATGCCGGAATAAAACACACAACTGTTGCAAAACATATAGAAAACACAATTAACTATATTGGTGCATCATACCCCCAACATGCGATCCCCTATGCGTTAATTGTCTCAAACTAACCGGTTGTTTTGTTTGTTGTTAAGTAAGTTCTATATTAGGTGTTTGGTATTGTGGTAATCTAGCATCACATTCGTACTTTACAAGAACAAAAGGTAGTGTGGAATGTTGTTGGAAAGTCATCTGCCAATCGTTCCTATCCCCGAGGATGCCCGATCTCGGCTATCCCAACTTCAAAGTCAGCAGCTGAGGAAAACAAAGTTATTTGTCTCCGCATGATGGAAATGTGGGACACCTAGTCCAATGGTAGATAACCACCAAATGCGATTATTGGTTTTCCTGAGGTACCTCCTAGGGAAAAGAGAACTTCCAACGTCCCAATATTTTAGCCGAATAACCCATTTGGGTATCCTACCATCTCAGTCCACTTTGCTGGAACACCTTCTGAGGTCCGCCAGTAGGTGCTAATTTCAGGTGCGGCCTCCAACATATTCAATGTGCCACCTTCTTCGTCCATGGCACAACCCACTTTGCCCAGGCCACGCTTTGATACATCATCCTTCACTTTCCAAGTACCATCATTTCCACCAAAAACTACCCATTTCACCACCAATTCTTACCCACAACAGCCCCGGTATGGTTTTACCATGGGAGAGGAAAAACTACCAAGAACCCTAAGCATGAGGAAATCACTCGGAAAATGAGAAGCATGGAACAAAAACCTTAAGAATATACAAGGTTTAAGTGGTCAAAAAAGTGTGTGCTATGCTGATTTATGTATGTTCCCACTTGTCAACCTACCCTTAGGCTTTAGAACTCCCAAGTTCGAAAAGTACGACGGACATGAAGATACCATTACCCACTCAAGAGGTACTACAATCAACTGAGAGGAGTAGGAGGAACGTAGGAGCTTCTCATGGCTTATTTTGGAGAGTCTAGTGGGCATTGCTTCTGAGTGGTACATGGATCAGGACATATCTCGTTTGCACATTTGGGATGACCTGACCTGAGATTTGTCAGGAAATTTTAGTATAACATAGATTAGCTCCCGATAGGAATTCTCTATCGAACCTTTAGAAGAAATTATCGAAACTTTTTCGAGAATACTATGTTAAATGGCAAAAACAAGCTATCAGGGTCAATACCCCAAGGATGAAACAGCAATGGTGAGTATTTTTCTTCAAGCCCAAAAAGCTAACTACTTTTAGAATATGATGTCTCCAATGGGGAAACCATTTGGTGAGGCTATCAAGATTGATGAAATGGTCGAGAATGGTCTGAGAACATGCCGCATATTGAGCCAATCGGCCGTGAGAGCTACATCCCAAGAAATTCAAAGAGGGTCCGGTGGTGTAGCTAACAGAAACAAAAAGGAAGAAGTGGCAATGGTGACTTTAGGTCCGAGAAACCCTCGCCCACCCAAACATTACTTCCCTCAAAGCACAACACAACATTATTATACTCATTAGGATGTGGCCTATGCTATGGCTCCTCAGTCGTATGCAGCAATGAACGCCAAGCCATAAGCTTAGCCATAACAACAGTTTAACCAAAATAGAGCTCCACCTCATAGAAATAACCCTTCCTACCTAGCTCTGTATATCCTCGACCTGCACAAAATAATTTCCCCTAAAATGCTCGCGCTCAAGTGCCACCCAGGAGAAAAAACTTCACACTTATTGGTAAGTTATTCCATCCTTTTCCCTAAATCGATCCAAATAGGTTTGCTACAAACCGTACCCCTAATAGACAAAACCCAGAGTCACCTTCCTACCTACCTGGTACCCGATGCACCTATCATTTTGGGGTGGAATGACATGACACTGAAGAATGTTAGACTCTTAAAATGGATATTGAAGATCTCATAGAACAAAAACAGATAGTGCTGAGGGATGAAAAAATTCCTAATGTGACCAACAACCCATTACTGGCTCATAATAAAAGACTAGTTATTAGAACAATTTGCAAAGATAAAGAGTTTGATCCCATTTTGAAAGCCATCATTGTAATTGCTAACATCGGAAGAAGCCAAAGGTTGCTACAAAGCAGGAAAATAGGGAGAAGAAGAGTAAACCCACCCCTCAAAATATATAAAAGACAGTGGAAACCAAAACTAGGGCAGTACCCCCAAAAGATGTCATTCTTTATCTCCCACGGTGTCACAGTAAATAGCAAAAGATATTGAGCCCTCCAAGAAGGTTCGAGATGAACAAGGGACCTAATATGCACATGCCTAAGAAGATATAAGTGGTACGGGGGTCAGTAATTTCACTAAGTCTAAATGAGCCCGTGGTTATTGGCCGCGCACTGTAGAGGCCCATGACAGACCCTACTACTGTCCCATAGAATTACAACAAGGCAGTAGTAACCTACAAAGGAAAAGAGGTCTTAGGAGAAGCAGATGAAACTAGTCTAGCTAAGAAATACCTTAACTTGGAGGATTTGAACAAAGCCAAGAAGAAATGTGTCCCGCTCAAGAAGCCCGTCAGTGCTGAGGAGGTCTAAGAATTCTTCCATAAAAAAAAACTGCGGACTATGAGGTGATAGACCAACTTCGGGAGTCTCCTTCACAGGTCTAACTCATGTCTTTACTTGTAAGCTCAACCGAGCATCAAAAAGTGTTGATAAAAACCCTCAATTAGGCTTATGTCCTTATTGAAACCACTAGTAAACTGCTAGAGAGGACGGCGAAAAGATTCTTCGCAGTCAATCAGATTTCTTTCAGCAAGAATGATTTACCCCTGAAAGAGGCCGCCCACAACAAAGCCCTTTATCTGACAGTTAAATATGAGGGGTATTATATGAAAAGAGTCATGTTGGATGGTGGGTCCGGATTGTATATTTTCCCTCTCCCAACTTTGCAAAGAATGGAGATCGTGATTGAGAGAATCAGGTCTAACAATGTTTATCTGCGTGCCTTTGATGGAATCTAGAGATACACCATATGTGAGATCGATTTGATTTTGACTATTGGACATGTGGATTTCGAGGTGACATTTTAGGTCCTAGACATGGACACTTCTTATAGTTTCCTCTTGGGAAGACCTTGGATTCACGCGGGAGAGGTCATACCTTCCACTCGCCACCAGATGGTGAAGTTAGAATATGAAGACCATGAAATTATGGTTCATGGGAAAGACGAGCAGTCAATTTACCGGGATCCATCAGTCCTATTCTCAAAGGAAGGGAAAGTAGCGAGCATATAGTTTATCAAGCTTTCGAGGTAGTGGTTGCAAATCAATGTGAGGAGGGAAGCCCTTGTCCTAAACTCTTTCTCTCAAATGGGTCAATTATGGTTGCCAAGGAAATGATCAGGCATAGTTATAAACCCGGGAAGGGACTCGGGACATCATTGCAGGGTATTATAGAACCGATCACTCTGGCTGATAGTAAGAAGTTCTTTGGTGTGCGTTTTCAAGCCATGCCAACTGATGAAACATGGGCAAATGAATGAAATAATGACGGTTGGGTTTTGCCTCAACCAATCCCGCATCTGTTTTAAACATTCGTTAAGCCCAAGTACACAAAAGAAAAAGATGAGGCCTTCACGGCCGAAGAAATAGAAGAAATATGTGCAGCATGAGGCAGATGCTATATGAAACCCACATGATCCAACCGGGAGAAGGCTTGAGCACCGCTGAGGTTGTGTACATAGGGCCCAATTCCATGTTGCAAAACTGGAAGGCTACTCTGTTCCCAGTCAGGCGGGAACCCCGATAGTCCAGTCTTGCCAACTTTTCTACATCACGAGTTATTCTAGGGTGTAACTCAGATATCTTTTTAGTTTACTGTCTTTATATTTTGATGTAAGCCATGTTATCGTCAAAATATAATGAAATGAAATCAATATTGTTGTCTCTTTTTTATTCTTTCTGATTTTGTTACATTTTCTTATTCTTCTATCAGTTCTAATAATGCATCTTTAAATAACATGACATGCTTGTGGACTTTATGCCAAGATCCAAATACGCTGTCTAATTATGAAATAATGAATCAAGATCTGGGATATGATGAAGAAGAGGCTTTTAGGGAAGTAAATCGAGAATTGGAACAATTTGAGAATAAGCCTAATCCAAATCTAAATGAAACCGAGCCAGTAAATTTGGGTAATTCAGAAGAGGTACAAGAAAACATGATAAGCATTTACACAGAAAGAACTAGGGATGCCTTGATCCAACTTTTGTTTGAATTCAAAGATGTGTTTCCTTGGTCTTACAATAACATGCTAGGTTTAAGTATTGATAGTGGTACACAAACTGCCGTCTTACCCTGATTATCCCCCTGTCCAGCAAGAATAAAGTAAGTTCAATACTGATATCAGTGACAAGATCAAGGAGGAGGTCATAAAACAGTTGAAGGTGGGGGTGATCCGGGTGGTCTGATACACCACCTGGTTAGCGAATGTGGTTCCAGTACCAAAGAAATATGGAAAACCTTGGGTGTGCGTTGACTACCGAGATCTGAACAAAGCAAGTCCCAAGGACAATTTTCCTTTGCCAAACATCCACATCCTTCTTGATAACTATGCCAAACATGAGATACAATCTTTCGTGGATTGTTATGCAGGATATCATCAGGTGTTGATGGATGAAGAGGACGCAAAAAAGACAACATTCGCCATACTCTGGTTACTTATTGATACAGGGTCATACCTTTTGGTTTGAAAAATGCTGGGGATACTTATATAAGGTCCATGACTGCAATTTTTCATGACATGATGCACCAAGAAATCAAGGTGTATGTGGACGATATGATCATCAAATCTAGAACACAAGACGACCATGTTCGGGACCTGAGAAAGTTTTTTTACCGGCTACATACGTATGATTTGAAGTTAAATCTCGCTAAATGTGCATTTGGGGTTCTGTCTTGCAGACTTTTGGGATTCATAGTCAATCTGACGGGAATCGAATTAGATCAAACAAAAAAAAAGTCTATTCGGGATTTTCCATCTCCGATAACCAAGAAAGAGGTTATGAGTCTGCTTGGAAAGTTGAATTACATCAGCCGGTTCATTGCTCAGTTGACTTCCACCTTTAAGCCTATATTCAAATTGTTGAAGAAAGATACGGTAATTAAGTGGACAGATGAGTGTTAAGAAGCCTTCAACAAAATCAAAGGATATCTATCAAATCTGCTAGTCTTGATCCCACTTGATCCTGGGAGGCCTTTGTTTTTGTATTTAACTGCCTAAGAGAATTCTTTTGGTTGTGTCCTCAAGAAACATGATGTGACTGGGAAGAAAGAGCAGGCAATCTACTATTTGAATAGAAAGTTCACAAGCTATGAAGCTAAATATACCCTGTTGGAAAGGACTTGCTGCGCTTTAACTTTTGTCGATTGAAAGGTTAGGCATTACCTGTTGGCCTGCACCACTTACCTCATCACCAGGTTAGATCATTTAAAGTACATATTCCAGAAGCCTATGTCTACATGGAGGTTAGCAAAATGTCAGATCCTGCTCACTTAATTTGACAGCCTATGTCACCCACACGGTGATGAAGTTAAAGCTTTAGCAGATCACGTGGCTGAAAACCTTGTTGATGATGAATATCAACCTTTGAATACTTACTTCCAGGACGAGGAGGTGAATTCAGTCGAGGTAATATCAGAAGACACCAATGCTTGGAAAACATTCTTCGATGGAGCTGTAATCACAAAAGGTGTTGGGATTGGAGTAATCTTGATCTCACCCAATTGTCAACACTATCCAGCCACAGTCCGATTTCGGTTTTGCTATACAAACAACACGACCAAATATAAAGCATGTATCATGGGTATGAACATGGCAGTCAACCAAGATGTGGAAGAATTGATCATCATGGGAGATTCGGACCTAATTATCCGACAAGCTCAGAGAGAATGGGAAACTCGGTATGTCAAGCTTATTCCATACAGGTAACATGTGAAAGATCTTAGCAAATGGTTCAAGTCAGCCGAGTTCAGGTACATTCCTCGTTTTCATAGTGACTCAAGACTTGGCTTCTCTCGTAAAATCATTTTTATCAAATCATGCATATTTAATTTAAAGCAAAATGATTTTAAAACATTTTATTTTAGCCAAAATGATTTTTAAACATGCCTCTCAAATCTGGACAAAGATAATCGATTATGTACTTTATGATAATCGATTATGTTAAGACAATGTACACCAGATTTACAAGCTGAACAATAATCGATTATGTACCTTATGATAATCGATTATGTTAAGGCAGTGTACATTAGATTTTTCAAAGCTACAAGATAATCGATTATGTACCTTATGATAATCGATTATGTTGAGGCAGTGTCCATCAGATGTTTCAAAGCTACAAGATAATCGATTATGTATCTTATGATAATCGATTATGTTGAGGCAGTGTCCATCAGATTTTTCAATGCTATAAAATAATCGATTATGCACATTATGATAATCGATTATGTTGAGGCAGTGTCTATCAAATTTTACAAGACTGTAAAATAATCGATTATGTACTTTATGATAATCGATTATGTTAAGACAGTGTAGTCCGAAGTTTTCAAAATATAAAAGATAATCGATTATCCTTATAGCATAATCGATTATGCAAATGACCGTTGCCAAAGTATTTTTAAACTCTGAAAGATAATCGATTATACACAATCTGATAATCGATTATGCTAAGTAAAATCTGAATGTGAGTTTTTGAACGTTGTCAGGTAATCGATTATACGATTTGGATAATCAATTATTCTGCTTAAAATCTGGGAATGATTTTTGAACGATTGGAAAATAATCGATTATGCAAATCAGATAATCGATTATCTTAGAAAAAAATCAGTAATTCTTGATTGGCAATTAGGCAACGGTTGTGGGGGTTTTGAACACTATAAATACAACTCAAAATCAGTCTTCTAAGTACAACAACTGATCATATTCTTGCTAAAGCTTGCATACTCTCATATACATCATTTTATATTCATTTCATAAGTTTTTGAGAGCCAAACTCTTGAGGAAAGTTGTTGTGTTCTTGAGCGTATTTATTTTACTCATATCTACTCTTAAAGAGAGTCTTGTCTTGGGTGCTAAGTGTTTGTATACACTTGAAGGGAAGTGTTAATCCCTTGTGGTTGTAAGAAGGAACGTTTTCCTTCCTTCGGTTGAAGTCTTGAAGTGTGGTATCTTCGAGCAAAGGTTGTTGAGGCTTGTGTGACTCAAGTTCTCAGTTTGTAACGGTTTGTTAAGCACCCGTAAGCTTAACGAAGTTAGTGGAATCTCGAGAGAGTCTCTCGGGGACTGGACTAGCCATAGGTTGTGGTGAACCAGGATAATTTCGGTGCGTTCGTTCCTTAATATTTACTTACCGCACTTATTTCAATCCTGCAATTTTTAATTCCGCAAGTTTATATTGTTTTTTACTATAATGCTATTTACCCCCCCCCCCCTCTAGCGTTAAGTGTATATTCTAACAAACAGATCACAGAATATTGAAACAAAATGCAATGGAACTGTATTTTCAGCTGTATTTGTTTTCAGAAGTTTATCTAGGCTTCAAAACTTGTAAAACAAGGTAGGAAAGTGCCTTTATATAGGCAACACTTAGGGTTTCCTTTAGATTTTCAGTTTGCACGTTTAGTCCCTCTTTTATTTTCAGTATTTAGCTAGTTAGCCCCTCATTTAGTGGCTTGTTCTCCAAGTTACATTATTAACTTTCTGAGATTTAAATTAAAACCCCAATCTAGAAACTTCTAAATGGTTCTATTTTCTGTTACCACAATATTCCCTAAGTAAACTGCCCTTATTTCCCCTGCATTAGTCCAAAATTACTACCTATGTTTACTAACCCCCAGCCTTATTAACCGGACCATGGTTTGTTAATCAAAGGGCTAGAAAGGTTCATCTATAACCAAACGATCCTAAAGATTGAACTAATCAATCAACCTAACAAATCAGAACATGGAAATCAATTCTAACTAAAACTATTAACTTAGACTAATTTTAGCCATTGAACGATTCCACCGACTCAAACATGCAATTAAAATGAACAAAAATAAAATTATAAAATGTAAAGGAGACATAAAACTACTTGAATCTAAGAAAATGAACAAAATAAATCAAAAGAAAAATAATCACTAGTCATGGAATTCAAGTCAAACAAACAATCACTATAATCAGAAACCTAAAAAGAAACTAAATCAAAACTTAGCACAATAGTCACTACAAATGAAGCACAGTTTAATCAGAATAACAAAAAAAATCAATGAATACAAATAACAAGAGAAAGAAAAAGAGAACTAACCTATGTAAGATTTGATCAAAAACGAGACTTTGATTCGGGCCTCGGAACAATGTTAACCATTTCTTCTTCACAAAGAACAAACAAAAATATTGCTTCGTGACTTGAATCCATCACTGAATTCAAGGAATTGAGCAGAAATCGAACAAAATGGACTTCTAAGGTTCTGGCGCCTCTATGATTTAAAATTCGAGCTGTTCCTGTGATATTTGAAAGGAACCAATTAGAGGTTTGGAAAGAGGGAGGTGAGGAGTGTATAAGGTGTAATTTTTGGGCCATTGATTTGATATTCGAGAAGATTGTCTATGATTTGAGGGATGGGGTTTAGAGTTTTGGTAAGAGGAGATGAGGGGAGTTTAGGGTGTATTTTTTGTAAGGTTTCGGGGCGGCGCCACCGTGTGCGGCGGAGGAAGCATTTAGGGCTTTGATTATTCAAATCATTTGGGTAAGATTCGAGGGATTCTAAGTTTGGATTAGGAAAGGGGAGGCGGATAAGGTTTTACGGTGTAAATTTGGAAATGATTGGATGATCGCCGCCACCGTGAGGCAATTTCTGGCTGGCGGTTTAGGCAGAGTCGGCGGGGGCGTCACTGATGAGCATGGGGTAAGGAAGAGATGACTTGGTGGTAGGGGGTTCCGACAATTTAATATCAAATGATCCTTAGTTCCTGACCGTAGGATCAAATATCCTTGATGGCCAGGATCAAAACTTATTAAAACGGGGTGGTTTTTGGGAGACCGGGAAGCTGGACTGGACTGGGGCGCGTTAACTAAACCCTAATTTAAGCTAATTAAATTCCAAATTAACTAAGCTCTAATTTAAAGAGAAATTAAGATAAATTTGAGACTTTAAAAGTAAAAATGCAAACAATTTTTTCATATTTGTTTGTGTACTCCATGCTATTACTTAATCATTGAACCTAAAATGTTAGACTGGTATCCTACATGCAAAAATGCTATTTTTTGTATTTTTATGAATTAAAATGCACTCAACATGTAAACAAACACATAACTTAGGCAATTAAATTCTAAAAATCACATAGACAAAAAAAATCCTTGTTTTACAAATTTATAGAAGTAATTTAAGCTAGGCAAAAATCACATGCTCATAGCTGCCCTTCTTTGCTTGGAGACATGAAGAGTTTTTGGGCAAAGATAAGTGAGCAATCATGAGAGATTTTCGCTTGCTTAACACTCCATGAGAAGCTTTTTTGAAAGTTTGACCGCACCCTGCTACAGAGGTTGCCTACATATATTCGGCTAAAGAGGAATCAAGTTAGTGTAGTTCAGGAGTATTTGGTAGTTGGGACTACTGAAGCTGTGATCTCACTGTTGCTGCTGCTACTTCTACTGCTAGACCCAATTTTACACCTTCTGCTGTGATCTCACCTTGCTCTTGATCTTAGTTGCATTGTTGCCTTGTATTTCTTCATGTAAAAATTCTCGTTCCCTTGTTGACTTCTATTTCTTCCAGTAAATGTAGTCCCTTGTTCTATAGGTGGATGCCTGATTATTGAACCTGAAACTTTAAAAATATTCTCTTATTCTCCAAGTGGATGCCTGATTACCAAAACTTGCAACTTAAAAAATATTTCCTTGTTCTCCAGGTGAGCGCCTGATTACCAAAACTTGCAAATTGAAAAATATTCCATTGTTCTCCAGGTGGACGCCTGATTATCAAGAATTGAAATTTGAAAAATATTCCCTTATTTCCCAGGTGGACGCCTGATTACCAAAACTTGAAATTTGAAAAATATTCCCTTGTTCTCCAAGTGGGTTCCTGAGTGCCAAACATGCAACTAGAAAAATATTGCCTTGTTCTCCAGGTGGACGCCTGATTACCAAACATGAAACTTTAAAAATATTCCCTTGTTCTCCAGGCGGGCGCTTGATTATCAAGACTTGAAATTTTAAAAACATTTTCTTGTTCTCTAGGTGGGCGCCTGATTACCAGAACTTTAAATTTGAAAAATATTCCCTTGTTCTATAGGTGGACGCCTGATTACAAAAACATGAAATTTGAAAATTATTTCCTTGTTCTCCAGGTGGGCGCCTGAGTACCAAAACATGAAATTTCAAAAATATTCCATTATTCTCAAGGTGGGCGCCTGATTATACAAACTAGAAATTTAAAAAATATTCCCTTGTTCTCTAGGTAGGCGCCTGATTAACAAAACTGAAAGTTTGAATAATATTCTCTTGTTCTTTAGGTCGGCGCCTAAGTACCAAAACTTGAAATTTGAAAAATATTCCCTTGTTCAACAGGTGGGCGCTTGATTACCAAAATTTGAAATTTGAAAAAAATATTCCCTTGTTCTCCAGGTGGGCGCTTGATTACCATAACTTGAAATTTGAAAAATATTCCCTTGTACTCCAGGTGGACGCCTGATTAACAAAACATGAAATTTGAAAAATATTCCCTTGTTTTCCAGGTTGGCGCCTGATTACCAAAACTTGAAATTTGAAAAATATTCCCTTATTCTCCATTTTGGCGCCTAATTACCAAAACCAAATTTAAAAATATTCCCTTGTTCTCTAGGTGGACGCCTGATTTCCATAACATGAAATTTGAAAAATATTCCCTTGTTCTCTAGGTGGGCGCCTCATTGCCAAAACTTGAAATGTGAAAAATATTCCCTTATTCTCCAGGTGGCGCCTGAGTATCAACACTTGCAATTTGAAAAATATATCCTTGTTCTTCAGGTGGGCGCCTGAATACCAAAACTTGAAATTTGAAAAATATTCCCTTGTTCCCCAGGTGGTCCAGGTGGGCGTCTCATTACCAAAATTTGAAATTTGAATAATATTCCCTTGTTCTCTAGGTGGGCGCCGGAGTACCAAAACTTGAAATTTGACAAATATTCCCTTGTTCTCCAGGTGGGCGCCTGATTACCAAAACTTGAAATTTGAAAAACTATTCCCTTGTTCTCCAGGTGGGCGCCTGTTTACCAAAACTTGAAATTTGAAAAATATTCCCTTGTTCTCCAGGTAGGCGCCTGATTATCAAAACTTAAAATTTGGAAAATATTCCCTTGTTCTCCAGGTGGGCGCCTTATTACCAAAACATGAAATTCGAAAAATATTTCCTTGTTCTCCAAGTGGGCGCCTGATTACCAAAACTTGCAACTTGAAAAATATTCTCTTGTTCTCCAGGTGGGCACTTAATTACCAAAACTTGCAATTTGAAAAATACTCCCTTGTTCTCCAGGTGGGTGCTTGATTACCAAAACTTGCAACTTGAAAAATATTCCCTTGTTCTCTATGTGGGCGCCTAATTTACCAATAATTGCAATTTGAGAAATATTCCCTTGTTCTCCAGGTGGGCGCCTAATTTCCAAAACTTGCAACTTGAAATATATTCCCTTATTCTCTAGGTGGGCGCTTGTTTCCAAAACTTGAAATTTGAAAAATATTCCCTTATTCTCCAAGTGGACGCATGATTACGAAAACTTGAAAGTTTATAAATATTTCCTCTTTTTCCAGGTGGGCGCATGATTTCCAAAACTTGAAATTTGAAAAATATTTCCTTGTTCTCCAGGTCGGCGCCTGATTTCTAAAACTTGAAATTTGAAATTTATTCCCTAAGCTGCTTGTGTACCTGATTACAACAAAACAAACAAAACAAGAGAAATTTTTTGTGACCCAGTTTTGGTGCTGGATGCATCTGTGAGTGTTAATCAAATCCCATGACAACTCTAAATTAGGATGTCTTCTCAAAAGGTATTATTTTTCACTATGTCTTATTATCCGAGTTATATATCTGCTAGGGATCTATTGGGGGACCGGTGATTGAAGCTACTTCCCATTATATGTAAAGGTCCTGATAACTCTTAATTAGATTGCCAGATATGTCTGCTGGGATTAGTATTTAGAGCTACATCCCATTATTCAAGCGGGTTCTGACGACTTTTGTTGATTCTCGTTGGGGAAATATTTGCGTCTCCCATGTTACCCATGCTTGTTTGTGTTTTAGGCTAAGTTCCATTTTCAGGAGGGTCCTAACAACTCTTAACTAAATCCTATTTCAACATGCAAGTCATTTTATGCCTTTTTCTACCCATGATTACCTCTAACCTTTAAATAAGTCCCATTTTCCAGGAGGGTCCTGAGGGTTCTAGATTTAATTCCAATTCTAACTTCCGGTTGTTTCTGCTAGGGTTCATTGTCCCGGAGGGTCCCGATGACTCTTTCTTGGGAAGGTGTATGTGCCCGCTCATGTTACCCGTGCCTGTTTATGTTCTATACTAAGTCCCATTTCCAGGAGGGTCTTGAGAATTTTAACTTGCATGCATCTTTTAACTCTCGGTTGTCTCTGCTGGGGGTTGCTAATTAAGTTTCGTCACATTGTACTCTTTCTGGGGAGAATATTTATGTTGGATTGAGTTTTCACTGGGTCCTATTTCTAGGTGGGCCCTGAGATTTTGATCATACCTGCCATGTGCCTGCTATCCCCAGTGGATGGCCTCTCTTAGGATCTCCCGGATTTTTTCTGCCCCTGTGTCAATCAAAAAAACTTTTCAGTTGGAAAAGGGGTGGTTAGCTTGCGATATTTTTGGTTAAAGAAGTCTCCCCATTGTCGTGCTTCATTTTAATTTTCTGTACTGGTGATGCATTGTTTGAGTTGCTTGGCTGACCCCCGAATCCTTATGGCCTTACTTTGCTCCCCGTTATTGTGTTACACTCCTGGCCCTTTTGTCAAAATTCTTATATCTTTCCTGAGATTACCAAGTCAACATACTATGCTCAGCTGACGCCGTGGCCCTTGTGGCTTTACTCGGTTCCCCCATCTTTGTGTTGCACTCCTGGCCCTCTTGCTAGAATTCGTACATCTTTTCCTAATATTGATGAGTCGGTTTACTATGCTTGGCTAACCCTTCTGACCTTTCCAATATTTTTGTTGCGCTTCTGACTCTTTCGCCAGAATTCTTGCATCTTTCCTGAGATTACCAAGTCAATGTACTATGATCGGCTCACCTCTAAACCCTTGTGGCCATCCCATCTTTGTGTCGCGCTCCTTCACTTGCCATGTTATTTTTGATTTCACCTTGAAAGACATTGCTTGCTTATTGACTAACCAATTTCTCTGTCACCCTTATCACAGAAACTAGCTCTTCTCCATTCAGACTCAATATCCTCTATTTGTTGCATTGATTATGAACTGACATCTACCCAACCTTTATGTCTCACCTGACCCCCAAAGCACGTCCATTGCCCCCACTCTATGTGTATGCTATTCTTTATTGACTTAAACCACTAGTTTTGACCTTGAGGTTTGTTTCTCCTTCACTTGTCATGATAACTGATGTCCATCCGAAGACCCTACTTGATCCTTGACTAACTACTTTCTTTGTAAACCTTAACCCAGAAAATACCTCTTTCTCGTTCGAACCCAATACCTTCTATCTGTTGCATTTCTCCTAAACTGATCTACAAAACCTTTGTGTTTCACATGATCCTGCAAAGCATATTAATTGTTACGAACCTCAGTGTGTATGATTTTCTTTCTTGACCCAAATCACTGGCTCTGGCCTCGAGGTCTACTGCTCCATTGCTAGCCATGATAACTTTGATTTCTTCTTGGAAGATCTTGCTTGTCACTCGTTTACCGCCCTTCTTGTCAATCTTATCACACAAAACACTTTTGATTCATTCACCCTAGCCCTCATTTTGTTGCATTGTCCATGAACTGGTATATACCAAGCCTTTGTATTTCAACGAATCCCAAAGCATGTTGATTGTTACTAGCTCGGTGTGCATGTTGTTATTTCCTGACTTATGCCGTTTTGATGTGACAAGCAGATCCCATTTTCTGCAATTGGAAAGCTGGTGGCAGATTTTGAAGTTATTTCTCAATTTTTTTTGACCAAACAGACTCAAAAAGAGGGAATAAACAAAACTAAAGGAATAGAGTAAGGGATAATGGCAAGAGATAATACCTAACAAGAAAACTAGAGACTTACCGGGTGTGGATACAAACTTTAATGACCATGACATGCACCTGCGGCCTATTCTGTTAAGCAGATCTAATGCTCAACTCTTGTTATACCCCCTAGACCATGAAGCTGGCCTTCAATGCTCTGATTATCCAATCTAATTCACAATCCTTACTTGATTTGTAGCGCCCAAAGGGTTTTCACCATCAAGCTTTTCTCATTTTGTTCTTTCTCTCAACTTACAGTCGCCTCAAGGGGCCTGCGAGGGTTTTCACCAATAAGACTCCCTCATTTTTTTTTATTTCTCTCAGCTCCTATCACCTTACGGTGCCCGTGAGGGTTTTCACCAATAAGACTCTCTCATTTTCATTATTTTGCTTGCTTGGACCGGAGCGTTGCCCCTGATATGCATCACCTCTACTTGCTCAAGTTGCATCTCTTTAAGACTGATCGGAGGGTCTTTCTTTGTACCGTACGTGGGCTTTGGATAGGTTTAGAACGAAAGGGTACCAAGGTATCAGAACAATTCAAATAGGTTCAATATTACAACCTTCATAATCAGATTCTTACAACAATCACAACTTCTGCCCTAGTTTCTTGCTCGGGGACATTTGGACTTATTTAATGATGAGACCGAACCGTGAGGCTGCCTAAGTATCCTTAAAAGGAATCAGTTCAAACATAGTTCATACTGATTCTGTGTTTCTGTCCTTCTATTGTTGCTTGTCTTATTTTCTTTTCCTTTCTTTTCTCTTTCTCTTTTTCTTCTCTTTTTCCTTTTCTTTGTTTTGTTTTTTTGTTTTTTTCTTTTTATTTTCTCTTTTCTTTTTTAGTTTTTCCTTTTTTTCATTCTTTACATCCTTTCCTTTTCTTTCCTTTCACTACCTTCTCACACTTGCATTTCTGACTTTTGTTACTGATTCCAAAAGAGGGGTATGAAAAGAAAGATAATTAAGGCTCAACAAGGTATCAAAGGATAAAGTATTTAGGTAGCAGAACAAAATGCCCTCATCATTCCAATCTTCAAAATATGCCAAATACAAGCAAGTATAATCAGACAAAGGAATCATACATAGTATCTATTGACCGCATTAGAATTGATAGCTATTTCTGCACATTTTCCTTCCATATCTGTCAAATATAATGCACCATTGGACAACACTCTAGTTAAACAACAAATGTTCCCTGCCAGTTTGGTAAACTTGCTTTTACGATTGCTTCATGTTCTATCTGCCCCTGTTTCAAATTGTTTGGGCTTCAAAAGATCTCAAAGTGTCCAAATCTATTCTTATTTCCCTCAAGTGTCCCTGTCATCTACAGAATTGTTTCATTCCTTCATAACTGAACTAAGTTTCATTGCTTCATGACTGAACTAACTTTCTAAGGCCAAGCTGAGAATTATGCATGCATATCATGTCACTAGAGCCAACAGGAAAAAGAACTGTAAAAAGAAAATAAAACTCAACCAAATGAGTTGAAATAATGGAAAGTAGAAAATTACACTAGACAAATGGTGAAAGAGTTTGAACAACAAAACAAGTGAAATAAACTGGGGTTACGACCCTGGAACGAACCTAGACGACACTAAACGAGTTACTGGGAAAAACCAAACTAGGAAAAATAAAAGGATAGAAGGGTTTGAATCACAAAACAATATCCGGATGACTACCCTGAAAATAACCCGAACAACAGAAATGACTACAAAATAAACCACCAAAACTCCTCTCCGGCTAACCAAGAAATGGCATCTTTCCAATTACCAAGCACGACATATTAGCCATTGGGTTCCGCATCAATAATACTTGGAACTTCACAAGTCTTTATCACATTGTTCTTAACAGATTGCTTTTGGGTCCCTTTTGTCGGCTCGTTCTTAAGACTAACCTCTGACAGCGCTGAATGCTCAGTAGCATGTGTGCCTCTGAGGCTCCCAGAAGAATTCTCACATTACAACATGTGCGTCACATTATGCACAGGCGATGGACTTTGGCTAGTGTCTGTTGCGTCCGGATTTTGTATGACAATGTCACCTGCATCAATAAGTTTCTGAATTGCTTTTTTAGACTCCAACACTTCTCTGTGCCATGCCCCAGGGCATCTGAGCAATATGCGCACCTTTGATAAACATCAAACTTCTTTGATAGAGGGTTTGGCATTTTTATCTGAATCGGCTTCAACATGTCCAATTGCTTCGGCCTTTGGAACAAACTGGCGTATGATACTCCAATAAAGCTTAAAACTTTTTCTTTTTCAGCAGCCTCTCATTCTTAAATGCTTTCTTTGGCCAGAAACCTAATACAGGAGGTTTTTGGTATGCTCGTGGGGGGGGGATAGGCATTTTGTGAAGTTGGCTACGGGGAAAGTGATGTAGGATTTGGGAGTTCTGTGAAGAGAAGTAGCATTGGGGCGGATCATATAGTACACAAAGATATCCACGAGGACGATCTCGAGGCTGCAAATGTTCATCATCTTTTCAACTTCTCTTTCTCCCGCTGAAGCTTACTTGGATGTTCTAATCGTCTTTCTAACAACTCATGATTTTGCCTGACTTGATTCCCTCTTCTACTAGCTCCCCCATTATTAGCACATCATTGAAATATTTTCCTGAAGCCAGGATCAAATGAATGAAGTAGATTGGCTCCTGCGCTTGTAGGAAAAGCTCAACCATTTCTTCTTCACCAATCGGGATACTGACCCGTAGCTTGCTCCCTCCGTCTGAGCCTAAACTCCCTAAAGCTTTCCTCTGGCTTCTTTTCCATTTTGCACAGGGAAGCGTAATATGGGGTAACACTGGATTTTTATTGAAAATCTTGAGCCATGTCACCCAATGTAGGCCATTTACTGACATCTTGACGGATATACCAGTCAAAAGCTGCCCCAGAAAGGCTCTTACTGAAACATGCTATCATCATGTCATCTTTCTCTCCAACGCCTCCCATTTTACTGCAATAGACCTAAGAGGGGCTACCGGATCTCCACACCCATCATATAAGTTAAATTTTAGCACTTTGAACCCTGCGCATATGCGAATGTCAGGGGATACAAATAGTTCTTTGCAAGCCATATTACCCTGGTCTTCCATTCCTTGCTTGTTCTTCAAGGACTGTCTTATGCCTTCCAGCCTCCGCGGTATTCCATCCCGTCTTTCTCTTCTTTGTGAACTTTTCACTTTATACATGAGGCTCATCCTGCGGGCCCTACTTGTGTGAGTTGGGAACCTTGTGGGCAACGTCTGAGAGACGGTATTGGATATCATGAGATTTGAGTAGGTATTCATTGTTGGGGAGAATGGATGTGACAAGCGGGCACTTTTGGGAAAAGATAGTTGGAGAATTAGTGACGGAGCTACTAGGGTGGTTGGGGAAACTGTAGTAAGCGGGTGTATCTGGAGAGTATGTAGGATCATTCAGAATCATGACCGAAGTTTGGATAAGGGTAGCGTCTAAGAAGCTCGGTGGTGGCAGGGGTGGTGCTGTCTCGGTCATCCAAGCCTGGTAAATTTCAGCCATTTGGTATTTCAGTTTGTATATTTCCTCTTTCACTGCATTAACATCTAATTGCTCTACCTCATTCGAGGGGTCAATGATGTTGGCATCGGTTTCCTGATTGGCCATGATTTGCTTCCTCGTAGACCGAGTGTTGTAGGAGTGGGTTGTCAGAATGCCGCAAGAACTAACCACCTGCGTGGGCTCAACAATAACTTTGTTAGCGATTAGAACATTAATAGACAGGTAACCGCACATTTTGGGAATGAATACACCTAAGCGGTTAACCGTTTCTAATATGCCCTTGCTTGGTTGCATGCGTCATCCCGACTTTCCTTTTTCTTTATTTGCCATGCCTCTTCTTTGTTTTATCCCCTCATTCCTCCCTCTTGTTTTTCCATTGTTTGTTTCTTGCTTTCCCTTCTTTTCCTTTGCTTTTCTCTCCTATTATCCCCCCTCTTTGTCTCTTTTCTCTTTTCTTTTTCTTTTATTCGTTACGGGCAACTCCTATGTAGATTGCCGACGTATTGTGACCCCGCATAAATCAGACCGAGAGTTGGGGATAAGAAAAGAAATAAGCAACAAAATATGTTTTGAAATTCTCAATTTTTCATAAAACAAACACTTCGACTACAAAGACTCAAGATTCACAAACTCGAAGTAAACTAACGATCTTACAAAAGATCAATTCAAAAGACCTATATGACTCAAAAACAACTTAACATACTCAAAGCAAAAGTACCGACTCAAATAAAGATCACAAATACATTAAACCATTGAACACCCCTGAAGCTCACGAGGTGTTGTTTGGTTTTTGTGTGGGCTCATCTACAAGATCCACCTTGAGCCTTTCCAAATCTCTCATTATCTGCTGGAAAAACGTCATAACTACCGCGAAGAAAGTGGTCTGGCCCATATGTTCACATATTTGGCATTTTACCACAATGTACTTTGCAATTGTTGTGACCCTTTCACGGATCCTACCCTTCTCCCGTAATAAATCTCCAATTTGCCAGGTTCTAGCTTTCACAGTTTGTTTAGCTGCATGGCTTTGTTTATGAAATTGTTGCAAATCCCTTTCTAACTATGCTATCAAAGAATAACAGTGCTCCCTTTCAGTTTGAAAATCTCTTCCCTACTTGGCCATTTCATTTTCAACGATCTTAACCTTTTTCTTTACATTTGCCATCCCCTTGTCAAATTTCATCTTCAACTGACGGATAAAATTGGCTCGCTCCCCTGCATCCTCGGCTATCTTGGCCCGAGCATTTTATAACTCCTTTTCAGTCTTCTGTAAATCATCCTCGAAATCACGTGCCATCTGGGTAAGGTTGTAGATGAGCTTCTCATCTTTTCTACTCCTGCCCAGGTTGTCAATTGCAATTTCATTTTTCGGATCTGTGCTGTCAGAGCTTTATTTTCTTGGATTAATCTTTTTTTCTCACATTCAGCTTCCTGAGCCTGGAGATCATTGTTGAATTCCATGTTTCTCATATTTTATTTCAAGGTATGAATCTCATCTTGATACACTTTTCCTTTTTCTTCATGCTAATCTTTCTTGGATTTTGTCTTCAAAAGCTTTAACATGAGGTCTTTTGGAGGGCCTCTCAGGTTCGGGTTCTGGCTCAATGTTCACATAGGACCTCTTCTCAAATGAAGAAGCATAGTTTAGATCCACTTATCCCTTTGCAACATCCGGTACTTGGATGCAATTTTTAAGATACCGGCAACCATTCCAATCCTGTTGAACTTAAGCTTCGGGCAATGCAGCTTCTGGATGAAACTTTATAACTTGAGTACTTAGATCTTCATCTTCGAGCACAATTTGATATCGTCCCAATTGTCTCAAGACCCTCTGTGGTGCATACGGTTGGATACATTTCACACCGATTATCCTCAAGTAGCCTTAGCAGTAGTCATGTATATGGCTTCTATCTTCGGGACCCATCCTATGGCCACTCAATTTGACTTGCTTTGAGAGCTTTCATATGACACACCCATACTTTGAACCCCTCTGGCATGTTGTAATCCTTTACCCTTTCTTCATAACTGGTGATGAAATTATTTGGGCTCGAACCATAACTCATGAATCTTTAATGGTGGCGAAGATGCTCAATCATCCACATTTGTAGGAGGATATTGCAACCTTCAAAGATTTGGGCCCTAGCTTTGCATAAAGTCAACGCATGATAGATATCCACCATTACCAACGGGGTAAGTATATGATTTTTCATGGTGGTGAGGATTTGTGCAATTCGAGCCATACAAATATCCATTATCCCTTTCTCATTCAAAAAAACCATTATCCCCAAGAATGCCACAATAAATGCGAACCAGCGATGGAGCTACCAAAGACCCTTATCTTGCTTGTTGTTCAACCTATTTTCATATGTCTCAAAACTAGAAGAATGCCCAAACCTGAAGTATAAAAAGTGGAAATCATAACACCCGTTGCTTACGCGGTTTTACATGTCTGTTTGATGATATTCAGGAGGTCAAAAAACTTGTGCACCGATGGGCTCTTGGAAATATAAGTTGTTGTTTCCTTAGATCTCGTCCAAACGCGATGTACCTGGCTATCTCCTCCAAATTAGGGTTAATTTCAAAGTCTGAGAAGCGAAAAACATTATGAGCGAGATCCTAGAAAGTTATCATAGCCTTGATCAGATCGTCCCGTGGTTTGATTTCCCGAATGTCCATAAGAGAGCCCAACTGTTGTCTTACCCATTCCTGGCCATCTTAATCTAGATCATTCCACCACATATAGAAATGTACTCAAGCCTGCTCCCTGACCACTTCTGGTGGGTCCTGGATAATATTCATTCATTCCAATAGAAAGGTAGGGTTAGGGTTGACTCTAATGACCCTTTTTTGAAAACAAGTGTCTAATTTTTAAAGAAAATCTTGATTCCCTCCTTGACATGCCAATTTTAGCCAAATGGATATCTTTGCAAATATGGCCCTTTCCCATTTCCATATGAATTTTGAGGCCATGGAGGCTTATTTTGTGACACTTCTCAACTTTGTTCATTCTCTTATGAAGATAGCACTTTGATAATGGAAGAATATTCTAAGGCTTCTCAGTAAGAACGGTTTAAAACACTGCCGACACTGAATCGGCTTATTTCTCTCTCTTTTTTCTTATTTTTCAAAATAAGGTCGGACCTTATTTAGGTTGCCTACATATCCCTTATCTGATGGGAATCAGACCCGCATAGTTTGGCCAATTTGATTTTGAAATGATTATTTTTGGTAAAATCAATTGGCAGAGTTTCGGGGTATTTTCAAGCATTGGGTTTTCTTCAGAGCCGGGTTTACTCCTTTCCTACATCACTCTTGGTCTTTTTCTCTCTTCTTTCCCCTTTTATTGTTTTCATTTGATTTTTCCTCACTTTTCTTTTCTTATTTAGCGATTCAGCATGCAAGCCAAAACAAATGAATTTTCACATAGCACACTGGATGCGTCATGATGGACTGTTATTTTGGGTATACCTGTCCTAGACGGACCCAACCCCTGTGTTGAGTCCCCTAAGTCAAAATACACGTGATGCAAACAAGCGCTCCTACTAGGGATCCGGCATGAGGCTGTGTTTTTCTAAGTTTGAATCATGGGGTTTTGATCTAGAATGGGGTACCCGAGCGGAAAATTGGAGCCGAGGAGGGGGAGACGTACCGAGAGCACAAAAGTCTACCCGGCCTTGTCGCTTGCTCAGCCTAGCTCTATTTGGTATAATTTCTACCGAAAAAAGGGCTACGTGAATGTATGCACCATTGTCAGAAGACTCAGAGGGATGGCGTAAGGAGACAATTATATACAATTCAACAAAACTAAAGTGGTAAACATATATAATTTTAGCATAACAACATTCATAGAATACAATAATATCAACAATAAATAAGCCAAGTAAAAATCATAAAACAAGCTCGAATTCTTGAACCCTGAACCACAGATTCTGGGTTCGTTCCCCAGCAGAGTTGTCAGAGCTATCACACCTACTTTTTGACACTACTACCCCGCGAAGGGAGTAATTAAGGGAGTTTTTCAAATTTAAGGACAACCAAAGCGAGATTTATTTATTTTAAGAGATTTCAGAGTCTCCACTTGGAATATATAATGGTGTCTCAAGTCACCAATTTAAATCCCAAATCGAGGAAGATTTGATTCTGTTTAACAGTCAGTGAACCCGAAATCCGGGTAAGGAATTCTGTTAACACGGGAGAAGGTTTTAGGCACTTCTGAGTTCCGTGGTTCTAGCATGGTCGCTCAACTATTATATTTGGCTTGTTTACCTAATTTTTAAACATGTCACTCTGCGGTGCAATTTTAAATTATTTATCGCTTTTAACTGATTTTTAAGGAAGATTGAACGTCATTTAAAACGTATTTTTGGATCGCGTCACATGAAATGCACCCGAATCGGAAATACATTTTATTCAACATTTGGGATTTGGATTTGGTCGCATAAAATTCACACCCAAATTTAGGAAGGTAAAGTTATTAAAGAACGCGCCTAAAGCGGCTAACGTGTTTTATTGAATTTGCGGGAGGCCATGAAAATTTGATAAATGGCTCGCCCCGAGTTCTAAGTATTTTAATGAAGTAATTAAGGAGGGCCACACAGTTTGTGATTCTATTTTGCGCAATACACCTCGTTTGTTTTAAGGGCCATCCTAAAAGAAATTATTGTTCTCTATAAAAATTATCTCTAAAGCAACTTAATTGATAACATTATTAATAAAATAATATTCAAGGGATTCGAGCTCTAAGTTCAAGTCCACACTCAAACAAGAGGGAAACCTCGTAGCTCGAATGTGCTACTTAACTTGGAAGACCCTAGTAAACTGCGGTGTCCATGAAAGATAATATTCCTTAAAGCCTGCGATTGGCAAAGCCGAAGCAACTACTGGGCCCAAGAGTAACCATTTTGGGCCCTAAAGAATAACATTACCAAGGGCATAAAATGCCATTCCTTTCAAAGGGAGGTATCATCATGTTCTAAGACAAGTAAATTCTTCGCAGTAGCGAATAGCATGTGTTTGTTACACAACTATCTTAAATTGAAGAAATACAATGTTCAATCACTAGAGAAAGCTAACGCTGGAAAGTTAGCATCTTAACTTTCAAGAGTTTCTTTACTGACTAGGTGACTATGCTATTCCAACTTTTATGCAGGGTTTAGCTAAATCTACAAACTATCAAGCCATTAACTCATTAATTGAATCATGGTTCTTCCAAGACACAAACACTCTAAGCTAATTCTTAAAACGTGGCCTACTACAAAGCAAAGTTCAAAGGCTATGAACTAGACTAAACCTGCAACAGATCTAGGCTAAATCGAAGGAAAATGTTAAGCAAATCCAAATCCGACTATTAGTTCGATTTACATTCAACTTTCAGCAAAGGTGGACAAAAATCATGCTAGACAATAGTGAGCTACTAAACTAACACTACTACATCAATCCATGTCCAGAACAAATATAAGAGAATTGAACTAGGCTAACAGTTGCGCAAGTACAGAAGAATTAAATAAGCAAATGCATTAATTCTATTCAAGTGAACTAATCTTCACATTCATCCATTTTCATACACTGTAAGGTGAGATGAATACCTGGATAATCAGTAGAGAAAACCAAATATTACCTTGAAATTAAGGGTGAAGCAGCAGAAGTAAATCAACAGCAACCATATTCGACCACAAGTTCAAGTGCAAACCATTTCCAGTTCCGGAATTTGAGATAAAACAGCAAAAAAAACAACCCCAATCTAGCTGAAACTACAACATCTTAAACCAACCTTTACAAATCCAAATTCAAACCACTTTCATGTCAATTGATTCAATAATTGTTTCTAAGACTAAACAGATCGGAGAATATTGAAACAAATAGCAATGGAATAGTATTTTATGATTTGTTTTCATAAGTTATCTCTAGGCTATAAAACTTGTAAAACAAGGTAGGAATGCGCCTTCATATAGGCAAAACTTAGGGTTTCTTTTAGATTTCCAATTTGCACCTTTAGTCCCTCTTTCATTTTCAGTATTTAGCTATTTAGCCCCTCATTTAGTGGATTGTTCTCCAAGTTACATTGTTAACTTTCTGAGATATAAATTAAAACCCCAATCTAGCTGAAACTACAGCATCAAACCAAGCTTTACAAATCCAAATTCAAACCACTTCCATATAAATTGATTCAAAACTTGTTTCCAAGACTGAACATATCAGAGAATTGAAACAAAATGCAATGGAACAGTATTTTCACCTGTATTTGTTTTAAGAATTTTCTCTACGTTTGAAAACTTGTAAAACAATGTAGGAAAGTGCATTTATATAGGCAACACTTAGGGTTTCTTTTAGATTTTCAGTTTGCACTTTTAGTCCCTCTTTTATTTTCAGTATTTAGCTAGTTAGCCCTTCATTTAGTGGCTTGTTCTCCAAGTTACATTATTAACTTTCTGAGATTTAAATTAAAATCCCAATCTAGCTGAAACTACAGCATCTTAAACCAAGCTTTATAAATCCAAATTTAAACCACTTCCATATCAATTGATTCAAAGCTTGTTTCCAAGGCTGAACAGATAAGAGAATATAGAAATAATTCAATGGAACAGTATTTTCAACTCTATTTTTTTCAGATTTTCTCTCTAGGCTTCAAAACTTGTAACACAAGGTAGGAATGTGCCTTTATATAGGCAAAATTGAGGATTTCTTTTAGATTTTCAATTTTCACCTTTAGTCCCTCTTTTATTTTCAGTTTTAGCTAGTTAGCCCCTCATTTAGTGGATTATTCTCCAAGTTACATTATTAACTTTCTGAGATTTAAATTAAAACCCTAATCTACCTGAAACTACGGAATCTTAAACCAAGCTTTACAAATCCAAATTCAAACCACTTCCATATCAATTGATTCAAAACTTGTTTTCAAGACTGAACAAATCAGAGAATATTTAAACAAAATTCAAGGGAACAGTATTTTCAGCTGTATTTGAAACAAATCAGAGAAGATTGGCTAAGATTTGAGGGACGGGGTTTAGAGTTTTGGCAACAGGAGAATGAGGGGAGTTCAGGGTGTATTTTTGGTGAGGTTTGGGGGCGGCGCCACCATGTGCGGGGGAGGAAGCATTTAGGTTTTGATTATTCAAATGATTTGGGTGAGATTTCAGGGAAACTTAGCGTGGATTTGGAAAGGGGAGGTGGAGTAGGGTTTACGGTGTAAATTTGGAAATGATTGGTTGATCGCTGCCACCGTGAGACGATTTTCGCCGGCGGTTTGGGACGGAGCCGGCAGGGGCATCTCTAATGAGCGTGGGGTAAGAAAGAGATGACTTGGGGGTAGGGGGTTCCAACACTATAATATCAAATGATCCTTAGTTCCTGACCGTAGGATCAAAGATCCTCGACGGCCAGGATTAAAACTTTTTAAAACGAGGTCGTTTCAGGAGACGGGGGAAGCTGGACTGGACTAGGGCTCGTTTTGGGCCTGGATTGCATTTTTGGACTGGTTTAAATTAGGAAAAATGGCCCAATTGGTCTATAATTGAGGCCACATTTCAAATCCTTTTTTTCCTTGTTTATTTTTATTTCTAAATGATTTTATTAAAACCAAATTAACATTAAAAATAGCAAAAATAAGATTTAAATCTAAAATTAAGCTAATTAAATTCCAAAATAATTAAACCCTAATTTAAAAACAAATTAAGACAAATTTGAGACTTTAAAAGTAAAATAAAAAAAGAACCGGTTTTTTCATATTTTTTTACTTTTTTCCTGCTATTAATTAATCACTTAACCTAAAATGTTAGAATTGGTATCCTACATGCAGAAATGCTATTTTTGTATTTTTTATGAATTAAAATGCACTCAACATGTAAACAAACACACAATTTATGCAATTAAATTCTAAAAATCACACAGTTAAAGAAAATCCTAGTTTTACGAATTTATAGGAGTAATTTAAGCTATGCAAAAATCATATGCTCACACTTACCTCAAACTTCCACGGCCAATTCAATCCTCAATAACGGTCTTTCCTCTCGAATTCGGCTCCAAATCAATCAAATATATACATAAACGACTTCATAACATCAGTACATGCTAAACAAATCGAATCCAACGCCTAATTATAGCATTCCAAGCATTCTTCAAAAAATCCCAAAAATCGACCCCGGGCTTGTTTGGTCAAATAAGAGGTTCGGACAAAAATCATATCACTCATTCACCCATGAGCCCGAGTAAATAATTTATTTTCAAATTCAACCCGAAAACGAGGTCTGAATCAAGAAAAATCAAAAAGTCCTAACTCTACCCAAATCCCCAATTTCTACCCTTAATTACATGTTTTAGGCCTAGGATTTCAATAGATAATGATGGAAAATGACTAAAAGGAGTTAAACAATGTTTACCCAAGAAACTTCGGTGAAGAAATGCTCCAAAAGTTTCCCTAGAATAACTGGAAAATACTCATCGCGTCACTGGTTCTGTTTTGAAAAATTAAAATAACTGGGCGAAATTACTCATCCCGTTCACGACAGGCTGGTCGTGTTCGCAATGAGAAACATTGGGCAGACCATCGCGATCGCGGGAATGGGAATGCAAACGCGGAGAATAAAAAGGTTGTGGCCCAGAAATTGACCTACCCGAACACGTGGGCCATCATGCGAACGCAATTAAATACTTATGCGAAGCTACGTAAACGCAATCATATACATCCGAACGCGAAGAGGAAACAAAAACTAAACCCTTAGGGTAAAATAACCCTACGTGAAAGTGAGGGCAGGATGCAAACTCGAAGAAAGAAAATCTTGAAGCTTTGTGAACGCGAGAAATGGACCGCGAACGCGAAGAAGAAATGGAGTCTACAATAGCAGAAGCAAAATCTGCTATTTCCATAAGTCCAAAACCACTCCAAAATACCTCTGAAACACTCCCGAGCCCTTGGGGATCCTAACCAAACAAATGCACTAACTCAACAATATCCTACGAACTTAACCGTGCAATTAAATCACCAAAATAACATCAAAATCAAAGAATCAAACCTCAAAATTAAGAGTTTTTCTTCAAACATCATTAAGTTTCAAATTTAGAACTTTACGCCCGAAACACGTCAAATGATGTCCGATTTCAACCATCTTTACAGAAACATCTTAAATCACATATAAGAGATGTACTGAATGCCGGAACCAAAATACGGGCTCGATACCAACACATTCTAATAAATTTTATTTCAATTTTCCTTAACAAATTTTAGAAAAATAATTTCATTTGAAAATTTATTTCTTGGGCTTGGGACCTCGCAATTCGATTTTGGGCATATGCTCAATTCCAATATTTTCCTACGGACCCTTCAGGACCGTCCAATCACGGGTCAGGGTCCGTTTGCCCAAAATGTTGACTCAAGTCAAATTTATTCATTTTTACACAAAAATTTAGAATTTTTTCATAGAATTTTACATTTAAGCTTTCTGGTTACGTGCCCGGACTGTGCACACAAATTGAGGCGACTCTAAATAAGGTTTTTGAGGCCTCAGAAGCATGGAATAGATAACAAAATAGGTGATGACCCTTTTCGTCGTCACATTCTCCACCTCTAAAATAATCGTTCCTCGAACGGACAGAAGAAGGAAGTACCTGAGTCAGAGAACAGATAAGGGTAACGGCTCCTCATATCAGACTTGGACTCCCATGTCGATGCCTCAGGAGGCTGACCTCTCCACTGAACACGATAATAAGAGAAACTCTTGGATCTTAATTGACAAACCTGTCGGTCTAGAATTGCCACCGGCTCCTCCTCATAAGACAAGTCTTTGTCCAACTAGACAAAGCTGAAATCTATCATGTGGGTTGGATCGTCGTGATACCTCTGAAGCATGGACACATGAAACACTGGATGCACGGCTGATAAGCTCGGTGGCAGGGCAGGTGTGTAAGCTACCTCTCCCACTCGATCAAGAATCTCAACTAGACCAATGAACCTTCCTAAGCTTGCCCTTCTTCCCATATCTCATCACGCCCTTCATTGGAGACACTCGAAGCAATACCCGCTCACCAACCATAAAAGCCATATCTCGAACCTTGCGGTCTGCTTAGCATTTTTGCCTACACTGAGCTGAACGAAGTCTATCCTAAATGATCCTGACCTTATCCAAGGCCTCCTGAACCAAATCGGTACCCAACAATCGAGCCTCTCCTGGCTCAAACCATCCAACCAGATACCACCATCACCTACCATATGAAGCCTCATAAGGAGCCATCTGGATTCTCGACGGGTAGTTGTTGTTTAGGCAAACTCTGCTAGAGGCAAAAACTGATCCCACGAAACTCCAAAGTCAATAACACAAGCTCAAAGCATATCCTCCAAAATTTGGATTAGTCCTTTCAGACTGCCCGTCTGTATGGGGATGACATGTTGTGTTCAACTCAACCCGTGTGCCTAACTCTCACTGAACTGCTCTCCAGAAGAGTGAGGTAAACTACGTACCCCGGTCCGAAATTATAGATACGGGCACACCATGAAGGCGACCAATCTCCTGAATATAGATCTCAGCTAACCTCTCCGATGAATAGTAGACTGCCACATGAATAAAATGCGCTGACTTGGTCAGCCTATCAACAATGACCCATACTGCGTTGAACTTTTTTCGAGTCTACGGAACCATAGTAACAAAGTCCATAATGATCCACTCTTACTTCCACTGGGGAAACTTAATTCTCTGAAATAAACCACCATGCCTCTAATGCTCGTACTTAAACTGCTGACAATATAATAATCCACATATACTACGATATCCCTCTTCATTCTACGCCACCAATAATGCTACCGCAAATCTTTATACATCTTTATAGCACCCGAATGAATAGAATACCAAGAGCTATGGGCCTCCTCCAATATCAAATCTCGGAGCCCATCCAAATTAGGCAAACATACTCGACCCTATAATCTCAAAACTCCCTCACCATCCAAGGTAACATACCTGGCACCTCCGCGCTGCACCGTGTCTCGAAAGACACATAAATGGGGATCATCATACTGTCGATCACAGATACGCTCCAATAATGAAGAACGAGTGACTGTTCAAGCTAACACGCGATTGGGATCAGAAATATCCAGCTTAACGAACTAATTGTCTAAGTCCTGAACATCCAAAGCAAGTGGCCTCTGAGCGACTGGAATATAAGCAAGACTGCTTATATTGGCTGAATTCCTACTCAACGCATCGACCACCACATCGGCGTTTCCTGGCAAATATAAGATAGTGATATCATAATCCTTCAGCAACTCCAAGAACCTTCTCTGCCTCAAATTCAACTCCTTTTTCTTGAACAAATACTGGAGACTCTTGTGATCAGTGAACACCTCGCATGCCACGCCATACAGATAATGCCTCCAAATCTTTAGTGCATGAACTATGGCTGCCAACTCCAAATCATGAACCAGTTAGTTTTTCTTGTGAATATTCAGCTGATTGGAAGCGTAGGCAATAACTTTTACATCTTACATCAACACTGCTCCAAGCCCAACACGGGAAGCATCACGATAGACTGCATAAGACCCTAAACCCGTGGGCAAAACCTATACTGGTGTGGTAGTCAGAGTTGTCTTGAGCTTACTGAAAGATCACCTCACACTCATCCGACCATCTTAACTAGGCACCCTTCTGGGTCAATCTGGTCATCGGGGTCGCAATGGATGAAAACCCCTCCACGAACCATCGATAGTAGCTTGCCAACCCCCAGAAACTCCAAATCTCTGTAGCTGATGCTGGTCTAGGCTAGTTCTTTACTCCCTCAATCTGCTTTGGGTCAACCTAAATACCCTCTATTGATTCGACATGACCTAGAAATGCAAGTAAACCCAACCAGATTTCACACTTTGAGAACTTAGCATATAACCTACTATCCCTTAGAGTCTGAAGAACCACTTTAAGGTGCTGCTCGTGCTCCTCCTGGCTGCAGGAATATATCAATATATCATCAATGAAAACTATCATAAATGAATCCAAATAAGGCCTGAACACTCAGTTCATCAAGTCCATAAAAGCTGCAGGGGCATTTGTTAGCCTGAATGAGATAACCAAGAACTCATAATGCCCGTATCGAGTGCAGGAAGCTGTCGTAGGGACATCGAAAGCCCTGATGGTAGCCAGATCTTAAGTCAATCTTAGAAAATACCTTGGCACCCTGAAGCTGATCGAACAAATCATCAATCCTAGGCAGAGAATATTTATTCTTGATTGTTACCTTGTTCAACTGTCAGTAATCAATGCACATTCTCATCGAGCCATCCTTCTTCTGAACGAACAACATAGGCGCACCCCAAGGCGAAACACTAGGTCGAATGAAACCTTTCTCCAGCAAGTCCTGCAAATGATCCTTTAACTCTTTCAACTCAGGCGGAGCCATACGATATGGAGGGATAGAAATAGGCTAAGTTCCTAGAGCTACATCAATGCAATAGTCAATATCCCTGTCGGGTGGCATAGCCGGCAGGTCTGATAGAAAGATATCAGGGAACTCGCAAACAACAGGAACAAAATCAATAGAGGGAACCTGAGCACTAAATTCACGAACATGTGCCAAATAGGTCAAACACCCCTTCTCGACCATACGTCAAGCCTTCACATACGAGATAACACGACGGACAGAATGACCAAGAGTCCCTCTCCATTTTAAACAAGGCATACCCGTTAATGCTAAGGTCACAGTCTTGGCATGAGAGTCCAAGATATCCTGGTAAGGTGATAACATGTCCATCCCCAATATAATATCAAAATCAACCATGTCTAAAAGAAACAAGTCCACACGAGTCTCGAGACCCCTAATAATCACAATACAAGAACGATGGACTCGATCGACAACAATAGAGTCACCCACTGGTGTAGACACATAAATAGGAAAACCTAATGCGTCACTGGGATTGGCCAAGTAGGGGGCAAAATAAGATGACAATATACGAATACGTACACCGAGAATCATACAATGCTGAAGCATCCCGATCACAAATCAGAACCGTACCTGTAATAACCGCATCTGAAGCCTCTGCCTCGGGCCTAGACTGAAGAGCATAAAATCGAGGCTGGGCCCTACCACTCTGGTCTACCTCTCTAGGACGGACTCCTGCTGCTTGGCCTCCACGTCTAGCGGTCTGAGCTCTACCTCTATGACCTCTACCTCCACCTCTAGCACCTCTACCCCTACCACTAGCTATCTGGCAGGCTATGGAACATCTGGTGCCTGTATGATAGCACGAGAACCCTGCTATGCAGAACAGCTCGAAGCTCGAGGGCAATACCTAGCAATGTGTCTCGTGTCACCACAAATAAAACAAGCCCTCGATTGATGGCCTTGGAAACTCTGAAGCGTTGGTGCACTGATAGGAGCTGGTGATGCACTGATAGGAGCTGGTGGTGCGCTGTAGGACTACTAATCAGAATACTGCCCGTGAGAACCACGATCGCTTGAAGAATCATGAGAAACCCGGAGTGCTGACCGGTAAGGCCTAGGAGGATGAACTCTATCATATGAATCTCTGCCTCCAGGTGAGGCACCACTGAACCTGCCTGACTGACGGGGTCTCTTCTCTGCTCTGCCACCACCCCTTTGTAATAATACCATCTTAACCCTATGGGCTACATTGGCTGCCTCCTGGAAGGATACCTCGCTCCCAGCCTCCCTAGCCATATAAAGACGAATCGGCTGAATGAGCCCATCAATAAACCGTCTCATTCTCTCCTCTCTGTGGGAAGTATAATAAGAGCATGCGAGCAAAATCAATAAACCTAGTCTCGCACTGGGTGATTGCCATGGATCCCTGATGGAGATGCTCGAACTGCCTCCAATACGATAGGCCTCTCGCAGTGTAATAAGGAGAAACTTCTCAAGAAATATATTTCTTGCTGGTCTAGATAAACAATAATTCCTCCACTAAGTCTTGGAGGATCCAGACAACCGAAATGTAACGAATCAACCCCATTGGTCTCAACAATACCCATGTTCTGAAGAACCTCGTGACAGCTATCTAAATAATCCTGAGGATCCTCGGTAGATGCACCGCTGAATGTAATAGTGAAAAGCTTGGTGAACCTATCCAATCTCCACAAAGCATCGGCAGACATGGCTGCTCCATCACCGGGTTGGGCTACCACACCCAAGTGAGCTGCTCCATCTGGCTGAAATGCTGGAGTCTGAAGCTGGAGTCGCAATTACGAACCCTTTTCCCAATTCCCATAACTGCAACTTCCAAATTTTTATACTTGGCCGAAAATCAACCATTTTTCATATCTCTTTAAAACATAAACTCCTCAGGGCGATTTTTCATCACGACCCAACTTAGGATCATGACCGCACCTAGGAGCAAGTGCCCCCAAGTAAGTTCATCAGTATTTTAATGAAAATCAGTTCCCATGTTTTTTTAGAGTATCCCTAAAATTTCCCTGTCTCAATCAGCAGTCAAACATCCTTATAGTAATTCAATGACAATGACCTTATCAATTAACTAAAGTAAATATTTACCTTTAATTGTCCATCCACTAACAACTAGAATACTACTTTATCTCCAAATTTAATAAGAATGAGCAATACTCAACATAAATTTATAATAACAAAGAATACTCAAGACACTAAACTATTGACTATGGAGCGATTCTAAGAGATTCGATAAAGAGACTAAAATAAATAAATAACAATATTTGCCCACGCGAATAAATGTGGGGCTCACCAGAAACCACTACTAAAAATGGCTAATTTTCGACCGAAATTTGCGACGAAAACTAGTAGATGGAAATTTCCAACGGAATCAGTCGGAATATTCATAAAATTATATTTTTCAATTTTCATAGTACTTACCACTTATACTGCGTCTATGTCCATCGTAAATTTTGGCGGAAAGTTCGTTTTTAGCGACCAATTCGGTCGGAAACAATTAAAAAAATGAATAATTAAAAAATAGTGACCGATTCGGTTGGAAATTTTTAGTAAACGAGGTTGACTACTTTTGACCAACCTGCCGACCGAATAGGTCGGAGAGTTTTTTAAAAAACCTTCAACCTCTCCCTTTCTTTTCATTTTCCTCTTTTCTTCCTTCTCTCTTCTCTCTCTCACTTAAACTTCTCTCCACCTAAACTCGCCGCTTCCATCAACGAGCACCACTCGCCGACGCCGCTGCAAGTCCGTCGAGATCCTCCACCGCCAGGTAAGTTTCCCCACCCAAACCCTCCACTGAGTACAGATCCTTCGCTCCAATCATTGAATCTTAATTTAAAAGGATTGGATTTTAAACATAAAAGTAAACTTGATTCGGTTACTTATTCTGATGGCCTCCCCTTCACCTATGTGATTTTTCTAATATTTTTTACACCTCTTTAAGAGACGACTAATCCAGTTGAAAGTAACTGAGCTCAAGTAAAAGACATATTAACGTCTCTAATTTTTATCAGTTGTTTAACCTTAGGAATGTTTTCGGAAATTGTTCCTTGGATTATAGTCTATATATCAAATGTTTGAACACAATTATAGTACCCGATTAATTATCTAACTGTTTTCCTTTCTTTAATTTTCAATAAAATATGTTAGAATACAGTAGCTATTTTGTCGTCGGGTCTCTTTTCATTGGGGATCTAAATTCTAGTAATAGTATTTGAGTGGTAACAGTAATTTATTTTTCTGACGATCATAAAGTAGGAATTTTTGGTATAAATATTATCGCGGCGAGCATTTATCTGGATAGCTCTACGTTTCTTTTGCTTCTTCTTGTTGATCATATGTCAATTGCCTAACTCGTGAAGAATGTGAATATTTTAGGTAGTTTTACTAGCATAATCTTTGCAATAATATGTCCTGTTGTTTCCTTTTAATTTTGTTTCAGTTACGCTATAGTGAAGAATATTCATGCCATCTACTTTGTGATTCCTAATGCTGCCATCTTGATTAAATTTGTAGGCTTGGGGGAAACTAAGTGCTAAAAATTTACATTCAGAATCATGTCCAATTGTCTTCTATCTTACCAGAACTTGAAACTGTCTTTACATTGGTTGGTTGGAGTTCTGATGATCCTTGCTGTTTTCGAGTAGTGCTCAACTGAATATGCATTAATCAGTAACCTTACAAGGAAGAAATTGTATACAACATGACAGATATTTCAGTTTCCGAAATAAAAACAAGAGAAGCAAAGACTCACACCTCATATAAAATAGTTAAAGATGAAATACATAAACAATCTAATTTGTTGAATATGTGGCAGCAACTATGGCTGACTAAATGTATGTGGTTGAGAGTTTGTTAGGAGATATGCATTAGACCGTGCAAATTAATAAAACAGTAAAGTGCCATCAAACTCGCATTGAATCCAACTTTTTAGGCCGCGAACAAAAGATATTGAAGTTCCCTATCATTACATTCAGTTAAGCTGAACAAAAGTTCATACAGATAATCAAATAAAGATAATTAAAAGGCTTTATCCTTATATCCCTTACGCTAGCTAGGCTTTGGTCTGATCTAAATTATTAATTTGTTTAAGGATTCAATATAACTGGTCAAACAAAAATGAAAACTATATTTTTTGCTTTGGTTTTTGGCTAGTCGTGTGTTTAGCAAGAGGTTGTAGCTGTATGTTTTTTAACAAGAATATATATATATATATATATATATATATATATATATATATATATATATACTGATATACATACATATATGTACTCTAACTCTGGTGTATTTGGTATGATATTATTGTAGAGAAACATATATATCAAATGTTTACCAAAACATTTAGACAAACAGTAGTTTTGATACTATGCAGTGCAAATTTAGGAGAGCTATCCAAACTGCATATCTATCTGAATGAGCCGTACATATTTTTAGAGGGTAATATAAAATAGTTATCAGATTGTTACTATTTTCTTATTTGATGTCCAATTGTTTATTCCTCCAGCAAACAACACATTTTACTGAATGAATTAACATCATATTTTACTATTTTGTAAAGCAGTCTGTTCTTAACGTTCAAAAGTCTTGATTTAATTAGTGTAGGAGATAGCACATTCCTAGGAATATATGGTTGGAAATTTCATGGCATGGTCCATGTAGCTATTAATTTCTTCGTCCCGAAGATAGAAGGAAATATTCATAGTTTCAACTTTCCAATTGCCTTTATCTAAATGTACCCTGAGACTAATTAGGGCAAATTTACAATTGAAGTTTTTTTTTTCTTTTATAATTTGAGTGATTGAATAATGATATTCTAGTATCTGTTTTTTTTTTTACTTTAACTCAAATATTATTTTTTTCTTCAACAAAATATTATACAAATGCCTATTACGTTTCATATTATAATTAAAAGATTTTGTGAAAAGTTAAGCTATTGAACTAGCAAATTATTTTGGGGAAGGGGCTGAAGAAGGGGGTTAGATATGTGCTAAAAACTCAAATCATCAAAATTGTATTTCGTTATAGAAAAAAGTATATAATATAACTTTTTTGGGTCCTTATGAAATCAATAATTTGGGATCACTTTATAAAGACTTTATATGTGGGTGAAATACTGTATGTAAAAGATACTGGGAGTTATGTTATTGAATTAGCAAAGGAGAAGAATCACATGATATTTTTTAAGACTTAGAGATTGTAATACACATTTTACTTTAAATAAGTACTATATTTGTTAAATTATTTCTTGTCTTGATTATTTTTCAAGTGTAAAAGATATTGTTACACATTAATATATGAAAAACTTGCTAAACAGTTTAACTAAATTAAATTATTTAAATATCTCATTTATAGATTTTATTTGTGCAGATGAAATTTGTGCATCATAGATGGATGTATAATAGGAATTATCCTAATCGCGCGGGGTTGAAGGATGATTTTATTGAAGGGGTTATTGAATTTATTGCTAAGGCTCAAACACTTCATGATTTTCTTATTGGAGGAAGGATTAGGTGTCCTTGTGAAATGTAAATATGTTAAGTTATTGAAAGTTAAAGTTCATCTCTACATGAAAGGGTTTATAGAAAACTATTATATATAGACTGCTCACGGGGAGAATCATGCTAGTTTAGATGGTGCTAAATTTCATAATTCTTTTGATGGTGAGGGTAGCCCCATTTCGGAGCATACTATCGAAAATTCTGGATACAATGAAATGATGAGGGATGCTTTTGGGACATTTCCTGGGTTCAATCCGAACCAAATGATGAGGCTAAGTGTTTCTATGAATAGTTACTTGAAGCTAGCCGTCCATTGTATGAAGGTTCGGTCCATTTCAAGTTGTTTGTTGCGGTCAGATTATTAAGTATTAAATCGGATAGTTCTATTTCCCAAGCAGACATGGATTCTATTATTTGGCTTATGAATGAACTTAACCCGAGTAACATTGACTTACCAAAAGATTTTTACACTGCTAAAAAATTGGTTTCTAAGTTGGGTCTTTCATCAGAGAGAATTGATTGTTGTGAGAAAAGTTGCATGTTATTCTATAAGAATGACACATCTCTAGAGAATTGTAAATTTTGTAATCAGCCTCGTTTTAAGGAAGTCACAAATCCCAATCCAAAAAAAAGAAAGTTCCAGTTAAAGTGATGCATTACTTACCTCTTATACCTAGGTTAAAGAGATTGTATGCATCAATGAGCTCTACTCCTTATATGAGATGGCACTACGAGCATAGAAGGCCACCTGGTATACTTTTACATCCGTCAGATGGAGAAGCGTGGAAACATTTTAATAGGGTGTTCCCCGAGTTTTCTAGTGAACTAATAAACATTAGGTTGGGATTATGCACAGATATATTTACTCCATTTGTTGTATTTGCTACACCATATCTATGTTGGCCGGTGTTTGTTACTCCATAAATCTTCCGCCAGAGTTGTGCATGACAAGTCTATATTTATTCCTAACTTGTATTGTTCTAGGTCCACACAATCCGATAAGTTTAATTGATGTATACTTGTAGCCTTTGATTTATGAGTTACAATTATTATGGCATAGGTGTGAAAATATATGATATATCAATCGAACAAAATTTTAGATTGCATGCTACTTTGATGTGGACTATGAATGATTTTTTTGCTTATGGAATGTTGTCCGGGTGGTCGACTGCTAGAAAGTTAGCTTGCCCTTGTTGTATGGAAAACACTAAAACATTTACTTTGAAATATGGAGGTTAAAGTACATGGTTCGACTGCCACCATAGATTCTGATAATGAATCATGAATTTAGGCGAAATACAAGTGCATTTATGAATAATTGAACTGATTTTGAGGAGCCACTGGCCTGCTTGTGCTAAGAAGAAATTTGGAACAAAGTAAGGGATATGCCTAATGTAACATAGTCTCTACCATTTAAGATACCAGGTTATGGTGTCACACACAACTGGACTAAGCGGAGCATATTTTGGGAATCGACTGCCACCATAGATTCTGCTAATGAATCATGAATTTAGGCAAAATACAAATGCATTTATGAATAACCGAACTGATTTTGAGGAGCCACTGGCCTGCTTGTGCTAAGAAGAAATTTGGAACAGAGTAAGGGATATTCCTAAAGTAACATAGTCTCTACCATTTAAGATACCAGGTTATGGTGTCACACACAACTGGACTAAGCGGAGCATATTTTGGGAATTACCTTATTGGAAGTACAATTTTCTTCGACATAATCTGGACGTCATGCATATCAAGAAATTTTTTTTGACAACTTGTTTAACACTATTATGGATATTACTAAAAAAGGCCAAAGATAACTTGAAGGCCATGATGGACTTAAAGGAATATTGTACGCGAAGTGAGTTGTATTTGACATACTTTAACAACATGATACAAAAGCCCAAAGCGACTTACACGTTCACATTGGATGTGAGAAGAGATATTTGTAGTTGGGTTAACAATTTGAGGATGCCTGATGGGTATGCATCAAATTTTTCCATCCTTTCAAACTACATATATGGTTACAGATTCTATAAAGCCATTTTATCATGAGCCATGGACTTCTTGGAAAAATATATTGTACAACATCAAAGAGCAAATGCGGAATCAATTTAAGGTAAAAATTAATTTTATTTACTTAATAATTATTATCTTCATCTAATGTTACTTTTATACTGCAGACAAGGTATACATGGCATCCTCAGCATCAAAATATAATAAATAGTATTTTCGAGAAGAAAGTTGGTATAAGGATTAAAGATACAATATGCGATGCTCGGAATTCTGGTAAAATGCCAGATTGGTTAAGAAAAGATGTTTGGAATAAACTTCTTGATAAATGGAATACCCCAGAATGGAACGCAAAAAGTGAACAAGCAAAGGCAAACCGTGCCTCTAAAAAGGTAGCTCGTTGCACACAGGAGGTTCGATTACTTTTGAGGCCCATAAACAAAGAATGATAATTATTTATAAAATATTTCTTAGTTTTACATATAGAATTTTATGTTTGTAAAATCTAACTCATACTTTTTCTTATGAAGGAAAAGGAAATAGGGCGAGATGTGACTTACACTGAGGTCTTCGAGGAGTTGAAAAAGAAAAAGAAAAAGGATGGTACAAGAGAACACTGGGTGGAGACGCGTGCGTCAGACACACATGTAAAATTCTAACTTCATAATTATTTATAGTATATTAAGATTAGTTTGTTTACATAATAGTTGTGCTTTTTATTTCAGGAAGATTATCATAAAATGTTGGAAGAATGGCAACAAACTCAGCCTCCTTCAACTCAACCAACACCTAATGTTATGGCTTCATTGTGGACAGAGGCAGCGAGTGGAGGAAACAAAGGCAGAGTCTTCGAACTAGGAGTACATCGACATGTAGGTCATCCAAACCCACTCTTAGACAATTCTTCTGTGATGACCCAAAGGGGTCATCATTTGACTTCTTACCTATTTTGTACTTTCAAAGCCTCATCTGGGGTTGCCTCAATTTGCGTGTGCAGTCCGGGCACGTATTCGGAAAGCTTAGATATGAATTCTATGAGAAAAAGGCTAAAATTTGATATTAAATTGAATAAATTTGACTTTGGTCAACTTTTTGGGTAAATGTACCGAACTCGTGATTTGACGGTCCCGTAGAGTCCGCAAGAAAATATGGGACCTTGGCGTATGTGCGGAATTGAATTTCAAAGTCTCAAGCCCGAGAAATAATTTTTTGTGTAAAGATGTTTTCTGGAAATATTTAATGAAATTGGAAATGAAATTTAATTAAAAGACTATGATATCGGTCCCGTATTTTGGTTCCGGCCCCCGGTACAAGTCTTATATATGGTTTACACGCTTTCTGTAAAGTTTGGTTGAAAACGGACGTCATTTGACGTGTTTCGGACATAAAATTGAAATTTGATGTTTTATGAAAATATTAAGGAAATCATGAGTTTTGAGGCTTAATTCGATGTATATGATGTTATTTTGGTAAGTTGATCACGCGAGTAAGTGTACAGGATACTTTTGAGGTTGTGTGCATATTTGAGTTGGAGCCCCGAGGGTTGGGGTGAGTTTGGGATAGGTGTCAAATTGCATTTTAGAATATTTCGAAAATCTGGTATGAGCAGGCCTGTAGGCTTCACATTTGCGAAGCCTGGTTTGCAAATGCGAACTCACAAATATGAAGGCTAGATCGCAAATGCGAAACCATCCAGGCCTGCCTTGGATGGCAAATGTGATAACACCTCCGCAAATAAGAAAGTTGGACGTTCGCAAATGCGATACATTTGTCGCAAATGCGAAGTCCTCCAGTTGGTTCTAAGTTCGCAAATGCAAACAAAGGTTTGCAATTTCCAAAAAATGGTCGTGGTTCGCAATTGCGAACCCCATTTCGCACCTCCCACATCTCCAACCTGCTTTTTTCATACTTAGTCGAATTTTAGACATTTTTCACCCCATTTTCAAAACACAACTCCTTTGCGCGATTTTTCAAGAGCAAACATTCTTCTAAAACAATTGTAAGTTCATTTTTGCTCATTTATTTCAATCATTAACATCATTTAACAAGTTTTAAACTTACAATCAAGGGTTTTCATGGGTGAAATTGAGTGTTTTGGATAGAACCTAGGCTTTTCTAAAATTGAGGATTTGGACCTCAAATGAAGGTCCGATTTCAAAACAAATCACATATTTGGGTTCGTGACCGGATTTTGGTTCGATCCTCGGTTTTTCACCACGTTGACTTGAGGGGTGTTTTGGTCATTTTACATAAATTTGTGTCTTAGCTTTAAATTAAATAGCGGAATTAGTTGTTTGAGATGTTATTTACGAGATGTAATTTAAGTGAATAGATTTGGGCCATTTGGAGTCGGATACTCGTGGCAAAAGTGTGGTTTCAAGTTGAATTTGGAGTACGTTCGAGTTAAGTTTCTTGTCTAACCTTTTGTGGGGGATTTCTTTCCCTTAGGACATAATGTTTGGTATTGTAATGCCTCGTACGTAAGGTGACGAGCATGTACTTGAGCAAATTGTTGGAAATCCATTTTTACTTGAAGTATTTAAATTGAGTTTTCTTGTTTACCTGTTTATTTTAAATTGCAACTTTATTTTATGCTACTTTAGAGAAGCATGTTTATTTGACTTACTTGCCTAAGTGGTTAAACTGTCTTGTTTGGGCCCCGTGTAGTATGTTTGGCTAGGATTTTCTATTTCTTGACCTGAGTTTAGTATATATCCTAATGTTTGGCTTGCTATTGTTTTTAAATTGGGACTATGGGTTGGCCTCTGGGGAGATCCCCCTGCACTTTATATGTTCTGGACTGAGGGTGTAGAATACCAAGAGATTCCTGGCACATGAAATTGTAAGATTTGAGGATGCCAAGAGATCCTCGGGATACTAAGAGATCCCTGGCACATGAAATTGTAAGATTTGAGGATACCAAGAGATCCTCAGGATACCAAGAGATCCCTAGCACATGAAAATGCAAGATTTGAGGATACCAAGAGATCCTCGAGATACCAAGAGATCCTGGAACATGAAATTGTAAATCCTCGGGATACTAAGAGATCCCTGGTATATGAAATTATAAGATTTGAGGATACCAAGAGATCCCCGGGATACCAAGAGATCCCTGGCAAATGAAATTGTAAGATTTGAGGATACCAAGAGATCCTCAGGATACTAAGAGATCACTGGCACATGAAATTGTAAGATTTGAGGATACCAAGAGATCCTCGGGATATTAAGAGATCCCTGGCACATGAAATTGTAAGATTTGAGGATACCAAGAGATTCTAGGGATACCGAGAGATCCCTCGTGTATGTGGTGAGGTTACTAAGAGATCCTCGGGATACCAAGAGATCCCCGATTGTGGTTCCTATTTCCAGTAGTATTTACTAGTATTTTCCTGTTTTCTTCTTTCTATTACGGCTTCTATATTTATCCTGTTTAGATTCTAGCTGTACACTTTATCGATACTTTTTTTCCTCATCTTATTACTTATTATGTTATATCTCACCACGGCCCAGACGTTTTCTTGCCACTACCCAACCGAATTTAGGCTTGGCACTTACTGAGTACCGTTATGGTGTACTCATGCCCCTACTGCGCATGTTTTTCATATCCAGATCCAGGTACTTCATTTTAGGGGTATTACTCTCAAGGTGGAGATATCTAGCAGAGTCTTCTAGGAACATCTGTCGTGTCCCCAGACCAAGAGTCTCTATCTTATTCTAGCTTTAGCAGTTAGCTTTTCCTTTCATACTTTTGCTTTAGACGTTTTGGAGTTAGAGCGGTATATTACCTTCTGTTAGCTTGTGTCCCCGTGAGTTTCCGTGTTTTGGGGTGATATTTTTGACTTCTGCATTTTGAATTGTACATGCCGAGCAGCCTTTATATACAGTTTCTGTTAGTTGTTCAGTTTTTAATTAATTATTCCGCAAGCTATGTTGTTTTCCGCATTGTTAGGCTTACCTAGTTATAGGAACTAGGTGCCATCACGATATGTTCACATAGAGAAAAATGGGGTCGTGAAAAGTTGGTATCAAATATCTAGGTTCATAAGAGTCACAGAACATAAGACGGTTTATTGGAGTCTCGCTGATCGGTACAGAGACATCTGTACTTATCTAAGAGAGGCTATGTAACCGTTAGGAAAATTTCCCTTCATTTGATTCCCTGTCGTGCAAAATTTTGACATCAAAATCCTAAACTTCTGCTTCTATTCTCTCACAGATGGTGAGTACACGTGTTACTCGAGAAAGACGATCTTCAGAAAGGTTTAAAATTAGTAGCGATGGTGGGTACAAGTGCTATGAATATGGATTTTACTAAGGCAACAACTGAGCAGCAAAGGATGAGAAAGATATGTAGGAAGTGACAGGCGGTGGCTGAAAATTCTAGAAGGCCAAGTATAAGGGCCAAGGGTTGAGTAGTCGATTAAAGGGATGAGTTCCGCCAAAGTGGGAGAGTGGCAGAGTTGCATATGGGCATTGTGGTAGGATGACTATGCACCATAAGAAAAGTTTGGAGTAATTTGGGGGGAATTTTAGTAATTGGTGATTGGGTCTACGGACTTAATTAGAAGTATGGACCATTATGCGGCATGAGATTTGATATAACAGGAAAGAGTTACTTGAATAAAGAAGGATATAACAAAACTTTGAATTGGAAGGTGCCGGGGATTGATTTCTACAGGTGGGTTATTCCTATGAGCAGGATATCGGTCGCGTGGTTGGCAAGGCTTCTGTGAGGAGTTCTATTGGTTATACAACAAAGGGATTGGTCGTGCGAATGTCGGTTGATGATTCAGAGAAAGATATGTCAATGTCTACAACAAGATATCAAGAATGCTGGCGATTGATTGCACAAGGTTATGTCAATAAGAGATTAAGAGTTCTGGTGAACTCCAGAGTTGTGTAATAGTGGCTTTGAGCTAAGTGGGAGAGCCCCACTACATATGCTTTGATTGTATGGTTAACTACTTGCGAGGTTTCTAGTTATTAGCATACTTATGGGCTATTTCAGCTACTGGAAAAGACCACAAGTGGTAAATTGAGCAAAGGGATCGTTAAAGGTGTGCAATGGTTGGCCTTATTGGCTCATGTCGAAATTTGGAAAAAAAAAATCAGGATTCGTGCTTTGTATAGATGTGCGTTCCAAGGGAAGTGATTCATCCAGGTTCTTTACCAAGAGGGCATTCATGTGTTAGAAGACTCATAGAGTTGATTGTATTCGGGCCAAGTCAAAGCGGGTGGTTCCCAACAATGGTCCTAGTGAATTCAAAATATGATGCATAATGATTCTGAGCCTATAGGTACGGCTAAGAATCGAGCCTGATATCAGCCTATGAGAAGAGGCACGGGATGTTCTAAAATGTTTTGGCTTGTGATGTAGCAATTGGGAGGTACCAAATGGTTTGTGGGTTTTGAGACAGCATGGTCTCATGACTCAAGGTCACTCGGGATGAGTATGGATGGAGGGTGTCATGTGTCGAATGGAGTTATTATTATTTATAAGGTAATCAAGGATAAATTGGAAGGAGATAGATTGGCAGCCATAGTTGAATTGGCATATTAATGGTTGTGATTAGTTACTTCAGCGTGATCAAGTTATGCAAGTGACTTGTGATGGTGCGTGTGAGGCTTGTTAGCCAACGTAATTGATGTTATTCAGAGGTAGTCCACTGTTGTGGCTTGTTTCATGTAGGTGGACCCCTAAAAGGTTATGGCGGGGTAGACCCCTGCTTAGAGATTTGCATAATTCCACAACTACAAGAATTTAGATGTGTGTTGCTATGATACTCTTGAAGCGAGTTAAGTGAAGAGCTTTTATATGATGAACTGTTAGACTATTAGTGGTTCCGGAGTTATGAATAATCGTGTTTTATCATACATATATATAGGCATGTTTGGTGCAGTGAGTAGTATGGAATTTGAAGTGAGAACCAAGGTTGCGGTTTGGTGTTGACGAGGATGTCACGAGATCGGATGAGCAGAAAAGAGTTTGGATGTTTAAAGTAAGTTGATATGGTCTACAGTGTCACCTGAGATCTATGCCTTGTGTAAGAGGCTTCATGTATTGATATGTGGATTCTTAATTTGCTTTATAGCATTGAAAGGTCGGTGGGGAGGTGGTGCAGACTTGTTACCTGGTGCGAAAGGTCGTGGGAGCGTGCCCACGGGAAGGTTGTATAAGTATGGCATGTAGCTACTCGATTGGTTGAAGAAGTTAAACCAAGCATGAAGATTGTGGTAATATCGTTGATCTGAGAATATATGCATGGAGGGCACTCAATCTATTAAGTTGTGGATTGTGGAGGAATTCTCCGGGAATGATTGTTGTTCTTATTTGTTATGAAGGAAATGAATATGGACCTTGGAAAGGTTATTAGCCTTGTCAGTGCAATCAGAATCGGCTTGAGGTCGGTGGATTGGTTCAAATATGAATATGGGCCCCATATCAGGCCAAAGGTGTCCATTTCAGTAATCCGCTCCTTATAGAGGAGTAGTCAGGGTGTTATTTCGTTGTATAATATATCATGCAGTGATACATTGCGCCGTGTGAGTCGTGAGATGTCTTGAGGAATTGCTTACGTGTCGAGGATCCGCATAGAAATGATGTATTATGAGCAAAATGGCTCTTGAGATTCAAATTGTATGTCACACCTTAGTTGTTCTTGAGTTTTATGGCTTATAGTGCCATATGTCCCCTCATGAATGGAATTATGCACCTAGCGTGCTTGTGACCATAATTCGGTATTTTATTGTAGTAAGCAATTTATCTCGATCTATATCTCCTTATGTGAGTGTTACGTGAGGATCGGGTGGCACGCCGCCATGTGTTTGTTATGTGTGGGTCGGGTGGCATGCTGTCATGGGTATGATATTTGGATCTGGTTGCACGCCACAACAATGTGAAGCTGAATATAGTTTTGCATGCTATTTTTTTGTATCCCTTTCTTCGTATTTTCTAAGGAAAGACTTTATTGGTGAGTGGGTTGGGTATTCCCTTCCATAGCTCGCTTTCCTTTTGTATCGCGTTCAATTGGTAGCCTATTGGCACATTGTGGCATTATATGACAATTCTAATTATGTCCGGGTGACTTATTACCTGAGCCGTCCGTACTGGGTGAGACGAGATCATTGGATTTAGGATCAGTGCAATCTGACTGTAAAGTATATGATGGAGCTAAGACCATTATTTGGTTCAGAATGGAGGTGATGGTTCTTGTCAGGAGTATAGACCTAGTGATTTGTTGGTTCGGCACCCGGTTATGAATTTCTACACATCTCTTCAGACATAGTGGTATTGTAAGAATTAGAGCAAGACCTATGTTGGTCATGAGGTGCAATGAGGGCATCCGATTATTAGAATTTCGATTAAGCTGATCAAAAAAATATTATTGTGGTGCGGTGGGTAAAATGATGCAAGGAGTGAGTTCATCAAAGTTAGGCAGTCAATGTTTGGGTAAAGCGTGTAGTGATTGATATAATGATCGTATGTTGGAAACAGTTCGGGCATAGAATTCCAGATGTTGGAATTAGACTCTAATTATCTGCTCGAATAAAAGGAAATATCATCATAATTGATCGAGCTAATGTGCTCAACTAAGTTTGGTAGCACTGGAAGGTGCGTGAAGTGTAAAAACAATGATTTCAGACTACTCTGGTGCAGTTCTCAGCATGTTCGAGTACGAACGTATGTTTAAGTGGGAGAGGATGTAATGACCTGACCGGTCATTTTGAGCCCTAGCGCGTTATTCAGCAATATGAGGCCATGAGCAGCTTTTTTTTCAAGTGTTATGACTTGTACGCGTGGTCGTAATTGAATTTAGGAAAGTTCAGGGTTGAATTGGGTAGACAATTCTCATTTCGGAAGCTTTTAAGTTAAAGGAATTAACTAAGATTGGGCCTTAGAGTATACAACCTCGAAATCAGGATCTGAGGGTTCCAGCAGGTTCGTATGATGATTTCAGACTTGGGCGTATTCTCGGTTCCGGTTTTGGGTAACCCGGGAGTATTTTGATGCCTATTGTGGAAGTTATCATTTTAGAAAAAATTTCATAATTTTGCTTGAAGTGCAATTCGGTAAGATCGATATCCGTGTTGAATTCCGAGTCTGATATGCGGAGCCGTTATCCTCATCTTTTTCCCGACTCTTGTACTTCTTTATTTTGCCCATTTGAGGACGAATGGTTGTTTTAGTGGTGGAAGATGTGACAACTCAAATGGGTCATCACTTGTCTTCATACCTATTTGGTACTTCCAAGGCCTTGAAAGCCTCATTTGGGGTTACATAGATTTGTATGTGCAGTCCGGGTGCGTAGTCGAAAAGCTTATATATGAATTCTGTGAGAAAATACTAAATTTTGATATTAAATTGAATAAATTTGACTTCGGTCAATTTTTTGGGTAAACATACCCGGACCCATGATTTGACGGTCCGGGATGGTCCGCAGGAAAATATGGGACTTGGGCGTATGCCGGAATCAAATTCTGAGGTCCCAAAGTTTTGAATTTGAATTCAAATTTGGGTTTTCAAAAAATATTATTTATTTGAATTGGATATTGTTGCAAAGAATTGGGAATTATCTCTACGTCTCTCTATCTCTCAATCCCTAATTTCAGTAATGTAAAGCAAAGAAAAAGAGAGCAGCAATTCGACCATGACAACCACTAAAAAGCTTTGAAGCTTAGAATTCGAATTTGGATTTTCATATATCATTATTTGTTTGGATTGGATGTTGTTGCAAATAATTGGGGATATGATTTGGAGTTTATACCTCAATTTTGAGGGATTTTGGTGAAGATTAGACTTGGTTTTGGCTTAATTTCAGATTGAAAGAAGAAGAAGAAGAAGAAGAAGAAGAAGAAGAAGAAGAAGAAGAAGAAGAAGAAGAAGAAATAATATACATTATATTTACGAAATTGTAGTAAAATTATAGAAAATTATATTATGTTGTTTATATATTTTCTTTTATTTATATAACTATTGAATAAAAGTTGAACAACATTGTATAAAAATTATATTTAAGTTGTATATACTTGAGTAGAAATAATGTATGAAAATTATATATAAATTGTATAATATCTAATTAGTTGGATGAAATTTATTTTTATTATGCATAAATCAGATACAAAATATACAAAAGACGTATTGTATAAAATTTGTATAATAATTATATTTAAGTTGTATAATATTGTATTTGTATTTAACTATGTAGAAATAATATATAAAAGTGATAAATTAGTTTGTTTGAATCCTAAAATATGCTCAGCTTGTAAGAAAACAGAAAATTCCGTACTCTTTAATTTTAAATTTTATATATATAGATTTTTCTTCTAATCCCAAATTCAATGTCAACCGTTTTGCTTAAAATTTGTCCCGTGAAGAAAAATCTTCCAAATAATCGACCCATGTCAAAATCTTGTTAAGAGTGATAAGATTTATTTTTGTTTACGTTTAGGAAATTTCCAAAGCCTTTGGTATTTGTAGTTGTGCTGTAAAAGAAATAAAAATAAATGATGTTTTTCATGTATACATTTTTTTGAATAAACATATTTCTTTTCATTTCATCAAAAATGTTGTACAATTACAAAACATAGATGCTGACCATCTATTCTCTATTTCTAAAACTCTATCACATTGTCATCCAATCTAGATTCATACAGAGCATAACAGACTGATTTATACATTCTAAGGGTAGTAATCTAAACTAAATAGCATTGTATTCCACTTGTGAACTGAAATTCCTTTCAATTGCATGTGTATGGCTATTTCTTTACAGATATTGTTGCTGAGCAGTCTCCCTCCTCGAAATCTTTGATTATTCCTTTCTCTCCATATCACAGTCACCAACATCCCAAATACACAAGCAGTAATTTCTTCTAGGCCACTACTCTTCTGTGCTATCTTACTGATCCACTCTATCTCGTGTTTCCAGTCGAGAATAGCTCTATGATATCCCAGCCAGTTTAGAAGACGATTCCAAAGGACCTTTGTCTGCGAGCATTCAAAAAAAAGATGGTCAAAAGTCTCAATATTATGCTCACAGAATGTGCATTCCTGTGGAACCTGTATGTCAAATTTCTGAAGTCTGTCCACTATTGCCAATCGTCTGTGTAATGCAAGCCACAGTATAATTTTGTATCTTGGATGCAAATGATACTGCAACATGATGCTCTTCCACTGGACTTTTTGGTATTATGGGAATTGAAGTCTATATAGTTTTTTGATACTGAAGAACTCACCCCTCTGCAGCTTAACCAGTCTACTGTCCAGATTTCCTTGAAAGCCTGGAATTTCATTTATCAACTCTCTCGACTCAAAAGTCTTCCTTACTACCCAAGCAGCAGTTTTAGGAACAGACATATCTTCAATTCTATGATTCTTTATGTAGTAGACATGTATCCACTTAATCCATAGGCTATATTTCTTTTTTGCTAGTGCCCATAGGTGCTTTGCAATAGTAGCCTTGTTCCATTTGATTAAGTTCATTACATTCAGCCCACCTACACTATAAGGCATACATATTGTTTCCCAGGCAACTAAGTCCTTCCTTGACACAGTAGCAGCTCCTGTCATAAGTATGATCTGCAGATTGCTTCTATCATATTCATCACTTTCTTTGGCAATAGAAAATTTTGAGACCAGTAGGCTTGCACTCCAAATAAGACTGACTTTATCAACTGAATTCGACCTGCATATGATAGTAATCTTGATATCCAGCAGCTTATTTTCTGTGTTACTTTCTCAACTAATGGCCAGCATTGTGCAATGGTTAATTTTTTTGAATCCAAAGGTACCCTAGGTATTTGAATGGGAGGCTACCTTCTAGGAAACCCAGTTCTTGCAAAATCTCCTCTTTCTGCCAAGTGAAGACTCCAGCTATGAACACAACACTCTTTTCATCACTTGCTTGGAGTCCAGATTGGAGAGGTTCTAGAAAGCCTGCTTTCGCAATTTGACAGATTGAATATCTGTTTTACAGAACATAAGTAAATCATCCGCAAAACATACATGTACCACACCCTATTTCTTACATCTATGATGGAATTTGAACACTTTCCTCTTCATCATTTGCATAAATTCCCTTTTTAGATACTCCATAGCCAGGACAAAAAGGTAGGGAGACAGAGGATCTCCTTGCCTTATGCCTCTTTTGCCTTTAAATGGAACAGCGAGTCCACCATTTATGTTTAGGGAATAGGTGACAGATGATATGCATTCCATTATCCATCCAATGAACTGATAAGGAAAACCCATATCCCTCAGCAGCCTCTCTAAAAAGCACCACTTAACTGTGTCATAAGCTTTCTTCAAATCTACTTTCAGAACACGTCTTGGAGAAATGCCCTTTCTGGTATACCCTTTGAAGAGCTCATGTGTAAACAAGATGTTATCTGTGATGCTGCGACCCTCAATGAATGCTGACTGAGAACTCCCAATCAGACCCCCAAAGACTGCTTTCAATCTTGCTGTAAGGATCTTTGTGATGTTTTTAAATAGAGTTGTACAACATGCGATGGGCCTATAATCCTTCACTAGGCTTGGATTTTGCACTTTAGGAATCAGTGTTAGAGCAGTAGTACTAATTCCTTTATGCAGCCTTCCAGATATAAAGAAGTCCAGCACAGCCTCATAAATGTCATCACCAACCACTTTCCAGTGCCTTGTGAAAAACTCTATTGGAAACCATCCACACCTGGTGCCTTATCATGAGGCATATCCTTTATTGCCAAAAGTACTTCTTCCTTTGTAACTGTCTTTACTAGTTCTTCTTTCTGCTGCAGAGTAAGGCAAGGGCCCTGATGGTTTACTGCAGTGTTTGGACATTGACAAGTACCATTGCTTTCCCCCAATATCTTCTTGAAATATTTGGTAAACTCTGCTTCCACTTGGCTAGGGTCACACAACTTGTTTCCCTATTCAGTATATATAGAGCTTATGGTATTGATGTTTGTCCTCATCTTCAATTGAGCATGGAAATACTTGGTGTTTGAATCTCCACAAGTAATCCATTGAGCTCTAGACTTCTGGTGTAAGATCTACTCCTCTATGTTACTCCATTTCTCAACTTCCATCAGCATCCTTTTTTCTTTGTCGATCAAGTCTTGATCCATACAGTTGATCTTTAACTAAGTCTGAGTGATTTCCAGTTCCTGCCTAGCCTTGCATAGGTGGATCCTATACAATGCCATATAACTGTTCAATTCCTTTAATCCCATTTTCAAGGCTTTTAGTTTGTTCCATATCCTGTGCATATCTCCACCAGTTGATCTTTGATTCCACACCCTTTCCACTATGCTTACAAAGTCAGCATGTTCCATCACAGAGTTATACAGTTTAAATGGTTTAGGGTGCAAGTTCCTACTTTGATCCACAACATTGCATTTCAAAAGGATAGGGGAATGGTCTGATACTCCAGGATTCAACACATCTGCTTCTACATGGCTATATTCCTGCATCCACTCCACATTGCCAAATGCCCAGTCAATCCTGCTATAGACTCTTGTCTCTGGTTTCTGTTTATTACACCATGTGTACAAACACCCAAAACTCTTCAACTGAGTGAGCTGTAGTGTAATTAGTGTCTCTTGGAAGCCTTGTATCTCCTGTTGCATAACTGGTGCTCCTATCATATCATCTGTATGGAGAACATTGTTGAAATCTCCACTGAGTAGCCAGCTCTCCTGTATAGTTGCTCTTAAATTCACCAATTTTTCCATTAGTTGTTGTCTCTTATTTACCTCATTATTAGCATACACTATTGTTATCAGTTCCCTAAAAGTAGTGCTTCTTTCTTTGACCTCACAATGTATAAATTGTTCATCAATCTTCAGGATCTGCACCTCAACATTTGGATTCTACATTAGCCAAATTCTCCCATTTGGATGCTCAGTATAGTTCCAGTTGTATCTCCAGTCACTGCATACTTTAGTCATAATTCTTTTTGCCTTCACTTCTTTTACTCTTGTTTCTAGACAACCCATAAAGTTCACTTTATGTTTCCTCAGAAAGAGCTTTATCTCCTTCTACTTATGGGTCTTAATTAGGCCCCTTATATTCCATGTAGTGAAAATCATTTAGTGGTGAAGCTGGATGGGCCAGCGTACCCTGGGTCTTCACCTAGTTGCAATAGGGAGAAACATTTTGTCGTGTTCACTAAAGCACATGCACTTTGTTGTACACGTTTTCCTTTTGATTTCCCCTTATCCACAGCCATGTCTTCTGCATTCTCAGTTGTTTTTTCTTTATCCCCAACTTGTCTATCCTGTTTGTCAGCCTCATCTACCTTCTTATCTTTTGAGATCCATTTCAAAGTCCCCTCTCTGCAGTAGTTTCTTTTCCCTTGCTTTCTTTAGGTGAATCTTTGCTATCTCTTCTTTTCCCTGCAGCTCCTTAAACCAGCAATCATCTGAATTATGACCAAATATTACACATTCATAACAGTATTTTGGCTTCCATTCATACGTAATCTGTTGAGTAATAACCCCCATACTCGTTTGTAATTCAAGACTGTCAGGAAGGGTTGGCATATATATGTTTCCGCTAGTACTCTTGTGTAGGATATTTTTTAATGTATACATTTGCTTTTGTGTGACGTAGCCTTTAGGATAAAAATTTCAAATTGTTATTTGAAATTTTCATCATTAAATATGTATACAGTGTGATATTATGAAACTGTAAAATTCAACCATACATTAAATAAAATAATCTTACATTTTATTTACAATCTAATTTATCTTTTTATTATTAACAATAGATAGACCCTAAGTGTAACAGACAAAACTGTAATAAAAGAAGTATTTTTATTGGTATCTTATCTTTTTGTCAAAACTACCCCTAGACAATTGGAGTTGGTACAATAATGCTTTCCGTCCATCTATTTTGAAAAAAATTGCCCTCAGCGTTATCTTTTTGGCTCAAGAATGCCCTTACGACTAACGGCCATGTTTGATAGAAAAAATATTAATTAATTTCCATGTGGCATAACGAAAAAAGGTCAAAACTGCCCCTAGACTATTGGAGTTGGTACAATAATACCCCCATCTCAAAAAATCTCTCCCTTTCCCCCCTCCCCCTCCCCCCCCCCCCTCCTCTAGCGTGTGGGTTCATATTCCTCTTGTTTTTCTCATCCTTTTTTTGACCTTGCAATCTATTTGAATAATCACTACAAATATCATTAAAGTTTTATTTTCAGACAACCAAAATTTTTTGTCACCAATACTTTACATCATACAACTTTCAAAATCCCTGTTAAGCAAAAAAACGTAATTAATTTCCATGTATCATCGTCCCATTGGCGTAACTTAAGATTCACCTAATTAAAATAAACTCATACACATTCTAAGACCATTTTCCTCCGTTACTTTCTCCTCTTTCTTTTAAAAATTATTCCACCAACTAGAACTCTCGTACACCTATTTTTTTTCTTTAAGCAAACAAAACTCTCTCTTATAGTTAATCACCTTCCTCTTCCTATTTCTTTGTAAATGTACACATCGATATTCCTATTTTTTTTCATCATAGAAATACCATTCATCATCAATTTTTCTTACTACACTTTACTGCTTCATACAATACGCTCAATCAAGTGTTTATTACAGTCACATTCACCAATAAGTCGTATTCTCTCATATTCTCAGGCAATAATCTCAAATATTTCTCTTGATTTAATTGTCTTTTGAAAAAAAAAATTGCGGATTGATATAACCTGGAGAGCATCCTCGTACAATAGCTTAATTTACGAGGATGGTATATTTGAATAATCACTACAAGTATCATTAAAGTTTTATTTTCTGACAACCAATCAATGGGACGATGATACATGAAAATTAATTACGTTTGTTTTTTGCTTAACAGAGTTTTTGAAAGTTGTATGACGTAAAGTATTGGTGACAAAAAAATTTGAGTGTCTGAAAATAAAACTTTAATGATATTTGTAGTGATTATTCAAATAGAGTGCAAGGTTCAAAAAAGGATGAGAAAAAAAAGAGGAATATGAACCCACACGCTAGAGGGGGAAGGGAAAAAATTTTTGAGATGGGGTATTATTGTACCAACTCCAATAGTCTAGGGACAGTTTTGACCTTTTTTTTGTTATGGCACATGGAAATTAATTAATTTTTTTTATCTAACATGGTCGTTTGTGGTAAGGGCATTCTTAAGCCAAAAAGATAATGGTGAGGGCAATTTTTTCAAAATAAATGGACGGATGGCATTATTGTTCCAACTCCAATTGTTTAGAGATAGCTTTGACCCTTTTCCGTTTAAGATATATAAAACTTACCTTTCTTCGAATCATAGTTTTTCTTCGAATCATAGTTGTTATAGTTATTTTGTGTGCGAAAAATAAACTTACACGTTTCCCCGTAAATAAGTAGGAAAGAAAGTTTAAAAGAAGAGTAAACCTAAGGAATAATTTTGGTGTAAACTATAAGAAGAAAAAACGTTGAAAATAACACTAAGAAATAAGATTAATATCGGTCTAAATAGTCTAGCGTTTTCAACTAAAACCAACATTTGGCTAATCAAGTGATATCAAATTGTATGAATTAGTGCAAATACTCAGTTAGTATGAATAACTAGTCATAAGATGAACGAGTGACGATATAATTTCTATTACTAATGAAGATATTAAAATAGAAGAGAGGAGAAAAAAAGGTAAAGGTTGTAACTAAATTTTTTATTGAAGGCACTAATAATATTTTGGGAGCCTTTTAAGGTGGAATGTATATATTTTGTAAACAAAATTTGTATAGGTAAGATAATTTAGTAAACATAAATATTTAGGATAATAAAGTTTCTAATAGTATATAGGAATGAAAAAATCTCATTCAACAACTATTGAAGTTGCTTAAACAACTTAATCAATTATTTTATTCAATTACTTTTTGGCCTCGTATATTTTTTGTTGCAAACATAAAATATTATTGATGCACGTTGATCTCTATTTTTAAAATGTCACAAAGAGTTGGAAGGATTCTTATTTGCGGGACTGTATATCTATAAAAATATATAATTAAAATTTTTAATTATCAAAACATAGTTAAATGGTATAAAATAATTTATACTATAGTATATATAAAAAACAGTTCCTTAAAATTGGACAAATAGTGTTAAGAATCGATAATCCGATTGTCGAATAATACTAAACCGTTTTCCAACTATTATTGATAACCTAATAATATCTTTTGCTGTTTGATTGATTGGTTTTACCCAAAATATGCACAACCTTTTCTTTAAGGACATTTTTTATACAAATTTTAAGCAATATTCCGGCAATCCATGTCGCTCTTCATTAGATTTTCAAAAAATATATTTCAACTCGACTAGATCGGCATTTTTTCGTTTTTCTCTTCCCAATTTAAGAGTAGATTATTTGTTTTAAGTTTTGGGTAATTTTATGACGTTAGAGTTATAAAACAGAGATTGTGGTCGATAATAATTGGACTAATAACCTTATAAGGGTTTTAAATATCTTGACCACTAAGTTATAATTTAAAATATAATATATAAAAGTACAAATAAATTTTTCTTTATATGTATAATTTAATTTTTCCATGAAACAAGTTGAGATGAACTCCTTCCGCCCCTAAATCCGCCTCAGCTTGGTGTATTTGACATCCACTTGTCTTTTTCATTAGGGCGTGGGTCAGATTTAATCTATTGGATAGCCAAAGAGATTTGTACCTTTAAACTACCAAACTTAACAATTAACTTTAAGAATTAATAAATCAAAGTAAAATCATTTAAGCGCGTTAAATACAAGATATTTCTCATATGTATTGGTTTGAGATAAATTTTTATCTATGAGCAAATATGATTGCTTTCCATGCTTAGGACTCGTTTTTCCCATTTTTGCTTCGTTATCCGTGTTGTATGAGATCAAGTTTGATTAGTTTGCGTTCGGAGTAGTTTTGGTAAGAAACGAGATACTGTCTCTTTTAAGAAGGTTTAAGTTGAAAAAATTAATCGGATGTTGACTTATATGTTAGAGGGTTCGGATGTGAGTTTCGATGGTTCGGTTAGCTTCGGGAAGTGATTTATGAGTTAGGGGTGTGACCGAAATTAGTTTCGGAGGTCCGGGGGTAAATTAGGCTTGAATTAGCGAAGTTGAGATTTTGATGATTTTCGGTTGATAGGTGAGGTATTGATTCGGGGTCGGAATGGAATCTGAGAGTTGCAGTAGCTTCGATATGTAATTTGAGATTTGTGTGCAAAATTTCAGGTCATCGGACGTGGTTTGGTTGAGTTTTTATCGAACGCGTATTTCGGAAGTTTTTAGAAAATTTAGGCTTCAATTTGATTTGAAATGATGGATTTGGTATTATTTGAGGTGTTTTGATTGGAACAAATTTGAATGAGGTTTTAGGATGTGTAGGTGCTTTTAGTTGAGGTCCTGAGGGCCTCGGGTGAGTTTCAGGTGGTCAATCGGACCATTTTAGAGTTTGAAGAGTTGCAGAAAATCAACTCAGCTGTAGCAGAGATTTTCGCTTTCGCGATCGCATAGGTTGTGTAAAACACGATCGCGTAGAAGAAATTTGGAAGGCCAGGATTTAGACCTTTGCGTTCGCATCTAAGGGCTCGTGTTCGCAGGAGGTTAGAAGCTTGTGCTTCGCGTTCGCAGGAGGAGGTCTGTGTTCGGGTATAAGGATATGGGAGTCCAGTGGGATTGATTTCCGTGTTTGCGCTATAGGTCTCGCGTTCGCATAGTTTGTAAAGAGGAAGCATCACGTTCGCAGTGCTCATGTCGCGTTCGCGTAGCGTGTTTTTGGAGCCTAGGAATTTTGCTCTTCGCGATTGCGAGGCTTGGGCCGCAATCGCGATGAAGGGAGATCAGAACTAGCCAGAAAGTTCATAGGCTATGTCATTCGTGATTTTGAGCCATTTTTCCTCCATAGCTTAACATTTTGAGAGCTTTTTGAAGGTGATTAAAGAGTTTCAAGGAAAATTGATTGGAGGTAAGATTTTTGAACCTAAAACGTGATTCTTTACCACCTTTCAGTTTACTAGGTCTGCCTCACTTTGTGGGAGGCGTATGAGAGGCGTAGGCCGGTTGGTGCAGCGCCCCGTACTTGGCAGTAGTTCTCCACACTCTTCTTGGAGAAGTATATACCGCACTCCCGTAGAGAGGAGCTACACAGATAGTTCGAGTAGCTGCAACAAGTGGATATGACTGTGTCATAGTATGAGTCGAGGTTTTTTAAGTTAGCTCATCATGCCGTCTGGATGGTTCCAACCGACCGTGAGAGGATTAGGAGATTTGTTGATGGCCTTAACTACCATCTCTGTATTCTTATGACTAAAGAAAGTGTGTCGGGTGCTACGTTTAAGGAGGTGGCTGATATCACTCACGCAATTGAGATGGTTCGCCATTAGGATCGAGAGGAGATGGAGGCCAAGAGGCCTAGAGGATCGGGAAGTTACAGTGGTTCTCCTCCAAAGGGCCAGTTCCAGCATGGTAGAGATCATTCTTTTATGCCTGCTCAGTCAGCCCATCCAGAGTATCGCGGGACATCTTCAGGTCGTGGTTATCATGGGTCTCATCAGAGCCAACTCTCACTCAGTTCCCTCCCAACTTAAAGTTCATCTCGCGCCCCATCAGCTCAGGGTTCATCTATGCCTAGAGCATCTGCTAGTCACTCCGGTGCAAGGGGTTCCCATCAGATCCCATCTCAAGCACCTGGGACTTAATTTGAGTGTGGAGAGTTTGGGCATTTATAGAGACAATGTCCTCATCGTGTTGCTTGTTCGTCCTAGCAGAGGGGTCAGCCCTCGACTTCTACTCCAGTTACTTCACCACCCGCCCAGCCTGCTAGGGTTGGAGATCAGAAAGCCAGGGGGAGGCCGATTAGGCGGTGGCCAGGCACGTTTCTATTCTATGCCAGGCTGGCTAGAGGCGATTGCTTCAAATGCTATCATTACAAGTATTATTTCAGTCTGCCATAGAGATGCCTCTGTAATATTTGATCCCGGTTCCACCTTTTCTTATGTGTCCTCGTATTTTTTCACCATTTGGGTACGTCCCAAGAGTTTCTTGCCTCGCTAGTTCATGTGTCTACCCCGGTGGGCAATACTATTATTGTAGATCGTGTGTACCGGTTATGTGTGGCGATTATTAGGGGTCTGGAGACCCGAGTGGATCTATTGCTATTGAGCATGGTGGATTTTGATGTCATTTTGGGCATGGATTGGTTATCTCCGTGTTGTGTTATTCAAGATTGTCATGCCAAGACAGTCACTTTGTCTATGCCAGGTGTACCACGGATCGTGGTGGCATGGTGTGACTAATTATGTTCCCAGCAGAGTGATATCTTTCTTGAAGACCCACCTTATGGTTGGGAAGGGTGGCCCTTCGTATCTGGAGTTTGTGAGGGATGTTGTAGTTGAGACTCCTAGTATGATTCTCTTCCAGTTATGAGGAATTTTCCAGATGTATTTCCTATAGACCTATCAGGCATACCACCGGACAGGGATATTGATTTTGGTATTGACCTGGTGCCGGACACTCAGCCCATTTCTATTTCGCCATATTGTATAGCACTAGCTGAGTTGAAAGAATTGAAGGAGCAGCTTCAAGAACTCCTAGATAAGGGGTTCATTCGGCCTAGTGTGTCACCTTGGGATGTGCCCGTTCTGTTTATGAAGAAGAAGGATGGCACAATGATAATGTGCATCAATAATAGGCAATTGAACAAGGTGACAATCAAGAACAAGTATCCTTTTCCTCGCATTGATGATGTATTTGACCAGCTTCAGGGAGCGAGAGTGATCTCTAAGATTGTTCTCCATTTGGGCTATCATCAGTTGAAGATAAGAGATTTAGATATTTTCATGACTGCTTTCAGGATCAGATATGGTCATTATGAGTTTCTTGTGATGTCTTTTCAGCTAACCAATGCCCTAGTGGCGTTCATGCATTTGATAAACAGTGTATTTCGGCCTTATATTGATTCGTTCATTATAGTGTTCATGGATGATATTCTGGTGTGATCACGTAGTCAAGAGGAGCATGCAGAGCATTTGAGAGTTGTATTGCAGAGATTGAGGGAGAAGAATCTTTATACAAAATTCTCCAAGTGTGATTTTTGGCTCTGTTCAGTGTCTTTCTTGGGGCACGTGGTGTCCAGCAAGGGTATTCATGTTGATCCAAAAAAGATAGAGGCGGTTCATAGTTGGTCTAGATCTTCTTCAGCCAAAGAGATTCGTAGCTTTCTTGGCTTGGCAAGTTATTATCGTCGGTTTGTTCAGGGGTTCTCATCTATTGCATCTCCCTTGACTAGGTTGACTCAGAAGGGTGTTTCATTTGTGGTTGGATGAGTGTGAGGAAAACTTTTAGAATCTCAAGATAGCCTTGACCACAACTCCAGTATTAGTTTTGCCATCAGCTTCAGGTTCATATACCGTGTATTGTGATGCTTTGAGAGTTGGGATTGGTTGTGTATTGATGCAAGAGGGTAGAGTTATTGCTTATGCTTCTCGTCAGTTGAAGCCCTATGAGAAGAACTACCCCGTTCGTGATTTTGAGTTAGCTGCCATAGTTCATGCATTGAAGATTTGGAGGCATTATTTGTACAGTGTGTCCTGTGAGGTATTCACTAATCATCACAGTCCTCAGCATTTTTTCATACAAAAGTACTTTAATTTGAGGCAACGGAGATGGTTAGAGTTGCTTAAGGATTATGATATCACTATATTGTATCATCCGGAAAAGGCCAATGTGCCGATGCTTTGAGCAAAAAGGCAATGAGTAAGGGGAGTTTGGCATACATTCCAGTTGGGGAGAGACCCCTTGTAGTTGATGGTTAGGCCTTGGCCAACCAATTCGTGAGGTTGGATATTTCGGAGCCCAGTAGGGTGTTGGCGTGTGTGGTTTCTCGGTCTTCCTTGTATGATCGCATCAGAGAGTACCAGTATGATGATCCGCATTTGCTTTTCCTTAGGGACAGAGTTCATCATGATGACACCAGAGATGTGACCATCGATGATGATAGGGTGTTGAGGATGCAGGGCTGAATTTGTGTGCTCAATATGGATGGGCTTAGAGAGTCGATTCTGGAGAAGGCCCATAACTCGCGGTATTCTATTCATCCGGGTGCCACGAAGATGTATCAGGATTTGAGGTAGCACTATTGGTAAAGGAGAATGAAGAAAGATATTGTGGGATTTGTAGCCGGTGTCTCAACTGTCGGCAGGTAAAATGTGAGCATCAGAGACCAGGTGGCTTGCTTCAGCAGATGGTTATTCTTGAGCGGAAGTGGGAGAGGATCACTATGGACTTTGTCGTTGGACTCCCATAGACCTTGAAGAAACTCAATGCTAATTGATTTATTGTGGACCAGAACCAAGTTCACGCACTTTATTCCTGTGTATTCTACTTATTCTTCATAGCAGTTAGTAGAGATATATATCCGGGAGATTGTTCGGCTGCATGGAGTCCCAGTTTCTATCATTTTAGATCGGGGTACTCAGTTTACTTCCTAGTTTTGGAAGCCCGTTCAGCGAGAGTTGGGCACTCAGGTAGAGTTGAGCACAACTTTTCATCCCCAGACGGATGGGCGGTTCGATTCTACCATTCAAATATTGGAGGACATATTGCGTGCTTGTGTTATTAATTTTGAAGGTTCATCGGATAAGTTTTTACCGCTTGCAGAGTTTGTTTACAACAATAGCTATCAGTCAAGTATTCAGATGGCTCCATATGAGGCTTTGTATGGGAGGAGGCGTAGATCTCCAGTTGGTTGGTTTGAGCCCGATGAGGCTATGCTATTGGGGACAGATTTGGCTTAGGATGCCTTAGAGAAGTTGAAGATGATTCAAGAAAGGCCTCGTACAGTGCAGTCACGACAGAAGAGTTATGCGGACCGGAAGGTTCGAGTTGTATCCTACATGGTTGGTGAGAAGGTCTTGCTGAATTTTTCGCCCATAAAGGGTGCTACGAGAATTGGGAAGAGATAAAAGTTGAGTCCGTGGTTCATTGGGCCTTTTGAGATGCTTCGGAGGATTGGGGAGTTGGCTTATGAGCTTGTCTTTCCACCCATCTTGTCGAGTGTGCATCTGGTATTTCATGTTTCTATGCTCCAAAAGTATATTGGCGACCTATGATGTGGAGCAGAAGGCTATTTCGGGTTGTCAGGTTTGAAAGTTGAGGTCAAAGGATATAGCTTCAGTGAAAGTGTAGTAGAGGGGTCCGCCCATGGAGGAGGCTACCTGGGAGACCGAGCCGGAGATGCGGAGCAGATATCCTTACCTATTTGAGGCTTCAAGTATGTTTCTTGACTCGTTCCCGGGCGAACGACTGTTTATGTTGGGAAGGATGTGACGACCCGGCCAGTCGTCTCATAATTTACCCCTTTGTTTCCCCTATTTTGCTTCTTTATGCTTCATTATCTGTGTTGTATGTGATCAAGTTGATTAGTTTGCATTCGGAGTGGTTTTGATAAGAAATACGAAACTTAGTCTCTTTTAAGAAGGTTTAAGTTGGAAAAGACATTCGGATGTTGTCTTATGTGTTAGAGTGCTCGGATGTAAGTTTTGATGGTTTGGTTAGCTTCGGGAGGTGATTTATGATTTAGGAGTTCGATCGAAATTAGTTTTGAAGGTCCAAAGTAGAATTAGGCTTGAATTGGCGAAGTTGAGATTTTGATGATTTTCGGTTGATAGGTGAGATTTTGATTCGCGGGTCGGAATGGGATTCCGAGAGTTATTGTAGCTTTGTTATGTCATTTGGGATGTGTGTGAAAAATTTCAGGTCATTCTGACGTGGTTTGGTTGGATTTTTTATCGAAAGCGTGTTTTGGAAGTTATTAGAAAACTTAGGCTTGAATTCGATGTGAAATGGTGGATTTGGTGTTGTTTGAGGTGTTTTAATAATTGGAATAAGTTTGAATGAGGTTTTAGGATATGTAGGTGCGTTTGGTTGAGGGCCCGGAGGCCTCGGGTGAGTTTCGGATGATCAATCAGACCATTTTAGAGTTTGAAGTGTTTCAGAAAATCAACTCAGCTGTTGTAGAGATTTTGGCTTTCGCGATCGCATAGGTTGTGTCGCAATCGCGTAGAAGAAATTTGAAAGGAAAGGATTTAGACCTTCACGTTCGCGTCTGAGGGCTCACATTCCGGGAGGTTAGAATCTTGTGCTTCGCATTCGCAAGAGGAGGTCCGCGTTCGTGTATAAGGATTTAGGGGTCCAGTGGGATTGCTTTTCGCGTTCACGCTATAGGTCTCGCATTCGCATAGTTTGGAAAGAGAAAGCATCACGTTCGCAGTGCTCATGTCACGTCACATAGTGTGTTTTTGGAGCCTTAGAATTTTGCTCTTCGCGATCGCAGGCTTGGGCCGCAATTGCGATGAAGGGAGATCAGAACTAGCCAGAAAGTTTATAAGTTATGTCATCTGCGATTTTGAGCCATTTTTCCTCCTTACCTGAACATTTTGACAGCTTTTTGAACGTGATTAAAGGGGGGGTTCAACGAGAATTTATCGGAGGTAAGATTTATTAACCTAAAACATGATTCTATTGTGAAATCAATCTAGAAATTGATGGAACTTAAGCTAAAAATGGAAGAACTAGGGCTTGGGATTTTGAACTTTTGAATTGGGATTTGAAGGACCATTTGAGGTCGGATTTGAGAATTTTTTGTATGTAAAGGAACCCATTGATGTGAAAATGTTTAAGTGACGAGAAGTGGGTCCGGAGCTCTGGTTTTGCTAATTTCGGGATTTGTGATATTTTTTCGATTGTTTTCGCTTGGGCTTTGTTCCCTTAGCATATTGTGACGTATTCGTTATGATTTTGGATAGATTTGATGCGCGTGAAGGCCGATTCAAAGGACAAAGGCATCGCGAGCTAGAGATTTAGCTTGTTCGAGGTGAGTAATGATTGTAAATGATGTCCTGAGGATTTGAAACCCCCCGATTGCACATCGTAGTGCTATATTGAAGTGAGACACACGCTTGATAACGAGCGCGGGGTCGTTTACTACTGGGAAATTGTGACTTGTTCCGCCACGATTGATGATTTCACTGCGTATTTGACTCAAACTTATTTGTTATCATCATGTTTTGGGCTAATTTCCATATTTGGGTTTCGTGCCAATTATTTGAACTCTTCGGGAATTTTTATCACTATTTCCTCACTATTTTGACTTATTACTTGAACTCAGTCCTGTTGATATCTACTGTTTTACAAACTCAACCATTTTTGCTCAGAATTGAAACTTAAATGATATTTCTAAATGATGTTTTGGGCTGAGGACTACTATTTTACTAATGCCCGAGGGGCTTGGGATGATCTTTGGACTGAGTGCAGCCGAGGGCCAGATGTGAGGATACATTGAGTGATATGAGGCCTAGGGCCTGAGATATATATATCTATACACACGCCACGAGGTGGCTATGTGAGACCGAGAGCCGATAATTGATACCACTAGGTGGCTTGATATATCGCTTGGGCCGTAAGGGGCCCCTCCGGAGTCTGCACACCCATAGTGAGCGCGGGTACCCATTATGATCTGAGAGTTAGCCCGAGGACTGATATTGTTTTGGGAGTGAGCCCGAGGGGCTGTTGTTGCTCTGAGAGTGAGCCCGAGGGGCTGATACTGTTCTGAGTAACTGATACTATGCCCCAGATGCGGATCTCTACTTGTTATCTACTTGCCAAATTACATATTTTACTTGTTTTAAAAGGGATTTTACTTGGTTTGTTCACCGATTTACTGCTTTATGTGATTTTATTTCTTTGGTATAGAATTGCCTTGTGCTTTTACGTATTTTCTTGCTTTCAGCCATTATTTATAATTATTTCTCACTGGATCAGAGTACTTACACTACTCCATGCACCGTGGGTGCAGATTCAGGTATAGAATATTCCGCTCTTAAGTGTTGATCCTCCCAGTCCATGCGGTGTTTCGGAGACTACGAGGTAGCTGTTGGCATCCGCAGGCTCCGTGCCTCACTTATCTTATTATTTCTATGTTCTTCAAACTATTGTACCAGATTTCGTATTTAGTAGACTTGTATCAGGATTCATTAGTTGCTCGTGACTTGTGACATCCCGGTTAAAGCTATGTCGAGATGGTTTTGTCTATTACTATCTATGTTTCCGCGAATTTATTGCTATTAAATTATGCTTAAACTATTCTATGGTAATTAACTGCTTAAAGGGGGTTGCACTGTTTTGGTATTGCTGGCCTTGTCTTCACGAGAGGCGCCATCATGATCGGGTTCGGGGTTAGGGTCGTGACACTATATATATATATATATATATATATATATATATATATATATATATATATATATATATATATATATATATATATATATATATAGTGGATCGGGCTATATGGCTATATGTGGATCGGGCTATGTTCAAACTAGGAGTGGCAAACGGGGGATCAGGTTGGATATGATTCGGGTCGAAAATGGTTAATGAAAAAATGGATCAATTATCCGACACGACTCATATTTAATACGGATAATAAAGGGGTTAATCAACGGATAATATGAATTACTCATATTATCAATGACTTCTTGTATATATTCACTTTTGCAAGAATTCTTAGTCTACCTAACTTGAGGAACCTCTTTGAGGTTTTATAAATGTAAAAGTTAAATCACTCGGTTATCCATTAGTTACTCGTTGGTTATCTATTTTTTAAATAGATAATATTATTCTTATTATATTTCACTCATTTTTTAAAAATTTATTATCCAATGGATAATATTGGTGGTTATCTCTGTTTTTAAACCATATTGTCGCCCTAGTTCAAACATAATTCAAATTTCTTCAAAAATCCCAATGTCGTCTTTACTTCGTGTTAGAAATACTCGAGGGCTGTGGGAAGTGACTCCCACCTGGGAACGAAGAGTTCGCTTTTGCACTGATGTTTGGACTTGTTAACAATGGCGCAAAGAAGCATCTCTTTCCCATTTGTTACATCAGATTTCAGCTCCTTTCCTCTACAGCTGCAGCGACTTCACGTGCCAATGTATTGGTGGATTTCCTGGTGAACTCACTTGACTTCCCAACAGAAGAAGCTATTTCTACGAGCTCCAAGGTAAGTCGTTCGAGAACCGAAACTGCGAGCCACATTTGTTACTTGATCTCTTTCACAAAATGGGTATGAACAAAGCCCAGATCAAACCCCCTGTTTCTTCTTCCCCTGAATATTGGCAAAACCCTTAAACCCAAAATTAAGGTTTTACAAGAACTTGGCATATCTGACCTTGATCGGTTTATCAAAAAAAGCGATCTCTTGAAAAAAGGTTTACATACTATTTTAAAGCCTAACCTTGTTTATCTCCTGGAATTATTGGGTAATCTTGATTCTGTAGCTACAGTTGTTAAGGAGCCTAGGTTGCTTTCTAGTAATCTATCAAAAGTATTACCACCCAATGCATAATTGTTGCAAAATCTTGGGATTTCACGGGTGGATATTGGAATGGCTTTTCATAGGCATCCTAGGTATCTGCTTATTAAACATAAGTGGCTAGAGAGAGTAGTGCATCGATTGGAAAAGGACTTTCATATGCCTCGGGGGTCGCGGATGTTTCTTCATGGCATTGAACTACTCGTGTCACTTAATGAATCGAAATTAGAAAGGAAATTAGATATTTTCCAGAGTTTTGGATGGTCTGATTCTGATATCTGCGCAATGGTGCGAAATCTTCCTTACTGTTTGACTATATCAGTGGATAATATAAGACGCACATTGGAGTTTTTTATGATGGAAGTGGGGTATGAGTCTAGTTATCTTGCTTCTCATGCACCACTTTTAAAGTTAAGCTTGGAGAAGAGGATCATGCCAAGGAATGAAATCTTCAAGATTCTTAAAGAAAACCAGCTGATAAAAGAGAAGCTAAGTCTCTACACTGTTGTCACACGTACTGAATCGCAGTTTCTAGAGAAATATGTGCTGCCTTTCAGGGCTAAGATACCCGAGGTGTATGATATAAAAAAATACCTATATCACTTCTAAAATTGAAAGAGACTACTATTTCTCTTTACAAATACATAAGGAAAGTTTTAGGCATCAATTATGAAACATGGAACACAATAAACTCCCACACACATGGCACATAACTCGCTCCGACTTGGTTTATCAAGACATTCTCTTTTGAGTGTTCGAGTTAGATACAAATGTAGAATTTTAAGGCACTCCAACATGATTCTACTAATGAAACTAGGCATCTAGTGTCTATTGTGCTCAGGTGTGTCAACGCTAAGGGTTTTCCTTTGAATTTAGCTCATATCCCATTAGTCCTAATTTAAAAACTAAAAAAAAGAAATAAAAATAAACAAAAACTACCTATATCCGGTTCAAGCTAAACCCTTGGAAAAGAACCATGGCCCAAAGAAAAATCAAGGGGGAATTACTACACTACCTAAAATAAAATAAATTTTTTTTTTGGTCTTTTCTCTAGACTAACTTCGTTTAAGAAAATTGTCTAAAGGATCCGCCATTAGGAAGAATCCCCATATTCCATTTTTTTAAATTTTTTTCTTTGACTTATTCCCTCAAGAACCCCGCCGAAAAGGATCTGTCGCCGGGACAAGTCACTTATTATTTTAACTTCCTTAATGAACTATTCACTCGAATACAAAAACAATTAAAGTACAATAAAACACAACAGAATTATACCATAAATTGCTACAATTATACACATACACTGAAGTATCCCCCACCCCACATTTAAAAAGAAGACACGTCCCCATGGCTAGAAAAATGTAAAGAGCTGTGAGGTAAGGGAACTTCCTTGACGGATCACTCCCGATCTGAGATAGTGTCCGGGTTCACGGGGCACACACGCCCCAGTGCTCTCAACCAGGTCAAGAATTTCTTCTCTGACTTCACTTGCTGGTCAGCTACTGCGTCTACACAAACGCTCAAATCATGGACTGAGGTGCGCAACACAGCCATCTCCTGCTCTATAGCTGTCATATGGGTGCTCCGGTGTGGCTGTGGTGGGCCTACCATATCAAATCTCGGAGGAGGAGGAACCTCAACTATCTCAGCATCATCCTCACCATCAGCTGACTCATCATCAGAGTCATCAACATTCACCACCGGCTCTCGTCCAATTTCTATTTTTTTCGCCCCGAACGGGATTTTCAATGGAAATCTCCCATTGACCCGAGGGTCTTCAGGGACTCTAGCAATACGGCACAACCAGGTGATCAGCGAAGGGAAGTAGTGACCCTTGATTAGCTCAGGGGATCTGATGAACATTTCATCACGGAGAAGCCGAGCCACATCAAAATCTCTCTAGGTGATGAAATAGAAAATAGTCGATGCCCTTGGTAGGTTGACATCAGTTGTGTTGCTGGAGGGCAATTGCCGAGTGTTGATGATGGTGAGCCAACACTTAGCCTCCTAATTGAGAGAGTGGGAGTTAAGTGTGATCCTTTGCTTAATCTAAATGTATTCCCTGTCATGCACATAAATAACCTCAAGAATAGGCCACCTAAGGCTCGTGTTGAGCTATAGGTCTGGAAATCATCATTGTCTCCCCTAAGCCCTGGCAGCCTATTCACCCTGTGAATGGCCTCAATAGATGCGTTTACCGGTGTATTCCTCACGGTAACAATGCCCTCCACATGCTCCGGGCAGTTGGCATAAAACTCATGCACGAGCTTAACATTTTCCTCCTCCAGTACCTCGAAGAAGATGTCCAGCTAACGCATCCTTAACTCATTGAAGATGTTGGGGCCTTCCACCTCTAGTGCATGGCGGTCAAGTGCACCTCATGGGGAAGTTTCTTCGCTATCTTTGCATTGTATCTAGCCTCCGCCTCTTGGGAGACAAACCTCGTATTGTCAAACTATGGTGCTTGGGCTTTCCCCCTACCTTTGGAGGAGCTTCCCGATCCACTAATAGAAGGCCCTGTGGTGCGTCTCTTTCTAGAAGAACTCATTGTACCTATCAAATAGAGAAACGCCTATAAGAAAGTGTGTGAAATGGGTGGCTATGGGTGGTTACTCAGACTTCACCACAACCATTACACAATAGCTCCTTATAGCGCCATTGGGGAAATTTCCCAAACAATTTGTGGGCGTGGCATTATCTAAACACATATAGCCCTCATGAGTCCCAAAATTCCGCCTAATTTAACTATACAACTACACCAACACACCCCACACTTGTGTCATTCAATCACCACCAACAAACATCTCTCCACCACATTAATTAACAGCCACTTTACCAATCAAGGTCAAACACGAAATTTACATAGAAAAACAAGAATAAACAAACAAAACAAAGATTTACTACAAGTACAACACTATATCACCCTCAACTAGCATAACAATACAATATACAAAAAGGAAAATAGAAGGGAGATTTAAAATCATACCTTAATGGATGAAAGAGGAGATAATTGGAGATGGGAGTAGTGTGAGTGAACAAGAAGAAGGAAGAGAAGAGAGAATTTCGGGGGTTAGGGTTGAGAGAGAGAGAGAAATCGAAATTTGGGGGAGAAGGTCGTTTGTGTCTGTTTTGGAGGGGGGAGGAGTTTGTGTTGGGTTTTAAAATTAAAAGAAGAAGAAGAAGAAAAGAGAAAAAGAAGAAAAAAAATGAAAAAAATATATTTTTAACATACCTGGTATCCACTGTGGTCGACCGCGATTCACCACAGTCACAGTAGGTTTAAAATCTTGAGGCAGAAAGGTCACCCCTCATCGCAGTTTACTGTGGTCCACCGTGGCCGAGGTGGAATAAAAAAAGTTAGGCAGAATGTTTTCCTTCTACCGCAGTTTACCGCGGTTCACCGCGGTTGTGGTGCTGGCATTGCTTTTCTTTTTTAAGTTACATGACACTAACAACACACTCGTAGGTTGACTCTCACACAGCACCTGATTTAACGTCGCGGCACGATACAAGTATTTAATCATCACTCCTCATTCGTGTACTGGGGCTCTTCCAAATTGATTACCACTCTGTCATCTCTTTTTTCAGTCATTCCAAGGTAATGTTTCAACCTTTGCCCATTTACTGTGAACTTGTTTGTCCTATCTTCTGATTTAATCTATACAGCTCCACTTAAGAACATTTTCACCACTTTGAAGGGTCCTGACCACCGGGACTTTAACTTACCTGAAAACAATCTGAATCTCGAGTTGTATAACAACACAAGATCGTCGGGTTTGAAGTTGCGATCCAAGATGTGCTTATATGCATTAATTTCATTTTTTCTTTGTAAAATCAAGCACTCTCAAAGACCTTAACCTGAATTCCTCGAGCTCATGTAACCTAATGATTATGTTAATACATGTTGTCTCTTTGTCTAAGTTTAACTGCCACAATGCCCAAAGTGCTTTATGCTCTAGCTCAACTGGGAGGTGGCATGCCTTTCCAAACACCAAATTATACGGTGACATACCAATTGGGGTTTTGAAGGCTGTGCGGCATGCACACAATGCATCATCCAATTTCTTTGCCCAGTCAGCCCTTGTTGTATTCACTATTTTTGTAAGGACGCTTTTAATCTCCCTGTTGCTCACTTCAAGTTGTTCGCTCAACTCTGGGTGGTACGGGGTGGTCACTTTATGACGAACTCCATATTTTTCCAACAACCGAGCGAATGCTCTATTGCAGAAATGGGTTCCGCCATCACTAAGTATAGCTCTTGGGGTACCAAAATGTGTGAAAATGTTCTTCTTTAGAAAGCCTAGTACCCCTTTAGCATCATTGGTCGAAAGAGCCACTGCTTTGACCCACTTGGAGACATAGTCAACTGCTACCCATATGTACTTGTTACTATATACACTGAATAACGGCTCCATAAAATCAATCCCCCACATGTAAAAAATCACCACCTCTTGAATTGTAGTCATTGGCATCTCGTGTCTATGAGATATGTTGCCAGTCCTTTGGCATTCATTACAGATTTTAACCCATGCATGGGAATCTTTGAACAGAGTAGGCCAGTATAAGCCTGACTCCAACACCTTTGCTGATGTCCGAATTCCTCCAAAGTGTCCACCATATGGTGGAGCATGGCAAGCTTGCAAAAATAGAATGTTGATCTTTCTCAGGGATACACTGCGAGATCATGTTATCTGCATATATTTTAAACAATAGAGGTTCATCCCAACAATAATATTGACACTTAAAAAATAACTTTTTCTTTTGACTTGAGGAGAGTTCATAGGATACGATACCACTTTCTAAATAATTAGCAATATCATCATACCAAGGTGTCTCCTCCATTGTTATTGCCAGTAACTGTTCATCCGGTAATGTCTCTATATCATCAACCTCTACCTTCTTTTCAACTCCTTCCAACCTTGAGAGGTGGTCAGCTACTTGGTTCTTTATCCCTTTTTGGTCACGTATTTCTAGATCAAATTCTTGTAGCAGAAGAACCCAGCGAATTAAGCGTGGCTTTGACTCCTTCTTTCTATCAGGTACCTAATTGCTGCATGGTCAGCGTAAACAATAACCTTCGAGCCAATCAAGTATGATCTGAATTTGTCAAATGCAAAAACAACAGCCAACACCTCCTTTTCCATTATAGTGTAATTGAGTTGTGCACCACTTAGCGTTCTGCTTGTATAGTAAATCGGGTGCATCAGCTTATCATGTCGGTGCCCTAATACTGATCCTATGGCATAGTCACTTGCAACACATATTAGCTCAAATGGTTGCTCCCATTTGGGTGCAACAATAATAGGTGCAGTCACCAATCTCTTCTTCATCTCCTCAAATGCCAACCTGCAATCATTAGAAAACACAAAAGGGTGATGCTTTTCAAGGAGTTTGCATAATAGGTTAGCAATTTTGGAAAAGTCTTTTATGAATCGCGTGGAGAACCCGACGTGTCCAAGGCAACTTCTCACAACCTTGACTGAAGTAGGCGGTGGTAGCTTTTCTATCACGTCAACCTTAGCATAGTCGACCTCAATTCCTTTCCTAGACACACGATGCCCCAGGATTATCCCTTACTGTACCGTAAAATGAAACTTCTCCCAATTCAATACTAGATTTATCTCCACACATCTTTTGAGCACTCTTCTTAAGTTGTGAAGAAAGTCCTCAAACGAATCTCCCACCACGGAGAAATCATCCATAAAGACCTCCATAATATCCTCCACCATGTATATTAAAATGGCTAACATGCACCGTTAAAATGTCGTCAGTGCATTGCAAAGCCCAAAAGGCATTCTCTAAATGGAGAAGATGCCATACGGACAAGTGAAGGATGTTTTCTCTCTATCTTTTGGGGCTATTGACATCTGATTGTACCCCAAACATCCATCTAAGAAATAGAAGTGCGATCAGTCGGCCAGCATGTCCAACACTTGGTCAATGAAAGGCAAGGGAAAGTGGTCCTTCCAGGTGGCTGTTGTCAATTTTCGGTAATCTATGCAAATACACCATCTTGTGACTACACGATTTGAGATCAACTCATTGTTCTCATTTTGCGCAACAGTCATTCCCCCCTTTTTCGGCACACATTGGACAAGGCTGACCCAATTGCTATCTGAGATGGGGAAGATGATTCCCACATCTAACCATTTGATCACTTCCTTCTTTGCTACCTCTTTCATGTTCGGGTTCAGCCTTTGTTGAAGTTCTCTAGAAGGTTTGTGCGCTTCTTCCAAGAGAATCTTTTGCTTACAGAAGGCTGGGTTAGTACCCTTTATGTCTGCCATGGTCCAGCCAATAGCACTCTTACTTTCCTACAGTGCCTGTAAGATATGTTCTACCTACACATCTAGCAAACCAGATGATATCTTAACATGCAAAGTAGAATCAGGGCCTAGAAAAATGTACCTGAGGTGAGATGGGAGTGACTTCGGATCCAGCTTGGGTGGTTCCTCTACTGATGGCTTTGCTGGAGGTGTAGCCCTTTTTTCTAACTCAAGGGACTTGAACTGAGGTTTCTTTTTCTATAATCCTTGGCCTTCAAGTGTCATAACCCATTCAACTAACCCTTCACCATCCATCTCTTCTAAATTTGTCAGACATGCCTCCAATGGATCTTTGGCAGTTAGGGTCACATCATCTTCTTGCAGGATTACCTCAATTTCCTCCACTAGAGAGCAATTAGCATATTCATTGGGTCTCCTCATACATTGCTGAACATTGAATATGACATATTCATCGTTCAGCTCATTATTAATTCCCAGTCTCACAATCGATCAGTGCTCTCACAGTAGCCAAAAATGGCCTATCTAAATTGATAGGTATTTCCTCATCTACCTGACAGTCCAGAATAACAATGTCTGCAAGGAACACGAACTTCCCCACTTGCACCAAGACATCATAAAAAATCCCAATAGGCCTTTTTACCGTGCAGTCAGCCAACTGTAAAAGCATCAAAGTCAGTCTAGCTCTGCCAATGCCTAGTTTAGTGTATACATCCAAATGCATCAAGTTTATGCTAGCTCCCAAATCACACAATGCATTTGCAAAGGCATAACTCCCAATCATGCAAGGAATAGTGAAGCTACCCGAGTCGGACATCTTTTAAGCCATCTCTCTAGTCACTACTGCGTTGCAGGTCTGCGTCAGAGTCATTGTGGATAAGTCCTGAAAATCAAACTTCTGTGACATTAGGTCTTTCATCATCTTCTCATTACCTGTCATCTCCCTCAAGGCATCTATCAGGGGAATATTCAACTGAATTTGACGCAATATCTCTATGAATTTCTTGTATTGATCTTCCTCCTTTTGTTTTACCAGTCTTTGAGGGAATGGTGTAGCTATCGCCCATTGTGCACTGCTTGTTGGCTTCTCTCTGTTGGGGTTTTGTGACACAAGAGGCGTCACCTGTTCGGCAACTGGTTCATTTACTTTAGCCTTACCCTTTTCATCTTGCCCCTGTTCAACCACCACTTCAGTCAGATTTGTTAGTTCATCTATCTCTGGTGGAATTGGAGTGGCTAGTATAGTTTCTTTTCTGGCTTGTGCAACCTCCCACTCTTTGTCTAAATCTCTCATATTTTGGAGATTTACTGCCATCAGCTGATTTGGGTTTTGCTCCTTGGGTTAATATTTGTGAATGCTGGCAATGTTCCCTTGGGGTGATTGTTTAATGCCATAGATAACTGCCCCAACTGAGTTTCAATATTCTTTATAGCTGAATCATGTACTGCCAACTTTTCTTGGATCTTACCATTTTGTCCTAATGAGTTGTTGGCGCATCCATCCGAACTCTATCATGTTGTTATCTTGTTGTTGAGGAGGTGGATGATATGTCAGCTGTTGCTGGTTCTGTTATGGTAGCCTTTGTTGTCTCTGGTTGTATGGCACCATTTGTGCTGGAGCCTGTATGCCCCCAGGCTGAGGCATGTTGGGTCTGTATTGCTGATTTGGTACCGGTCTCCACTGCTGTCCTCCTTGTCTCTGACCCCAAAAATTGTAGACAAAATTCATATCTTTCCTTGCCCCTTGATTTTAACCTTCTCCGCTCTATGAACACACATAAGACTGATTAACACAGGGTGTACACAGTTCTCCATTTGTTGTGTCAACAATATGCACTTGTTTGGTACCCATTTCATCTATTTTCTTCGTCAAAATACTCATCTGAGTCATGAGTGTGGCCATGTTCTCTGCATGCGAATTATTTGGGTCAACGGAACTGAGTGTACTATGGGTGCCAGTGTTGTACCTCTAGTCATCCACCCCGAATTCTAGGACATCTTGTCAAGAAGGACTTTTCTCTCGGTGAATGTCTTACTTTAAAAGGCACCTCCAGCTGAGGCATCCACATTTGCTTTTTAGATTGTCAGCTAACTCCATGTAGAACCTCTGGCCAAGCAACTGGTCCGGAATGCCATGGTGAGGACACTTCACCAGCACCCCTTTGAATCTTTCCCAAGTTTCCTGTAAGGTCTTAGTCGGCTGCTGCTTGTACTGTAATATTTCATCAATCTGCCTTGTAGTCTTGTTGGGCGGGTAGAACTTATTCAGGAATTGCTTGACTAATTCCTCCCAGGTGACAGTTGAATTGATAAGGAGCGAATTTAGCCAAGTATAAGCTTCCTCGGTCACAGAGAACGGGAACAGTAACAACTTGATAACTTCAGGGATCACATTTGACTGCCTTTGAGTCACACAAATTGACAGAAAATTTTTCAAATACTGCTAAGGGTCTTCAATGTGTGACCCGAAGAACAATCCCTTATTCTGCAGCAGATGCAACAAGTTGTTGGTGATTTGGAATGTCTTCGCTTGAATTGCGGGCACAGCTATGGCAATTGCCAGGTTGTCAGCTGTGGGCTGTGCCAAATCATAAATTGCAGCTTCTGGCACAAGATGTACCACTACTCTAACGTTAGGGATCGCTGGAGGATCTTCGACATTTTCGTTGACGTTTTCTGCGTCACCCATGTCAAATTCGAGCTTGTGTGGTTGTTGTGATTGTTGGATTCTCTTGTTGGCACAGTTCAATGCCCTGAATATTTTCTCTGGGTCTAGAAGTCCTTCAAGCAGTTCTCCAGTGTTCGAAGAATTTCTAGGCATACACCTGAAGTCCACAAGCGTTAGAAATTCAATAAAAATTATTTAACACCTTTGAAAATTGATTTGAATTAATAATTTAAATACTACTTCTAAGTTGTAATAAATAAATCGTTAGTTCCCCGGAAACGACGCTAAAATTTGATAACGCCCAACTATTCCTTTTAACGGGCAAAACGGTCGCTGCAAATATAATCAGTTTTAAGTCTGGAATCAAATCCCCAGGGAACTAACCTATCTATTACACTATTTTGAAATGTTATTATCAACTTAATTAATCTCTAGATGCAAGATTTTTGATCAAATCGGATTGGGTTTTTGTTTAACTAATTTAACTACTATTAAAAACAACAGTAAGCTAAAACAAGAATACTTCAATGGTCAAAGGTTCTAGGATAGTGATTTCCCCAATTGCTAGATTAGATCTTGACTCTTCCTCTATAATCTCGTCGTAATACTCTATGAGGATTAAGAGTTATCGGTTATCATAATTATCTCTCGATCAACTACAATAATTTACTAGAGCATTCTCTCGAACTACTCTAGCTAAAAATATGTGTGCAACTCTAAATTATCCCACTAAAGTTTCGTTATCTCTAAACCCACTTTTAAATTCAAGTAATGAATCTCTTCAATTACCTAAAAGTGTGTTGTTCCATAGCTGTCTAACCTAATACTCTTTCTCAAGCAATATAAGGTAATTAGACACGATTAATCAAGGGCTGATTCAATTAATCACTATGTAAAACGTAGTTGAACAATCATATCATAAATCCGGCTCGATTATAATAACTTTAGTCAAAACTTCAACCAACAATTGATTCCATCAACCCTAGATAAGTGTTTAACTACTCATAACGAAATAAGAGAAAACTAATAGATTATTCATAATGTAAAATTGCAAGAATTAAAAGGAGATAAAGAAAAAATCTAATATTTAAATCTTCTCCTCCCACTTGTTCTTGCCTCCAAAAATAGTCTAAAATAAGCTTAATTCTATTTTGGGCGAGTTTCTAAAGCTTATAAGGGTTTTTCAAAAGTTTTCTAAAATTACACTTTGGTCCTCAAACTTCTAGCCGAATGAATGGTTTACCGAGATCGCGACCAACTGCGGTGAACGCGGATCTTTCTGCCTCGCTTTATTAATCCACCACGGTCGCGGTAGCCTTTTTTCCCTGACCATTTCAGCTTCTTCGTGCTCGGGTACTTCTCTAGTGGGCCTTTTCTTCACATTATCGCCTCCAACATACTCCATGTTGCTTCCTCTCATATAATATACCCGGCGAAACAAATAGAGCATTTTGTTGGCAATTTATCTATAAAATAACAACAAAGTATGGTCATATTAAAGTTTAAATATTAATTATATAACCTATTATTAATATATAAATAGTAATTAAGTATATAAAAATAATTATATTAAATTTTAATCACAAAAGTAATATAATTTACTATATCGTATAAAAATGCAAAATTTCCTTTCCAATATATGCCTAGCCCTAAATTCAAGCCAAAAGCCCAAAACGCATACGTCACTCACATGTTGAGACGGTTTAATTAGAGTTATACGTGGTAGCAGTACTTTTTTTATAAGTTACTGTAATTACCTTTTAGCCAACTACTCATAATTTCTTTTTTCCCCTTTTTTGTTTTTCCAAACAGTTTCCTTGAAACGACAAAAACTCAGATTTGCAGCTTTGTCGAGTCGTTGAGCTCTCAAATTCCTCCACCCTCCCAAACACCAATTCATAGCTTCAGATCCAAAGAACACAGCGAGAGAGAGAGAGAGCTCGCATTCTGTCGAACAGTAATAAAAAATACAGAGCAAAAAGAATCCGTAATTGATAAACAAAAAAGACGTTTCAAGAATCAATTTTTCAAGATCTCACAGCAATGCTCTCCACCGTCCGATCCCTCTTTATTTTCATCATCTCCTTTCTGTTCCTTGCATACCCATCTTTTGCCAAGGTAGGAAATTCTGCAAAATCTTGGAATTCCAGTTAATTAATTTTTTATGTACTTTAGTTTCTGAATATTTGAATGGGTTTTGGTTTCTGGGGTTCACCATTCTTGGATCTTGAGTTAACTTTATGATGTTTTTCTTTTTTATTTATTATTTGTTTATGTGCATTTTCTGTATTCAGAGGCGAGGCGGATCCAGTATTTGAACTTTACTTGTTCTGCCACTGAACCAACTGACCGTTTGACTTACTGGGTTCGACATTTAATATTTGTACAAATTTAGTAGGTTTCTTAACACATATATCAGTTGCGCGGAACCTGTAGCTTCTTCTTTTCTTTTCTGCTGTTTATGTGTGTACATTCTCTAGTGAAGTTGAGCTTTGTCGAAAAAAAATAGAGATTTTGTATGATAATGCTTTTTGATGAAATTGTATTTGTGTAGTGAATTGAAGGTTACAGACGGGATTTTTTATGGTTATTTTATTAAGATTTTATGTTTATAGGTTCTAAGCGTGTAATAATTTTGGGCTTTATAACATAAAAATTTGAACTTTTTTATGTTACATGATTTGAGTCTTACAAAATGGATGCTTTATGATCATCTTCTTTTTAAGCTGTTAATGTGTTTACATTCATACTGTTAATGATTTTAAGCATTGTTGCGAAAAAAGGTTAGAGTAGTAACTCTTCACTTAGCTGGCTAGAGCATTTTGTTTGACGCTTTTTATGTGTATATGTGTTGACTGGGACTTTTATGTTTGTTGGAAGTATAACAACGGAATTCAAAGTTTCCCCATTCTCTCTGAATCTATTCTCACTTTTACCTGATTATTATGTTTTAAGGTTAATTTTAATTGAGGAACTATAAATCATTATTACTTGAAAGAAGATCTCTTTTCACTTATCGATTACCTTGCCTTAAGCTTTTTCACCTCTCAAAACAGTGTCTTTGTCTTTTTAATATGTTTAGATCAAAGAAGGGGACGAGAATGCAAAATGGAAAGGAAGATCGATAGATAAGCTCTCCCATTTAACTGACTAAACCAGATATATCTTCTTATAATTCTAATCTTTTCAAAAGTTGAAGGGTATGAAACCTTTATTTCACTCCTCCTTAGTCCATACCCTGTACTCTTTAACCACAAAACTGGCGCATTTACTCTTCGCCTGCCTTTGAATATTTCTTGTTTCACCATGTCTTCTGCTACTAGTTCTTTTATTCTTCTATACCTTCTACTTCCCTCCTTGTAAAGCATATGCGATAGTTGATACTAATTAACATTCAACAATCAATGCAAGTGCTGGTCGGTTAGGATATCTTATGAGAACCTAAAGACTGTTTCTTTTAATGTCTCTAAATTCAGATAGGAAAATCTGGTTTCACAAAAATTTTGCTGGTAAGAACGTGGTTTGAGTATCTGATGGTATGGATGTCTTTTCTGCTATTTGCTGCAGTATCAAGCAGATGAACCTGTCACTCTTTGGGTAAATAAAGTGGGGCCCTATAATAATCCACAAGAGACGTACAACTATTACAGCCTTCCGTTCTGTCACCCTGGTGATGGTGGTCACAAGTGGGGTGGCCTTGGAGAGGTTCTTGGTGGGAATGAGCTTATTGATAGCCGAATTGACATAAAGTTCAAAAGTATGTTTCTTTGAAATTTAACAATGGATTTGTTATTCCTCAAAAGCAAATCTTTGTCACCATGTTCCATTTTTATTACAACAGGAGATGTGGAGAAAAGCGCAATTTGTGATCTTGCATTGGATGCAGCAAAAGTGGCACAATTTAAGGATGCAATCGAAAATTCGTATTGGTTTGAGTTTTTTATGGGTATATATTTTTTAAATATGTCCTACGGTTTTTTCTTCTTTTAAAAGTTTTTTAACAGTAACACATGGCTGCTAGATGAGACCTGCTAAGTTACTGACGTTTTTACTGCATCCGGTGCTCTGTATGTATTTTGTGGTTATGACCTATGGCTTCCTGCACCAGACGATTTGCCATTATGGGGTATATGCTCAGCTAGTTTTTGTCTTGTGAATTCTGATAACTAGGTACTGTTTAACATTACTGAACTTCATTATCGAAATTCAGGTTTCGTCGGTGAAGTGCTTCCTGATAGAAGCCGAGACACCAAGCATGTGCTCTACACTCACAAGAATTTTCTTATTCAATACAATGGAGACCAGGTTATGTATTATTGATCTTCACTCTTGTGGTCACTTCTCATACCTATTGCAACTTAATGTTGCTATGCTGAGTTAACTTTTTAACTCTGACAGATCATTCATGTCAACCTAACTCAAGAGAGCCCAAAGCCATTGGAGGAAGGAAGACTCTTGGGCATGACGTACTCTGTAAAATGGGTTCCTTCAAATATTAGTTATGAACGCCGGTTTGACGTATACCTGGATTACCCCTTTTTTGAACACCAGGTACATGCCAATTACCATCGATGGTCCTCTCCTTGCACTCGTATCGCTTTTATTGAAAGAATCAACTGAAAAATGAAATGGTGATTGCAGTCTTATGCTCTGTTCATTTGGCTCTATAAGCTATGGCCGGTTCAATTATATGAAAGAACTACTTTGACAACTGAAAATGCATCCAGTAGAAAATTCCATACTTATTTCCAACAGATAACTGTTCACATTTTCTTTACTGATATGATTAGAGACAATACTTTGTTGCCCCGAGAGAAGTTTTAGAATTTAAATTCCTTGTGGCTTTCTTGTCTCGTGTGTGTTTTGAAACTTCATTGTCATCTGGTCCTTGTTGAAACAAATGACTAACGGAGAAATCTGCACAAACAAACGCGAGTATCTCCAAGATACTCTTTTCTGTTGCCAGCCTCTGTTAACTTCTTATTCTTTGTGCAGATTCACTGGTTCTCTGTTTTCAATTCGTTCATGATGGTTATTTTCCTCACTGGCTTAGTGTCTATGATTCTGATGCGCACTCTTCGTAATGATTATGCTAAATATGCCCGTGAAGATGATGATCTGGAGTCTCTGGTAATGTTTCTTCTTCTCTTGAATCATGTCTTTGCATGCTGTCTGTGTGAGAAAAGCCTATAGTCCCTTAAGTTCGAGCGTTGATGCAAAATCGTACCTTAAATATATAGTGGGGCGCTAGTAGTCCTTCTACTTTTAAAAATGGTGCACTTTAATCCTGATAGATGGAACTTGTTAGTTGTTTATGTGACCCATATTTGTTGCCGCCCAATACGGAATAACCCTTTCCTGATAGAAATTGTAATTGCAGATGCTTTGATGGCATTTCAACTCCTAACTGATCTGTAAAAGCTAGAGGCCTAATGAATCTTTTTGGTTTGGAGTAATCTATCCCCTGTAAATAGTGTGTTTCCCTTTCTAGACTTCATTAGCTCTCTCATTCTGGCCCAACACCCAATTTTCTGGTTAGCTCCCTGCAGTAGATATAGAACTTTTTATAACTGGCGCTAACACATCTACTCTTGTACTTAATGCATCTTCTTCATGCCATTAATATAACAACTTACTTCAAACCAACACCCCCCCCCCCCCCCAACAACAACAACAACAACACATTTCACCTTTCTTAGTGAAACCGGCCATTTTTTCTTTACCTTTTTTTCCTGAAAGAGGGGCCATGTTAGCTTCTGCCCCCAGACACTCACTATTCACCATAAAAACGTCCCGAACGAGGGGTCTCCTCTCTTTACACAATTAAAGATACCATCTAGTGTTCTTCTTGTCCGACTTCAAATTTTAGCCAGTTGTTGGCTTTCAGGTTGGAAGAGCTTTTCTAGATTTTTGCATCTTCTTTCGTGCTATATTTACTTTTTGTAACTGCACGCGACAAATAATAAAATTCTTTATTATTGTACTTATAAAAAGAATGACGTGATCTTCTTGTGTAAGCTATGTGGCTTTGGATCATTTCTTCCAAGGAAAAAACAAATATGAAGAAGCCTCCACATTGAGTGGATCAACAACCTGAAAAGAAGGTTTAGTTCTAATTAGCCAGCTTATCCATGAAAAATTCTTCAGTTTCAAAAGCCATCGCCAACAGATCTACAATGTTGATTTCACACAATGGTAGTAACTAGTAAATCACCTCAAAGGCTGTTTCATTGGCTGCATTCGTTCCAGTACTGATTCTGCCTTCACACCTTTCCTGTACTTATCACGCATCCAGTATTGCTTTCATTCAATTTATTCTTGTCTTCTCTGAGGAACGTGGAAAACTATCGGTATGGCACCAATCTATTCTCCCCCAGCTAATTCCACCCAGAAGAATTCTTTAATCCACCTGCAGTGCACTCCCTTATTTGCTTAAAAGGTCCCTATTTTCGGACCTCAGGAACATAATGGAATCACCAGCAACAATCTTTTTGTGATTCATGAAAGATGAAAGTACTCCATCCAAGTCAATACATTGAGAGAGAGGTGCTTTTGTTTATGAATGGGTTATTTTGTATTGAATGGCAAAAAGTAGGGGGTGATATTAGTAGCTAATAGATTCCATCCACCAGGACCAAAAGTCCACCATTTTTAGAAACTGTTACTGCTCCAGTCAGTGCATATTTAAAGGACAATTTTGAGTCTTTACCCAAATTTAAGGTACTATTTGAGGCCTTTTCTCATGTCTGTGGCAAATTTTTGATAGTTTATGAAAAATTTAAACTAATTGTACAGGAAAGGGATGTAAATGAAGAGTCTGGTTGGAAACTTGTCCATGGTGATGTCTTCCGGCCTGTACCAAATTTGGCCCTGCTTTCAGCTGTTGTTGGCACTGGCGCTCAGCTTACAACACTTGTTCTCCTTGTTATCATATTTGCTATTGTTGGAATGTTATACATTGGGTACGTCTGCGACCTTTCCCTCTAATTACATGTACTAAATCTGAAGATTGTGGTTCTAGGTAGAGTTTATTTCTGGTTCATTACCTCTGGCTCCCTCTTTAACCTATTTTTGGGGGGGCTTGGGGGGGTTAATGAAGTAGTGATGCACTTTAACCCATTAATCTTCATCCTCTTGTCTGAAGGCTTCCAAATATATGTTCTGTGTAATCAACATTGTGTCGGTCATTTTCTATTTGAGTTCCATTACATGGATTTGGATATTTCCCAGTGAATCAAATTTGTCATTGTTTAAGATCTTTAATATTTTATCACCGGTACTTGGCATTTACAGTGCTTCTCATATGGGTATAACATTTTTTACTATTTTGGGTAATAATATAAATCTTATATAACTAGCACAAGTTTAAAGAACTCAAATATGTCTAACTTAATATAGTTTGGATTTGATTTTTTTTTCTTTCAGTGAGCGAAGTTTCAAATATTACTTAAAATTTCTTACACTGCTACCTATATAGTATAAAAATCATATTAATATCGTAGAACTGTCCATGGTTAAATAATGTCACATACTGAGGGAGTATATTTCCCCCCTTAATACTTCAATATTGTGCTTATCTGCTATACTTTATATTGCTCAGGAGAGGAGCTATTACTACAACCTTTATCGTATGTTATGCTCTTACATCATTCATTGCCGGATACGTGAGTGGTGGCCTGTACTCTCGTAATGGGGGTATGTTATCTTTCTGCAGCTGACGTCTCTTCAGTTGATTCAATCAATTATCTCTAATCATTAAGTGATTGAAGGTTGTTTTTTTACCCTTGAATATTGTCAGGTAAACAGTGGATAAAGTCGATGATCCTTACAGCGTCACTTTTCCCCTTTATGTGCTTTGGCATTGGGTTCATTCTAAACACGATTGCTATATTTTATGGATCGTTAGCTGCTATTCCCTTTGGAACAATGGTGGTGGTTTTTGTTATTTGGGCTTTTATTTCATTCCCTCTGGTGCTTCTGGGTACTGTTGTAGGAAGAAACTGGAGTGGTACGCCAAACAATCCGTGCCGTGTTAAGACCATACCCCGTCCTATCCCTGAGAAGAAATGGTACCTCACACCATCTGTAATTTCTCTGATGGGAGGTCTTCTTCCCTTTGGGAGCATTTTCATTGAGATGTATTTTGTCTTCACTTCCTTCTGGAACTACAAGGTAATTATTCTCTCCTATTTTTTCTTTTTGGGCTAAATGGAAATAGCATTTTAAAAAGATATTGTTTCTTGCACTATTTTACCAGACCCCACTTGTGGGATTGCACTAGGCTGTTGTTGTAATCTTTTCTACTTTATAGATGTTCATTTGCTTCACTACTCGTTTTCCGCTATGAGCGTTGAATTAGTCGGAGACAAAATAATTTTATTGCCTAAGAACTGTTTTTGCGTATGGTTATATAACTCTCTGTGATTGTTTATACATGTCATGCATATATAGTTTCTAAGAACTAGTTGACAGCTAAAAACTGTTCGAGGAGTGAGTGCACACTTAAGACCTATGAATGACATGTGCGAATAAGTTTTTGTTTTGGGCATGACATGTCCCAGGACAGTCCCATGTGTTTCCTGTCAGACACTACTTCTGACATGGATAGTGAGACCATTCTAACTGCCCAAGCTTAAGTTGGAAACCATATTTGAACTTTATAAATTATAGCGAGGCATAGTGCAACAGAAACAAACCTGCATTACATATCAATGTCTTTGCTTATAGATGCTGGTGACCATTTCTCTAGTTGCTTGAGATTCTGAAAACATTGATCTACTAATGCTTTTTGGTATAGTTCCTTTCCTTTTCCCTAAATTATTAGACAAATCATTTCAACACATAAAGGACAACTTGCAACGGTTACTTCTTCAAAGTAGGACACCCAACATTTTACAGCAACAATCTTAGAGCATTTAATATGTAGCACACTTGAGTGGTCCTTATCTTTCATGCCATCGACAATTATTACTTTCTTGTCTGTTAATTTGCTGGAAGTTTTGGAGTATTTATCTATTGCATTTCTGCTGTGTAGCTGTATTATTTTGTTTTTCTAAATAATGTGTTTTACATTTGTATTTGGCTGCTGACATTGCTTTTTGTTGTTGCGCAGGTCTACTATGTCTATGGTTTTATGCTTCTGGTATTTATTATCCTGATCATTGTCACTGTTTGTGTGACAATTGTGGGCACATATTTCTTGCTGAATGCGGAGAACTACCATTGGCAGTGGACTTCGTTCTTCTCTGCTGCCTCAACAGCTCTTTATGTGTATTTATATGCAATATATTACTATCATGTAAAGACCAAGATGTCTGGTTTCTTCCAGACCAGCTTTTACTTTGGCTACACTATGATGTTCTGCCTTGGCCTCGGTATCCTTTGTGGTAAGCTATATATTATTTATATGTCTCAAAAGTCAATAAAAGATCTGATCGGTCTCAATTAAATTCTTCATCCCTGTCATGGACTTAAGGTTCCGACTTTAAATTGTTCTTTCTTGATTTGTTTGGAACTCCAGGTGCTGTAGGATATCTCGGCTCTAATTTATTCGTTAGGAGGATTTACAGAAATATCAAGTGTGATTAAGTGCCTAAATGAAGCAATATTGAAATGCTGCGCCACAGTTTTGCATGCCTGTCACTTGAGAGGAGATCAGAGGATTTCCAGATAATACCCCAGCAATCTGGTTACCTAATGTGAATGAAGATTATTTTAGAAGAGGATGAGGAAAGAAATTTAGTTTTTATTTCCAATTTTCTGGTTTAGGATGGGTGGAAGTGTTTAGTAAGTTCTGTGGGAGAAAACACTGGAAGATTGTCCAACTTTATTAGTGCATAGATAATGTTACTTACATTGGTTATTACTACAAAGGACATAATCAACACTGTATTTTGGAATACGTTGAGATTCATTTTATGATGAAGCAATATATTACTTCAATTTGCTTAAAAATGTTTTTTAGATTCATTTTCTTTCATTTTTTCACCTCTTCATTTGATGTTCCTTTCACCTAGCGAAATCCGAGTGCTTTATACCAAAAGGTTCCCTCTCCACCTGCACAACCAGCTAGAAGTGGAAACAAGCAGGCGGGTAGAGGTCGTCCTAGAGGGGGAGGCCAGGCCCGTTGTTATGCTTTCAAATGTTCTTGTAGACATTTTAGTATTATTTGTTGAACATTAGGTCTTGCCTGTGCTGGTTTTGCTCATGGCCAATCCAAACCATTATCGCATCTTCTTTTTTCGGTTCCCCTTTCCCTATCAACACTAAATTGTGTCCGTGTGACTAATAATCAGGTTTGAGCTATGGAATCGATCACTAACCATATAGTTGAATAGGCTGCCTACATATGCTCCTTCGGATACGGCCCTTCTCCGTACCTTGTGTGGACGCAGATGCTTCATGCACCGGACTGCTTTTTCCATGTCAGATTAGAGGCCAAAAGAGAAGTAATCTGCAAATAGGACAACCTAATTATCAATTACTCCATCGCTAATCATAAAACTGTGCCATAGGCCAAAGAAGGAGCTCTGTTACTGCCTATAGTTCCAAGACTATGGTCAAATAAAACTTATATCAGAAGGTTATATTAGATTATATCATTTACAGAAGCAGAGCAGCGTGTACGTAGTCTATCTTCATTGTATTTATCACAAGCATATTTAACTTGCCAGGGTTTCCAAGGAACTTGTTTACCCTTAAAATTAGATAATACTTAAACTTATAAGTGGTTTAAGGATATGTAATTTCACTCGCCACAAAATGATAATTATAAGAATTAATGACAGAAATTACAATAAAATAAAGCAAATTAGTGAGATGAGCCATTATGGCTCTCGAGCTAATTATCCTCAAACAAATGGAACAAATTATTAAAAGTATGAAATGGACAAGAAAGAGACAAAAATGTAATACATTGCTTTGATGTGCGTTAATGTCAGATCACTATAAATGGTAAAGACCCTTTTTATATAGTAGAAGAATCATATTTATAATATAATTCTAATGTCAGAAGGTAATTTCATAATTAGCTAAACAACTGCTCTTGAATCCCAAACTCGATACTTTATCCTCATGTCTCGATCCAATATGTTATGGGGCCGATCCTCGGTCCATCCCCCTAGTCTCGATTAATCAGTAAAATCGTATACTCGGTTTTAACCGTATATAGAATTCAATCTCAATTTTCGTTGATCTTTGTCTTTGCTGTCTCTGTGTATACTTTATTCTCTCTGGACCCCAATTGTAAAATTTTATTAGGTTGTAGTTCTTGTATTATATCTGTCTTTGCTGGCTAATAGTCTTAAAACAACAATTGCTCAGACTGTAAAGTACAGAGGTGTTCCACAGTGACAAATTGCTCCAAATTAAGAGCCCGTTTATTCATAAAATTTTCAATTTTCACTTGAAGACGCATTTTGAAAATTTGAAAAACTCCAAAAAACTATTTTTCAAAATTTTCACTCAAATCACTCACAAAACTTCAAAAACAAACCCATAATTTATTCATGTCCAAACACAACTTTAAATTTCAAAAACCATTTTCACTCTATTTTAGAATTTTACAATTCTCATGTCAAAGAGCCCGCTGAGCAATTCAGATTTCCAGATTTTTTATTTGACTACCGAAAATAAAGGAATACCAAAGTATGTCAACAAATCACCAGTTGAAAGAAAAATGAGTGCAATGACATGACCAGAATCAATGACAGAATTAACAATAGCATAGACCAAAGTGGAAGAATTGAATGGGAAATCCTCAGCGCGCGTCTTTTGAGTATTATACATCACCCTAGTTACAATGTTCTCAAATATCGAATCGATCTGGTTACTGAAAGTAACCTTGTTTAACTGTTTTGTGATGCAAAATAACTAATAAGTCATACAAAGAGGATCAAAGCTACAACTGTTGGAAGAATTCAAACGAAAAGGTAAGTATACATGCGGCATAAGCACTAGGATGTGTTTTACTTCACCAATTTCATATGGTAGTAACAGTGCGGGCTAGCCACAAGCTGGACCGAAACGAGTTCCGAAATTTCTTCGGCAGTAAGAAACGTAAACGCCGGCGGAAGAAAAAGCGCCGGCACCGGCGAATTCACATAAAATTTTTTCAGGAAAACAACTTCTTCTTTGAGCAGATCAAAAAGCTGCTCTGCAACAAAGGAAACTGCTGCTTCAGCCATCTCTGGTTTTCTCTCGCTCCTTTTTTCTTCTTTTTTGTTACTTCTCTGTTTGCACAACCAGAGAAGTAAACTTTTCAGTGCTTCCTTATTATTTTCTGATCTGAGTTTCCAATATTTTGGGTTCTTAATTTTACTCACAGGAGGTCTTATACACATTTTTTGGTTTTCTTTCCAACTTTCTTCAAGATATTCAATCTTTTTGGGAATCGGTAAGATAGACTACTTAACCATAATCGAAATCTATATTGTTTCGTCAGAATACTTTGAAAAATAACTCTTCTCACTTATTAAACTTTTCACTGCTTCCTTATTATTTTCTGATCTGAGTTTCCAATATTTTTGGGTTCTTAATTTTACTCATCGGAGGTGTTATACACATTTCTTGGTTTTCTTTCCAACTTTCTTCAAGATATTCAATTTTTTTGGGAATCGGTAAGATAGACAACTTAACCATAGTCGAAATCTATATTGTTTCCGTCAAAAATTACTTTGAAAAGTTAGCATTCAGTTCACTCAAACTAGTTTTAAATTCGATCTCGTCCGTGAGGGAGTAGATCTAAGACTTCTCAACCTCCTGTTCACTGCACCGCATAAGATTCTCCAATTAGGTTTTTTTTTTAGTTTTTTTTTGAATTCTTGCTTTTCGTCGGCGATTTTTCCGGCGACCCCTGCTCTTTTCTTCATATTCTCTCTTCTGCTTTTTGTGGGTGTGTGTGAGTGTGTTCTGTTTTCTTCGACAGGTGCCTTATTTTTCCGGCGAGGATTTCCGGCAAGCTACAGTACTTTCATCGACTCCCGTTCATACTTTTGGCAGGACGCAACAGAATTACACATTCCGATAAGCTTCAGGAAAACTTACCCCAAGTACTAGTCGCGGCGGCGAGGCCAGTTCGCGGAGTTTGGGAGTGAAGAGCTAAGCAACACTGGCCGGGATGTGCAAGAGGCGGTAGCAGTTGACCTTGGGCACATCAAAGCCTACTTTCAGGTTTTTCCACCGGGAGTTGGTACCTCCCGCTCTCTTGTTTACTTTGTATACCTTTTTACGTATTTTACCTAGCATTCTGTGTGAGATTTACTCTGGTGCTATCTAGTCTGCCTCTTTTTGCATATTTCCCTATAGTGCGTGTGTGCGTCACTATTCTCCATAGTCGGTTGGAGAGATAGTGGCCGCGGCGGGGGATGAGAGTGTAAGGTCATGTCCTCGGGGGGTAGGAGCGGTGGCGGTGGCGGGGGTGAGTAGCGGGGCAGGGAGTGGACATGCGGGTGGGGCGGGAGGTAAGGGTGGGAAGAGGGTAGCGGACGCTCATAGATTAAGGATTGGGTCGTTGAACATAGGCACTCTGACGGGTAAGTCCATTAAGTTGGCGAAGGTTCTTCAGAAGAGGAGGGTTAACATAGTTTGTGTCCAGGAGACTAGGTGGAAAGGGTCGAAGGCGAGGAATGTAGACGGGTTTAAGCTGTGGTATTCTGGGTCGTGAGAGGTAAGAATGGAGTGGGCATCTTGGTGGATAGGGATCTAAGGGAGTCCATGGTCGAGGTTAGGCGAGTGAATGATAGGTTAATGTCTATTAAGTTGGTTATTAGGGGTTGCGTCCTCAACGTCATCAGCGCTTACGCGCCGCAAGCGGGCTTAGACGAGGAGGCTAAGAGGCGCTTTTAGGAGGGCTTGGGTGATCTGGTGAGTAGTATTCCACAATCTGAGAAGTTAGTTATTGGAGGGGACTTTAGTGGTCATATTGGGGCTGATGTTGGTGGTTATGGTGAGGTACACGGTGGCTTTGGCTTTGGGGTTAGGAACGGAGGAGGCACGTCACTGCTTGATTTCGCCAGGGCTTCCGAGCTTCTGATTGCGAACTCGACATTTCAGAAGAGAGAGGAGCATTTGGTCACCTTCAAGAGTTCGGCGGCGAGGACTCAGATTGATTACCTCCTCATTAGAAGAAGCGATAGGGGTATGTGCAAGAATTGCAAGGTTATTCCGGGAGAGTCCCTTTCGACTCTTCATAGACTCCTAGTGATAAATGTTGGTCTCTGGTTGAAGAGGAAGAGGAGGGGTGCTCGGGGACAACCGCGGATTAGATGGGGTGCTTTGACTAAGGAGAAAGCACAGGAGTTGGAGAGGAGGTTAGCTGAGGGCGGAGCTTGGAGAAGTTCTGGGGAAGCGGACGCTATGTGGTCAGAGATGGCGAACTTGGTTAGGGAGGTAGCACGGGATGTGCTCGGGGTAGCCAAGGGCTATTCAGGCAGACATCAGGGTGACTGGTGGTGGAACGATGTAGTCGAAGGAAAAGTGGAGGTGAAGAAGGCGGCATTTGCTAAGTTGGCAGGGAGCACAAGCGAGGAAGAACGCAGAGCCAACAGGGAGATCTACAAGGTGGCGAGGAAAGGAGCAAAGCTGGCGGTTACGGAAGCTAAAAACGCGGCGTTTTGGTCGCATGTACGAGGAACTAGGGGAGAGAGGCGGGGAAAGGAAGTTATTCCGGTTAGCTAAAGCAAGGGAAAGGAAGGCGCGTGATCTTGACCAAGTTAGGTGCATTAAGAGCGAGGATGGTAGAGTTCTGATGGGGGAGTTTCAAGTCAAGCAGATGTGGCAGACGTACTTCCGAGACTTACTTAACGAGGACGGGGATCGTAACATAGAGCTAAGGGAGTTGGGGCATTCAGAGCAACATAGAGACCTTGGGTACTGCAGGCGCATTAGGGCGGAGGAGGTCATGGGGGCTTTGCGTAAGATGAGAAGGGGTCGAGCGACCGGGCCTGACGAGATCCTGGTGGAGTTCTGGAAGTGCATGGGTAGGTCAGGAGTGGAATGGCTCTCAAGGTTGTTCAATGCGATCTTCAGGACCAAAAGGATGCCGGATGAGTGGAGGTGAAGTACAGTGGTGCCCTTGTACAAGAACAAAGGGGACATCCAGTGCTGCAACAACTATAGGGGTATCAAATTAATAAGTCACACCATGAAGGTCTGGGAGCGGGTGATCGAGGCGAGGGTGAGGGAGATGACATCTATATCTGCGAACCAGTTCGGTTTCATGCCGAGCCGCTCCACTACAGAAGCTATCCACCTTGTCAGGAGGCTAGTGGAGCAGTTCAGGGATAAGAAGAAGGACGTGCACATGGTGCTTATCGACTTGGAGAAGGCGTATGACAAGGTCCCAAGGGAGGTGCTATGGAGGTGCTTGGAGGCGAAGAGCGTGCCCGAAGCCTACATCAGAGTAATCAAGGACATGTATGATGGAGCTAAGACTAGGGTTAGGATGGTGGGTGGCGACTCAGACCATTTTCCAGTGGTTATGGGGCTCCATAAAGGATCGGCGCTTAGCCCCCTCTTATTTGCCTTGGTGATGGATGCTCTTACCCGACATATTCAAGGGAATGTTCCTTGGTGTATGCTATTTGCTGATGATATAGTCTTGTTAGACGAGACGAGGGTCGGTGTTATTGAGAGGTTAGAGGTATGGAGACAGACTCTCGAGTCTAAGGGTTTCAAAATAAGCAAATCTAAGACAGAATACCTGGAGTGCAAGTTTAGTGCCGAGCCGAGCGAAGTAGGCAGGGATGTGATGATTGGATCTCAGGTCATCGCCAAGAGGGACAGTGTCAGATTTGGGTCGGTGATTCAGGGGGACGGAGAGATTGACGGGGACGTCAATCATCGTATAGGAGCGGGATGGTCAAAGTGGAGGCTTGCATCATGAGTCCTGTGTGATAAGAAAGTTCCACAGAAACTCAAGGGAAAATTTTATAGAGCTGTGGTTAGACCTGCAATGTTGTATGGGGCAGAGTGCTGGCCAGTGAAGAACTCTCATGTTCAGAGAATGAAGGTTGCGGAGATGAGGATGCTCAGGTGGATGTGCGGGCTCACCATGTTAGATAAGATTAAGAATGAAGTTATTCGAGAGAAGGTGGGGGTGGACCCGATGGATGAGAAGATGCGAGAAGCGAGGCTGAGGTGGTTCGGGCATGTGTGGAGGAGAAGTCCTGATGCCCCGGTGAGGAGTTGTGAACGACTGGCGATGGTCGGCGTTCGGCGGGCCAGAGGGAGGCCTAAAAGGTATTGGGGAGAGGTGATTAGGCATGACATGGCTAGAATGCGGGTATCCGAGGACATGGCCCTTGATAGGAAAGTCTGGAGGTCTAGTATTAGGGTTGTAGGATAGGGGCCCCTAGAGTTTTTCGTACTACTCACCCCGATAGATGATTTGTATTTTGGATTGTGTCTCCCTTATGGTAGTTATTTATGTTAGTTACTGTATGATACTATTGCATACTATTTTGTTTATGGTTCTTATGTTTAAATAATTATTTACGCTATTTCTGATGGACTTACTAATGCTCTGTTGTTTTTGCTTCTGTTTTCCCTTTCTTTCACTGAGCCGAGGGTCGATTGGAAACAGCCTCTCTGCCCTTTCGGGTAGGGGTAATGCTCGTCTACATATTACCCTCCCCAAACCCCACTTTATGGGACTATACTGGGTAGTAGTTGTTGTTGTTGTTTAGTGCGGCCTAGCCACGTTTCAGCTCATGTAATTGAAAAAAAGCCATTGTCATGGAGTTTTAAATTCCACAGGTGAACCTACATGACAATTTGAAACTCCACGACAGTGGCTATTTTTCAATTGCATGAGCTGAAAAGTGGCTATTTGTGAATCTTATCTTTTCCTATGCAAAACAAATAACACAAAGAAGTCAAACTTGAGGAATCCCCAGGCATTTTCACTCAAAGCACCTCCACAGCCAAATTCCATGGATAGCTATCCAGAATCGATGGGCAAGCTTTCTTACAAATGTGATTTGAAGGAGAGTAACAACAAGTAATTCTCATCTTATTTGGCCCAGAAGCAACACTTTTCTTTTTTAGACTGCTTTCGCTTACTGCTGCTGTATTTCAATAACAAAGTATGCATTGCCAATGGGCTTCTTCTAAAAAGATGTTATCTGTATGATCTTCCAGCAATACAATCATTACAGCTCTCTAAAGTAAGCTTCGCATGCCCACAGGACAGTGAGAGAAGATACTGTGCCAAGATAAACTAAAGACCTTCCACTTATCTGCCTAGCAATGCAGAGGAGAGGCCCCAAATTAATTAGGAATTTAGTAATACTGTCATATGGGAGAAAGTGGTTGAGGTTTCAGCCAACAGGAAAAAATGAGAATGGAATTATGGAATATGCTGTGGTGATTGAGATATGCATTCATTCAATCAATAATTCAGGGCAAGGAAGCTAAGAAATTTCTGCTATTTCCTTCAACATTTACAACAAGCATAAGACGTGTTAACTAAGAGAAGCCATTTGCTAGCAATACTCCAATACCAATAGAGGCGCTTCACAGGATTAAGAGAACTGAAGGCCTAGGCAGCTGCATAACATACTACAACGACTGAATAATGTAAAGTAATCTCCAATTCGGAAAGCACTTGTGCGAATATTTGGCCAAGTACAAATATTCGCACAAGTGCTTTTCAAATTAACTAGCTAAACACGAACTGTTACTCCTTGAAAATACTTTTTGAAAAGCATTTCCGACAAAAAAACACTTTCCAAAATAAGTAGATTTTGAAAGTTTGGCCAAACAGGCTATTAGAGACAACCAATGCCAAATTTCATATACACGACTAGAGGTGTAAATAAAACTGAAACCTAAACTAAAGTTGATATAGTGAAGTAATTTTTCTAGAATTCATCCCAAACCTGCTTCCATCTGAATCTTAAGTAACAGTCACTTTTTCTTTTCTTTTTGGGCCCCATTTTCACTTTGATACCAATGTATCTTGACAAAAGGCGATGGTATTCGGCTCCTATAAAAACTCGCAGGTAGATGCTACATGTAGAAACATCGTACTCACACTTATAAAAGCTGAATCTAATACAGGTTGAAGATTTTAGTCCCACTCACCAGGACAAGGCAACACAAGAAAAGAAGCCTCAAGTCAAAACTATGTAATTGAGGAGCAAAAATGTCCTAGAGCAAACACAGCAGAAATTTTTTTTTCAGCACAAGCCCGAATGTGTACTATCCTGACAGAGATAAACATTCAAATAATTAATCTCACAAACATAGTATCCCATTTACTTAGCTTTAAACAAGCACAGGTTGATTGAAGATGAGACGCGCCTCAATTTCCAGTATTCATCGTTCAATGATGGACCATCAGCTATGAAAATTAAAAAAGCAGTAAAATGTTTGACAAGAGCATGGAAACGAACCTACCTGAATGCAATACATCTTAGTTAATCCCATTGAGCCTACAAGCCTGTTTCTTTGACAACCACGTTACGAACCTTACCCAATTATTTGAATAGCCTGCTGTTTGAAAGCTTTTTCCTCCCAATAAGCACTTGAATGGTACTAGAAATATACAAAAGTGTAAGTGTGGGATGGTGGTTTGGTTTTTGAGTGGAACCATGGAGATAGAGAAAAGATGCTGAATTTTGAAGCATAAAAGAAGAAGCACCACGAAAAAAAAAGAGAAAGAAGTTATAGATAATTGTGGTGGTTGAGAAGTGTTAACTTGTACAATTGCACCTAATTGATGGGAATGTTTTAAATAAATGTGGTTGAGTGGTTGATTGGAACAACTATGATCTTTAAGTTTAAGATAATTGTACTAAAAGTGCTTAAGGAGGTTATTCACTATATCTGAATATATCCTATCCCTCCCTTAGCCTACATTACAACCAAGTAAAGTCCTATTGATCTTAGACTGAGTGGGCTCAATTAGTAGAGTATTACACAACGGTCAAGCCTATGGTGCATCTTTGTGGCATGTGAATGTCTTCCTGAGAGTGAGCGAAATTTTGTCTATCTTAGTTCCTACTTGTTCTAATTATCATTATATGTGGAACTACTCTCTTGTGTGATGTGAGGGCATATGATTCACAAAGAAAAAGTAAGTCTCGACTCTTGTATAGAGTAGTTTGAGTAAGTGCAAGTGTGACATAGTACAAAAGATTTGACTCTTGAAGTAAAGGTTGTTCACTACTCGGTGCAACTTGTATAAAATTGGTGTGAGTCTTAAGGGAAAAGCTTAGGGAAGAAATTTTGATGGAGTGTGGTGTATTGCTCGAGGAATAGCAATAACTTAAGCGTGGGGTGTTGATAATAGGCTATATAATTGATATCTACACCTTAATATGACCATACTTTGTTATTATTTTATAGATAAATTGCCAACAAAATGCTCTAAATAGTGTACTTTTTGTTTCGCAGGGAATATTATATGAGAGGAAGCAACATGGAGTATGTTAGAGGCGATAATGTGAAGAAAAGGCCCACTCAAGAAGTATCCGAGCACGAAGAAGATGAAATGGTCCGGGAAAGAAGGCCACCGCGATCGCGGTGACATTGCGGTGGATTAATAAAGCGAGGCAAAAAGATTAGCGTTTACCGCGGTTGGCCACGACAGCGATGAACTATTCGTTCAGCTGGAAGTTTGAGCATCAAAGTGTAATTTCGGGGAAACTTTTATAAAACCGTTATAAGCTTTAGAGACTCGCCTAAGATGGAATTGAGCTTATTTTAGACTACTTTTGGAGGCAAGAACAAGTGGGAGGAGAAGATCCAAACATGAGAGTTTTTCTTTATCTCCTTTTAATCCCTGCAATTTTACATTATGAATAATCTATTAGTTCTCTCTTATTTCGTGATGAGTAGCTAAACATTTATCTATGATTGATAGAACCAATTATTGGTTGAAGTTTTGACTTAAGTTGTTATAATCGAGCCGGATTTATGATATGATTGTTCAACTACGTTTTGCATGGTTATTAATTGAATGGGCCCTTAATTAATCGTGCTAATTACATTATATTGCTTGAGAAAGAGTAGGTTACATAGCTTTTGAACAACACCACTTTTAGGTAATTGAAGAGATTCGTTATTTGAACTTAAAAGTGGGTCTAGAGATAACGAAATTTTGGTGGGATAATTTAGAGTTGCACACATATTGTTAGCTAGAGTAGTTCGAGAGAATGCTCTAGTAAATTATTGTAGTTGATCGAGAGATAATTACGATAACCCATAAATCTTAATCCTCACAGAGTATAACGGCGAGATTATGGCGGAAGAGTCAAGACCTAAACTAGCAATTGGAAAAATCACTGCCCTAGAACCTTTTATCATTGAATTACCCTTGTTTTAGCTTATTGTTGTTTTTAATAGTAGTTGAAGTAGTTAAACAAAAACCCAATCCGATTTTATAAAAATCTTGCATCTAAGATTGATTGAGTTGATAATAACATTGCCAAAGAGTGTAACAGATAGGTCAGTTCCTGAGGATTCGATCTCGGACTTAAAACTGAATTTTAGTTGCAGCGATCGCTTTGCCCGTTAAAAGGCATAGCTGGGTGTTATCATGTACTATTTTAGGATTTTAGTAGTATTAATTAGTCTCCTAATTTTACTCAACCGTATCTGTAACCCCTCCACCATTAACAACTATTAAAAAACTTTGAAGCTTTGAATTCAAATTTGGGTTTTCAAAAGACATTGTTTGTTTGTTGGATGTTGTTGCATTGAATTGAGAATTCTCTCTACATTTCTCTCTATCTCTCAATCCCAGATTTCAATAATCTACCATTGACAACCATTAAAAAGCTTTGAAGCTTTGAATTTGAATTTGGGTTTTCAAAAAATCATTATTTGTTTTGGATTGGGTGTTGTTGCACATAATTAGGAATATGGTTTGGAGTTTATATCTCGGTTTTGTGGGATTTTGGTGAAGATTAGACCTGATTTTGGTAGAATTTTAGATTGAAACCAAAAAAGAATAAGAAGAAGAAGACATGACATACATTATATTGCAGAAAATTGTAGAAAATTATAGATAAATTATAGAAAAATTATATTATGTTATTTATTTATTTTGAGCTTTGTGCTTTTGTATTAAGTTTTGATAAGAGCTTGTTATTCCACTTCGTCTGTGTTGGAGCTAAAATGTACTGAGGAGAATATGTTTCTTAAGTTATATATATTGCTATACCTTTAAATTTCAAGAAAATATAATTGTGTTATCTTTAGTAGGGGTGTGCATTCGATTTATCAATTCGATTTTGACCCTTATCAATAATTACTTGTCGATTATCGATTTGTACATATGCTTATCGTTATCATTTCAATAAAGTTTTGATTTTTCCGATTTCGATTTATCGATTTTTGGGGCTTATCGATTCGGTTATCGATTACACCAATAAGAAAATTTGCAGAATTTCATGGAAAGTATATCGCGACAAATACGCCTAACTAATATGGACAAAAATAAACTAAAATAAGAGGAGCATCGTTTATAATATAAAAATCGTGTCAACAAGCATATACAATGAAACTAAAGTAAGGGATCAAATGTATGCCACTAACACTACAACGGTATAAAAAAAATGCATCATCACAGCTAGTTTTGTTTTCCATTAATTTGAACTTTATTCCCTTATGCTTTAAATATGATCATTCCTTAAATGTGGTAGAGGAAATAATAAGAGAATTAGTGTAACGGAAAGGGTATTATAGAATAAGGGTAAATATTATTTTTAAAAAAAATTATGTTTCTTATCGGTTTATCGTTAAACCGATAACCGAAGAGGACATAATCGAAATCGAAATCGATAACTCGACAAAAAAAATTTCGAAATCGAAATCCATAAACCGATATCGATAAACCGAAAACAAACAATCGATAAACCGAAAACAAATAATCGATAAACCGATTCGAATGCAGACCCCTAATCTCTAGTCTACACTCAAACAATTTTATTAGCTATCACCACCAACAACTATTACACACACATATATACATACATACATACATATATACATACATACATACATACATATATACATACATACATACATATATATATATATATATCTGAAATTTTATATAAAGATAAATTCTATATATTCAAATATTTAATAAAGAAAGGCCTTTAACATTTAGTATTCAAATCTTAAAATATTTATATATTTAATTCAAATATCTTAATCTTAACATATATTTTAATATTTAAATATAATATTTTAATTTTAAAAAAATAATTAAGGCCTAAGACTACTTATGAGTTCAACGGCAACTTATAAACTTTAAATTGCGACACACTTCTCATCTCCATCTCCACCAAGACACTTGCCAAACGTAGAAAGTGTCTCACACAGTTGCGTGTGTCGTAAAACTAAAATTTCTCTGCTTCAACGTGCGAGTGACGCCACTAACAAGTGACAACATATACGTATATTTTTAGCAAACGCCGTCAATACAGCTTTGTCAACTGCATTCAATTGTTGGCGTGCAGTTCGAGCAGTGTAGCTTCTTCTGCTACTGAAAATGGCTATTTCCTCGTCACCACCAATTGTAGAAGAAGAAGAACCTATGCTAGAGACTGAAACTCCAACTCATTCTAACGACGTCGTTCCAGATTCGGTTGACTACTACGGCCGTCCGGTCCACCGATCAAATTCCGGTCGATGGCGATCCGCTTCTCTCATCATATGTAAATCACATTAATTGATATGCTTTTCCCTTTTTGAGTATTACGTTATTCTTTTCATTTGACATGACCCTTCTTACATAGTTATTGTACATGGTATGACTAAATTTTGAAGTTAAATTAGATTAGTGTAATTTAATATTTTAAAATTAAAATTTAGATATTAAAAAATTATAAGAAAAATACTATAAGTTGTAATTTTTTTCATATATGATAAGAGATACATTATGGTTACCTTCGCACCGGTTTGACACAGATTTAAATTGAAACAGAAGAGAAGGAGTAATATTTTGTACAATGCTTCTTTCGCTACAAATATTTCTGATTAGATTTTTAAATATTATTTCTTCAACTCTTCTTTTAAAAAGATAAAAGTGGAATTAACTGTGTTAGTGAAGTCAGCAATTTGCCCTAGTTAGCTTAACTGGAAAAGTTTCTCAGATTGGCTGTTTGATATTGACAGCATCAAGTGAATTGATTTGGTGTTTTTTCTTGGATTTAATTACACTAAACACCTCTGTAATATGACTCAGCTTTGGATACCCTATAATTAAAATACTTACACACCCTCTATACTATGACAATCCTATAATCTAGAGTGTTGTTCTAGATTTCTGCTGTCTCTAATTTGAATTTTAGCACTAATTAATCTGAAAAAATGAATTCAAACTTGGTGCACATCGGAAGAAGTCTGAAACATTTGTTGGTTTTGATCTTCATAATATGAACTCCATCTTTCATTTTAGGCAGAGAGAGTGCTAATTAGTACTATTATTGTTGGTGTATGGCAGGCGTGGAAATAGCGGAGAGGTTTGCATATTATGGAATAAATTCTAACCTAATTAATTACCTGACTGGGCCACTGGGCCAGTCCACTGCGGCAGCAGCCGAGAATGTGAATGCGTGGTCCGGAACAGCGTCGCTCACTCCCCTTTTGGGTGCTTTGGTGGCTGACTCCTTCCTCGGTCGTTATGGCACAATTGTGTTTGCTTCTCTGTTTTATATTCTGGTAAGTGTTAATCTCTTATTTTTCAAAGTTCGTGGCCTTAGGCACTGAGAAGTGATCCACAAGACCTCAAATCAATATACTTGTATAGGTACTCGGGGTTACTGAAGAAGGTAATATCATTGAGGGATATTGTTCTGTGTGGTCCTTCAATTGATCGCTATGGATTCAATGCTCAATGTTCTAATAGCCGTTATCCTATTCTGTTCAAAGTTTTGGTCTTTTGAATTGTGTTCAAAAACATGATGTAAGTTCACGATATGAGAATTTTGTCGATTGGACATGGATTGTACAAAACTGCCTAAGATCAAGAATTCTCATTGCCTATTTGAATGTTCTTTGAGTTTCCAGCTTGTACCTAATAGAACTATAATTGATTGCAACTTACAGAATGATGAACCTTACTGTATCATTGGAATATACCCCATTCACATAGGCCATCTTTTGGATTTATTTCTGTCAATATTTTTCTATGATTTAAATTTTCTAAACCTCGATTTAACATGTCATAAGGTTTTGAACTATTTTATGGAAGAAAAACTAGTTTAGGAGCAATGCTACCCCCTTTAGCATAGGCGGATTTAGGACCCACCAGCCGCTTCCTCAAGGTTTTCTAAAGTTGAAATTTTACCCTTCAAATGTGTAGGACTTATAGTTGTCTCAAGGGCATGGGTCTAGTGGTAAAAGTGCTACATGTGTTGTGTAGGTTAGGGGCACGTCATCAGGTTTGAACCGTAGCACAAACAAAAGCTTGATATTTATGTAGAGAAGGATAGAGGACCGAGCCCATTATCCACGAGTTTCGAATTGTGCGCCATTAGACCTCGGGGATTTCTTGGTTATCAAAAAATATTTAAGGATTTTAGTAATACTTTTTCATATATATTATGTCGGATAAGGTTGAGAGTTTGTAAGGATGGGCTACTAGAATGTCTTTTGAATTCAGTTAGACCAATATTCCAACTAGAAATGGCAATCACTTCTACTTGTGCTTTTGATTTGCATGATAACAGGGACTTGGACTATTGACGCTTTCAGCTGTCTTCCCCTTCTTCAGCTCTTCTAACTGCCAAACTACTGATAATGCTGATGCATGTTCTCCTCCTCGACTCCAAGTTGTATTATTCTTTTTCTCTTTGTATCTGGTCGCAATAGCTCAGGGAGGACACAAGCCTTGTGTTCAGGCTTTTGGAGCTGACCAATTTGATCCACTAGATCCCATAGAATGCAAAGCCAGAAGCTCATTTTTCAACTGGTGGTACTTTGGCATGTGTGGAGGTAATATTGTGACCATCTCGGTTCTGAACTACATTCAGGACAACTTTAATTGGGGTCTTGGGTATGGCATTCCTTGCGTTGTCATGTGCCTTGCGCTTGTCATTTTTTGGCTTGGTACATTAACTTATCGGTTTAGCAGCAGATGTGATAAAATAAGACCATTTGTGAGAATTGGCGTGGTTTTCAACAAAGCAGTGAGAAATTGGCTTGCGACATCTGTAGTGAAATCAATAGAAGAAACAAGACTGCAGTGTCATCAAGATTCCCAGGAAAACAGGTAACTGTTGCCAGTTATAAAATATTATTGATGTGTCTTATTGAATAGTCAGATAAGTGGTTAGTTTTATTCAGAAAAGCAAATGGTGTGATGTAAATGTTGTTGTTTCTATCTTAACCAGAATACTAAACTATCTTCTGCCTAAAAAATGAGACTCAGATACAGAGTTATACTGGATTATACTTCATAGGATGTTAGTCTGCTGTTTACAGGTTTCTGAACAAAGCTTTGCTTGCACCTGATGATCATTTGGCTGAAAATGGCCAAAATTCCAACATTAATGAAGTTGACGAAGCAAAGGGACTTCTCAGGCTGGTTCCTATATGGGCATCGTGTTTGATATATGCGATCGTATTTGCTCAAGCATTCACCTTATTTACAAAGCAAGCAGTCACAATGGACAGATCAATAACACCATCATTCAAGATACCATCTGCTGCCCTTCAGTCCTTTATCAATGTTTCTATTGTCATTTTCATTCCAATCTACGAGCAGATCCTAGTACCTATTGCGAGAACGATTACTGGAACTGGTATTACAAAACTCCAAAGAATTGGAACTGGGATCTTTTTGTCTGTTCTTACTATGGCAATTGCAGCACTGGTAGAGAAGAAGCGCCTCGAAATTGCACGAGAATATGGATCCGCTGATGTACCAAATGCAACAGTTCCGATGACTATCTGGTGGTTAGCTCCGCAATATCTTTTAATTGGAATTTCTGATGCATTCACAATGGTTGGTCTGCAAGAATTCTTCTATGATCAAGTGCCTAGAGAATTCAGAAGCATAGGTCTCTCTCTTTACCTTAGTATTTTTGGTATAGGGAGCTTTCTAAGTAGCTTCCTCATCTTTATCATTGAGAAAACAACAAGTGGTAAAGGCAGAGATGGTTGGATTTCACACAACTTGAACAAAGGTCATCTAGACTACTTTTATTGGCTACTTTGTGGATTAAGTGCTCTTGGATTTATGGCATATTTGTATTTTACAGGCGGTTATGTTTACGCTCATTATGGAAAGGTAAGGGTGACAAACAGGTCGGGCCAGGTCCTAAACCGGCCTCACGGGCTGGGCTTAAACAGTCCGGTTCTAAGTGGGCCCGAGCTTAAACGGACCCGAGCTTCATGGGCGTTTGGGTGTAACTAAACTGGGACTGGGATCGTGAACTAATGGTCTCGGGCTACAGTCCTAAACGGGCCTAAGTGGGTTTTGACTATTTTTAATTTTTTTTTAATCTATGGCAATTTCTTGTAAATTATATAGCCAACATATATATATATATATATATATATATATATATATATATATATATATATATATATATATATATATATATATGTGTGTGTGTGTGTGTGTGTGTGTGTGTGTGTACACGCGCGCGCGTGTGTGTTTAAATGGGCCTAAGTGGGCCTATTTATTTGTGGGGCTATTTATTTATTTAAATTTTTTATCTAAGGCATTTTCTTGTAAATTATATTATATAATTGAGACTTACAATTTTTTATTTCAAATTTAAAATACAAAATATTGTAAACTGATATTCAAAAGAATGCGTTATAATTTTTATTATTATAACATTAAGAAAATATGGCCCAATCTTTCTTAGCTTCCACCCCTCCCCTTCCCCCTCAGTGGAATGATCACAATCAAGATGCTAATACCACCGTTGAGAAGAAAAAGAAATTAATTAAGATGTGCCAAAATATAAGTTACATATTAATTTTACATGGTATCTTTTACAAATTTCAAAAATCCATCAAGGTTCGGAGGAATTTTCGTTGGTGGTGGCAAAAAAGAAGCTTGTTCATCACTGCTTCCAGGCGAAGCTGCATCCTCCATATATTCAGATAGCATTTCTTTGTAAGATTCGTCTACCTCTGGTTGTGATTCAGCAAGTCTAAATTTTTTTCGTTCCGAACGGATCAAATCTCTGAAAAATACTGATTTTTTCAAGCTCTCCCTCATAGATGCTCTATAATCACTGAGTCGTAGTATTGCTTGACTGAAAGCGCCCATTGTTGAAGCTTGAATGGTTAAAATGTCGAGGCATCCTTGAAATGATTGGAAATTGTTTTACTTTGTCCTTCCATCATTCCAAAAGATTAAATGAGTCGTCGGGATTCGCTTCCTCAAGTTCCTGTAACAAATAAACTTCAAGTTCATTTAGTTGTGAACAATCACTAGTGGTACAACCTTGAGAACCCCTGCACTCGGTCCGAGTAGTAAATGCTCTTACTCCTGCCGTTCTTTTAGATGATTGAGAAATAGAAGAAGAAGGAGTTGGAATATCTGGTCGAGCATTATCTATAATGCAATTTGATAAGTACTATAAATAGTTAGAGCATTTATTTTAATTAAGGCTTGTGTGTCCGAAAGTATAGGCAACTCCTCAGGTGCAAATGCTAAACCATTATAAATAGATCGATACCAATATTGAGGACCGTCTAATTTTATAGTAGGATTTAACAAGGCAGCAATACCATAAATATGGGGAATAAGGTAAAAATATTTTTTAAATTTCTTTTTCATAGAATCAATAGCTACTTCATAAATTTCCCCACCCTCTGAAAAATAAGCAAACAAATTTGCAAGATCTTCAAGATAAACTAAACGGTTCGGAATAGTAGGATAATATTGCCCATAAAATTTATTTATAACAACATGAATTCTTTCTAAAAAATCTACAAGCATTTAAACATTAGCCTAATCCGCATTTATAAGGTGCTCATCATCATCACTTACATGAGCATTAAATGTTGAGTTTATGGGGTTTCTATATTCATATGCAACAGCTAAACTTTCATACATGCAATTTCATTTTGTTGGAAAATGTTTAGGAACCTTTATTTCTCTTAGGCCATATTCATTGCATCTTTTAAGATATACTCTAAGTCTACTTCTACAGTTTGAATAAAAAAACTAATTAAGAGCCCTTTTAACCTTTTCAATTTCAACATTTAAAATTCTCATACCATCACCCACAATTAAATGGTAAATATGACAAATACATCTAACATGAAAAATATTACTAAATGCATGATTTAGTGTAGTGTAAGCAAGGCTACAACATTAGTGTTACTAGTAGCATTATTCATTGAAATTAACATTATTTTATCACAAATGTCAAAACATCTATAAACATCCGTGATCGTGCTACTAATAAACTGCCCTGTGTGATGTCAATTAATTATTCTATAGCAATAATGTACTTTTGTATTATCCACTCATCATCAATCCAATGACTTGTAACAGTAAGATAATCGCAGTCATTATCACTTCTACCAATATCAGTAGTAATAGCAATACGACAATTAATACGGGTAAATAAATAGCGTAAATAATGTTCATATTCATGTTTATATTTATAAATATTGTTCTTTACGGTTGTTCTAGGCCATCCTTTATAAGTAAGATTAAAAACTCTTCTATTATAATGCATTAAGTGGGGGGTTAAACGGAAAACAGTAGAGTAAGCACATAACAATAACCATTTTTGCTAATTCCTCCCCATCTTTTCTTGGGTCATAATATAAAATACCACCGATAATAGTGTTAATTCCTGGTTGAAATTGATTTGACCCGGTACCAAGATCAGACTGACTAGTTGGACTTGATCCCCTAACCGCAGCTTTCATTTGAAAATATTTAGCTTTATCTTGAGGGTGTATCATTATGTGTCCCTTCAAACTTCCCACCCCCGATCAACATAGTTAAAAGCTAACTCTTTACCACAAGTTTTACACTTAGCTTTATTTTTCTTCTTATTTGAATAAAAAATGGCCAAACAAGAGATGTTTCAGCTCGTTTAGAAGATTGTCTACAAAAAAATAGAGGTAGTAACGGGAGGAGAGGGGAGGGTTCAATCAGGGCATCATTTGGATTAGTTGGCTTAACTTGAACAATATGACTAGTGGGTGTATCATCATCCGGTTGTATTTCAATCTAAATCTATTTCCTGCTCATCTTCTTCATCAATAGCTGGATTACCATAAAGAGAATTCATATACACATGATCTAAGTTTTCACCACCTCCAATATTATGCACTTATTGATTCTTCATAAAGTGTAATAAAATATTATCACTATCAAGAATAGGAGCATGTGGAGGGCGAATATGGGGTTTGGGTACGGGAGGCCGGGGAATTAGAGGAGGAATAAATTGGCCACTAGATTCACCACTCTTGAATTTTTCCTTATTTTTACTAAATATTTTTTTAAGGACTATACCATCTTAATTATTATTATACAAAGTAATTAAATAAAACAAACAAAACTATAATATTAAAACTAAAGAGTTGGAACGATTTTACCGAATTGACAAACAACTTGTTGAAATTAACTATCGTTGAAGACTTGAATACTTCAATTCACCAACTTCACAAATTTTCGCACAAGTTAACAACAAAGTAACCAATTCTAGAAGAATAATAGAGAGAGATTGATGATTTGGTGAAGAAAAATGAAAGAATGAGGGGGTATTTATAGTTGAAAATAGGAAAAAAAATTATAATTACAAAAAGTTTGGGGTTAACACAAAGTTGGGGAGGAGAGAAGGGGGGTTAAATGACTATTTTATAGATAGTCAATGGCTATTTTGACAGCAATAACGGCTATATTTTAAAGGTGCAACTGTCAGAAATTTAATTGGGATTTTTTTAATTTTAAAATTAGTCGTTGGGGACCGGTTGAGATTATTTGGTACCGGTTGAACCGATCCATTTAGGAACCCGTCCCGGACCCAAATGGTCCCTATTCTAACGGACCGTTACTGTGAACTGGCCTACATGAACATGTATATCTCCTTTGTGCGAGACATAAATAAATAGGACCATTTAGGCCCACTATTTATGGACTAGCAAGCCTGGGCCGGTTCTGGGCTTAGTCGGCCCACTTACCATCCTTATCCTTATGGAAAGGTCATTTGAAATTGTTTAAACTGAGGTTTTTATTTTCTTTGAATTTACCAATAAAAAGATAAAACACAAGTCTTGACAAGCACATAATGCCTTGTGAATTAGTGGAAACATAACCAATTTGTTCATCACAGATTCCCCTTTAACAATTAACAGAGCATTGGTTGCGCTCATCACATATTTCCATATGGAGTACGTGTCCGGGGAAAAGCCTTCTTTTATTTCTATAACCATTTGGTCTCGATAATTCATTGGCCCAATTAATTCAAATTTCCGCAATAAATGACAAAAATAAAATATTTTGATGTTACTATTGATTTTTTATTCGCTTGCCCCACAGGTAACACTTTAAATTTAACAAGTGTTGCTTCTTCTTGCCCCATGGACAGCACATTTGATTTTGGACCTTAGAAATTTGTCCATAGGGCAACCAGCAGGTCAAAAAATCAAGAGAGACTTTTTAAAACATCATTAGGTGCAATTTCCTAAACTCACCGTTGCGTAAGACCCATTTAAACCGGAAGCATTACCTACCAAGAGTTTCTTCTTTCCTAACACTACATAAGCAAATTTTGTTGTCATAATTATCCATTTTATGTTTTTATTGACGATACTAATATATTTTTTCATTATGTGTTTATTTTTTTGAGCCGATAATCTATTAGAAACAATCTCTTTGTCATATCAGAATGTGGTAAAATCTGCGTACACTCTATTCTCTCTAAATCTTACTTTGTGAGATTTTATTACTTGGTTATTGTTATTGTTAAATCATCCACTTTGTATACCAAGCATGGTTGGTCTGCTGGAATTCTTAAATATGAAGAGAACTGAATAGTTTGTCGTAACAATAATAAGACAAGTTTTATATGAAATGCTTCTAGCAGCTTGGATAGAAGAGGAAGCAAAAGTATTAGCAATTTTGAAAATACTTATTGGCGCATGTGGAAATCATATTATCTTTTATCTTCATTCTTTTACCCCCTTTAAAAACCAAAATTTCAAGTATTCAGCTGGTTATGCCAATAATATTGTTTCCAAAAACTGAGTCCTACTCAAGAATCATAAATAAGGACTTCTACCAAAGCAAATGTGGCTTGTTAAACTTTTCTATAACAACATTCCTATATAATAACACTTCACTATAAAAGTCAAGTTTTTTCGGAATTAATTTTTATGTTATGTTATAATATATGTTCTCTATAATAGTACTTCGCTACAACATTTAAAAATATTTGGAACAAACGAGACTATTATAGAAAGGTTTAACTTTAATTTCCCATCTATACATATCTCAAGGGAAAGCTCAATCTGAAGGGACTCTAGAGTTGGTATGTTGTACTAAAGAACGAGTGATACAAGGTATTACTAGCTCTACACTCAGATATATTCTTGTCAAGATTACCCATCAAAACAATCATCCGATGCCAAAGTGTTCGCAAAACTTGACTCAAGTTGCTCTCTGGCTCTGAATTTGCAGTGTTCTATCTCCCAAGATCACCAAACCTGCCACATTATCTGAGGAAACCTTAGGTTCTCTTTATCTTATATACCCATGAACCACTCCATCCTCCCAGGACAAGTAAATAGTCAACCAATGCCGAACTCCATATCCATGACTACAGCAAAAGAAATGAAATAAAGCTCACACCGAAATAAAATTGGTTTTCTGAAGCAACTTTCAAAGAAGTCATCCTAAATTTGCTTGTATATGATATCTTAGATAACACTGTTTATTCTTGTCAACACGCAATGGCCTATAACTCCTGTCGCAACTGTCAACGATAAGTAAATGCTGCCAATGGCGGATCCATCATTTTAAGATAATGGTGCTTACTATCAATTAGTGCTAGCAAATGATGGGATGAATTAGATTGATATGGACAGATTTCATATATTTTAGATAATACAGATAAAATTTCCGAAGCACTCATTTAATACAGATAAAACGTAGATTGAATGATGAAGAATATGAATATTCCTATTTTCTTAAATAATATCATTATTTTGGGGACTCCAAATCACAATATAGACTGTTAAATTTGGTGGTGGTAAATTGAATATATTTTCTTTTTGTTCCACAATAAACTAAATGAATCGAACAAAGGGAAAACGGTAAAGTTAAGAACAAAAGGGGAATTCCATATAAAGGGAAACGAAAAACAAAGTCAAAGATTGCACCATGTAAGTATTGTTCCGGATCACATAGAAGGCATACTTAGATTCTATTAACCAGTAACTCCCACCGGTATGTTTGAGTAATGCACTACTAGAAATTGGGTAAAAAAGACCACAAAAAGCAACCAAAGTTGATCGCTTATAGGCCGAAAAGAGACCAAAAAGCGACCAAACATGCCCGGTCGCAATACTGTTGGTTTCTTTATTTTAGGCACCACAGTTTGACGCTAATTAGCGACCAACTTTGGTCTCTAAGGTAAAAGGACCAAATATTCCGGGTAAAGACTATAGCGACTAACTTTGGTCGCTTTATTATTTTAATAATATAATTTGGGCGATCAAAGTTGGTTTGTAAATGTAAAAAATATATTTTTATTTATTATTAATTCTAAAAAGCGACCGATTTTGGTCTCTAATCCAAATATTATATCTTAAAATATGGAAAATAGAGACTGAGGTTGGTCGCTTTTTTAATTATTTTTTTAAAAAATAAGTGACAAAGTTGATCGCTAATTTCAAGAATTTAATTGTTCTTTAAATATAAGCGACCAAAGTTGGTTGCTATATTTTTAGAAATTATTTTTATTAATGAAATAGTTACAAAGGTTGGTCGCTAAGAATTCCGGATAAAAAGCGACCAACTTTAATCGCTATTGCCCAGAAAATTATTTTTTAATAGAAAAGAGACCAAAAAGAGATCAAAGTTGGTCGCTTTTCTGGGTATTATTTTGGTAGAAACTGCCTGTTTTGGTAGCCACACCCCTGCCAGTCATACTAAATCCCTAGTACAAGCAACAGCAACACTAATACCACCATCACCACCAATAACAACAACACAAAACACCATTAAAACCAACAAAGTTTAAAGTTTAATAGAACTACCACATTAAGCTAATCAAATTAAGTTAACTCTTATTACAAGCCCATTTTAAAATCGATTCTATTTGTCTAGTTCAAAGTGTATAAAAGTCAATGAGTGTTGTGTACAACATTATTATCACCGTCTGATGAAATTTCATCACCATGATGGTATTCAGAAGGGTCTACTTGTCGAGGACGGAAAGAATGGTCACTGGGAGGACGGAAGGAACGAGCACTTGGAGGAGGGGAGGAACGAGCACGAGGAAGGCGAGTCTCTAGCAATGAGAGATTTGAGCTGCTCTTGTATGCACTGGTACTGAGCATCTCTAAGCTTTTCTCTTTCCTTGGCCGCTTCTAGCTCGGATGTGAGCTTTATCACAATCTCCCGCATAGCGGAGAGGTTCTCCCCATCAAGTTTCTCGGCTTGCGAGGAAGTCCCTATTCCTTGCATTCCACATTTATAGCGAAGGAATTTCTTAGTAGGAAGCCTGTATACATTCCTCCAATTTGGACCGCCTGCAGCCTCTGTCGATATTCTTTTAGCATCCTCGTCAGAAGGTTGGATTGGCTCGCCCAACTCATTAGGTGGCTGACTGCATATGAATTCCTCCACTTCAGTTGTGAAGCGATCCTATAAGAAAAATTACATTGAATTAATATTTCAAGATTTATATAAAAGTAAATTAAAATACTTAATAAAAAGTGAAAACTTATATGTACAGTCGAGGCTCGTCCCTCGACCCACCTTTCTTGATCGGTCTCTTTCTTTTTCTTCTTCACAATATGAGTCTCCTTGAATAGCTCATCTTGGTTCATCGTGTCACACCCTGAATTTGACGAGGTAATGCCAGCGCTCGGTGCCATACTTGGCCCGAGCGTACCACTCTATAACTCAAAACTCTGGAGGAGTAACCCTCAACTTAGGCCGATGAGACCATATTCTGAATCATATGAAAATATCAACTCTCTTTTCTAAAGGGTAAGCATACCCAAAAGCTTATATATATATATATAAAGCCTATAGAGATAACTGAACTGTACCATCGCCGGGATAGGGCGTCGACCTACCCATCAAATTTGTATATATAAAATGGACTCCAAGGCCTAAACCTGGTAACTCCGAGGAAGTGGAGCTTACCAACGAAGCTGAGGCTTGATTCTGTTTGCTGAATGGGTCTGTCCAACTGTTAATGAGGACCCGCAGGCATGAAATACAGCGTCCGCGACAAAAGGGATGTTAGTACGAAATAATGTACCGAGTATGTAAGGCGACAAGATAACTGAAAGCTGAAACTGAAATGATAATATAATAACTGAAAGTAACTGGGAGTCAAATATAATCTGAAGATATACTTACCTACTGATACTGGCTCAACTCTCTCAATATTGTAAGTAAAATAGTTGTCCAGCCCTATAAGGTTCGGTATACATATATAACCGCTCTGCCGTAGTAGGCTCAAGCATACTAGGCTTTGTATCTCGGCCATTCCGGGCTCGCTCATAGGCGCTCGGCCACAGTAGGCTCTGTATATACTCACCATCTGATCAGAGGTTGCCCAATAGGGGCCTGCCCATCGATTATAGTTCAATGGTAGTGAAAATACTGCAATATTGTATATATATGGACTCTCTGATCTCTGGGATGACAGAAGACAAAACTAAACTGAATATGAAGTTCCGATAAGAGAGAATGCTGTAACTTATGTGACTAGGAAATATACATAAATTCAGGAAGATGAACTTTTCTTTATGTCTCGTTATCAAACACATGTACTTACTGGATCATGCCGAAATAAAGGAAAGGTTTAGCCTTAACATACCTTATCGCAATCTTCCAAATCACCAAGTTGAGCTCTCCTCTTCACACCTTAATCTACATCAATTAAAATAATACTATCCTTAAGTTACGAAAGGTACAACTATCACACAATGAACGCCAAGTTTATTTTGTATAAAAACAGCCAACATCTCCCCTATAATCCTTACTTCCTCCAAATTTAAGATAATACCAACGAAATAAGAAAAATAATATCAATATATATACATTATTTTCCAACCTTATCTACACCACAAAATACTACAAAACAACCTAACATACCCCAATCACTTTATATACAAAACGACCACTGTAGTAGTCTCAAGCATCCCGAAAATGTTACAACGAACGACCAGCCCTCCACCCTGCATATATGTGGTGTTTCTACACACCCTTCATCCTCCAAAACTCTAGTAAACAGTAGTAAAACATGAAGCCCAACAACAATACAAAATAGTCCGCTTAAAGGGAATAACTCGAATTTACGGCTACCGATCACCGTCTCATGAGTTCTTACAACTATAGAAAGACTTACCATGAACTTACACTAGAAAAAATGGATGAAAAAGAGCAATAAACATACATTTGTTGAATAACTCAGACCCTATCTTGGTCCTTCAAACTCACCAGTTATCTTTGTGCTACGACTGCGAAGTTCTGAAGCTTGTTTGTTGAAATTTTGCCACTATTTATGGAAAAGTTCTGGAGTAAATTGATAGCTGAATATCTCCTAGCTTGAACCTTGTTACCATTGGTTTCTAATAGTTGTTATTATTGTCATTGAGTATAATAGAGGGGATTCGGTTGGACTAGAGATTGAGCATGCTTGAATTATGATTTGGTTGAACATACAGTAAGCTAAATCTGTCGAAAATTATGTTAGTTTAGATTGTGCTCGAGTTTAGCAGTGATAGCTTGAAATTTGGTTGAAATCTGGTTTTTACTTCTAAAAAGTTCTCTTTTTTGAATTTAGTGCTTTTTTTACATAAACTATTGTCCAGTTGGTTAAGTTATACGTTTGCTGGAAAACAATTAGCTGCTTGTTTTTTGTTGCTATAAAGGATTTCATACTTGCTATTCACAGCCCTGCATTGTTCATTTTTCGCTCAATTAATGAAGATTTCCACATTTCTTTAATCGAATGTTGTTACTATTGTTTTTCTTAACAGTTTAGGAAATTTTGCAAAAGTTTTAGCTTCAGTTAACTCAACTGCGTTGCTTTAGTTTATACGCCAACAATACACTATTGAAATGCAAGTTTTGAGCTGCTCTTTTTTGAAAGCAGATTCTGCACTATCTACATGTACTTTGTGGTTATTCTGACTCAATATTGCTGTGATTCTAATGCTTTGTTTATACTGTTGAGGTCGTCATTCTGAGTTGAGAATTCATGTGCCTACTGTTGTTGGATTGAGTGCTCCAGGTCTTGCTGAAGTTCTTAATTTTGAGAAGCAATGGAGTAGCGAAACTGCCAGCTTGTTCGAATCTTAGAATTTTACATTTAAATGAAATCTGTTGATGTAATACAAGTTTCCTAAGTATTATTTGTATTTATACAATATTTTGTAAACCTGAAATTGGGTGTGGACATTAGAGCTTGTTTGAAGAATTTTGAACTCAAATAAGAGCATTTTGGACTATTATTGAAAGTTGTTGAAACAACTTTGAACATTTGCACCAGTTGTCTAGTGAAGTGCAAACTGAATTTTTTTTGCTCACTTGAATGCAGTTGATTACAAATGTTTTGGTGATTCAGTTAACAGGGAATTACAAGCTGAAAAATATTGCTTAAAGTTACTTTGTTTGTTGCTGCTAGTTTAGTTTGGTGTTAGTTGGTCCACCAGGTTATAAATGTATATCTGTAGAGTTGTCTGTAGCACAATTTTCCGCTTGGTTCTAAGATTTAATTACATTTTGAGTTTGAGACTGCACAGTTGCTGAGTGTCAATTAGCAGTGAAGTTACAACCGTGTTATTTAGATTTTCACTCACATTTTAGCATGTAAATGTATTTATTAAGTTTAATCTTGATATTTTAGTCTTTATTTTACTTTGTAGTTGGTTTATTTAACGAAATCTAAAAAAAAAACTACAAAAAGAGTTACATTTTTGGAGTATTAATTTTATTTTCATGTATAAAGAAAGTAGAGTTTGAGTCTCCCCAAGAGCAAGGTGGAAAGTTATTGGAGGGAAGGATGCTGGGGATCTGCTATTTGGAAACAGCCTCTTTACCCAAGGGTAGGGGTAAGGTCTGCATACATACTACCCTCCCCAGACCCCACTAAGTGGGATTATACTGGGTTGTTGTATAAAGAAAGTAGAGCTTCCAAAATATAGTCTTATCTAATATAGTGATTTTTTTAGTTGTAGGCTTTAGGAAATACTTAGTAATAGTAGTAGTTAATTTTTTTAATATAGTTACTATATTTTTTTATCGGATTTTTGCTATTTTAATTTAGTAGTATTTAATTTATAGTTTTTGTTACTTTGGATTGTCCTTCAAAGAAATTAAAAAAATGATGAAACAGAAGAAGAGAAAGCAGAAAATAAAGAATGAAAAGACAAAGATTTTTTTGGGATCATTATTTTTTGGGTGATTTGTTGAGGTTTGCAAATGTTTATGGAAATTGATTGAAGTGTATTAAGACTGCAAAGCTGTTTGGTTGAATTACCATTGTTTCAGTTGTTCAAGAACATGGCTCAGGAGATTACCATTAGGCTGCAACTTTTTCAGTTATTATGAGGATGTCCAGAATTGCAGAGTTGATCGGTTTTTGCATATGTGATCATCTTTTGTAAAGATTTTGGCCATCAGCTAGTAGCTTATCTTTAAACAAGGTCAAGAGTTAGATAAGGTTAGATTTGTATCTTTGTTGCTTAGTATCATATGGTTTTGGTGGTATTGAAATGGTTTCAAGTTGATTTTAAAAAAAGAAGAGAACAAAAAATGTTTTTTTGTTTCTTAGACCATTTCATGGTTTGAGTTGCGTAAAAAATAAACAAAAAATGAGTTAGTTTATTTGCTCCATTCTAGATCTTCCAGAACTCGCAAAAATTTGATTCATGTGGGGTCATGATACGTAGGCAATCTACATAGGATTAGACCATAATTGAATAAAATAAGAGAAAAAGTGAGTGAAATAGGAAAGAGGGAGAAAATAACTAAAACAAAAGGGAGATTCGCAAATAAAAGCAGGGATGATGCAGGCAACCAAGGCATGTAGGGACTGACTATTAATTAGGTGCATTTATACCCAATATGTTACCGCTTATGTGTCAGAACCTAACCATTAACAAGTTTTTGGTGTTATTCCAGTCTCAAACTAGAAAGGTGATTAGTACTCGTGGCATTCTTGCAAACCACTCCTAGAACACGCGGTCTAAAAGTGAGCAAGTCATGGCCAATCAGGAAGCCGATGTCAGCATTATTGACCCCTCGAAGGAAGTAGAGGAATTGGACGTTAATGCTATGAAGGAGGAAATGTATAAGCGTAAGAACCAAATGGCTGAGATGTACCAGGCATGGGCAAGAGGACAACCTCCCCCGACATGTCCTGCTAATCCAACCTTCGTCCCGCCACTACCCCAAGCACCTGATCTGCCCGCCACTGATCCGCCTTCAAGTTTTCCTACCTATTCGCAACATCAAGGTACGACCTCTCGACCACCACCAACACCACTACCCAAAGTCATTCCTCACCCTACTCCGCCAATTGCCCCCATCTATATGGCACCTCCGCCTCTTGCACTCTATATGTCATCAAGTGAACCCTTGCTTCAAGCTTATTACCCTCAATAATGTCCACCAGAACCTGCTTACAAAACCTAGGAGCCTTACTCCTATGCTCCCCATCCCGAAGTCCCGACGAGAGTTGAAAAACCGATCAAAAATCTTGAGCAGGCAGAGATGCTTAGAAAGGTCCGGAGTCTGGAACAATCCTTTAGGGACATGTGGGGATTAGGTGTCCAGGTAAGTGTGGAGTTCAAGGATCTTTGCCTATTCCCAGACGTGCAGTTTCCTCCAGGTTTCAAGATGCCTAAATTTGACTTATATTATGGTCATGGCGATCCGGTCACGCATCTAAGGGGGTTTTGCAGAAAAATGAGAGGAGCATGGGAAAAGATGAATTACTAATGGCGTACTTTAGCCAGAGTTTAAGCGGGTCGGCACTGGAGTGGTATACTCGGCAGGATCCAATCGGTGGTATACTTGGGATGACCTGCACACGCATTTTCCTGCCACTTTCAATATAATCTCGAGATTGTCCCATATCGTCTATCTCTGACAAAACTGGAGAAGAAACACAATGAGAGTTTCAAGGAGTACAGTTTTCGGTGGAGGGAACAAGCTACTAGAGTCGATCATCCTATGAAGGAGAGTGAGATGGTTGATTATTTTCTACAGGCTCTAGAACCTACCTATTTTGGACATTTGGTGTCAGCAGTGGGGAAGTCTTTCAATGAAGTGGTCAAGATAGGAAGTATGGTCGAGGAAGGCCTCAAATCCAATAAAATCATGAGAAACTCTGCAATTAAGGCAACTACTCAGGCCATCCAGGGTAGAGCTGGGGGAGCGTTCGGAAAGAAAAAGAAAGAGGAAGTAGCGACAGTGGAGTCGGGAACTTAGTTCATGCCTCGGGCGCCATCTCATTATGACCAACCTCGTTCTTACCACCAAACATACCCACACACCCTATACGGCCTACCACAACATTACTATCCACCACCAGAACCCCGCTTCTCAGTCCATCATGCGCAAGCATATACCCAACCTCTCGCTCACGCACAATGGCGTGTGCCACCCCACAAAATACATACCCAACTCCACAAAATACCTACCCACCTCCAAGAGCCTATTAACAGCCCCCGAGGCTCGCCTTTCCAGCCAATCCAGTCTTGAGAAATGAGAAGGTACAGAAAAAGAAGACTTTTACTCCGCTGGGTGAATCCTACACTAGCTTATTCCTTAGGTTGCGTCAACTGGATATGTTGAGACCAATTGAAGCGAAACTGCCAAATCCTCCTCCGAAGAATTTAGATTATTCAGTCAGCTGTGAATACTGTTCCGGTGCACCTGGGAATGACACCAAAAAGTGTTGGAATTTGAAAAAAGCTATCCAAAAACTTATTGACTCCCATAGGATTGAGGTGCAGACGCCAGAGGTGCCCAATATTAACCAAAACCCGCTGCCGTCCCATCAAGAAACCAACATGATTGAGATTGTGGAAAGAAGGGTAGAGTCTAAAAGGCCTTCACAAATGGTAATGAATGATCAAATCCAGTGAATGTAAGCCAACTGAGGTTGCAAGCAGTGAGAAGCTAGTAACCGGGGCAAAAGAAAAAAGCAGCAAACCTGTCATAGTTTAGGGGAGCTTAGTATGCGCGGTCATGCCAAAGCAGGAATAGGCAAAAGTAACTGTACATGGTAGAGAACTTGTCATAGTTGTGGAAGGTGTTCGCATAGAGCCACTTATTTTAAAACCAGTGATCCAACCATTATTCGCCAACACCAAAGCCGTTTCTTGGAGATATGAGCAAGCAATAGTGATGTACAAGGGGAAAGAAGTTAGAGAGGAAGTGTGTGAGGCACGAGGTTTAACTCGGTCAGGAAGGTACTTTGCCCCAAAAGGGCAGAATTTCTAAAGATAACCTAGAACCAGTGAAGAAAGCTGTGTCACAAGAAGAGGCGGAAGAGTTCTTGAAGAAAAATGTAGGACTACTCCATCATAGAGTAGTTGAGAAAGACACCAGCTCATATTTCTTTGTTGTCCTTAAAAATCCACTCAAATGAACACTGCTGGGCGCTGATGAAAATTTTGAATGAAGCTCATGTACCAGACAAGGTAACAGTGAATCATTTGGAAAAGACTGCAAACAAGATATTTGAGGGACACCAGGTCACATTCTGTGACGATGAATTGCCTATGGAGGGCACTGGGAACCAAAGCAGGAATAGGCAAAAGTAACAGTACATGGGGCAGCTAGAGAACTTGTCATAGTTGTGGAAGGTGTTTGCATAGAGCCAGTTATTGTAAACCAGTGATCCAACCATTATTCACCAACAGCAAAGCCGTTTCTTGGAGATATGAGCAAGCAATAGTGATGTACAAGGGGAAAGAAGTTAGAGAGGAAGTGTGTGAGGCACGAGGCTTAACTCGGTCAGGAAGGTACTTTGCCCCAGAAGAATTGAGGAGGGGCAGAATTTTAAAGATAACCTAGAACCAGTGAAGAAAGCTGTGTCACAAGAAGAGGCAGAAGAGTTCTTGAAGAAAATGAAATGCAGGACTACTCCATCATAGAGTAGTTGAGAAAGACACCAGCTCAGATTTCTTTGTTGTCCTTGAAAATCCACTCAAATGAACACTGCCGGGCGCTGATGAAAATTTTGAATGAAGCTCATGTCCCAGACAAGATAACGGTGAATCATTTGGAAAAGATTGCAAACAAGATATTCGAGGTAAACCAGGTCACATTATGTGACGATGAATTGCCTATGGAAGGCACTGGGCACAACCGAGCTCTTTATTTGACTGTGAAATGTGAAGATGCCGTGGTCACCCGAGTTTCGGTCGATAACGGGTCAAGTGCAAACATCTGTCCACTATCCACATTGACCAAGATGAAGGTGGAAAATGAAAGGGTACGCAAGAATAACGTCTGTGTTCAAGGCTTCGATGGCGGAGGCAAAAGAACCATAGAGGATATAGTGATGGAAGTGACCGTAGGGCCCGTTAAGTTCACCATGGAATTCCAAGTGTTAGATGTAGCAGTCTCCTATAACTTTTTGTTGGGCAGGCCCTGAATTCATGCAGCCAAAGCAGTGCCATCTACTCTGCATCAGATGGTTAAATTTGAATGGGACAGGCAAGAGATTGTGGTGCACGGTGAAGACAATCAATGTACTTCAGGTGACACAATCTTACCTTTTATTGAATCTGAGGACAACAAAGGGCCGTGGGTCTACCAGGTGTTTGATACCGTGTCAGTTCAGAAAATCCCAGAGGTAAGGTTGTCATAACCCCAAAGATAGCAACCACATCCGTCATGGTGGCTTGAGAAATGTTGAGAAGTGGTTTCATGCCCGGCAAGGGGTTGGGGGCTTCCCTGCAAGGCATTGTGCAACTCGTGTCCCTCCCCAAAAATCTGGACACATTCGGCCTAGGGTTCAAGCCCACAGTTGCAGACATAAGGCAAGCCAAGAAGCTAAGGCAGAAGGCTTGGGCTCTCCCAAAGCCCATCCCAAGGTTGTCCAAATCATTCATCAAATCCAGCACTAGCAATGGCCCGAGACCAAAAATTTCCGGCTCGATGATCGATGCGAACGAAGATCTCGATAAAGGATTGGAAATATGTTCAATGAGGTGAATATGGTTGAGGCAGGAGAAGGATCAAGCAGAGAGGATGTGCAGTTTGTGGGAGCATGTGCAAAAATTAATAACTGGGAAGCCACTCCTCTTCCCACTCGGAGGGATTCGTGGTAGTCGACTTTGATTTTCCATTCAGTCTAGTTTTGATTAACGTCAGAGTTGTCAATTCATTTGTTATTTCTGTCCGTTTGGATGTGTAAGCTCTGTTATTTTTGATTTTGATGAAATGCAATTTCCCTTTCAGCAATACTGATAGTTTCCATTTCTCTTTAATTTTCTTTCTTTTCTCTTTTGTAGAGTTATTTTTATGCTGGTTCCGGTGATCTGACATGCATAAGGACTCCTCAGCCCAGATTTCAAAACAGGTCTAATTCAGAAATAATAATTCAGGAGATAGAACATAAGGATGAACCAAGGTATGATGAGGAAGGGGCAGGGGACGAGATTAGTAAAGAGTTGACCCAATTTGAAGAGAAACCCAAACCGAACCTGAATGATACAGAGGCAGTCAATTTAGAAAGTCTGGATAATATCAGAGAAACAAAAATAAGTGTCCATCTGGAGCCACAATTTAGGGAAGAAATAATTGAACCGTCGCTCGAGTGCAAAGATGTCTCTGCATGGTCGTATAACGACATGCCCAGATTGAGCACTGACTTGGTAGTCCACAAGTTACCCATTGACCCAGCCTGCCCACCTATCAAACAAAATTTGAGAAATTTCAAAACTGATGTGAGTGTGAAAATTAAAGAGGAAGTGACCAAGCAGTTCGAGGCAAAAGTTATCCGAGTCACACGGTACTGCACTTGGTTAGCTAATGTTGTGCCTGTAAAACCAAGGTGTATGTTGATTACCGCAACCTCGATAAAGAAGGTCCAAAAGACAATTCCCCCTGCCAAACATCCACATATTGATTGACAATTGTGCGAAGCATGAGATTGGGTCATTCATGGATTGTTACGCAGGCTACCATCAGATCTTAATGGATGAAGAAGATGTGGAGAAAACAATGTTCATCACACCGTGGGGGACATACTGTTATAGAGTCAGGCCTTTTGGTTTGAAAAATTCCGAGGCAACATACATCAGGGCAATGATAACCATTTTCCATGATATGATGATTGAGGTCTATGTGGATGATGTGATAATCAAGCCCAGAAAGCAATCCGATCATGTCAAAGACCCGAGGAAATTCTTCCAAAGGCTCCGCAGGTATGACCTCAAACTCAACCCGGCAAAATGTGCATTTGGGGTCCCCTCGGGAAAGTTGTTAGGATGCTGCGATAATATGGATGGGAGATGTCAAGAGGCCCTTGATAAGCTAAAGAAATATTTGTCAAATCCACCAGTATTGGTTCCGCCAGAACCAGGAAGGCCTTTGATCTTATAGTTGACAGTCTTGGACAACTCATTTGGGTGCGTGTTGGGTCAGCACAATGTGACTGGAAGGAAGAGAAGTCCATATACCTCAACAAGAAATTTACAGCTTACGATGTTAAGTATACTTATCTTGAAAGGACATGCTCTCCCTTGACGTGGGTAGCCCAAAAGTTAATGCATTATTTGTCATCATATATAACTTATCTCATCTCACGACTGGACCCATTGAAATACATTTTCCAAAAGCCTATGCCAACAGGAAGGCTCGCGAAATGGTAAATCTTGCTCACTGAGTTTGACATTATCTACGTGACTAGGACTACCATGAAGGCACAAGCATTGGCAGACCATTTAGCGGAGAATCATATAAATGAAGAATATAAGACCTTGAACACATATTTCCCTGACGAGGAAGTGATACATATCAATGAAGCAGAACAAGAAGAGAAGTCGGGATGGAAACTGTTCTTCAATGGTGTTGTCAACATGAAAGGCGTTGGGATAGGAGCAGTGCTCATTTCTGAAGAGAGTAATCATTACCAGTCACAGGTCAGCTCCGCTTCTAATGCACCAACAACATGGCAGAATATGAGGCATGCATTTTGGGTTTGAGATTAGCAGCGGACATGGGTGTCCAGGAAGTCTTGGTCTTGGGAGACTCAGACCTTCTGGTACACCAGATTCAAGGAGAATGGGAAACTAGAGATTTAAAATTCATGCCATAGCGGCATTGCTTGCATGATCTCTGTTAGCGATTCCGGTTAATAGAGTTCAGGAACATACCTAAAATTCACAATGTTGTTGCCGATGCCCTGGCTACTTTAACATCAATGTTACATCATCCAAACAAGGGTTACGTTGACCCGATACATATCCAGATCCATGATCAACATGCTTATTGCAAAATGATGGAAGAAGAGCTTGACGACGATCCAAGGTTCCACGACATCAATGAATATATCAAGAGAGGTGTGTACCCGGTACAAGCCACGAGTGACCAGAATAGAACAATATGTCGTTTGTCCAGTGGGTTTTTCTTCAGTGGAGGAATATTATACAAAAGAACGCCAGATCTGAGTTTGCTAAGATATGTAGATGCTAAGCAGGCGACGACCATCATGAATGAGGTGCATGCTGGAGATTGCGGGCCACACATGAGCGGATATGTTTTGGAAAAGAAGATTCTCCGAGAAGGATGTTATTGGCTTACCATGGAGCGAGACTGTATTAGCTTTGTGCGCCAATGCCACCAGTGTCAGGTTTATGGAGGCCTAATTCACTCTCCGCCGTCGGAATTGCATACAATGTCTGCACCATGGCCTTTCGTTGCTTGGGGCATGGACGCAATCGGGCCCATTGAGCCAGTAGCTTCTAACGGACACAGATTTATCCTGGTTGCTATAAACTATTTCACCAAATGGGTTGAAGCCAAGACCTTCAAGGTAGTGACCAAAAAGGACGTGGTCAACTTTGTGCACATAACCCAAGACTCTCATCACTGACAATGGGGAAAATCTCAACATTCACTTAATGAGAGAGGTATGTCAGCAAGTCAAAATCACACATCGAAATTCTACCCCGTACCTCCCCAAGGCGAACGTAGCCGTTGAGGCGGCGATTAAGAACATAAAGAAGAAACTTTGTAAAATGGTGGAAGGGTCTAGGCAGTGGCATCAGAAGCTGCCTTTTGCATTGTTAGGCTATTGCACCACTGTCCGCGCTTTAGTGGGGGCCACTCTATACTTGTTGGTGTATGGCACCGAAGCAGTAATCCCAGCCGAAATTGAAGTCCCCTCTCTTCGAATTGTGGCCGAAGAAGGACTTGATGACGAAGAATGGGTCAAAGCTTGTTTGGGACAATTGAGTTTGATTGGCGAGAAAAGATTGGCAGTGGTCTGCCACAGCCAGTTATATCAACAAAGGATGGCCAAGGCATATAATAAGAGAGTACGCCCCTGAAGGTTCGAAGTAGGTCAACTGGTATTAAAGCGCATCCATCCCCACCAGGCCGAGGAAAAGGGCAAGTTTGCTCCAACTGGCAAGGACCATTCATCGTATCAAGAGTGTTGTCCAATGGAGCATTGTATCTGACAGACGTTGAAGGGAAATGTGTGGAAATGGCTATCAATTCGGACTCTGTCAAAAGATATATGTATGATTTTCTTTTAGATCATTGGCTATGCTCGACGCTTTTTTGTACTTGGCATATTTTGAAAATAAGGATGACGAAAGAATTTATTTATGTTATCTAACCACTCTATCCTTTGCTAACATCGTTGAGCTTTAGTTATTTTCTTTTCATACCCCTCTTTCGGAATCTGTAATAAAAGTCGGAAGTGCAAGTATGAGAAGGCGTGAGAAGGCAATAAAAGGAAAAAAAAATGAAAAGAATGAAAAGGAAAAGAAAAAGAAAAAGAGAAAAAAAAGAAAAAACAAGAAAATAAAAGAAAAAGAACAAAAAGAAAAGGAAAAGGAAAGAAAGAAAATAAAAAAATTGAAAAAAGAGTAAAAAAACAACGACAAAAACAAGGAATCGGTATGAACTACGTTTGACCTGATTCCTTTTAAAAGGATACGTAGGAAGCCTTAGGGTTCGGTCTCATCGAAATAAAAATTCAAAAGTTCCCAAGCAGGAAACTGGGGCAGAAGTGGTGGTTGTTGTAAAAATGTGATTCTGAAAGTTGTAATTCTGAACCCATTTAAATTTTTTTGAGCCGTAGATACCCTTTCCTTCTAACCTTATCCAAAAGCCACGTTTCGGTCCAAGGAAGACCTTCTGATCAGTCTTCTAAAGATGCCGAGCTGAGCAAGTAGAAGTGATTCGTGTCAGGGACATCACTCCGAGCCAGGGAGGAGATATAATAAAATGAGAAAGTCTTATTGGTGAAAACCCTCACGGGCACCATATGGCGATGAGAATTTGAGATAAATAAAGTGAGAGAGTCTTATCTGTGAGAACCTTCACAGGCAGCGTGAGGCGAAGGTAAACAAAAGCAAAACTCAGAAATGGGCTATTGGTGGATGAACACTATAGGGCAAGCCAAGCTAGGGTTTGGTTAAAAGAATTGGGTTAGAAGGGTCACAACAACAAAAAGCATGGCAACGGAAGGTCGGTCATAGAAATGGATTAAGTCGACTAGGCTGAAGTGCATGTCATGATCGTGGAAACCAGCGGTTCCTCTTCAGATAAGTCTTCTTTCTTGTCTTTTCAACATTCAGCAAATATGGAATTCTTCACCCTAAATACCATTTGGAGTATTTGCATTTCATTTTTCTTTCAAGTCTAAAATCTTTTTTAAGCGAACGAATGGAATTTCAAAGCCGATTATCAACTCCCAAAGGCGTAACAAAGATAACAAGTGCAGAACAATAAAATGAAGGATTCATAAAAACTGCAATTGATGGAAGATACAAGAGTCGGCAAAGTGAAGGAGTACCACACAGAAAAGAGCGTGAAAAGTAATACCACAAAGATTCTGGGGTCGGCCGAGCATCATACACCGATTGGGCTATCTCATATGGGATGTAAAGTTGGCACAACACGAAGAGGGGAAAGGTCGCAAGGTTTGACTAAGCATAATACATCAGTCGTTGGGAAAGACATATAGAATTCCATCAAAGGATCAAGAGTGCAACACAAGGTGGGGAGCAAAGTGATGGCATAAAGATCAAGAGTCAGTCAAGCATCACAAATGGACTGGGTAATCTCAAGAAAGGGTAAGGAGTTTTGGCGAAGGCTCGAAAATGTAACACCAAAATGAGAAACAAAACAAAGCCACAAGGATTAGAGGATCAGCCAAGCATAACATCCTAACTCGGCAATCGTCCAAGAGGGGCATAGGGCTTATAGCAAAAGAGGCAAAAGCACAACACAAAGTTGGGAGCGACATAAAGGCACGTAAAAGAATTCTGGTAAAGGGTCGGTAATCCAACACAAAGTAGGGAGTGACATAAAGGCACAAAAGCCGAAGGCCAACCAAACATCATAGATAGACTGGGTGATTTCAAGAAAGGGGGTAAGGATTTTGACAAAGGAATGGAAAGGTAATACAAAGATGAATAACAAAGCAAAGCCGCAAGGATTGGAGGGTTGACCGAAGCATGATACATAAACACTTCAATCATAGGGGAAGGACACAAAGAATTCCGGGTAGGGATTAGTAATGTAACACAATGATTATGGAGGCGGGGGGGCGGCGCAAAATAAAGCCTAAAGGTCTCGAGAGGTTAGCTGAGCAGTTCGGGCAACTCATTTTCAATTTGGCCAATGGAACACAATGGAACACGACAACGGGAGGCTGTTTTCAACAAGAATGCTGCGAGCCAACCACCACTTTTCAAACTGACAAGCTTTCTTTGATTGACACAGGGGAAAAAAATTCCGGAAGAGCCTACGGGAGGCCATCCACAGGAGAAGGCAGGCACACGGCATGTATGATCAAAATCTTAGCGCCCTCCTGGAAGTGGGACTCAGTTAAAACTCAAAAAGGACATAGTCCGTCATAAACACCCTCCCCAGCAAAGAGAACAAGGGAACAAACTTTTGAGAGTTAAAAGAAGCATGGAAGTTGAGATGGAACACAGTTTGGAACTCAGACAGGTACGGGTAACCTGGGAAAACACCAACACCTTCCCCAGTAAGAGTCGCAGAAACCCTCCTGGACAATAATCACTAGCAGAAACAATCAGAAGTTAGGATTAGCATTTAAGTTGGAACCTCCAGGACCCTCCTAAAAAATGGGACTTAGATTAGATATTTCCCCAACAAGAGTCAACAAGAGTCGTCAGGACCCTCCTGAAAAATGGGACTTAGATTAGATATTTCCCCAACAAGAGTCAACAAGAGTCGTCGAGATCTTCCTGAAAAATGGGACTTAGATCAGTTACTTCCCCAGCAAGAGTCAACAAGAAGTTGTCAGGACCCTCCAGAATAATGGGACGTAGCCCCCAGCAGGCACATTCTTGTCATTTAATTAAGAGTTGTCAGGACCTGCCTGGATAATAGGAAGCAGTTTTAATCACCAGTCACCAGCAGAGCCCCCATCAGATATAACTCATAACAAGACATAATGGAAAATAATACCTTCTGCAAAATATAACATAGTCTTAAAGTTGTCATCAGTTAAGAGCAGTCAGGGGCTCACTTGTATAACAAGGGAATATTTTTCAAAATATTAAGTTTTGGTAATCAGACGTCCACCAGTAGAACAAGGGAATATTTTTCAAAATTTTAAATTTCAAGTTTCAGGCGCCCACCTATCGAACAAAGGGAATATTTTTCAAGATTTTAAGTTTCAAAATTCAGGTTCCCACCTATAGAACAATGGAATATTTTCATGATTTTAAGTGCAAAAATCAGGCGCGCACCAGTAAAACAAGGGAATACTTTTCAAAATTCAAGTTTTGAAAATCAGGCGCCCACTTATAGAACAAGGAAATATTTTTCAAAATTTCAAAGCTTTGGTAATCAGGCGCCCACCTGTAAAACAAGGAAATATTTTTAAATTTTGTCAATCAGGCGCCCACCTATAAAATAAGGGAATATTTTTCAAAATTTAAAGTTTTAGCAATCAGGCACCCATCTGCAGAACAAGGGAAGATTTTCCAAAATTTTTAAGTTTTGGCAGCCAGTCGCCCACCTGTAGAACAAGGGAATACTTTTTAAAATTTCAGGCTTTGGCAATCAGGCACCCACCTGGAGAACAAGGGCATATTCTTCAGAAGTCAAGTCTTGATGATCAAGCGCCCACCTATAGAACATGGGAATATCTTTCAAATTTCAAGTTCTAGTAGTCAGGCGCCCACCTGTAGAACGAGGGAATGCTTTCAACGAAATACATGTCAAGTCCAAAAAATTCGGCATCAAACATGAAGGAAGAAAAGGCAAGCAGGCAACAAGGAGTTCACAGGAAGAAATACAAGGCAACAAACCAACAAGGGATCATTGCGAGATTGAAGACGTAGATAAGTTTTTCTTTGTAATCCGTAGCTTGTAGCTCAGTCTCATTTTCTTTTTATTTTCTACAAGGTGTAATAAGGAGGTCAGAAAGTAATAAAAGCAACATCAGCAGTGCAACCACAGCTTCTGGTAGTCCCAGCTACCAAACACTCCAGAACTACACTGACCTTATTCCTTTTTAGCCGAGGATATATAGGCAACCTTTGATGCAGGGTTCGATCAGACAATTTTCAAAACGCTTCTCATGGAACGCAAAGCAGGCAAAAATCTCTAAGTTGCTCACCTATCTTTGCCCGGAAACCCTTCGTGTCTCCGAGCAATGAGGGGTAGCTGTGCGCATGTGATTTTTGCCTCACTTGAAATGTTCCTATAAATTCGTTAAACTAGGATTTTTCTTTTATTATTTGAATTTTTGGGAATTAATTATGTGATTTTGTTTTTATTTACATTTTTTTTAATTTATTAGTTGAATTTTTAGGAATTAATTACACGTATTTATATTTTTCGTTTATTATTTGAATTTTTAGGGATTAATGTGTGATTTTGTGTTTATTTGAATTTTTCCTTATTAATTGTGTGATTTTGTATTTATTTGCATCTTTATTTTATCATTTTAATATTTAGAATTTAAGTGCACAAAGAGTGTGTTTGTTTGCATGTTGAGTGTATTTTAATACACAAAAAAAAAAAAATACAAAAAATAGCATTTTCTTTTATTAGCCCAATTTTAGATTTAAATCAGGTTTTTGCTATTTTAATGTTAATAAAATAATTTAGAAATTAAAAAAATACGAACAAAAAGGATTTGGATATTGTCTAGTTTTAAAAGGCTAGCTTGGGCTATTTTTACAAATTTAAACCAGCCCAAAACCCCCAACCTCACCCAAAACCATGCCTAGACCCGGTCCAATTCCACCCCCCATTAAAACGACACCGTTTTGGAGCATTCAATCTCAACCATCCATACCCATCAATCTAACGGCTCAGATTGAGCCTTACATTTTAGATAAAACTGTCTAAATACATGTACATTTCAAGAGACCAAAATTCACCCTCCTCGTACCATCTTCAGCCGGTGTAACACCGCCGCCAATCCACCGTAACACCACCGTATGCCGCTGACTGGAAATCGCTGCCGGCAGCACCGTAACTGCAATATTCTCCAAATTTACACCCCAGAATCCCCATTGTCACCTCTTCCAAACCCTCCTAAGATCGCTCTTCGAATCCCACCCCAACCCATTGAATATTTGTCTAAAGCCCTGTAGCTCCGCCGTCCACGGCGGCGCCTGGTGACCAACGGATCCCAAATTAACACCATGGGACCCCCTCACTCCCCGCTTTCCAACCCTACCATCACTCGCCTTCGAACATGACCCCAGTCCATCAAATATTCACCTGATGTAGGCAGCTCCGCCATGCACGGTGGTGGCTGACCTCCAATGGCTCCCAGGCCATCACCACCCACCCCTCAGGCCCTCATCTCCCCAAAAACATACCCAAGCCGTCTCAAACAGCCCCAGACCCCTCCAATCTTGAAACCAACCATGCCTTAGGTTTGAGATTGACCATTGGAAGGACGTTTGAGTGCCGCTTGGAGGCTCGAATTTATTTCCACTAAGTTTATTTGAAGAAAAATCGGTAAGTTTACCTTAATCTTAATTTGTTTTTCTATTTTTGTGTTTCTTGCCTGATTTAACAATTAAGTCTGACTTTATTTAGTTTAAAACTAAAAATGGCATCTTATTAGATTTCAATTATGCTATTCCTCTTCTGATGATTATGTGAATGATTTGTTGGCTTTATTTTTGTTGTGAAACTAGACACTAGGTTTTGGTTGTTCTCAGCACAATAGTTTCCATGATTTCTGCAATTTCGATGGTATTCTTGACCTCTGAATTTGTGTATTCGTTAGTTGTTCACATGCAACCAGAATCTGGTGACAAGCCCATGTTTGTCTTTAATTTCAAGAAATTTCTTGATTTCTGAGTTGATTGTCGTTTAATAGCTCACATGGTTAAGCTTGATTCTGAGTGTGAGTGTTCAATTGTATTAGCAACATGATAGTTGTAGTTTTTCATGTTCTTCTTTTTAATTTTAGTATTTGACTTGATTTTGATTCAATTGTGTTTTGATTTATGAGGATGGTTGACAATTGTTCTTGATTAATAATTCAATATCATTAGGGTTGGATATAGCTGTTAGCAGTGTTAGGTGTTAGTAATTAGATACAAGTTAGTAAAATAGTTTTTTTATCATCTAGGGGTAACGTAGATCCTTAATTTAGTTATGGTGATTTTTGGATAAAATAGGGATAATATAGAATACCAGTTTAGTTTTGGTAATTTTCAGAATAAAATAGGGGTAACATAGAGTTTTTAACCTGGATTTGGTAATTTAGGAATAAAATAAGGGTAGTATAGGTAGTCTATAAATGGAAGACAATGGTAGAAGCCTTTTGACCCTTCTAGAAGGGGTCTTTGATATAAAATCAGTAGTTTTATTGCAGTAACTTGGGAAACAAGTCAAAAAATGAGGGTCCAAATAGGTAAATCTGAAAATTGAAAGAGGGACCTTTAGTTAAAACAAAATAAAAGTGGTACCCTAGCCTTTGGCTATGAAAAGGGGATTCTAAATCATTCGGGGGGGGGGGGGGGAGGGGTTGGACACTCTGAAAAATTACTGAAAAATTTCCATACGGATAGTCGAATTAGATTTTTCCAATTCCTGCAATTATAGCAAAAGATCAAAAAGACATTAGTCTAGTGGGAGCAATTAGAAAATTTTCTCTCAAGTTAGGGCCTTTTTAGACTCTAAAATCAGCTAAAAGTAAGCAAATACTGTTCCATTAAAGGTCCAGTTGTTTCAGGGTCTATTTTTGATTTTGTTTGGGATTTGCCTCACTTACTTGGTTTTTATTTGTTCGTGGAGTTCCTGGGTCTGATTGCATTTTGTTTGGGGTTAATTCAAACTTGTTGGTTTGTTTGATGGGTCTTATTTGGTATTAAATCCTCTTAGTTTGTTTGATGTTGTGGTTGGACTCATAATGAAATCGAGTTGTGAATTTTGCCATTGTACTGCTGATTAATTCAGCTAGTTTCTGACTGACTCCTCTCCTTCATATTTCCTTCGTAACTCCAGGTATGCCCCAGCTTTCAAATGTATGAGGAATCAGAACTACGTTGTACCTGATCTGCTGCATGAATAACTAATTTCTCTTATCAATTTCTCTGTTCAGTTTTGTCATCCAGACTTGTAATTTGTTTGAGAACTAAGCAGCGTGACTTGTATAATAGGACTGTATATATTTTCCCTTGTGTTGTTACAATTTTGGTTCTAATAGGATTCATATGTGTAGGTTTGAATTGTCTTGCCATCTGGATGAGTAATTCGTCTGATGGCTTATCAGTAGAAGGTCTTTAGGTTAATTAGCAATGTCAAAATCATGATGTGAGTGCATTTAGAATTAGTCTTATAGAATTTATAAACTCAACATGTGATGATAGAATCATTTCATAATTTCAAAGCCTGAAACTACAGAATAATGCTTTAGTATGTTAATACAGAGCGATTCAAGTTTAATATTTCAGCATCTTCATTGTTAGTATTAGTTTGGCCCATGTTTTTCTCCTAAAATATATATAGCGGTTTGCTAGAAATAATTGTTTCTTTTATAGAGAATCCCCTTGTCGCCACACACGTTTGGACTCATCCATTATAAGGTCCAATGGCCTTAGGACTTAGTTGAAGTCCATTGTCTCATTGGGGTTACAGTTCGCCCAAGGATTCGACTGAAACCCCTCCCTTTGGGCTGGTTGGAGGCCCAAAGACTCAATAAGTGCCACTTTGGTTCAGATTTAGAAGTTGATACTGGAAGTTCATGACAAATGAATTAAGTCCCATGAGGGACACAAGAAATCCTAGTTTGCTATAGAACGGACTGTAAATAATAAATAGAATGAGGTGTCGCGCCAAATTGAATCCAAAATTGCGGCCCTCGCTAATGGTTTATGCTAAATGGCTTAGAAAATTCGGGATACACCGTTTAGCAAACTTCACGGTCTTCTCGCAAAGATAACAACACGATAGTTGCTTTTAGGCTCGTCTTTAATAATTTTATCTCCTTAAATGCGGGTGCACATTTATGTGACCCAAATCCAAATCCCAACAAAGTTAGAATGTGTCAAAAACCACGTGTGCATTTATGTGCGTGGTTCGCGGCATGTTTTAGCGACGTTGCAATTTTCTTTAAAAAATAATAATAAAAGCAATTAAAAGATTTAAAAATGCACATAGGTTCATAATTGTATAAATCAGATAGTCTAAGCCAAGTATAACAGTTGAGAAACCGTTCTAGAACCACAAAATTTGGGAATGCCTAACATCTTCTCCTGGGTTAATAGAATTCTATACTTGGATTTCTGGTTCACGGACTGTACAGAGTCATTTTTTCCTCGATTCGGGATTCTAAACGGTGACTTGGGACACCATAAATCTCCCAAGTGGCGACTCTGAAATTCCTTTATATAGTTGAATCCCGTTTCGATTGTATTTTAATTGGAAAAACTCCCTTATCTACACCCTTCGCCGGTTTGTAGTAGCCAAAAAGGAGGTGTGACAGGTAGAAACTCAAGATGCTGTGAACCCATCTAAGGAACACGTGATGGACATGCCCGAGCCGGTTGTGCCAAACCCCAATACACCCTTACCTAGGACACCTCCATCTTATCCTCAAAGAATTGCAAAGAAAAAAATCATAATCAATTTAAGAAGTTCATTGATATGATGAAGAGTTTGTCCATAATGTGCCTTTGGTGGAGGCACTTGAACAAATGCCGAGCAATGCAAAATTCATGAAGGACTTGGTTACAAAGAAGCGTTCTATGGATGGTGGAACTATAAAGATGACTCACCAAGTGAGTGCTATAGTGCATGCAATGAAATCGAAGCTTGAATAACCCGGAGCTTTTACTATCCCTAGTTCTATTGGAAGTGCGGACTTTGCTAAAGCTTTATGTGACTTGGGGGCTAGTATCAATTTGATGCCGTACTCAGTTTTCAAGACTTTGGGTACTGGGCAGATCGATCGATGAAGCAACCCTTGAGAATTATTGATGATGTGCTTGTCCGGGTGGATAAATTCATATTGCCGACCAACTTTGTCATTTTGGATTGGGAAGTAGACTATGAGGTTCTGATTATCTCAGGAAGACCTTTCCTTGCAACAGGGAAGGCATTGGTTGATGTTGAAGTGGGTGAACTCACTTTCTGAATGGGTGATGGAAAGGTCATCTTCCATGTTTGCAAATCCATGAAGCAACCAAATAGCACCGAGGTGTGCTCATTATTAGACCTTGTCACATCTATGATTATGGATGATACTAGTGCTATGATCAACATGGAGGATCCTCTTGAGGAAATGCTATTAAATATGGATGTCAATGATAATGCAAGCAGAGTGGAGTGCGTGAATGCCCTACATGGGATGGGCTCTTATTCTTATGAGCCGAGAAAATTGTCTTTGGATCCTAAAAACCGGAAAACTCTACCAACTAACCCATCAATTGAGGAGCCATCAGTGTTGGAGTTGAAACCACTTCCTCCACACCTCATGTATGAATTCTTGGGATCAAATTCTACTTTACCAATTATTCTTTCTTCTTGCTTTACTAACATGCAAGTTGAGGCCACTTTGGCGGTGCTTCAAAAGCGGAAAATGGAAATTGGATAGACACTAGCTGACGTTCGCAGAATAAGCCCTGTATTTTGCATGCATAAAGTTATCTTGGAGGATAATGCAAAGCCTTCCTTGGAGCATCAAAGAAGACTGAACGGGGCTATGCAAGAGGTGCTGAAGAAAGATGTGATCAATTGGTTAGATTCCGGGGTTGTGTATCCTATTTCTGTTAGCTTGTGGACTTCTCCGCTGCAATGCATAATGAAGAAAGGTTGTATGATCGTGGTACCCAATGACAACAACGAACTTATTCCTACTTGGACGGTCATTGAATGGAGAGTTTGTATGGATTACTGGACCACCTATAAGACCCCAATTGGTATGTCACCATACCAGTTGGTGTTTGGGAAAGCATGTCATCTACCAGTAGAGTTGGAGCATAAGTCCATGTGGGCCTTGAGGAAGCTTAATCTTGAGTGGGATGTTGCGGCCAATCTTCGTGTTGAACAACTCAATGAACTTGACAAATTCCGGTTCCATGAATACTCTAGTTCGTCCTTGTATAAGGACAATATGAAGTACCTTCATGATAAATATGCTTGTGGGAAGGAGTTCAAAGTTGGTGATTTAGCTCTCTTGTTCAATTCCCGGTGACGTCTATTTTTGCGTATGCTTATATCAAAGTGGAGTGGTCCATCTGAAGTTGTGTTTGTGACCCTTTTGGTGCTATTGATCTTAAGAACAAAAATGGTAAAGTTTTCAGGGTTAAGGGACATTGAGTCAAGCATTATCTAGAAAAGATCGATGATAGACACATGCTGGTGCTTGTTCATATTAAGTGATATGGTAACATACGTCGTGCCGCGACGTTAAATCAGGCGCTTCTTTGGAGGAAACCCAAGTCTTTTTCTTCTTGTTCTCTTTGATTTTCTTTATAGTTTAAGTTTGATTTTTGGACTAATTGGTTGTGAGATGTTGTAGGGATTGAGTTGATGCAGTGAAAAAATAGTGGAGAAATTGTTCAGTCTCTAAAGTTTCCAGTGCGGTCGCATTACACTTTGTACGGTCTGCACTACTATGAGCTAATGAGAGAGCTCTCTGAAGTTTGCCACCGTGGCCACATTACATTTTGTGCGGACTGCGGTGGACCTTCGCGGCCATGGTCTATTTTATGCGGACCAGAGGTTGCCTTCTCAAGCTTCTTCTGAAAAAACCCAGCGCATGCCGTGTTCCATTTTGTGCGGCCGCGCTGGTAGGAAAAAATGGGTCCCACAGGTTTTTCTATTAATAGACCAGAAGGGGTTCATGTTACCCTTTTTGAAAGATTTACTCTCATAGACCAAAAAAGTTACTGTTCATCTTCTTCTTTGAATCTGATTCATGTTCAGAGTGATTACTTGCATTTCATATCCACACCTGGTAACATTTCAAAAATTTTTTTTGCTTAATTTTGTATTTTCACTTTTGTTTCATTCCCATTGACCCATTAGTTTTCTTCATTCCTGTATATCTTCAAATTTTAGGTTAGTCTAGTTTAATTGTTAAATTTTGTGTGTTTGGTGATTATAATTAACTGGGTAAACTGAGTAGGGACCCTAACTAGGTTCGAACTGAACTAAAATGCAAGACCCAAGAACCCTAACTTAATGCCTTGACTAAGCACCCTCCGAGGACCGGAATCGTTTTTGTGCGGTTTGCGGTGCTCTGACGAATCCGCGGTACCATTTTGTGCGGAGCACGGTGATGATGTTTTTGAAAGTTGACCTGTTGCCCAGTGCGGACGCACTATATTTTGTGCGGTCCATGCTGGCCCACTACGGTCGCGGTGCTGTTTGTGCGGGCCGCATTAGATAGATTCAGAGAGTGGTTTTCTAGACCTTGCCCCAGTGCAAACTATAGTTGCTTTTATGCGGTCCGTGGTGGCCCTAGTGCGGCCAAACTCCTTTTTATGCGATCATCATTGCACTGTGTCACCAATTTTGTCTTTAATTTTTGGCTTCTACAGTACAATGCATTATACACATCTGCTTCACTATCTCTGTTGTTACTAACAAAGTTAGATGTTTTGTGCTTGCAGATAATGGTTAAACAACAAGGGGGAAAAGGATAAAAACAACCCGGAAGAGGTAAATCCTCCCAAGGTGGAAAGAGAAAGATGATCAAGCTCACTCCCCAAGTTTGGGAGAGCATAAAAAGAACAAGGAAGTTGATAAAAGCTGCTAACAGATCAGTTGAAAAATCAGGGAGTGAGTACGAGCCGTATTAGGAGGTTTCCTCAGATTTTATTCCTGCATAGATTCCTGATTGGCCTGGATGAATGAGATTGACTAATGATACTCCACCTCCATCACCCCCTGCCCAAGCAGCAGATTATGTCCCCACTGAGTCGTTTGAGGGCTCAGTAGCGGGCGGAAGTGAGTACTCCATCTCTCCACAACTTCATTATCCGGGGAGAGTGCAGACGGAGGTACAAGGAGATAAGGAGGTACATGAGGACAGTTAGCCTCAGGTTGGGGGTATTGCCCGGACTAGAGATCCTGCAGTTTGGGAGAATAGATTCATCAACTAGGTGGCGTTCCACAAGTTTTAAGAATGGTGATCGGTAAGAAAGTTGATTCTTGAGAGGAGCAAAGTTGATTCTTGAGAGGAGCTTCATTGACAGAGACCTTCTACCTATAAACCGTAATATGCATAGACAGTTCCGGACTCGAGTGGGGTGGGAGCACTTATTGGATGATTTTGTGAATGCCAACAACATATTGTCAAGGATTCTTATAGCAATGTAGCCCACATCTTGAAGGGAACCAAAGTGACCAAAGTTCGAAAAAAGAAAGTGGTGCTTACTGGGAAGGCGCTCAATGAATACCTAGGTTTCATGAAAATGTTGAGTCCCTTTACAATGAAAAGTTGGCTATGGTCGAGGAGGTTTGTCCTTGGTTAGCTTTATACCTAGCAATCCCGGGTACTGTTCCAGATTGGTTGACAGCCGGGGCCAAATACTTCGGAGGACCCTTAACTTTAAGGCTAGGGGTTGGTTGACTTTTGTGTGCAGCCGGCTTGTTCCCACTACACATGATCAGACTCTTCCGCTTGCTCGGGCTGTTCTAGTTGCATCTACTATGGCAAAATACCCCATCAACGTAGGGAATGTAATGTCAGGCGCCATTTATTCAGTGGGGGTCGAGCATGACCGGAACTACCCTTTTCCCAACACCCTTACTATGTATTTCCAAGACTTGGAGGTGGAGAAGAGATCTTTTGACATCAAGGTCAAAGATGTGGCTCCGTTTTCATGGTATAGTTTGAAGGGGACAGACAACCCCAAGGACAAGAACTACAAGATGCCTACTTTTGCACTAACTGGCCAATCTGAAGAGCCGGTTGTGCTAGAGCCCTCCACTGAGGCTGCCTTGACTACTGTTGAGTTGCCTCCCGAACCTTCCACTACAGCTGACTTGCCTCCTAGTCTTTCTACTTCAGCTAGCCCTAGGATTCCATCTTCCTGGACCCATCGTATTACCGCCCACTAGCTGAGCCAAACACTTCATAGCTTGAACAACTAGACGACGATTGCTTCATCCAAGTTGTCCTCCTTGACTTCTACCATTGCAGCTCAGTCGGCACCACAACCAGCACATATTCCACAGTCTATAGAGGATGCACTTAAGGAAATTATTGCCAACCACGAGAAGATCCTCATTACTAAGAGTGCCTTGGCTACAAAAATAGATTCACATGGCAAGGCTCTGAAGGAGCTTGCCAAGGAGCACAAGAAGCTATGCAAGACACGGGCCTCCAAGGAGTCCGTAAAGGAGTTGAGAGCGGATGTGGATAAACTGAAGGCAGACCAGGTGCCTTTAGACTTGATATTTGAGGACCTAACTCTAGAAGTAATGCCAGCAGCAGAGCCACAACAGGAGAAGTCACAAAGGCCTCCAAGAAGAGGAGGATGATCCCGAGTGCAAATGATGCCATCATCCAGTTGGTGGACCACTGGAGGCTTCCTCCAGTCAGCCACATGATGTACTTGAGTCACAACCTGTCCAAGCCAGGCCCCAGATCCAGCAGCTGAGCAGCAGGAAAACGGGAACCATTTTGAGGTTCCCGCACATATAGAGGACCCAGGGACCACTGATGATCCTATGCGGACAGACACGGCTTATGGAGTCTTCATATCCTTTCCTTATACTTTTTGGTGCTTATTTGTTTAGTTGGCATTGAGGATAATACCAGCTTTTATTTGAGAGGATGTGCGCTACATTTTATCCTTGGATGATTGTATATATATACTAGTTTAGTTTATGCGTTTTTGATTTTTACTTTGTCTGCATATAACTTTACATTTAGTTACTCTTAGTGCATTTTTATCTTTCCTTTGGTCTATATGTAAAGTTACATTATTTTATATGTTCATCCCCCATTGTATATTCAAATCCCTATTGTACATATTCATTCTACTTTCTATTTTCGTAACATGTTTTCCTTTTTAGCTTCATAGATAGGCTCATAGCTTGTTGTTTCGTTTTGGGAGCTTTCAATAAGCTTTTGGTTTTCTTAATGCCACGGTTCTTTCTAAAGGTGGAGTATTGTGTGAACCGAGTGGCTCTTCTCAATGATGGATGGCGTGACAACCTTCTTAAGGGTTTGAGTCCGCTTTTTTTTGTTTTTGGTAATTTGTAGTTAAGGGTACCTCAAGCAAAACTTCACTTGGGCCTAGCACATCTGCCTTTGATCCCATGGTCAAAGACAAAATGTTGTGTTTAGGATGGTGAAAGTCGTGATCTTGAGACTCTTGTGTTGATCAACAATCATCATGTGGTCTTGCGGGACCATTGTGTGCTCAAATCGTGTCTAAGGTTTTTGTGGGTCCGCGAATCTATGTATTTAGCAATCCTTTAGCTTGTGTGGTGAGAAATCAAATTGTGAGTCCAAGTCCCGAGCCAATGGTCTAGAACTTGCCCTGAATGTCTGTTGAGACGAAATCTTAAGTGAAATATAACTTGATAGGTGATTATAGGCTCTACTTGATCCAAATGATAGTTGAATAATTGCATAGCCTACCAATGATATAATCCCTGGTTAACCTTTTTGAGCCTTAAATCTTTTTCTTTCAAGAACCAATGCTATAAGCCTACACTTGTTCTAAAATATACCCTCTCTTTGCACCTGATCTTTCCTTGAGCAATGGCAAAAGTCTAAGTTTAGGGGGAGAGACGAGAAAGGGAACAAAGTGGTAAAAGGTACAAAAGTGAAGAAAAGGAAGGCAATGAAAAAGAAAGAAAAGAAAAAGACAAAAAGAAAGCCCAAAGTGAAATAGAATAAAAGGGGATTCAAGAAAAGCAAAAGAGAAAAAGGTGTGGAAAAAGTTAAGAAGGAGATACGTTTTGAAATGCATAAGAAAAAGGTGACATTCTGTTTATCGAACCCCTTAAAAAAAGCGAGATACTCAAAGAGATGAGAATTGTGCCAAATGAATCAAAAGAAGTGCTTAAAGGAAGATGGAACTCATTTAGATCAAAACATTTCCTACCCTGAAACAAAAGCCTTCACATTGACTCCACAAAAGCTCTATATGATCTTGAGTTGAATGACATTTGCATTAGTGGATACTTACATGAGGGGCAAGCATATAGTACTTAGAGCTGGACTTGTGACCTTTCCTTGAGAGAGACGAGTGAATTCACATTAACCTTGATTTGTATGCTAATACTTTAAAAAGCTGAGGTTTGCTTAGGGAGTTGAGGATGTGTGAGTTTGGATTCCACAATGGCCAAAGAAATTGAGAGATTTCTTTGATGTAATGAGTCTACTCTTGATGCTCTTGTGTCACACTTGATCCATAGTTTTTCAAAGTTTAAAGGTTTTTAATGATTCATTCGTATTGTGGGCAATTGTTAGTTCCAATTGATGCTTGTGAGGTTACTTTAGGATAGTTGACAATACTTGGATTTCCCTTAAGGGGTGGGTCTTATTTTGTTTGCTTGAGGACAAGCAAAAACTTAAGTTTGGGGGAGTTGATAACTAGGGGTTTTAACGTGTTTCATGCTCATTATTGCTTATGCTTTGATTATAAATTGTTACAAAATAGTCCCAAAAAACTCATATGTTGTGCTTGATTGCAGGTTTTATTGACAAAGTGATGAAATGTCAAAGATCGACTCAAAAGGAGTGAAACCTGCTCAAGTATAAAAGAGAAGGCAAACTGAGGGCAAACAGACCTAGTGCGGCCACATTCAACTTTGAGCGGTCCACACTAGGTGATTCAGAGAGTTGGTAAAATTGGATTCAAGGCAGTGCAGCTGTATTCATTGCACGATATGCACCGAAGGTTCCACGGTCGCGCTACCATTTTGTGCAGTCCATAGAAGAGATATTTAGAGAGGTGAAAATTGCCATGGTTCAAGCTGGACGATGCACGATCATATTTGTGCGGACCGGATTAGAGACCTTTACGGCTGCGGTTCATTTTACGCGGTCCGTGGAGCCCAAGTTCAGAAAGCCAAGATTTGAAATCCAAGAGCCTAGTGCAACCGTGGTCCATTGATGCGGCCCGCACTGACCCTGCAGGGGTTATTTTGTCTAGTTTTTCAAACTTAGTATAAATAGAACATTTTAACATTTTTAGGTCATCTGTTAACTCCAGAACATAGCTACGCTCGTGAGACATCATTTTGTAGCTATTTTGGGCATCTTAGCTTAACTTTCACAATAGATTCTCTATATTTTCTTTAGTTTTTAATTAATATATTTTTTTCTTCATCTATTTTTCCATTTTCTTATTCAAGCATGAGTAACTAAACCCATTAGCTAGGGTTATGGCTCAACCCTAGTGTGAATAATTTATGGGTGTTGCAATTTAAGGCTAGATTGACTATGGGTGTTTGTTATTTGGGTTAATTTTATGGTTTAATTTATGAATTGGTGGTTGCAAACATAGGTTTGTGCTTAGCTGACTTAGTTCTTCTTGAGAAAGTGAGCCTAAGTCTCCAAATGACCCAACAAGGAATTGGGATGGACTCAAGAGAATTTATAGTCCTATATTAAAGGGTTAAACCTCGAGAGAGTAATTACTCGACTTGAACCCTAGTTGCTTGAGAAAATTAGCCTACCTATTTGGTCTTGAGAAAGTCAATTTGGAAAAATCACTCTCTATTGAGAGGTGTTAGAGTGGGTAAAATCATGCAACGGTTATAGCATAATTCCCCAATCATGTCAAGTGTGCCTTAGGATTAATTACCCGTCAATTAGCCGCCTAAGTGAAGTCACTACCCTAGTGCCTTTTAAACTATTAGATATAGCTCTTAGCAATTTTCACCTAGCATAATTAGTTATAACTGGTAGTTGATAATCTTAGATTGTTAAAGAAAATCTAAAAAATGATGAGAAGATCAATTAGATACTTAACTCCAATCTAGATCTCTATGGATTCGATCCTGACCCAAAATCGGGTAAAAGTTATTACGACCCTCTCTTGCGATTCTTTAACAGTGCAAGAGTTGGACCACGATCAACAGCCCATTTGTCGGAGGCTGGTGGTAGTTCCATTCGTTTCTTTTGAAAGCGAGATAGGAACTCTTGTAGCATCTCATTCTCCCTTTTATTGATTTTGAAGACGTCGAATTTCCTTATAGCTACTTTGATAGAACAAGCATGTGCCTTTATGAAAGAATCTTCCAGCATGGTGAATGACTATATCTAGTTTGCGGCTAGGTTGTGATACCACATCATTTCCCCTTTTGATAGCCTCTCTCCGAACTTTTTCAGTAGGACAGATTTGATCTCGTCATCCTTTAGGTCTTTGCCCTTCACTACATTGGTGTAAATAGTGATATGCTTATTAGGATCCGAGGTTCCATCGTATTCTGGAAGGTCGAGCATCCTGAACTTCATTGGAATGGGTTTTGGGCCGCTTTCTATGGGAACGACTTTTGTAAAAACTTCTTCGAGTCTACACCTTTGAAGATCGAAAGTGCCCCCGGAATTTGATCGACCCTAGAATTGTAGGTCTCTACTTTCTTATCGTTGGCTTCTATCTTCTTCTCTCCCGACTTGATCCTCTTTGTGATATCCTCGAGCATCTTTATGGTTGCGGGATCGGTCACCGATAGATTGTTGCTTGATCTTTCTGATACCTGTTCGGCTCGGGGAGCCGTTTTTGGTGCTATTGTGTTGGGAGTTTTTTGCTGGCCTTGCAGCCGAGCAATCACTAGCTGTTGTGCTTGTAACATCTCAAAGATGACGTGAAGGCTAACCGTTTTTTCTTCTTTAATCGGGGGTTTTTAGCTTCTTTTTCATCTCCTTGGTGTATGCTCCTGTTGGTGTGGTAGCCTATTTTGACGTGTTGAGCGTTGTGAAAGACCACGTCCATGGAAATTGGTTCTGGTGCATCCTCAGGGTTTCATGGCGGTACACCAACACCTGGAACATCCACACTGATTTCTCTATGGTCCTCAAGATATTTTTTTTCAAGTGCATTTACCGAGTTAGATGTTTTTACCTGAAATCAAAGATCTTAGACAAGAAAAAGTGTGAAAGGTAACTTGCGTTATGTAGTAAACCAGCAAGAAAAATAATCACTATTATTTTTAGCACGACGGTGGGCGCCAAACTGTTTACCTCTAAAATGGTAATTACAATTAGATTTGATTTTCTGGTTCTAAAAATATGTGATCTATTTTTATGCTAGTTATTAGGCTATAGATGCTAAGTGAGAGACTAAAAAATAAGATAATAGCTTGAAAATGGAGAAATAGCCAAATCGAATGGCAGAAAATCGGGGGCCTAGAGCTTTCGTATTTGGGGCCGTGAGGTCAAATTGGATGCCTTACTAAAGGCAGTCGATGGAGGATTAACAGTTATAATATATTTGATGACGACTCTTTGACCAATAATGAGAAATAAATGGAGAATAATAAATAGAATACTAGGAATATAAGTAATAAATATAAGTAGTGAAATCAAGGGAATATGTTAGGTTAGAGATCAAATAGAATATTCTTTTATATTCAATATTGTATATCAAATGTCCTACAAAATGACAAGGATCCCATTTATATCTGCGGAGGAATTCTAACATAGTACAAACGCATTTATTACAAATATACATGGTTGGTACAACTATTTAATGCCGCGGTACGGTCTTGAACTAGCAAAATAGACTTGGTCAGCTTTTGGTCACATGCCTTGGGACTTCCCACTTTTTTACCATAACCATCGATCTGCACTGTCCTGAGGTCGGACGTCGATAACCCCTCGGGTATGAATCTCGACCATAGCCTCGAGCCTTCAAAAATGTGTTTATGAAGCTTCGTAATGGCCGAAAATTCGACCCTCTGATTTTACCGTATACAAGATTTTTTTTCACTAGAATTATAGTGTTTTTGTAACCCTTATTAAAAGATAATAAATTAATTATGACGACCCAAAGGGGGTCATCACTTATTTTCTCACCATTCGATACTTTTGAGGTCTTGAAAACCCTATTTAGGGTTGCCTCAATTTGCGTGCGCAGTCCGGGCGCGTAGCCGAAAAGCTCAAATATGAATTCTTTGAGAAAAATGCTAAATTTTGATATTAAATTGAATAAATTTGGATTTGATCAATATTTTGAGTAAATGTACCCGGACCTGTGATTTGATGGTCCCGGAGGGTCCGTAGGAAAATATAGGACTTGAGCGTATGCTCGGAATCGAATTCTGAGGTCCCATGTCCGAGAAATGAATTTTTGTGTGGAATATTTTTCCGCAGGAAGTTTTGTCCTTGAAAAATTGTTTGTGAGTCGATTTTACTTAATTCCTTCAATCATTTATATCATTTGACATGTTTTCCACTTAAATTCAATGATTTTCATGGGTAAAATTGGGGGTTTTGGGTAGAACCTAGGTTTTTTGAAAATTGGGGATTTGGACCTCAATTTGAGGTCTGATTTCAAAATGAATTACATATTTGAGTTTGTGGGTGAATGGGTAACCGGATTTTGGATCGAACTTTGAGTTTTGACCACGTGGGCCCAGGGGCATTTTTGGACTTTGTGGGTAAAACTTTGAGAAATTCATTTTTATATCTTCAAATTGATTTATTTAGCAGTAGTTGATGTATTTACGTAATTTGTGACCAGATTCGAGCGATTTTTTGTGGAATCAAGAGGTAAAGCTATAGTTGAGGCTTGAGTTGAGTTCAAGGCATCGAGGTAAGTGTTTAGTTTAACCCTATCTTGAGGGAATATGAGTTGAGTCTTGTTTGTTACTTGCTAATTGTTGAGTACGATGTATAGCCATAGTGACGAGTATCTATACATTAGTGACTAGTATGACCGTGAGTCCTTATTTGATAATAGTTTGATTTTGTTATACCTTCCATGCTTACTTGATGACTTCTATATGTTGTAAAGAGCTTGTGAAAGGAATTGTGATCCTTAAACTTCGTGGAGCGTTGGCTCGAGTTGAAATACAAATTGTGAGGGTATATGAGATAAGTAAATCTTGGAGCATTGGCTCGAGTGATAATGTGAACTATGAGATGAAAGTGTAAGTAAGAGAAAGAGTTAATGATATTTCCCCTTGCCGAGGCGTTGTTGATTATTGGATATTTTCCCTTGCCGGGACATTGAGATTATTGATGTTGTACCCTTGCCGGGATTTTAAATTTCTTATTTGTATTCCCTTGACGGGACTTTCATTGTTAATACTTGGTGAGGATGAGAGTAAAAGCACGAAGGGTGATGCTGTGCACCTATTGCTGTCACACCTCCTTTTTACACGGCTACCCCGAAGGATGACACGTATAATGGAGTTTTTCCAATTAAAGTGACATTATTCGAAACGGGATTATTTATTTATTAAGAGTAGCCACTTGGGATAAGTTTGGATTTTGGTGTCCCAAGTCACCGATTTATTTAAAATCCCAAATCGAGGAAATATTTTGATTACCCAATTGGAGTCTGCGAACCAGAAATTCTTGAGTAAGGAATTTTGTTGACCCGAGGGAAGGTGTTAGGTACCCTCGGATCCTGTGGTTTTAGCACGGTCGCTTAAACTTATAATAAGTGGCTAAAAATCTGATTTTTTATACATGTTCAGACCTATGATTCAATTTTAAATTATTAACCGCTTTAATAGATTTTAGGAGATTTGCAATGTTATTAAAATACATCTTGAATCACATCACATAAATACACAAGCAATTTTAGACATATTTTAGTTCCATTGAGATTTAGATTTGGGTCACATAAATGCGCACCCGTATTTAGTAAAGTGAATTATTTAAGAACCCGCTTAAAATGAATATGCGTTTAATTTGTGAAAGCCTCGAAAATTTGCTAAGTGGCATTTTTAAGTTTATTATAAGGAATTTCATTATTATAACTGAAGAATAAAAGCGGCGACTCCTCAAACCTAGGCCTAATGAGCCCAGGAGTTTATTGTCACCTTAGGAGGATCAAATCTGTTTTCCCTTGTGTTTAGTCAGCATAATTGATACAGGAGCCCAATGTAAGGATCATGGACTTAATATCAGGCCACCAACTCATGTTGGCTTCAATCAATACTAGTTTTAACGTGTAGGCCTGTTAAGCCTACATTTATTTTGGCTATGCCAGGTGTTCATGTAAAGGGGACTAAAGAATCCCCTCCGCTAAGACACTTGCCAAAACTTGAAGATTTGAAATAAAACTAGCAAATCGATAGTAAGCAGAAAAACACGCACGTTGAACCTCAAACTTCAGCTAGATCGAGGCTGTACGTGAAAGGACCAAATAATTTGACACAATGGCCCCCCATATAATCACCTTCAGGAGATGCAATGCACATTTAAAACCAACCCAATATCGAGTCTCTACAGGCCAAACATCAACTTATAAATTACAACAAACTAAATGTAACAACAGGACCCAGCCTAGGGATGCAATGGACTAACACACTAGTCCAAGTCCAGCACAATAATTGAAATTACATCCCTCCTATCATCAAACAGCAAAGGAACCGAGTTTACACCTCATACATTTTAACTTAAACAAGCATTATTGCTACATAATTATTACATGTTGTAAACCAACAATGATGAAATATAGGAAGCTTCAGATTTGAATAACTTGTGCTGCTTCAAGTTTTGCTCAACTGTGCAGTTCACATAAACTAGAGAAATACCTGGAAAATGCAAACGATGAAAAGGGGTGTGTGAGTAGTCAACAATTGCAGTGGAAATCAACAATGAGACAAGCCAAGGTGAACCCAGGCCTGGCAATTTAACACAGAAGGTTCAGCAAAGAAAACCAAAATCATAATGTCCAAACCAGAAGAGCAAACAGCTAATCGCAATGCACTTTAAACCCTCAATGAACCATAGATTATCCCTCAGCTTGAAAATACCAGTAATTAACAAAAACCAATGGAACAGTAGCTATTTTGGTCAATTGTGTATATATTTTAACTCTCGTTCCCCACCTCTTCAGTGATTTCCCATCTCTTTTTATAGCCAAATATCAAGGGCAACATTACTATTGTTTTTTTTTGCTGAAAGTCCTTCCTTCTATTTCAGGTTTTTATCTATTTGGCCCTTCATTTTTTGCCTTGTTGCCCAAGTTATTGCAGTAAATCTACTGGTTTTATCATAAGGACCCCTTCTAGAAGGGCCCAAACACTTCTACCATCATCTACCTTTCATGGACTACCCACATTTCCCTTATTTGTCCCTAATATTACCAAAGCTAAACTGAAAGTTCTATATTACCCTTATTCATCTAAAAATTATCGAAAAAAAAAATAAAGCAGGAAAATCCTGTATCACCCCTGAGCTACTTACTTAGTATTGACCTTCCTAATTAATTTCAATTTGATACTAAACAAAAGCACATGCTAAATAATCTTCAGTAGATAATTTCAAAAAATCCAAACCATCTCTAAGTGGACCCATACTAGTCCTCATATAATCATATGATGATTAAAAAACATGTCGAATCCTAGATTGAAACTAGGAACAAGTATGACAATGAATAGGCCCGGCTAAATTGACTTAACAAAACAAATATGCTTGCAACCAAATAACATTTTTCAATTTAAAGAAAATGAATCCAGATTTTAAAAGGAACACAGAATGATATCAAAAATGGACTTACAGATTCTTTTATTAACTTTGATGAATGAATTCGAGTCGAAAGGCCTCTAAAAGTGGCATGAATGCATCCAATGTCATTGTCAACCTCGGAAGTGCTTGGGGTTGCTTGAGAGGGCTTGGTGGGGGTGTGTATTAGGTGAGAAATACAGAACGATTTATTAGATGTGGTTCTGTAATGTTTGGTGGTGTTTTAATGGTGTTGGGTGGCAGTGGAGGGCGTTGGGTGGTAATGAGCGGTAGTCATCGTTGTGCATGGCGGTGTTACCAGCTTCAGGTGAATATTTTGAGCGTTGGGATTATGTTCGTGGGTGGATATTGGTATGGTGGGGGTGGGGGTGGTGAGAGGATCACTGGTGTTAGTTTGAGGATGTTTTGCGACCGGCCGCCGCCGTAGACGGCGTAGTCACCATGCTTGATTGAAAATTCGAGCATACTTGCGAGGATTTGAAGTGTGATTCATATGGGGATGGAAAGAGGAGGGTGGGATGCTTTATGGTGTAAATTTGGAGGGTCTTTGGGCTACGCCTGCGGCGGCGGCGATTTTCGGCAGGCGGCGGACAGTAGTTTTATGACGGCTTAGGGGTGGTGGTGATGTTCAGACTTGAACTGGAGGAGGAGGAGGAGTTGTGGTCTCTGATGTTATACGTACATGTTGGACACTTTAATTTTCTTTGGGGGGGGGGGGAACCGTTAGGGCCATGGATGGTTTTTAGTGGACGGTTGGGATGGCCTGCCCCAAAACTGTGTCGTTTTGGGGCGTAGTGTGTGCACTGGGTCAGGGACCCGTTGTTGGGCTGGGCATGGGAGTTTTTTACAGGGTACAAGTTATTTAGGCCACCCAGGTCAGGACCAATTGTGGCCAGCCTTGGTGGTTATGTATATATATATATATATATATATTTGTTTTTTCTTCTCTTATTTTGTTTTATTATTTAATTCCTAATTCTATTTTAAAAATTCCTAATTAACACAAACAAAAAATGCAACAAATTAAAATTAAACAGGAATGACTAAAATGCCTGAAATACTACTTGCATATTTTTTGAATTTTATATTTGTAAAAATAACCCTAATTAACAATTATTTTAGCAAAAACATGAAATTAAATCCTAAATAATTTCAAGCATGCATTAATGAAAACACACTGGCACACGCAATTAAATCCTAAAATTAAATTCTAAAACAAATATTAAGAGGAAAATCCTAAACCCGAGAGTCCTATAGGAGTTGACTTAACAGGGAAAAATCATATGCTCATAGCTGCCCCTTTTTGTGCAGAAACACGAAGAATTTTCGTGCAAAGATAAGTGAGCAGACATGGGCGATTTTCATCCGAATGAGTACTCCGTGTGAAGCATTTTGAAAAATTCCTGACCGAACTTTGCTTTAAAGGTTGCCTACATATCCTTGGTGATAAAGGAATCAGGTCAGTGTAGTTCTGGAAGTTTTGGTAGCTGGGACTGCCTAGGCCATGATTTCACTGTTGTTGCTGCTGCTACTGCTTTCCGACTCTTTATTACACAAAAGAAAAACAGAAACTATATTTGCTTGGCCTGTCAACTACGATATACAAGATTCCTATACATATATCTCTAAGATCTCGATCTTGAATCTTAGCTAATTTTGCTGTAAACCTTGATCTAAATTTTGATGCCCATTAGCTGCAACTGCTGGTTTATTATTCAGTTTTTGAAACAAAGTGGGACATGCGGAGTTTGTGACTTCATCCTAATTTTGAGCAATCCGCATTCTCTATCTGATTCATCTTTTTGAATTCTCTTCTTTTTGTTATTTTCTTCTTTTCCTTTATTCTGGACTGAGACTCATGCTTTCGGCCATCTTGTATCTTGTGCCTTAAGGTGAGACCTACTCGGACACCAACAAAAACAAACGAACAAAATTTTCTTCCCCAGTTTTCATTGGAAAGATTTTGCGAGTTATTTGCACACAAATCCAAGCTATTCTTTATTGAAAGCAAAAGAAATCGGGATTGTGCATCCCTTGGAAAGATCGCCAGGTTATGATGGGGAGGAGAAAAGGTCCTTGCTGGGGATAAGAGGAGGATCCGCGGATTATACCGGGATAGAAATGAAAAAGTCCCTGCTGGGGGTAAGGAAAGATCCACAAGTTATGCCGGTATAGGAAGAAAAGGTCCCTGCTGGGGACGGAAAGAGAGCCATGGGTTATGAAGAAACTTTTGGGTAATTCCAGAAGATCCATGGGTTATTCCGTGATAAAAGAGAATTCCTAAGTTATGCTAGGGAGATCCACGGGCTATGCTAGGATGGATGGAAAATTCCTGTGTTACGCCAGGGAGATCCATGGGTTATGCCGGGATTGAAAGAGAATTCCTAGGTTATGCCAAGGAGATCCACGGGTTATGCCGGGATGAATGAAAAATTCCTGGAGGATGAATGAAAAATTCCTGGGTTATGCCAGGGAAATCCATGGGTTTTGCTGGGATGAATGAAAAATCCTAGGTTATGCTAGGGAAATCCGCGGGTTATGCCGGGATGAATGAAAAATCCTAGATTATTGCTAGGGAAATACGCGGGTTATGCCGGGACGAATGAAAGTTCCTGGGTTACTCCAGGGGATCCATGGGTTATGCCGGGATGAATGAAAAATCCTAGGTTATGCCAAGGAGATCCGCGGGTTATGCCGGGATGAATCAAAATTCCTGGATTATGCCAGGGGGATCCACGGGTTATGCCGGGATGAAAGAAAAATCATAGGTTATGCTAGGAAATATGTGGGTTATGCCGAGATGAATGAAAAATCCTAGGTTATTGCTAGGAAAATCCGCGGGTTATGCCGTGATGAATGAAAGTTCCTGGGTTGCCAGGGGATCCACGGGTTATGCCGGGATGAATGAAAGTTCCTGGGTTATGCCAGGGGGGGGGTCTACCAGGAAGTGAGGACCAGAGAGATCCTTTTGACTATGCTGGGGGTAGAGGGGAAGGAACAACCCTTAGGTTATGCTAAGGATAGGAGAGTGTTAACTTTCAGATTACGCTGGGGAGTAGAAAGTGTAGGAAAGGAATCCTCAGGTTATGTGGGGGATGGGAAGAGGAATTTCCCGGGTTATGCCGGGGGGTGAAGGAAGGAGACTTCTTGGTCTATGCTGGAGGAGGTGGAATGCTATCCTTGGGTCATGCCTAAGAAATCCACAAGTTGCACAAGGGAAAACTAAGGATTGGAATCCCCTGCTATCATGCTTATTTACGAGTTTTCAGGAAAATCAAAAGAAAACTTCCCTTTTGTTATTGATACAACACCATCCTTTGTCCTTTCGCCAATCCTTTGGTTGTTTTTGCCCCATGTTCCTTCTGTTTTTCTAGATTTCACCTGCATCTATTTTAGTTTAGAAACAAATCAAACTGTTATTTGAACAGTGATTGGTTTCACGGCCTTGTCACGCTTGATTTCAGCTTCCTTTGTGTCCAAAGACAAACCCTTGACTTCTAATCCTTGCTCGTTGATTGGCCAGGGGGTTCTCATTTTGGGTTGGTTTTTGTTTCCCATGCCTTGGGTTATGAGTTTTGTCCTAACTTTAATTTTGGGATTGATTTTGGGACTTCAACATCCTATTTGGCTTAAAACCCTCCGACTTTGATTCACCTTCATGGACCTTTGATTTTGAATTTCCTTTCTTTTATTTCACTACTTTTGAGGCGTCAGCCATCATGATCAGCGGGGATTGGCTAAGCGCGCTTGCGATGCCGGGTATTCCTTTAGTTATTTTCCAGGAGAAACCCGTAAGACCAGCCCTGCTACCTTTCTTAAGGAATAGTCAAGACATCAAAGTAAAAGTGGAAGGGAATGAAACATGGAATTTAGAGAGGTATGTTCCTTTTGGAGGGAAGAGAGGGGACTTATCTGGAAATATGAGTCGGCTTTAAATGGCAACGACATGCTTCTTGGACTGAATACCCGCCCCAGATCCATTTCTGCTTTCTGGTTTGAGCTCTTTCAAGATCGAAGAAATTTATTCAGACTTGAGCAACAATATTTCCTCTTTTTGGCCGACGGCGCCCTTTTCGGGTTTTCGCCAATCGGCCTCTCTCATTTCTCTTATCCCGTCGCCCGATAACGCTCTTTGTGAGTTTTTGCTAAACGGACTTACTCATTTTGTTTTTCTCTGCTCGCCGTCTCCTTATGGTGCCCGGAGGTTTTCACTGATAAGACTCTCTCATTTTATTTCTCTAAAAAATTTGATTGGTGCCGAATCCCTGCAACGGTTTTTTTTCACATCCCCGGGGATCTATAACTTTAGAACCATTCGGACGAGTTCTGTCCCAGTTTTGATTTTCTTGGGTAAATAGGGTATTAGTTTTGATATGACTCAACCTCAGGAGAGGCTGCCTACGTATCCTTTCGGAATCAAGTCAGACGTAGTTCAGGTAATTTTCCTAAACTAATTTGTTTGTGTTCTTCTTTTATTTTCTCCATATTTTTTTGGTTGTTTTTGTACCTTTTTTTTCTTGAACCACTTTCCTTGCGCTGCTTTGTTCCTGCTGAAAACAAAGAACAATTTGTCAGTTGATAAAATTGTGGTCGGTTTGTGGCCTTATGTCTTGAGTAGCTTGGCTTTTGCTCGATCAACCTGAGTCGATCTTAAGAGACCTTTGTCCTACACCAACTCTGATTGTTTCACACCCAGTACCATTTGTATTTGAGGCTCAATCAACCCTGCCTTGATTAGAGATCTTGGATCAGGTGAACTTTTCTGATATCTTCAATGACTTTCTGCTTTTTGAGCAATTTGTCTGTCAGAGAGAATCACAAATTATCTTTGCTTGCGCCAAGCAGGTTGACAAGAGTCTTTTGGGGGGAGCCCTAGAATGAGTCCTCAAGGCATGCTGACAGTAACAGCTGAGTGCGCTGGCCAAATTTACTTTGCGCAATTGAAAAGTTGGTAGCAGATTTTGAAATCTTTTCTTGCTTGTTTTGACGAGGACAGACTCAGAGTGAAGGACTCAATGAGAGAAAGAAACAAATTTTGACAAGAAATTCCCCTTGTCGGAAGGACAGAAGGAAGAATTTTGTTTTAGTAACTAGCCTTAATGATCATGACATGCATTTTGGACTTAACGGCCTGATCTATCCAACTAATCTAATCTTCTCTTTCCCCATTGTTATGACCTTTGAAGTCAGACTTGTTCATTCTGATCCTTTTCGTCATCTTCATATCTCACTTCCTACTAGTGGTGCCCCGAGGGGTTTTCACCAACAAGTCTCTTTCATCTATTCATCTCTGCTTACCGTCACCTTACAGTGCCCGTAGGGGTTTCACTAGTAAGACTCTCTCATTTTTCTTTTTTTATTGCTTTTTCTTTTCTTTCCCCTTGTTTTTTTACGAGCATCCTGACAGTGTTCTATGTGGCGTGACAACCGTTGCTCATTGCCTGATTTTCTTGGCATTCTTGAAAGCATATAGGGAGGTCTTTATTTAGAAGGTTTTTATGATAGGGTTGAACAGAAGGGTCGGCATGAAGGCTCAAAGTTGACATAAGATGAAGGGTTATGGACTTACAATTCTTGGAATAGACTCTTTCAAAAGTGAAATAAAACCTTTGCCCTAGTTTCAACCATTGGGAATTTATTTCTCTTGAATTCTTATTTGGTTGGACCGAACCGTGAGACTGCTTACGTATCCTTTTTTTTTAAAGGAATCAGGTCTAACGTAGTTCAAATTTCTAACTTAACTAATTTTTTGATCTTTCTTTCTGTTTCTCATTTCTTTGTTTTTTTTTTAAAATTGCCCCAGTTTGTGCTCTTGGACATGAACCCTTTTTTTTCCTTTTGTCTCTTTTTTTCAATTTCTTTTTTTTCTTGACTCTAAACTCTATTCCAAATGAGGGTGGTCAAAGAAAATAACACAGGCTCAAAGGGGAGACAAAGGGTATAAAGTGTTTGGGTAGTAGAAAAAGGGCCTCCCAACCTCGATAATGCCAAACATAGTATCCTTTCACAATTACGACATTGATGAACATGCATGTCTTCTTGGTGTGTCATGGTCACAAGACACTTTTCATCCCTTCCTTTCCAACAAACTTCAATTTATTAAACATCCTCAAGCCCGATCTTCACAATAATTGAAGGTGAATTTTACTTGACCTCATCCTCAAAAGTGTTTCTCTTTTTTTAGTTATCCAATTTCAGATTAAATAAGTTTCTAAGATCTGGCACAAATTTTCGCATGCATGTCATGTTATTAGAACTAGCACTAAAAGAACTAAGAACACAAAAGGACAAACTGAATTTTATTGAATAAGTATGGAATGGTTTGACGACTAAACAAGCAACCTAAGATCCGAATTACAACCATAAAATCACCCGGATAATGAGAATAGCAATAAAACAGACATACATGACTCATACAAACAAACTAGAAGGATAGAAGGGTTTGACTCAATAAAGCAAATAAAATCTGGATCACAACCCTGAAATAACCCAGATAATAGAAAAAACATCAAAACAAGCTACCAAGATTCATTCCTAAGTGAGAAGGGAATGATTTTTCAATTGCTAAGCTTGACATTTAGCCACAAATTTGCTCATCGGAATCACCATGGCCTCCTCAAATTTCAGGCGTCAAGTTCTCGAGAGGATTCTCATACTCCATATCACCAGGCATCATCATCACAAAGTATGCGTCATCCTGTGCAGGTAAAGGATTCTGCGTGATATTCTGGGTGTCACTATGTTGAATCACAATCAGGTTTTCTTGGATCATCCTATCTATTTCTCTTTTCAAATCCCGACAACTTTTAACATCGTGCCCGGGGGCGTCAGAATGGTATTCACACCTTTTAGAACGGTTAAAGCTTCTTGCACGTGGGTCCAAATGGTTTGGAGGAATGGGTGCAATCATGTCATAATGCTTTAACTTCTCAAATAAACTTGAATAGGACTCTCCTATTGGTGTAAAACTATATTTCAACTTTTGTTCTCTTTTATACCCTTGGCTTGGATGTAGGTTATAAGGCACTTGAAAATTTTATGGAGGCTGGTGGAGATTTTGTGATCCTCGTGCTTGCCTTCTTGGGTGATTTGGTGGTTGGCCAACATGCTGAGGTGGATCAACAGAGTATGGTGGGTTCTGAGGTGGATAGAAATGCTCAGGGGAGTCATGGAAAACCTGATGAGGTTGGGCATATCGTCAAGATGTTTTCCTGGGATCGTTTCTCGACCCTGTTGTCATCATTATTTCTTCATCCTTCTCATTTATGTCACTAAAATTATCAGATTCAACCTGGACAGCCTAAGTTACGGCTTTAAGAACAGCTTGACTTAAAATTTTGCATGTCTTGAGACCATGCTCTACCATTTCTCCCATTTTGATTGCTTCCGAAAAGGATTTGCCAATTGCGGACATCATATTTTGGAAGTAATATGGCTCTTGCGCTTGAAGGAAGACTGTGATTAGGTCGTGATCATCCATGGGTGGCTTAACCCTAGCTGCTTGCTCCCTCCATCAAATGGCATATTCCCTGAAATGTTTGCTTGGTTTCTTCTTCAGGTTTGAAAGGGAATTGCGGTCTGGGCAATGTCAATGTTTTAAAGGAACTCTTTGACAAAGGCCTGTGCCATGTCATCCCAGACATACCAGTGAGAAGTGTCTTGATCCAAAAACCAATTGGATGCTACTCCCGTAAGGCTTTCCCCAAAATAAGCTATTAGCAATTCTTCATTTCTTCCCACATCTCTCAGCTGATTGCAATACCTTTTCAGGTGGGCTATGGGGTCTCCATATCCATCATACTTTTCAAATTTGGGAATCTTGAAACCAGGCGGCACGTGGACATAGGGGAACATAAGTAGATCATTGAAGGCAACACTCTTTTGACCCGCCAACCCTTGCATGTTTTTCAATTGTTGTTCTAAGCTTTTTACCCTTTGGGTTATTTCTTCCGGTACCATCTTTTTGGCGAGCTTCTCAATCTTTGCAGGGAGATCAAATAGGTACGAGTGGTATTCAGGAGAGTGGGATTGCTCTTGCTATGTAACAAATTATGATTCATGACAAGGTTCTCCTTGTCCATTGGCCATGCTTGACACATTTTGGTCATTTCTTGTTTTAGTATTCCATTTTCCTAAACCATAGTAGACTCTTGTCGTACCTTTTGACCCTCAGTCTCTTGAGCACTTATAACAACTTTGATATCAACTATCATTGTTCCTTGAATCTTGTGTTGTCTGTTTACCACAAACCGACCACCTCGACTTTCTTCACAATTCAAAATTAAAGACATGTAAGAATGGATTCAGTCAATCCTTATTATTATCAAAACATTTTTCTCTTCTTCTTCCTTGTTTTTTTTTCATTTTTTTATTTTCCTTTTCCATAGTTGATCGAACCTCATGTGGGTTGCCTACGTATCATGACGCCATATGAATAAGATGTTGCGTAGTTTGGGAAGATTAGGAATAGAGGAAATAATTTATGTTTTTTTGGATTTTCATTTTTCTTCAACATTTTTGCAAAAGAAGAAATATTTTTTTTGAATTTTGACTTTTTTTTGGAATTTCGAAAGAAAAACTTTTAAAGAAGAAAGAAAAATATTTTCTTTGCATTTATATATTTTAATTCTGAAGTTAAGAAAGAAGTAATTCTAAGGAAAAAGTAAGTATTTTTGAATCTTGAATTTTCAATTCAATTCTCGAAAGAAGAGGAACTTCTAAAGGAGAAAGAAAAATACTTTTGAATATTGGATTTTTTGAATTTTTGAAAGAAACTTCTAAATAAAAGGGGAGATATTTTTGAATCTTGAATTGTCTTATGAATTTTCAAAAGAAGAATGAAAATATTTTATTCTTTTTTTAGGATTTCGAGAAAAATTAGAAGAAAATATTTTTTGAATTTTTGAGGACGGTGTCTCAAAGAGAAACTTTTCTAAGAATAAATTCTTTTTTTTTGAATTTTTGAAAATTGGGATTCTTAAAAAAACTTTTCTAAAGAAATAAAGGAAAATATTTTTGGGATTTTTGGTTTTGGTTTTTTTTGAAATGGAGTAAATATAAAAACTCCTTTTTTTTTCTAATTTTTGAAGAAAATTCATTAGAAGAAGAAAGGATTTTTTTTTGATGTTTTTGATTTTGTTTTTTGTTTTATTTCTGAAAGAGAAGCTTCTAAAAAAATTCATTTGCTTTTTATTGGAATTTAGGAATATTTTGTTTAAATTTTCACTCGTTTCCTCTTTTATAAATAAGAAAGATATAATATATTTTTGGATTTTGAAAGTCGCCTCTTAATTTCAAAAGAGGGACTTTTAAGAAAATATCTTGAATTTAAAAAAAAATATATATATATTTATTTGTTCTTACTTATTTACAAAAGTACTTCTAAAACAAAAAAATTTATTATCTATATTTTTTTTAAAAAAATTCTAAGGAAAGGTTTCTGAAGAAAGAGCTAAAAGAAAATATTTATGGATTTTTGAAAATTGGGGTCAAAACCAATGAGGTTTGCCTACAAGGGGACATAAGAATCCCCTCCGCTAGGACACTTGCCAACACTTGCAGATTTAAAATGAAACTAGCAAATCGATAGTAAGCAGAAAAATACGCACGTTGAACCTCAAACTTCAGCTAGAGCGATGTTGTACGTGAAAGGGCCAAATCATTTGACACTATGTCCCCCCATATAAGCACCTTCAGGACATGAGTGCACCTTTAAACCCAACCCAATGTCGAGTCTCAACAGGCCAAACATCAACTTATAAATTACAACAAATTAAATCTAACAACAGGACCCAGCCTAGGGATGCAATGGGACTAACACACAAGTCCCAGTCCAGCACAATAATTAAAATTACATCCCTCCAATCATCAAACAGCAAAGGAACCGAGTTTACACCTCATGCATTTTAACTTAAACAACCATTATTGCTACATAATTATTACGTGATGTAAAACAACAGTGATGAAATAAAGGAAGCTTAAATTTGACTAGCTTGTATTGCTTCAAGTTTTGCTCAACTGTGCAGTTCACATAGACTAGAGGAATACCTGAAAAATGCAAATGATGAAAAGGGGTGTGTGAGTAGTCAGCGATTGCAACGGAAATCAACAATGAGACAAGCCAAGGTGAACGCAGGCCCGTCAATTTAACACAGAAGGTTCAGCAAAGAAAACCAAAACCGTAAAACCAGAAGAGCAAATAGCTAATCGCAATGCACTCTAAACCCTCAATGAGCCATAGATTATTCCTCAGCTTGAAAATACCAATAATTAACAAAAATCAATGGAACAGTAGCTATTTTGGTTAAATGTGTATATATTTTAACTCCTTTCCCCCCTCTTCAGTGATTTCCCATCTCTTTTTATAGCCAAATATCTAGGGCAACAGTACTACTATTTTTTTGCTGAAAGTCCTTCCTTCTATTTCAGGTTTTTATCTATTTGACCCTTTATTTTTTGCCTTGTTTCCCAAGTTATTGCAGTAAATCTACTGGTTTTACACAAAGGACCCCTTCTAGAAGGGTCCAAAACTTCTACCATCATCTACCTATTATGGACTACCCACATTGTCCTTATTTGTACCTAATATTGCCAAAGCTAAACTGAAAGTTCTATATTACCCTTATTTGTCTAAAAATTATCAAAAAAATAAAGCAAGAAAATCCTGTATCACCCCTGAGCTACTTATTTAGTATTGACCTTGCTAATTAATTTAAATTTGATACTAAACAAAAGCACATGCTAAATAATCTTCACCAGATAATTTCAAACTATCCAAACCATCTCTAAGTAGACTCAGACTAGTCCTCAGATAATCACATGATGACTAAAAAACACGCCGAATCTCATTAAAACTATGAACAAGTATGACAATGAATAGGACCGACTAAATTGACTTAACAAAATAAATATGCTCGCAACCTAATAATATATTTCAATTAAAGGAAAATGAATTCAGATTTTAAAAGGAACACAGAATGAAATAAAAAATGGACTAACGGATTCTTTTAATAATTTTACTGAACGAATTCGAGTCGAAAGGCCTCTAAGAGTGGCGTGAATGCAGCCAATGTCATTTTCAACCTCAGAGGTGCCTGGGGTTGCTTGAGAGGGCTTGGTGGGGGTGTGTACTAGGTGAGAGATACAAAACGATTTTTTAGATGTGGTTCTGTAATGGTTGGTGGTGCATTAATGGTTTCGGGTGGCAGTGAAGGGCGTTGGGTGGTAATGGGCGGCAGTCATCGCTGTGCATGGCGGTGCTGCTAGCTTCAGGTTAATATTTGGAGCGTTGGAATTATGTTCGAGGGTGGATATTGGTATGGTGAGGGAGGGGGTGGTGAGAGGAGTCACTGGTGTTAGTTTGAGGGTGTTTTGCCACCGGCTGCCGCGGTAGACGGCAGAGCCACCACGCTTGATTGAAAATTCGAGCATACTGGCGAGGATTTGAAGTGTGATTCATATAGGGATGGAAAGAGGAGGGTGTGTGCTTTTATGGTGTAAATTTGGAGGGTATTAGGGCTATGCCGCTGGCTGAGGCGATTTCCGCCCGGCGGCAGACGGTAGTTTTGTGATGGCTCATGAGTGGTGGTGATGTTCAGACTTGAACTGTACGGGGAGGAGGAGTTGTGGTCTCTGATGTTGTACGTACGTTTTGGACACTTTTATTTGCTTTTGGGGGAAGCGTTAGGGCCATTGGATGGTTTGTAATGGACGGTTAGGATGGCCTTCCCCAAAAAGGTGTCGTTTTGGGGCGTAGAGTGTGGACTGGGTCAGGGACCCCCTGTTGGGCTGGGCATGGGCGTTTTTATAGGGTACAAGTTATTTAGGCCACCCAGGTCTGGCCCAATTGTGGCTAGCCTTGGTGGCTATATATATATATATATATATATATATATATATATATATATATATTTTGTTTTCTTCTCTTTTTTTTTGTTTTGTTATTTAATTCCTAATTCTATGTTAAAAATTTCTTACTAACACAAACAAAAAATGCAACAAATTAAAATTAAACAAAAATGATTAAAGTGCCAGAAATACTACTTGCATATGTTTTGAATTTTATATTTGTAAAAATAACCCTAATTAACAAATATTTTAGCAAAAATATGAAATTAAATCCTAAATGATTCAAGCAAGCATTAATGAAAATACATTGGCACACGCAATTAAATCCTAAAATTAAATTCTAAAACAAATATTAAAAGGAAAATCCTAAACCCGAGAGTCCTATAGGAGTCGACTTAACAAGGCAAAAATCATATGCTCACAAATATTGTTTGTTATGATTTCTTATTGTTATCAGTTCAAGTGTATTTAATTGTCTTATTCCACTATGACTGTGATTCTTTGTGTTGACATCTCCCTTTATTGTGTTACTTATTATTGAGTCAAGGTATCCTTGTGCAATGTCATCTGGAATTTATGCCATAATTGTTACATGTTTATGTGACTTAATTGCTACTTGACATTCGATACATTAAATACTAAATTTTCTAATTGCTCCTTAAAGCCCGTAATTAGTTACCACTTTTCATTATTTGTTTCCTCAGGAATCATAATTATTGTGTACTTATTGTCTTATGAATTCGTATTAGGTGTTACGTTATTAGAGTAAATTTCAATTGGAACAACTGTTGAGATAATGAAATGGGAGCGGGTGGTATGCCTACCACGAAAACATTGAGAGATGGGATCGGGTTGCACACCTATAGCGAGATGTGTACAAACAATGAAGTCTGCTCTTATTTTCCTTATCTGTGTTGGAGATAATTTATTGATGCTCCTTATTATTTTCTTGAATTTCTGTACTATCTGTTATCTCCGAAGCATGTTCCCTTCCCATTTAAAATGGTTATTCTTGTTATTTTTCCGCTGTATATATATATATATATATATATATATATATATATATATATATATGTATATATATATATATATATATATATATATATATATATATATGTATATTACTGTACAGGTTTATGTGGTAGTCCGGTCTAGCCTCGTCACTATTTCGCCGGGATTAGGCTAGGAACTTACCAACACATGGGGTCGATTGTGCTGATACTAGACTCTACACTCTTTGGTGCAGGACCCCAGTGTTGTAGGATTCAGACCGCATTGAGATTGGTAGATCTTGTTCATTAGGCGACCCGAGGTAGCCCTGCAGGCGTTCGCAGGCCCTAGCGTCTCCTTTCGTCTACATTCCTATTTCTTTCATGTATTTCTGGAGACAGTGTTGAGTTTATTTCTTTCAAACCTTTATGTGTAGTATTCTTAGACCATCTGTGAAACTGTGACAGCAGTTCTGGGTAGTCGAAATTCAAATTGTAGTGTATTAGAAAATCAGGTTCAAAAATAATATTGTTATCTTCCGCTTAATTATTCAAAGTTCCGCTGTTTTCATGTTATTGACTTGTATTTATCAAAAGAGAAGCATGGTGTTAATGAAGTAAAAAACTAAGTATTGACTTGCCTAGCTCTCATTTGTAGACGCCATCATGACTCCCGATGGTGGGAATTCCGGGTCATGACATTAATCCTGAGATAACACCCGAGATAATTAATCTTGGAATAACTTATTTCCCAAATAACACTAACATTTCTCAATATGTACCTATTGAACACAATAATTTATGAGTAAAAAAAGAGTTAATACCCTAAAATCTCCTAAATTATTTTGTTTTTGTTAGTTTACTAATTAAACTATTTGGTGTCCCCAAAACCCCCTAAACTATATTGCCCTTCATATTAAAATGTCTCTTATTGCATTCTTAGAAGTGCGCCTAGTACACACTCTCATTTATCTAAAAAAAGTGTCATGTACCACTGCATGTGGCTATTTAACTTAGTCTAAAACCTGTGTAAACTATTTCTTTTTTAGTTAGCTACTTAAACTATCTGGTGCCCCAAAATTCCCATAAATTATATTCCCCTATACATTAAAACCCAATGTACCACTAGACAAAATCAAATTTCGCAAATAAAAAATTAGTTGTCCAGCAATTACATTTCTAATTCCAGACTATACAAAGAAGTTTCAAGAGTTTCAATCTTATGCACTACAAGGCGATGAGTTTAATGAGAAGATTAAAATTTGTATTCTTTTAACAATATATGTAAATATAAAAGAAAACTAAAACAACGGTAGCCCGGTGCAAATGACTGAAACAAGAAAGAAAATAAATTATTTTAGAGAAAATAAGAGAAGGAGAATTTTTTTTCAAAGTAACCTTACGGAGAATGGAAGAAAAAAGGTTAAAAATGATGAAGAAAGTGAAAAATAAAGAAAGAAAGGTGAAAATATAAGAATGAATAGTGAAAAAATAAGGAAGAAAGGTAGATATAACTGAAATAAGGAGAATATCTGTTTAAAAAATAAATTTGAAAGAGGGTTATATTACTCAATCATTATTTTCTGTCAGGTGAGCCGTTTTGATGGGTTTTTAAGTTGCCACACGCTTTGAAGCGAGTATTTACATAATATGAAGGGCAATGTAATTCAGAGAATTTTTGGGGACATCGAATAGTTTAAGTAGAAAACTAACAAAAATATAATAGTTTAAAGGGGTTTTAGGGAATGTTAGAAGATAATTTTTTATATTTGAAAAATAAAAATATAACATACTACCCTCAATTAATAGTTATTATTATAATATTATTACTGATTTTTTATTAAATTCATGCAACCATCTTTGATTAATAATAATGACTTTTGAATTCTTTTGTTCAAAATTATTGTTATCAATGCATATCAATTCTTATGGTTCTAACAACACTCAAATTGGCTAACGCGGAAGAAACTTAAGCATTATCCATCGATTCTGGAATCTCGAGAGTAATACATAGACCGGTGAATAGATATTATTATTATATTGGTATCGTATGCCGTTGTTGCCTGTTTTACTTTTGCATGCACTCTTGGCAAGTTGCTATTTTAAATTGTACACTATGGCATTATGAAAGAGCAAATGCCATCACAAATTTAAGGTATGTATTTCCAAATATTTGAATGCGTCTAAGCATACATAAATGTTGATTTGTGTACTTATATAATTCAATCAAACGAACAAAAGTATATTTGTTTAAGAATTCACTTTATGCTAAAAGCTTTCGAGAAATATTTTCCCATGCTTTCTAATAGCATTCATACCCCATTGCAATTTGTTCTTAGATTAATATGTTCAACTTCTAACATAAATTATGTGAATTTGATAGTAGGCTCTTTCCCGTGGTGAAATATTTTTATTTTTTGTTAGATTGGTTCTTGTTCTTGAAAGATCTAAGATAGTGGGCTTATTCTGATTCTTCAATTTCAATAAATTTGAGTTTTGATGTAACGATCCGACTGGTCGTTTTGTCTTTTCAGACCTTGTTTTCCTAAATAAAACTTTCCATACTTGCTTTGGCTAATTTACGACTTGGGGAGGCAGTTGGTTCGAGAATTTGAAGAGTTTTGAGGAAAATATATCAATTTGATTCTTCAGGATTCTCTTAAAAGAACAAGTTTGACTTTGGTCAATTTTTTGAGTCAGCGGACCTGAATTCGCGATTTGATACTTTTGAAAGATCCATGAAAAAATATGGGACTTGGGCGTGTGCCCGGAATTGGATTCCGAGGTCCCTAGCCCGAGAAATAAATTTTTATTAGAAATTGTTAATTTGAAGCCTTAAGGATTTAAAGAAACTAAATAATCATTGAATTCCTACGTATCGGGCTCGTATCTTGGTTTCAAAACCTGGTACAAGTGCGAAATATCATTTAAGACTTGCATGTAAAATTTGGTGTCAATCTGAGTTGTCTAGGGGCGTTTTGATTCGTTAGAGGAAAATTAAGAACGTGAAGTTCATAAGTTTGATTCATTTGGTTTTTTTGGGGTGTGGGGGGGGGGGGGGGAGGGGGGTTGATTCATAGATTTAGCATTGTTTTAGATGTTCTGAGGTTAGAGTAGGTCCGCCTCGTGACTTCATACTTGACAGTATATTCGGGCGAGGTACGGGAGCCCTGAGCGTCAATCAGACGAGGCTCGAGTGAAGTGGAAAATTTGGAGAAGTGCTGAAGATTTGCTGCTTTTGTCATAACCGCATCTGTGGTCCTTGGATCGTAGATTCGAGACTGTAGATACAGTCGTCCTAGCGCAGAAGTGTAGAAAATCATTCTATCCATGATATATGTGCTTTGGTTGTATTAGCATGATTTTCAGGTATAGGTTTTGATGAATGACAAACAACGAAGTCGATGAATGACAAACAATGAAGTCAAGTGTCAAACAACGTTATTATATGACAAACAATCAAGATTGAATGCCGAGAAGCATATTGATGAATGGATTGCATAGACAAGTCAAAGACGAGCTCAAAAGTTCAAGACCGAAGACCCAAGGCGTAGGTCGTTAGGTAGAACCAATGTAAGAGCAACGTTTAAGTTATCTCGTCTTTTGGCTGAACATAGGTCATCATAAATATGCATAAAATCATTTTATCAAATCATATTTATCATAAACATATTTCAAATACTTCAAACAAAATGATTTTAACGTTTTCATTTTAACCAAAATGGATTTTGAAGTAAGTTTTCGATTCTGGTATATTCTGGTATATTTTGGTATACTCCAGCTTTGATTCTGGTATACTCTGGTATATACCAGCTTTGCTGAGTTTCCAGAGTTTACTGGAGCAACATAATCGATTATGTGATTGGAATAATCGATTATTTCACTATCCGTTGCCTTCCCAACGTTCCGTTTTATGAACGTTGAGAAGATAATCGATTATGCAATCACATAATCAATTATTTTGGCATAAAATCAGCATAATTGATTGCCAATTAAGCAACGGACATCCACCCTTTAACCCCTATAAAAAGAGGTCTTTTGAGCTGAGTTTAAACACACAATACCTCCCAATATTCATATACATATTAATATTATTTGAGCATCATTTTAGAGCTTTTGTTGAGCCATTTGAGAGATAACTTTGAGTTGTTCATAGAGCTAAAATTGTATCTCTTTATCTACTCTTTTGAGAGAGTTCTTATTGTAAAAAGAGAAAGGTGTTTGAGAAGAACATATCTTCTCATTGATTGTCGGGTTTACTAAGTACCCTCAATCTTAGTGTGTGAAGTCTTGTGGTGCGGTATCCACGAGCAAGGTGAAGTCTTGTAGAGTGTACATCTACGAGCAAGTGTAATGGTTTGTTAGGCACCCGTAAGCTTAACGGAGTTAGTGGAATCTCGAGAGAGTCTCTCGGGGACTGGACTAACCACAAGTTGTGGTGAACCAGGATAAATTTGGTGTGTTCTTTCCTTGCTATTTTTATTACCGAATTTATTTTTATTTCTGCAATTTTAATTCCGCAATATTTATCAATATTCTCGTGCCGCACTATTCACCCCCCCTCTAGTGACGGGCATAAATCCTAACAATTGGTATCAGAGCCTAACTCTCTGAAAGCCTTAACCCGTTGAGAGAACGATATATATTTTTTGTTGAGAATATTGAACGCAGGAATGATGAGCGAAGGACACTCCCCCTATAGGCCTCCACTACTTGATGGAACAAATTACACATATTGGAAAGAGCGGATGAGAATCTTCATCCAATCAAACAACTTTCGATTATGGCAAATCATCAAGAACGGTGAACAAATGCCAACAAAGAAAGTTGGGGAAATCATGGTTCCAAAGGAGGAAAATGAATATGATGCCGAGGACATCAAGAAGGTTGAAAGAAATGCAAAAGCCATCAACGTGCTATATTGTGCGGTGAATCCGGATGACTATCGGAAGATTTCTTGTTGCACAACCGCCAAGAAGATGTGGGATAAACTCGAGATTACTAATGAAGATACGCCTCAAGTCCGAGAATCTAAAGTTGATTTTCTAACACATGAATATGAAATCTTTAAAATGAGGGAGAAAGAACCCGTCGGTATTATGTTCGAACGATTCTCAACAATCATCAACGATCTTCATGCTCTCGGGAAAGTGTACACGAACAAAGATCTTGTTCGGAAAATTCTACGGAGTCTCACTCCCGAATGGCGTTCCAAAGCCAATGCCATCCAAGAGTCGATAGGAATCACGGATGTCACAATTGATGGACTAAGAGGTAACCTCGAAACTTATGAAAGCACAATTCTTAATCCCTATCCTAGAAGTAAAAATTCAAATCTTGCCTACAAAGCCTCATCTTCTAAAAGAGTAGAGGTAAGTGATTCGGAAAGCGATGATGATATTATTTCCAATGATATAGTTGAAAAGTTTTGTAAGTTTATGAAGAATGAAATAAAGAAGGAAGAACCAAGTCCTTCATGCCAAAATTGTGGAAAACTTGGCCACACCAAATCACATTGTCCAAAACTCAAGGACAAAAAAAAGAAGAAACACCATAGGCGCGTGACATGGGATTTGGACAACTCGGGAGATGAAACTGCCGCATTATGGCTCATGGCCAACGAGGAAGAAGAGGCAAGTAATTCTAACTCTTATTCTATTGAAAAATTACAAGAAGATTTTCATGACTTATATGGTGAATTGAAAAAGACTTCAAAAATCTCCAAAGAGGCCAAGGCTAAAATTAATGTTTTAGAAGAGAAAAATAAATTTTTGGAAAATGACAATATTGATCTTAGAAATAAAATTAAGGAGATGAATGAAGCCTCTTAAATTGATCAATGTTCAAATTGTTCTTCTTGTAAGTCTTTGAAAATAGAGAACATAGAACTTAGGAACACACTAGAAAAACGTAGTGTTGATAATCCTAAAACAATTGAAGTCATGGATGATAGAAATAATATTGGTCAACCTAGAAATAATTCTAGGAACTTTGTTAATGAGTCTAGAATTAATCATTTTAGACCACCTAGAAATAACTCTAGGAATCGCAATACGTCTAGGAATAACGACTTTAGATCACCTAGAACGTTTTTGGCTCAACCAAGACATATGCACAACCCGAATGTTATATGTCATTATTGCAACCGGGTAGGACACATAGCACCCGTATGTTTGTCAAAACATAGAGATTTATCTTTTGGCTATGATTATTATTTGCCTAACCCCCAAGGACCCAAAAGCAGTTGGGTACCGAAAACCTATTTTTAGGTACGTTTGCAGGTGTGCTTGAAGACTACAATATTGTAGTAGATGCACCAAGCACGAAACCTTAATGCATCGAGGGGGAATGTCGGTTAGTTATCATATTTTTGATAAAAACCCAATAGTTGATATGTGTTAACTATTGATATGTCTTTGTTAACAATAGGTATCAATTATTTTTGTTGATTCATGTTTTGATAACTTTTATTTTGAATAACAATTGGTATCAATTATTTTTGTTAAAAATAATGATTGATCCATGTTTTGATGAATATTAGTTATTCTTTTGATAAAAACCTAATTGTTGATATGTGTTAACAATTAGTATCTTTTTGATAAAAATAACATTTGAAATGTTTGTCTTATTTAACAGTTGGTAACAGTTGGTATGTATTAACTGTTAGCATATTTTTGTTAAAAACACTTCATTCATGTTTTGATTTGAATAACAGTTGGTAACCAATTGATTTTATCATGTTTTTTTATAACAATTGGTATCATTTTGAAAATAATGATTGATATATTTTTCTAATAGTTGGTATATTAGCCAAAAATAACCTTTGATATGGTTGTTATATTTTTACTAACAGTTGGTATTATTTCATGTCGGTATGATTTCTTAAATATCGTCAATGTATATTCCTCATTGTATTCCCTATCCTATATTTGACACTAACAATTGATATACCCAAAAGGGGGAAGTGTCGAAAGGGGATAATAGCCTTTGTATACTCTCTTTTTGCTAATGCCAAAAGGGGGAAGAGTTTAGGCGATATGCATCAAATAAGGGATCTACGTTATAGTATGCCTTATTTGAGGGGGAATTATCATTAAGGGGAATTGTGTGCATGAATTGTATGTTGAGATATAGCATGAAGTTAGGGGGAATCCGATATGCATATCTCCTGTTGTTTGTCATTACCAAAAAGGGAGAAATTGTAGAAAATCATTCAATCCATGATATATGTGCTTTGGTTGTATTAGCATGATTTTCAGGTATAGGTTTTGATGAATGACAAACAACGAAGTCGATGAATGACAAACAATGAAGTCAAGTGTCAAACAACGTTATTATATGACAAACAATCAAGATTGAATGCCGAGAAGAATATTGATGAATGGATTGCATAGACAAGCGAAAGACGAGCTCAAAAGTTCAAGACCGAAGACCCAAGGCGTAGGTCGTTAGGTAGAACCAATGTAAGAGCAACATTTAAGTTATCTCGTCTTTTGGCTCAACATAGGTCATCATAAATATGCATAAAATCATTTTATCAAATCATATATATCATAAACATATTTCAAATACTTCAAACAAAATGATTTTAACGTTTTCATTTTAACCAAAATGGTTTTTTAAGTAAGTTTTCGATTCTGGTATATTCTGGTATATTTTGGTATACTCCAGCTTTGATTCTGGTATACTCTGGTATATACCAGCTTTGCTGAGTTTCCAGAGTTTACTGGAGCAACATAATCGATTATGTGATTGGAATAATCGATTATGTCACTATCCGTTGCCTTCCCAACGTTCCGTTTTATGAACGTTGAGAAGATAATCGATTATGCAATCACATAATCAATTATTTTGGCATAAAATGAGCATAATTGATTGCCAATTAAGCAACGGACATCCACCCTTTAACCCTGATAAAAAGAGGTCTTTTGAGCTGAGTTTAAACACACAATACCTCCCAATATTCATATACATATTGATATTATTTGAGCATCATTTTAGAGCTTTTGTTGAGCCATTTGAGAGACAACTTTGAGTTGTTCATAGAGCTAAAATTGTATCTCTTTATCTACTCTTTTGAGAGAGTTCTTATTGTAAAAAGAGAAAGGTGTTTGAGAAGAACATATCTTCTCATTGATTGTCGGGTTTACTAAGTACCCTCAATCTTAGTGTGTGAAGTCTTGTGGTGTGGTATCCACGAGCAAGGTGAAGTCTTGTAGAGTGTACATCTACGAGCAAGTGTAGCGGTTTGTTAGTCACTCGTAAGCTTAACGGAGTTAGTGGAATCTCGAGAGAGTATCTCGGGGACTGGACTAACCACAAGTTGTGGTGAACCAGGATAAATTCGGTGTGTTCTTTCCTTGCTATTTTTATTACCGAATTTATTTTTATTCCTGCAATTTTAATTCCGCAATATTTATCAATATTCTCGTGCCGCACTATTCACCCTCCTCTAGTGACGGGCATAAATCCTAACAAGAAGCGACACAGGGCAGACTAGGCCAGAACTGCAGAAGCGGCTCCCTAACCAAAGAACCGGGTTCGCAAATACGACCTGTGTGGATTAAATGAACCTCACTTACCAGGTTCGGGGATCGCGTAGAATGGACCGAGGCCGATGAGGTCTCTAATGCAGTCCGCACATTTATGACTGCGAACCACACCGCTCGAACCATGAAAAATTGTAACTCTCTGAATCTCTCTTTCGCGGAACACATAAAATGGTAGTGCAGCCGCAGAGCCTTCACTGCATACCATGCAATGTGTACTGCGGCCGCGTTGCCTGATGCCTGGTTTTGCCATCTCTCTAAATCTACCTAGTGCAGACCGCACAAAGTCGAATGCGGCCACACTAGGCCTTTTTGCCCTCAATTTGTCTTGTCTTTGATACTTGAGAGCAAGTTTCACTCCCTTTGAGCCGATCTTTGACATTTTGTCACTTTGTTGATCAAACCTACAATCAAGCACACTTATGAGAAATCAATGACAGTTTTGAGCTGTTGGAAGTATTTTGTAATAATTAATAACCAAAGCATAAGCAAGAAGGAGCATAAAACACGACCAAATCCCTAGTTATCATACTCATACTATACATCCGTACTTAATTGTACAGGATCTGAGGCAGGTGTATCTGGTTATTAGTCTGGTGCGTATCTCAGAGCGGACCCGAGACTTCTACGGTGAGCTACTTTCTTTCCATGCCGTTCAGCAGCCTGAAGAAGTCTTTCTTTTGTACTTTCTTTTGCTTTCCATCCTTAATCGGATAGTAGGACAATGTGATCTTTTTGTTTATTTTACTAGTTGCCCATAACTTGTGACACTAGGTCTTGGCACACACAGTAGTAGACATTCATTTTTTGGCTTGTAAAATCTTCATATATATATATATATATATATATATATATATATATATATATATATATATATATATATATATATATATATATATATATATATATATATATATATATATATTAATGATCGTTTCTGGTCCTAGATTTAATTTGAGAAGATCCATTTCACTTATTAATGAAAACTTGATTATATTTTCGTGCTGGCTTGGCTTGCCTGGTAATGGAGTCGGGCGCCATCATGGCCTATTGTGGAAATAGGTCATGACGTTTGAATTCGGAGTATTACAAGTAAAAATATACCTGCTTTTTATACCCAAGTTGAATAGATTCTTTGTTGATCCTATGTGCATGAAAAAGTGAATAATTTACTATGGAAAAATTCTTGTTAAATAGAATTTGCTATATTAAGATAAATTGGATGATACAATTAAGAATTGTTAACAATGTAATAAGAACCATGAACACTCAGCAAAGTTTTTCAGCAAGTTAATATGTGTGAAATACAGTATGAGTCATAATTATAAAGTTATCTGTTATTTCTTTTGATCCTTGATGAAGTCCCGATAATATCATGGCACATATTAACGAGACGTGATTAGAAATAATCATGAGATAAAATGTTTATGTTCTTCTGAATCTAATTAGATAAATGGAAAGAAAAATATGATATTTAAATAATTAATGAGTTTCATAGTCTATGTGATATCATTGGAAAGCATTATTAGCTTATTATTTATAAAGTAAAAATCTTATGAGTTGTGATAAGGTTAACTCCTTAATCTGAAAATTTTAAAAAATGTGAGGGATCGTAATGTCGAGAGTTATATAGCATAATCCTAAGAAGGAAAAAGGTTAGAAAACTTTTTATTAATGTTATACTATTGTATTTATGGCTCTAAAAAGTTATGTTACTTCGGGTCTCTTAGTCATTTGAGTGAAGAAATCATTGAATTATGACCTATTTCCTACCGATTTCAGATATTTTTATAGAAGTTAAAGTTCCTTCCATTTTAAGAAAATTTTACTCTGGTACTTGACTATGAAAAATACAAAAGAAAATAAGTTCTTGTGTATTGAAAGATGTTTCAAACAACACATGAATAGAAGTGAAGTTTCTTTTATTTGAGGTGATTTTGTGCCTTATTTGAGAAATACTATGAGTTAGTATTCCGTATGTGAATATTCATTGTATTCTAATGATATAATGATGATATTGAATCTCTGATCCAGATGAGAAAAATTAGCTAGTTGCTATGTGATCACCTTTTGGTGGGTGTTATGATATTAAAATTGCATGGCAGTGAGGCTAATTAAGCAACCTTTTAGTGAGTTAAACCGACAATAATTATGTCGATGAATTGTGATTGCCGAAGCACAATAACCATTGTAAGAAATAAAATTTTCAATGGGAAGAGTAGGTACACTTTTCGTAATATGTAATGTCATAAAGCAATTTCTTAGAGATAGAATTTTTTATACACATTATGTGTAGTCAAAAGAAGATTTGGCGGATCCTTTGAATTATAAGTAAAACATCTAGGGGTTGAAATATTTGCCAATTTGAGATGTATAAAAAATGTTGGTAACACAACTAATGTGATTCGAGATCCCATGAAATAGGTTCATATAGATAATAACAAGTCATAGTTGATCAAATATGCACTATCAAATTATGTCTCTTCCTATGGTGCATGTATAAAGTGAGACTGAGTTATTAAACTCTTAATACAATAATCGATATATAAGTGGCGTATTGTTGTGAAGAATGCACCTGATTGAAGAACATATATGAGTGTGGAGCAGGACCGCTCCAATGAAATTTGTGACGAAATTCTTAGAGCACTCATGAAAACAAGGCGCGCGTATGGCCTATTATTGCAAAACTGCGATAAACAACAAAGTGTATGGGGATATAATGTGATACATAATACACTAAACTTACAAAATAATTCTTAGTTCATAGAAGTTTTAAACTTCACCAATTATTCTGTAAGTTTAATCTTATTTTGTCTAGGTCTGGTTTATAGTCCAGGAGATACCAGATTCGACACATTATGCTCTTTTGTGAAATCTAGCCAAATTTCTTATTTTGTTTTATTTTGTGATATTATTTTTGAGATATGTGGGAAATTGTTAGAAGATAATTCTTATATCTCAAAAATAAAAATATAAAATATTCATTATCATTTACTACCCATGATTAATAGCTATTATTATAATATTATAACTGACATTTTATTAGTATTTATACGAAGTTATCTTTGATTAGCAATTAATGGCTTTTGAATTCTTTTGTTCAAATTATTATTATCCGTTGGTAATAGCTTTGAATGACTTTGGAAGATACAAAACATTAAGATTTATTTTTTAACATCTATTCTTATTAATTCTTTATTTTTTAGTGCTATATATGTTGGAGCATTTTAGCTAGCCATCTTATGAGACATTTGTTCTTATCTATAAATTCCTAATTTCTTTTTACTTTCAAGTGTGTGAAAAAGTAAAGACGTTTTTTCCTCTTCTTTTGTGCTGCATTTTCTGTGATTTATCTTTGTTGTTTCTGCTTCTAGTTATACTAGAATAGCTTGTTGAATCATGCAGTGTAAGTCTAATTTTATTCATTACTATACGAGCAAAATATCTTTAAGGATAGTGTATTTACGCGTGCCACGAACCTAGTTCGCCCTCCTTAAACATGTTGTGACGGAAACTAGTCCCTATAACTAGGTAAGATTAATATTGCAAAATTTATAACTTAAAACAAATAATCTGTGAAAATTTTTTTTGACTCAAACCCAAATCCACCAAAATGAAACGCAGAATGTAAAATGCCACTCAACACGTACAACTCAATAATGCCGAAGTCTACTATACCACCCCCAAACTCGGAAACTAATGGGAACACAAGCTAGAAGAATACAGTAAGTGCTCTAATCTCTAGAATGTCTCAACAAAAGTACGATAGATGGCTAAACACTACAAAGTAGAGTAAAGAAGGACACTTTTCGGTCTGCGGATGCGGCAGATGCACCTCGAAGTCTCCGTAGCTCTCCCTCTCTCAAGGATAATGCATTTGCATGGAAGTACTGGATTTGGAGATGGAAAACATGCACAGAAGGGGCATGAGTATACCACAGTGGTACTTAATAATTGCGAAGACTAACCTTGGTTGGGTAGTGACGAGGAAGGTCAGGGCCCTACTGAGAATAAACGTAATAATAAATCTTGAAACAATATGAAATAAATAGAAATAATGAGTACAACTATGAAGTAAGAAAGGTTATACATGACAACAAATAATACATAGTAGATAAGGTAACGCAGAGTAAACAACTCAGTATCAGTACCAACAAGGAGGATCTCCTAAGATATCGTCCTGTAGTCCATTTCATCAACTGTCCGAGGATCTCTCAGGATACCGTTCCGTACTCCGTCATATGTATTTATCTGAAGGATCTCCCGGGATACCATCCCTTAGTCCACTATCCATGTGCAGGGGATCTATCAGGAATCGAACCCGCAGTCCCAATGTAAATATGCAGAGAGGATCTACCGGGAATCTAATCCGTAGTCCCAAAGTAAATGTAGAGGGGGATCTACCGGGAATCTAACCCATAGTCTCAAGCTAAACAAACAGGGGGGAGCTACCGGAATCCCACATCCGTAGTCCCAATGTAAATACGCAGCCACAACAAGAAGTTATTCAACAATGAAGTTAAAAAAAACACAAGGCAATAAGTAGTTCTATCCTAACATGCTTCACGTAGTATAAATAAAGAAACTTACGCAAATATGCGATTTAGATCAGCTAAGCATGCTTTTCTAATTTAACATAGGCTAAAATTTGCAAATAGAATAAAGCAAGTAAGAAAGAAACCCAATCTTAATATTTAAGAAAAATTGGATTTTCAACAATTGCCTCAAGTACACGCTCGTCACCTCACGTACATGGCATTCAATCAACAAACATCATATCCTGAGGGAAAAGTCCCCCACACAAGGAAAGACAAGCCACTTACTTCGAACCATCTCTAAAATCAACTCGAAATTACACTTTTGCCACGAGTATCCGACTCCAAATGACCCAAATCTATTCAATTCATTTACATATCGTAAATAACATCTCAAGCAACTGGTTTTACTATTTAACTCAAAGCTAAGACACAAAATTAGGTAAAATAACCAAAATGCCCTCAGGCCAACGTCTCGTAATCGGAAAATTTTAACATTTTCAGAATCCTCGTACTCTCACGAGTCTAACCATATAAAAATCTCTCAAATCAGAGGTCAAACACCCACACAAAACTCAATAAATTGGTCTATGAATTTTTACCCATTTTTCATTCAAAAATCCGAAAATTTAGGGGGAATTCATGATTAGATTAGTGGGTTTTAAGCATAAGAGAGTAGAGAATTGTTACCCTGCAGTTGATCTAGAAAATCCCTCAAAATTTTTCCCAAATCCGTGCTCCCAAGCTTGTATTTGATAAAAATGGCTAACCCTTGGATTTGATATGATTAAATCTGCCCAGGCCTTTTATGCATCACGAACACGAAAGTATGCTCGCATTCGCGAAGAAGAAAAATAGAAGTTGCCAAAAAATGCTCTTCGTGATCGTGAGTAGAAATAAGCGATGCGAGGGCCTGAGCTGACAAGGCTATATGAACGCGATAAGGTGTATGAGAACACGATGGAGAAAAAGGTGGAACATTAAGAACGCGTAAGGACTGGACACGAACGTGATGAGGAAACTGGTCTTATTACATTTCATGTTTTTGTACTTGAGAGTACGTCGTAAGCCAATTAATATAAGCTCTGAAATGAAATCATTTTTGAAAGTACATAAGGTAAGTTTCATCTTGTTATCTTGGAGGTTACAAGTCATTAAGATCATGAATAACAAGTACCAAAAGGGTTGGAAGCTTAGACACAAAACGAACAGAAAAAAATAAGTTTTGTTGAAAGTCGACAAATTTGGAATGTTATAACATGTACTTTGGGGTGAGAATAGGGTTCTTAACATGATAAGAAGGTTATTCTATGAGTTATTTTAGTCATATGATATTCAGTTTCTACATTTTGAAGGCACGCAAGCTGTGGAACAAGAGTTGGCAAAGGTCATCACAAGTTACATTCACAAATTTACTAAAATTTAGGTCAAATGTAGATGCACTTTTCTCCTAATATACTTAGAATCAAGGAATGATGTATATACCAAATTGAAGATATACAAGTCTATTTTCCTACTCATTAAACCGTTCATCCATACGACATCGGAGTAGAGATATTCATATTTTCGCGAGACTGCGCAACTAGTAGGTGACAAGTAGGTGCATCACCTACTTGCCAAAAGGAAAGGTCTCAATTAAAAGCCTTAAGTCGGCCAAGAGGGCACTTTTAAGGGATTATTAACTCATTTATTTCATTATATATAAGGCCAAGAAACCTAAATGAATCCCTACAACTCCTCCCCAAAAGTCCCACACAAACCCTAGGTTATTTCGGATGCTACGACGCGATTCTAGTGCTGGAAAGTCCGGACAGCTTGCTAGTTTGTCTTTCTCCTTCTTGTAGCCGTGTTGAGGAACTTATTTTTGATGAAAAAAAGACAAGGTTTCGTGGGGTGTACTCAGTACAAGGTAATTTTATGCTTCTCCTTCCATTACCTATGCGTTTGCGAGTTGTAACTCGATTGTAAAGAATAGACCTAGCTAGTTTCGCAAGAATGGTATGTTGTTTGTTCTTGTGTACTGTTGGCTGGTTGTGAACTTATTTCTTGGTTGAATTCATGGCTGGATTATCGGATAATAGGTATAATGATGTGTTTTTGGTTGTGTTTCTCAATTTTAAAGAAAAGACAAGTCGAAACATGTTAAGGTAAACCGAAAAATTATTTTGAGTTGATGAACTTGCCGGACTATTTTGTAGGTTGTTTTGTGATGGTATTGGGTTGTCTCTTTTTCTACTGATTTTGTGAGGAGGAAGGGTGTGGAGAATCACCACATAATGGCAAGACTGTTTTTGGTCGTTCGTCATAACATTTTCGGATTGTTTGACACTATTATGGTTGTCGTATTGTGTATGAAGTGATAGGGGTATGTTCGTCTAGTGTGAAGTCATATATATAGGGGAGGTGCTGTCCGTTTAATTGTAAAAAGTATGTTAAGCCACTTACTTCTTTCTTTTGGCATGATCTAAAGTGAGATGAACATAAACGGTATGCCAATTCATAACGGATCTACTCCTAGAAAATAAGGTTGTCCATGTTGTTCTGTCCTTATAAAATTATTCTAAGCAAATGTGTATGATCCTTGAATCTTACTAAGGTTCATATTGAGGGTATAAATGTTCATAAGGTTCTTAAGACACTCCAAAAGGATTAGAAGTTGATTCCATGAGTCGACCATGCATTATATATATGTATCTATTTTACTCTACCGAGCCGCGCTGTAGTCGGTCGTGTACGACACCTACTGTGCAACCACAAATCAGTTGGGTTTTACCGAGCTCCACGTGGCCGGATACGATTCTACCGAGCCTTATGATGGCCCAGTACGTTTTTACTAAGTCCTCTATGAGGCCGGCTATGATATGATGACGATGATGCCCGCAGAGGCAAATGTATTAAAAGCTTATGTATATATATGTATTATGCATTTCATGTCAGTAGCCCCCAGAGGCACTCAGATGTTACAGGTTGTATTTCATCTATCTCTCTTTACGTTACAGTTCTTATTTATGCTTTCCTGTCTTACATACTCGGTACTTTATTCGTACTGACGTCCCTTTTGCTTGGGGAGGCTGCGTTGCATGCCCGCAGGTCCTGATTGATAGGTTGAAAGTCCTCCTAGTAGGCTATCAGCTCAGCGGAGATGTTGGGGCACTCCACTTGCTCCGGAGTTGCCTATTTAGTCGGTATGCCTTGAATAGGTATTAATTGGTATGACGGGGCCCTATCCCGACCTTTATGATTTTATGTACTCTTAGAGGCTTGTAGAAAGATATCAGGTGTATGGATATATTTATGGCCTTGTTGGCCTACGTTTTGAGTTTACAAATGGTCATGTCGGCCTGTATATCACATGTATAAGTTTGTATATCATGTTAGGTCGTCATATGTTAAGAATTCCCTTATGTTTATTTCTTGTTATCTCATGATGGGTTTTCAGGCTCACTTACCCACTATAGTATAATATGAAAGATATGTTATGTTGGTACTCGGTCGAGTAAGGCACCGGGTGCCCGTCGCGGCCCTTCGATTTGGGTTGTGATAGGTCTCACTCTGGGAATACTCTACGCAAATGCATGAAGGAGGACGCGAATGCATGAAGGAGGACGCGAATGCGAGGAAGGAAAAATCATAGCTTCGCAAATGCGAGAGGAACGTTGCGAAAGCGATGAAGGGAAATGGGACCTTCCGCTGCAAAAGGAGTTTTGCAACTTTTCCCAACTCCAAAATGCTCCATTGAGCATCCGAAACACACCCGGCCCCCCCAGGACCTAAACAAAAACTCCGGACATATTACATAACATCATTTAAACCTGTACCAATCCTTACAACCTAAACAACACCGGAAACTCAAATTAATCAATGATTCAAGCCTAAGAACTTCAAGTTCTCTCAAAACACGCTTTTGATAGTAAACCTAACAAAAACATGTCCAAATGACCTGAAATTTTGCACACACATCTCAAATGACATGACAGAACTACTGCAAATTCTGAAATTCCATTCCACCCTCGGATCAAAATCTCACCCATCAGCTGGAAACTTCAAAAATTCAAGCTTTGGCATTTCAAGCTTAAATTAGCTACGGACCTCCAAAACACATTCCGAACACGCCCCAAACCCCGATATCACCTAACGAAGCTAACGGAACCATTCAATTTCCATTTTGAGGATTTCTTCACACCGTTCCGACTAGGGACACCTTTTAGACACTTGACTCTCAATTGGGGACTAAGTGTCCGAAAAACTATCCGAAACTCAAAATAAACATCCCGACAAATCAAATAAGCAGTAACAAACTTAGGGAAATCAGTTAATAAGAGATCAGGGTGGTAGTCACATCCTCCTACACTTAAACATATGTTGGTCCTCGAACGAGCATCAAGACATACCTGAAGTAGTGAAAAGGTGAGGGTGACTGCTGCGCATATCCTACTCGATCTCCCAGGTTGCCTCCTTGGCCGGCTGACCTCGCCGCTGAACTTTATTGAGGCAATGCTCTTTGACCTCAACTTTCGGATCTTCCTGTCCAATATAGCAACTGGCTTCTCCATATAAGATAGATCATTGTACAACTGGATTGAACTGAAATCCAACACGTGCGACGGGCCACCATGATACATCCGGAGCAACAAAACATGAAATATCGGATGAATCATGCCAGGCTAGGAGGTAGGCAAGCATATAAGCAACCTCCCTAACACGCCTCAACACCTCAAACGGGCCAATAAACCTCGAACTCAACTTCCCTTTCTTCCCAAATATCATGACGCCCTTCATAGGAGAAACTCGGAGCTGAACCCGCTCTCCAACCATAAATAAAACATCACCAACCTTCCGATCTGCATAGCTCTTTTGTCTGAACTGATTTGTACGGAGTCTATCCTGAATTACCTTGACCTTCTCCAAAGCATCCTGAACCAAATTTGTGCCCAATACTCGCCCGGCTTGAACCAACCCACCGGAGATCTACACCGCATACTATACAGGGCCTCATACGTTGCCATCTTAATGTTGAACTGGTAGCAGTTGTTGTAGGCAAACTCTGCCAATGGAAAGAACTGATCCCAAGACCCTCCAAACTCAATCACGCAGACGCGAAGCATATCCTCTAGAATCTGAATAGTGCGCTCTGACTATCCGTTCGTCTGGGGGTGAAATGTTGTGCTCAACTCCACCCGAGTACACAACTCCTGCTGAACGGTCATCCAGAACCGTGATGTGAACTGAGTACCTCTGTCTAAAATAATAGAAACTAGAATGTCATGCAGATGGACAATCTCTCGGATATAAATCTCTGCCAACTGGTCCGAAGAATAAGTGGTTCACATAGGAAATAAATGAGCATACTTGGTCAGTTGATCCACAATAATCCAGATAGCATCAAACTTTTTCAAGGACCGTGGTAGTCCAACTACAAAACCTATGGTGATCTACTCCAACTTCCACTCCAGAATCTCTTTCTGCTGAAGCAACCCACCCGGTCTTTGCTGCTCGTACTTCACCTGCTGATAGTTGAGGCATCTGGCTACATATCCCACTATATCCTTCTTCATCCGCCTCCACCAGTAGTGCTACCTCAAGTCCTGATACATCTTCACGGTACACGGAAGGATGGAATACTGTGAACTGTGGACCTTCTCTAGAATCAGCTCCCGTAGCCTATCGATATTAGGTACACAAACCCGACCCTGCATCCTCAACACTCCATCCTCGCCAATGGTCACATATTTGGCATCACCATGCTGAACCCTGTCATTAAGGACAAGAAAATAAAGGTCATCATACTGTCGCTCCCTGATACGATCAAATAATAAAGACCGAGAAATCATTTAAGCTAGAATCCAAAATGGCTCTGAAAGATCCAATCTCACAAACTGGTTGGCTAAGGCCTAAACATACATCGCCATAGGCCTCTCTGATACTTGTAGATATGCCAAACTCCCCAAACTCTCCGCCTAGTGACTAAAGGTATCAGCCACTACATTAGCCTTGCCTGGATGATATAAAATAGTGATGTCATAATCCTTTAGCAACTCTAACCACCTCCTCCGGCGCAAATTTGGATCCTTCTGCTTGAACATATGTTGCAAACTCCTATGATCAGTATAAATCTCACAAGGCACACCGTATAGATAATAGTGCCAAATATTCAGGGCATGAACAATGGCAGCTAACTCAAGATCATGGACAGGATAATTCTTCTCGTGTATTTTCAACTGTCTAGACGCTGAGGCAATCACCGGTATAAGACCCTAAACCTGTAGGCAACACCCACAATAGGGTTGTGGCTAATGATGTCTTGAGCTTTTGAAAGCTCGCCTCCAACTCCTCTGTCCACTGAAATGGAGCACCCTTCTGGGTCAATCTAGTCATAGGGGCTGCAATCGATGAAAGCCCCTCCACAAAATGATGGTAGTATCCCACCAAGCCAAAGAAACTACGAATCTTTGTAGCTGAGGACGGCCTGGACCAACTCTGTACAACCTCTAGCTTCTTCAAATCCATCTAAATGCCCTAACTCAATACCATATGGCCTAAGAATTCCGTTGAATCGAACCAAAACTCACATTTTGAGAACTTTGCATGTAACTTCTTCTCTCTCAGAGTCTGAAACACCGTCCTCAGATGCTTCTCATGATCTTCCCGACTCCAGGAATACACCATAATGTCATCAATAAATACAATTACAAAAGAATCTATATACAGCCTAAACAAATTGTGCATCAAATGCATAAAAGCTGTTGGGGCATTGGTTAGACCAAATGACATAATCAGGAACTTGTAATGGCCATACCAAGTCCTGAAGGTGGTCTTCGGGGTATCTGGCTCCCGAATCTTCAATTGATGGTAACCAGAGTGCAAGTCAATCTTAGAGAATACCGGTGCGCCGTGAAGTTGGTCAAATAGATTATCAATATGAGGCAAAGGATAACGGTTCTTCACAGTAACCTTGTTCAACTGACAATAGTCGATGCACATACGCATAGAACAATCCTTTTTCTTCACAAATAACACAGGAGTACCCCAAGGTGAAACACTAGGTCGAATAAAACCCTTATCAAGAAATTCTTGCAACTGATCCTTCAACTCTTTCAACTCAGAAGGATCCATACGATATGGAGGGATAGAAATGGGCTGAGTGCCCGACAACAAATGAATGCCAAAATCAATATCTCTATCAAGTGGCATGACCGGAAGATCAGCTGGAAATACATCAGGAAAATCCCGCATCACTTGGACTGAATCAACAAAAGGGGTATCAACATTGACATCTCTCACATAAGCTAGATATACCACACACCCCTTCTCAACCATACGCTGAGCTCTAAAAAATGAGATAACTCTGCTGGGAGTGTGATCTAGAGGGACACTCCACTTAACACGTTGTACACCTGGCATAGCCAATATCAAGATTTTGGCGTGACAATCAAGAATAGCAAAATGGTGCGACAACCAGTCCATGCCCAAAATAATATTGAAATCCACCATGACGAGTAGCAATAAGTCAGCTCTAGCCTCAAAACCATGAATAGTAACCAAACATGACCAATAAATGAAATCCACAACAAGTGAACCCCCCACGGGAGTAGAAACATAAACAAGAGAACTCAAGGAATCCCGAGATACACCCAAATGTTGAGCAAAATAAGAGGACATATAAGTGTAAGTAGATCCTGGATCGAATAGAAACGATGCATCTCTGTAGCAAACCAATATAATACATGTGATAAAAGAATCGAAGGAAATAGCCTCGGCATGAGAGGGAAGGGCATATCTGGCCTGGCCTCCCCCTCGAGGGCGACCTCTACCTCCCTGGCTTCTACCTCTATCTAGCTGAGCGGGTGGGGTGGCAGCTGGAGCTATAACTATAGCCTGGGAACTCTGCAGGGCACTTTGTAGCTACGAAGTCTATGAAGATGCACCCTCCCAAGTCTGGGGAAATCCCTAACCATGTGGCGTGTGTCACCACACCAAGCTTTGAGGGATGTGGCGGCTATGACTGGCTTGGGCCAGATCTATTGAACTGACCTCTAAATGCACCCTGTATAGGAGGCACACCAGAAACCGAATGTGCATAGTAAGGATCCTGAGGCCTAGGAGGAGCAGGAGCTGTAGCACTGCTAGCTGCTGGAAGAGATGAATGAACGGAGTGACCTAAATAGACCCTACCATGAAGACCAGTACGGGCACAAGAATAATGGCCCGGCTCTCGAGACCTTTTAGCCTCCCTCTCCTCTGTCTCCCTATCATGAATACCATCGACCCTCCTAGAAATACTCACCACTTGCTGATAAGAAACATCCATCTCCAACTCACGGGCCTGCTATATCTGATGCTAGGAATAAGTCCCTCAATAAACCGGTGAACCTTCTCATGAACAGTAGCAACCAAGGCTGGTGCATGCCTAACCAAGCTAGTATAATGGATAGCATACTCTGAAATAGCCATAGCACCTTGACGCAAATGCTCGAACTCTACGCGCCATACATCCGTGAGGCTCGAAGGGACATACTCTCGCAGGACCAACTTTGAGAACGGAGCCCAACTCAGTGAAGTAGCCTCATTTGGACTGTCTATCTCATAGGTGTGCCACAACTTATAGGTGGCCCCTCGAAGCAGGAAGGTGGTGAAAGAAACCCCGTTGGATCCTGATATACCCATGGTACGGAAAACAGGGTAACACTCAACAAGATAACCCAAGCATCCTCTGATGCTAAACCGCTAAATACAGGAGGCTTGTACTTCTTGAACCTTTCAAGACTTAGCTGCTCATCCTCGAAAGCTGCTGCTCTGTCCCGGGACTTATCTAGTATTGCAGGAGGTGTAGACATAACCTCTAGGACCTGCTCAACATGCACTCGCTACTCAGGAGTGCGGGTTGGGGGAGTCTGTTCTCCTCCGCTGGCTTGAGCTGTGGCTGCAGCAAGGGGAAGCAACCCTGCCTGAGTCAAGGTAGTATACATGGTCATGAACTGTGCCAGAGTCTCCTAGAGAGCTGGAGTAGTGGGAGCAGTAAGCTTGTCAGGTGCCTGGACTCCAACTGGACCTGTTGGTGGGACCTCGACGGTAGATCGCGCAGGTTCTTTGGCTTCACCTCATGCGCATCCTCGGCATCTACCTCGACCATAGTCTCTGATGGCTATAATAGGGGGCGCTGGTGTCTGCTCACCTCGTATAGTATGTGTCCTCACAATCTGCGAGAGAATAGAAAGATAGGTTTTTTCATTATGATATTAAAAACCTCGCACGACAAAGAAATCAAATAAATTGAAATTTTCCTAACAGTTACATAGCCTCTGCTAGATAAGTACAGACGTCTCTATATCGATCAGCAAGACTAATAAATCGGCTTTTTTTATGTGACCCCTACGAATCTAGAGCTCTAATTCCATTTTGTCACGACCTCAGATTGCCCTTCGTGAACATGTCGTGACTGCACCTAGTCCATATAACTAGGCAACCTTAACAATGCAGAACTTATAACTCAAAACAAATAATCTATGAAACAATTATGACTCAAAACCCAAATGCATCAAAATGAAATGCAGAATGTAAAATGCCACTCGGCACATACAATTCAATAATGCAGAAGTAAACAATACCACCCCAAAACCCAAAAACTCACGGGTACACAAGCTAGAAGAATATAGTAAGTGCTCTAATCTCCCGAATGTCTACAACAAAAGTACAATAGAAGGCTAAACACCACAACGTAGAGTAAAGAATGAGACTCTTGGGTCTGCGGACGTGGCATATGTACCTCAAAGTCTCCGTAGCTCTCCCTGTCTCAAGGAAAATGCGTCTGGGTAGAGGTACCTGGATATGCACATGAAAATATGTGCAGAAGGGCATGAGTGCACCACAGCGGTACTCCGTAAGTGCCAAGCCTAAGCTCGGTCGCTTTGTGACGAGGAAGGTCAGGGCCCTACTGAAAGTAGACATAGTTATAGATCTTGCAACAATATGAAATAAACAGAAATAATGAGTACATCCACGAAGTAAGACAGGTTATACAAGGAAAGAAATAATACACAGTAGATAAGGTAACGCAGAGTAAACAACTCAGTATCAATACCAATAATGAGGATCTCCCAGGATACCGTCCTGTAGTCCATTTCATCAACTGTCCGAGGTTCTCCCGGGATACCGTCCAGTAGTCCATCATATGTATATATATAAAGGATCTCCAGGGGTACCGTCCTATAGTCCACTATTCACGTGCATGGGGATCTATGAGGAATTGAACCCGCAGATCTAAAGTAAATATGCAGGGGGGATCTCATGAGAATCTAACCAGTATTCCCAAAGAAAATGTGCAGGGGGATCTAACAGAATCTAACCCGTAGTCCCTAAGTAAATGTACAAGGGGATCTACCGGGGAATCTAACTAATAGTCCCAAGGTAAACAAAGGGGGGGGGGAGCAACTGGAATCCCAAATCCCTGGTCCCAATGTAAATACGCAGCCACAACAAGAAGATATTCAACAATAAAGTTAAAAGAAACAGAAGGCAACATGTAGTTCTAGCTTAACATGCTTCAGATAGTACAAATAAAGCAACTTAAGCAAATAAGAAATTAAGATCAACTAAGCATGCTTTTCTAAACTAACACATGATAAAATTTGCCAAATAGAATAAAGCAGGTAAGAAAGAAACTCAATCTAAATATTTAGGAAAAACTGGATTTTCAAAAATTATATCAAGTATGCGCTCATCACCTCACGTACAGGGCATTCAATAACCAAATATCATATCCTAAGGGGAAAGAGCCCCACAGAAGGTTAAACAAGCCACTTACCTCAAACCGGCTCCAAAATCAACTCGAAATCACACTTTTGCCACGAGTATCTGACTCCAAATGGCCAAATATATTCAATTCAATTAGAAATCGTGAATAACATATCAAGCAACTGATTTTACTATTTAATTCAAAGCTAAGGCGCGAAATTAGGTAAAAGGACCAAAATGGCCCTCAGGCCAATGTCTCGGGATCGGAAATTTTTTATATTTTTAGAACCCTCGTACTCTCATGATCTCTCAAATTGGAGGTCAAACACCCACTCAAAACTCAATAAATTGGTCGATGAAGTTTTACCCATTTTTCATTCAAAAACTCTAAAAATTTAGGGGGAATGCATGATTAGACTAGTGGGTTTTAAGCAAAGAGAGTAGAGAATCGTTACCCAGTAGTTGCTCCAAAAAATCCCACGAAATTTCTTCCAAATCCGAGCTCCCAAGCTTGTATTTTGATAAAAATGGCTAACGCTCAGATTTGATAGGTTTATATCTGCCCAGGCCTTTAATGCATAGCGAACACGGAAGTTTGCCCGCGTTTGCAAAGAAGAAAAATAATAAAGCCAAAAAATGCTCTATGCAATCGCGAGAAGCAGCATGCGAACGCGAGGAAGGAAAAATCATAGCTTAGCGAATGCGAGAGGAGCGTCGCAAACGCGAAGAAGGGAAATGGGAACTGCAACTTCTGAAGGATGTCTACAACTTTTCCCCAACTCCAACATGCTCCGTTGAGCATCCGAAACACACATGAGGTCCTCGGGACTTCAACCAAAACAACATAAATATCTCATATAATCATTCAAACTTGTACCAATCCTTACGTCGCCTAAAAGAATGCCAGAAACTCAAATTAATCAATGATTCAAGCCTAAGAGCTTCAATTTCTCTCAAAACACACGTTCGATCAAAAATCTAACAAAAATACCCCCAAATAGCCTAAAATTCAGTAAACACATACCAAATAACATGACGGAATTACTACAACTTTCGAAATTCCATTCCGACCCTTGGATCAAAATCTCACCCATCAACCGGAAACTTCAAAAATTCAAACTTCGGCATTTCATGCCTAAATTAGCTGCGGGCCTCCAAAACACATTCCGAACACGCTCCCAACCCCGAAATCACCTAACGAAGCTAACGAAACCATTATATTTTCATTCTGAGGTCGTCTTCACACTGTTCTCACTAGGGACAACTTCTCAACACTTAAGCTCTCAATTAGGGACTAAGTGTCCCAAAAACTCTCCGAAACTCAAAATCGAACGTCCCGGCAAATCAAATAAGCTGAAATAAACTTGGGGAAAGAAGTTAATAAGGGATCAGTGAGTTAATTCTTAAGACAACCATCCAGGTTGTCACATCCTCCTACACTTAAACATTTGTTCTTCCTCGAACGAGCATATTGACATACCTGAAGTAGTGAAAAGGTGAGGATAACTGCTGCTTATATCCTTCTCGATCTTCTAGGACACCTCCTCGGCCGGCTAACCCCGCCACCGAACCTTTGCTGAGGCAATGTTCTTTGACCTCAACTTCCGAATCTTCCTGTCCAATATAGCAACTGGCTCATCTACACAAGATAGATCATTGTCTAACTGGACTGAATTGAAATCCAACACGTGTGACGGGTCACCGTGATACCTCCGGAGCATTGAAACATGAAATACCGGATGAACCTCTTCCAGGACGAGAGGTAAGGCAAGCTCATATGTATCACACCTCCTTTTTCACACGCCCCGCGAAGGGTGTATAAGAGAGTTTTACCAATCAAAGGACAATCAAAATGGTATTATTTATTTAATTAAAGATTCAGAGTCTCCACTTGGGATAATTATGGTGTCCCAAGTCACCAGTTCAAATCCCGAGTCGAGAAAATGGTTGACTCTATAATACAGTCTGTGAATCAGAAATTTGGGTAAGGAATTCTATTATCCTGGGAGACGGTGTTAGGCACTCCAGAGTTACGTGGTTCTAGCACGGTCGCTCCGATCATACTTGGCTTATTAAATTATTTAATTACTTATTTTAAAACCTACGTGCATTTACCTTTTATCGCTTTTTGAATTAAGAAAATTATCTTGAAACGGGTCACGCGTACATGTACCCATTTGTTTGGCACGTCAAAAATTATATCACTTGAACGTGTCTACAATTAATAATGCTTTATTATTATTAAGAAAGTTTGGCCAAAGTTACGCGAACACATACTACGATTATATTTTTTAGAAATTGTAATCATGTGACGCGAACGTGTACACAATCACGTTTGTATATAAACTAAAGGATTTTGTACGAATATTAATCATTTTTATATCTAGGTTATGAAATTAATACGAGGGCTTTATGTTATTTTCGCTATTTAATATTGCATACCTCCTCTACTTAATGGGCTTAATTTGCTTGAGCTAACTGCGATTGAAAGTTTTACTTGAGCTAGCTAATGGATCACACGAGGACAGACTAATTATTCTAAGAGAAGGGACCAACCCGGCACAAACGAACTAAAGGCCCAACTGATAAATCCTAGTCCGCATATCCATTGCTGCAGGCTTAACCGACGAAGATACTGGGCACCAGGTGAAGCCTAGATTGGTGATATAGCAAGCGTTCCTTAAGGGCATGCATTGATTTAGATGGTTGTTATGAGTGGGCCCTCGTTATCCCAGCTCTTGTGGTCCAAATAACTCACAATCAAGCCCAATGATGCTAATACAACTGATACAAAAACATAAACATAAGGTCCAATCAATAGGTTTGAATTATGATTTAAACCTTGGCACAAAGTAATTACTAAAATTTCAACTTTATTTTCTGCATGCATTTCAATCAAATCTGCCAAATGCAATGTCCAACAATAACAGCATAAACTTGGGGTTCAACCAATAAGCCCAAAAACTGGGAATTGAGACTCAAAGTCGAGTCTCACCCAACACAGGGGCTTCGACAAATTCTCACTAAACATCTCTATCCTCAACTATCTTGACAATCAAATCAAGTAAAGACCCCATGCTTGCATTTAATTTCTAACCCAATCACATAAACAAACGTAGGAAATTTAAATCCATTTAGAACACTTAAATAGCAAATCTAACAAGTAGGCTACTATAAAACTTCCAAAAACCTTAAGTAGAATCTTGGACCAATTTTAACATGAAAATTGCTGACTTCAAACCATGAGAGCACTAAATTAACATATTCAGTCAACCTTCATAATAACATATCTAGCAGTCCCTTTGTTCAATAGGGTTCGGTTATTGTTATAAGCTGAAGTTTTGAATTTAAACACCTATTTTGGCTTGACAACACGGACTTAAGATGATAATATGACAATGCATGATAACACATATGCAAATACTAAATTACTATAGAATATGAGGCATTTGATAATGTAAAGTAGCAAAATCTAGCAATAGATACAACTAGAAACAGATTTTATATATACGTCTCAATTCACATTTGCAAATCTTCACAAGTTCAGCCAGGCTTTAACTCCATCATAGTTTTAAAAGCATACCTGACTATGAATTGAAAAAAGAAAATGAGGTAATTGATCTGCAACAATAGCAACAACAACACAACCCAGGTTTAGTGAATGAGACTATAAAATCGATTCAAAACCCAATGGAACTGTAGTCTTCGACAAAGCTTGATGAAAAACCTTCCAAAACTAATATCCAACTAACTCAAATCCCCTTACTGAACACTATCGTTTCTAGGACTTAAAAGAATTGGAAATTACTGAAGCTTTATGAAACACTAGAACTTGTTTTCTATTTTTGATTCTTATCCCTTTGAAAAGTCTTTCTTGCAAGGCAAGTTTTGGAATGTCTTTATAGGCAAGCTATTAGGCACAGCTTCAGATTTTAAGTTATCTACTAGTCCTTTTTAATTATCCTTTTGTTACTTAGTCCCTGATTTTGTGTCTTGTTAGCCAAGTCATAGAATGAAAACTAAAAACCAATCCCTTCTAGAAACTTCTAGGAATTCTTAAGCAGTTATTTAAAGATTCTTGAACCTAAAATTCCCAAACTACCCCCAAACGACCTTGAATTACCTCATAATTTTGACCTCAGCATACTACATGGGTGCTAGTCAATTTGACGCTACCACCCAACCCCAAACTTTAGGTATGCTACGTTAGGCTGAGGACCCTTCTTGGGCTTCTGATTTTTCAAGGTCTGAGTTCAAATGAACTTAGACAAAGCCACAGCCCAAAAGCTTGCTGAGCCACAACGACTCTAAAACCTTAACTTTCCAAATGAATAATAGAGATAGAGAAGCCCAACTCAGTATGGACTCATAATCAGTAAACAAACATGAAATATATGCAAGCAGAGTGGTTTGAAGAAATACAGGAAACTAAAGAAACGAGAACCCAGAAAATGTAAAAGAAGAAAGAAACAACGAAGAGAACTAGAAAGAAATGAAATTTAAATGTCGGAATACAAAGAGAGCAATACCTATGGGATCCAATTAACATCAAACTCTTCAAATGACTCAGACTCGAACTCTGGCGAATCCAAAAGCTCGACCAAGCAATGAAGATTGCCACACAAATATTTTCCAAATCTTTCGTTCCTGGATAATGATTTATACAGCAATCATCATCGCATGCTAAGAGGAAACATAACAGAGGCAAGAGAAAATGAGAAATTCAAGAAACGACTATCCGAACTTCGACCAAATCCATCAGAAAATTCCTTGATTGTTCGAACTAAGTTGTTTTGTTGAAAGGCTAGTTAATTCATTGTTTATTAACCATGTGTTGAAGAGTTAATCCGAAATATTTGGGAAAAAGAAGAAAACCTTTGATATTTATTCTTAGATCCAAAATTCGGGACATTCTCGTGGTCATTTGAAGAAGTTGGCAGCATGATGTGAAAGAGGGGATTGCCAGGACCGACTGGTTAAAATTTTGAGGTTTTTGGATGTGCTCTGTCATCGTGAAGCGAGTTTCAGATGGTGGAGCTATGGTAGAGGAAGACGATGATTGGAGAGAATAGGGGATTAGGTTTTCATTTATTTGGTATGCGGTGAAATGAGACCAGGGGTGACTTTGGTCATTTAATGATAGGGATGAATGAAACGAAGTAGTTTGACATTGAAACAACGTCGTTTTGGCGAGCCAGACCGGTTATGGGTTTGGGTTTTGGCTGGTTGTGGTTGGGTCGTTGGGGCTAGAGGATTTGGGCTTGGAAAATGAATGGATAGGCCCAAAAACATCTGAAACTCTTGTTTCCTTCTCCCCTTTTTTATTTTCCAAGTTTTGTCAATTGAATTAAAATAAAAACTAATTTAATTCTAAAACTAATTACTACTTAAACATTAATTAGGCCCTAAATTAAAAAAAAACTATAATAAATAAATAATTTTTAAAGTAAAAATGCAAAAAGGGAGATTTTGTTATTCACTTTCATTTTTGTGACATTCAGTAACTAAAAAACCTAAAAATATAAAATAAGGACCTAAACGCGAATGCAATATTTTTTGTGTGTTTTTCATTAATTAATTAAAATAAAATAAATATGTATAAATAAATACAAACAATTAACAGAAAATGCCACAAAAATACTCAAAATCGCTAATAATAAAAAGGAATTTTTTTTGAAGCTATGAGAGTAATTTATATATGGGAAAAATCACATGCTCACAGCTGCCCTTCTTTGCCCGGAAACACGAACAGTTTTCATGCAAAGATAAAGCGAGTGGATACAAGCTATTTTTGCCCGTTTGAGTACTCCGTGGGAAGCAAATTTGAAAGATTTGACCGCAACCTGATTCTGAGGTTGCCTACATATCCTTTGCTATTAAGGAATCAGGATAGTGTACTTTGGAAAGTTTTGGTAGTTGGGACTACCAAGAGGACACTGAACCGCTTATTACACCATGACAAAATAAAAAGAAGCTAGACTAAGCTATGATCTATGAATTATAGAGGTCCTATTTATATCTTCAATCTTGATCTTGTGATTCTTGTTGTCTTGTTGACTTGTATCTCTGGGTGAAGTTCCTTTGTTGCTAACTTGACTAGACTTGAACTATATTCCTTCGAAAATTGGAATGTCTTCCCTTGTTCTCGAGGTGGGCGCCTGATGGCTGAAATTGAACTACTTTTCCTTAAAATTTAAATTGTTTTCCCTTGTTCTTCAAGTGGGCGCCTGATTGCCAAAACTTGAACTGTGTTCCTTTGTTCTCCAGGTGGGCTCCTGATTTCCAACAACTTGAACCGTATTCCCTTGTTCTCTGGGTGGGCTCCTGATTGCCAAGACTTGAACTATATTCCCTTGTTCTCTAGTGGGATCCTGATTGCCAAAATTTTTAATTGTATTTCCTTGTTATTCAGGTGGATGCCTGATTGCCTGATTACCAAAAACTTGAACCGTATTCCCTTGTTCTCCATGTGGGCTCCTGATTGTCAAAACTCGAATTGTATTCCCTTGTTCTCCAGGTAGGCTCTTGACTATCCAAAATCAAATTGTATTTCTTTGTTCTCCAGGTAGGCTCCTGATTGCCAAAACTCAAATTGTATTCCCTTATTCTCCAGGTGGGTTCCTGATTGCTAAAACGTGAACAGTATTTCCTTGTTCTCCAGGTTGGCTCCTGATTGCCAAAACTCGAATTGTATTCCCTTGTTCTCCAAGCGGGCTCTTGATTGCCAAAACTCGAATTGTATTCCCTTGTTCTCTAGGTGGGCTTATGATTGTCAAAATTCAAATTGTAGTCCCTTGTTCTCCAGGTGAGCTCCTGATTGCGAAAGTTTGAACTATATTCCCTTGTTCATCAGTTGGGCTCCAGATTGCCAAAACTTGAATTATATTCCCTTTGTTCTCCAAGTAGCTCCTAATTGCCAAAACTCAAATTGTATTCCCTTATTCTCCAGGTGGGCTCCTGATTGCCAAAACTTGAACTATATTCCCTTGTTCTCCAGGTGGGCTCTTGATTGCCATAAATTTGAATTGTATTCCCTTGTTCTTCAGGTGGACTCCTGATTGTCAAAACTTGAATTGTATTCCTTTGTTCTCCAGGTGGGATCATGATTGCTGGAATTTTGAATTGTGTTCCCTTGTTCTCCAGGTGGGCTCTTGATTATCGAAACTCTGAATTATATTCCCTTATTCTCCAGGTGGGTTTATGACTGCTAAAACTTGAGCTATATTTGTTATTCTTCAAGCGGGTACCTGATGTAAACAAAAATAGACAAAACAAAGAAACTTTTGTACCCCAGTTTGGTTGCTGGGTACATATGTGAGTGTTAAACTGAATCATGTTGCCAACTATTTCTAAGAATTTGAAAGCTATATCCCATTCTCCAGGAGGGTCCTGACAACTCTTAGTTAAACAACAGTTTTAAAAGCTGAATTGTGTCTTCTAAAGGTGTGACTTCCACTAAATCTGGTTATCTAAGAAAGTATTAAAGTTGGATCTCACTATCCAGGAGGGTCCTGACAACTCTTAACTAAAGATAATCTTAAAACTAAGCTATATATTCTAAAGATATTACTCTCGCTATGTCTTGTTGTCGAAGAAGATACTAAGACTACGTCCCATTATCTAGGAGTGTCTTGACAACTCTTAACTATAAAAATTTTTAGTATTCTAAATGTACAACTTCCACAACATCTTGTAATCTAAGCCGACCGTAAAACAACGTCCCATTATCCAGGAGGGTCCAGAAAACTCCTAGTTAAAAGATAGTCTTAACCTAAGTTATGTCTACTAAAAGTATGACTTCCTCTGCCTCTTGTTATCTAAGCAAACCTTGCAGCTACGTCCTGTTAGAAATAACGCTTTACGCTAGAGGGGGGGGGGGGTGAATAGCGTTTTAAAATTATTAAGCGTTTTAGTGCGGAATTTAAAAACTTTGCAGAAATTAAGACAAGTGCAGTAAAATAAACTTACACAAAGATGTATCCTGGTTGGCCACAAACGTGGTTAGTCCAGTCCCCGAGAGACTCTCTCGAGATTTCCACTAAACTTGTCAAGCTTACGGGTGCTTAACAAACCGTTACAGCTGAGGACACAAGCCTCACCTAGGTGCTCGGGGATCACAATCCCAAAGACTTCAATTGCTCGGGGATACCAATCCCAAAGACTTCAATTGCTCGGGGATAACAATCCCAAAGACTTCAATTGCTCGGGGATAACAATCCCAAAGACTTCAATTGCTCGGGGACAACAATCCCAAAGACTTCAATTGCTCGGGGATAACAATCCCAAAGACTTCAACCGAGGAAACACAAGTTCCTCAACCAACGAGAATCGCAATTCTCTTACAAACACAAAGACACACTCACTTTACAAAGTACTCCTCAATGAGTAGATATGAGTAGAAATAGTACGCTCAAGATCACAACAACTTAGCTCAATAGAATGGCTCTTCAAAAAGCTTTATAGATGAATGAAAATGATGATCAATGTAAGAAAGCTTTTAGCAATGAAAATACTTAAATTGTATGTGTTGTTGTTGTGAAAACACTGAGTTAAACCTGTATTTATAGGTGAAAAACTCAGTCTTACCGTTGTCTAATTGCCAATTAAGGATTGCTGAAATTACTCAGTGACAATCGATTGTCAGGACTAAACAATCGATTGTTTGCCTATCAGATCAAAAAATCAATCCCAGATTTTACGTTAACAATCGATTACTTCAAATCAATAATCGATTAATTATAACGTTAAAAAATCCTTTCCAATTTTTGGCATAAAACATCGATTATCAAGAAATCAATAATCGATTATTTTAACAACGTTCAGAAAATCTTTTCCAGATTTTACGCTAAAACATCGATTGTTAAATATCACAATCGATTACCTGAAGGTAATTTGAAAAAAGTATGACAACGGACAACTTCAATAATCGATTATCAAATAGAAAAATCGATTATTAATTAATTTCAAAACTTACTGTCTCGTATATAATCGATTATCAAAAGCCACAATCGATTATTAATTAATTTCAAATCTTACTGTCTCATATATAATCGATTATCAAAAGCCACAATCGATTATTAATTAATTTCAAAACTTTCTGTCTCATATATAATCGATTATCAAAAGCCACAATCGATTATCATTTTATTTAAAATCACTGGGAGACATTTTTCTCATTCTAATCGATTACCATTAGTTCATAATCGATTTTTATGAGTTTTGAAAACTTTGCCTCAGTTAACAATCGATTATCATAAGTACACAATCGATTGTTATGCAGTTTGCAAAAACCTGATGTTAACTGACTTACTCACAATCGATTATCATTAATTCATAATCGATTGTCATGCAGTCTTGGCTTAGAGATACTCGATTATCATAAGTACATAATCGATTATCTTAGCCCAGATTTTTGAGGCATGTTTGGAAAACATTTTAACAAATGTAAATATGCATAGTTTAAAATCATTTGACACTTACTTTAAATATGCATGATTTTGGAAAAAATAAATTTAGTAGAGAAGCCATGTTATGAGCCAAGATTGAGGAATCAAGATCACAATTAATATTGACTCAATTATAACATTTCCAAGCATTGTCTTGAGCTTCTTGTAATGCATCCATTATGTGCTTGTCCTTGAGCACTGCTATATATCGCTTATTGCTTTGTTTGACATTCATCAAAACCTACAAAAGAACACACGTTTAGTATATTGCATTTGAAACGTGTTTCCAACAATTTCCCCCTTTTTGATAATGGCAAACATGTATCGGGATATGCATAATAATAACAGTTCAAGATAATTCAATATGCATCATAGACATGTTCATGTTTCATAAGATATTTCCCTTCAAATGATGATTCCCCCTAAATGTATAACAAGGTGCCTGGGAAATATATTATGCATGCATAGCCCGTTTATTTTCCCCCTTTTGACATTAACAAAAAGTGGCTAGATAACAAGTCTAATAATAGCATGCTAGTTCAACAAATGTCAACATAATCGATTATTATACGGGATAATCGAATAGTTTGCACTGGAAAGAAATTCCCCCTAAATATAAGATTCCCCCTGAATTTATGCAACACATTCAAAGAAAGCATGTAAGTATGCATAATGGAAATAGGAGAGATATTGCAGATGAAAATCAACTTTTCATTAAATAGATAAAATATTACATAGGCCATTTAAAGAAAAAAAAGACAAGAAAATATTTAATCCTCGTTATCATCATCTTCGTCCATTTGCGGCGGTGCCTCAAATGGGACAAGATTGCCATATTGATAGTTGATATGGTCAAAATATCCTAGGACATAGCGGGACAAAGTGTCAACTTTTGTTTCAATACGGGTAAGATGATTTACTATCTCCGCATTTGGATCTTGATTTTGAGGCGGATTTTGAGGAGGATTTTGAGGAGGTTGATTATCATGATCGCCACCACTGTGAAATGAAGATTCAGAAATTTCCCAGTGTTTGGTCCGATTTTTAAGTGGACCATTTGCCGTGATGATGCCGGCGGATGCAAGAAAATGCATGACAAGAAGTGCATATGGAAGATGTTTGTCTTCGGCGAGAGCATCACGCATGTGAAGCTTGATTAATTTACAATAATTTAATCGAGCTCCGGAAGAAATGGCATGCATGAGTTTACAATCTTCTTGGGAGATAGTGGTGTGACTGCTTTTTCGGGGCTTGAGAACTCGGGTGATGAAATAGAATATCAACCGATAGTTCGGATCCATTCCCGTGATCGTAGGACGACGAGAAGTGAGACGTGGATCATAGTTGACAAGACCAGCTTGACGAAGAAAGGAGGTTTCGTCAAATAATTCTCCTTCTATTCCAACATATTGAGAAATGTCTTCTCCATCATTTTGGAGATAGGCAATGGTGTTTAGGGATTCATCTGAAATGATAATTTTAACACCATTTACAAAGGTGACAAGATCACCTTGATCGTTCTGGCGGAGATTTGAATAGAATGCCCGAACGAGTGTAGAATTTATAAAGTCAAAAGAAAGGAGAAGGAAGTTTAGAAGATTGCATTGCTGAAGAAAGTGTACAGCAAGACTAAAATTTTCAAGATACCTCATTGTGGAAAAACGAGGAGGAAGAATATCCCGTTTTTCGAATCTTGTAACAAAGCGACTTAGTGAAGCTTCGCTTCTGAAGAATAACACATCTCCATCTTGGTATGGAAACAGTCCGGGAGTAGGAGGAGCAGAGGCAGAGGCATCTTGCTTAGAAGCTCTAGATTTTCTTGGCATTTTGATTGAAAGAGACTTGAGAAGACAAAAAATTTGCAAGGAGAGCTTTTGATAGAATTTGAAGACTTAGACTTGATTTTGTTGTGATAAGAATGAAGAATACATCTCTATTTATAGAGTGGGAGAAGATATGGTATTCATGGCTGAATTGAAGACTCAAAAACGGTCAGATTTTAAGAAGACCGCTGGAGACAATCGATTGTTTGCTGGAGACAATCGATTGTTGAGCAGATATGCTCGTTGGAATTCTGAAAAGAAAACTGACAATCGATTAAAGGGGTGTCAGCAGAGCAGAACGGTAAAAATTTTTGAATTAATACCGTCTGACAATCGATTGTGTTATAGAGACAATCGATTGTGTAAAGTTTGACACTTAGATTCTGAGAATTTGGCTTGAAACAGAATGTTTTTGAAATTTCAGAAAATCACTGACAATCGATTGTTGAATTTGACAATCGATTGTGTACTGGGCAAAAAAATGGTCAGTCCTGAAGATTGATTTTGGAAGTATGGTAATCAATTTTGAATATATTATAATCAATTTTGGAATTATGACAATTGATTATGAATGAAACAACGTCATCAACACATGGTGGAAGATAATGATTCTTCGGATGAAAACGTTTTTATGAAAATAGATTTTCCATCATGAATACACATAATCAACACCAATTGTTATAAATACCAATTTAGAAAATCAAAACTCAATACAATTTATGCACTTTAATCAATTATGCAATTTATCAAAATAACATTCAGATCAATACTTGTGACATATAATACCAATTCAACTAGCTAAAGGGTAGAGTAAGGAACGATCATACCCGGTTTGTCTTGATGTCATCCTCCATCGTTGACATCTCAATTTGCTAGAAATTGAATTGAATGCTTCAAGCGAGCACATTTGCATTTCCAACATTTAATCAAGTGAAGCCATTTCCGATATATATATATAAACAATTTATCACCATAATAACAATTCAAAAACCAACCAGATATTTGCTAAGAAAATATCATCAATAAAATTTATGCAATCAATTCTTTCAAAGCACAAGTTCCCTCTTAAGTAAGACAAAATGGAATGTAATGACATTCCTCTTACTTGTAACAAATTGCCTAAAACATTTCTTCTTTTGATAAGAAGATTGTATTAAGGCTAATTCCTTTTACCATATTCACAAAAGAATAGGAAGGATATTGAGGAATATAACATATGACGATTTCTACAAATTTATCAATTTTATCAACCAAAACAATACCTATTGTTATTTTGAAAGGCATTTGTCAAAACATATATTGCATGCTGTTTCAAGTAGATAGTCAAATCATGAATCAACCATCTTATCACCTGTTTAAGCAAAACACATCAATTTGACATTTTACAGGAGATACCGATTGTTACAGAAGCAATGAAAAATCCATTTGACGGAGAGCATAACAAATGCATCAAATGTTATTTTATTAACAGTGATACACAAGGTTATTTCCAGCAATCCATATTGCAACAAATGTCAAAAATTTCAATTAAGCGCATTTGCAATAATGAGAACCAAAACAAAGCATGATTCAAGGAGAATTGATACGGATGGTTAACAAAGATATAATTCAACTAAACATGATTTTAGTAGGTACTCATTCAATGCACGAATCAACATTTGTCAAAGCATGGATCAAGCATTTAATAGTTGATACTAGTAATCAAAAATGAATTTTCAGCAAGTCAATCAATAAGTATAGTCAACAAGAAATTTCACAAATTGATTCTTACAGTTAACGCATGTCAACGTTTTTCAGGGTGATAATCAAGTTGACAACTTATATGTTAATAACACCAGCTGCCATATATCAACAAATTTGTCAACATTAATAACTTGCACATATTTGGTTTTATCAAAAAGAATAGCTAACCGAAATTCCTCTCGATGCCTTTGGGTGTCGTGCTTGGTGCATCTACTACAATTTTGTAGTCTTCAAGCACACCTGCAAAAATACCTACGGAGAGGTTTTTGGTACCCATATCTTTTTGGGTCCTTTGAGGTTAGGCAAATAATAATTATAACCAAAAGATAAATCCCTATGTTTAGCAAAACACACGGGTGCAATGTGACCTATCCGATTGCAATAATGGCATACTACGTTCGGATTGTGCCAATGCCTAGGTTGCGCCAAATACATTCTAGGTGATCTAGAGTCATTCCTAGAGGCGTTGAGAATCCTAGAGTCATTTCTAGGTTGTCTAACGTAGTTCGTTCTAGGCTTATCAACAATAGTCTTAGTATTGATTCTGGGCGATGTAAAGTGATTAACTCTAGATTCATTATTCCAATTTCTAGAGTTGTATCTAGGTGATCTAAAGGCGTTAGTTTTAGACTTGTTTTCATACATCCTAGCGTAATGTCTAGGTGGTCTAAAGGAATTTGTCCTAGACTCATTTACAGCCCTAGAATTATTTCTAGGTGGAGCAGTAAAATTTCTAATGGGATTTCTGCTTTTATGCCGTTGATTTCTCTTTGACGTTTCCTTTTCTTCAATAACCTTAGGGACATCTATACTTCGTGATTCTAAAGTTTTCCTAAGTTCTGCGTTTTCTAACTTCAAAGAATCGCAGGAAGTACAAGTAGAGCATTTATCAACATAAGAAGCTTCATGCATAGTCTTAATGACTTGTCTAAGTTCTACACTATCATTTTGCAGAAACTGATTTTCTTTTACAAGATTCTCGTTATCAAGAGACAGATTTTCAAAATCTTTTTGTTTTAAAGAAAGTTGATTTTTGAAATCTTTTTCTTTCAATAAGAGACGTTCTTCAAAATCCTTTTCTTTTAAAGAGAGATTTTTCTGAAAATCTAATTCTTGCTGGGAAAGTGATTTCTTCAAATCTTTAATCATTTTGACAGCATTACCAAATTCACCATACAAATCTTCAAATGCATTTTGTAATTCTTCGAACGAGTGAGAATTAGAGATACTTACCTCTTCTTCGTTGTTTCCATCAAATATTGGAGGCATGGTGTAGCAATTTCCTTCACCGATTCCTGCAAAAGAATCATGAGTAGAAGCCATGGATGGTTCTCTCAAACTGTTAAGTTTTTCAGAGAGTATGGCTCTGATACCAATTGTTAGAAATAACGCTTTACGCTAGAGGGGGGGGGGTGAATAGCGTTTTAAAATTATTAAGCGTTTTAGTGCGGAATTTAAAAACTTTGCAGAAATTAAGACAAGTGCAGTAAAATAAACTTACACAAAGATGTATCCTGGTTGGCCACAAACGTGGTTAGTCCAGTCCCCGAGAGACTCTCTCGAGATTTCCACTAAACTTGTCAAGCTTACGGGTGCTTAACAAACCGTTACAGCTGAGGACACAAGCCTCACCTAGGTGCTCGGGGATCACAATCCCAAAGACTTCAATTGCTCGGGGATACCAATCCCAAAGACTTCAATTGCTCGGGGATAACAATCTCAAAGACTTCAATTGCTCGGGGATAACAATCCCAAAGACTTCAATTGCTCGGGGACAACAATCCCAAAGACTTCAATTGCTCGGGGATAACAATCCCAAAGACTTCAACCGAGGAAACACAAGTTCCTCAACCAACGAGAATCACAATTCTCTTACAAACACAAAGACACACTCACTTTACAAAGTACTCCTCAATGAGTAGATATGAGTAGAAATAGTACGCTCAAGATCACAACAACTTAGCTCAATAGAATGGCTCTTCAAAAAGCTTTATAGATGAATGAAAATGATGATCAATGTAAGAAAGCTTTTAGCAATGAAAATACTTAAATTGTATGTGTTGTTGTTGTGAAAACACTGAGTTAAACCTGTATTTATAGGTGAAAAACTCAGTCTTACCGTTGTCTAATTGCCAATTAAGGATTGCTGAAATTACTCAGTGACAATCGATTGTCAGGACTAAACAATCGATTGTTTGCCTATCAGATCAAAAAATCAATCCCAGATTTTACGTTAACAATCGATTACTTCAAATCAATAATCGATTAATTATAACGTTAAAAAATCCTTTCCAATTTTTGGCATAAAACATCGATTATCAAGAAATCAATAATCGATTATTTTAACAACGTTCAGAAAATCTTTTCCAGATTTTACGCTAAAACATCGATTGTTAAATATCACAATCGATTACCTGAAGGTAATTTGAAAAAAGTATGACAACGGACAACTTCAATAATCGATTATCAAATAGAAAAATCGATTATTAATTAATTTCAAAACTTACTGTCTCGTATATAATCGATTATCAAAAGCCACAATCGATTATTAATTAATTTCAAAACTTACTGTCTCATATATAATCGATTATCAAAAGCCACAATCGATTATTAATTAATTTCAAAACTTTCTGTCTCATATATAATCGATTATCAAAAGCCACAATCGATTATCATTTTATTTAAAATCACTGGGAGACATTTTTCTCATTCTAATCGATTACCATTAGTTCATAATCGATTTTTATGAGTTTTGAAAACTTTGCCTCAGTTAACAATCGATTATCATAAGTACACAATCGATTGTTATGCAGTTTGCAAAAACCTGATGTTAACTGACTTACTCACAATCGATTATCATTAATTCATAATCGATTGTCATGCAGTCTTGGCTTAGAGATACTCGATTATCATAAGTACATAATCGATTATCTTAGCCCAGATTTTTGAGGCATGTTTGGAAAACATTTTAACAAATGTAAATATGCATAGTTTAAAATCATTTGACACTTACTTTAAATATGCATGATTTTGGAAAAAATAAATTTAGTAGAGAAGCCATGTTATGAGCCAAGATTGAGGAATCAAGATCACAATTAATATTGACTCAATTATAACATTTCCAAGCATTGTCTTGAGCTTCTTGTAATGCATCCATTATGTGCTTGTCCTTGAGCACTGCTATATATCGCTTATTGCTTTGTTTGACATTCATCAAAACCTACAAAAGAACACACGTTTAGTATATTGCATTTGAAACGTGTTTCCAACACGTCCCATTATCCAGGAGGGTCCTGAAAAATCAAAGTCAAGTCTTACCATACTTCCCTACGACAGAACTTACGCTAATTCTTGTTTTCAAATGGAAATCTTAAAGCCATGTCCCATTATTCAGGAGGGTTCTAACCACTGCAAGTTTTAAACCTCAGTTATATCCACTGGACGGCCAACTAAAGCTGCATCCCATTATCCAGGAGGTTCCTAACAATCTAGAGTGAAATTTCATCCTAAGAGTGATAATTCCTTTTGGCTGAATCATACTACCCTGCTGCAGAACATACGCTGAATATCATTATCTACTAGAGATCTAAAAGCTGAGTCCCATTATTTAAAAAGGGCCTGAAAACTCCTGACTGGATCCTATCTTGATATGTGTGAACTTTGAGACCAACTTATACTCCTTTGTGGTTGATTCATGCTATATTTGCTAATTATTTTTAAACTAGGTCCCATTCTCCAAGAGGGTCCTAATAACTCCTACATTAGTCCTATCTCTAGAAAAAAATTGAAACCGACTTATATTCTCTCGAGGAACATTCATACTAAGTTATGCTACCCGTGATTGTTTTCAATTTTAAACTAAGTCCCATTTTACGAGAGGGTCCTCTAATTTACAGGCATACCTGCTTGGTGCTTGCTTTTCCCCTACGGAGGATTTCTCAGAGACATCCAATATTTTCTACCCCTATTTTAATCAAAGAAAAATCTTGTAAATTTAAAATGTGGTGGTTAGCTTGCGACATTCTTGCTGAAAATATCCTCCCTGCTATCATGCTCCGTTGTGGCCAGCTTTCTCGAGGTGACAATGAACCACCTGATATTCCGGCTGACCTTTGAACCCTATGGCCTTAAAGGAACCAATTGTTTGGTGCCCAAACCGTCGTGTTACACTCCTGACCCTTCTGTCAGAATCTTTGCATCTTTCTTAAAATACCGAATCATTCCACTAAAAAAGCTTTACATAATTCTTTATATCCTACCTTACCTCATGCTAGCTTTGGTATGTTCTGGCAATACTGTGCTTTGTAATTTGGAAGATGGTAATAAGCTTTGAAACTCTTTCTTACTTTCTCAAACAAAATTGTCCTTGAAAACATCTTAGAGAAATGGAAACCCGAAAGCAAATGAAGTAGAATGACTCTGAGGTTTTTTTGGATAAAAAGAATCCAAAATTGGATGATTGCTAAAAGAGAGAAAGAAAAGAGACTTATCCGTGGGGAAAACTGGTACCAATGATCATGACATGAACTTCGGCTTAGTTGGCCCAATCTGCCCAACCAATCGGCTTTCAGTCGCCATGCTTTATTGCCTTGGATTTCTGTAACGCGATTTCTTCAACCAAACCTTGGCCTTGTTCATCCTACAGTGTTCTAAACAGGTTTTCACCGACATACCTCTTTCATTTTTCATCTCTCATTTTGCTTTTGCCTTACGATGCCCGTGAGGGTTTTCACCAATAAGACTCTCTCAGTTTTCATTTCTATCAGCTCTCATCTCCTTACGGTGCCCTAGAGGGTTTTCACCAGTAAGACTCTCTCATTTTTATTTTCTCTCAACTCCTGTCGCCTTACGATTCCATTGAGGGGTTTCACAAATAAGACTCACTCATTTTCATTTTTCCTGCTGGTACCGGAGTGTTGCCCCTGACATGAATCAACTCTACTTGCTCAACTTGGCATCTCTCGAAGATTGATCGGAAGGTCTTTCTTTGGGCCGTAATGTGGACTTTTGGACAGGGTTAGAAATAAAGGATATAAAAGGCTCAACATAATCAAATGGGTTCAAAATTACAACTTTCTGAATCAGATTTCTTATGGCAACTACAGCTTTTGCCCCAGTTTTTTTCTTGGGGACTTTGGATTTTTATTTTGATGGGACCGAACCGTGAGGCTGCCTACGTATCCTTAAAATGAATCAGGTCGTATTTAGTTCATGTTAAAAATTTCTTTGTTGTTGTTATATTCCTTTCTCTTCTTCTTCTCTTTTCTTTTCTTTTTCTTTTTTTTTTGTTTTGTTTTTTTTTTCTTCTTTTCTTTTCTCTCTTTTTTTCTTCTCTTTGTTTTTTATTTTTTTCTTTTTCCCTTCTTCTTTTCTTCTAATTCCTTCCTTTCTTTCCCTTTTACTTATCTCTCATGTTTGTGTTCCTGATTTTGTTACTGATTCTGAAAGAGGGCTATGAAGGAAAATAATTAAAGCTCAAAAGGGGTAAAAAAGGGCAAAGTTTTTAGATAGCAGAACAAAATGCCTTCGTCATTCCAATCTTCAAAACATGCCAAGTACTAACAAATACGATTTAACCAAAGAAAATAAGACATAGTATCTTTTAATTGCATCAGAATTGATGGCCATTTCTACACACTTGCCTTCTATATCCGTTAAGTATAAGGCCCCACTAGATAATACTCTCGACATGATGAATGGTCCCTTCCAGTTTAGGGAGAATATGCCTTTTACCTCCGCTTTATGAGGGAAAATACATTTCAATATCTGCTGACCCATTTCAAACCTTCTTGGGCGTACCTTCTTGTTATATGCTCTGGCCATTCTCTGTTGATACAACTGACCATGACACACTGCTGGTAATCTTTTCTCATCGATCAAACTTAAATGCTCCAGGCGGGTTTTGACCCACTCGTCATCATCAATTTCATCCTCAGTGATAATCCGAAGGGATGGGATTTCAATCTCTGCCGGTATTACTGCTTCTGTGCCATACAACAACAAATACGGGGTTGCCCCTACTGAAGTGTGAATAGTAGTGCGATAACCCAAGAATGAGAAGGGACGTTTCTCGTGCCATTGCCTGGAACCCTCTACCATCTTCCAGAGTATCTTCTTTATGTTCTTGTTGACTGCCTCGACAACTCCATTCGCCTTAGAGCGGTATAGGGTGGAAATTTTGTGTATAATCTTAAACTTCTGACATACCGCTTTCATCAAATGACTATTGAGATTTGATCCATTATCAGTGATGATTACCTTTGGGATTCCGAACCGGAAAATGATATTTGAATGCACAAAGTGGATCACTGCTTTCTTGGTTACAAACTTGAAAGTTTTAGCTTCAACCCACTTGGTGAAATAATCAATAGCCACCAGAATAAACCTATGCCCATTGGATGCTGCTGGCTCGATGGGCCCAATGACATCCGATCCCTAAGCAATGAAGGGCCACGGTGCGGACATTGTATGTAATTCAGCTGGCGGGGAGTGAATAAAATCTCCATGCACCTGACATTGATGACATTTTCGCATGAAACTGATACAATCTCGCTCTATGTTGAGCCAATAATAACCTGCTCGGAGAATCTTCTTTGGCAAAACATATCTACTCATATGAGGTCCACAAACTCCGGAATGTATCTCAGTCATGACGGTCGTGGTCTGTCTAGCATCTACGCATCTCAACAACCCAAGATCTAGCGTTCCTTTGTATAATACTCCTCCACTGAAGAAAAACCCACTTGATAAGCGATGAATTGTTCTCTTTTGATCACTTGTGTCTTGTACTGGGTACACACCCATCCTGATATATTCTTTTGATATCGTAAAACCAAGGTTCACCATCAAGCTCCTCTTCAACCATATTACAGTAAGCATGTTGATCATAGACTTTGATATAGAGTGGGTCAACATAAACCTTATCTGGATGATGTAACAACAATGGCAAAGTGGCCAAAGCATCAACAACCTTGTTGTGGATTCTTGGGATGTGCCTGAACTCTACTGACCGGAATCGTTGACAAAGATCATGCAGACATTGCTGATATAGTATGAGCTTCAAATCTCGTATTTCCCATTCCCCTTGAATCTAGTGTACCAGAAGGTCTGAATCTCCCAAGACCAAGACTTCCTAGAAAACCATATCTGCAGCTAACCTTAGAACCCAAATGCATGCCTCATATTCTGCCATATTGTTTGTTCAATAGAAACAGAGCTGAGCTGTAACGGGGTATTGATGCCCTGTTTCAGAAATAAGTACTGCTCCTATCCCAACGCCTTTCATGTTGGTGACCCTATAAAAAAATAGTTTCCATCCTGGCTTTTTGACATGTTCCACTTCATTAATATACATCGCCTCCTTATCCGGGAAGTATGTCTTTAGGGGTTCATATTCTTCATCCACTAGGTTCTCGCCCAAATGGTCAGCCAATGCCTGTGCTTTCATCGCAGTCCGCGTCACATACACGATGTTGAATTCTATGAGCAGGATCTACCACTTTGCAAGCCTCCCCGTAGGCATAGGCTTTTGAAAGATGTCCTTCAATGGATCCAAGAGGGAAATAAGGTAAGTAGTATAGGATAACAAGTAATGTTTCAACGTCTGTGCTACCTAAGTTAGGGCGCAACATGTCCTATTAAGATGAGTATACTTTACATCATACGATGTGAATTTCTTGCTAAGGTAGTATATGGCTCGCTCTTTCCTGCAAGTGAATTATCCAGGACCGTCAGATACATAATCAATGGCCTCCCTAGTTCCGATGGGACCAATACAGGTGGGTTCGACAAATATCACTTTATCTTATCAACAGCCTCCTAACATTCCTCCATCTATTTGACCGCAACATCCTTTTTAATTAACTTAAAGATAGGCTCACAAGTTTTCGACAGCTGGGCAATAAATCTGGCTATATAATTCAATCTCCCCAATAGATTCATCATCTCAGTTTTGTTCCTCGGAGGCAGCAATTCTTGTATGGCTTTTATCTTTGATGGATCCAGCTCAATGCCTCGGCGGCTGACTATGAGTCCTAGCAACCTCCCCGATGGCACACCTAATGTGCAATTCGCAGGATTAAGGTTGGGATTGTACCTGCAGAGCCTCTTGAAGAATTTTCTCAAATCTCTGACATGGTCATACTACTTCTTGGATTTAACAATTACATCATCCACATTGACCTCAATCTCCTTATGTATTATGTCGTGGAATATGGTTGTCATTGTCCTCATGTAGGTTGCCCCAGCATTCTTCAGACTGAAAGGCATGACCCTGTAGCAGTATGTTCCCCACGGCGTGATGAATGCCGTCTTCTCCGCATCCTCCTTATCTAACAAGATCTGGTGATAGCCTGCATAACAATCCACGAAAGAACCAATCTCATATTTTGCACAATTTTCAATCAATATGTGGATGTTTGGCACTGGGAATTTATCTTTTGGACTCACCTTGTTGAGGTCATGATAATCGACACATACCCTGATTTTACCATCCTTTTTTGGCACAGGCACAATATTGGCTAACCAGGTGGGATACCACGTGACTCGGATGACTTTTGCCTCAAATTTCTTGGTAATATCCTTTTTGATCTTCACATGCATACCAGTTTTAAACTTCCTCAACTTTTGTTTGACAGGAGGGCATGTCGGGTCAGTGGGCAATTTGTGATCCACCAAGTCAGTGCTCAGCCCTGGCTTGTCGTCGTAAGACCACATAAAAATATCTTTATAATTAAGATACGCTTTGATTATTTCTTCCTTAAGCTGCGGCCCAAGATTGACACTTATTTTACTTTCTTTGATATTATCTGAGTCCCCTAGATTGATTGCTTCTGTATAGCTCAGGTTTTGCTTGGGTTTTTCCTCAAAGTGGCTTAATTCTTTGCTAATTTCTTTAAACTCCCTTTCCTCATGATACTCTGGTTCATCCTCTCATTCTGTCTCTTGAATTATTATTTTAGAATTGGATTGGCTTCCGAGTCTAGGCTGAAGATTCCTTGTGCATGTCATATCATCGGAGCCAACATGAAAAGAACTGTACAAAAAGGAAAAGAAAATCAAAGAAGAATAAAAGCTATCTGAACTGATAAAAAAGAAATTGCATTTCATTGAAATTGAAATATAACAAGGTTTATACATCCAAATGGACGGAACATAGACTATGAATTACAACCCTAGAATAATCTAGAGAAATTGAAAGAAAAATCAAAGAAAACTACCAAAACTCCTTCCTGGTCGGGAGAGGAGTAGCTTCCCAAATGTTTACTTTTGCAGAGGGCCCCACAAATTGTACATTTGCCTTTCTAGAGCCCTCTCCTATTTCTACCACATTCACATCTTCAAACAACTTTCCGAACCTTTCAAGCAATTCCTTTATAGGACCAACCTCAAGACTGGGACTTATTACTGTCGGGTGCTTTTTGGCCGCGGGACTCACAAAATATCTGAAGAGACGCGGCACGGGCGTAGGGAAGACCCATGCTTTTTGTTTCATTTTTCTGGCTCTCTTTATGTCTGCAATCGTGGGTTTGAACCCCAAACCAAAGGTGTCCATGTTTTTGGGGAGAGACAGCAGGTTTATGATACCTTGAAGTGACGCCCCTAAACCCTTTCCTGGAACAAACCCATTTCTCAACATTTTGACAGCCACCGTGACTGATGCAGCGACTACCTTCAACATTGGAACACACTCCCCTTCTAGAACTTTCTTCACTAATACCGCGTCATGAACCTGATATACCCAAGGCACCTTATCATCATCTGCCTCAATGAATGGCACAATAGAATCACCGTGAGCATAAAGATTGTCCTCACCATGCACAACTATTTTTTTTTGTCCTATTCAAATTTCACCATTTGATGCAAAGTAAAGAGGATCTCTTTGGCAGCATGGATCCAGGGTCGCCCCAATAACAGATTGTAAGAGACATCCACATCTAACACCTGGAAATCCATAAGAAAATTAATTGGTCCGATTGTTAGTTCAAGCACTATGTCATCGACCAAATCTTTTCCCCCGCCATTGAACCCTCGCACACAAATAATATTTTTGTGAATTCTTTCGCCATCCACCTTCAACTTGTTCAACGTGGAAAGAGGGCAAATATTCGCACTTGAACCGTTGTCAACCATCACTCGAGTAACCACAGAATCTTTGCACTTACCGTGAGATAGAGGGATCAATTATGCTCAGTACCTTCTACGGGCAATTCATCATCAGAAAATGTGACTCTGTTTACCTTGAAAATCTTGTTGGCTATCTTTTCCAAGTGATTGACTGAGATTTTATGAGAACGTGGGCCTCATTCTGGATCTTCATTAGTGCCCGATGGTGCTCGTATGAATGAATTCAACAACGATAATAGTGAGATTTGAGCAGGTGTCTTCCTCAATTTTTCCACAATAGAATAATCTTGCACTTTCATCTTTTTTAGAATCTCTTCTGCTTCATCGTCAGTCACAACTTTCTTCACCGCTACTAAGTTATCCTTGGTCGGTTTGGGTTTTCTCAGTTCTTCGTGGACAAAGTTTCTCCCTGATCGGGTCAATCCATGGGTCTCACAAACTTCTTTTCTAACCTCTTTCTATTTGTAAGTCACTGTTACTGGGTCATAATTCCAAAGGGATAGCCTTGCTATTGATTATCTGTAGCTAGGTTACAGGTTTGCTAATGACGGGCTCTGTGCGAGAACCCTCCATGACAACATGCTTGTTTTTCGCCCCTGATACCACCATATTTGTATTTCCTTGTTTCACTATCCTATCTCCTGGGGATTCCTTCTTGACTACGGCAAAATGAGCACTACTTGTTCCACTCAACTTAAGCATCGATGTCTGGCTTGTTAGATTTTCAGCTGGCTTCTGCTCACTGGCTTGGATAATAACGACAGTTTGCAAAGGCTTTTTGGGCTCTCCCTCTTTGTGCGCTATCTCAATCATATACGTTTCTTGATGGGCACGCAATGGGTTCTGATTAATATTGGGTGCTTATAGAGCTTGCATCTCAATTCGATCTGAATCAATGAGCTCTTGGATAGTGTTCTTTAGATGTCAACATTTCTCTCTGTCATGCCCCGGGGCACCAGAAAAGTACTCACAACTAATAGAATAATCAAGATTTCTCAAGGGAGGATTCGACAACTTTGCTTCAATCGTCCTCAACATATCTAACTGTCTCAACCTATGGAATAAGCTGGTATAGATTCTCCCAGTGGAGTGAAATCTTTCTTCTTCTGCAATCTCTCATTCCTAAAAGCTTGATTGTCCCAAAAAGTTTGTCTCGGGGGGCTTTGGTAGGCTCTCGGAGGTGGATAAGTATTTTTTGGAGTTGGGTAATTATTTTGTGGGGTTGGCACACGCCAATGTGCATTTGCGGGAGTTTGAGTATATGTTTGTGCATGATGGACAGAAAAATGGGGGTCAGGGGGTAGGTAGTGGTGTTGTGGTAGGCCATATGGAGTGTGGGATAGTCTTGGTGATGAGGTCGAGGATGGTTATAATGTGGTGAACCCCAGGACTTGAACCAAGTTGCTGATTTGATTATTGCTACCTCCTCGTTCTTCTTCTTTTCGGTTGCTCCCCTGGTCCCACTTTGGATAGTCCGGGTGGTTACTTTGATTGCTGAATAACTCATAATCTTGTTTGATTTTAGTCCCTCTTCTACCATGCTCCCCATTTTTACTACCTCATTAAAGGAATTGCCCACCGTCGATACCAGGTGACCAAAATACGTGGGCTCTAAGGCTTGCAAGAAATAATCTACCATTTCTCTTTCCTTCATTGGCGGGTCGACCCTTGCTTCTTACTCCTTCCAACGGAAGACATACTCTCTAAAGCTCTCATTTTGCTTCTTTTACAGTTTCGTCAAGGACAAGCGATCCGGAATAATTTCAAGATTGTACTGAAATTGACAGGCGAATGCTTGGGCTAGATCATCCCATGTATACCACCGACGATGTCTTGTCGGGTGTACCATTCCAAATATGAGCCACTTATACTTTGACTGAAGTACTCCACTAGTAATTCATCTCTACCCTCTGCCCCTCTCATCTTGCTGCAAAAATCCCCGCAAGTGTGCTACTAGGTCACCATGCCCGTCATACACGTCAAAGTTGGGCATCTTAAAGCCTGGCGGCAATCTTTTATCTGGGAACAAATAGAGGTCTTTGTATGCAACACTCACTTGGCCTCCCAAATCTTGCATATCTCTGAATGACAACTCTAGACTTTTCACTTTCCTAAGCATCTTCTCTTTCTTAGGATTTTTGGTTGGTTTTTCAGCCTCTTCGGGGATTTGAAAACTAAGAGTGTATGAGTAGGTTTCATGAGCTTTGAAAGTGGGTTCTGAGGGTAATACTGGTTATCATGAGTTTGGAATAAAGGTTCACTGGATGATTTGTGAAGTGTTGCGGTTTGAGGTGCCACAAAGATAGGAGCAACTGGTGGAGGAGGGCGCGGAACAGCTTCGCGTAGTGGAGTTGGGGGTGTCTGGGAGGTTATGCCCTAGTATTGTTTGTAGATGGGGAAGCTTGAAGGTGGATTAGTGGTAGAGTGATCATGTAACTGGGCTAGTGGTGGTATGAAGGCCGGATTGGCGGGATAACTGGTGGCTGTTGCCGTTTTACCCACGCTTGATACATTTCAGCCATCTGTTGCTTCAATATATATACCTCTTCTTTCATTGCATTGACATATCAATGATACTTGCGTCAGGCTCTTGATTAGCCATAGTCAGCTTACTTTTGAACCAATTGTTGTAGGGGTGGGTGGCCATAATGCTTCAAAACTAACCACCTGTCTGATATGGATAAACAACATCAAAACGCATTAGCAGTTAGTCTTTGTGCAGTTATCGATTTCTATTATGCACTGGATCAGTTACTTACGTCATCCCAGATTTTATCCTATGCCCTTCTTTTTTTCTCATGTTTTCCTCTCTTTTTTCTTTTATTCATCTTGTTTTTCCTGCTTTCTTTTGTTTAATTATTATCTCCCTTATTATGCCGTTGTTTCTCTCACAGTTTCTTATTTTTCTTTTATTTTCTTTTCTCTCTTTTCCTAATTTTGGTTATGGTTGAATCCTATGGAGATTGCCTACGTATCATGACCCCTTATAAATAAGACCGAGCATAGTTCTGGCAGATAAGTACATAAACAAAATATTTTAGGAATTTCAATTTTCATAAAGTAAAACATTTTTATTACAACTACCAAACTAATAGACCCGAGAGAGGAAACTAACAAACTCATACTCAAAATAAAACTAACAGACTCTGATAGGAAAGGGAAAACAACAAACTCAACAAACAACTACAGACTCAAATAAAAGAAAATACAGACGCAAGCGACACTGACGAATAAAATGCCTCTAAAGTTCCTGGGGAATGCGGAATGTCATTCAATTTTGCCGCAAGACGGCGTGCTAAATCCTCTTGGAGGTGGTCGAGGTCTTCCATCACTTGATGAACGAAGGTCATTGCGGTGGAAAAAAACATGGATGTTGTCATATCTTCATACTTGCTACAAAAACATGGATGTTGTCATATCTTCATACTTGCTACACTTTACTGTGATGTAATCAGCGATCCTCTGGACCCTCTCTCTTATAACAAAATTTTCTTGCAACAATCGTCCAATCTGCTAGGCCCTAGCTTCCAAAGTTTGTTCAACTGCCCGATTCAGTTCTTGAAAGTGATGAAAGTCTCTTTCTAGTTGTACTATGGCTGTGTAATAGTGCTCTCTTTCAGTCTTGAAGTCTTTTGCCTACTTAACCATTTTGTTTTCAATAGTGATGACCATCTTCTTCAATCCTGCAACCTTGTTGTCGTACTTTTCTTTCAACTATTCAATCATGCGTGCTCATTCTTCCGCATTTTTAGCCAATTGCTTTCGCGCTCGGGATAGTTCACCCTCCGATTTGTTCAAGTCAAAATCATATTCCCCTACCTTCCACCTAAGATTGTCTATAAGCTTCTCATCTTTTAAACTTATGCTGGGGTTTTCTGCCACTATTTTAATTTTCTGAATCTGGGCCCGATGAGCATCATTTCTCTTTGACCAACATCTTCTTTTCACCTTCGGCCGCTTGTGCTTGTAGGTCATGATTGAATTCTACGTTTCTCAGCTTTTCTTTCTAGGCATGAATTTTGGCTTGATATGTTTTTTCTTTTCTCTCCATGCCAACTTTTGTTGGATTTTGTCATCAAAATCCTGAATATGAGGTCTTTTGGCGGGCCTCTCAAGTTTGGACTCTGAGAATAAACGTAGTAATAAATCTTGCAACAATATGAAATAAATAGAAATAATGAGTACAACTATAAAGTAAGACAGGTTATACAAGGCAACAAATAATACACAGTGGATAAGGAAACACAAAGTAAACAACTCAGTATCAGTATCAACAATAAGGATCTCCCAAGACACCGTCTTGTAGTCCATTTTATCGACTGTCCGAAGATCTACTGAGATACCGTCCCGTATTCCATCATATGTATATATCTGAAGGATTTCTTGGGATGTCGTCCCGTATTCCACTATCCACATGCAGGGGTATCTATCAAGAATCGAACCCGTAGTCCTAAAGTAAATATGCATGGGGGATCTACCGGGAATCTAACCCGTAGTCCCAAAGTAAATGTGCAGGGGGATCTACCGACAATCTAACCCGTAGTCCCAAGGAAAAAATTCAGGGGGGGATAAGCCGGAAGCATAAGGAAGAAGAAAATCGGGAAAAGTGATTCCAAAAATTCTCTCTCTAATCAGGAAGAAGGGTGAATAGTGATTCCGTCACTATTCATCGCCCATATTTTCGGAATACGGCGGTGGATGGTAGCAAAGGTGGTGTCAAAATAACCCCTTCTCATTGCGATCAATCCTCACTTGTTTTCTTATCCAAATCCTTAACCATCTATTCAAGATCTTAATTTGAGTATACAATCACTGAAGCTCAAAGAAATTTTTCAGATTTTCATCAATTCTGCTTTTCTCGGTTGTATAGAACAATGGATGAGTCCTTGGTCCATCTCTAGAATTTTGTAGTTGTTTTGTGAGCTGGGCAGCCATGGCTGCATTGATCTCTCCCCAGCCTTTGGCTGTGGGAGAGGTAATTCAAAATCACGTAAAAGCTGATCCAAAAGACAGTTCAAAGCAATCGTATGCTACAACATTACAAGCAAGTCAGCCTACTCCGACAAAAATTGAACTTTGTCCAGTTAAATTTGATCATGGTGAACCAGTTATTCAATTCTCAATGGAAGACGTGAACAAAAGGGAAGAAGGTTTGCATCAGGCAGTTTTTTTAAAATTCTCTTATGGAAGACCTGATATATTGGAAGTACGAAGAGTATTTTCGTCGCAATTCGATGTTCAAGGTCATTGTAACGTTGGACAATTGGAATTTCGTCATCTGTTAATCAGGTTTGATCTCTTTAATGATTATGTTCACTTCCTTTCAAAGTCGACTAGACATCTTAAATCCAAAGGCGACGAATATTTCTTCAGAACATTCCCATGGTCTTTGGGTTTCAATCCAAAGAAGGAGACGTCCAGGGCTGTCGTATGGATTTCGCTTCCAGGCCTGCCACCAAATTTCTTTGCTAAGAGATCGTTAATGTCAATAGCCTCAGCTGTAGGAAAACCTCTTCCTGTTGATAAGGCGACACAGGATAGAACAAGACCTAGCGCGGCAATAGTTAAGGTTATACTTGATCAATTGGATAAACATCCTAAAAAGGTCATGCTGCAGATTATAGATTAAGCTTCAGGTAAATCTATCGAGTTCCATCAAGAAATAGTGTATGACAACCTTCCTAAGTGTTGTTCCTACTGCAAACACCAAGGTCACGATGACAAGGCATGTAGAATTAAAAAAGAAAAAGCTGGAGCAGAGGTGGTGGCAGAGGTTAATCTGGTCAGTGATCTGCTTGGAATCGATGTGGATGCTGTTGAAAAATTAGAAGGGGATGCAAGGGATTTTTTAAATAATAAAAGAGCTGGACAAGTTGCTAATGATTTACTAGAAAAAGATGGCTTGAAGGAGGTTGTTGGTCGAAATGATTCAGCAGTACAAAATGATATTGTAAAGGATGTTACAAAACAAACTGCTATGTCTAAGGTTTCACAACCTACTGTTATTGATAGGGCTGAGGCAGATCAACATGTAGTGACCAGGACTGCTGTGGTTGCTGGTGTGAATGATAGGTGCAGTGATGCAACAGTTCAAGTGGAGTCTATGGAAGAGGTTTCACAATGGATAAAGGACCTCCCAATATTACAAAACAGACTGCTATGTCTAAGGTTTCACAACCTACTGTGATTGATAGGGCTGAGGCAGATCAACATGTAGTGACTAGGACTGCTGTGGTTGCTGGTGTGAATGATAGGTGCAGTGATGCAGCTGTTCAAGTGGAGTCTGTGGAAGAGGTTTCACAATTGGATAAAGGACCTCCCAACCTTCCTAGAGATGCACCTGATTCTACAAGTTATGCACGATCATAGGTGGATACTGATGATACAATGCTGGCTTCTGAAGATCATGTTACTACTAATGCAAAGGATGAGCATGTGGCTGATCTTGATGGGCAGCATCACAAGTGCAATGGGCATGCTTCTGCTACAAGTGTTACAACTGCAGAAATTCCTACAAGGCCAAAGGAAGATTCTGGCTAGTCTTGTAAATTGCCAGACACTGTTCCATTGAAGTTTCTTATCAGTGTTGAAAATGAAAAGATGGTATCAAATTTGAAACATATAGATCCATCTACTATGCCACAAATAGACAATGCAAAAAGTAATAACCAGAAGCTGATCGAGCAGCAGCAGATAATGCAGAATAATATCAATCAAAACACTACTATGTTTGTTCAAGCAACTGGAACAAATTTGGAGGCATCAGATAATGTCACATCTGGTACACTTCATTCTGTTTTGTCAGTTCAACCAAAGGAAAAAACGATAGTTACGAATGTGCTGGATGCTTCGAAAAACTCTGGATAACAACATTGTTTAGAAATGAATAAAGCATCAGTTTTGGTTTATGAACATACCAAAAAAGTTGTTGTTGCAAATGATAATAACAGATACAACATGTCGATAGATAATGAATCACATGATGCAGTTTCTATTTCAATAGAACTAGATCATAGACCTCCTTTGCAATGTCCCGAGTTTCAAGCTATATCTGGGAATGATAATCATGTTTCTAAGATTCAAATAACAGCAAGTAGTGCAGATGATGAGTTTATGCAGAACACAGCTCAACATGATATAGCTAAACAATGTACCAAAAATAAAAACCACATCGCAGGAAACAATCCAGTTTTAACTTCAATCTCAAACTCATTTGCCGCACTTGCCAATGTCAATGATGATGAAGGAAAACTCTTGAGAGAAATTCTACAGCTTGGTGACAGTCAAAATAGCTCACAGAATATAGAGGCAAAGAATACAACTTATGTTACTGATACAAATAGGCAAATACAGTCCAAATTTCAAAGTTCTCCAACCATATCCACTCCTACATGGCCAAAGAGGAGGGACCTGGTCATTAAATCGAAACCGTGGAAAGACCAACGAGATTATGATGATGAGGAGAGCTGATGTGAAGGTTTCGCTGGTTTTTTATCGGAAGAAGATGATCAAGAATCTGATCAGGATAATACTGGAGACGACAACGATGATCCAATCAAGCAAAAATTTCAAAGGAAAACTTTAACTAACAACTGTCGTGCAATTTTGAAACAAACATCAACTCAAAACAGTTGCTTAAACCATAATGCTACAGTTTTTGTTCCAAGAAATAATGCAAAAGTTGTTATTACAACTGTAGCGACATCAAAGTTCAACAAGAATGAAACAACTCATAATCGTCAACTAAGCTTAGCCGAAGCATCAGCTGGTGATGGAATCGCAATTGCGCTGCCATAAACTAGTCAGAATCAGAAGCGACACATGAATGCAAAGCCACAGGCGGGGCAGCTCGTCACAACTGCTTCAGTAATCTCGTCCGAGGAAAGACAACTCTTGGAAGCGATGGAATTTCCAAATCCAAATTTCGCAGGAAGACACATATATGAAGAAGGGGAAGAAGAGGATATTATAAACCAATGACAAGCAGACGCTTCAACACAAGGAGATTTGTCACCATTGCATAGTGCAAGAAATAAGAAGTCTCGTCAAAGTGAAAGAAGTTGGGACGGCAGGGCGTTTGAAGACGTAAACATATGGAGGCCCCTAATGAGAAATGTAAAACAAAAACAAGTCGCTCAAACAATTCTTTCAAAATACAATCGTTTGAAGAATAAAGCATGAAGTTTGAAGACTTTTGGAAAAATTACGTGGAAGAAGACAACATTCTACAAATCGAAATTTTCACAACAAAAGAGAAAAAAGAGCACCTTTATGGCTTCTTCATCTGTTTATTTTACCATCACATTAGTATCACTCTATGTAATATCATCACAGAGCATGTTATAAACTCTGTGATGATCATTCAATTCTTAGTTCTTGCGAGTTCTTTTTTTTTACATGCTTGCTAGTCCAAGAGGCTTTTATTTGCCTCAATAGCATAGCTAAGGTAAGGTCTATGCCGGCTGTGTTATATGGGTAACATTGCCGGTGTAACCCACCTTATTTTATTTTTCCTATTTGTTGTAATGTTCTTTTTTATTTTATTTAGGAAACCTAACCCTAGGCATTTGCCTAGCGGACCAAAAAAAGGGGGGGCGGGGGGGAGCTACTAGAATCCCACATCCTTAGTCCCAATGTAAATATGCATCCACAACAAGAAGATATTCAGCATTGAACTTCAAAGGAAAACAAGGAAACAGGTAGTTCTAGCCGAACATGCTTCACGCAGTACAAACAAAGCAACTTAAGCAAATAGTCAATTTAGATCAACTAAGCATGCTTTTATAAACAAACAAAGGCTAAAATTTGCAAATAGAAGAAAGCAGGCATTCAATCTACATATTTAAGAAAAATGGGATTTTTAACAATTAGCTCAAGTACGCGCTCGTCACCTCATGTACAGGGCATTCAATCACCAAACATTATATCCTAAGGGGAAAGTCCCCCACACAAGGTTATACAAGCCACATACCTCTAACCGGCTCCAAAATCAAATTTAAATCATACTTTTGCCACGACTATCCGACTCCAAATTGCCCAAATCTATTTAATTCGATTACATATCGTAAATAACATCTCAAGCAGTTGATTTTACTATTTAATTCAAAGCTAAGGTGTGAAATTAGGTAAAATAACCAAAATGCCCCTCAGGCTAACGTCTCAGAATAGGAAAATTTTCACATTTTCAGAACCCTTATACTCTCATGAGTCTAATCATATAAAAATCTCTCAAATTGGAGGTCAAACACCCACTCAAAACTCAATAAATTTGTCTATCAAGTTTTACCTGTTTTTCATTCAAAAATCCGAAAATTTAGGGGGAATTTATGATTGGATTAGTGGGTTTTAAGCATAAATGAGTAGAGAATCGATACCCAATAGTTGCTCTCAAAAATCCCTCGAAATTTCTCCGAAAACCGAGCTCCCAAGCTTGTATTTTGATAAAAATGGCTAACCCTTCGATTTGATATATTTATACCTGTCCATGCCTTTTATGCAGCGCGAACGCAGAAGTATGCACAAATTCGCAAAGAAGAAAAATAAAAGTTGCCAAAAAATGCTCTTCGCGATCGCGAGAAGCAGTATGCAAACACGAGGGCCCGAGCTGACAAGGCTACGCGAACGCGACAAGGTGTACGCGAATGCGATGGAGCTAAAGGCAGAACATCTCGAACGCGAAACGACCAGACAAGAATGCGATGAGGAAACTGGTCTCCTTATAGGATTAATCTAAGCGAACGCGTGGAGGAGGATATGAATGCGAGGAAGGAAAAATCAGAGCTTCCCAAACGCGAGAGGAGCATCGCGAACGCGAAGAAGGGAAATGGGACCTGCAACTGCTGAAGGATTTCTGCAACTTTTCCCAACTCCTAAATGCTCCGGTGAGCATCCGAAACACACCCGAGGCCTCCAGGGACTCAATCAAAACTACGGACATATCCCCTAACATCATTCAAACTTGTACCAATCCTTAAACTACCTAATACATCAACGAAAACTCAAATTAATCAATAATTCAAGCCCAAGAATTTCAATTTTTCTATAAACACGCTTTCGATCAAAAAACCTAACAAAAACACATCCAAATAATATGAAATTTTGCCCACACATCCCAAATGAGATGATGGAACTAGTGCAACTTCCGGAATTCCATTCCAAACTTTGGATCAAGATCTCACCCATCAACCAGAAACTTCGAAAATTCAAACTTCGGCATTTCAAGCCTAAATTAGTTACGGACAAAACACATTCTGAACATGCTCCCAATCCCCAAATCATCTAACTAAGCTAACGAAACCATCAGATTTCTATTCCGAGGCTGTCTTCACACAATTCCAACTAGGGACAACTTTCCAACACTTAAGCTCTCAATTAGGGACTAAGTATCCCAAAAACTCTTCGAAACTCAAAATCGAACATCCCGGCAAATCAAATAAGAAGAAACAAACTTGGAGAAAGTAGTTAATAAAGGATCAAGGCGTTAATTCTTAAGACTACCAGCCAGGTCGTCACACCATGCCTCAAGCTAATTCTTATATGAAAGAATTACAAGAAAATACACTTGCCTTCACACCATAACAAAACACATCCCATATTGTTGATTTTTACCTGACCTAGCCCATATTGTACATATTTTGAAATCACTAGCAAATTTAAAATCAGTTTTCTTATAACCATTGCTTCTAATAACTATCAAGTTAAATCTAGGTTCTCACAAACATTGCTTTCACTCTGTTTTTTTCACATTGTCTACATATGCTTCAATGGGCTGTCCACCATTTCTGCTTCTCCCCTGTGTCACCTGATTGCAATGTAAGAAAATTAAAGATTCAACATTCCACCATTGAAGGCCATTCAAAGCTTGGCTTTCAAAAATAAGATTTTTTAAGTTTTTTAGTTGTTTGGATTGGGTGTTGTTCCAATTATTGAAAATATCAAAAGGAGTTAAAAATTTAAATTTGAAGTGATTTGGAATAGATTTGAGCAAGATTTGAGTTAAATTTCAGAAAAAACGCAAGGAAGAAGACGAAGTCAGTTTTTTGTATAATTATATATAATCTTATATAATAGTGTATATACACTTCTTATACACCATTCTACACTTTTATACAGCTTTATACAAACATCTGTAGACGAATTTCTTCTATGATTTTAAGTTGCAATTCTTGTTCAAAATCAGTCCAAATCCCTATTAAAGGACTTTAAATTTTATATTCAACCTACTTATACTATTTATAACAATTATAGATAAACTCACTCCAAATCTCTCTAAAATCAAATTCGAAGTCTAAACCCACATATTTAAACTTGCTAAAAATCTAATTTTCACCATACAAATGAATTTTATTTGTTGAACTAATACTTGAGTTGTAGTTACTGATTCGAAGATTAACTTAAAAGCTTAAGCAATATTTTTAAAAAATTTAAAAGTAATTTTGAGAACCTATTGGGGTTGAATGTTAAATCTTAGCCTATTATTTTTTGGCTAATCGATTGTAAATTAAAATATGGGCTAAAATTTACAAAGAAAGAATTACAGGCCATTCCACTTGCCCTAACAACCCAACCGAAAATAATCCACATTTGAAGCTCTTACCCTATTTAGCCCATGTTGTACATAACTTGAAAGAAACTTTTCAGCTTATAGCCCACTATTAAAGACATACTTTTAGGGTTTTTATTATTTTCTTCTTTCTTCATTCCCTTCTCTCGCACCGCCTCTCACTTATTTCTTTCTATCCCACATAGATCCTGCATCCTCTCTTAACCTAGCCCCCTTTATACCCCTCCTCTACCCCCCCATAGTTCTGCTATTAATGGCTCGAAGAAGGCTCGGGCTCCTACTCCGTCGTTCATGGTGGCAAGCAAAAGAATATTGAAGATATTTAAAAGAAACATGAAAATACACGCAGATATGAAAATACGTAGCTCTCAAACTTGATTTGCCCCAAAAAATGATCACTAATGTTGGAAGATTTTGATGTTTGAAGTTCTGGTCATTATTATTATGACCTTGAAGTCTTGAATCTGAAATTGGGTTTGGATAAAAATCATAAGTATGTAACAGTTTGTATCAACACTATATACTAGTATATAATTATGTATATGGATATACAAACACCTTTTATACACTATTATACATGTTTATAAAAGTTATATAATATTGTATAATTGTGTATAAATATGTATATTTGTATATAACATTGTATACTTATATATTTTTTAGGTTTATAAGTATGTATATACATTGTTCATATGTAAGAGGCCTCTAAAGAAGTTTGACACTTCCTTCTCTTCTTCTTTTAGGTGTAATGTGTTGTATGAGCGTTGGGGTGATTCTACAATTCATTTACCAAGTTTTTATTTTTCTTTTATCTTGTTGGATTGCTTCCGCAATTGCACATAAAAGTGTTTGAGTTTCTTCAAATAGTGTGTATTATCTAGAATTTTTGAGTTGCATTGTGGCTGATTTGCATTTTTTTATCATATGCTTAATTATCAAGGGAAATCAACCTAATGAAAATAACTGGTTGTATACAAAGAGAGCAAAATAAGTTGTCATTCGGGAATTAGCCTATTATTTTTTGGGCTATTGATTTGCAAAGTAATACCTAGACTATTATATTGAAAGTCAGGTGTGTGAGTGTATTTATGTAAAATTATCCCAATTAAAAGGTGGGAATCTCATTGTTCTTATATAAAATTTTCCCTTCTTTTATTCTACATAATCGTCAAATTTTCCAACATGGAAGACATGAACGAATCAGAAATAGTCACGTGACATTTTAAGCAAAAATGGAAAAATCTGTTTAAGAAATGAAAGTCCCTCCCCACCAATACCTCGTCGCAGGCAAGCTCCCTTTCCTATTGCCGATTTACCATCATTTTACCTTCACCCTCTCTTAACCACAAACCACAGAACCCACGAAATGAAACCTCAACCAAGACCTCGACTGTTTTAACCCCTTTTCCTTCGGAAGAAGGATGGAGTGAGTAGCTGTCACAATTCTAAATTCTTCTCCGTAAAATGCCGTGATAATACATAGCGTCTAAAATTATGTAAACCTAATAATTTTGTGGAATAACAAAAATAATAATTTGAAACTCAAATCTCAACATATAACATAGTTTAAATTGAAATTCAAATAGTCACAACTCCCAATCCCAGTAGAAACAAGTTACAAGCTTCTAAATGTCTATATACATCAAAGTCTAAAGAGAATAAGGGAAAACAACATAATAAGGATAGAGGGGGAATTCGAGGTTTGCTGACGCCGACAAATATACCTTAAAGTCTCCACATACTCACAGCTCATTGACAACACATTTGGTAGGAGGTACCTGGATCTGCACAAAAAGATGTGCAGAATAGTAGCACGAGTAACCACAACGGTAACCAGTAAATGTCAATTATAACCTCAGTAGAATAGTGACGGGGTCAGGTCAGGGCCCCACTAAAAATAAAAAGGAAACAAGGCAGAATATATAATATAATATAATAAACGACTGAGAATTTAATAATGAGAAATCCAGAAAGAAAACTACACAACAAATACGCATAAACAACGTGCTCGCTCCTTAGATACATGTTGTGAGCATGTGATTTTTATCCTATATGAATTACACCCATAAATTAAAGCAAAATTATTTCTTTTATTTATTTACAATTTTGTGAATTTTCATGGTCTTTTCTGTTCATTGTTTGCATTTTGTTTGTGTATTTTAATTAGTGAAAAAAATGAAAAATATATTGCATGTGCATTTAGAAGTTAATTTGATATTTTTCAAGAGTTAATTAGCAATTAGTCATTTTATAAAAAATTAAAAACAAAAAAATAGTTTAATTTGCACCTTTTTAACTTTAATTTTAGGTAATTTTTCTTTCAATTTTGTTTTAATTATTTGTGATAATGATTATGCAAGATTAACTAGCATTTTTAATGTTAATTTGGGATTTAAAATTTAATTTAGATTTTAGTTAATTTTAAAAATGAAAAAGAAAAAAAAGAAAGAAAATGAAATCTCAAAAAATGAAGAATAAAGAAGAGAATAAAACATTTGGGCTAGCCTAAAACCCACCCAAAATCAGTCCAACCCATGCCCTAACCTAGTCTGGTTTCAATAAAATCAAACGACGTCGTTTGGTATGAGTTAATATCAGTTGTCTAGGATTTTGATCCAATGGGTGAGAACTGAGGAGAGTTTAATATATAAGTGTCCAAACGCCCCCACCTCCCAAAACCCATCTCTCCTCTCCTACCCAAGAAAACCCTAGGGACACCTTGTCTCCACCGCCCACCGCCGCCGGCCGGAAATCACCCACGGCGACGGCGGAGCTCCGATGACCGTAAAATTAACACATCACTTCTCCTCCCTCTCCTCTACCAAAATCCACCATTGCTTTCCCTCAAAACCCAGCCCATCCTCTCGAATATTGGCCTGAAAAGCTGACTTTGCCGTCGTGTCCGGCGTCGCTGCCGCCAAGCCTCCCCAAAATCACACCAAAGGATCCCTGTCCCTCCCATATTTCAAATCCTCACTCACAATCCTTCGAACACCCCTATTGCTGCTCTAATTCCAAATCAAAATTGACCCCTGAGAGTAAATAATAGATCCATGCATACAAGTCGAGCCAGTGCTCCAATAAGTATTTCATGTTTAATTAGTAAGTTCTTCACTCCTAATACATTTTACCTTCTTCTTTTCTTTTGTCTTCTAAAATTTCTGGTCGGTTTTAATTTTCTTCAAATCCTTAATTCTAGTTTATTAAACCCCTGATTAGTTTGTATTAATTTAGTAATTTAGCTAATCCCTCACCTAGTTATGAATTATTTATTGTTTTATTTAGAATTACTGTTGGAATCATTTGGGTCAGATTGGGTTATCTCTTTTCCGTCAATTAATTTTGGTAAGGCTTAAGTCATAAATAGCTTGGGCCCTTTGAGTCATTGCTGACCCACTTCAAAGACGCCCGGCTGTTTCTGAGCCCAACTTCATTTGGTTCTCAAAGTAATTTCAGGGTCATTAGGTGTTGGTTTAGGTAAACTAGTAAAGGAATATTTAGTAACAAAATTTGGAAGCTTCTAGTTGGGGTTCCTGTAAAATTTAGGCTATAACTTGGTTAACAAGTTAAAAACTGTGGGACTTAAATGAAACAAAAAACTTGAAAAGTTCCCTAAGTGCTTGTTTTTAAAGGAATTCATTCTTGCGTTTGAAGGCAAGAAAAAAGATCAGAAAAGTGAGAGGATTCTGACTTGAATACGAAAAGGAGCTAAAAAAGTAGAAAAATCAGAAGAAATATAAAAACTTTATTGTTTCATTGATTTCTTTTGTTGGTTCCTGAAATTTTGAGTCTTGAAATACTTTCTGGTTCATTTGAGAATAAAATGTGAATTGATTTGGGGTGGGAAGATAGTTCGGAATTAAGTTCTGGGGGTTAGCTGTGTATCACTCGTTTGGAATCATTTCTTATTGATTATTGTTTGAATTTGGATCGGGCTTATGTTGTTGATTACCTCATTGTTGCTTTGTTTTACACCCCAGGTGTACACTTTGACTTCAATTATGTAAGGACTGGCTTATAAAGTGCTCTTGTCAAAGAGATACAAAATATTGCGTGTTGGTTCTATTTGATGTTATTTCCCTTTGGGTTTCCTTAGTTTGTTAAATCTAATCCCACCTCAGCAGGTTGCACATTCTCAGTTTGTAACAATTGTTGTGTATAGGACTATATGTGACAATTTTTGGTTCATTAGTTTCTAAAAATCTGATATTGTTTGAAGTAGTTGTCCAATACATGTTCTTGTACATAATGTTGAATGTTTTGTAGGTCGCAAGGATGCCATAAGTGGGACAAAGCAAATGCCTGTGACTTTAAGCTGATTTGTACGATTAGAGGCATAGTAAATTTAAGCATGCTTAGCTATATGCAATATGAAGTTTAAATATGGCTTCATACTCAGTAGCATTTCTGGGTCAAGTGATTACAGGGCATTCGTAAAAATGAGTGCCGAGTGCTGGAATTTAAATGGCATTAGTTGTGTGTCAGAATTCTCTGATCTTAGTTATTTCTGCGCTTGCAATAATTAGGCGTGAGTTCACCTCTATTTTATCCCATTGCAAAGTTTCATTTGGAAAAATACGTATGTGTTTATGTGATGGAAGAAACTGACTCACGAGTCCAATCCTCATTTGATAATTTAATCCTTCAGTTGACTGGCTTCCATCTTAATTAGCGAAATCGTATGGGATTAAAACTTTTAAACTCATTAATGTAATAATGCGCTATAGTGCTAGATTAGTCTTGAAAGTAACATGTTGTGTTCTATTTGATAGAACTAGAATCCAGTTCATAAGTGGAATAAAAGATTTATCAGCTTTGTTGTTGAGTAAGTATGAATTTTGCCTAGATCCGATTGAGATAAGCACAAAAAGTATACGTACACTCCATTCATTATATTGTCTTTAGTTTCATTTAATTTGTCAGCCTCTCGCAATAATTTGCATAATCTGGCCTTGCAATAATCTCAAAGTAGTTTAGGAGAGAGTTTCATAACGATCATAGTTTGTTTTAATTGAGTAAACCCCTTTGGAATAATTTGAGGCACGCCATGTCAAGTGAAATTTCGAATTCCACAGCCCTCATTTTAATTAATTTTGTCTTATTCTTATAATTCGAGTTGTGTCACTTAGGAAACATTCCATGGCCTTCGCAAATTTAATAACACGTAATAACCTTTGGCACGCTAGTTAAATAATATACTTTTTCTAAACTCGGGCGCGCATTTGTGTGATGTAAATCCAAATCTCGACGTTAGGTAAAATGTGTTGCGAGTTGCGGGTGCATTTATGTGGCGTGGTTCAAGACACGTTTAACAACGTTGCAATCTTCTTAATATTGAATAAAAGCGATTTAAAAGTAAAAATTTACACATCGGCACAAAAAATGCATTAAAATTAGATAATTAAACCGAATATAACAGTTGAGTGACCATGCTAGAACCATTGAACTCAGGAAAGCCAAACACTTTCTCCTGGGTGAACAGAATTGCTTACCCGGATTTCTGGTTCGCAGATTATAAAATAGAGTCAACCTTTTTCTCCACACGGGATTTAACCCGGTGACTTGGGACACCATAAATTATCCCAAGTGGCGACTCTAATATTATTAAATAAATAAATTTCATTTTAATTGTCCTTTAATTGGAAAAACTGCCTTACCTATGCCATTCGCGGAGATGTAGGAAAAAAGGAGGTGTGACAGCTCTAGCGACTCTGCTGAGTATCGAACCCAAAAACTCTGGGTTAGCGTTTAGAATTCGAGCTTAGAGTAATAGTGAAATTTGGCTTAATTATTTTATTTTATTATATGATTGTTCCCAATGTGCTAAATATTATTTTTACCGCTTTAATATTATTTGAACTGTATATGAAACTGCCACGAAACCCTTCTCTTCTTATCTTCGGGGATGTGCTCGCTGGTCGAGACTCCCTATTCTATTAGTGTCACACCTTAAAATAAGAAAGAGGCTCGGACAAGTTACAAAGCCGGATGGCCTTTTGGTTCCCGATATGTAGCCCCCTCCTCTACTCGAGTTGTCCGCTCGGGTATACAATCTAGAACATATACCTAGGTTTGGATCCTAGAATAACTTAACCTCATGCCAGATCCCTAGTAGGAATGCTTATTTCCATCATGCATTTGACTTAGGGGACTCAACACATGGGTTGGGTCCATCTAGGACAAATGCACCCAAAATAATAGACCATCTTGATGCATCTTGCGTGCTACTTGTGCATTTACTCCAGATTTGCATGCCGTTGAAAAAAAAGGAAGAATAATGAAGAAAAAGAAAAGGAAAAAAGGAGAGGGGAATTTGGCAAATAATAATAGTATAAGGGATGAGGAAGGAACTTACCTGTTTCAAATTCCGATATTGAAATGTTGCCAAAATTTTGAAAAAAATAAAAACAAAAAAGTTTGTTTTCGAAAAAATAGAAAAAAATCACAAAGAGGTATTTTATTTTCGAAAAAAAGGGGAGAAAAAGAAGCTGGTTTTTAATTCTGTCAAAATTGCCCGAACTACGCTAGTTTGATTCTCACAATGCGTGAGATACATAGGCAACCCCCTCAGGCCCAACTTCATTTTTGCAAAAATAGCCTCAAAAATCAAATTTTGTTTGTGAGAAATAAATAAGACAGGTCTTGTTAATATTAGCCGAGTATCCCAAAAGGGCGCCAGAGAGCTATTTTTGCAAGAACAATCGCCCTGGATTATTTTCAAAATTTTGGCCGGTAGCAGGCACAACCTTAAAACCTTCCCCCGGAAGTGCTGAAAGACCGTATTTATGAAGCTGGAATTTTATTTTTGAAATGAAAGTTTAAAAAAAGAACTTCGTTTTGTACTCCAATAAAAAATGATTTATGCTTAATCACCCTAACATATGTGCAGAGTGAGCACGAATTAAAATTTGCCAATAACAATTATGAACAAGATTCCTTTGGAGTTGCACATGCGCTGGAATGATTTAGGTGAATCGGGGCTAAACAAGGTCAATGCGCACTTGGGAGGATTTTCTGGATTGTTGAAAATTAATCCTAGAGGAGATATCATCAAGGTGTTGGTTACATTCTGGGACCTGGCCCATAACGTATTTCATTTTCCCAAGAACTCACCCCAACCCTTGAAGAAATGGTGTATATATCGGGGGCGGGAGGGGGGGAAATCGCTCTGAGACACCAGTATTTGATTGTGCCAAGGGACATTCTGTACACAAATTCTTAGATTCACTAAAGATAATTATGGGGTTGACAATCCAGGTCTGCCAGCTAGATTTTGTACTCCACAGTATATATACCAGAGGTATGGGCATATAGGGGGTTTAACGACCCGAAAATTAAATTTGTAGCAAAGGAAACAGACTCAAATGGGAAGAACAGAGGTGTTTTGGGTTCATGGTATTCTTCCTGAGCCTTTTGGTGTTTCCACAAAAAGACTAGAATATTGAAATACAGATAGCAAGGGTTGTCAGCCCCTTGATCACTCAATCCAAGAGCACCCTCACACCCACAACCTGTAAAGCCGGAAGAGATTTCTTTGAAGGATGCAACCTGTTGTTACAAATGTAGATGATTGAACACATGTACAATCGACCTCAATTCATGAATTATGGGTCATCGACAAAGAGCTGCATATAGAAATTTTATACTAGGGTTGATGAGTTTAGATTACTAGAGGGGTCACAGAATGGGTATCATATTTCTGTGTCATAAGTGCAAGTTAAATAGAGTGGATGTTCGGGTGGCTCCCCATTGATGAAATTATATATATGCCAGCTACCGGGCATCATTTCCTTCTGATGGGTCTCTGGTGTATCCAAACTTATGCTCGGTACAGGGTGCTGAGATAGTTAGGGAGGTTCCAAATGGTTCATAAGGATGAAGACATTAGTCGCCATGTGGTCGAGATCATGTGGTCGAGATTGGTCCCAATGGTTAGTTTCACGAAGCAGCAGCCCGCTATATTTGGTGCGAATGTCAGTACTTGACGGAAAACACTCAAGCATGATACTTTTCTAATGGCATGATTGCACCAGGATACCTGGCTTGGTATAAGAAGGAAGTGGAGTTCGGAAGGCCGGCCGAAAGACCAGATCTTGAGGAATTTGATGTGGCATCACAGGAACAATGGAATTGGTTGGCCAGGCCACAATTGGGAAATTGAAAAACAAATCAAATAAATTTAATTCGATAATGGTTTGCAAGTAGCGACAGACGAGGGAGAAAAGAAAAGACTAGCCAAAGAAAAAGAACCTTGCGAGCACAAACTCAGAAAATGAAAATGGTGGCAGAAAATCCCACAAGAAGTGCGAAGGATGAAAAGATCATAGACAATATGAGGAGGAAAGTAGGAGAATATGGTTTTGACTTGAACAAAGTAGAGGATGATCTAGTCATGGCTCGAAAATTGTTGGCCAAAAATGTAGAGGAACGGGCACACGTGATCGAACAACTAAAAGAAAGTATGACAATGAGATGGCAGGGTTGAAAAAAAAAGATCATCACAGCTGAAAACTAAATGGCAAAGAAAGAATAAGACTTCAAGGCCAAATGAGAACATTGTTACACAGCAATAGCACGACTAGAGAGAGATTTGCAACAATTTCAACAACTGAATCGTGTAGCTGAACAAACTTTGGAGGCTAGGTCTTAACAGATCGGGCGATTGTTGCAAGAAAAGGGTGCTATAAGAGAGAGGGTACGGATGATCATTTATTCAATCACCATGGAGTGTATCCACTGTGAAGACATGACAAGATCTATTTTTTTTCCACTGTAATGACCTTCATTCGTCAAGTGACGGAATATCTCCACAACCTCCAAGGGATTTAGCACGAAGGCCTGCGGTGACACTGAATTATTTCCCGCAGGCCCCAGGAGAATTAGAGGCCTTAATGTATTCATGATTTTCACTCAAGTCTGTTAGTCCATTTGCAAAGTCTATATTTTCTTCTATTTGAGTCTGTAGTAGCTTGTTTTTATTTTTCTGTCAGAGCAAATGATTTCGATTGAGTCAGAGTGTGTTGATTTCTTTTCTTAAAGACAATTAGTAGTTGTAATCAAGTGTTTTATTTTATGAAAAATTTAAAAATTGTTAAAATATTTTCTGTATCTCTCTGCAAAAACTACGTTCGATCTGATTCATGCGGGGTCATGATACATAGGCAATCTCTATAGGATTCGACCATAATTAAAACAAGGAAAATGGGAAAAGAAAAGAGAGAAAACCATGAGAGAAATAACGGTAAACTTAGGGAGAAAATAATGAAATAAAAGAGGGTAGGCAAACACAGGCTGAACAAAGAAAGGGGAAGAAGAAAAGGAAACGAGAGAGGGAAAAAGTGACATAGGATAAAAGCCGGGATGATGCAAATAGCCAATCCGCGTGCATAATAGAACGATAACTACATAGGTACATTCTCTACCTATATGTTAAAGCCTAACCGCAAACGAGTTTTGGTGTTGTCTATCAATCTCCAGATTAGTGGTTAGTTTTGCGGCATTCTGGAAACCCATCCCTATAACACTTGGTCAAAATGCAAGCTGACTATGGCCAACCAAGAAACCGACGCAAGTATCACTGACCCCTCAAAAGAGGTAGAAGAGTTTGATGGCTGAAATGTATCAGGCATGGGTGAGAGGGTAGCCACCACCATCTTATCCTGCTAAGCCGAACTTCATCCCACCATTAGCCCAATCACATGGCCACCCTGCCACAGGTCCACCCCCAAGCTTCCCTATCTACCAACAATACCAGGGTACAACTACCCAGGCACCACCAGCTCCACCATCTAAAGCTGTTCCACACTCCCCTCCACTAGTTGCTCCCATCTATGTGGAACCTCCTCCCACCACACTCCAAAGATCATCCAGTGAACCTTTTCTCCAAGCTGATGACAATCAGTGTCACACCTTCTTTTTGTTACACAGATACCCCGAAGGATAAAATGTATAGTGGAGTTTTTCCAATTAAAGTGACATTATTCGAAATGGGATTATTTAATTATTTAAGAGTCTCCACTTGGGATAGGTTTGGCTTTTTGTGTCCCAAGTCACCGGTTTATTTAAATTCCTAAATCGAGGAAATTTTTGACTGCCCACTTGGGGTCTGCGAACCAGAAATTCTTGAGTAAGGAATTCTGTTAACCCTAAGGAAAGTGTTAGGCACCCTCGAATCCCGTGGTTTTAGCACGGTCGCTAACTTATTATAAGTGGCTAAAATTCTGATTTGTTATACATGTTCAAACCTATAATGCAAATTAAATTATTAACCGCTTTTAATATATATGTTTAGGAAATTTGCAATGTCGTCAAAACACGTCGCGAATCACGTCACATAAATGCTCACGCAATTGTAGACGTATTTCAACTCCACTATGATTTGGATTTAGGTCACATAAATGCACATCCGAGTTTAGGAAGGTATTTTTATTAATAAATTCGTGCCTATTGCAACTACGTCTTTTAAAATTCGTTGAAGGCCGTGAAATTCGCTAAACGACACTTCAAATTTTTTTATGTATAAGTGAAGGGAACCTTGCGTGGTGTTTGATTAAATTAGCATGTGTCACTTTATTTTACAAAGGCAACCTAAACCACACTAAATGTTCTATTATTCTTGTATCTATAGGTGTTCGTATAATTTATACACGAATAACACACTTTGAGGAATTCCACATTTGCATATATTAGCCTCATTCGTGGCTGATTATATATTGGGCTTCCTTTTGTTAGCCCGGGATATATAGTGTTTGCACTACAACTGGCATCTACTGGGCTTTGTAATTGGACTGAGAAGCACTTGGACTAACGAGTCCATCATAAGCAAACCACAACAGGCCTTCATTCAATTGTAATCAAAATTATTAAAACTATACACCTGGTTATTACAAAATATATTGCAGGTATTTAAGTAAGAAAATGATGCCGATGATTTTCTCATTAATAAGTTACAAATCAAATTTCCATCTTGAGTTCACATATATTCAGTGGTCAAATTCCTAATATATACCTCAATTTCCGAATACTAAGCTAACTTGGATCAAACTATAGCAAATCTACTGAACTTAAGAAAATTAAAAGCACAGTCCTGATACAGTACATAAAACATGTTCATGTTCATTACAACACAAAAATTCTAAAAAAATACAGTTATAATAGGAAATTGAAACGTAATATTATTTCCTTCTTATCAACTACAATCTTACAACTTCTTAGAGCTTTAAGTGAGAATTGGTACATGGAGTATCACAGGAAAGGAAACCTATGAGAAAATAAAGCAAATAGCAAGCACGCAACAACCAGTCGACCAGTAACCACCCAGAGATTCAGGCAAGTTTTGAGAAAAAAAGCAAAAAAACTAGTTGATCTTCAAAGTAGCTTAATAAGCTCAACTTGTTATCAAGGAAAATTCAGTCGAAATAGAACAACACCAAAGGATTTCTGAAGAACGTAGGAGAGACTAATATATATTTTTATATATCTTAATTCACCATAAGCTACAAAAGAAAAATCTGCTCGAAAATCTCAAAGTTCCAGCCCTTTAAAATGTTCAGATTGCCCTATCTTATAATTGAAGCCTTAGGGCAACACCAATTCCTTTTTTTTCCTTTAAGTCCCTTAACCAATTTTAAGTTTTTGCCTAAATAGTCCCTAGTTTTCTGACTTGTGGCTAAAGTTTGAGGCAGAAATTATGCTTAAACCCCTCACTATAATGTTCTAGGAGTTGATATAGGATTCTTTAGATTCAAATACCCTTTATACCCCTGTCCCTTTTCCTAATTACTGACCTAAGACTTTTTAACCTTGGCTCCATTTGTTTGGTCAAATCTGGCCCTAGTTGATTGCCTTCAGGTTATGGGTCAAATCTGAATCTAAACTACATACTCAATTATGTAGAAGTGGCTGCTCAAAGAGTTAAAGGATTAAACAATGCTCCTCATGGATTCAAGAAAAAAATAATCACATCTTCAAGACTATATGAATATTCATGAATATGTCAAGATGAACCAAAACAATCAGAAAAGGAAACCCAATCGACTATGCACGAACAATGACCAAACTACAACACTTAGTAAAAAACTTAGGAGCAAGAAATAAAAACCAATAAATGAAAACAAAGTTGATATCACTATTACAATATTCAGAAAAGCAATTTATCCTAACACGTGCAAATACTGAAGATCAAAATTGATAGAAAAGAAATATGACTAGTATGAAACTCTTAAAAGAAGACACCTACTCGAAATCATGATATAATACAGGTAGGATCCAAAAAGATGAGCATCTAACAAAAACATTTAGACTCTCAGAGGTGAAACAAGTGCAGAATCATGAGACAAGGATCAATAAACCATGCAAAATTTCAGAGGTGAAACTACTGAAGAGTCAAGAGGCAAAAATCAACAAGCCATGTAAAATTTCAGAGGTGAAACTACTGAAGAGTCAAGAGGCGAAGATCAACAAGCCATGTAAAATTTCAGAGGGGAAACAACTAAAGAGTCAAGAGGCAAGAATGATCATGATATCAGACCACTCAAAATATTATAGACGATGAATAAATTCAAACCAGTGACACCAAAAGGAACCAAAGCATATAGCAAGCAAAGATGACTACTTAACATACATTAGGATGAGATCGTAGAAAACAAATCAAATTTTAAAGAACAAGGAAATTAAATATATAGAAGTATCGACATTAAATAAGGTATAGAACACTTAGCTTTTGACTGCTACCCTAACTTGAATTCTTTCAATTCCAACGATTCTCCGACTCCTTTTGAGAGGTATTTGACTTGTAAGGCCTTTTTCCTTGAGTATCAAAGAGGGACAAAGTGTTCAAGGGGGGGGGGGGGTTGTGATTCTGAGACCAAGTAAGTTCTCACATTTGATTTTTCTTTGTAATTAGTTGTGTTCAAGGGTTGTGGGTGGTATGGTTGGGGAGAGGGACAGAAAGGGGTCATATGAGGCCAATTTGGCCGGATTTTGGCAATTTTTTCACGACATAGGGTAAGTATTTGATTCAAGATTCGAGCCGATTTGTTTGGATTTGAGGGTTATGGTTTGGACGGTTGGAAATGGGGAGGGGAGGTGGTTCAGGGGTGTAGTTTTGGGTTGTTTTGGGGTTGGGTCGTCGGAGATGGTGGTTCCGGCGAGTCTTCTTTTAAATATTCGAGAAGACTAGGACTTATTCGAAGGTAGCCGACCACAAGAAGGGAAAAAGGGGGTTAACAGTTTGAGGCAGTTTGAGGCAGTTTGGTAACCGGCCGCCGCCGTGAGGCAATTTCCGGTGACGGCGTTGGGGTGATTGATGGGTGGTCAACAGCGGTCTCATGGCAGTAAATGGGTGGTGTTACAATGGGCATGTTTGTATGAGGAAGATGGTTAGTTCGGTCTCTGAGTGTATAGAGGGATTTGGTCATATATATGCGATTTTTGGTAGGGTTTCAAGGCCGTGGGATGGACTCTTGATCAACGGATGAGATGAGTTGTCTAAAAAAGGGTGTTGTTTTGGGCACCCATGATGAATTGGGCTAGAGACTAACATTTGGGCTGGGTATGGGTCTTTTCTGGGTTAAAAGGATTTGGGCCACCCAGGTCTGGCCCAATTGTGGCCAGCCTTGGTGGTTATACATTTTGTTTTGTTTTGTTTTTTTCTTTTCCTTTATTTTTTAATTCCTAATTATAGTATAAAACTCCTAATTAACTCAAGTCAACCTAATAACTACCTATTTGTGAAACACAAAAATAAAAATGCAACAAATTAAAATACACAAACAAAAATGCAACAAATTTAAAATGCCAGAAATACTAATTAATTAATTTTTTTTTGATTTTGTATTTGCAAAAAAAACATTAATAATCCTAATTACCAATTAAACAAGCTAAAATATGAAATTAAATCCTAAATTCTTATGCAATTTGTATATTTTATGATTTTAAGCATGCATCAGTGAAAACGCACTGACTCACACAATTAAATCTCAAAATTAAATCCTGAAAATAATAAAGAATAAAAAGGAAAAATCCTAAACTTGAGAGTCCTGTAGGAGTCGTTTCAACTGGGTAAAAATCATATGCTCACAGCTGCCCCTCTTTGCGCGGGAACACGAAGAGTTCTTGTGCAAAGACAAGTGAGAAAACATGAGCGATTTTCATCCGACTGTACTCCGGGTGAAGCATTTTTCTTGAAAAATTCTTGACCGAACCTTGCTTCAAAGGTTTCCTACATATCCTCGGCAATAAAGGAATCAGGTTAGTATAGTTCAGGAAGTTTTGGTAGCTGGGCCAACCATGAGCTGTGATTTCACTGTTGTTGCTGCTGCTACTGCTTACCGACTCTTTATTACACAAAAGAAAACAAAAACTAAGTTGGCTAGGCCAATCAACTACGGTTTACAAGATTCCTACAAATAAATCTCTAGGATCTTGATCTTGGATCTTAGCTGATTTTTCTGTAGACTTCGATCTGAATCTTGATGCCCATTAGCTGCAACCGTTGGTTTAGTCTTCAGTTTTTGAAACAAAGTGGGACATGTGGAGTTTGTGACTTCATTACAATTTTGAGCATTCCACATCTCTATCCACTCCACCATTTTGAATTCACTTCTTTTTGTTCTTTTCTTCTTTTCCTTTATTCTGGATTAAGACTCACACTTTTGGTCATCTCGGATCTTGTGCCGTGAGATGAAACCTACTCGGATACAAACACAAACAAACAAATGACATTTTATACCCCAGTTTTCACTGGGAAAATGTCGTGAGTTATTTGCGACACAAACCTAAGCTATTTCTTTATTGAAAACAATAAAAATCGGGATTCTATATCCTTTGGAAAGATCTCTAGGTTATGTAGGGAGGGAGAAGGGTCCTTGCTGGGGATAGTAGAAGGATTTGCGGGTTATGCCGGGATAGGAAGCGCCCTGCTGGGGATGGAAGGAAAGTCATGGGTTATGAAGAAATTCCTGGTTTATGCCAGGGGATCCACGGGTAATGCCGGTTCGAAAGAAACTTCCAAGGTTATGCTAGGGAGATCTACGGGTTATGCCAGGATGAATGTAAACTTCCTGGGATATGCAGGGGAATCCATGGGTTATGCCGGGGTGAAAGAGAATTCCTTAGTTATGCCAGGGGAATCCGCAGAATATGCCGAGATTAAAAGAAGATTCCTAGCTTATTCTAGGGAGTTCCGCGGGTTATGATGGGATTGAAAGAGAATTCTTAGGTTATGCTAGGGGAATCCGCGGGTTATGCCGGGATTGAAAGAAGACTCCTAGCTTGTGCTAGGGTGATCCATGGGTTATGCTAGGATTGACAGATAATTCCTAGGTTATGGTAGGGGGATCCGCGGGTTATGCCAGGATAAAAAAAGACTCGTAGGTTATGCTAGGGAGATCCACGGGTTCTGCCAGGATTGAAAGAAAATTCCTGGGTTATACAGGGGAATCCGCGGGTTATGCTGCGATTAAAAGAAGAATACTAGGTTATGCTAGGGAGATCCACGGTTTATGCCGGGATTGAAAGAGAATTCCTGGGTTATGCCAGGGGAATCCGCGGGTTACACCGGGATTGAAAGAGAATTCCTAGGTTATGCTAGGGGATCCGCGGGTTATGCCGAGATTAAAAGAAGACTCATAGGTTATGCTAGGGAGATCCACGGGTTATGCCGGGATTGACACATAATTCCTAGGTTATGCTAGGGGGATCAGCGGGTTATGTAGGAATTAAAAGAAGACTGCTAGGTTATGCTAGGAAGATCCACGGGTAATACCGGGACTGAAAGAGAATTCCTGGGTTATTCTAGGGGAATCCGCGGGTTATGCCAGGATTAAAAGACAATTCCTGGGTTATGCCAAGGAGTTACAAGGAAGTGAAGGACCACAGAGATCCTTCTGACTATGCTGGGGATAGAGGAGGAAAGGAACAACCCTTAGGTTATGCTAAGGATAGGGGAGCGTTAATTCTAAGGCTATGCTGGGGAGTAGAAAGCGGGAGAAAATGGGTCCTCAGGTTATGCTGGGGATGTAAAGAGGAACTTCCCGGGTTATGCCGGGTAGTGAAGGAAGAAAATTTCTTGGTCTATGCTGGCAAGGGTGGAGTGCAATCCTTGGGTCATGCCGAGGAAATCCACATTTTGCACAAGGGGAAGCTAAAGATGGGATTCCCATGCTATCATGCTTATTTACAAGTTTGCAGGAAAAAATGAAAAGAAACTTCCCTTTTGTTATTTCTGCAACACAATTCTTGGTCCTTGCGCTATTCCTTTAGTTGTTTTTGCCCCGTGTTCCTTCTGTTTTTCTAGATTGCACTTGTGTCTATTTCAGTTCAGAAACAAAACAAATTGTTAGTTTGAACATCGATTGGGTTTGCAACCTTGTTATGTTTTATTTCAGCTTCCTATATGTCAGAGGACAAACCCTTTACTTCCAATCTATGCTTCATAGGTTGGCCAGGGGGTCCTCATTTTCGGGTAGGTTTTTGTTTTCTGGGCCTTCTGTTATGAGTTTTGTCTCGATTTGATTTTAGGGCTTGCTTTTGGGGCTTTGATAAGAACCAACGTCCTGCTTGGCTTAACACCTTCCGCTTTGGCTTGACCTTCGTGGACTATTTAACTTTGACTGCCCTTTTTTTATTTCCCTGCTTTTGAGGCGTTAGCCATCATGATCAGCCGGATTGGCTAAGCGCGCTTGACGATGCTAGGCATTCCCTTAGTTCTTGCCAGGAGAAACCTGTGAGACCAGCCCTGCTACCTTTCTTAGTTCTTGGACTAGGCGTTTTATATAAAGGAAGTTGGACGGGAATCTATAACTTTGGAACCATTCAGACGGATTTCTTGGGGAAATGAGGTTTTTGTTTTGATATGACTGAACCTCATGGGAGTGGCTGCCTACAGATCCTTTCGGAATAGAGTCAGATGTAGTTGAGGAGATTTTCCTAAGCTAATTTGTTTATATTCTTCTTTTTTTCCGTTTTTTCTCTTTTCTTCTACTTTTTTATCTTTCTTATTTTTTTCTTCTTTCTTTTTTTTGCTCAAAGGGGTTGCGAGGGAATGAGAGTGTTTATGGCAGCTGGAATGAAAAGCCTTCGTCATTTCAATCAATCAGGGTCATTGCTGCATGAGGTTTAAACGTAATACCTTTTTATTGCATCTGCATTTACTGCTGCCTCGGGCTCGTCTCCTTCCACGTCACCCGGGTACAATTCTCCTTTAGGCAAAATCTTTCAAATAATGTATGGCCCTTTCCAGTTTGGAGCGAATTTTCCAATGGCTTCCTGATGATGAGGAAGTATCCGCCTCAATACCAGTTATACCATTCTTTGTTGGTATAACTGCCCGTGGCACACTGCAACCATTCGTTTTTCATCAATTAATGCCAGCTGCTCCAAATGAGTTTTGACCCCATTCATTATCTATAATTTCTGCTTCGACAATCACTTAGAGCGAAGGGATTTCTACCTCGGCGGGTATGACAACCTCAGTTCCATAGACCAGCAAATAGGGGGTTGCTCTTACTGAGGTACGTACTGTGGTACGATATCCCATCAATGCAAAAGGCAACTTTTCATGCCATTGCCTCGAGCTTTGAATCATTTTTCTCAAGATCTTCTTGATGTTCTTGTTAGCTGCTTCGACGACACCATTAGCTTTGGGTCGGAAAGGAGTGGAGTTTCTATGTGTTATCTTGAATTGTTCACACATCTCTCCCATCAGCCGACTGTTTTGATTAGCTGGGTTGTCTGTAATGATGGTAGCGGGAATCCCAAAATGACAAATGATGTTGGAATGCACAAAATCCACCACCGCCTTCTTGGTAACAGACTGAAGGGTGATGGCATCAACCCATTTTGTGAAGTAATCAATGGCGACCACTATAAATCTGTGTCCATTTGAGGCGTTTAGCTCAATCGGCCCAATGACATCCATGCCTTGGGCGGCAAATGGCCAGGGTGCTGACATAGGATGCAATTCATTTGGTGGTGAATGAATCAAATCACTGTGCACCTGGCATTGATGGCATTTTCGAATGAAGCTGAAGCAATCTTTCTCCATGGTCATCCAGTAATAGCTAGCACGAAGTATCTTCTTTGCCAGTACATAGCCGTTCATATGGGGCCCACACACGCCCGCATGTACTTCGTGCATAATTCTCCTGGCTTCCTCAGTGTCCACACATCTCAACAAATTAAGATCTGGAGTCCTTTTATACAAAGTGTCAGCGCTCAAGAAAAAAATGCTTGCATGCCGTCAGATGGTTTTCTTTTTTTCACTGGTGGCTTTCTCAGGATACTCCTGTGTTTTTATGAATCTCTTGATGTCATAATACGAGGGTTGTATGCTAGACTCTACTTCGGTTGCATTACAATACTCATGCCTTCTTTTGATTTGGATTTGTAAAGGATCAACATAAGCGTTTCCCAGGTAAGGTAACATTAAGGCCAACGTTTCAAGTGCGTCTGCTAAATCATTGTGGCAACAGGCAATGTACCTGAATTGTACTTACCTGAACCATTTGTTGAGGTCTTCCACGTGCTGTCTATATGGGATAAGCTTAAAGTCTCTTGTCTCCCACTCTCCTTGAGCTTGTCGGATGATCAGATCGGAATCTCCCATGATTAATAATTCTTCAACATCTTGGTTAATGGCCATGTTCATGCCCATGATGCAAGCCTCATATTCTGCTGTATTATTGGTGTAGAAGAACCGGAGCTTGGCTATAGCTGGATAGTGCTGACTTGTGGGTGAGATTAAAATTGCCCCAATCCCTACGCCTTTTGCGTTTACTGCTCCGTCGAAGAACATTTTCCAGAAGGGGGTGTCTTCGGCTATTACTTCTAATGAATTCACTTCTTCATAAGGGAAGTAAGTGTTTAAAGGCTGATATTCTTCATCAACGGGATTCTCAGCCAGATGATCTGCCAATGCTTGAGCCTTCATCGCAGTATGAGTGACATAAACAATGTCAAACTCGGTAAGCAAGATCTTCAATTTGGCCAGTCGCCCTGTGGGCATTGGTTTTTTGAATATGTACCTTAGATCCAGCCTGCTTATGAGGTACGTGGTATGAGCTTGTAGATAATGCCTTAACTTCTGAGCCACCCACGTCAAGGTGCAACAAGTTCTTTCTAAGAATGTGTACTTGGCCTCGTAACTGGTAAACTTTTTGTTCAGATAACAAATGGCTTGCTCTTTCTTTCTCGTGGTGTCATGCTGCCCGAGAATACAACCAAAGGAGCCTTCCCAGACTGTTAGATAGAGAAATAGTGGCCTTCCTGGTTCTGGCGGAACCAAAACTGGTGGCTTTGACAAGTATTGTTTGATTCTATCAAAAGCTTCCTGACACTTAACAATCCATTTCACTTGCACATCCTTTTTCAGTAGCTTGAATATGGGCTCATATGTTGAAGTCAACTGGGCGATGAATCGCCTGATGTAATTCAATCTTCCCAATAGACTCATTACATCCTTTTTGGTCCTTGGCGGCGGTAGCTCTCGAATGGATTTTACCTTGGTCGTATCCAATTCGATGCCTCTTCGGCTGGCGATGAACACCAGAAGTTTGCTTGACGGGACTCCAAATGCGCACTTGGCAGTATTTAATTTCAAATCATATTTGCGAAGCCTTTCGAAGAACTTCCTCAAGTCCTATACATGATCGCCCTGAGTCTTGGATTTGATAATCACGTCATCAACATACACATCTATTTCTCGATGCAGCATGTCGTGGAAGATGGTGGTCGTATCCCTCATGTATGTTGCCCCTGCTTTTTTCAATCCAAAAGGCATAACTCAGTAACAATAGTTCCCCAAGGTGTGGTAAAGGCGGTTTTCTCAGCATCTTCCTCATCCATCAACACTTGGTGGTATCCTGCGTAGCAGTCTACAAAGGATTTAATCTCAAGTTTGGCACAGTTATCGACAAGGATGTGGATGTTCGGTAGAGCAAAGTTGACCTTGGGACTTGCCTTGTTTAGGTCTCTATAATCAACACACACTCGAGTTTTTTCGTTCTTCTTCGGTATCGGGACCACATTGGCCAGCCATGTGGTGTACGGAACCACTCGGATTATCCCCGCCTCCAGATGTTTTGTGATCTCTTCATTGATTTTTTAGCTAACATCAGGCTTGAACTCTCTTAGTTTTTGTTGGACCGGAGGGCATTCAGGGTATATGGGTAACTTATGAACCAATAGATCCGTACTCAAACCAGGCATGTCATCGTAAAACCACGCAAATACATGATTAAATTCCAAAAGGATTTGAATTAATGAATCTTGTATTTCTTTATTCACATGGATGCTTATTTTAGTTTCTTTGATTTTCATGTAATAGGGTTTACAACTGAACTTTAAAGGACAAAGTGCTAAAGAAAAACAACCGAGCTACACCCTGAAATAGCTCGTGACGCAAAGAAAGGTAGCAACGCGGGACTACCAGGCCTCTCGCCTGACTTGGAAAGGCATGGCCTTTCAGTTTTGCTTCTTGGCATCCGATCCGATATGGAGCACTTCAGCTATGCTTGAGCCTTCTCCCAGCTAGACCATGTTGGCTTCATACAATAACTCCCTCATGGCTCAACATATTTCATCAATCTCTTCTGCTGTGAAGGTTTCTTTTTCCTCATCCTCACTGTACTTTGGTTTTACAAATGTTTTGTACAAGTGGGGTAGGGGTCGTGGCAAAGCCCATTCTTGACGCTTTCTGCGATTGGCCCAGGTGATATCTTCTGATGTTGGATAAAAGCCCAGCCCAAAGAACTTTTCTACAGCAGGCAAAGCGACCGGCTCGGTTATGCTTTGTAGGGAGCTTCCGAGTCCCTTGCATGGCTTAAAACCTTGGCGCGTCATTTCCCTTGCCACCATGATTGAAGCATTTGAGAGGAAAGGCTGGAGAAGTGGCTTGACTTCTTCATGTTGATCTTCTACCCCGATTTCAAAAGCTTGGTAGACTATGTGCTCACTTCCTTCCTTGGCTTCGAGATAGGGGACAGAGGGGTCCCGATAAATCGACTGTTTGTCCTCTCTACAATCTTCTGGTTTTCATGTTCGAACATCAGCATTTGGTGCAGGGTAGAAGGCACCGCTCCTACTGCAAGAAGCCACAGTCTTCCTAGGAGGTAGTTATATGACGTGTCCATGTCGAATACTTGGAACGTCACTTCAAAGTCGACTGGACCAATGGTCAGCACTAAGTCAATTTACCCTATGGTGTCTCAATGGATTCCATCAAAGGCTCGGACACACACGTTGTTAGGGAAAATCCTCTCTGTCCCAATCTCCATTCTATGTGATATAGACAGTGGGAATATATCTACTCCAGAGCGTCAGTCTATCATCACTCTTTTGACGTAATAAACCTCGCATTTGATAGTGAGGTGCAAGGCTTTGTTTTGGGCGGCTCCATCTGGCAATAAGTGATTCTTGCTGAATGTAGCCTATTTAATGGCAAAGATTCTCTCTGCCATTTTCTCTAGTTGCTCCACGAAAGTCCCAGCCGGAACGTAAGTTTCGTTCCGAGTTTTGGCCAACACCTGCTGGTGCTCGAGGGATTTCATCAAGAGTGACAATAAAGAGACCTGCTCAGGAGACTTTCGAAGCTGGTCCACCACTTCGTACTTTGGAATTTCCATTTTTTGAAAGATGGCTTCTACCTCTTCAACGTTCACTGGCTTCTTAGGTGGAAATTGCCGTTTGGTAGCAACATTCACCTCTTCCATATCTGAGTATTTCTTTGTGGGATATCCTTTTTGAGTTTTCCCGATGATTTCTTTGCCCTTGTATGTAACTATGGTTTCTTATTAATTCCAAGGGACTGCCGAAGGGTTTGTCATGGGCATCTGCGGTGCGCGACTGATTACCACGAGCTCATTCAGCACTGATGGTTTAATCGATCCCCGTACCACATAGGCTTTCTTGGGTACAAACATGGTTTTGTTAAGCTCGAACGTTCTTGGGGGACTCAAAGTGGCTGCTTTTCTTGATGCCCTCGTGGGATGTAGAGTAATGTTTCCTTGGTATGGGTCATCTCATTTTTGATTTCAGACTTCTTTTCTGCTTTTGGGCACCTGGCTTCATTCATTTTCTTTTCTTCAATCTTCTTGGGGGTAACTTTTATTTTTTGTGTGCCTCGAGATGGTTATTATGGCTTTCAAGGTAGGATCAAATTCTTTGTCCTTGCAGATCATTCCGATGACCAGCCCATTGTTGTGAGCTGGCAACGGGTTATTAGTTACTTTAGGGACCTATTCATCTCTTAGTACCATCTTCTTTTGGTCAATCAAATCCTCTACCGCTAGTTTTAGAGTCAAGGAATTTTTGGTGTCATGTTCTTCTGCCCCGGAGTGGTAAGCACAACATACGCCCCTTTGATAGGAAGGTGATTCGGGGTTTTGTCTGTTTAGGAGTACGGGCTATAAGAGACCCAGGTGAACCAACTTTGGAAATAGGATGGCGTAAGATTCCCCTATTGGAGTGAAGTTTTGTCTCCAGGGTGGTTCCCTGGGACGGTAATTATTTTGTGGAGGGCGGGGATTGTAGTGATTCTGAGGAGGCTGATTTGTTGGGGCTTGGTTTCTGTTGTTCTGCTAATGTGGTCGGGCAATGGGCTGGGCATTCATGACTGCATAGGGTTTAGGAACATAGTGCATGTCTTGGTGGGGATAGTAATGTTGAGATGCCCTTTCTGAGAATGCAGGTCTATGAGCATAATGCTTTCTCATCCCGGAGGCTTCCATGGATACTTCCTCTTTCTTCTTGTTTCTTGGGATTCCTCCCGCCCTTCCTTGTATGGCATGGGAGGTTGCTCTTATGGTGTATTGACTCAGAATTCTCCGTGTCTTGAGGCCATTCTTTACCATCACCCCAATCGTAATTTCCTCTGTAAAAGGTTTGCCTATTGCGGACATCATATTCTGAAAATAATCTGCCTCTTGTGCTTGTAGGAAGACGGTGACCATCTTTGTCTCATCCATGGGTGGCATTACTCTCGAATCTTACTCGCTCCACTTCACGGCATATTCTCTGAAGCTTTGTGAAGGTTTCTTTTTCAAGCTGGCCAAGGAGTTCCTGTCCGGGGCTATATCAATGTTATACTGGAATTGCCTTACAAAGTCCCTGGCAAGGTCATCCCAGATATGTCGTCGCGTAATATCCTGGTGTATGTACCATTCAAAAGCAATGTCCACTAAGCTCTCCCTAAAATACGCCATCAAGAGTTCTTAATTCCATCATGCTCCACGCAGTTGATTGCAGTAATTTTTCAAATGGGCGATGGGGTCACCTTGGCTGTCGTATTTTTCAAACTTCGGCATTTTGAACCCCAAAGGAAGATGTACGTGTGGGAACATGCATAGTTCTGAGTAAGATACACTCTTTTGCCTACTTAATCCTTGTATTTTTTTCAGACTTTGTTCAAGACACTTCATTCTCCTTGTTATTTCATCTTGTTCGGGTGTTTTAGGGGTTTTGTCTTGCACAGGGGTGAGTTCGTATGCTGGGTGAGGGTAATTTTATGTGGGGTGTGGGAAAGGCTTGGTTTGGTAGTTGGGAGTTTGGAATGTATAAGCTTTAGGGTCAAACATGGGTTTTGGTACTGCAGGCTATGTGGTGGCTGCGCATGGAGGGGCCGTAAAAATGTTGGGAACTGGAGCGGATGTAAACATCGGAGGGCGGGTTTCAGAGGGCGCCCCGACAAAGTTGGTTGATATGGTGGGTTGCCCTAGAAGGATATTTGGGTGGCTGATAGGGATGGTGGACGCACCCCCTGACCTTGGAAAAAGATCGGGAAATCTGGGGATATCACTTGGAGGTTCTTTCCCATTTGTCAAGGCATCCCACATCTCCATAACTCGGAGCCGCAGGATCCTTTTCTCTTCAGCCGTTGCATATTCAGAGGCTGGGATTCCTGTAATTGTGTTGTCCTCAAGGATAGGGACTGCTGGTAGAGTCATTTCTGTCGACATATTTGTTCTTCATTTTGATCTCGTAAAGTATCTGTGTGAAGCCAGCTTACCGCAAACCAATCACTGTTCCCAAAATACCTGGATTGGACACTGGAATTCAAACGGTTAGGTTGAGGTAGATAACAACAAGAAATCACACATTGGATATGATGCACCTCTGCAGTTAACGGTTCTTATATGCTTGCAATGGTCGCATGTGTCATCCCGACATTTATTTCCTTTTGTTTCCTACTAGTTATTTCTTGTTAGCTTTCCCTTTTTAAGAATACGGTCGAATCCTATAGAGATTGCCTACGTATCATGACATTGCATGAATCAGATCGAGCGTAGTTCATGGGAATATTTTATGTACACAACACAATTTTGTTTTTTTTAGATTGTCAATTTTAATAAAGACATAAACTTTGATTACAAAGCTAATAAAAATGGAAGGCATCTTCCAAAACGGGACTTAGTAATCTTACAGACTCGAAAGTTAAGTAACAGAACATACAGACGAACTCTTTTTATGAATACATTAAAACTTCAAATGTTTTGGAGGTTCCGGGGCATCTTTCGGCCTTGCCGCGGGTTTGCGCGCTAAACTTCCCTGGAGGTAGTGGAGATCTTCCATCACTTGACGGACAAATGTCATGGAAGCAAAAATAAACATAGATTTTCGTAATTTCTTCACAGTGGTTGCACTTTGTGGTAATATATTATGTGATTGCCCACACCTTTTCCCTGATAGCCTTTTTTTCTTGTAATAGACGCCCAATTTGTTCGGCCTTTGTTTTTATATTTCGCTCGGCTACTCGATTCAGCTTTTGGAATTTCCGCAATTCCCTTTCTAATACCGCTATTACTGCATAGCAATGCTCTCTTTCAGCTTTGAAATCTCTGGCATGTTTGGCTATTTTGTTTTCTACTATGACAACTCTATGTTTTAAACCGAAGATCTCATTGCCACTTTCTTCATTTAATGGCTCCCGAATGTGGACCCTTTCCTCTGCACTTTTAATTAATTGCTTCCGAGCACTAGATAGTTCACCCTCCGCCTTTTTCAGGTCGAACCCGAATTCAGTTACTTTTCATCACAGGTTCTCTATGAGCTTTTCCTCTTTTGTACTCCTTAGAGGATTTTCTACGGCTGCCTTCACTTTCTGGATTTGGGCCCGTAGGGTTTCATTTTCTTTGGTCAATACCATCTTTTTCCCCTCGCTGGCTACAGCTTGCAAACTATTTTCAAATTGCAATTCTTGAATTTTCTTTCCCAGCCTTCCTATAGTAGCACGGTATTCATTTCCTTTTGCTAACCAACCCCACTGCTCTTGTGATGTTCCAATGAACTATTGGAGGTGAGGCCTTTTGGGTGGTCTCTCAAACTCAATTTATATCTTGTACCAGGCGAGGTATCCCAGTGACAGTTCACCTTTGGAAGGATCCTATTCGCAAGTGTCAGCGGTTAGGTATTAGCATTCATTCTAGATTTTGCGAACCATTGCTTCGCGGAGCTGACCATCAGGCCCATTTTTGACTACCCAGATGCTGAGATCTCCGTCTTTTGGCACTATCAGGCCCCTTCTAAGGCCCTTATAGAGAAAATGTGATTCTGTTGCCGGCATGTATACGATCTCATCAACAGAAAACCATCCCAGCGTCCATTCTACTTGACTGGCGGTGAGGGACCGGAGGTAAGAAGTCTATTTAGCTGCACCTTCGGGTAAGCTGAGCTTTTCCATTCTCGTCTGAAACCCCTCTATGCAAGTTTTCTCGGTGGACCCATTACTCATGAATCGAGGGCGGTGGCATAGGTGCTCTGTCATCCACATTGGTAAAAATAGATTACACCCTTCAAAGAAATCATTTCCGGCTTTGCAAGATGTGAGAGCGCGAAAGATCTCGACTAATATCATGGGCGCGAGAGTGCACTCGGCCTGCATACGTAAACTGCTTACCATCCCCGCTATCTTTATGTCAATGTTCCCATCCTTTCTTGGAAATATCAGAAGACCTAAAAAAGCCACCATAAAAGCAAAGCATATGTGTTCTTCCCATTTGACATGGTTTCCCTTACTGCAGACTTTTTTCTCTGGATTGTTGAATCCCCCTATTTGACCGTATCTAGAATACAGGAATGAAAAAAAGCAGAACCCTGCCACCAAGTTCACATCATGTACTACTCTTATTATCTTCAAGGTATCTAAGAACTTATGCACTATTATCACTCTTTGGGCAACCAGATACCTGTGTCTTAAAGGAAGCACGCCATTTCCAATATATTCCGCTATTTCTTCCAAAGTTGGAGTGAGTTCAAAGTCTGAGAAGTGAAACACATTGTGTGCTGGGTCCAAGCATGTAACTAATGCTCTTATGATGTCTCCTCGGGGCACAATCTCTTATAATCCCGGGAGGCCCCCCAAATACTTCCTTATCTCATCTTGTCCTTCCTTGCCCAAATCATTCCACCACAACCTAAACTCCAAAGGGATTCGGCCAAAAAATGCAAGAGGTCCAGTTTGGATTGTGCTCATCCTGCACATTTCTTAAGGTGAATTAATGGCATATAAATTTATTCCCGATTGACTTTTAAAAATAATTTTCTCTTTGAAATTTATTTTCTAAAACCATAAGCCCAATTTCGTGAACACGACCTTTTGGAAATTCCGGAGGAAGCCTCCAAGGTTGTATCCGCTAACCGGCCATAAATACTATAAAGACCTAAAAGTGGCCGTTTGTGCAAAATTAGTTGTCCAGTGTCCTTTGTGGTAATATTTGGCTATTACTGGCAATAAAGGCATCACCTGATTTATTTCGCAACAAGCAAATAAAAACGGGACTTTGTTTTGGTACTTTTTAAAAGGGGTTGGATTTGGAAAAACAAATTATCAAACCCCGCAAATATTGTTGAACATCTCCCAAATTTTCTCATTTTTGTGTTTGTTTATTTATTGTTTTTGTTTCTTTTTTTTGGAAAACTCGGCAACATTTTGGCGCTATTTTAAGTATTGGTTTTACAAGTGATCACCCTAGCACTGCTATTTTTCTCAATTTATTCTCTTTGTTTATAGGCCGATCAACATGCGAATCCAAGGCAAATAAATGCACAAGTAGCACGCAAGAATGCATCAGGATGGTCTTTTATTTCAGGGCACCTGTCCTAGACGAACCCACACCTTTGTTGAGTCACTTAAGTCAAATGCATGATGGAAATAAACGTTCCTACTAGGGATCCGACATGAGGTTTTGTTATAATAAGTTGAGAACCTCGGTATATGGCATAGACTATGCACCCGAGCAGACAACTCAAGTCGAGAAGGGGGCTACGTACCGGGGACCCGCAAGATCGTTCGGCTTTACAACTTGTTCGAGCCTCCTTTTTATTTTTAAGGTATTACAGACACAAAATAGGGAGTCTCAACCAGTAAGCACATCCCCGGAGGTGAGAAGTGAAGAGTTTCGTAGCAGTTCATATGTAAATTTCAGATAATATCGAAGCGGTAAAAGCATTTAGCACAGAACATGTAAGGAAATCAGAAGAAGCCAAATAACAGTTATTGGAAGCTCAAATTCTTGAAATCTGAACCAAAGATTCTGGGTTTTATCCCCAGCGGAGTCACAAGAGCTATCACACCTCCTTTTTGTTACACGGATACCCCGACGGATAAACTGTATAATGGAGTTTTTCCAATTAAATGATATTATTCTAAATGGGATTATTTATTTATTTAAGAGTCGCCACTTGGGATAGGTTTGGGTTTTGGTGTACCAAGTCAACGGTTTATTTAAAATCCCAAATCGAGGAAATTTTCAACTGACCAATTGGAGTCTGCGAACCAGAAGTTCTTGAGTAAGGAATTATGTTGACCCGAGGGAAGGTGCTAGGCACCCTCGAATCCCATGGTTTTAGCACGGTCGCTTAAACTTATTATAAGTTGCTAAAATTCTGATTTCTTAGACATGTTCAAACCTATAATGCAATTTAAAATTATTAACCGCTTTTAACATATATGTTTAGGAAATTTGCAATGTCGTCAAAACACGTCGTGAATCACGTCACACAAATACGCACGCAATTGTAGACATATTTCAACTCCATTGAGATTTGGATTTGGGTCACATAAATGCGCACTCAAGATTAGAATGACATTTTTAATAATAAATTCATGCCTATAGCAACTGCGTCTTTAAAAATTCGTGGAAGGCCGTGAAATTCGCTAAACGACACTTCTAATTTTTCTATGTATAAGTTAAGGGAACCTCGCGTGGTGTTTGATTAAATTAGCGCGGCTCACTTTATTTTATAAAGGCAACCTAAAGCACACTAAATGTTCTATTATTCTTGTATATTGAGGTGTTCTAATAATTTATGCAAGAATAACACACTTGGAGGAATTCGACATTTGCATTTTTAGCCTTATTCGTGGCTGATAATATATTGGGCTTCATTTTGGTTAGCCCAGGGATATATAGTGTTTACACTACAACTGGCATCTACTGGGCTTTTCAATTGGGCTCAGAAGCACTTGGACGAACGAGTCCATCATAAGCAAACCACAGCAGCCCTTCATTCAATTGTAATCACAATCATTTAAACTATACACCTGGTCATTGCAAAATATATTGCAGGTATTTAAGTAAGAAAATGATGCCGATGATTTTCTCATTAATAAGTTACAAATCAAATTTCCATCTTGATACCTGAAGAAATTACTCGAAGTACTCATCATTTAGAGTACACATATATTCAGTGGTAAAATTCCTAATATATACCTCAATTTGCAAATACTAAGCTAACTTGGATCAAACTATAGCAAATCTACTATAATTAAGCAAATTAGAAACACAATCCTTATACAGTACATATAACATGTTCATGTTCATTACAACCCAAAAATTATAAAGAAAATACAGTTATAATAGGAAATTGGAACGAAATATTATTTCCTTCTTATCAGCCACAGTCTTACAACTTCTAAGAGCTTTGATTGAGAATTGGTACCGGAGTATCACAGGAAAGGAAACCTATAAGCAAATGAAGCAAATAGCAAGCAGGAAACAGCCAGTGAACCAATAACCACCCAGAGATTTAGGAAAGTTTTGAGAAAAAAAGCAAGAATACTAGTTGATCTTCAAAGCAGCTTAATATGCTCAACTTGTTAACAAGGAAAATTCAGTCAAAATTGAACAACACCCAAGGATTTCAGAAGAATGTAGGAGAGCCTAATGTATATATATATATATATGTATATATATATATATATGTATGTATATATATATATATGTATATATATATATATATGTATGTATATATATATATGTATATATATATATATATATATATATATATATATATATATATATATATATATCTTAATTCACCAAAAGCTTCAAAAGAAAAATATGCTCGAAAATCTCAAATTTCCAGCCCTTTAAAATGTTCATATTGCCCTCTTTTATTGTTGTAACCTTAGGGCAACACATATTCATTTGTTTTCATTTTAGTCCCTTAACCAATTTTTAGTTTTTGCCTAAATAGTCCCTTGTTTTCTGACTTCTGCCTCAAGTTTGAGGCAGAAATTATGTTTAAACCCCTCGCTAGAATGTTTTAGGAGTTGCTACAAGATTCTTTAGATTCAAATACCATTTACACCCCTGCCCATTTTCCTAATCACTGACCTAAGATTTTTTAAACTTGGTTTCCATTTGTTTGGTCAAATCTAACCCTAGTTGATTGCCTTCAGGATATGTGTCAAAATCTGAATGTAAACTACATACTCAATTATGTATAAGTGGCTACTCAAAGAGTTTGAGGATTAAGCAATGCTCCTCATGGATTCAAGCAAACAATTATCACATCTTCAGGACTATATGAATATCCATGAATATGTCAAGATGAACCAACACAATCAGAAAAGGAAAGCCAATCGACTATGCAGGAACAATGGCCAAACTATAACACTTAGTAAAACTTAGGAGCAAGAAATAAAAACCAAGAAATAAAACAAAGTTGATATCAGTAGTTACAATATTCAGAAAAGTAATTTATCCTAAGACGTGCAGATACTGAAGATCAAAATTACTAGAAAAGAAATATGACTAGTATGAAACTCTTAAAAGAAGACACCTACTTGGAATCATGAAATAATACAGGTAGGATCCAAAAAGATAAGCATCTAACAAACACATTCAAACTCTCAGAGGTGAAACAAGTGCAAAATCATGAGACAAGGATCAATAAATCATGCCAAATTTCAGAGGTGAAACTACTAAAGAGGCAAGAGGCAAAAATCAACAAGCCATGTAAAATTTCAGAGGTTAAACTACTGAAGAGTCAAGGGGCAAAGATCAACAAGCCATGTAAAATTTCTTAGGTGAAACTACTGAAGAGTCAAGAGGCAAGAATGAGCATGATATCAACCCACTCAAAAAATTATAGACAATGAATTCAAACCAGTGAAACCAAAAGGAACAAAAGCATATAGCAAGCAAAGAAGACTACTTAGCATACTTCAGGAGATCGTAGAAAACAAATAAAATTTTAAAGAAACAAGGAATTAAATATATACATGTATCGACAGTAATTAAGGCATAGAACACTTAGCTTTTGCCTGCTCCTCTAACTTGAGTTTTTCCAGTTCCAACGACTCTTCGACCTCTTTTGAGAGTTCTTTGACTTCTAAGGCCTTTTGCCTTGAGAATAGAAGAGGGAAACAGTGTTTGGCAGGGGGGTTGTGATTCTGAGACCAAGTAAGGTATCGGATTTGATTTTTCTTTGTAACTAGTTGGGTTCGAGGGTTGTGGGTGGTATGGTTGGGGAGAGGGACAGAAGGGGGTCATCTGAGGCCAATTTGGCCGGATTCCGGCGAGCTTTCAAGACTTAGGGTTAGTTTTTGATTCAAGATTCGAGCCGATTTGTTTGGATTTAAGGTATATGGTTTGGAGTGTTGGAAAGGGGGAGGGGAGGTGGTTCAGGGGTGTAGGTTTGGGTTGGTTTGGGGTTGGGTCGTCAGAGACGGTGGTTTAGGCGAGTCTTCTTTTGAATATTCCAGAACACTGGGACTTGTTCGAAGGTAGCCAACCACAGGAAGGTAAAGAGGGGGTCAAGGTGGTCCGGTGGTGTAAATCTGAGGCAGTTTGGTAACCGGCCGCCGCTGTGAGGCGATTTCTAGCGGCGGTGTTATGGTGTTTGATTGGTGGTCAATGGCGGTCTCATGGTGGTGAAGGGGTGGTGTTACAACTGGAGTGTTTGTACGAGGAAGATGGTTAGTTTGGTCTAAGTATATAGAGGTATTTGGACATATATATGTGATTTTGGGCAGGGTTTCAGGGCTGTTGGATGGACTCTTAATCAACGGTTGTGATGAGTTGTCTCAAAAACAGTATGGTTTTGGGCACCCCTGATGAATTGGGTCGGAGACTAACATTTGGGCTGGGTATGGGTCTTTTCAGGGTTAAAAGGATTTGGGCCACCCAGGTCTGGCCCAATTATGGCCAGCCTGGGTGGTTATACATTTTGTTTTGTTTTGTTGTTTTCTTTTCCTTTTTTTATTTAATACTAATTATATCTTAAGACTCCTAATTAAATTAAATCAACCTAATAACTACCTATTTATGCAACACAAAAATAAAAATGCAACAAATTACAATACACAAACAAAAATGCAACACAATTAAAATAACGGAAAAACTAATAAATTAAAAATAACCCTAATTACCAATTAAACTAGAAAAAATATGAAATTAAATCCTAAATGCTTATGCAATTTGTATATTTTATGATTTTAAGAATGCATTAATGAAAACGCACTGACTTGCACAATTAAATACCAAAATTAAATCGTAAAAATAATAAAGAAAAAAAAATGAAAAATCTTAAAACTGAGAGTCCTGTAGGAGTCGTTTCAACTGGGTAATAATCATACGGTCACAATCAATATTACCCACAAGAACCCACCTTCAAAGCCCACGAACCCTACTCTTATGCTCCTTGTTTTGAAATCCCTGTTGAGGCTAAAAAACTTGTCAGAAATCTTGAGCAAGAGGAGATGCTCAAGAAAGTCAAAAGTATAGAGCAATCATTCAGAGATATGTGAGGATTAGGTGGCCAAGTGAGTGAGGCATACAAAGATGACTGTTTATTACCAGATGTACAATTGCCTCCGGGCTTTAAGATTCCCAAGTTTGACTTATACCACATACATTGTGATCCGGTGGCACGTCTAATGGGGTTTCTGCAGCAAGATGAGAGGGGCAGGTGGGAAGGATGAATTGCTGATGGCATACTTCAGTCAAAGTTCGAGTGGTTCAGCAATGGAATGGTACACCCGACAGGATCATGCTCGGTGGTATACATGGTACGATCTACCGCACGCATTCGCCTGTCATTTTCAGTATAATATTGAAATTATTCCTGATCGTCTATCTTTGACGAACTGGAAAAGAAGCACAATTAGAGTTTCAGAGGATATGCTTCCGTAGGAGGGAGCAGGCAGCAAGGGTCGACCCGTCAATGAAGGAAAACAAAATGGTAGATTACTTGTTGCAAGCTTTGGAACCTACATATTTTGGTCACCTGGTATCAACATCGGGTAAATCTGTTAATGAGGTAGCAAAGATGGGGAGCATAGTAGAGGAGGGACTCAAATCTAACTATATTATGAGTTATTCAGCAATCAAAGCAACTATCTAGGCTATCCAAAGTAGGACCAGGGGAGCAATTGGAAAGAAGATGAAGGAAGAGGTAGCGACAATTGACTAGGAGTTTGGTTTCGGCCCCGGGGTCCATTCCATTACAACCAGCCCCGACCATATCATCAAACCTATTCTTACACTCCATATAACCTGGCACAACACTACTATCCACCTCCTGACCCCCGTTATTTCGTCCATCATGCACACACATATATTCAACCTCCCGTCCACGCACAATGGCGTGTGCCAACCCCACAAAATAATTACCCAGCTCCACGAAATAACTATCCACCTCCAAGAGCATACCAACACCCCCCGAGACCAGCTTTCAAGGCAAACGAAGCCTTGAAAATGAGAGAATGTAGAAGAGGAAGACATTCACTCCATTGGGAGAATCATATACCGGCTTATTCCACAGGCTGAGATAGTTAGATATGTTGAGGCTGATTGAAGAAAAATTACCAAATCCTCCTCCAAGAAATCAGGACTATTCTATCAGTTGTGAGTATTGTTCTGGTGCCCTGAGGCATGACACCGAGAAATGTTGGCATTTGAAGAGTGCTATTCAAGAGATCATTTATTCACATCGGATTGAGGTGCATGCTCCGAAAGCACCTAATATTAATCAAAACCCGCTACCTTCTCATCAAGAGACAAATATGATCGAGATAGTGCACAAAGGAGGACCCCCGAAAAATCCCTCATAGTCTGTAATGATGATCAAATCCAATAAAGTTAGGCCAAAAAAGAAGTTAACCAGTTTTCGTTGATCAAGTTGAAGGAGACGGATAGCAAACCAATCGCGGTGGTTCAGAAGGAGTCTGCAAGAGGGGTCATAGTGAAGCAAGGAAAAGCAAAAGTGGTAGTGCCAGGCGCAGCTAACAAACTCGTTGTAGTTGTGGAAGGTGCCCGCATAGAACCTGTCATTATAAAATCGGTAACTCAGCTACCAATAGTCAACAACAAAACTATTCCGAGAGTTATGAACAAATAATAGTGGTGTATAAAGGGAAAGAAGTTAGAGAAGAAGTTTGCAAAGCCAAGGGCTTGACTCCGTTGGGGAGATACTTTGCCCCTGAGGAGTTAAGAAAGAGCAGAATCCTCAAAGATAACCCATAATTGGTAAAAAAAGTTATATCAGAAGAGGAAGCAAAAGATGTTTTGAGGAAAATGAAAATGCAGGACTACTCTATTATAGAGCAATTTAGGAATACACCTGCTCAGTTCTCCTTGCTCTCATTGTTAATCCATTCAGATGAGCACCGCCAGGCACTGATGAAAATTTTGAGCGCGGAACCACTTGGACAAGATAGCAAACAAAATATTTGAGGTAAATCGGGTTACTTTCTCTGATTATGAGTTGTACGCGGAGGGCACTGAGCGTAATAGGGCCCTTTATTTGACAATGAAGTGTGAAGATGTTGTGGTCACCCAAGTTCTAGTTGATAATAGGTCTAGCGCGAACATTTTCCCTCTCTCCACGTTGAACAAGCTGAAGGTAGACGATGATAGAATCCTCAAGAATAACATTTGTGTTCTGGGGCTCGACAGTGGAGACAAAGTCTCAGTGGGTGATATAATACTAGAGTTGACGATAGGTCCTGTTGAGTTCACCATGGAATTTCATGTGCTGGATGTGGTAGTCTCTTATAATCTTTTGCTGGGGAGACCCTAGATTCATGCCGCTAAGGCAGTGCCGTCTACCTTACACTAGATTGTTAAATTTGAATGGGACAGACAGGAAATTGTGGTGCACGGTGAGGATAATCTATGCGCCCTGGGTGATGCCATTGTACCTTTCATCAAAGTTGAAGACAACAAGGGCCCATGGGTCTATCAGGTGTTCGACACGGTATCAATTAAAAAGATCCCCGAAGGTAAGTGTGGTCCAATTCTGGAGGTAGCAGATGTGTCAGTCATGGTGTCTTCGAAGATGTTAAAGAATGGCTTCATACATGGCAAGGGATTTGTTGCTTCTCTGCAAGGCGTCGTAAAACTAGTGTATCGTCCTAAAAACTAGGATACTTTTTGTTTGGGGTTCAAGCCTACGACTGCAGACACAAGGCAAGCCAGAAAGTTAAAACAGAGAGCATGGTTTCTTCCAAAGCCCATCCTACGGCTGTCCAGATCATTTGTCAGGCCTAGTGGCAGAAAGCGCCCAGTGCCAACGGTTCCCAGTTCAGCGATTGATGCTGATGGAGATTTAGATAAGGGGTTCGAGAGGTTGTCCAATGAGGTAAATATGGTGGAGGTCAGAGAAGGATCAAGCAATGCAGATGTGCAGTATGTGGAGCCCTTTGCGAAAAATACACAACTGGGAAGCTACTCCTCTTCCTACTCGGAGGGAGTCGTGGTGCTTGGCTTTGCTTTTTCTTTCAGTTTAATCTGGATTTTCAAGGGTTGTAATTCAGATTCTATGTTCCATCAGTTTGGATGAGTTAAACCTTGTTATCTTTAAATTTCAATGAAATGCAATTTCCCTTCTTTTCAGCCCTGATATTTTTATTTTTGTTTTTGTTTTTCTTTCTTGTACAGTCCTTTTTATTCTGGTTTCAGTAACTTAACATGCATAAGGAATCTCCGGCCCAATCTTCAATGCAGTATAATTCTGAAATAATAATACAAGAGATTGAGTGTGATGATGATGTGGAATATGATGATGGAAAACCCTTTGAAGAAGTCAATAAAGAATTAAGTCGTTTCGAAGAAAAACCCAAACCAAACCTGAGTAATATAGAAGCAATCAACTAAGAGGATTAGGATAATGTCCATGAAACTAAAATAAGTGTCCATCTTGAACCACAACTCAGGGAAGAAATAATCGAGTGCTGCTTGAATACAAAGATATTTTTGTGTGGTCTTACGACGATATGCCAGTATTGAGCACTGACTTGGTGCTTACAAATTGCCCACTAACCGGCCTGTCCTGCCAAACAAAAGTTGAGGAAGTTTAAAACTGATTTGAGTGTAAAGATGAAACAGGAAGTTACCAGGCAATTTGAGGCAAAGGTCATACGAGTCACACGATCTCCCACCCGGTTAGCCAATGTCGTACATATGCCGAAGAAGGACGGTAAAACTAGGGTGTGCGTCGATTATCGTGACCTACAAAGCAAGTCCAAAGGACAACTTCTTACTGTCGAACATCAAAATATTGATTGATAATTGTGCAAAACATGAGAATAGTTCTTTCGTAGATTGATACGCTGGCTATCACCAGATTTTGATGGATGAGGAGGATGCTTAGAAGATAGTATTTATCACGCCGTGGGGAACATAGTGCTACAGGGTCATGCCCTTTGGTAAAGAATGCTGGGCAACCTATATGAGGGCAATGACAACCTTATTCCATGATGTGGATGATGTGATTGTGAAATCCAGGAAGCAGTTCGACCATGTCAGAGATCTGAGAAAATTCTTCTAGAGGCTCCGCATGTACGATCTCAAGCTCAATCCTTCAAAGTGCACATTTGGTGTGCCATCAGGAAAGTTGCTAGGATTTATAGTCAGCCGTCGAGGCATTGAGCTAGATCCATCAAAGATCAAAGTCATACAAGAGTTGAAGCCTCTGAGGAACAAAACATAGATGAATGAGTCTGTTGATGAGATTGAGTTACATCAGTAGATTCAGTGCACAACTCACGACAATTGTGAGCCCATATTTAAGCTGTTGAAAAAGGATGTTGTTGTCAAGTAGTTGGAGGAATGCCAGGAGAATTTTGATAAAATAAAAGGATATTTGTCGAACCCACCGGTATTGGTCCCACCGGAACTAGGGAGGCCTCTGATATTATATCTCACAGTCTCGGATAACTCATTTGGATGTGTGTTGGGTCAGTACGATATCACTGGGAGGAAGGAGCAAGCCATATAATACCTCAGCAAGAAATTCACAGCTTATGAGGTTAAGTATACTCATCTTGAAAGGACGTGATGTGCCCTAACTTGGGTAGCGCCAAAGTTGAAACACTACTTGTCATCGTATACTACTTACCTCATCTCACACTTGGACCCGCTGAAGTACATGTTTAAAAAGCCTATGCCCACGGGAGGCTAGCAAAATGGCAAATCCTGCTCACCGAGTTTGACATTTTCTACGTGACTAGGACTGTAATGAAAGCACATGCATTGGCCGATCATCTAGCCGAGAATCCGTTGGATGAATAATACGAATCCTTAAAGACATACTTCCTAGATAAAGAGGCGCATACTTAGGAAGTGGAATAGGGCGAGAAGCCAAGAAGGAAACTATTCTACAATGGGGACGCAAACATGAAAGGCATCGAGATAGGAGCAGTACTCATTTCTAAAACGGGGCACCATTATTTCATTACAGCCAACTCCACTTCTATTGCACTAACAATATGGCAGAATATGAGGCATGCATTTTGGGTCTGCGGTTATCTACAGACATGGGTGTTTAGGAAGTCTTGGTCTTAGGGGATTCGGCCGTTCTATTACACCAGATTCAAGGGGAATGGGAAACAGGAGATTTGAAGCTCATACCATACCGGCATTGTTTGTATGACCTTTGTCAATGATTCAGGTGAGTAGGGTTCATGCATATCCCAAGATTCCACAATGATATTGCAGACACCTTGGCTACTTTGGCATTGATGTTACATTATTCAGATAAGGCTTATGTTAACCCGCTACATATCCAAGTCCATGACCAATATGCTTTCTATAATATGGTGGAAGAGGAGCTTGATGGTGAGCCTTGGTTTCACGATATCAAAGAATATATCAGGATGGGTGTGTACCCAGTACAAGCCACTAGTGATCAAAAGAGAACAATTCATCACTTATCAAGAAGGTTCTTCTTTGGTGGAGGGATATTATACAAAAAGAACGCCAGATCTGGGGCTGTTGAGATGCATAGATGCTAAACAGGTCACGGCCATCATGACCAAGGTACATTCTGGAGTATGTGGACCACACATAAGTGGATATGTGTTGGCAAAGAAGATTCTCCGAGCGGGTTATTATTGGCTTTCCATGGAGCGAGTTGTATCAGCTTTGTGCGTAAATGTCACTAATGTCAGGTGCATGGAGATTTGATTTACTCCCTGCCATCTGATTTACATACAATGTTTGTACCATGGCCTGTAGTTGCTTGGGCCATGGATTTCATCGGGCCCATCGAGCCAACAGCTTCCAATGGACACAGGTTCATCCTGGTTGCTATTGATTATTTCACCAAGTGGGTCGAAGCTAAAACTTTCATGGATGTGACCAATGTAGTCGTGGTTGATTTTTTGCATTCAAATATTATTTGCCGGTTCGGAATCCCAAAGATAATCATCACCGACAATGAAGAAAATCTCAACAGTCATTTAATGAAAGACGTATGTCAGCAGTTTAATATTGCACATTGCAATTCCACCCCATACCGCCCCAAGGTGAATGGAGCAGTTGAAGCAGACAATAAGAACATAAAGAAGATACTTAGAAAAATTGTGTAAGGGTCCAGGCAATGGCATGAGAAGCTACCATTCGCATTGTTAGACTATCGCACTACTGCCCACACCTCAATAGGGGCAAATCCATATTTGTTGGTGTATGGCACAGAAGCAGTAATACCGGCAAAAATTGAAATTTCGTCCCTTCGGATTGTTGTCGAGGTAGGAATTGATGATGAGGAGTGGGTCAAAACCCGCCTGGAGCAATTGAATCTGATTGATGAGAAAAGATTGGCAGCAGTATATCACAGCCAGTTGTATTAACAAAGAATGGCCAGAGCATATAACAAGAAAGTGCATCCAAGAAGGTTTGAAGTGGGTCAATTGGTGTTGAAGCGCATCCTCCCTCACCAGACGGAGGCATAGGACATGTTCGCCCCAAATTGGCGAGGGTCGTTCATCGTGTCAAGAGTGTTGTCGAACAGCGCATTGTATCTAACAGATGTGGAAGGCAAATGTGTGGAAATGACCATCAATTCTGATGCAGTTAAGAGATACTATGTATGATTTCCTTTGATTAAGTAACTTTTGTTTGTACTTGTCTTTCTTAAGAGATGCAATGATGAAGGCATTTTATTCGGCTATTTAAATACCTTATCTATTGTTAACCCTTTTGATCTCTAATTATTTTCTCAATACTTTTCTTTCGGAATCAGTAACAAAAGTCAGAATGCGAGTGTAAAAAATGAGTAAAGAGAAAAGAAATGGAAAGAATGAAAAGAAAAAGAGAGAAGCAAAAGAAAAAAAAGACAAGAAAAAGAAGAAGCAAAAGAAAGAAAATGAAAAAAGAAAACAAAAAAAAGAAAAAAAAATCACAAAACAACAAAAGAACAAAAGGAAAAGCGGAGAAACAAAATAAAAAGAGTGAGAAGAAATAGAAAAGAGAAAATCACAACAAAAAACAAAGCACTTTCTGGCATGTTCTACGTTTGACCTGATTCGTTAGGATACATATGCAGCCTTACGGTTCGGTCTCATGAAAATAAAACCAAAAGTCCCCAAGCAAGATAGTGAAGCAGAAATTGTGCTTGTTGTATGATATTTGATTCCGAAAGTTGTAATTTTGAACCCGTTTCGATTATTTTGAGCCTTAATACCCTTTCTTTCTAACCTTATCCAAAAGCATGCGTCATGGTCCAAAGAAAGACCTTCCGATCAGTCTTCAAAAAATGCCAAGTCAAGCAAGAAAAGGTGATTCATACCCGGGGCAACACTCTATTTCGAACCAAAAAAAATGAAAAAGAGAGAATCTTATCGATAAAAACTCTCAAGGGCACTGTATGGCGACGAGAGCTGAGAGAAATAAAAAAGAGAGAGTCTTATCATTGAAAATCCTCATGGGTACCATATGGCTATAAGAGCCGAGAGAAATAAAAAAGAGAGAGCCTTATCAGTGGAAACTGTCACGGGCACCGCAAGGCGATGAGAGTTGAGAGAAACTCGAAATAAGAGAGTCTTGTTGGTGAAAACCCTCATGGGCAACTTAAGGTGAAGATAAGTCAATAAATGAACAACTGGAAAAGGGTTGTTAGTGGAAATCTATTCAGAACACCACAAGATAAGAAAGGTCAAGGCTTGGTTAAAGAAATTTGGTTAAGGAAGGTCACAAAAACAAAACATGGAATTTGAAGGCCGATCATTTAGACAGACTGGGTCTACTAAGCCTAAATGCATGTCAAGATCATTGGAACCAGTTGTTCCTCCCCAGATAAGTTTCTCCTCTTTTCCCCTCAGTAGTTGCCCAATTCGGAATTGTTTTATTCTAAAATAAAAAAACTCAGAGTCATTGCATTTCATTCTCTTTCGGATCTCCATTCTTCTAAGATGTTTTGAGAATAAATTTTGTTTAAGCAAGCACGAGAGAAATTTCAAAGCTTACTACCAGCTCCCCAAATGGCAAAGCACATGCCGGCTGAAACAAAACAAAGGCAAGGAAAGTTAAAGTGCCAAAGGAAAGAATCAATGAAAGTTTCGTCAGTGAACAGACTCTGTAATTTCGGGAAGGATATAAATATTCTCTAAAGAGGGTAAGGAATGTAACACAATGATTTGGAAACAGAGCATTCGCTTTATCTAAAAGCCATAGGGTTCAAGGGTCAGTCGAACAAATCAGGCGACTCACAGTTAGTGCGGGAAAGTTGGACACAATGGAGCATGATTGCTGGAATGCCATTTTCAGTAAGAATGACGCAACCTAACCACAACATTTCAAATAGAAAAGTTTTTCTTTGATTGAAAGAGGGTCAGGAAATTCTAGATGCCTCGGGGAAGTCCTCCACAGGATAAGCTAGCACCTGGCAGGTATGATTGTCAACTTCAGGACCCTCCTATAAAATGGGACATAGTAAGAACAAAATAATTGGGAATGGCGAAGGAACATAAATGGACTTAAGAGTTTGCAAATTAGAATAGGATTCAGGACCCTCCTGGAAAATGGGATTCAGTTTAAAATGTGATATAACGTTAATTGGAAATCCTATCAGAGATAACCGAGAGTTAAAATTGGTATTTAATTTAAAAATTCTCATGACCCTCCTAAATAATGGGATTTAGCTCTAATTACTGGTCCCCAGAAAATATAACTTAGACTTAAAACTATAATCTAATTAAGAGTTGTCAGGACCCTCCTGGATAATGGAATATATCTTTAGTTACTAGTCCCCAGCAGATATAACTTAGATTTAAAACCGTTATCTAGTTAAGAGTTGTCAGGACCCTCCTGGATAATGAGATTTAGCTTATGAATTATTAGAGATATCAGTATTGGGATTTAATTAATACTCACAGATGCACCCAGCACCAAACTGGAGCAGACAAATTTCTTTTGTTTTGTTTGTTTTGTTGTAATCAGGTATAAAGGCAGCAGTCTCAGGGAATACATTTCAAGTTTATTCAAGTTTTGTAATCACGCGCCCACCTGGAGAACAAGGGAATATATTTCACATTTTGGTAATCAGGCTCCCACCTGGAGAACAAGGGAATGCATTTCACTTTTTGCCAATCAGGCGCCCACCTTGAGAACAAGGGAATATATTTCACGTTTTGGTAATCAGGTACCCACCTGGAGAACAAGGGAATACATTTAAAGTTTTTGGTAATCAGGCACCCACCTGAATAATAACGGAATACATTTCAAGTTTTTGGTAATCATGCACCCACCTAGAGAACAATGTAATACATTTCATGTTTTCGTAATTAGGCGCCCACCTGGAGAACAATGGAATACATTTCACGTTTTGGTAATTAAGCGCCCACCTGGAGAATAAGGGAATACATTTCATTTTTTATGCAAGTGTTGGTAATCAGGCATCCACCTGGAGAACAAGAGAATACGTTTAAATTTTTGGTAATCAGGCACCCACCTCGAGAACAAGGGAATACGTTTAAATTTTGGTAATCAGGCGCCCACCTGGAGAACAAGGGAATACATTTCAACTTTATTCACGTTTTGGTAATCAGGTGCCCACCATGAGAACAAGGGAATATATTTCAATTTTTATTCAAGTTCTGGTAATCAAGAGCCCACCTAGAGAACAAGGGAATACATTTCAACTTTATTCAAGTTTTATAATCAAGTGCCCACCTGGAGAACAAGAGAATACATTTCAATTTTTATTCAAGTTCTGGTAATCAGGCGCCCACCTGGAGAAGAAGGGAATACATTTCAACTTTATTCAAGTTTTGCAATCAGGCGCTTACCTGGAGAACAAGGGAACATATTTCATGTTTCGGCAATCAGGCGCCCATATGGAGAACAAGGGAATACATTTCAACTTTATTCATGTTTTGGTAAACAGGCGCCTACTTGGAGAACAAGGAAATACATTTCAACTTTATTCAAGTATTGGTAATCTGGCGCCCACCTGGAAAACAAGGGAATACATTTCAAGTTTTGGTAATCAAGGGCCCACCTTAAAACAAGGGAATACATCTAAATTTTTATGCAATTTTTGGTAATCAGGCGCCCACCTAGACAACAAGGGAATACATTTTAAGTTTATCGAGCGCCCACCTGGAGAACAAGAGAATATAACTCAAGTTCAACCATCAGGCATCAACATGGAGAAAGTGAAACATAACAACAAGGCAACAAGGCAACAATGAATTTCACAGGAAGATATACAAGGCAACAAGGATCGAGAGCAAGTTTTAAGGCATAGATAGGTTCTTTTGTAATTCATAGGTCATAGCCTAGTCTAGTTTCTTTTTATTTTGAATCTGTGTAATAAGGGGATTTACCAAGCAGTAGCAACAATGAGATCACAACTTCAGTACTGCCAGCTACCAAATACTCCTGAGCTACACTGACCAGATTCCTTTTTAGCCAAGGATATGTAGGCATCCTCTGAGCAGGGTGCGGTCAAGCTTTTAAAAATGCTTCCCGCAGAGTATTCAAATGGCAAATATCTCTCGTCTCCGCTCACTTATCTTTGCACGAAAACTCTATGTGTTTCCGAGCAAAGAGGGGCAGCTGTGAGCATATAATTTTTTCCCCATATGAATTACTCCCACAAATTAGAATAAAACAATTTCTGTTGTTTAGTTTTAATTTTCTGGATTTTTTTGGGTTTTTTCTATTAATTGTTTGCATTTTTTTTGTGCAATTTAATTAGTAAAAATACAAAAAAAATATATTGCACGTTCATTTAAAAGTTAATTTGATATTTTTCAAGAATTAATTAGCAATTGTTAATTAATAAAACAGGGAAAATAAAAAATAGTTTAATTTGCACCTTTAATTTTAACTTTTAATTTTAGGTGATTTTTCTTTCAATTTTGTGTTTATTAATTGTAATAATAATTATGTATGATTAATTAGAATTTTTATAGGTTAATTTGGAATTTATAATTTAATTTAGATTTTAGTTAATTTATAAAATGAAAAAAAAAAAGAAAATGAAATCTTAAAAAAGGAAGAAATAAACAAGAGAATAAAAATATTTAGGCCAGCCAAAACCTAACCAGAACCGGTCCAACCCATGCCTCAACCCGGTCTAGTTTCAATAAAACCAAACGACGTCGTCTGGCATGAGTTAATCTCAGCCGTCTAGGATCTTTGATCCAACAGCTGAGAACTGAAGATAATTTAATATATAAGTATTCAAACACCCCCTCCCCCACCCCACAAAACCCGTCTCTCATCTCCCACCCAGGCAAACCCTAGAGACACCTTGTCTCCACCGTCCACCGCCACCCCCCGCTAGCCGGAAATTGCTCACGGCAGCGGCAGAGCTCCGATAACCGTCAAATTAACACCATTGCTTCCCCTCCCTCTTCTCTACCCAAATCCACTATTGCTTTCCCTCAAAACCTAGCCAATTCTCTCAAATATTGCCTGAAAACTAACTTTGTCGCAGTGTCCGGCGGCGCCACCGCCAATCCATCCCAAAATCAGACCAAAGGATCCTTGTCCCTCCCTCATTCCAAATCCTCACTCACAATCCTTTCAACATCCTTGTAGCTACTTGAATTTCTAATCGAAATTAAGCCCTGAGAGTCAAAAATAAATCCGTGCATGTAAGTCGAGCCAGTGATCCAATAAGGATTTCATGTTTAATTAGTAAGTTCTTCACTTCTATTTTATTTTACCTTCTTCTTTTCTTTTTTCTTCTGTAAATTCTGGTCGTTTTTAATTTTCTTCAAATCCTTGAAACTAGTTCATTAAACCCCTAATTAGTTTTGTTAGTTTGCATTAATTTAGTAATTTAGCTAATCACTCACCTAGCTGTGAATTATTTATTGTTTGATTTAGAGTTACTGTTGGAATCATTTGGGTCAGATTGGGTTACCTCTTTACTGTCAATTAATTTTTGTAAGGCTTGGGTCAGAAATAGCTTGGGCCATTTGAGTCATTGTTGATCCAATTCAAAGAGGCCCGGCTTTTTTCTGAGCCCAAGTTCATTCGGTTCTCAAAGTAATTTCAGGGTCATTGGGGGTTAGTTTAGGTAAACTCGTAAAGGAATCTTTAGTAACAAGATTTTGAAGCTTCTAGTAGGGGATTTCCTATAAAATTTAGGCGATAACTTGGTTAACAAGTTAAAAACTGAGGGACTTAAATGAAATAAGAAACTCGAAAGGTGCCCTAATTGCTTGCTTATAAAGGCATCATTGTTGCCTTTGAGGGCAAGAGAAAAGATCAGAAATGTGAGAGGATTCTGACTTGAATACGAAATGGAGCTAAAAAAACTAGAAAAATCATAAAAAATATAAAAACTTTATTGTTTCATTGATTTCTTTTGTTGGTTCCTGAAATTTTGTCTCTCGAAATAATTTCTGGTTCATTTGAGAGTAAACTACGAATTGGTTTGGGGTGCGAATATATTTCGGAATCGAGTTCTGGGAGTCTGCTGTGTATCACTCGTTTGGAATCATTTTTTTGCTGACTATTGTTTGAATCTGGGTTGTGCTTGTGCTTTTGTAGTTGATCTGCTGATGATTGCTTCATTGCTGCTTTGTTTTACTCCCAGGTATATACTTTGACTTCAATCATGTAAGGACTGGTTTATAAAGTGCTCTTGTCAAAAAGATACAAGGAATTGTGTGTTGGTTCTATTTGACGTTATTTCCCTTTGGGTTTTCTTAGTTTGTCAAATCCAATCCCACCTCAGCAAGTTGCACATTCTCACTTTGTAACAATTGTTGTGTAATAAGACTATATATGACAATTGTTGGTTTGTTAGTTTCTAAAAGTATAGTATTGTTTGAAGTAGCTGTCCAATACATGTTCTTGTAAGGAATGTTGAATGTTTTGTAGGTCGCAAGGATACCATAAGTGAGACTAAGCAAATGCCTGTGACTTTAAGCTGATTTGTACGATTAGAGGCGTAGTAAATTTAAGCATGCTTATCTATATGCAATTAGAATTTGAAATATATGTTCATACTCAGTAGCATTTCTGGTTCAAGTGATTACAGGGCATTCGTGAAAATGAGTGATGAGTGTTGGAATTTAAATGGCATTAATCGTGTGTTAGAATTCTCTTATCTTATTTATTTCCACGCATGCAATAATTAGGCATGAGTTCACCTTATTTTATCCCATTGCAAACATTCATTTGGAAAGATACATATGTGTTTAAGTGATGGAAGTAATTGACTCATGAGTCCAATCCTCATTTGACAATTTAATCTTTCAGTTGACTGGCTTCCATCTTAAATAGCGAAATCGTGGGATTGAAACTTTTTATTTCATTAAAGTAATAATGCTCTATAGAGCTAGATTAGTCCTGAAATAAACATGTTGTGCTGAAATCCAGTTCATAAGTGGAATACAAGATTTATTAGCTTTATTGTTGAGTGAGTATGAATTTTGCCAAGATCCGATTGCCTAGATCCGATTGAGATAAGAACAAAAAGTATATGTACACTCCATTCATTATATTGTCTTTAGTTTCATTTAATTTTTCAGCCTCTTGCAATAATTTGCATAATCAGGCCTTGCAATAATCTCAAAATAGTTTAGGAGATAGTTTCAAAACATCTGTAGTTTGTCTTAATTGAGTAAACCCCTTTGGAATAGTTTGAGGCACGCCATGTCAAGTTAATTTTCTAATTGCACGGCCCTTATTTTAATTCATTTTGTCTTATCCTTAAAATTCGAGGTGTGCCACTTAGCAAATATTCCATGGCCCTCGCAAATTTAAAACCACGCAATTATCTTAGGTGCACTAGTTAAATAATCTACTTTTCCTAAACTCGGGTTCGCATTTATGTGACCCAAATTCAAATCTCGACGTTAGATAAAATGTGTTGCGAGCTACGGGTGAATTTAGGTGGTGTGGTTCAAGACACGTTGTAACAACGTTGCAATCTTCTTAAAATTGAATAAAAGTTGTTTAAAAGGTAAAATTTTCACATAGGCAAAAAAATGCATTAAAATCAGATAATTACGTCGAGTATAACAGTTGAGGGACCGAGCTAGAACCACGAAATTCGGGAATGCCTAATACCTTCCCCAGCGTTCGGAGAATTTCTTACCCGATTTCTGGTTCGTAGATTGTAAAACAAAGTCAACCTTTTCCTCGACTCGGGATTTGAATCGATAACTTGAGACACCATAAATTATCCCAAGTGCCAACTCTAAAATTATTAAATAAATGAATCCCGTTTCAATTGTCCTTTAATTGGAAAAACTCCCTTATCTACGCCCTTCATGGGGATATAGGAAAAAAGGAGATATGACACCCGCCTCGTAGTCCCAAAAGTAAATACGCAACATGGGTTTTTTCAAGGTACCATCTCATAGTCCCAAAAGTAAAATATGCAATATGGGATCTCCAAATGTACCGCTTCGTAGTCTTATAAGTAAATACACCACTCGTAGCTTGAGAAGAAACGATTTAAAGCAAGAAATCCTACACTTAAAAGACTAAATACAAATCAAGGAGGTAAGTAATTCAAATAAGCATGTTGCACAAATTGCAAGTAAGATTTTAAGCAAGTAGACATGCGACATTAGGCTAAACGTGATGACTACACAGGCTAGGGAAACTCAGTTAAGGAATTAGAAGAAAGTTACTCATCAAATACCGATTTTTAACATATAACCCGTGTACACTCTCGACACCTTTCGTACATGGCCTTCACGTATTTCAAATATCATAACAGTACCAAAACCTAAGGGGAATTTCTCCCACACTAGGTTAGGCAAGTCACGTACCTCAAATCATGCTAAATCAGTGAATAAGAACACCTTTTCCTCGACTTTCCGACTCCAGAAGGACCAAATCTAGCCAAAAGCAATTATATACTATAAATGTAACTATAAGAAACTAAAATACTTAATGACATCATGACTTTAACAAGAAATTAAACAATCACCCCCAAAAGTCGACCCGAGCCCATGTCTCGTAATCGGGTAAAAGTCACAAAATTCTAACACTTGATCAATCACGAGTTCAGCTATATTAAAATTACTCAAATTTGATACCAAAATCGCGATCAACACCTCAAATTTTGGTCTAAGAACTTTACACCTTTTCCCCAAAATTTTCCACCCAATTCCTTAATTAAATGAAGAAATCGAAGATAAATTAGTGAAAATTAATCAAAAACGAGTTAGGAACACCTACCCTAACAATCCCTCTAAATCCCTCAAATTATCGCCTTAATCTGAGCTCTCAAGTCCAAATACTGAAAAATGGAATAAACCCTCGATTTTGGGATTTAAATATGTTGCCTATATCCTATGTTTGCGAACGGATGAATTTTTTGCATTCACGAAGCACAAAAGATGTTACTTCCCAAATTCCTCTTAAGCGAACACGAGTGACCACTCGCGAACGCGGTGACCATTACAAGCTTCATGATCACGAAGTTCTTCTCGCGAATGCGTAGGTCACTCATGAGATTCACCCAGGCTGCCTTCCTCATCGCGAACGTGTAACCTTGTTTGCATCGTGTAGCACCAAGGCTCTGCCCCTTCACGAACGCTGGACCTTCTTCCTGAACGCGAAGGGCAATCTTTCAGCAACACTCAGACATCTCTACGCGAATGCGGGAGAACCATCTGGAACATGTAGAAGGACACCAGAACTAGGAAAAACTAGCAACTTCAAAATTTCTTCAAAGTTCTAAATGCGCTGAACATGTTCTGAAACACACCCGATGCCTTCAGGACCTCAAGCAGTTATACCCACATGTCCTAAAACATCATACGAACTTAGTCGAACCCTCGCATCTTATCAAACAACGATAAAAGTTCGAATTGCTTATCGATTCAAGGCTAATGAATTTAAAACTTCAAACTTCTACAGTCTACGCTGAAATTTATCAAATCAAGTGCGATTGACCTCAAGTTTTGCACACAAGTTATCATTTACTCTATTTACCTATCCAACTTCCAGAATTAGAATACGACCCAGTCCCGAAAAAACTTTCTGAAATTCATCCAACTTTCCAACTTTTACCTGTAAACGCTGAAATGACCTACGGACCTCCAAATCAACACCCGGATACGCTCCTCAGACCAAATCACCATACAGAGCTATTGAAACTGATGAAACTCCATTCCAACATCCTCTTCACACAATTCAAATTAGGATCAATTTTCTAGAACTTAAGCTTCCTTTTTTAGGGGCTAAGTGTCCCATTTTACTCGAAAACCAAAAACAAATCCTCCAAGCAAGTCATGTAACCACAAAATATAATAGAGGAAGCAATAAAAGGGCATCGGGGCTCGTACTCTCAAAACATCCGCCCGAATCGTTAGAGCAGGGCAAGATTCAAGTTTTTTATTTTCAGTCGGATTAAAAAAAAGGTGAATCCGCAACTTTTTCTTGTTTTTCACTACTTGATCACTGAATAGTAACAAACAAGGATTACCGTTGCTATAAAAAAAATTCATCCATGTTGATCTTGAACTGTCATACACGTGCAATACTGAAAAAACATTTGACGTCTAACTACCCCATAATTAATAAAGTAATTAAATAAAAGAAAAGCAACAAGTGAGTGTAGGACAGTTTGGATATATATGCAATATTATGATTAATTCATTAATTCTACTGCTAACTGCAATTGTAAATTGCAATAACCCATAGCTAGAAATGAAATTGTACTAGAGCAACTAAATTATTTTGGTTATGAAAGAAAGAACCTGTTCCAAAAGTAAGTGATTTAAACAGTCCATTTACGTAGAGGCTGAAGCATTAATACAAGAGAAATTTACTCCTTAATAAACTTTATTGATAAAAATTATGTATTATTTAATCGATAAACATGAGCAACTGTTAATGACATGTCAATTTTAAATGTTTCAATAAATAATTGAAAAAGTTAAGAAAAATAAAACAAAAATAGCATATTACAACATTAAAAATAAAGATTAGTTGAAATCTTCAGCAAAAATATAAACATGCGACAGGACGGCACCACAATTCGACACCAAATTATTTCTTTCATAGCGTATCTTTTCTGAATCTTCTTTCTTATCTTTCTTTCTTTTTCACTTGTCTTTTTCTTTTTCTTTGACTTCTTTATTCACACACATGAGTTTTTCCCATCAATCTTCCCTGTAGACCTATATAAATCAAGAAAATAATTTTAAAAAATTGTTATTCCCTAGTGCGGCACCTTCATATTATTAGTTTTAAAGGCTAACTTAGACAGTAAATAAACTCAGTTTATCAACACCGATAACTTTAGTTAACATATCCACGGGATTATTCGATCCTAGTATCTTCTTTAGAGAAAGAGTGTAGAGAGTTTTGAGAGAAGTGAATTTCTGGTATTGCTTACAAAAGTATATATAGAGTACAGAGGTATCAAATCCTACCAACTATAGGACGGTACAATAATGAAGGAAATCAAATCCTACCAAATATAGGACTGTACAATAATGAGAGAATATTCTACCAATAATAAAAAGATACACACAATTATATTCTAATACGCCCCCTCAAGATGGAGGGCCGGAGGACACGCCAATATTGGACATCAGCAGAAGAAGCCGAGGACGAGATAAGTGCTTGGTGAGAGCATCAGCAAGCTGATCAGCAGAGGATACATGAGCAACACGAAGAGATCCATTCTGAACCAATTGACGAACAAAGTGATAATCAATGGAGATATGTTTCATGCGCGAATAAAACACAGGGTTGGCACAGAGGTAAGTGGCGCCAATGTTGTCGCTGTAAATGACAGGAGCAACCGGAAGAGGGACATGAAGCTCGCGCAGCATGGAATGAAGCAAACGTACTTCAGCGGCAGCAGAAGCAATGGCACGATACTCAGCCTCAGTAGGAGATCGTGCAACGGAACGTTGCTTTTTGGAGCTCCAGGAAATAGGATTAGGCCCTAGAAAGACAACACAGGCACCAGGTGAGGAGCGGTCATCACAGTTTCCACCCTAATCAGCATCAGAGAAACCATGCAGAGGTATAGCAGATGAAGGATGCAGCCAGACTCCAAAGTCACGCGTCCCATTCAGATACCGGAAGAGGCGCTTAACTGCACCCCAATGAGTGACAGTAGGAGCGTGCATGAACTGTGAGAGTTTATTCACAGCAAAGGAGATATCAGGACGGGTGAAGGAGAGATACTGGAGGCCCCCAAGGGACTATCGATATGCGGATGCGTCGGCAGGAGCTGAGCCGTCGGCCAGATAAAGGCGGGTTGACGCCGCTGTTGGCGTCTGAACAGGGTTGGATTCCAGCATATTATGACGAGTCAAAAGATCAACAACATATTCACGCTGAGAAAGAAAACACCCCTTGGAGCTGCGCAGAACTTCAACACCAAGAAAGTAGCTTAGATCACCTGTGTCTTTAAGAGAAAACTGAGTCCCAAGAGAGTCAATCACACGGTTCAAGAAAGCATAATCATTACCAGTCAATATGAGATCATCAACATATACCAAAAAATAGCCGTAATACCAAAGTGCTGAAAGACGAAGAGCGAAGTGTCAGAGGTAGTGTTGACGAAACCCATGGTCAGAAGGCATTGGCGGAGCGCACTGTACCATGCCCGGGGTGCCTGTTTGAGACCATAAATAGCTTTCTGTAACTTACAGACATAAGATGGATAGGCTTTGTCAACAAAACCCGGTGGTTGTGCCATATAAACATCCTCTGTAATCCTCCCGTGGATAAAGGCATTGTTCACATCCATTTGACGAAGAGGCCAGCCCTTAGATACAGCTAGACTGAGAACCAAATGCACAGTTGCCGGCTTTATAACCGGACTGAAAGTCTCCTGGAAGTCTACACCTAGGCGCTGATGAAAGCCCTTCGCAACAAGCCGGGCTTTGAACTTATCCACAGTACCGTCAGGCTTTCGTTTGATACGATAAACCCACTTGCAACCCACAACATTCTATGAAGAATCAGGCGAAACAAGATCCCAGGTGCCATTTCGTAGCAGAGCATCAAATTCTGATGACACAGCAGCGCGCCAGCGCTCCATCAAACATAGCACTAGACAAAGTCTGAGGTTCAGTAATAGCAGGAGAGGTGACAGCAGACATACCAAACTTCTTGTTGGGCGTAAAGATGTTATTTTCGCTGCGAGTTTGCATATGATGACCACTCTGAGAGAATGTAGGTGGCGGCATAATCGGTGTAGCGGCGGCAAGGGCCGCTGGCAGTGTTGGAAGGGGTGCTGGTGGCGCGGGCGTTGGCTCCGGCAGTGCGTCCGGTGAAGGATCGCCAGTGGGAGCAGTGGCAGGTACTGGTGGCGGTAGCGGAAGGACTTCTAGGGAGACCGAAATGGGTAAGGGGGAGACTCGGGGTTAGACAATTTGGAGAACGGGAAGACATCTTCATAAGGTGACATGACGCGAGACGAAGATTTTAGACGTTGAGGGATCATAGCATAGATAGGAACTTTGAGTAGTAGATTAGCCGAAGAGGACACAGGCATGAGATCTAGGTTCCATTTTGTGTGAGGTATAGGGCCGAAGCCAAGGGAAGCATTGGCAGCCGAAGACACGTAGTTTGGCAAGGTTGGGGCACTTATGGAAGAGAGACTCAAAGGAGGAGAGCATCGAGAGATTTGTCTTGCGAAGACGATTAATGAGATAGAGTGCTGTAGCAAGGCATAAGGCCAGTAAATGAGAGGTACAGAGGCATGATGGAGGAGAGTAAGACCAATATCGACAATATGACGGTGACGTCGTTCAGCATAGCCATTGTGTTGAGGTTTATGAGGAGGTGAAGTGAGATGTGAGATGCCATTGGAGGCAAGAAAAGAGTGTAACGCGAGGAATTCACCCCCATTGTCAGTATACAGAGTAATGATTTTAGCAGGGAAATATTTTTCTACAATGGATTTAAAAATGGGGACGGTTTGTAAGACATCAGATTTACGGCGTAAAGGAAAAAACCAAACATACTTGGAAAAATGATCAACAAAGATGACATAATATTTAAATCCTTCATTAGAAATAATTGGAGAGGTCCATACATCGGAGAAAATAAGCTCTAGCGGAGCAGTAGAAGATAAAATTGACTCAGAAAAAGGTAACTTATGACACTGATGAAGCTTCCAAGAGACACAAGCAAGATCAGACACATTACAGGACGCTATACTGCTAGAAGACACTAAGTGACGCAGGATTTTAGCGGACGGGTGACCAAACCGAGAATGCCACAATGACGCAGAGAGCTTTTCTGCCGTGAGGGCGGACGGGAGACTGGGAGCCGCCGTCCAGTAGTAGGTGTTGCCCCTAAGCAGGCCGCGAACGAGCGTTTCCCACGTGCGACGATCCTTCACCTGAAAATCAGTATCAGAAAGAATAACATTAACATTATTATGACGACATAATTGGGCAACAGAGATCAAATTTTTACGCATATGTGGAACATAGAGAGCCCCTAGTAATAAAAGAGAGGAATAACTGTTAAGTTGTCCAGTATATGTAATAGTCAAACCTTCACCGTTACCAATAACCACATTGTCGAAACCAGTGTAAGGACTATGAAGAGACATGTTGGCAAGATCAGAGGTGATGTGATGTGAGGCACCAGAGTCCAGGATCCTATCGGATGTAGAGGGAATCCTCGGAGATTGATGGGATGTGTAAGCAGCCGGATAAGGCGGCGAAGCATAAGCTGGCCACGGCAGTGGTCCACCGTAAGGGGGCTGATTGGCACCGGAGATGGGATAGGACGGACAGCGGCTCGCGGAGTGGCCAAATTCACTGCAGAGCTGGCACTTCCATTGTACCCGCGAGATTGGCCATTGTTGGAGTAACCACCGCCACCGGAGGCTAAATCGCGGCTGCTACGGTGGTGCCCGCGGCTGCCGAAGCGGTGACGGCCTGACTGGTGTCCAGCGACGAAGGCAGCCGACGGAGCCAAATCATATGCGGTGGAGGTGGCCGGCACACGAGCAGTAATCTGAGCCTCCATGCTTAACAGCTTGTCATGTAATTCAGCAAAAGAGATAAGAGATTCGCGGGTTTGGATGGCATGAGAGAGTTCCATATACGCATCATCAAGACCATTTAGAACCTTAATGACAAGATCCTCAGAATCAACAGTAACACCCAGGAGAGATAATTCATCCACAATCACGCGAATGCCGTGCATAAAATCAGTAACAGATTTAGAACCTTTTACCGGATTATGGAGCTGTGTTTGAAAACCATGATACGACCTCGAGAAGCAGTGTCGTATGTGCACGCGAGGATGTCCCAGGTTTCTTTAGAGGTTTCCGCAGCGGCAATGAAGGAGATGATCGTCGGTGTGATTGACGAGATCATGGCACTGAGAATAAGATTGACCTGGCGAATCCAGTAAGGATATGCTAGATTGGGGTAAGTCACCTCCTTGTCGACGATAGTGGCTGGTGGGCACGGCTTCGATCCGTCCAAGAAATCGAGGAGGTCGTAATCTGTAAGAAGGGTTTGAAATTGGCATCTGAGCCGATGCATTGATGGCAATTGGCTGGAGAAGCTAGTTTGACGTCGTAGCGGCCATGAAGCGCGAGGCAAAGGAAATGAAGCATTGATCGACGTCGGGAGAGAGAGGGCTGCCCATAAGTGCAGCGGTGGCGGCGGCGGGGATGGGCTGCCGATAAGAGCAGCGTTGGCGGCGCGTGTAGGGTAAAATTAAGGTTTATTTGGCGATAAGCCACTGGCGTATGATACCATGTAGAGAGTTTTGGGAGAAGTAAATTTATCGTATTGCTTACAAAAGTATATATAGAGTACAGAGGTATCAAATCCTACCAACTATAGGGCTGTACAATAATGAGAGAATATTCTACCAATAATAAAAAGATACACACAATTATATTCTAATAAAGAGTTCCTTCATTTATCAATTCTCAAATTTGACAATACTTCAGTTGGATATGCTTCAATCTTGTATGAACCATTGTATTTTTAGCAAGATGAATTGCATTTTGGCTATCATTGTAGAGCTCACTATCACACTTCCTTTTTTTACACGACTACTCGAAGGATAAACGTATAAGGGAATTTCTCCAGTTAAAGTGACATTATTCGAAATGGGGTTATTTATTTATTTAAGAGTCGCCACTTGGGATAGGTTTGGCTTTTGGTGTCCCAAGTCACCGGTCAAATCGAGAAAATTTTTTACTACCCAAATGGAGTCTGCGAATAAGAAATTCTTGATTAAGGAATTTTGTTGACCTGAGGGAAGGTGTTAGGCACCTTCGGATCCCGTGGTTCTAGCACGGTCACTTAAACTATTATAAGTGGCTAAGAATCTGATTTTTATACACGTTCAAACCTATAGTACAATTTTAAATTATTAACCACTTGATGTCATTCTAGGAATATTTACAACGTAATTAAAACACGTCTCGAACAACGTCACATATTTGCACCCGGGTTCTCGACACATTTTAACACTGTTGAGACTTGGATTTGGATAACATAAATGCTCACCCGAGTTTAGGAAGATATTTTATTAATAAATTCGCGCATGTAGCAACTACGCGTTTAGAAGTTCGTGGAAGGCTGTGAAATTCGCTAAACAACACTTCCAACTTTACGTATTCTATTAAGTTAGGGAGCCTCGCGTGGTGTTTGATTAAGTTAGTGTGGTTCACTTTATTTTATAAAGGCACTCCTAAGGCATACTATAGTTTTCTATTATGTTTGTATCAAAAAATGTCCTAAAATTTCATACATGAGGGATGCATTTAAAGAGATTTAACATTTACATTCCCAGCCTCATTCATGGCTAGTTATGTAACTTGGGCTTTGTTTAATGCTGGGTCTAGCAGATATATATTCTCTATGTCAATACTGACAGCAATTAGGCCTCTAATTGGGCCCAAAAGCATTGGACCATAAACCCTAATAGGAAAATGATAGCAACCCTTCTTTCGATTATACTACAGTCGTTAAAACCATAAAAATGATCATTCTGAAGTATAGTGAAAATATTTAACAAGGAAGATGCTCAGGATAACTTCACATTAACAGGTTATAAATCGGATTTCAACCCTAATATTTAAAAAAAAAATTTAAAGCACTCATCATGCAGAGTATATGCATATTCAGTTGACGAATCTCTACTACAATTCAAATTACAAACACTAAGCAAATTTTGGACCAACTATTTTTAAATCTACTGGAACATAAATAAATTAAAGGCTTTGTCCTGATACACTCCATAATTAATACATGTTCATGTTCATTGCAACACCAGAAATACTACTGAAAAGTAAATAACAGTCATAATATGGAATTGAAACAAAAGTATTATTGTCTTCATTATAAGCCACAATCTTGAATGTACATGGCTATTACTTCTCTGCTTTTGAGTGAAGATGAATACCTGGAATTTCAGCAAAAATGGAACCTATGAGTAAGGTTAAGAGAATAGCAAACAAAATAGCAGCCACATGACCAGCAATGACCCAGGAACTCAGGAAATTTGAGAGGCAAATAGCGACAATATATCTCTAAAACAACCTAAAACATGTATTGATTGTTGAGGAAAATTCATTCAGAAGAATCAACTTCAAGAGAATTTGCTGAATAGTGCATCAAGGTCTAAGGTGTATTCTATTCTAACTCTATAAAAGCCAAAAGAAAAATCCCTAATCCTTTAAAAAAATCTGCTCGGAAATAAATCAAAAAAGTCCCTTTGAAATGATCAGATTGTCCCATTTTATAACTGAAGCCTTAGGGCAACATCAATTTATTTGTTTTCCTTTTAGTCCCTTATAAAATTTTCAGTTTTGCCTAAATAATCCTTGGTTTTCTGACTTGTGCCTCAAGTTTGAGGGAGAAATTATATTTAGACCCCTCACTAGAATGTTCTAGGAGTTTGTTACAAGATTCCCTATATTCAAATGCTTTCAGTACCCATGTCATTTTTCCTAATTACTATCTTAAGGGTTTTTGATCTTGGTGCTCATCTATTTGGTCAAATTTGACCATATTTAGTTGCTTCAGGTTATAGAGCTAAATCAAAGTCTAAATTACAGACTCAATTGTGCAAAAATAACAATCAACAAGTTTAAAATTTAATCAATGCGACTCATGGATTCAAACAAGTATCTCAATGTGGATTTTACACTACTCAGTAACAAGGATAAAACAAAATTATCACAGCCTTCAGAATCATATGGATATTCATGGAAAATTGGACACTTAATGGGTGGACATGCATGTTTTTATATAACTAAACGAATGGACCAAAACAATCAGAAAGGAAACCCAATCAACTGTACAGGATTTACAAAGATGACCGAATTACAACACTCAGCAGAGAAATAGAGGCAAGTAATGGGTAACGGAGATTAAACACTTAAGGTATACGTAAATAAATAAAATCCAAGAAATTAAAACAAGACTGGTATCAGAAGTTAAAATATTCAGAAAAGAAACTTAGCCAACATATGCAAATACAAAAGATCAAAATTACTAGAAAAAGAACCATGACAGGAATAAGACTCAAAAAGGATACCCCTACTCAAGATTTTTCAAATAAGATCAACAAAGATGAGCATTTAACAACCATTCAGAATTTTTAGAGATGAACAAATGAAAAGTCAAGAGACAAGGATGAACACGGGAACAAACTACTCAGGAAGATCTTGAAGGTGAAACATAGAAGACAAATGAATTCGATCCAGTAACACTAAACCAAACCAAAAGAATAGCAGGAAAGGATGACTACTCAGAACACTTTATGATGGGAATGTAGAAAACAAGTAAAATTTAAAGAAAACAAAGTTATTAAAACAAGAAATATATACAAAAGCACAAGCATTAACACCAGTTAGAGCACAGGAAACTTAGCTTTTGCTCATGCAGCCCTAGATTAGAACTCTTCAAGTTCCACGATTCTCTGACCTCTTTTGAGAGGTCTTTTGACTTCTAAGGCTTTCGCCTTAAGTATTGAAGAGGGAAAAAGGCTTCAGGAGAGGGTTCGTTGATTTTGAGAGAAGGTGAGGTCTCAGATTTGATTTTCCATTGTGCCCAGTTGTGTTTGAGGGTTGTGGGTGGTAGGGTTGTCGATAGGGATATGAGACGCTCATCTAGAACAATTTGACGGGGTTCTGGTGAGTTTTAGGGTTTGGGGTTAATTTCGAATTGATATTCAAGCCAGTCCGTTAGGAGTCGAAGGGTGTGGTTTAGATGGTTGGAAAGGGGGGGGAGGTGGTTCAGGGGTGTTATTTTGATTGGTTTAGGGTTGTGTCGCCGGAGACGGTGGTGCCAGTGAGCCTTCTGTCCAATATTCAAGGAGTTGGGTGCTTGTTCGAATGAAACTAACAACGGGAAGGGAAAGAGGGGGTCAAGGTGGTCTTGTGGTGTAAATCTGAGGCTGTTTGGTGACTGGTCGCCGCCGTGAGGCGATTTTCGGCAGCAGCGTTAGGGTTGTTGATGGGTGGTTGATGGGTGGTAGATGGTTGTCATATGATGGTGCCGGGGTGGTGTTATAGATACGAGGAAGAAGATGTGTTTGTCTTAGAGTATACAGAGACGTTTGGACATATATATCTTATTTTGGGAATGACTTCAGGATCGTTGGATGGCCTGTGGTCAATGGTTGAGATGAATTGCCCTAAAACGGTGTCTTTTTGGGGCATATCTTTTTGACTGGGTCGGGGGCCAATTGTTTGGGCTGCGCATCGGGCATTGTTTACAGGTAAAATGGAGTTGCGCCCCCTAGGTTTGGCCCAATTGTGGCCAGCCCGAGTGGTTTATTAGAAAAATCCATTTTTTTGTTTTCATGTTTATTCTTAATTCCTAATTTCATTTTAAAAAGTCAAATTACGCTAAAACATTCTAATAACTACCCAGTGTGCAACAAATGAAAATTAAACACAAATAAAATGCAAAACAATTAAATGCCGAAAATACTACTTAATTTATGTGAATTTTGTATTTGAAAAAATAACCCTAATTACTAATTAATCTAGAAAAATTATGAAATTAAATCCTAAATGCTTGTGCAATTATGTATATTTTTTTATGATTTTATGCATGCATTAATGAAAATACACTGACACGCGTAATTAAATCCTAAAACTAAAAAAGGAGAAATCCTAAACATGAGCATCCTGTAGGACTCATCTCAACAGGGAAAAAATCATATGCTTACACTCACATGTCTTGTTTTTACCTAGCTCTTTTAGGAAGTTTTTGAGTCAAATCATCTCTTTTCAGCTTCTGAGATAGTCATATATTCAGATTCAATGGTTGATAGAATAATACTTTTCTGAAGTTTGGATATCCAGCTAACAACAGTACCATGTAGGTGAATACGTAGTCTGTGATACTATTTTGACTATCCAGATTATCGCCTAAGTTTGTATTAGTAAAACCTTATAAGATAATATAGTTCCTTTTAAAATAAAGTCTCATAATTAGGAAAATTTGTATACTAAAGTCAGACTAATTAAGTGGGTGATACAAGTTAATCAAACATGTCTTTTATGTGATTAAGAAATGAAAAGTCATCATCATCTCTTCTTTACATATATTATTTTAGAGGACACATAGGGGAAACTCTTATCATGGCCGGAGATTGCAAGAAGGACATATAATTGGGCTGAGGAGATTAAGTGGACAACCGAACATGTCAAAGTCAAAGGGCCAAAAGCTATGATATATAAAATAAGCATTACAGGTGTTGTCTATCATTTGTGGATGGAAAGGAATCGAAGAATTTTATAGCAGAAAAGGAGATGCAGTGAAGATATTACTAGACAAATAATTCAAGAAATACATTTTATAGGCAATAGGCAAAGTAGTTTGAGGAAAGAAATATAAAATTTGAATTTTTACCCATAGAAGGAATGATAATAGATAGGACGAGAGTCTAATGAGTTTGGGGCCGTTTGTCCAAACTTAGGAATATGTTTATACTTGTAAATTTTTTACGTCGTAATAAATTTTAATTACCAAAAGAAAGTCTCGTACCTGAGGTGCCTTTGAGATATTACAGAATTTGTTTTACACCTTGTCGATGTTTATTTCATAGATCTGGCTTATACTATCTACTAAAAACTCTAACTGCATGACCTATGTCAGGTGAAATGTAAACCATAACATACATCAAGCTTTTTACTACCAAAATATATGGAACTTTATACATAATAGCAAAATAATTTTACTACAAGAGAGAAGATCTCATTGTAGTCAATTCCTTCCTTATATTGGAAGCCTTTTACTATTAATTATCTTTTGTATCTCTTTTTATCATCATGTTCTTCTTTGAGCTTGTATACCCACTTATTTTGTAGTGTCTTTTTTCCTTTTGGTAATTCTATAAGTGTCCATATTTTATTCTTTGAAGAGAATTCATCTCGTCTTTAATGGTTGGCTTCCATTTATTAAAGTTTATCACCAGCATTGCTTTAAGAAAATACTATAGTTCTCCAGCATTAATCAGAAGTAAATAGTGAAGAGAGGGATATATCATATCTGGGCATTAGCGACTCTTTTAGATATCCTTTAGGTAGGTACGAGAGTAATTGATCCCAAATTCGATTCAAGTCCTGGATCCAGATTTGATTCTGTATCTCATTTTATTTTTGATTTTGGTTCTGGTTTTGATTCTGATTCAACTTCTGGTTCTACATGTTCAACTTTAGAATCAATTGTAATCCCTCCAGCCATTTTATTTCATGAGATTTCATCCAACTCAATTGTTTCGGATGTCTGTCTGTTGTTGGTAGTTGGTGCTACTCCATATTTTTCCTTGTACATTGTATTTTCGTTGAATCTGACATTCATGTGTCTTATAATTCATCTACTTTGATCATCCAAAAATTAATAACTGAAATAATCTATTACATAGCCAATAAAGAAATATGTTTTGGTTTTTGGATCAAACTTATATCTATTATTTGAGTTTATATGCACACAAGCAACACAACAAAAAAAATTTCAAATGTGAGTGAGTTACCTTCTTTCCTATCCATACCTCTTTAGAAATTTTAAAGTTCAGGGGTACAAATAATCCTTTATTTATGAGGTAAGCTGCCGTATAAATAGTCTCAGCCCAAATATACTTCAAAAACCCAAAATGTTTTCTCATACTTCTGACTCATTTATTCAGGGTTATGTTAATCCTCTCCACTACGCATTTTATTCTGGTGTTAAAGAAATTGTCTTGATCATTCTAATTTGGTTCTTAAAACAAAATACTCTCATCCATTATCAAATTTTAGATATTTTATCTCTAAGCTCGTCTGATTTTTAACTTTAGTTTTCCACATCATAAAGAGATTTATTTTAAGAAAAAGAAACTCATACGTTTCTCTTGGAATCATCAATGAATATAACATAATAACATGATCCTCCAAGAGAAGTTACAATATTTGGTCTCTTTATATCTGTATGCACTAGTTTCAACTAATTTTTCTTTAGTGTCCTTCCCACCTATAAGAATATGAATCCCTTTTGCTTCCCATAGATATAATATTCGTACAAACCTAATTCAACAGGCTTGAGGTTTGATAAATTTTCTTTGGATGCCAACGTCATCATTCCCTTCTCACTCATATGCCCAAACCTCCGGTGCTATAATATTGAGTCATGATCGTGGTCAACCACTACTAAATATCACTTTGTATTGTAGTTGCATACATTATTCTTTTCTTGGAGCTTCGTGCCAAAATTATCTTCCATAATCTGTTACTGAATACTATTGTATATCCCTCACTATCATTCTAAACAATGACCATCCAATTTTTCTTGAGGTGAATATATTATACATTTTTGTAACTTTTATAGCGTCTCTAGTGAATTCTTTGTATGGATTTAACATTCACCGACAACATCCAAAGTTCGTAATCTACTAGATAAAATTTTCCCAAGTTTTTTAGTGACATAGCCATGCAATAATTCTTTGTATAGGATAGAGAGAAAAGATGCACATGCTTCCAAAATCTAATATTCGACTACACTGTCTGAATGACAAACTAGTGCATCACCAACTTGTTCAGTTATCATTCTTGTATTTATCGTTCTTCTTCTTCTTAGACTCTCTACACTGACTACAATAATGACCCTTTTTATTATTATTCCAACAAGTAATGTGTCACGACCCCAACCATGATCTTGATGGAGCCCAGCACACTGCTAGGCAAGCCCGACCTTAAATAATATTAACCATTTTCATATAGTTCAGAAGTTAACTAACACAGATAAATTACTAAATTATAATACTGAAAGTCTGAAATAAACCTAAAACATGCAGAATCCCTAGTAATAAAACAACTACATGTCCCGAAGAATCCGGTGTCACAAGTCTGAGCATCTAATACATGAGTATCAACCTAACACATATTGTTCTAAAGAAATTCAGAAAATAAACAATAAGATAGAAGGGAAAATCAAGACTGCAGACGTCATGCAACTACCTTAATACTCCCGTATAAGATGCTCAGTAGAGAAATCCTCACTCAGCCTCAGATGTACCTGGATATGCACACAAGGTGTAGGGAGTAATATGAGTACTCCGACCCAATGAGTAATAAACATAAATAAAGGCTGAGAATATGAAATCGTGAATAGGCTTAAAGCAATTCTAAAAATACAAAAACCTAAACCAGATAGTATTCAATCAGCAAACCAATAACAACAATTATGGAAATGCTAGGACCACGTGATTTTTACCGCGCTTAAATTACTCATGTAGAATTTATTAAGATTAGGGTTTTTATTTTATTATTTGAATTTTAGGGAATTAATCGCATGATATTGTGTTTTGCTTGGACTTTGAGTGCATTTTAGGCATCATAAAAATAAAAATTATAAAAATAGCCTACTTGCATTTAAGACCAAATTCTAGATTTTTTATTAATTAAACATCATTGAAAATAAAAAAAATAACAAAAAAAATCATTTTTACATTTTGTTCCTTTAGTTTCACTTTTATTAATTTCTCTTTAAAAAATTAGGACCAAGTTAATTTTAGAGAATTCAATTAGTTTTATTTTAGAATTAAGCCTGTTTTGGCTAGTTTTAGTTTTGATTTTTCAAATTTTCAGTAATTAAACAATTAAAAAAACAAAAGAAAGAGGGAAATAAAAACAAGGAAATTGGAATTAAGAAGAAAATCAGGCAATCAAATTTGGGCCACCCTATAACTAAATCCAGTCCAAAACCCAACAATACACGGTCCAGAACCCCCCATGTCTGAAACGACCACGTTTCAATGACCTCCTGATTTGAGCCATGGATTTGGCTTGATTGGATTGTCGAGAATTAAGGTAAGGAAAATATATACATAATCCAAACAAGTCCCCCCCCCCCCCCACACCAAAACCTCGTACCCTGTCTCCCAGAACCCTAATCCGCTCCGACGTAAACCCACCGTCCTCCACCATCCCTCCGCCATCTACAGCAGGTCGGAAATTGCTGTCGGCGCCGGCTATGCTCTGATCAACCCCAAAAATACACCCATGAATCTCCTTCTTCTCCCCTTTCCGAATCTGTGACTAGTTTTCTTCGAACACCAACCGATCTTCTCAAATCTTCTATCAAAGTGGTGGTTGCTCCGCCACTCATAGCAACGCCGGCTCCGATGGGCACCAAAAATACACCACACAACCCCCTCGCCTCTCTCTTAATGAATCCTTAGCCTATAACTCTCTAAACTTACCAAACCTCCTAGAATTTTAAATTGAAGTCTGGCCAAGAAGCCTAATGCCTATGAATTTGGGGATGAAAGATGTCCGGGCTATAATAGCCCTTAATTAGGTGTTTTCTAATGGAAACATATAAGTAGGGATGATTATAGTCCGAATTTTGTCAAGAAGGGGATCATGAATTTAGTTCGATGTATCTCTTTTCTTCTTTTATTTATGGTTTTTGTTTGTTTTCCTGTTTCTTCGGTTCATGAATATTTGCCCTCTGAATTTCTTTTCCTGGTATAGCCCCTTCTCCGTGATTGTTTCCTCTTCTTATGTTTTGATTTTGTTTTTCTTGCTAATCCGTGTGAAGTTAGTTAATCCTCATCTGATTTTGTTTGTTCATATAATCTTTTTTGAATTCTAATAATATTAACATGAATTTAGTCATTTAGTGTTGCCATTAGAACCTGGTTCTTATTTCTAGTTTTCTTTTCTTCGATAAATCTTCTGCATGTTAATTGATTCTAATTCGTCTTAATTGTTGCTTGGATTTGATTCTGTTTTGCTTTAATTTCGTATTTGGTTTCAAATTAATTGATTCATAAACCTGTGCAGTTCTGGTTAAATGATTGATTATCTTCTGTTAATCAGATTCATATGTTTAAGTAAATCGATACTCTTTTAGAGTGATTTGGATAGAGCTGAATTAGGATTAGTTAGTTAATCTTAGATAATGACACGGTTGTGGGTATGGGTTAACTCAAATGGGTAATTTCAGATGAAGGGGAGGGCAATTGGGGTAGTTCAATAATAGGATCTTGCAGTAACTGAGCTAGGATACCCTAGAACTTTTTTGAAGAGGGCTGAAATTATAATTCTAAGACTCTAATACAGTAACTTGAGTAACAAGTCAAGAGCCTATGGACTAATTGAGTAAAACTAAAAAGATAAGAGTGGGACTAAAGAAAAAATAAAATAGGGAAGGTTGCCCTAAGCCTTGCCTATAAAAGGGCACACCACTGCCTTGTTTGAAAAACAAATTTGGAACCATGAAAAATTCCCTAAAAAGTTACAGCTCTAAAATTTCCCCAAAACGCTCCTAATTTTTTTCTATCTGTTGTTGGTAGTTGGTGCTACTCCATATTTTTCCTTGTACAATGTATTTTCGTTGAATCTGACATTCATGTGTCTTGTAATTCATCTATTTTGATCATCCGAAAATTAATAACTGAAATTATCTTTTACATAGCCAATAAAGAAATATGTTTTGGTTTTTGGATCAAACTTATATCTATTATTTGAGTGTATATGCACACAAGCAACACAACAAAAAAATTTCAAATGTGAGTGAGTTACCCTCTTTCCTATCCATACCTCTATAGGAATTTTAAAGTTCAGGGGTACAAATAATCCTTTATTTATGAGGTAAGCTGCCGTATAAATAGTCTCAGCCCAAATATACTTCAAAAACCCAAAGTGTTTTCTCATACTTCTGACTCATTTATTCAGGGTTATGTTCATCCTCTCCACTACGACATTTTATTCTGTTGTTAAAGAAACTGTCTTGATCATTCTAATTCGGTTCTCAAAAAAATATACTCTCATCCATTATCAAATTTTAGATATTTTATCTCTAAGCTAGTATGATTTTTAACTTCAGTTTTCCACATCTTATAGGTCGCAAACACATCAGATTTATTTTAAGAAAAATAAATTGATACGTTTCTCATGAAATCATCAATGAATATAACATAATAGCATGATCCTCCAAGAGAAGTTACAATATTTGGTCTCTATATATATGTATGCACTAGTTTCAACTTATTTTTCTTTAGTGTCCTTCCCACCTTTAAGAATATAAATCCCTTTTGCTTCCCATAGATATAATATTCGTACAAACCTAATTGAACAGGCTTGAGGTTTGACAAATTTTCTTTGGATGCCAACATCATCATTCCCTTCTCATTCATATGCCCAAACCTCCGGTGCTATAATATTGAGTCATGATCGTGGTCAACCTCTACTAAATATCACTTTGTATTGTTGTTGCATACATTATTCTTTTCTTGGAGTTTCGTGCCAGAATTATCTTCCATGATCTATTACTGAATACTATTGTATATCCCTCACTATCATTGTAAACAATGACCATCCAATTTTTCTTGAGGTGAATATATTAGACATTTTTGTAACTTTTATAGCGTCCCTAGTGAATTCTTTGTATGGATTTAACATTCACCGACAACATCCTAAGTTCGTCATCTACTAGATAAAATTTTTCCAAGTTTTTTAGTGACATATTCATGCAATAATTCTTTGTATAGGATAGAGAGAAAAGATGCACATGCTTCCAAAATTCAATATTCGAATACACTGTCAGAATGACAAACTAGTGCATCACCAACTTGTTCAGTTATCATTCTTGTATTTATCGTTCTTCTTCTTCTTAGATTCTCTACACTGACTACTATAATGACCCTTTTTATTATAATTCCAACAAGTAATGTGTCACGACACCAACCATGGTCTTGATGGAGCCCAGCACACTGCTAGGCAAGCCCGACCTTAAATAATATTATCCATTTTTATATAGTTCAAAAGTTAACTAACACAGATAAATTACTAAATTATAATACTGAAAGTCTGAAATAAACCTAAAACATGCAGAATCCCTAGTAATAAAACAACTACATGGCCTGAATAATCCGGTGTCCCAAGTCTGAGCCTCTAATCTATGAGTATCAACCTAACACATATTGTTCTAAAGAAATGCAAAAAATAAACAATAAAATAGAAGGGAAAATTAGGACTGCAGACGTCATGCAACTACCTTAATACTCCCAGATAAGATGCTCAGTAGAGAAATCCTCACTCAGCCTCAGATGTAGCCGGATATGCACACTGGGTGCAGGGAGTAATGTGAGTACTCCGACCCAATGAGTAATAAACGTAAATAAAGGCTGAGAATATGAAATCCTGAATAGGCTAAAAGCAATTCTAAAAATACAAAAAGCTAAACCAGATACTATTCAATCAGCAAACCAATAACAACAATTATGGAAATGCTGTGACCACGTGATTTTTGCCGCGCTTAAATTACTCATATAGAACTTATTAAGATTAGGGTTTTTCTTTTATTATTTGAATTTTTAGGGAATTAATCGCATGATATTGTGATTTGCTTGCATTTTGAGTGCATTTTTTGGCATCATAAAAGTAAAAATTATATAAATAGCCTACTTGCGTTTAAGACCTAATTCTAGATTTTTGATTAATTAAACATCATTGAAAATAAAAAAAATAACAAAAAATAATCATTTTTACATTTTGTTCCTTTAATTTCACTTTTTTTATTTCTTTTTAAAAAATTAGGACCTAGTTAATTTTAGAGAATGCAATTAGTTTTATTTTTGAATTAAACCTGTTTTGGCTAGTTTTAGTTTTGATTTTTCAAATTTTCAGTAATTAAATAATTAAAAAAATCAAATGAAAGAGGGAAATAAATACAAAGAAATTGAAATTAAGAAAGGAAATCAGGCAATCAAATTTGGGCCACCCTTTAACTAAATCCAGTCCAAAACCCAACAATACACGGTCCAGAACCCCCCATGTCTCAAACGACCGCATTTCAATGACCTCCCGATCTGAGCCATGGATTTGGCTTGATCGGATGGTCGAGAATTAAGGTGTGGAAAATATATATGTAATCCAAACGAGTTCCCCCCCACACCAATACCTCGTACCATGTCTCCCAGAACCCTAATCCGCTCCGACGTAACCCCACCGTCCTCCACCATCCCTCCGTCATCTACACCTGGTCGGAAATTGTTGTTGCCGCCGGCGATGCTGTGATCAACCCCAAAAATACACCCCTGGATCTCCTTCTTCTCCCCTTTCTGAATTTGTGACTAGTTTTCTTCGAACACAAACCGATCTTCTCGAATCTTCTATCAAAGTAGTGGCTGCTCCGCCACTCACGGCAACGCCGGCTCAGATGGCCACCAAAAATACACCACACAACCCCCTCGCCTCCCTCGTCATGAATCCATAGCCTATAACTCTCTAACATTACCAAACCTCCTCGAATGTCAAATTGAAGTCTGACAAAGAACCCTTATGCCTATGAATTTGGGGATGAAAGATGTCCGGGCTATAATAGCCCTTCATTAGGTGTTTTCTTATGGAAACACATAATTAGGGATGATTATAGTCCGAATTTTGTCATGAAGGATCACGAATTTAGTTCGATGTATCTCTTTTCTTCTTTAATGTATGGTTTTTGTTTGTTTTCCTGTTTCTTCGGTTCATGAATATTTGCCCTCTGAATTTCTTCTCCTGGTATAGCCCCTTCTCCATGATTGTTTCCTCTTCTTAGGTTTTGATTTTGTTTATCTTGCTAATCCGTGTGAAGTTATTTAATCCTCATGTGCTTTTGTTTTTCCATATAATATTGTTTGAATTCTAATAATATTAACATGAATTTGGTCATTTAGTGTTGCCATTAGAACCTGGTTCTTGTTTCTAGTTTTCTTTTCTTCGATAAATCTTCTGCATGTTAATTGATTCTAATTCGTCTTAATTGTCGTTTAGATTTGATTCCGTTTTGCTTTAATTTCATATTTGGTTTCAAATTAATTGATTCATAAATTATATGGTCCTGTGCAGTTCTTGTTAATTCATTGATTATCTTCGGTTAATTAGATTCAATATGTTTAAGTAAATCGATACTCTTTTAGAGTGATTTGGACAGAGCTGAATTTGGATTAGTTAGTTAATCTTAGATAGTGACACGGTTGTGGGTTCAGGTTAACTCAGATGGGTAATTTCAGATGAAGGGGAGGGCAATTGGGGTAGTCCAATAATAGGATCTTGCAGTAACTGTGCTAGGACACCCTAGAACGTTTTTGAAGAGGGTTGAAGTTATAATTCTAAGACTCTAATGCAGTAACTTCAGTAACAATTCAAGAGCCTAAGGACTAATTGAGTAAAAATAAAAAGATAAGAGAGGGACTAAAGAAAAAATAAATTATGAAAGGTTGCCCGAAGCCTTGCCTATAAAAGGGCACACCACTGCCTTGTTAAAAAAAAAATTTTGGAACCATGAAAAATTCCCAAAAAAGTTACAGCTCCAAAATTTCCCCAAAACAATCCTAACTCCATTTATGCAATTTGAATTAAAAATGTAATTTGTTTGAACATTTGATAATTTTCCTTTCAAAATTAGATCATTTAGATCCTCAAAAACAAACAGACTACTCTAAGAACACTGTTCTGTTGAAGTTCAAGTCAATATAGTGTTTCCCTTGCATCATTTAGCCTAGGGTCAGATTTGCTGAAGTTTCTAGAGTTTCCAGGGTTAACTTCGAGTGTGTTTGAGTTCAATCGAGGCTATTTTTGTTTTTTATTTGTGTTACTTGCCTGAAATCATGTCTTGGGTTATTTTACATTAGTCCTTGGGTTTTTAAAAGTGATTTGATGCTGGGTTGCAGCTTCTGATTGTTTGTTTCTCATTGTTGACCCTTTCTCTTCATTTTGCCTTAACATATGTACTTATCCAGCTACTACTCCGTTGCATAACTCCATTTACAAGTGAAATGAAGACTTTCCATGATTTCTCATATTCAGCTCTGTTTAATTAATTTAGTGTAGTCCTAATAGTCCTCCTCTTTATCTAGTCGCTGATTTAGAACTGACACATGTAATTATATACTAGGAAACAGTTTTTTAGCATTATAATTTGTTTAATTGGACTGTACGGATGATTATTTTCAGATCTATATGAACATTGTGAGTAAGATGCTAGCTGTAGGTAACTTCAACTTACACTATTAGAATAATTTGCAGTTTGGATCCAGGTTGTTGGCTTAATGATATTAGCCTTATTATGTTCATCAAAATGATACAGGAACTAGTTACAATTTCTAGTATTAAATTTCTATTTTGAGTCTATAATGCTGCAAGCCCGTGAATTAAATCTGAATAACTATTAGGATTTTGATTAAGTGTTAATTCTCTATTTGAGTTTGAATTGACATGTAAATAGAGATAACCTAGGTTTAATGCTAAAATGCAGATGAGTTGGTAAATCAAGAACTATTGAAATCCTAGGTATGATGAAATTAACTTCAATTGGGCCCATGACATTTGGGCTATGAAATTAGACCCAACACCTGGCCTCATTACCTAGTAGACGTTTGGATCCTTTTAGTCCCATATTTAGTGTATGCACCACCGGGCTGATGCTGAAGCCCAATTCTAGAAGTTGTATGCATATTGGGTTGATTTTGAAGCCAAGTTACTAAAAACCTCATCCCCACCGGTCAAGATGTTAATTTTAGTTAAATAAAATATTTGTTAATTTTGGGGTTTTCTCGAGCTGGGTAGCGCATTTAAATTAAGGGGATTCTCTTCTTGTTTGGATGTGAACTTGAGTTTGAGAGACCGGGTTCCAACGCTAATTAATTAGAGCTATAATAGAGACAAATTAATTAAAAAAATCCTAGTATGTTCTATATTGGCCTTTAAATAATAAAATAAGGTGCGCCGCGCCAAATAAAGCTCATAAATTGTGTGACCCTCTTTAAATGCTTATATTAAAATACTTAGAAATTCCGGACATGTTTTTTAGCAAACTTCATGGCTTCCTGCAAAGATGATAATACATTAGTCGCTTTAGGCGCGTTTTAACAATGTTACCTTCTTAAATACGGGTGTGCATTTCATGTGACCCAAATCCAAATCCCAAAATGTTGGATATAATGTATCGAGGATCCGGGTGCATTTCATGTGACGTGATCCAAAGCATATTTTAAATGGTGTTCAATTTCCTAAAAATTATTAATTTAAAGAGATAAATAATTTTAAAATTGCACTATATGATAATATGTATTGAAATCAGGTTCTTATCAAGTTATTATAGTTCAAGCGACCATGCTAGAAATACGGGATCTGAGGGTGCCTAACACCTTCCCTCGGGTCAACCGAATTCCTTACTAAGAATTTCTGGTTCGCAGACTCCATTTGGGCAGTCGAAACTTTCCTCGATTTGGGATTCAAAACAAACCGGTGACTTGGGACACCAAAAGCGAAGCCTATCCCAAGTGGCGACTCTAAAAAACTAAATATATCATTTTGAATACTGTCACTTTAAATGGAAAAACTCCCATATACATTTACCCTTTGGGGTAGCCGTATAAAAAAGAAGGTGTGACAGCTTTGGCAATTCTACTTGGGATCGAACCCAGAATCTCTGGTTTAGGGTTCAAAGATTCGAGCTTAGAATAATTGTTATATTTGGCTTTATCTTATTTTCCTACATGTTCCATGCTAATGTGCTAAATGCTTTACTGCTTTGATATTGGATGATTGTATATATATATATATAAACTGTTACGAGTCCCTTCCACTCCCTAAGTCTTCTACATCATGGAGAAGGGTGCACTTCGTGTGACTTCTCTTCTGCTTAGAGTCTTTCCCATTTAGAACGAGGTTCGGATAAGCTGCTAAGCCGACAAAGCTTCTGTATCCCCGTTATGCTATCCCGTCGTCTCAAGTTGTCCGCTCGGGTAAGCCAGGTCTAGAACAATAAACCCAGGGTTTAAGCCTAGCATAACAAAACCTCATGCTGTATCCCTAGTAGGAACTTTTGCTTGCATCAACTGAATTTGACTTAGGGGAATCAACACAGGGGTTCGGTCCGTCTAGGACGTGTGACCTGAAACGAAAAGACCATCTTGATGCATGTTACGTGCTACTTATGCATTTATTTGCTTTGGATTTGCATGTTGACCGGCTGTAAATAATGAGGGAAAATCTAGAAAAATAGTATTGTTAGGGCTAAATGAGAGTAACCACTTGTTTCGGAAAATCAATGTTCAAATAGCCAAAAATGTCCAAGTGTTGTCCAATATAAACCGGGTGATGTCGTTCTTGTTAAAACAAGCCGAATGTCCCCAAAAGGATGTCGGAAGGCTGTTTTTGCAAGAACAGCCACCATGAGTCATTTTTAAATGGTTTGTGGGAACAACCTTAAAATCTTCCTATCAGAAGTGCTAAAGGTCTGTATTGGCAAAACCAAGTCCTTATTTTCCTAAATGAAGAAATTTTTGCAAAAATAGCCATTTTTCTCTTTTAGGTCAAAATAAATTAATAAATCCCCTTTAAATAAATGTTCAGGATGAATACCACTGACAACGAACCCTTCTCAGTCCTGAGTGAGATCAATTTGCAGCTCCATATGTTGTGGAATGACTTGGGAAAAGGTAGCAGAGAAACAATGGTCAAGATTTTGGGTGGTCTCGTCGGAATATTAGACATCAAACCAAGAACAGATATTATTGAATCACTGATATCATTCTGGGATCCAACTCGTAAGGTATTCCGGTTCTCGAACTTTGAGCTTACACCCACCCTAGAGGAGACTGCGGGATATGTGGGTCTCAACGGGAACGTTAGGAGTAGATATCCATTGGCACTAAGACCGATAATTATCCACAGATTCTTGGACTTTTTGAGCATTTGTCGGGACATTCAAGATAAGCATCTATCAGAAGGGCGTTGCACACTTCATTTCTTCTACCACCGATATATGGCAACCCGAAAGGTTTTGAGGAGCCTAATATCGGTTTGACACATGCTGAGAACAAAGATAAATGGGAGGCCCGGTCGGGGATTGGCATTCATGGTAGCTTTAATGAGAATTGTTGTTTGTCCAAGAAAAGATAGTCATATAGACATTGGCCATGTATGAATGTTGGATGTTGCTATGAAGAAGCCTACTAGCACAGCGGTTCCTTTGATTGTTGCGGAAATGTATCGAGCCTTAACCATGTGCCGAGAGGGTATGAAATTCTTTCAGGGTTGCAATCTGTTGCTACAATTGTAGATGCAAGAGCATCTTTGTCATCGCATGGGGTATATAAACTATGGGCTAACCAAGCTAAGTTGTATTGCAGAGTTCGGAACCAGGGTAACATGTATTGATTTCCCCGAAGGCACTGAGGCTTGGAAGTCGTGCTTGAGATCTTTGACTGCGGATAAAGTCGAATGGGCTTTCGGATGTCTCCCCGCCACTGACGCTGTGTAAACATCGGCAAAGGTACCTTATATTCTTTTGATGGGCGTTCGAAGCATCCAACCTTACACTCCCTACTGAGTCTTGAAGCATCTTGGAATATTCCAAACCATCCATGGTGACGAAGACTTGAGCGAACAACTCATTGAGTTAGGTCCAAAAGCCTCATTTCCGGAAGATAAAATCCGACAAATATGGAATGAGTGAAAATACCTTGAGCCTAAGACTATGGTACAGGATTTGGCTAAGAGTGAAGTGGATCGCAAATACTTGACCTGGTTCAGCAAATGATTTCAAATCCCCGAGAGACCTGCCAAAAGGCCACATGTACAACAATGCATAGACGGGGCCCAGGTGAAGTGGGAGTGGCTAGCCAAAGAAAAGGAATACCGAACGAGAATAGGGAAGTTGGAGCAACAAGTGCGAAATCTTCAATTTGAAAAGACTGTGCAAGCCGCAGCTGATGATGGTCATAAAAAGAAACTAGCCCAAGAGAATGAATCTCTCAAGGCCCAAATCCAACAAATGAAAATAAATGCTAAGAACTAAGAAAGAAGTCGGTCCAATGAGAGACTGATAAAAGGGCTGAAGAAGAAAGTCATAGAATGCCAAAAATAATTGGAGAAATCTGAAGGGATCATGGCCAAACTTCGAGCATAATGAACAAAGAAGACTGAGGAAAGAGCCCAGTTTTTCCAACAAATGAAAAGGAATTATGATGGAACTATTGCTAATATGAAGAGAAAAATGAACACATTTGAAGATAAGGCAGCCCGACAGGACAAGGAATTTCAGGCTGAGAGGGAACAATGCTATGGGCTAATCGCCGACATGGAGAAGGAAATAAAAGTGTTGCGAGACCATCACTTCCATGACTCCCAGGTGCTACAAGCTCGTAACCAAAAGATAAGCCGACTACAACAAAAGGGTCGGATCGGGGAAAGAATCAGAGGCATTGCAGATTATGTTGTAATGAAATGTCAGGCCGGTGAACAAATGGGTCGTACAACATTCTTTGCTACAGTCATGATATTTGTTCGTTAGGTTATGAATGATTTGGAGAATTTACAAATGTGTCTTGCACGTAGGCCCGCGGTGATGCCAAATGATGCCCCGCGGGCCCCAGGATTTGAAGCTTTAATGTACTCTTGACCTAGTTTTAGTCATCGAGTCTGTATTTTGTCATCTTGAGTCCATTTTGTAGTCTTCCTTTTAAGAAAAACAAAAAGTCTAGCATCTTTATAATCAGCGTTTTATTAATGAAAATTTGTAAATCCCAAAAATTGTTTCCTTATTTGTGCGTGATTTGCATGAACGACGCTCGATCTGATTCATGCGAGGTCATGATAGGTAGGCAATCTTCATAGGACTTGACCGTAACCCTAAAACAAAAAACAAAACAAGAAAAGAAAGGGGGAAAAGAAAAGAAAAGAAAAACTAAATGAGAAAAACAAAAGAGGGAAGAAAATTAGAGAAGAGATAAGAGAGGAAGAAAAACAAAAGGAGAGAAAAGCAAGAAAAACAGAGAGTGGAAATCAAAAGAAAAATGGAATAAAAGCTAGTACGACACATGCAACCATTGCAAATATGTAGACATCTCTTTAACTGTATAAGTGCATCACACCCCAATGTGAGATTCCCTATCTGTTATCTGTCTCAAACTAACCATTTGTTGCTGTAAATATCCAGCTTAGGTTTTAGAAATAGTGTTTGGTTTTTTGTAAGCCGGCATCACATCGGTATTTTACCAGATCAAAAGAATGTACAGAAATGTCATATGAAAAATGACCTTGCCGGAAATTCCCATCTTAGAAGATAATCCAATTTCAAGTATCCCATCCTCAGAATCTGGTGCATCCGAGGAAATTAGAATCCTATGCCTTAGAGTCAATAAGATGTGGGATGCATGGACGAATAGAAAAGAGCCTCCGAGAGCCATCCCTAGATTCCCCGAGCTCTTCCGCATATTTGGGGTACTTCCACTATTCCCATAAGTCATCCAAACATCCTATTCGGCTAGCCCGGCCAATTTTATTGGAGAACCTTTTGAAGCCCCCCCCCTAGGTGTTCACATCCAACACAGTCCCCAATATATTTATTGCTCCCCCATGTGTGGCCACCACACAGCCCGCCCTGCCCAGACCCACGGTTGATCCATCGGCCTTCACATTCCAATCACCCGCTTACGAAACTGAGCCTCCTCCATACCCCACCTACACTATCTGCAACCACCATATGAGATTACACCAACACAAGATAAAACTTCCAAAGCTCCTAAATAGGACGAGATGGCGAAAAGAATGAGGAGCCTTGAGAAGAGTTTAAAGAATATGCAAGGCTTGAGTGGGAAAAAAGTGTCTCTTACACAGACCTGTGCATGTTTCCTCAAGTACACCTACCCATGGGATTTAAAACGCCAAAGTTAGAAAAGTATGATGGGCATGCTGATCCCATTGCTTACCTAAAAAGGTATTGCAACCAATTACGTGGAGCTGGCGGAAAAGAAGAGTTGTTGATTGTGTACTTCGGATAAAGCTTAGTTGGAATTGCCTCAGAGTGGTGTATGGTTCAAGACATCTCACGATGGCACATTTGGGACGATCTAGACAGAGATTTTGTAAGGCAGTTTCAATACAACATCGACATCGCACCCGATCGGAACTCCTTGGCGAGTCTGAAGAAGAAGCCTTCGGAAAGTTTCAGAAAATATCCTATTAAGGGGAGAGAACATGCATCGAGGGTGACACTATTTTCCGTCAGGCCCAAGAAGTAGATTACTTTCAAAACATGATGTCGTCCATGGGCAAGAGTTTTGCTGAAGAAATCAAGATTGGCAAAATGGTAGAAAATGCTTTGAAAATGGGAAGGATTTTGAGTCAGTCGGCCATCAGAGCAACCTCCCAGGCCATCCAAAGCGGAGCTGGAGAAGTCACTAGGGGAAAAAAGAAAAAAGAAACCGCGATGGCAGCATCAGGTATGAGAATACATCATGGCCCTAGGCCCATGTTCTCAGGAAGAATACCTCAACATTTTTATCGTCACCAAGACATTCCTTATGCTCCTCAGCCATATGCGGTTATGAACACTCAACCATTTGCACGACCGCAGCAGCAGGTTAACAGGAGCAAAGCTCCGAGAAACCAGCCTCCCCATCAAACCCACTATAACCCTTGCCCTCCTCAGAATAACTTCCGTACCCGAAAACCACCGGAAGGAAAAACTTTACGCTAATCGGGGAGTCCTATTCTAGTCTATTCCCAAAACTTGTCCAGTTGGGTCTTTTACAGCCTGTACCTCCTAACAGACAAAACCCTGAATCGCCTTCATACCAACGGGGTGTCCGGTGTGCTTATCATTCGGGGGATGAGGGGCATGACACAGAGAATTGCTAGACTTTGAAGCGTGCTATGGAAGATTTGATAGAGCAAAGGAAAATAGTTTTAGGAGATAAGGATGTCCCTAATGTAACCCGTTACTGGCCCAATACAACGGCCCGGTAATCGGGATGATATGTGAGGACAAAGAATTTGACCCAGTTTTGAAAGTCATAATCGCCATTGCCGATGCAAATAGAAAGCCAAGAGTTTCCCCAAGAATGTTGAAGGGGAAAAGAAGAAGAAAACCACACACCATGTAGTTGAAAAGAAAGTTGAGGTTAAACCATAGGCAACACCCGTCAAAGAAGTTGTCCTTTATGTCCCTTGAGGTCGTCGAGAAAAGAAGTTGACTTTGAGTCCCCCAAAGAGATTTGAGTTGAACAGGACTACTCAGGTGTACGTGCCCAAAGGAACTTATGTGGTGTGGGGGCCAACTAATTCACCAAGGATGAGTGAGCCCGTGGTGGTTGGTCGCGCACCTCAGAAGCCTATGACAGATCCCTTTGCAGTCTCTTGAAATTATCATGAAATGGTGGGACATATAAAGGAAAAGAAATCTCTGGAGAGACTAAATAAAGCTACCCTGTGAAGAAATACTCTGACTTGGAAGAAGTGAACAGCGCCACCAAGAGGCGATCCCACCCTAGAAGCCAGTGAGCGCCGAAGAAGCGGAAGTTTTCTTTCGAAAGATGAAAATGGCTGACTATGAGGTAGTGGACCAGCTTCGGAAGTCCTCTGAACAAGTCTCCTTACTATCCTTGCTGATGGAATCTCTTGAGCACTAGAGGGTACTATCCAAAACACTCAATGAGGCTTATGTGCCATCTCAAACCTCTGTAGAACAATTGGAGGGGATGGCAGAATGATTCTTCGCTGTCAATCAGATTACATTTACTAAAAATGTTTTGCCCCCAAAAGGAGCTGCCCACAACAAAGCCCTGCATTTAACGGTCAAATATGAAGGTTATTATGTCAAAAGGGTAATGGTGGACGGAGACTCTAGGGTAGACACATGCGCACTTTTAACATTAAAGAGAATGGAAATTGGGACAGCGAGGATTTGTCCTAATAATTAAGTGTTTCAGCTTTTGATGGAATCAAAAGAGACACAATTGGAGATATTGATATGGTCTGACCATTGGCCCAGTTGATTTTGAGGTATATGAGTCCAGGAAAAGTTCCCTGGTTTTGAAATATGGAAATGCGGTTCACAAGAAGCTGGAAATTTTATGGGTCGGGCATCCGGTCCGAAAAGCATGTCATGTTCATTTGAAGTCAGCATGCACACTCCCAGATAAGTCTTTCTCTTTTCCCCAAAAGGGAAACTTCTCTTTAAACTCATATGATTGCTTTTGTATACTTCTTCCTTGAATCCCTTTCGGTTTAACTTTGATTCCATGATTATTACAAAATAAAGGGTGGCAAGACAGGTTTCACAGGGCTCGCCTGGCCAGGGCCAAAGAAAATACCCAGTCTCATCGGGCGCATCTAGCCGATCCCGGCTGGCCATGATGGCTGATGCTTCTGAAGCAGAAAGGATTTGAAAGAAAGAAAATCGAAGGAAAAATGCCCCACAAAGACAAAAATGAAGTTAGAAAGGTCGAGTCTCGGTGGCAAAAATAGAAGTTGGGGCAAAGAAATCACAACAGAGAAGCCTACGGAGGTGAAATAAATCTGTAAGATGAGTTCCCACAAGGCAAAGTCTAGAGAGTTAAAGGTCTTTTCAACAGAAATGAGGTCGGGATCAAGCAATCAAGGCCACAAAACTAACCACCGTTTCAAACTAACAATCCTGCTTCGTTTGAAAATTTGAAACAGGTGTAATCAAAAGCAATTTTACAAATAGCATATGCAACCAAAGAAAATGCGCAAGAGCTAGGAATAGCTTTGCAACAATGACCAAACCAGAAAGGGAAGTTATCTTCAAATCTTCTCCCGCAGTTTTAATAAAAGAAAGAAGAAGAGGAGAATAACAAAAATCATGGTAGCATAGGACCCCCAATCCTTAACTCTGTTCCTCCAAACCTGAGGAGCATCTTCCCTAGTTGTCCCAAACATAACCTGTGGACCTCCCAGCATTACCCGAGGGTCATTTTCCTTTCTCCCCAACATAACATGAGGACTCATTTCCTTCATTCCCTGGCATAACCCGAGAATCGTTTTCCTTTATCCCCAGCATATCCTAAGGACCCTTTTCTTTCATACCTGGCATAACTCGAAGGTCATGTTCCTTTCTCCCCAGCATAACCTGAGAACTCCTTTCCTTCATTCCCCGGCATAACCCGATGATCATTTTCCTTTCTCCCCAGCATAACCTGAGGACCCTTTTCTTTCATTCCTCGGCATAACCCAAGGGTCATTTTCCTTTCTCCCCAACATAACTTGAGGACTCATTTCCTTCATTCCCCCGCATAACCCGATGATCATTTTCCTTTCTCCCTATCATAAACTGAGGACCCTTTTCTTTCATTCCACGGCATAACCCGATGGTCATTGTCCTTTCTCCCGAGCATAACATGAGGACTCCTTTCCTTCATTCCCCGGCATAACCCGAGGATAATTTTCCTTTCTTCCCAGCATAAATTGAGGAACCTTTTCTTTCATTCCCCGGCATAACCCGTGGGTCATTTTGCTTTTATCCCCAACATAAACTCAGGGTCCTTTTCTTTTCTTCCTCAGCATAACTCGAGGATCATTTTCTTTCTATCCCCAGTAGATCCCTCTTCCATCCTATCCTGGCATAACCCGTGGATCCCCCTAGCATAGACCAGGAGCATTTTTCTTTCTATCTCGGCATAACCCGTGGATTTTCCTAGCATAACCCAGGAGCCTTTTCCTTCCTATCCCGGCATAACTGTGGATCCCCTGGCATAACCCAGGAGTCTTTTCTTCCTATCCTGGTATAACCCGTGGACCCCTGGCATTACCCAGCAGCCTTTTCCTTCCTATCCCGGCATAACCCGTGGATTTCCTTGGCATAACCCAGGAGCCTTTTCCTTCCTATCCCCGCATAACCTGTGGATCCCCTGGCATAACCCAGGAGTCTTTTCTTTCTATCTCGACATAACCCGTGGATCTTCCTGGCATGACCCATGCACCTTTCTTCCTATTACGGCCTAACCCGCGGATCTCCCTAGCATAACCCAGGCGCCTTTCTTCCTATCCCGGCATAGCCCGCGGATCCCCCTGACATATCCTAGGAGCATTTTCTTTTCTATCTCGAGATAACTCGTGCATCCCCGTGGCATAACCCAGGAGCATTTCCTCCATATCCTGGCATAACCAATAGATTTTGCTGGCATAACCGAGGAGCTCTTCCTTCCTATCTCAGCATAACCCATAGATCTCCCTATCATAACCCAGGAGCCTTTTTCTTTCTATCCCGGCATAACCCGTGGATCTTCCTGGAATAACCTAGGAGCCTTTTTCTTCTTATCCCGGCATAACCCGTGGATCTCCTTGGCATAACCCAGGAGCCTTTTCTTTCTATCCCGGCATAACTCATAGATTTCCCTAGCATAACCCAGGAAACTCTTTTCTACTATCCTTGCCTAAAACCCGCGGATCTCCCTGGCAAAACCAGGAATCTTTTTCATTTTTTCATGGAATAACTCATGGATTTTCCTTTCCATCCCCAGTAGGGACTCTTTATTCCATTCCTAGCATAACCCATGGATCCACCTCTTATCCCCATCAGGAACCCATTTTCTTTCCTGGCATAACCCTGCCATCTTCCAGCATAACCTGGCAATAATTCCAAAAGATAAGCAATCCCGACTTTCATTATTTTCAACAAAAAAAATAGCTTAGATTTGTATTGCAAATGACTCGCGAAATTTTCCCAGTGAAAACTAGGGCAAGAAATTTTATTCGTTTGTTCGTTTTGGTGTCCAAACAGGTTTTACCTCAGGCGCAAGATTCGAAATGACTGGAAGAGTGAATCTCAATCCAGAAGAAAAGAACAAAAAGAAGTAAACTCAGAGTGATTGAAAAAGAAAAGATGTGCACTGCTCAAGTTTGATTCAAAATCACAAGTTGCGCATGTTCCTCTTGGCTTCAATGCTAAAGAAAGAACCGGCACTTACAACTTACGAGCATCAAGATTCAGATCAAGTCCATAACAAATCTACCAGAGACTCAAGATTAAGTTTCAATAAATTTATAGATAGCGATCTTGTAACTCATAGTAGATAGACATAGCCAGCTTAGCTTTTGATTTTCCTTTTGGTGTAATAAGGAGGTCAGCAAGCAGTAGCAGCAGCATCAACAGTAAAATCAAAGCTATTGGTAGTACCAGCTACCAAAACTCCCAGAACTACACTGACTTGATTCCTATATAGCCAAGGATATGTAGGCGACCTTTGAAGCGGGGTTCGGTCAGACAATTTTCAAAAAACACTTCTCCTAGAGTGTTGAGCGGGCAAAAATCCCTCATGTCGCTCATTTATCTTTGGCCAAGAACCCTTCGTATTTTCGGGCAAAGAGGGACAGCTGTGAGCACGTGATTTTACCGCGCTTAAATTTTTCCTATAGAATTTATTAAGATAAGGATTTTTCTTTTGTTATTTGAATTTTTAGGGAATTAATCACATGATTTTGTGTTTTGCTTGCATTTTGTGTGTATTTTTAGGCCTCCTAAAAATGGAAATTATAAAAATAGCCTACTTGCATTTAGGACCTAATTCTAGATTTTGAATTAATCGAACATCACTGAGAATAAGAAAAATAACAAAAAATAATCACTTTTACATTGTGCTCCATTAATTACACTTTTGTTTATTTTTCTTTTAAAAATTAGGACCTAGTTAATGTTAGGGAATTCTATTAGTCTAATTATAGAATTAAACCTTTTTTGGATTCTTTTAGTTTTGAATTTTAAATTTTTCAAAAATTAAATAATTAAAAAAACAAAAGAAAGAGGGAAATAAATACAAAGAAATTGGAATTAAGAAAGGAAATCAGGCCATCAAATTTGGGCCACCCTTTAACCAAATACAGCCCAAAACCCAACAATACCCGGTCCAGAACCCTTCATAATTCAAATGACAACGTTTCAATGATCTCCTGATCTAAGCCATTGATTTGGCTTGATCGGATTGTCGCGAATTAAGGTAAGGAAAACATATAAGTGTTCCAAACAAGTCCCCCCCCCCCCGAGACCAAAACCTTGTACCCTGTCTCACAGAACCCTAATCTGCCACCGTAACGCCACCGTCCTCAAGCATCCCTCCGCCGTACGTCGCCAGTCATAACTCACAGCCGCCGCTAGGGATGCTGCGATCAACCCCAAAATATACCCCTGAATCTCCTTCTTCTCCCCTTTTCGAATTTGTGACTGGTTCTCTTTGAAAACCAACGGATCTTCTCGAATCTTCAATCAAAGTGGTGGCTGCTCCGCCACCCACGGCGGCGCCGGCTCCAATGGCCACAAAAAATACACCGTACAACCCCCTCGCCTCCCTCTTCATGAATCCATAGCCTATAAACCTCAAACATTACCAGACCTCCTCGAATTTACAAATCAATTCTGGCCAGGAACTCTAATGCCTATGAATTTAGGGATGAAAGATTTCTGGTCTATAATAACCCTTAATTAGGTGTTTTCTCATGGAAACACCTAATTAGGGATGATTATAGTCCAAATTTTGTCAAGAAGGGTCACTGAGTTCGAGGTATCTCTGTTCTTTTCTTTTTTATGGATTTTGTTTGTTTTCTTGCTTCTTTGGTTCATGAATATTTGCCCTCTAAATTTCTTCTCATGGAATAGCCCCTTCTCCATGATTATTTCCTCTTCTTAGGTTTTGATTTGTTTTGCTTTCTAATCCGTGTGAAGTTAGTTAATCCTCATCTGCTTTTGTTTGTTCATGTAATATTGTTTGAATTCTAATAATATTAACATGAAATTGACCATTTAGTGTTGCCATTAGAACATGGTTCTTGTTTCTAGTTTTCTTTCCTTTGTTAAATATTATTCATGTTAATTGATTCTTATTCGTCTTAATTGTTGATTGGATTTGATTCCGTTTTGCTTTAATTTCGTAATTGGTTTCAAATTAATTAATTCATAAATATTATGGTCCGGTACAATTCTGGTTATTTCATTGATTATCTCAGGTTTAGTTAGATTGAATGTGTTTAAGTAAATCGATTTTCTTTTAGAGTGGTTTAGATATAGGTGAATTAGGATTAGTTAGTTTATCTTAGTTAATAACAGGGTTGGGGGGTTAGGGTTAACTGAGATTGGTAATTTCATACGAAGAGCAGGGCAATTGGGTTAGTCCAATAATAGGATCTTGCAGTAACTGAGCTACAACACCCTAGAGGGTTGAAGTTATAATTCTAAGACTCTAATGTAGCAGCTTGAGTAACAAGTCAGGAACCTAAGGACTAATTGAGTAAAATTAATAAAATAAGAGAGGGACTAAAGGAAAAACAAAATAGGGAAGGTTGCCCTAAGCCTTGCCTATAAAAGGGAACGCCACTGCCTTGTTAAAAAAAGTTTTTTGGAACCCTGAAAAATTCCCAAAAAAGTTCCAGCTCTAAAATTTTCCCAAAACACTCCTAATTCCATTTCTGCAATTCAAATTCAAAACAAAAATCCAAAAATATTATTAGTTTAAACATCTGATAATTTTCCTTTCAAATTTAGATCATTTAGATCCTCAAAAACAAATAGAAAACTCTAAGAACACGATTCTATTGAAGTTCAAGTCAATTTAGTGTTTGATTTGCATCATTTAGCCTGTGGTCTGATTTGCTAAAGTTTCTGGAGTTTCCGGGTAAACTTCTTGTGTGTTTGAGTTTAATCGAGGGTATTTTGGGTTTTTTACTGGTGTTACTTGCCTGAAATCATGTCCTGGCTTATTTTGCATTAGTCCCTGGGTTTTTAAAAGTGATTTGCTGCTCGGTTGCAACTGCTGATTTTTTGTTTCTCATTGTTGACTCCTTTCTCTTCATTTTGCCTTAACACAGGTACTTATCCAGATACTATTCTATTGTACAACTCCATTTACAAGTGAAATGAAGACTTTCCATGACTTCTCATATTCATCCATGTTTAATTAGTTTACTATAGTCCTATTAGTCCTCTTCTTTATCTAGTAGCTGATTTAGAACTGAGACATTGAATTATTATACTCGGAACCAATTTGTTAGCATTATAATTTATTTAATTGCACTGTACGGACGATTATTTTCAGATCTATATGAACAATGTGCGTAAGATGCTAGCTGTAGGTAATTTTAACTTAAACTGTTAGAATAGTTTGTAGATTTGATCCAGGTTGTTGGCTTAATGATATAGCCTTATTAAGTTCATCAAATTGATACAGGAACCAGTTACAATTTCTAGTACTAAATTTCTATTGCGAGTCTATAATGCTGCAAGCCCGTGAATAACATCTGAATACCTATCAGGATTTCGATTAAGTGTTGATTCTCTATTTGAGTTTAAATTGACATGTAAATAAATATTACCTAGGTTTAATGCTCAAATGCGGATGATTTGGTAAAATCAGGAACTATTGAACTCCTGGGTATGTTGATATCAACTTGAATTGGGCCCATGACATTTGGGCTAGGAAATTAGACCTTATACCTTGCCTGATTACCTAGTAGACGTTTGGATCCTGTTAGTCCCAGATTTAGTGTATGCACCACTGGGCTGATACTGAAGCCCAACCCAGAATTTGTATGCATTTTGGGTTGATTTTGAAGCCAAGTTACTGAAAACCTCATCCCCACCGATCAAGCTGTTAAGTTTAGTTAAATAAAATATTTGTTAATTTGGGGGTTTTCACGAGCTGGGTAGCACATTTGAACTAAGTGGATTTTCTTATTGTTTGGATGTAAACTTGAGTTTTAGAGCCCGGGTTCCAACACTAATTAATTAGAGCTATATTTGAGGCAAATTCAATAGAAAATCCTCGTTTGCTCTATATTGGCCTTTAAATAATATAATCGGGTGCGCCGTGCCAAATAAAACCAAAATTGTATGGTCCTCTTTAAATGCTTATAGTAAAATTTTTAGAAATTCGGGACATGCCGTTTTGCGAACTTCATGGCTTCCGGCAAAGATGATAATACATTAGTCTCTTTAGGCGCGTTTTAATAATATTTCCTATTTAAATACGGGTGTGCATTTCATTTGACCCAAATCCAAATCCCAAAATGTTGGATAAAATGTGTCGAGGATCAGGGTGTTTTTCATGTGACATGATCCAAAATCATATTTTTAAACGATGTTTAATTTCCTAAAATCATTAATTAAAGCGATAAATAATTTTTAAATTGCACTATAGGATAATATGTATTAAAACCAGGTTCTTTGCAAATTATAATAGTTCAAGCGACCATGCTAGAACCACGGGATCCGAGGGTGCCTAACACCTTCCCTCGGGTCAACAAAATTGCTTACTTAGAATTTAGGGTTCGCAGACTCCATTTGGGCAGTAGGCGATTTCCTCGATTTGGTATTCAAAACTAACCGGTGACTTGGAACACCAAAAGCCAAGCCAATCCCGAGTGGCAATTCTAAGTAAATAAATAATCTCATTTCGAATAATGTCACTTTAAATGGAAAAACTCCCATATACATTTATCCTTTGGGGTAGCCGTGTAAAAAAGGAGGTGTGACAAATGCTACAACAGATAAGCGAGTAAATGACATGAAAATATGAAATGCAACAGATAGTTAGGTAGTCTCTAGTACCTGCTGCGACGTGCAGCCCGCTCCCTTTATTTATCCTCGACGGCGCTCACTGGGGGTGTGCAGACTCCGGGAGGGGCTCCTTACGGCCCAAGCGAAATATAAGCCATCTCGTGGCATCAACGAGGCTCTCGGCCTCATATCAATATCAGTATAATACCGTTGCGGCACACAACTCGATCCCATACTCAGTGCAGAATCACATAAGTCCCTCGGGCACAATAACACATAAATATTCAGCCCAAACTTCATTAGAAATATTATTTAAGTTTCAAGTTTGAGGAAAAAGTGGATGAGTTTGAAAAATAGTATGAAATATTATGACTGAGTTCAATAATACGTAAAAATGGTAAGAAACCAGTAACATTAATCCCTGAAGGTTTTAATCAATTGGCACCAAGCCCAAATATAGCAATCAGCTCAATTTATAATTATTCTAAGTAAATTCAGTTAAGTACACAACATATTCATCTACCGAGACGGACCAAGCCACAATCCCTAACGAAGCTCTACCCCATGCTCGCTATTCAGCGTGCAAGTCATCTCAATATAGCACAACGATGTGCAAATACGGGGTTTCAAACCCTCAGGACATCATTTATATCTATTACTCACCTCAAGCCGGCCAAACTCCTAGCTTTCTACTCCCCTGCCTATCAAATCGACCTCCTCGTGCGTTAAATCTGACAAAACTACAACAAATACATCACAATAGGCTAAAGGAACAATACTCAATCTAAAATAATCAAAAAACACCAAAAATCTCAAAATTGGCAATAACCCAAGCCCTGATCCCATTTCTCGAAACTCAGAAATTCTTATACCAACGGGTTCCTTATCTCGCCACATATAAAGAACACCAAAATCAGAGTCCAAATGGCCCCTCAAATCCCAATTTGAAATATATAAACTCAAGCCCGAATTCTTCCCCTTTTGCTAAGTTTACATGGATTTCAAGCTTAATTTTATATTAAAGTCGTGTTTTTAGTTCATAGGACTTACCTCTGATCATTCCCAGTCGAAACCCTCTTCAATTCCCGTCCAAAAGCTCTCAAGAATGCTCAGGAAATGGTTGAAATAAGACTTAGTTCGCAAATGAAATATTATTAAAACCCTTCAGTCCAGGTCCATTTTTCTTCTACGCGATCGCAGCACCAGGCACGCGATCGCAGTTCACAAAATTCAAACTTTGAAATTTAATGCAACGTGATCGCGTAAACATCCCTGCGATCGCAATGACCGAACACTTTACCTTACGCGATCACAGCCTATCCCACGCGATCGCGATGAACAAAAATTCGTATTCCCAAGATTCCTCTATGTGATTGCACTATCTTTCACGCGATCGCACTGCATGGACTCTCGACTCTACGCGATCGCGAATACAACCCTGTGATTGCATTGAACAACTGACCAACCCTCCCCCCTCCAAAATCCTTCTATGCTAGCACAGAGCCCCTCCTGTGATCACAAAGAACAAAAGTCTACAACACTGAACCTGCAACATCCGAAGTCCTAAAAACCTTCCATTGGCCATCCGAAATTACCCCGAGGCCCCCCGGACCTCAACTAAAAGCATCAACATATCCCAAAAACAACATTCAAACTTTTTCCAATCAGCAAAATACCTCAAACAACAACAAAACCATAAAATTACATCGGATTCAAGCCTAAATTCTTCTAATACTTCTGAAACACGCATTTGGTCAAAAACATAAGCAAATTAGCTCCAAATGGTCTGGAATTTTGCACACACATCCCAAATCACATAAAAAGCTACTACAACTATCGGAATTCCATTCTGACCCTCGGATCAAAATCTCACCTACCAACCAGATTTTGCCAAAATACTAATTTTGCCAATTCAAGCCTAATTCTACACCGGGCCTCCAAAATCACTTCCGATCATACTCAAGATACCTAAATCATCGGAATCACATCCGAGCCTCCTAACACATAAGTCAAAGTCCGGTTGACTTTTCCAAAACAAGCCTTTCTTTAAGAGACTAAGTGTCTCACTTCCATCTAAAATGAATCCAAATCAACTCGTTCACACAAGATATACATAATGAAGCATAAAGAAGCAGATAATGGGGGAAATAGGGTGGTAACTCACGTGACGACAGGTCGGGTCATCACATCCTCTGCAACGTAATAAATGCTCGTCCTCGAGCGAGTCAAGAAATGACCTGAAGCCTCAAGTAGGTGAGGGTATCTGCTCCGCATCTCCCTCCCGGTCTCCCAGGTAGCCTCCTCCATGGGCCGAACTCTCCACTTCACTTTTACCGAAGCAATATCCTTTGACCTTATCTTCCGAACCTGACGATGCAAGTTGGATGCTGGCTCTACCTCATAAGCCAAGTCACCCTCGAGATGAACTGTATTAGAATCTAAAACATGGGACGGATCTCCAATATACTCCCGGAGCATAGAAACATGAAATCATTGGATGCACGCTCGACAAGCTGGGTGGAAAAGCAAGCGCACAAGCCACCTCCCCAATCCTCCGAAGTACCTCAAAAGGGCCAATGAACTGCAGATTTAGTTTCCCTTTCTTTCAGAACCTTATAACACTCTTTATGGGTGAAACCTTCAGCAAGAAATTCTCACCAATCATATAGGATAGATCTTGGACCTTCCTTTCCATGTAACTGTTCTGCCTCAACTGTGTTGTATGGAGTCTCTCCTGAATCAACTTCACCTTCTCCAGTGCATCCTGAACAAAATATGTCCCTATCCTCACCGAGCTCGAACCAACCAACTGGAGATCTACACAGTCTCCAATACAAGGCCTCATATGGTGCCATCTGAATGTTGGACGGATAGCTATTATTATAGGCAAACTCTGCGAGCGATAGAAATGGATCCCATGACCCTCAAAAATCAATAACACATGCACGTAGCATATCCTCTAATATCTGAATGGTGCTCTCAGACTGTCCATCCGTCTGAGGGTTGAAGGCTGTGCTCAACTGTACCTGAGTACCCAACTCTCTCTGAAACGTCTACCAAACCCGAGAAGTAAATTGAGTGCTCCGATCTGAAATGATAGAAACTGGGACACCATACAACCGAACAATCTCCCGAATATAAATCTCTGCCAGCCGCTCTGAAGAATAAGTATTACAAACCGGAATGAAGTGCGCGGACTTGGAGAGCTGTCTAAAATCACCCAAATGGCATCAAATTTCATCAATGTCCGAGGGAGTTCGGTAACAAAATCCATAGTGATCCTCTCCCATTTCCACTCAAGAATAACCATCTGCTGGTGCAAGCCACCCGGCCTGTGATGCTAGTGTTTCACTTACTGACAATTAAGACTCCGGGCTACATACTCCACAATATCTCTCTTCATCCTCCGCTACCAATAGTACTGTGTAAGGTCCTGATACATCTTCACGGCACCTGGATGGATGGAATATCGCGAGCTATGGGCCTATTCCAATATCAACTCTCAAAGCCCATCCACATTGGGGATGCAAATCTGGCCATACATCCTCAACACACCATCATCTCCGATGGTCACATCCTTGGCATCATCATGCTGAACCCTGTGGTTCATCATACTGACATTCTCCGATGCGGTCATGCAAGGAAGACCGAGAAACCACACAAGCCAACACCCGACTGGGATCTAAAATATCTTATCTCACAAATCGATTGGCCAAGGCCTGAACATAAACTACAAAGGGCCTCTCCCCAACTGGAATGTACGCCAAGCTCCCCATACTCACCGCCTTTTAGCTCACATCATCGGCAACTATATTGGCCTTTCCCAAGTGATATAGAATAGTAATATCGTAATCCGTCAGTAACTCTAGCCATCTACGCTACCTCAAATTATGATCCTTTTGCTTGAACAGATACATAAGACTGCAATGATCGCTTAATATCTCACAAGATATGCCATATAGGTAGTGCCTCAAAATATTCAAGGCATGAACTATAGCAGCTAACTCCAAATTATGACGGGGTAGTTCTGCTCATGGGGCTTCAACTGACGAGAAGCACAAGCAATAACTCTACCCTCCTGTATCAAAACATAACCTATCCAACTTTGGAAGCATCGCAATATACCGTATAGGAACCTGAAGCTGACGGCAAAACCAATACTAAAGTTGTGGTTAAAGCTGTCTTGAGCTTATGAAAGATCTCCTCACACTCGTCCGACCATAAAAATGAAACACCCTTCTGATTCAGCTTGGTCAAGGGAAATACAATAGAGTAAAAAACCTTGTAGAAATCGGCGATAATAGCATGCCAACCCAAGGTAACTACAAATCTCAGTGGCTGAGGATGGTCAAGGCCAACTCTGCACCGCCTCTATCTTCTTTGTGTCAACCTGAATACCCTCATTGGACACCACGTGTCCCAAGAAAGCCACTGAGCTGAGACAAAACTCACAATTGGAGAACTTTGCACAAAGCTTGTCCTCTCTCAATCTTTGCAATATAACTCGCAAGTGATGCGCGTGCTCCTTCTGACTAGGCGAGTACACCAGAATATCATCAATGAACACTATGACAAGTGAATCCAGATAAGGTCGAAATACGCTATTCATCAGGTGCATGAACGTTGCTGGGGCATTGGTCAGCATGAAAGACATAACAAGAAACTCATAGTGACTATATCTAGTCCTGAAAGTAGTCGTATGAATATTTGAATCCCAAATCTTCAACTAGTTATAACCGTACCATAGATCAATCTTAGAGAAAACCCCCGCTCCCTGGAGCTGATCAAACAAATCATCAATGCGAGGTAGGGATACTCGCTCTTCACTGTTAGTTTTTTCAATTGCCTATAATCGATACACATTGTCATCGTGCCATATTTCTTCTTCATAAACAGAACTGGCGCACCTCAAGGTGACTCACTAGGCCGAACCCATTTTCTAGGAGCTCCTGAAGTTGCTCCGTTAATTCTTGCAACTCCGTTAGTGCCCTACAATATCGCGGAATAGATATGGGCTGAGTGGCCGGCACCAAGTCAAAACAAAAATCAATGTCCGTGTCCGATGGCATGCCCCGCAGATCTGCAGGAAATACATCGGGAAAATCCCTCACAACGGGAATAAAATCAATGCTAGAAGTCTCAGCTCTAACATTCCTCACAAATGCCAAATAGTAAAGACAACCGTTCCCAACCATACGCTGGGCTTTCAAGAAAGAAATAACTCTACTAGGGACATAATCTGTCACACCACGCCACTCGATCTGCGGTACACCCGGCATAACCAAAGTGACTGTCTTAGCATGACAGTTTAGAATAGCATGACATGAAGATAACCAATCTATGCCTAGAATAACATAGAAGTCCACCACGCTCACTAGCAATAGATCAACTCGGTTCTCCAGACCATTAATAATCACAACACATGACCGGTACACTCGGTCCACAACAATAGTATCGCGCATTGGGGTAGACATATGAATAGGTAAAGATATAGACTCCCGGGGCATACTCAAATAATGAGCAAAATATGAAGACACATATGAATAGGTGGAACTGGGATTAAATAATACTGAGGCATCTCAATGGTAGACTGAAACAATATCTCTGATGACAGCGACTGAAGCAATGGCATTTGTCTTGCCCGGCATATCATAGAAAAAAGTATGGCCACTGCCTAATCAGTCTCCCCCTCATGGGTAACCCCTGGATGCCTGATCTCCATCCTTAGTTGGCTTGGCAGGTGATGAGGTAGCTGGAGCAGAAGTCGAGGGCTAAACCCACTGCTGATGCTTTCTGCCATGAAGTCGAGGGTACTGCCACCTTATGTGACCAAACTCTCCACACTCATAATAGCTACCTGATGCTGGACATGGGGATTGAAGGGAACCTCTTGCACCGGAGTGATTAGCAGATACACTCCGTGCAGAAGAACCCTGAGCTAATGAGGTTTGAGATGAACTCTAAGTTGGGAAGGCGCTGAGTGAAGCTTGTCCCTTCTTGTACCCATGATGACTGCGTCCTAAAGATCCCCCGTGATACTCTGGACGAGTTGATTGATCAGGCCTGAAAGAACGACCTCTACCATGCTAGAACCGGCCCCTCAAAGGAGCACCACTGTAGCTGCCCAATCCACGAGTCCTCTTGGCCTCCCTCTCCTCTCGCTTTCTATGGCCAACTGACTCGATCTCACGAGCGATATCCACCACCTCCTCAAACGTAGCACCAATACTCTTTCTCTAGTCATCAAAATATAGAGATTGTAATTAAGGCCATCCACAAACCTCATCATCCTCTCACGATCTGACGGAACCATCCATATAGCATGATGGGCCAATTGTGAAAACCTTATCTCATACTGAGTCGCGGTCATATCTCCATGTGTTAACCACTCAAACTACCTATGCATCTCCTGTTTGCAGAACTAAGGTACATATTCTCCAGAAAAAGAGCGAAGAACTGCCACGAATAAAGGGGAGGTGCACCGACAGGCCTACGCCTCTCAAAGTCCTCTCACCAAGTAAGAGCACCCCCTGTAAAGTGAAAGGTAGTAAATGCCACACCACTCTATTCAAGGATCCATGCCGTTTAGAGCATACGCAAACACCTATGAAGAAAACCCTAGGCGTCCTTACCCTCATTAGCACTGAATGTCAGAGGTTAGAGCCTACCGAATCTCTCGAGATGGCATTGCTCATTGTATGCCATAGCTAGAACCATGAAGCCTTGAACTGGTGCAATCTGCCGAGCTAGAGGTGCCTCTTGTGTTTTAGTCCCTGCACCACCTGCTCAGGTGTGCGAGCAGTGGAGGCATGATTGCATCCCTGTCCTGTGAAGTAGTTGCTGCTGCTACTGTGTGGCTGAAACTGCCTATAGATAATATCTTTGCCAAGGTCTCCTAAAGACCTGGAATCACGATAGGCACATCTGGTGCCTGGACAAGTGTTGTTGGTGTGTCTGCAGCTGGAGCCTGATCTTGTGTTAGTTTAACGGGTGGATCAATAGGTGCTGCCCTGGCTGCTTCGCCACGACCACGACCACGTGCACGACCTCTGGCGGACTTAGTAAGGTGGTAATGGTAGTCGTCCGGGACGTGCGGTAGCTAGTGTCCTCACCATGTGTGAGAGAATAGAATAATAAAGTTTAGTTCGCAGTTCAACAAAGCTGCACGACAAGAATTTCAAGAATGAGAAGTTTTTCTAAAGATTCTGCAGTCTCCCGAGGATAAATACAGACATTTCCATATCGGTCCACGAAAACCAGCTCATGACTCGTGAAACCAACTAACGTAGGCTCTAATACAACCTTCTCATGACCCCAACCTTGGTCGTGATGGCGCCCAACACACTACTAGGCAAGCCTGACCAATTCAATAATCTTAACCATTTTTATACAGTTCATAAGTTAATTAACACATATAATTTACTAAATTATAATACTAAAAGTCTGAAATAAAACTAAAACATGCGAAATCCCAAGTAATAAAATAACTACACGGCCCGAAGAATCCGGTGTCACACGTCTAAGCCTCTAATACATGAGTATCAACCTAACACATATCGTTCTAAAGAAATGCAGAAAATAAAAATAAGAAAGAAGGGAAAATCAGTACTACGGACGTCATGCAGCTACCATAATACTACCAGATAAGATGCTTGGTAGAGAAATTCTCACTCAGCCTCAGATGTACCTGGATCTGCACACAAGGTGCAAGGAGTAATGTGAGTACTCCGACCCAGTGAGTAATAAATATAAATAAAGGCTGAGAATAAGAAATCCTGAACCAGATAGTATTCTATTAGTAAACCAATAACAACAATTATGGAAATGCTACAACAGACAAGCAAGAAAATGTCATGCAAATATGAAACGCAACACATAGTCCGTACTCTCTAGTACCCGATGTGGCATGCAACCCGCTCCCTTTATTTATCATCGACGGCGCTCATTGGGGGTGTGCAGACTCCGGGAGGGGCCCCTTACGGCCCAAGCGCCATCTCGTAGCGTCAATTAGGCCCTCGGCCTCATATCAATATCAATATAATACTGATGTGGCACGCAACCCGATCTCATTCTCAGTACAGAATCACATAAGCCCCTCGAGCACAATAACATATAAATATTCAGCCCAAACTTCATTAAGAAATATTATTTAAGTTTCAAGTTTGAGGAAAAAGTGGTTGAGTTTGAAAAATAGTGTTAAATATTATAACTGAGTTCAATAATACGTAAAAATGGTAGATAACCAGTAATAGCAATCCCTTAAGGATTTAATCAATTGGCAGAAAGCCTAAATATAGCAATCAGCTCAATTTATAATTATAATAAGTAAATTCAGTTAAGTACACAGCATATTCATCTACCGGTACGAACCAAGTCACAATCCCTAATGGTGCTCTACCCCACGCTTGCTATTCGGCGTGAAAGTCACCTCAATATAGCACTATGATGTGCAAATACGAGGTTTCAAACTCTCAAGACATCATTTACATCTTATTCACCTCAAGCCGGCCAAAATCCTAGCTCGCTATGCCCTTTCCTTTCCGATCGACCTCCTTGTTCGTCGAATCTGACAAGAACCACAATGAATACTTAACAATAGACTAAAGGAACAATACTCAATCGAAAATAATCAAAAAGCACTAAAACTCCCGAAATTGGCAAAAACTCGAGCCCTGGGCCTACTTCTTGAAACTCAAAAATTCTTATACCAAAGGGTTCCTTATCTCGCCGCGAGTCTATACATATAAAGAACACCAAAATCGGTGACCCCTCAAATCCCAATTTGAAATATCCAAACTCAAGCCCTAATTCTTCCCTTTTTTCTAAGTTTACATGAATTTCAAGGTTAATTTCACAATAAAATCGTGTTTTTAGTTCATAGGACTTACTTTCGATCATTCCCAGTTAAAACCCTCTTAAATTCCTGTCCAAAAGCTCTCAAGAATGATCAATAAATTGTGGAAATAAGACTTAGTTCACCGATGAAATATTATTAAAACCCATCTATCCAAGTCTGTTTTTCTTACTACGCGATCCTAACCCCAGGCACACGATCGCAGTTCACAAAATTCAAACTCTGAAATGTAATTCTACGTGATTGCGTAAACATCCCTGTGATCGCAATGATCAAACACTTCACCTTACACGATCGCATCCTATCCCACGCGATCGCGGTGAACAAAATCCAAATTCCCAAGATTCCTCTACGCGATCGCACTATCTCTCACGCGATCGCACTGCATGGACTCTTAACTCTATGTGATCACAAACACAACCCTGCGATCACGTTGAACAATTAACCAACCCCCAAAAAATCCTTCTATGCGATCGTAGAGCAACTCCTGAGATTCAAAGAACAAAAGTCTGCAACACTGAAACTGCAACTTCTGCAACATCCTAAGTCCTAAAAACCTTTTGTTGGCCATCCGAAATCAGCCAGAGGCCCCCCGGACCTCAACCAAAAGCATCAACGTATCCCAAAACATCATTCAAACTTGCTCCAATCATCAAAACACCTCAAACAACACCAAAACCATCAAATTACATCGGATTCAAGCTTAAGTTCTTCTAAAACTTCCAAAATACGCATTCGATCAAAAACCTAACCAAATCACCTCCAAATGGTCTGAATATTTTCACACGCATCCCAAATCACCTAACAACGCTACTTCAACTCACGGAATTCCATTCTGAACCTCAGATCAAAATCTCACCTACCAACGGAATTCGCCAAAATACTAACTTCGCCAATTCAAGCCTAATTCTACATCGACCCTCCAAAATCACATCCAATCATACTCCTAAGTCACAAATCATCCCTCGAAGCTAACCAAATCATCGGAATTCACATCCAAGCCTCCTAGCATATAGGTGACTTTTCCAAAACAAGCATTTTTTAAAGAGACTAAGTGTCTCATTTTCTTCTAAAATCAATCCAAATCAACTCATTCACACAAGACATTAATATGGAAGCATAAAGAAGCAGATAATGGGGGAAACAGGGCGGTAATTCACCTGACGATGAGTCGGATCGTCACATAATGTCTTTGAGATTCTTTGGTTGCCCTCTTCTTTAGCTTTGATATGCCACGATTAGGACTTTTTCTTTTTGGATATTTCTCCCCCTACTTTCTGCATTGAAAACACATCCCGAGGAATCACTTAATTCATTTAGGAAAATATATTCACTTAGAAGCTAGTCTCTGATCTCATCAAATTTTAGTTTTGGTAATTTTCGGTGAACTGTTAATTGCAATTACTGTTGCAGACCAACTCTTGATACAAATAATAGTAGAATCAATGCCCTGACTTTATTGTCAAATATTATGTTAACAGATCTTAACTGAGTTAATATTACATTAAACTCATTGATATATTTCATAACAAATCTGCCTTCTACAATCTTTTAGTTGAACCATTAGCGCATCAAATAGATTTTATTTTAAACAGATACCTTCTAGTACACATTTGATAATGCCTTCGTCATGACTACAATGATCTTCTCATTAATAATGTTGAATACCTCAATTTGTGCCATGGTCAACTAGGTTTTTTACTATATTAGAATGCGAAACAAACATAGGGTCTACATCACAACAGTCTAAAGAATTCAAAATTAAAAGGTAAAAAAACACATGTAAGTTATGTAGGAATTTCATACACAAAACAATGACACAACCGGGGACATGAGCTGAAAAGAAACTTGACCTGAACACAACAATTTGATAACACATATTTACAAGAATGAACTACATAGCAAGTGAAGATAAACTCACAGGACACCAATTCAATAGTTCTGCACGTATTTAACCGTATCTATGATATAGACATATTATCTATTTTTAACGGTAGCGATGATTGACAATGATAATTTTAATGGTAGCTATTAGTGATGACGACTAATTATGGTGAGTCGCAACAAAGGTAATTATGGCTAAGGATGGTGGTGAATGTGGTAGTTGATAATGGTGGGCGATGTCAACAACAGTTTGTGGGGAAAGTGGTGTGGTGGTAAAATATCATCTTTGCAGAAATCCATGAACGAATAACATCTCAATGATGCTTTTTGATAAGGTAAATAGTGTTAATCAAAAGGGAGAGAACTCTCATATACAAGAAGTATACCAAAAAGTAGGGAATTTACATCAGAACATAATTCTCTAAAACAAACGTCCGATCTTCTATACAAGTAGGGGCTATATTAATGCACCAAAAAGCAATCAAAGATAAGATACTATTCATAAGATGTGAAAAAGGAGACTTTATCCCCTCAAAAGCTTATATTTCTCTCGCCCCAAACTATCCAGATAAGGGTTAACAGGGTGAACTTCTATGCCTTTTACTTTCTTTATCTACGAAAACTGGCCCTGCTATGTAACATCTCTTTACAGTGCTTGACATCACCTACTGAACACTAAAAATATTCAGGATTTCCCCCTACCAAGCCGACGACACATGGTAATGCAACAAAAGATGGTTATATTCTTCCCCTAAGCTTTTACACATGTAGCACCCACTAACAAGTGTAATTTCTCTCTTTCGAAGATTTTCAGCAGTCAGGATCACTCCCCTCATCGCAAGCCAAGCAAAAAACACACCATCATGGGCACCTAAAGAATCTAGATCGAGGAGTATGGAAAAGTGGCCTCCTCTCTCACCAACATACTCTGGTAAAAGGACTTTACGGTAAATAAACAATTGTCACGTGAACCCCATCTCCAAGAATCACAAGATGGTTGGGGCCTGTCTTGCCCATTTAGTAGTGTTAACAATCTTGGAGCTCCGCAATCTCCCAATCTTGCATGTTCCTTCTAAATGAGAGGTCACATACTCCCCCCCCCTCCATTCTCCTTACCAATATGTTGGACCATCAATTCCTTCTGGTTTGAAACTTTGAAGACGCGAGTGAAGGCGATCCCCCAGAGTATTCTCTCCACACCACATATAACTCCAATAGTTGATTCTCCTCCCATCTCCCACCCATTAAGTGTTGTTGCCGCTAAATTCTTCCCAACTTCATGATGCTCCTCCACATGCCATACTCGAAAGATGTTGTGATTGCCTTTATCCTTCAACCCCCTCTCATAGAATCGTACTTTTCTACTATGACCTCCCTCCATTGGGCATACTTTTATACCCAAAATCTCCATAGCCACTTCCTCAATAAAGCTCTGTTGAATACCTTAAGATCTTTTACTCCAAGTCCATGCCACTTCTTTGGGGATCGGAAGTGATTGTCCGCCAATTCACTAGATGAAACTTTCTAGTTCCATCTGCCGTATCCCAAAGAAAATTCTTTGAAGCAACTCCAATTGTTATATGATGCTCACCAATACTTGCAATAGGGACAATTAATAGGTGGGCATACTCGATAAAGTTCTTTTAATAAGAACTTCCTTATTGCCTTTTAACAAATATCGTTTCTACCAGCCTGCTAATCTTTCTTCAACCTTTTGGATCACTGGATTCTAAAGTGTTGTATCCTTATGTGACGTGCCAAATGGGAGACCCAGGTAAGTAGATGGGAGGGAGCCCAGCTGAAATCCGAGAATATAAGACAAAGCATCAATATTAGCAACCTCACCTACCGAGAAAATCTCACACTTGTCGAGGTTGATTTTGAGTCTTGATACTATCTGAAAGCAGTGTAGGACCTACTTCAGGTAGGTTAACTATTCCATATCGACATCATAGAAAACCAGGGAGTCATATGCAAAGAGCAAATGAGAGTTCTTCGGGCATTGACCACCCCGATCGGAGCTAAGTATCATCGCAAGAAGCCTCTGCGCGCCTCGCGATCCATCATTTTCCGTAAAACATTCATCACTAGAATGAATAGCATAAGGGGTAGGGTTCACTTTGCTTGACACCCCTAGAGCTGCCAAAGAAACCGCATGGGCTGCCATTAACCAAGACAGAGAATGTTAAGATTTATGCCCGTCACTAGAGGGGGGGTGAATAGTGAGGCATGAGAATATCGGTAAATTTTGCGGAATTAAAATTGCAGGAGTAAAGTAAGTGCAGTAATTAAAAGAGTAAGGAGAGGGCACACCAAATTTATACTGGTTCACCACAACGTGTGGTTAGTCCAGTCTCCCGAGAGACTCTCTCGAGTTTACACTACCTTTGTTAAGCTTACGGGTGCCTAACAAACCGCTACACTTGCTCGTAGATGTACACTCTACAAGACTTCAACTTGCTCGAGGATACCTCACCTCAAGACTTCACCTTGCTCGTGGATACCGCACCACAAGACTTCACACACAAAGATTGAAGGTACTTAGCAAACCCAACGCTCAATGAGAAGGTATGGTCTTCTCAAGAACCTTTCTCTTTTACAACAAGAACTCTCTAAGAAGAGTAGATAAAGAGATACAATATTAGCTCTATGAACAACACAAAATTGTCTCTCAAATGGCTCAACAAAAGCTCTAAATATGATGTATATATGTTATCAATATGTTCAAGAATAATGAGAGATATTGTTCATATAAAATGAGTCCCAAAGACCTCTATTTATAGGTGGTAGAGGTTGTATGTCCGTTGCTTAATAGGCAATCAATAATGCTGATTTTATGCCAATATAATCGATTATCTACTTTACATAATCGATTATCTTCTCAACGTTCATAAAACTGAACGTTGGAAGGCAAGGGTCGGTGAATAATCGATTATCCCTTATGTGATAATCGATTATTTGCCTTCTCTGGAATTTCCAGTTTAAGCTGGAAAAAAATAGATAATCGATTATCCCTTATGTGATAATCGATTATGCAGCCATGCTGGAATTTCCAGTTTTGGCTGGAAACCCAACATAATCGATTATCACATAAGGGATAATCGATTATCTGGCTGTTCTGTCCAGAATTGAAAACTTACTTCAAAAACCATTTTGGTTAAAATAAAAACGTTAAAAATCATTTTGTTTGAAGTATATGAAAATGTTTATGATATTTATGATATGATAAAATGATTTTATGCATATTTATGACGACCTATGTTGAGCCAAAAGACGAGATAACTTAAACGTTGTCCTTACATTGGTTCTACCTAACGACCTACGCCTTGGGTCTTCGGTCTTGAACTTTTGAGCTCGTCTTGGCTTTTCCATGCAATCCCTTCATCAATATGCTTCTCGGCATTCAATCTTGATTGTTTGTCATATATAACGTTGTTTGACACTTGACTTCATTGTTTGTCATTCATCAAAACCTATACCTGGAAATCATGCTAATACAACCAAAGCACACATATCATGGATAGAATGATTTCCTACAATTTCCCCCTTTTTGATAATGACAAACAATAAGAGATATGCATATCGGATTTCCTCTAAGTCCATGCTATATCTCAACATACAAGTTATGCAAAACATTCCCCCTTAATTGAGTATTCCCCCTCAATTAAATCATACTAGAAGGTGGAGACATTCCCCCTTATTAGATGCATATCTCCTAATTTCTTCCCCCTTTTGGCATTAGCAAAAAGAGAGTATACACAGGCTACTTTCCCCTTTTGACACTTCCCCCTTTTGGGAATACCAACTGTTAGTGTCAAACATAAGATAGGAAATACAATGAGGAATATACATGATGACGATTTTCAAAAAAATCATACCAACATAAAATGATACCAAATGTTAGCAAAAACATAACAACCATAATAACGGTTATTTTTAGCAAATCTTATTACTTAACAACATATCAACTGTTAATTTTTAACAAGCCAATAGTTGTACTAAAAACATGAATCATTTATTTTTCAAGAATATACCAACTGTTATTCAAACCTAAAATAATATTCATCAAAACATGAATCAATCATTATTTTTTAAAAAATAATTGATACTAATTGTTATTCAAAATAAAAGTTATCAAAACATGAATCAACAAAAATAATTGATACCAATTGTTAACAAAGATATATCAATCGTTAACACATATCAACTATTACGTTATTTAAAAAATATGATAACTAACCGAAATTCCCCCTCGATGCAATAAGGTTTCGTACTTGGTGCATCTACTACGATATTGTAGTCTTCAAGCACACCTGCAAACGTACCTAAAAATAGGTTTTAGGTGCCCAAACACTTTTGGGTCCTTGGGGGTTAGGCAAATAATAATCATAGCAAAAAGATAAATCCCTATGTTTTGCAAAACATACAGGTGCTATGTGTCCTACCGGGTTGCAATAATGACATATAACATTCGGGTTGTGCATATGTCTTGGTTGAGCCAAAAACATTCTAGGTGATCTAAAGTCGTTATTCCTAGAAGCGTTGAAATTCCTAGAGTCATTTCTAGGCGGTCTAAAATGATTAATTCTAGACTCATTAATAAAATTCCTAGAATCATTTCTAGGTGGTCTAAAATGATTAATTCTGGACTCATTTACAAAAATCCTAGAATTATTTCTAGGTTGAGCATCGCAATTTCTAACATGATTCTTACGCCTTTTATTTTTCCTGGGCCTTTTTCTTTTAGTTTCTTCAACTATTTTAGGATTGTCTACGATACGTTTTTCTAGTGTGTTCCTAAGTTCTATGTTTTATAATTTCAAAGAATCACAAGATGAACAATTAGAATTTTGATCAATTGAAGAATCTTCATGCATCTCCTTAATTTTATTTTTAAGATCAACAATATCACTTTTTTTTCTAAAAATTTATTTTCCTCTTCTAAAACATTAATTTAGCCTTGGCCTCTTTGGAGATTTTTGAAGTCTTTTTCAATTCACCATATAATTCATGAAAAGCTTCTTGTAATTCTTCAAAAGAGTAAGAGTTAGGAGTACTTACCTCTTCTTCCGCGTTGGCCATGAAGCATAGGGCGGCAGTTTCATCACCCGAGCTGTCCGAATCCCATGTCACGCGCTTTTGGTGTTTCTTCTTTTTCTTGTCCTTGGGTTTTGGACAATGTGACTTGGTGTGCCCAAGTTTTCCACAATAATGGCATGAAGGACTTGGTTCTTCCGTCTTCATTTCCTTCTTCATAAACTTATAAAACTTTTCAATTAAATCGTTGGAAATAGTATCATCATCGCTTTCCGAATAACTTACCTCTACTCTTTTAGGCGATGAGGCTTTTAAGGCAATACCTGGACTTTTCTCATCTCCAAATGAAGGTTTAAGCATTGTGCTTTTATAAGTTTTCAGGTTACCTCTTAGTCCATCAATTGTGACGTCCGTGATTCCTATCGACTCTTGGATGGCATTGGCTTTGGAACGCCATTTGGGAGTGAGACTCCGCAGGATTTTTCGAACAAGATCTTTGTTCGAATATACTTTCCCAAGAGCATGGAGATCGTTGATGATCATTGAGAATCGATCAAACATATCGTCGATGCTTTCAGGCTCCTTCATTCTAAAGAGTTCATATTCATGTGTTAGAAAATCAATTCTAGCTTCTCGGACTTGAGGCGTACCTTCATAAGTGATTTCAAGCTTATCCCACATCTCCTTGGCGGTTGTGCAGCAAGAAATCTTTCGATAGTCATCCGGGTTCACGGCACAATACAGCATATTAACGGCCTTGGCGTTGTTTTCGACCTTCTTGATATCCTCGGCATCATATTCATCTTCTTCCTTTAGAACCATGATTTCTCCAACTTTCTTTGTCGGCATTTCTTCACCGTTCTTGATGATGTGCCATAATCGAAAGTTATTTGATTGGATGAATATTCTCATCCTCTCTTTCCAATATGTATAATTGGTTCCATCAAATAGTGGAGGCCTAATGGTAGAGTGTCCTTCGCTCATCATACCTGCGTTCAACATTCTCAACAAAAAAATATATATCGTTCTCTTAACCGGTTAAGGCTTTTAGAGAGTTAGGCTCTGATACCAACTGTTAAGATTTATGCCCGTCACTAGAGGGGGGGGTGAATAGTGAGGCACAAGAATGTCGGTAAATTTTGCGGAATTAAAATTGCAGGAGTAAAGTAAGTGCAGTAATTAAAAGAGTAAGGAGAGGGCACACCGAATTTATACTGGTTCACCACAACGTGTGGTTAGTCCAGTCTCCCGAGAGACTCTCTCGAGTTTACACTAACTCCGTTAAGCTTAGGGGTGCCTAGCAAACCGTTACACTTTCTCGTAGATGTACACTCTACAAGACTTCAACTTGCTCGAGGATACCTCACCTCAAGACTTCACCTTGCTCGTGGATACCGCACCACAAGACTTCACACACAAAGATTGAAGGTACTTAGCAAACCCAATGCTCAATGAGAAGGTATGGTCTTCTCAAGAACCTTTCTCTTTTACAACAAGAACTCTCTAAGAAGAGTAGATAAAGAGATACAATATTAGCTCTATGAACAACACAAAATTGTCTCTCAAATGGCTCAACAAAAGCTCTAGATATGATGTATAAATGTTATCAATATGTTCAAGAATAATGAGAGATATTGTTCATATAAAATGAGTCCCAAAGACCTCTATTTATAGGTGGTAGAGGTTGTATGTCCGTTGCTTAATAGGCAATCAATAATGCTGATTTTATGCCAAGATAATCGATTATCTACTTTACATAATCGATTATCTTCTCAACGTTCGTAAAGCTGAACGTTGGAAGGCAACGGTCAGTGAATAATCGATTATCCCTTATGTGATAATCGATTATTTGCCTTCTCTGGAATTTCCAGTTTAAGCTGGAAAAAAACATATAATCGATTATCCCTTATGTGATAATCGATTATGCAGCCATGCTGGAATTTCCAGTTTTGGATGGAAACCCAACATAATCGATTATCGATTATCTGGCTGTTCTGTCCAGAATTGAAAACTTACTCCAAAAACCATTTTGGTTAAAATGAAAACGTTAAAAATCATTTTGTCTGAAGTATATGAAAATGTTTATGATATTTATGATATGATAAAATGATTTTATGCATATTTATGATGACCTATGTTGAGCCAAAAGACGAGATAACTTAAACGTTGTCCTTACATTAGTTCTACCTAACGACCTACGCCTTGGGTCTTCGGTCTTGAACTTTTGAGCTCGTCTTGGCTTTTCCATGCAATCCCTTCATCAATATGCTTCTCGGCATTCAATCTTGATTGTTTGTCATATAATAACGTTGTTTGACACTTGACTTCATTGTTTGTCATTCATCAAAACCTATACCTGGAAATCATGCTAATACAACCAAAGCACACATATCATGGATAGAATGATTTCCTACAGAGAATCTGACTGAGAAAATGCAGAACTTGATCCATCCCCTCCATTTTTCACCAAACCCCATCCTCATCATAATGAAATCCAGGAACTCCCAGTTGACATGGTTGAAATCCTTCTCAAGGTCCAACTTGCATAGTATGGTTGGTTCTCTATTTTTCCTTCTGGAGTCTACAAGTTTATTTGCCACCAAAGCAACATTCAGGATCTGCCTTCCTTCAACAAATGCATTCTGGGAGGACAAAATAGTCACGTCAAGAACCTTCTTATGTCTGTTGGAAAGCAATTTAGAAATAATCTTGTAGATGCTTTCCACGAGACTAATAGTCTTGTTGTCTCTTATAGAAGATGCGCTTTCTTTCTTAGGCACAATAGTAATAAAAGAAGCATTAATACTATTCTCGAAAACACCATTCAGATGGAAGTATTCAATGGCTTCTATTAACAACCCCTTGATGGTGTCGCAACAGAGCTAGAAGAAGGCTAAGGAGAAACGATCATGCCCAGGGCCATATCACCAGCACAACTTGACACAACCTCGTGCACTTCCTCGTCCTCGAAAGCCCTTTTTAGCCACTCACTGTTTCCCTCCCCTATGTGATTGAACTCTATTCCCCTGAATGTCAGCCTCCAACTAACTTCCTGTTTTTATAAGTTCTCATGAAATCCCACTATCTCCCATTATACCTCCTCCTCTCCCTCAATCTTTACCCCATCCACAACTAAGGACTCTATGAAATTTCTCCTACGATTTGCAACCTCCACCTTGTGGAAAAACTTGTTATTCAAAATCCCCTCCTTTAATCAAAGCACCCTCGATTATATTAATAACGACCCATTAGTCGTTTTTATAAGTCATAGTTGGGCATGATCAAATTTTGGCACCATTGACGAGGAACTACGCCATTGTCGGGGAACTAACGGTGTAGATATAGGTGTAGATATTTCTCGGTTAAAAGTTTGAACTTTTATTTTTGTTTTATTGTATTTGGTTGTTTATTTATTTTTATTTTTGACTTAGGAGACATGGAATCTTGGAATTATGAGATTTTTGATGTTGGTAATTCTACTTTTGATCTTCCTTATGCATATTGTGGAGGAAACCACCCAGGGAAAATTATCAAAATATTTTCGAGAGTGAGTTATGTGCTCCAACTTAATCTTATATGTGGAATGTGTGGTGGTCAATATGGTCACTTTCATGGATGTGCTTATATTTCTTATCTTCCCCCAATACCTTACTTTGTTCTTCTTTTTCTTTTGAAGTTAATAGAAACAAGAACTCAGGGATAATGACCTGAAAGATATCAAGATATGCTAAAGTACCTTGTGGAACAATATGATGAGATAAAACTGCGGGTACAAAGGCAAGATGCAACTATTCGCAACTTGGAGGATCAAGTGAGTCAATTAGTTGAAGCTTTTAATGCTAAATGTGCCAATATTATGGATAGTAGCCACGAGAAGTATGCATTAGAAATGGAAATTAAGGTGCCAACGGAGGGGTCCGAAGCAGAACCCCAACACTCTAACCAGCAAGAATTTGAGGATGTCGATATTGAAAAAGTAATACTAGAGTCAACCAGGGACGCTGAAGAAACAAATTTAGTTGCCTCTAGTGTGATTTTTGTAGAAGAGGTTAAAAATCATGAAGTATTTGAGCGCGTTGTACCTAATTCTAAACACTTTTCTACATAATGTTTAGGTGATGAAATGAAATCTGATCTATATGATCCAATGCAAGAGTCAAACGAAAAGGTAAATCAGCCCAATATTCTGAAATTTTCAAGGTCGTCTTGGCAAAATGACACTCCTCAATTGAAAGCCAAAATATTCATAAGTGTCATTTAATTTTTGGCTCGCAACAGTTTGTATCGCCCCAAGAGCATGATCATAGAACAAAATCAAAACTTGGAGTCTAATTAATAAGTTCAAAGGGGAGGCAGAAAGTGATTCACATCGTGCCGCGACGTTAAATCAAGTTCTTGTTGGGAGGCAACCCAGTTTTACTGCTATCTTTTATTTTAATTATTAATTTTTTTAATTATATTATTTTTTAGTTTTGATTTTTTATTTTCTAGGAGAATGGGAAGCAACGCTATTGGAAAGATGAAATAACAAACCAGATTGTTGGAATTAAGTGTGAGGTACCCGCACGAAGGACCAAGCCTGGGAGAAGTCTGAGTACCCCATGAGTTGCTAGCGCTTTGGCCTTTGGCCTACCAGGGAGTTTATTTTACCCTCTTATTAGTATGGTGTGAATCGGGGACAATGCACAATTTCAAGTATGGGGTGAGGAGATTGTCTGGGTAACTTCCTATGCTACTTTAATTGTGTTAGTTTAATTGAATAATGCTTTTCTTTAAAAACAATGAGTGGATTTTGCACGAAGATGGATCTATTAGAAAATTTTCTTGAGGGATTTAAGTCTAAAAATAATTTTCTTGGTAGATAGTATGGTAATTTCCCCTTCTATATTCTTTATGTCGTGGTTCTTTGCCAACGGTTTTGCTTGAACTGGGTAGTAGTTTTTCCTTTAATTTTTTTTTTTAAATTTTAAAGTAGATTAGAATTAGAAAATAAATTGAGGAAGAAAGATGAGATTCCTAGGCGCCTTTGACTTGTTTAATAGTAGCATATTTAGTCTTTGGAATGTGTAGTTTCTTCCCTATGAGCTAAAATTGTTTATGATGCCTTGGTTATTTGCATTAGTTTGAGAATCTCAATGAGACCGTCCTTAGTGTATTATGTGCCACGTGTAGTGAGATTTTGTGTAGTATCATGTAATGTACTTGTGTCTAGAACTTGCCCAGTGTGTGACTGTCACGACCCTAAGCCAGCCCGGTTGTGATGGCACCTCTCGTGAAGACGAGGCAAGCCAACTAACCTAACTCGCCCTTGCAAAATATATTAAACATGAATAAACAACTCATATATGACTAAATAAAATTAATTAGCAGTGTACAACCCAACACAGCCCTAATCGTGGTGTCACAAGTCACGAGCATCTATCAGAATGTAAATCCACAACAAGTTCTAAATATATATACAAAACCGGAATAATGAACAAGAGGAAACATGGTGCTGCGAACGCTAACAGTCACCTCCTTAACTCATATAACTCTGCCTCTGATCGGCCCAAAACCCGCTACCGGGTGAATAGATACATGTATCTTTACACGAGGTGTAGGGAGTAAAGTGAATACTCCAACTAAGTGAGAAATAATAATAAATAATAACCGAAGGTAATAAAACACATAACAGCGCAATGCAATTCTATATTCGGCAGTAAAACTCTTAGAGCAGCAAAATCCGTAAAGAGTCAAATTAAACCTCTCTTTTTTTAAAAACCAGTAAATCAGGTAAAACTGCAAATAAGTAGTAAATAGTAAAACTGCCCCTCGTGCCCAGTATCAAATGCTCAGTACAGTAATAGCCCCTCGGGCTCAATCTCAGTCACTCAACATAGTATCAGCCCCTCGGGCTCACTCTCATATCACATGGGTACTCGCGCTCACTCTGGGTAAGCAGATTCCGGAGCAGCCCCTTACGGCCCAAGTTCTATATCAGCATAAGGACTCAAAGCCTCCATATATAACACTCGAGCCTGAAAGCCTCCTCACATAACACTCAAGGCCTGAAAGCCTCATCACATAACGCTTGAGGTTGAAAAAACCTCGAGTGTTATGTGAGGAGGCTTTCAGGCCTTGAGTGTTATGTGAGGAGGTTGTCAGGCCTCGAGTGTTATATGAGGAGGCTTTCAGGCCTCGGGTGTAATGTTAGAATCACTTACCCCGATGAATTCCTTGAAAACCTTCGACAAATTGCCAAACTCCAAGCTCTCTAGGTCAAAATATCAAATAAAACCCAAAACCTCGTATTTATATAGTAACCACCCAGATTTCCATCTCCGCGATCGCACAAAATCGATTGTGGCCAAGTAAGAACCAGCACGGTCTGTGCCAAAATGACCGCGACCACACAAGGGTTTCTAAAAAATGACAGACTTTAGTATTTTGGCCATAACTTACGCTACAGATGTCCAACTGCCTATCATAATATGTTTCTCGAAACTAGATTCAAAGAGCTACGACTTTCTTTTTTTGAATCATCTCAAAATTCATTGTGTGTCAAATAATATGATCTTCCGAAGTCAGATCAGTGGCCCAGCTCCTCCAGCGCGGGTCGCACAAAAACAACCGCTCGCGTGGATCCTCCCAGCGCGGCCAGCGCAAATACAACCGCGGTCGTGGGTTTAGGGATTTGACCCTCTAGACCTCCAAAAGCTATATTTTAGCTTAATGACACCCCGAGACGTATCCGGAACTCACCGGAGGTCCTAGAGACCTTAACCAAACATTCCAACATAATCCATAAAATTATTCAAACTTTTTCCAATCATCAAAACACCTCAAACAACATCAAATTACTCTAAACTAATCAAATTTAAGCCTAAGTTCTTCTAAGACTTCTGAAATACGCATTCGATAAAAAACCCAACCAAATCACCTCTGAATGACCTGAAATTTTGAACACATATCCCAGATAACATAATGAAGCTACAGCAACTCTCGGAATTCCATTCCGATCCTAGGATCAAAATCTCACCTATCAACAGGAATTTTCCAAAATATTAACTTCGCCAATTCAATCCTTATTCTACTCCAGGCCTCCAAAATAAATTCTGATCGCGCTCCTAAGTCACAAATCATCCCCAAAACCTAACCGAATCACCGAAAATTACATCCGAACCCTCTAACTCATATGTCCACATTCGATTGACTTTTCCATACCAAACCTTTCTTAAAGGGACTAAGTGTCTCATTTCCAATCAAAACCTCTCCGGACCAACTCGACCATATAAGATACGGATAATGAAGCATAAAAAATTGAAAATACGAAAAAACAAAGTTGTAATTCACGTGAGGACGGGTCAATTCGTCACATCCTCCCCAACTTAAACAAATGCTTATCCTCGAGCGTACCAAGAGTTGTTCTAGAAGCCAACGAATAGCTGAAATCGTATTTCTGTAAAACCACATTTCCACTTCCGAAACCATCAAGCATGCCGAAACCGAATCTATTTGTATTCATTACTGACCCCAACAATCGAATTTGATCCAATTCCATTATTCTAGAGACATGATACATTAATACATGCTAAAGCCACAACTTGCGCACTCTGCTCACTAATAAGTAGCAATCTGAATATACTCACATCACAAAACTGACTCAAATGAAAGAGTTGTACCTTAAACTCACCAGTATCATCACAACACATGGTCGAGAGCAGGTCTCGCATCATAGAAGTACAACACACTAATCTAACTCGCATGGTCATATTTCCACATAGCTTTGTCGCAACCCGCGATCCTATCCAAACACTGCTCTACGTAAAATAACTCAAGTCACTATTCTCGAAATCAACAACCACGCTCAATTGATGTCTGGAACCAAAGCAAATCTCTACTCCTACGGTGAACAAATAACTACACTACGCAAGCCTGATAGAACTCAACCAGTACGTCCTCAACCAAGAAACAACCAATTACTTTTCCCTACTTGAATTCAACTAAGAGATCCCAATTAAACCGCGCCATATGTGCCTATAACAAAAAAATCATAGCATCCTGCAACACAGAAAGATGACTTATAAGCCTCCCCAGATTACTAATATGCTCAATAACGATCAACACATCCCTCAACAATACAATTCGGGGCCAACCAAGCCGACTCAAGCTACAACACGCATCCACATTGGCCTCCCAATAAAATCATTGACAACGAAACCTGAAGCAGCTCCTTCCACTCATATAACCCCGTCGATTCCATATGATACGATGCCTAGCATCAATTCAATACTAAAATAAACGTCATTTCCCGGCCACAATAAACACATCCAAAAAGTCCATCAAGGCCGGAAATGAATCAACTTCAGGGCCTCAGCGCTAAAACTCATCACAAGGGCCCAAGTAAGTAAGACATCCCTTCTTAGTTGTCTACTGGTATTCGAAATATAAAACCACTTTACTAGGATATACTCCGATGTTCCTCACCACTCAACCCGTGGCATTTCCGACATAACTCGTAGCACAATAGTCCAGAATAACTTAACACGGAGACCACCAGTCTAGCCCCAATATCATATCTAATCTCCAACATACCAAGCAATAAAAGATCCACTCGGGCCTTCAAATCCCAATAGTCGCCAAGCATTGCCGATGCACACGATCTACCACCATAACATTAACTGAAAGTGAGAACTTCCAGTCTCCATTTTCATGTAGAATAAATATCACCATACATGATCTTAAATCCCACAATCCGAATACATATCACTGTTAGAATATACGCTTAACGCTAGAGGGGGGTGAATAGCGTTATAATAAAAACAGCGTAAACTTGCGAAATTTAAAAATTGCAGGAATGAAATAAGTGCGATAAGTAAATAATAAGGAACGAACGCACCGATGTTATCCTGGTTCACCACAACCCGTGGCTAGTCTAGTCCCCCAGAGACTCTCTCGAGATTTCCACTAACTTCATTAAGCTTATGGGTGCTTAACAAACCATTACAGTTGCTCAAGGATACCGCACCTTAAGACTTCACTTGCTTGAGGATACCTCACCCCAAGACTTCAACCACTAAGACTTTGGGTACTTAGCAAACCCGAAAAATGAGAAGATATGTTCTTCTCAAACAACTCTATTTTACACAAGCACTCTCTCAAAAGACTAGATAAAGAGATACAATTATAGCTCTATGAACAACACAAAGTTGTCTATCAAATGGCTCAACAAAAGCTCTAAAATGATGCTTGAAAATGATCAATATGTATATCAATGTATGGAGGAGTTGTGTGTTTAAAAACAGCTCAAAAGACCTCATTTTATAGGTGAAAAATGGTGCAGACCGTTGCTTAATTGACAAATAAAATCCCTGAATTTTTGCTCATACAATCGATTGTCTGACCTACACAATCGGTTGTTTGAGGACCGTTCAAAAGACAGACTCCTGATTTTAAGTGAAACAATCGATTGTAAAACCTGTATAATCGATTGTTCTTCAACGTTCAAATCAATTTAGGATTCTGTGGGAACGGTCTGAATATAATCGATTGTATAAAAACCATAATCGATTATTCTGATTATAATCGATTGTTAAAAACATATAATCGATTATTTAGCTGATTGAAAAATTCAGTTTAAGTACTGTCTCAATACAATCGATTGTTAGAAGTATATAATCGATTGTTTGCTATTTTGAAAAACTTCAGATCACACTGTCTTAATACAATCGATTGTTAAACTGTATAATCGATTGTTTACTATTTTGAAAAACACAATCGATTGTAAGGAGCATATAATCGATTGTTTAGGTCCAGATTTAAAAGACATGTTTAAAAACCATTTTAACTAAAATACAAATCATTTTGGTTTAACACAAAGATGCATGTTTATGATAAATAAGATTTAATAAAATGTTATATGCATGTTTATGATGACCTAATGTTGAGCCAAAAGACGAGATAACTTAAGCATTGTTCTTACATTGGTTCTACCAAACGACCTACGTCTTGGGTCTTCGGTCTTGAACTCTTTGGCTCAACTTTGGCTTGTTCATGCAATTCTGTCATCAGTATGCTTCTCGCCATTTGATTGTTTGTCATATTATATCGTTGTTTGACGCTTGACTTCATTGTTTATCATTCATCAAAACCTATACCTGAAAATCATGCTCATACAACCAAAGCGCACATATCATAGATACAGTGATTTTCTACAATTTCTCCCTTTTTGATAATGACAAACAACGGAAGATATGCATATTGAATTCCCCCTAAATTCATGCTATATCTCAACATACAATTTATGCAACCAATTCAATATAATCAATTCAATATAATTTCCCCTTAATTGAATATTCCCCCTCAATTAAGGCATGCATATCGCCTATATTCTTCCCCCTTTTGGCATTAGCAAAAAAGACTATACCAAAAATTATTTAAACCATTGACGATACCAATCGTTATAAACAAGATCATATCAAATGTTAGTAAATGGCATACTAATAATAACGGTCATTTTTCTCAACTATGCCAATTGTTATTTTAAACTAAGAATATTCATCAAAACATGAATCAATCATTTATTTTAAAACTAATTGATACTAATTGTTATTCAAAAAGAACTTACTAAGACATGCATCAAACAAAGATAATATTGATTATTAGCACATATCAACTATTACGTTTTTATTCAAAATATGATAACTAACCGACATTCCCCCTTAATGCATTAAGGTTTCGTGCTTGGTGCATCCACTACAATATTGTAGTCTTCAAGCACACCTGCAAAAGGAACCTATAAATAGGTTTTTGGTACCCAACTTCTTTTGGGTCCTTGGGGGTTAGGATAATAATAATCATAATCAACACATAAATCTCTATGTTTAGCAAAACAGACGGGTGCAATGTGTCCTACCCGATTACAATAGTGACATATAACATTAGGATTGTGCATATGTCTAGGTTGAGCCAAATGCGTTCTAGGTGATCTAAATTTGTTTTTCCTAGAATCGTTGAAATTCCTAGAATCATTTCTAGGTGGTCTAAAATTTTTCATTCTAGACTTATTAACAAAAGTCCTAGATTTGTTTCTAGGTGGTCTAAAACAATTAATCTTAGACTCATTAGTGAGGTTCCTAGAATTCTTTCTAGATTGACCAACCTCATTACTTTCATCCTTTTTAACAACTTCAATGTTAGGACTATCAACACTACATTTTTCTAGTGCGTTCCTAAGTTCTATGTTCTCTATTTTTAATGAACTACAAAAAGAACAATTTGAGCATTTATCAATTGAGGAGGCTTCATTCAATTCCTTGATCATATTTTTAAAATCAACAATGTCACTTTCCAAAAATTTATTTTCTTTTTCTAAAACTTCAATTTTATTTTTAAGAACACCATTTTCATTAGTCAATTTTTCAAAATCTATTTCTTTCAAAGAAGAGGATTTTTCAAAATCTTTTTCTTGTAAAGAAAGTGTTTTCTGAAAATCTGTTTCTTGCAAAGAAAGTGTTTTCTACAAAGAAAGTGTTTTCTTCAAATCTTTTATCATTTTGGAAGCATTAACAAATTCACCATACAATTCATCATAGGCATTTTGTAACTCTTCAAACGAGTGAGAGTTAGATGTACTTACCTCTTCTTCTTCGTTTGCCATGAGACACAATGCGGCGGTTTCATCGCCTGAGCTGTCCGAATCCCGTGATACGCGCCTATGGTGTCTCTTCTTTTTCTTGTCCTTCTTAATAAACTTACAAGACTTTTCAATTATATCATTTGAAATATTATCATCATCCCATTCCGAATCACTTACCTCTTCTCGTTTAGAGGATGAGGCTTTGAAGGCAAAATTTGAATTACTTCTACGATAAGGGTTAAGAATTGTGCTATCATAAGTTTCGAGGTTACCTCTTAGTCCATCAATTCTGATATCCGTGAATTCCATCGACTCTTGGATTGCATTGGCTTTGGAACGCCATTCAGGAGTGAGACTCCGTAGGACTTTTCGAACAAGATCTTTGTTCGTGTAAACTTTCCCGAGAGCATGGAGATCGTTGACGATTCTTAAAAATCGTTCAAACATAATACCAATGGGTTCCTTCTCCATTTTAAAGATTTCATATTTATGTGTTAGAAAATCAATTTTGGATTCTCGGACTTGAGGCGTACCTTCATAAATGATCTCGAGTTTATCCCACATCTCCTTGGCGGTTGTGCAGCAAGAGATTTTTCGATAGTCATCCGGATTCACCACACAATATAATACATAGATGGCCCTTGCATTATTTTCAACTTTCTTGATGTCCTCGGCATCATATTCATCTTCCTTCTTTTGAATCGTGGTTTCTCCAACTTTCTTTGTCGGCATTGGTTCACCGTTTTTGATGATTTGCCACAAACGAAAAATGTTTGCTTTGAGGAAGATACTCATCCGCTCTTTCCAATATGTATAGTTTGTTCCGTCAAATAGTGGAGGGCAAGTGGGGGATTGTCCTTCGCTCATTATTCCTGCGTTCAATATTCTCAATAAAAAAATATATATCGCTCTCAACCGGTTAAGGCTTTCAGAGAGTTAGGCTCTGATACCAATTGTTAGAATATACGCTTAACGCTAGAGGGGGGGTGAATAGCGTTATAATAAAAATAGCGTAAACTTGCGGAATTTAAAAATTACAGGAATGAAATAAGTGCGATAAGTAAATAATAAGGAACGAACGCACCGATATTATCCTGGTTCACCACAACCCGTGGCTAGTCCAGTCCCCGAGAGACTCTCTCGAGATTTCCACTAACTTTGTTAAGCTTACGGGTGCTTAACAAACCGTTACAGTTGCTCAAGGATACCGCACCTTAAGACTTCACTTGCTTGAGGATACCTCACCCCAAGACTTCAACCACTAAGACTTTGGGTACTTAGCAAACCCGACAAATGAGAAGATATGTTCTTCTCAAACAACTCTCTTTTACACAAGCACTCTCTCAAAAGAGTAGATAAAGAGATACAATTTTAGCTCTATGAACAACACAAAGTTGTCTATCAAATGGCTCAACAAAAGCTCTAAAATGATGCTTGAAAATGATCAATATGTATATCAATGTATGGAGGAGTTGTGTGTTTAAAAACAGCTCAAAAGACCTCATTTTATAGGTGAAAAATGGTGCTGACCGTTGCTTAATTGACAAATAAAATCCCTGAATTTTTGCTCATACAATCGATTGTCTGACCTACACAATCGATTGTTTGAGGACCGTTCAAAAGACAGACTCCTGATTTTAAGGGAAACAATCGATTGTAAAACCTATATAATTTATTGTTCTTCAACATTCAAAAATCAATTTATGATTCTGTGGGAACGGTCTGAATATAATCGATTGTATAAAAACCATAATCGATTATTCTGATTATAATCGATTGTTAAAAACATATAATCGATTATTTAGCTGATTGAAAAATTCAGTTTAAGTACTGTCTCAATACAATCGATTGTTAGAAGTATATAATCGATTATTTTTTATTTTGAAAAACTTCAAATCACACTGTCTTAATACAATCGATTGTTAAAACTGTATAATCGATTGTTTGCTATTTTGAAAAACACAATCGATTAAGGAGCATATAATCGATTGTTTAGGTCCAGATTTTAAAGACATGTTTAAAAACCATTTTGACTAAAATACAAATCATTTTGGTTTAACACAAAGATGCATGTTTATGATAAATAAGATTTAATAAAATGTTTTTTGCATGTTTATGATGACCTAATGTTGAGCCAAAAGACGAGATAACTTAAGCGTTGTTCTTACATTGGTTCTACCAAACGACCTACGTCTTGGGTCTTCGGTCTTGAACTCTTTGGCTCGACTTTGGCTTGTTCATGCAATTCCGTCATCAGTATGCTTCTCGCCATTTGATTGTTTGTCATATTATATCGTTGTTTGACGCTTGACTTCATTGTTTGTCATTCATCAAAACCTATACCTGAAAATCATGCTCATACAACCAAAGCGCACATATCATAGATAGAGTGATTTTCTACAATCACATCTCATGTGCCCAATCATTCCACAAAAGATATTATGAAATTATCCTGTGCCCTTAAGCATCTCGGATATCAGCAGTCGATCTAACAAGAAAGCACCACAGTACTACCGAAGTCCTATTAAATTAATCACATTTCCCTTTTTCAGAAACATATACCCTCATAAAATCACTATGATTAGCAATACCTTTTTCGTAATCATCTAACGATCATTCACTCTAATCACCTGAAGTTCATTTCTATAATCACGTACACCTACCCGTGCTGCTTATGAATTTCATGACTTCCCATTAGGAACCAAGCCGAAACCTTAAACATGTAAATCCCAATCTTCTGTAACATATCGCATATACCACGCCATCCTAAGATAACATGAGAACTGCATCTCTCTTTCGAGCCACGAACACTAATGTACTAAACTAGTCAAGGACTTCCATTGGTCCCATCTAGAAGAAAATCATGACACATCCCATGCCTTTCATATTCGTAGAAAATACACATCTCCAACATCCATAGAAATCAACAAGAACTCTCCTAATTGCATTTGCAGAAGCTAAACTGCAATGGCTGAATTCTTCTAACTAGACAAAGCTAAGAAAGCTAACAGAACTCAAGATCTTTGCGGCAAAATACCTGTACGAACTCATTACCTCGAACGCACATAATGAATTAATCATATCCTTTCCATACTAATTCGGTCTACACTCAAGCTACTTCATCTATCTAGATCTCCTTCTGATTCCTTATTAACTTGATATCCCCTCTTGTTGTCGTACCACAACCTCTCAACCCAGGCTCACTACCCGAGACCCAAGCACAAGACCACACTGTCTAAAACCCATAAGCCAATGAATACTCTCTCAATATCCCCAGAAACACCACATTCTAAGATACTTTATTCTGAAGATCTTCCTCCTAATTCCGAAACCATTACCTTTAATTTCCATATACCGGTACATAGAAGCCCATAAATAAATCATAAAAAAGCCACAAGTCTCAGCCTTTTCCAATGAAAACACAGTCCCCAACCACACACACAACCTTAAGATACACGGTTGTTTCCTGTAAATTCTAGAACACATTAGAATTATTCTTGAAAGTCAGTCACTCTTATTCAAACTGCAAATCACCTAACCTAGCGAACAGAATCACCCGTGCCTCATTGGCACTCCGATACCACAAAATAATATCCTCATCCAAATACAAACAAGCAACTTTCTTCTATATACGCCGAGCATCCTATACCCACAACACTCTAGAAATTCCGTTATTCTCATACTCTAGGAAGCATAATTTAACCTTGTTAACTTTCCTTTAATCTAGCCATAGCTAATTCACTCACACGCCCCGAAACAGGAACTAACATAGCACCCAACCGTGCAATCAACTGCTCATAGCCGACTCCCCTACTTGGCTCGAAGCCATACATCAAGATATGCTCAATATCTCATAACACTTTTACTCTATTGATGCCACAATACCATGGTGTGATTAAACTCAAATTATTTAGAAGATGTGAAAATACAGATCATCTAGTCCTGTAAATCTTCTACAAATCTCGCCTTTATCCCCGAAATAGTTAAACCCACTCTATTAAGAAAATCCAGAATTTCAAATTTCAACACGTGCCTTCAATTATAGATGAGATCTTCAAACATACACATACGGATCGCACCACTCCAATACACTCGGCAGGAAATAACCCACATGCTTTGACTCTATACAACATGTCCATTTACCTTCCAGCGTCATACACATTTTATTGTTACTTAGTATTCCTGAATCTAAACTCATACCACAATATGAAGTTTACTTCACTCCCATCTAGGAGACACGAATGATTCTTCACGCGTCCATAACTCTACTAAACATTGAATTACAATGGAATCATACACTTAATAGTTCACTTATCATCCAGCAGACCTTCCTCGTTACTACCAAGTCATATAGATACATCTCGCAGTGCTAACACGCTCATCACATAGTTATCCAACAATCATTCCTACTAATAGGAACAATACCGAACATATAAGTTCGAAACACTAACTCACGCAATCATCACCTCAGTGCTTAAGTCAAAGGCAAGGATATGGCCCGAGTCCTCCAGACTGGCCCAACATCAAACTCATAGAGATCACAACTCGCCCCTTGATGGGGGAATCACAATCCATCAAGGCACACCTGATTCTGAGCGTTCATGTGCGCATACAAACGCGTGGAAGGAATTTCAAGAGTTATATTTCAAGCTAAATCAAGGAAGCACGATAAAAATTCCAAGAATTTGGAGTTTTCATAAAGGTTCTACAGCCTCTCGAGGATAAATACAGACGTCTCCGTACTGATCTCCGAGACTCTACTAAACCTGCTCATGACTCATGAGACCTAGTAACCTAGGCTCGGATTGGCTGGGTTGTGATGGCGCCTCTCGCGAAGACGAGGCCAACCAACTAACCCACTCATCTTTGCAAAATAGATTAAACATGAATAAACAACTCATATATGACTGTAAAATATTAATTAGCGATAATACAACCCAACACAGCCTCAATCGGGGTGTCACAAGTCACGAGTATCTATCAGAATGTAAATTCACTTCAAGGTCTAAATATATATATATATATATATATATATATATATATATATATATATATATATATATATATATATATATATATAGACACAAAATCGGAATAATGAACAAGAGGGAAACATGGTGTTGCGAACGCTGACAGTCACCTTCTTAACTCATATAACTCTGCCTCTGATCGGCCCAAAACCAACTACCGAGTGAATAGATACCTGCATCTACACACGGGGTGTAGGGAGTAAAGTGAGAACTCCAACTGAGTGAGCAATAATAATAAATAATAACCGAAGGTAAGAAAAAACATAATAGCACAATGCAATTCTATATCCGGCAGTAAAACTCTTAAAGCAACAAAATCAGTAAAGAGTCAAATGAAACCTCATTTTTATGAAGATCGATAAATCAGGTAAAATCACAAATAGGTAGTAAATAGTAAAACTGCCCCTCGGGCCCAATATCAACCGCTCAGTACAGTAACAGCCCCTCGGGCTCAGTCTCAGTCACTCAGCATAGTACAGCCCCTCGAGCTCACTCTCATATCACATGGGTACCCGCACTTACTACGGGTGTGCAGACTCTAAAGGATCCCCATATGGCCTATGCGCTATATCAACATAAGGCCTGAAAGCCTTCTCATATCACACTCGAGGCCTAAAAGCCTCCTCACATAACACTCGAGGCCTGAAAGCCTGCTCACATAACACTCAGGCCTGAAAGCCTGCTCACATAACACTCGAGGCCTGAAAGCCTCACCCAGTCGTGAACATCATAAGCCCCTTGGGCACCAATAAAATAATAGTCATCAGCCCAAACAATAGTGAAATATCATTAAAGTCTCAAAATTCAATTAAAACGGCGCTAAGTTTGCATAACAGTATAATCATTAGGTCTGAGTTCGAATAACGCATCAAAATAGTGAGAAAATAGTGATAACAATCCCGAAGGATTCAAATAGTTGCCATTTGCGTCCAAAGCATGGCAATAAGCCCCAAATCATAATGGTAAAGAAAACAGCTCAGTTAAATACGCGGTAAAATATCAAATGGGACGGATCAAGTCACAATCCCTAGTAGTAAATAAATCTCGTGCTCGTTATAAAGTGTGTGTTTCATCTCAATATAGCACTACATTGTGCAAATCCGGGGTTTCAAACCCTCAAGATATCATTTACTATTATTGCTCATCTCAAGCCGGCCAAAATCCTTGCTCGCTATGCCCTTGCCTCTCAAATCGACCTCCTCGCACGCCGAAACTGATCAAATCCAAAATGAATACATCACAATATGCCAATGAATAATACCCAATCTGAAACAATCGAAAAATATAAAAAATCTTGAAATTAGAAAAACCCGAGCCTCGGGCCACTTCTCGAATTCCAAAAAATTTAATTTCAATGAATTCCTTATCTCGCCATGAGTCTAACCAAATAAAAATTATCTGATTCCGAATCATTTGGTCATTCAAATCATCATTTTACATTTTTTAAATATTCCACAATTTTCTTCCCAAATTCCATCCCAAATCACAAATTAAATGATGAATTCAACGATTGATTCATGTATTCCGGCCAAATCTAAGTTAGAATCACTTACCCCGATGAATTCCTTGAAAAACTTTCTAAAAATAGCAAAAATCCGAGTTCTCTAGGTCATATTATCAAATAAAACTAAAAACTCGTATTTATATAGTAACCCCCAAGATTTCCATCTCCGCGGTCCGCGCCAAAATGACCGCGGCCACACAAGTATTTCTCTGAAATGACAGGCTTTAATATTTTGGCCATATCTTTTGCTACAAATGTCCAAATTCCTATTATAATATTTTTCTGAAAACTACATTCAAAGAGCTACAACTATTTTTTTTTTGAATCGTCTCAAAATTCCTTGTGTATCAAAAGATATGAGCTTCCGAAGTCTGATCAGTGGACCAGCTCTTCCGGTGTGGGCCACACAAAAACGACCGCGCCCGCAGAGCCTCCTAGCACATCCAGCGCAAATACGACAGCGGGTTGCTATCGTGGGTTTAGAGATTTGATCCTCCGGACCTCCAACAGCTATATGTTAGCCTTATGATACCTCGGGACCTATCCAGAACTCACCTGAGGCCCTCGGGACCTCAACCAAACATACCAACATAAACCATAACATCATTCAAACTTTTTTCAATCATCAAAACACCTCAGATAACAACAAATTACTCAAAACTCATCGAATTCAAGCCTAAGTTTTTCTAAAACTTCCGAACAACGCATTTGATGAAAAACCCAACCAAATCACCTCCAAATGACCTGAAACTTTGCACACATATCCCAGATCACTTAACAAAGCTACACCAACTCTCGGAATTCCATTCCGATCCGCATATAAAAATCTCACCTATCAACCAGAATTTGCCAAAATATTAACTACGCCAATTAAAGCATAATTCTACTCCGTACTTCTAAAATAAATTTCGATCGCGCTCCTAAGTCACAAATCATCCCACGAAGCTACCTAATCACCGGAAATCACATATGATCCCTCTAACTCATAATACCTTTGCTAACTCTTCTTCCTGTAAAGAAGCTTGAAAAAGGGAATTCTCTGATCTATGACCCCGAAAGAAAGATAGTCTTTTTCGCATCCTATTGACTTTTCCAAAACCAAACCTTCCTTAAAGAGAGTAAGTGTCTCTTTACCTACCAAAACCTCTCCGGACCAATTCGACCACATAAGGTACGGATAATGAAACATTAAGAAGCTGAAAATAGGGAAAACAAAGCGGTAACTCATGTGACGACGGGTCAGATCGTAAAATCCTCTCAAACACTCGTCCTCGAGCGTACAAAGAGTTGTTCTAGAAGCCAACAAATAGATGAATAACTTTACCATGCATATACTTAGGGGTGATCCCACGCCACCCTATCTCATATGGGTCTAATAACCCATTATATTTGAGATTACACAATCTAATCTAGCCCATAAACCATAGAACCACATTTCCACTGATGAAACCATCAAGCCTGCTGAAATCAAATCTATTTTTATTCATTACTGATCCCAAAAATATAATCTGATCCAATACAATCATTTTGGTGACATGATACATCAATACAGGCTAAAACCACAACTTGCAGAGTCTGCGCACCAATAAGCAGCAATCTGAATATACTCAAATTATGAAACTGACTCAAATGAATGAGTTGTACCTCAAGCTCACCAGTACCATTATAACACATGATCGAGAACCCGTCTTGCATCATAGAAGTAGAAAACACTAATCTAACTCGCAAGGTAATATTTCCACATATTGCTACAACACGCGATCCTATCCCAACACTGCTCCACATGAAATACCTCAAGTCACTATGCTCGAAATCGACAACGACGCTCAATTGGTGTCTGGAAACAAAGCAAATCATTACTCCCACGGTGAAACAAATAACATACATCATGCAAACCTGATAGGATATAACCAGTACGTCCTGCATCGAGTAACACCCAATTACTTTTCCCTACTTGAATTCTACTAAAAGATCCCAATTAAACCGCGCCATATGTGCCTATAACCAACAAATCATGGCATCCCACAACACAGAAAGATGACTTATAAGCCTCCCTGGATTACTAATAAGCTTAATAACAATTGAATCAACACCTCCCTCAACAATACAATTCGGGGAAAACCAAGCTGACTCAAGCTACAACACACATCCACATTGGCTTGCCAACAAAATCATTAACAAGGAAACCTGAAGCTTCTCCTTCCACTCCTATAACCAGCTGGTGCCATATGATATGGTGCCGAGCATCGATTCAATACCGAAATAATGACCTTGCCCGGCCACAAGAAACACATCTCCCTCAACACCGAAACTGAATCAACTTTAGGGCCTCAGTGCTAACACTCATCACAAGGGCCTAAGTAAGAATCACATTCCTTCCCAGTTGTCTGTTGGTTCGTCAAAATATAAAACCACTTACCAGTATATACTCCGACGCAAATAGCCACTCAACGCGTGGCATTTACGTCATAACCCATCACGCAATAGTCCAGAATAATCTAACACGGAGACAACCAATATAACCCCAATATCATATCCAATCTCCAACATACCAAGCAATTAAAGAACCACTCGGATCTTCAAATCCCAATAGTCGCAAAACAGTGTTGCTGCACACGATATACCACCACAAGATACACTAAAAATGAGAACTTCCGGTCTCCATCTCCATGTAGCACACAAATCGCCATACCTGATCTCAAATCCCAGCGTCCGAATACATATCACACCTTAGGTACCCAATCATTCCGCGAAAGATATTATGAAATTCCCATGTGTCCTCAAGAAACTCGAATATCAGTAGTTGATCTAAGAAGAAAGCACCACAGTACTACCAAGGTCCTATAAACTTAATCGCATTGCTCTTTTTTTGAAACATATACCCTCATAAAATTACTTTTATTAGCAATACCATTTTCTTAATCATCTAAAGATCATTGACTCTAATCACCTGAGTCCGTTTCTCTAATCACCTACAGTTGCCCGTGCTGCCTAAGAATTTCATGACTTCCTATTCGGAACAGAACCGAAACCTTACATATGTAAATCCTAATCCTCCAAAACATATCGCATATACCACGCTATGCTAGGATAACATGAGAAGAGCATCTCTCTTTCGAGCCACGAACACTAATATGCTCAACTAGTCAACGACTTCCATTGATCCCATCTCGAAGAAAATCATTACACATATCATGCCTCTCATATTCATAGAAAGTACATATATCCAACCACAGTAGACATCAACAAGAACTCTCCTATTCCAATTAAGAAGCTGAACTGCCATGACTGAATTCTTCTAACTAGACCAAGCTAAGCAAGCTATCAGAACTCAAGAGCTTTGCTGCAAAATACTTGTACGAACTCATTAGCTCGAACACACATAAAGAATTAATCATTTCCTTTCCATACTGATTCGATCTACAATCAAGCTACTTCATTTATCTAGATCTCCTTCTGATTCCTTTCTAACTTGATATCCCCTCTTGTTGTCGTACCATAATCTCTCAAGCCAGGCTCACTACCCGAGACCCAAGCATAAGACCACATTGTCTAAAACCCATAAGCTGCTAAATACTCTCTCCATATCCCCAGAAACACCACATTCCAAGATACTTTATTTTGAAGATCTTCCTGCAAATTTTTTATTTGTTACCTTTAATTTCTAGATACCGGTACATAAAATCCCATAAATAAATCATAAAAATGCCAAAAGTCTCGACATATTCCAATGAAAACACAGTCCCCAACCACATACACAACCATAAGATACACGATTGTTTCCTGTAGATTGTAGAACACATTAGAATCTCGAAAATCATTCACTCTTATTCAAACTGCAAATCACTTGACATGAAGGACAAAAACACTCGTGCCTCATTGCCACTCCGATATCGCAAAATGATATCCTCATCCCAATACTACCAAGCAACTTCCTGTTGTATACGCCGAGCATCCTTTAACCACAACACTCTAGACATTCGGTGATTCCCATACTCTATGAAGCATAATTTAACTTTATCAACTTTCCTTTACTCTAGCCATAGCTAATTTACTTGCACGCCCCCAAACTGGAACTAACATAGCACCCAACCGTGAAATCAACTGCACATAGGCGACTCCCCCACTTGGCTCGAAGCCATAGATCAAGATACACTCAATAACTCATAACAATTTTACTCTATTGATGCAACAATACCATGGTGAGATTAAACTCAAATTATTTAGAGGTTGTGAAAAGACAGATCAACTAGTCTTGTAAATCTTCTACAAATCTCGGCTTCATCCTTGCAACAGAACCCACTCTCTTAAGAAAATCCAAAATTTCAAATTTCAACACGTACCCTTCAATGACATATGAGATCTTCTAACATACACATACGGATCACACCACTCCAGAATGCTCCGGAGGAAATAACCCAGATGCTTTGCCTCTATACAATATTTCCATTTACTTTCCACCGTCATACACATTACATAGTTACTTAGTCTTCCTCAGTCTAAACTCATACCGCAATATAAAGTTTACTTCACTCCCATCTAGGAGACATGAAAGGATTCTTCACGCGTCCATAACTCTACTACACATTGAATTACAATGGAATCATACACTTAATAGTTCATTTATCATCCAGCAGACCTTCCTCGTCACTACCAAGTCATATAGATACATCTCGCAGTGCTAACACGCTCATCACGTAGTCATCCAGCCATCATTCCCACTAATAGGGACAATACCAAACAAATAAGTTCGAAACACTTACTCGCACAATCAGCACCTTAGTGCTCAATCCATAGGCAAGGATCTGGCCCAAGTCCTCCAGACTGGCCCAACATCAAACTCATAGAGATCACAACTCGCCCCTTAATCGGGGAACCACAAGCCATCAAGGCATACCTAATTCTTAGCGCTCATGTGCTCATACAAATGCATGGAAGGAATTTCAAGAGTAATATTTCAAGCTAAATCAAGGAGGCACGATAAGAATTCCAGAATGTGGAGTTTTCCCAAAGGTTCTGCAGTCTCTCAAGGATAAATAGAGACATCTTTGTACCGATCCACGAGACTCTACTAATCCAGCTCATGACTCATGAGACCTAGCAACCTAGGATCTAATACCAACTTTTCACAACCCTAAACTGGCCCGGTCGTTATGGCGCCTCTCGTGAAGATGAGGCCAGCCAACTAACCAACTCGTCATTGCAAATAGATTAAACATAAATAAACAACTCATATATGAATGAATAATATTAATTAGCAATAATAAAACCCAACAAAGCCCTAATCGGGGTGTCACAAGTCACGAGCATCTATCAGAATGTAAATCCACTACAAGGTCTAAATATATATACAAAACCAGAATAATGAACAAGAGGGAAACATGATGCTGCGAACGCTGACAGCCACCTCCTTAACTCATATAACTCTGCCTCTAATCGGCCCAAAACCCGCTACTGAGTGAATAGATACCTGCATCTGCACACGAGACGTAGGGAGTAAAGTGAGTACTCCAACTTAATGAACAATAATAATAAATAATAACTGAAGGTAAGATAACACATAATAGCACAATGTAATTCTATATCTAGTAGTAGAACCCTTAAAACAGCAAAATCCGTAAAGAGTCAAATGAAACCTGATTTTTTAAAGACCGGTAAATCAGGTAAAATCGCAAATAGGTAGTAAATAATAAAATGGCCCCTCGGGCCCAATATAAACCGCTCAGTACAAGAACAGTCCCTCAGGCTCAATCTCAGTCACTCAGCATAGTATCAGCCCCTAAGGCTCACTTTTTAATCACATGGGTACCCGCGCTCCTTGTGAGTGTGCAGACTCCGGAGGGGTCCTTTACGGCCCAAGCGCGATATCAACATAAAGCCTAAAAGCCTTCTCAGATCACACTCTAGGCCTGAAATCCTCCATACATAACACTCTAGGCCTGAAAGCCTCCTCACATAACACTCGAGGCCTGAAAGCCTCCTCACATAACACTCGAGGCCTGAAGACCTCCTTATATAACACTCGAGGCCTAAAAGCCTCACCCAGTCCAGAACATCATAAGCCCTTTGAGCATCAATAAAATAATAGTCACCTGCCCAAACTATAGTGAAATATCATTGAAGTCTCAAAATTCAATTAAAAAGCGGCTGAGTTTGCAAAATAGTATATTCATTAGGACTGAGTTCAAATAACACATCAAAATAGTGAGGAAATAGTGATAACAATCCCCGAAGGATTCAAATAGTTGGCATTTAAGTCCAAAGCATGGCAATAAGCACCAAATCATACTGATAAACAAAACAGCTCAGTCAAATACGCAGTAAAATATCAAACGGGGCGGACCAAGTCACAAACCCCAGTAGTAAATAAATCTCGCGCCCATCATAAAGCGCGTGTTTCACCTCAATATAGCACTACGTTGTGCAAATCCGGGATTTCAAACCCTCAGGATATCATTTATTACCATTACTCACCTCAAGCCGGCCAGATCTCTTAGCTTGCTATGCCCTTGCCTCTCAAATCAGCTTCCTTGCGCGACAAAACTGATCAAATCCACAACGAGTACATCACAATATGCCAATGAAACAATACCTAATTGAAAACAATCAAAAAATAGCAAAAATCTCGAAATTAGCAAAACCTTAGAACCGGGCCCACTTCTCGAATTCCAAAAAAATTACATCAAAAGATTCCTTATCACGCCACGAGTCTAACCATATGAAAATTATCCAATTTCGATACCATTTGATCCTTCAAATCATCATTTTATATTTTTGAAAGATTCCACAATTTTCCTCCCGAATTCCATCCCAAATCACGAATTAAATGATGAATTCAATGATAGATTCATTTACTCTAGCCAAATCTAAGGTAGAATCACTTACCCCGATGAATTCCTTGAAAAACCTTCGAAAAATAACCAAAATTCGAGCTCTCGATGTAAACATATCAAATAAAACCCAAAACCTCAAATTTATATAGTAACCCCCAGATTTCCATCTCTGCGGCTGCACAAAATCGACCGCGGCCGCGCAAAGACCAGCGCGGTCCGTGTCAAAATGACCGCGGCCACACACGTATTTCTCTGAAATGAAAAGCTTTAGTATTTTGTCCATTCCTTTCGCTACAAATATCCAAATGCCTATTATAATATGTTTCTGGAAACTACATTCAAAGAGTTACAACTTTCTTTTTTGAAAGATCTCAAAACTCCTTGTGTATCAAAAGATATGACCTTTCGAAGCCGGATCAGTGGCCCAACTCCTCCAGCGCGGGCCGCACTAAAACTATTGTGCCCGCGGAGCCACCCAGCGCGGCCAGCACAGAGACCGCGTCGTAGGTTCAGGGATTTGACCCTCCAGACCTCTAACAACTATATTTTAGCCTAAAGACACCCCGAGACCTATCCGAAACTCACCCAAGACCTTCAAGACCTCAACAAATATAACGACATAATCCATAACATCATTCAAACTTGTTCCAATCATCAAAATACCTCAAAAAATATCAAATTACTCAAAACTCATCGAATTCAAGCCTAAGTTCTTCTAAAACTTCCAAAACACACATTCGATCAAAAAGCCAACCAAATCACCACCGAATGACCTGAAATTTTGCACATATATCCCAGATCACATAATGAAGCTACGGAAACTCTCGGAATTCCATTCCGGTCCTCAGATCAATATCTCACCTATCAACCGGAATTCGCCTAAATACTAACTTCGCCTACTCCTGGCCTCCAAAATAAACTTTGATCGCGCTCCTAAGTCACAAATCATCCCCCAAAGCTTACCAAATCACCAAAAATCACATCCGAACACTCTAACTCATAAGTCCACATCCGGTTAACCTTTCCAAACCAAACCTTCCTTAAAGAGACTAAGTGTCTTATTTCCTACCAAAACCTCTCCGGACGAACTCGACCACATAAGATACGGATAATGAAGCATAAAGAAGCTGAAAATAGGGAAAATGAAGCGGTAACTCACGTGACGATGGGTAGGGTCGTCACAGTGATTTGATGTTAAAGTTAGGTAAAGCTTAGTGTGAAAAATAATTTTAGGCTTTATTTGATGTCTTTTCGAGCGTTATCCCTATCACAAATAAAATTTGTCACTAGCTAACCCTTTGAGCCTATGGACTTTTATTTGGCACTCCCATTACAAGCCTATACTCTTTTTGTTCTTAATTGAAATTTTTTATCCTTTTACCTCTTAAAGCACGTTAATTATGAAATGAGCGCTAAAAGAAGTAAGAAGGGACTGAGTGTGGGGCGACTTTTGACTGGAACCAATGAAAGGAAGAAAGGTGCACTTGTTTTGTAAAGTAATACATCATTAGCAGAAAAATCTAAAAAAAAAAAGAAGAAAGAAAACTAGAGATTAATAAATTGTTGTCTTGTTATTGCCAGTGAATATGAATTAAAGTAGTGCTTAAAGAAGAGCGGTGTGTTGTTAGGGATGATTTTGTTTGTAAAAAGTGAATTGAGAAATTTGTGCATAAAGATCATTAAGTGATGTGTAAAGTGCTTGGGTGGGTGAAGCACTATTCCTAAATATACCCTACCGATTCTTTAGCCTACATTACAACATTAAAAAAGTACTAATTGATTTTAGATCGAGCGAGCTTCCATTAGTAGAGATTTACATTAAGGGCAAGCATATGGTACCCATTACATGCATGTAACTTCTTTTGTGAGAGAGTGATATTCTTTGATATATATGAGTCCTTAAAATATATTTGACCCTTGGATTTGAATATGTGGATTCAAATAACTCTCTTATTCTTGTGGTGTAGGCACTTTATTTTGCGAGGGATAAGTAACATTATTAGACTTCTCTCTATGTTGTTAGATGTTCAAGCCATGAGTTCATAGTGACATTGAGTTGGTTGTTTAGGCTAGGGTTGTTAGGATCATGTTGTATTTGTTGTGAATATTCGTGAAGTATGGCATAAGAAAAGAGAAGTGTATGTGATTGCATATGCTAGAGTTTAGTTCTTGCTATAAACCATGATAATTGGTGTGGTATTCCTCAATTGTGTAAAAACAAAGTGCTCAAAGTTGTGTCTATAAGTGTAGTTTGATTGCTTGAGGACGAGCAATGTTTAAGGGCGGGGTATTTACATGTGGCTATAATTTCATAGTTTTGTACATTATGTGCTTTGCATTTTACCCACTTATTCTAAAATTCTTTTTTTCCATTTGGTAACGCCGTAAGTGCCCATATTTTATTCTTTTGAAGATAAATAATCTCTTCTTTTATGGCTACCTTTCACTTATCAAAATTTATCACATGCATTGCTTCAAGAAAATACTATAGTTCTCAAGCATTAATCAGAAGTAAATAGTGGAGAGGGAGTTATCATATCTGGGAATTAATGACTCTTTTAGATATACTTAATGTAGGTTCAAGAGTAATTGATCCCAAATATGATTCAACTTTTGGTTCCAGATTTGATTTTTCATTCTATTTCTCATTTTGGTTCTAGTTCTGATTTTGATTTTGATCCAGATTCAACTTTTGGTTCTGCATGTTTAATTTCAGAATCATTTGTAATCCCTCCAACCACTTCATTTTTTGAGATTCTTTCCAGCTTAATTGTTTCAGGTGTCTGTCCGTTGTTGGTGGTTGGTTCTACTCCAAGTTTGTACTTGTACATTGTATTTTCGACGAATCTAGCATTCATGTGTCTCATAATCCTTCTATTTTGATCATCCCAAAATTGATAACCGAAATTATCTTTTACATAGCCAATACAGAAATAATATTTGGCTTTAGGATCAAGCTTATCTCTATCTTTTGAGTTTATATGCACATAAGCAATTTAACCAAAATATTCCAAATGTGAGTTACCTTCCTTCCTATCTATACCTCCTTAGGAGTTTTAAATTTTAGGGGTACAGAGGGTCCCTTTATGAGGTAAGTTGCCGTATAAATAGTCTCAGCCAAAAAATACTTCAAAAAGTCAGAATGTGTTCTCATACTTCTGACTCGTTCATTGAGGGTTCAACTTATCCTCTACGCTACGATATTTTGTTTTGGTGTTCTAGAAACTCTCTTGATCATTCTGATCCCATTCTCAAAGCAAAATGTTATGGACTCTTGACTATCATACTCTCATCCATTATCAGATTATAGATATTTTATCTTTAAGCTCGCCTGATTTTAACTTTAATTTTCAACCTCTTAAATATCACAAACACGTCAGATTTATATTAAGAAAAATAAACCCATACCTTTGTCGTGGAATCATCAATGAAGGAACATAATAACATGAGCCTCCAAGAGAAATTACAATAGCTGGTCTCCACATATCCGTATGCACTATTTTCAGCTTATTTTTCTTTGTTTTCCTTCCCGCCTTTGAGAATATGAATCTCTTTTGTTTTTCATATATATAATATTCGTACAAACCTAATTCAACAGGATTGAGGTTTAACAATTTTTCTTTGGATGTCAACATCTTCATTCCCTTCTCATTCATATGCCCAAGCCTCCACTGCTGTAATATTGATCCACGATCACGGTCAACCACTACTAAATATCTCTTTATATTGCAATTGCATACAATATTCTTTTCTTGGAGCTTCGTGCCATAACCAAATTTACTTTGTTTATCATCCATGATCTGTTACTGAATACTATTATATATCCCTCATTATCAATCTAAACTATGAATATCTGTTTTTTCTAGAGGTGAATATACCAAATATTTTTGTAATTTTTATGGCATCCCTTGTGAAGTCTTATACGGATTTCACATTTACCGGCAATATCCATAGTTTATCATCTTCTAGATAAAATTTTCCCCAGTTTTTAGTGACATAGTTGTGCAATAACTCTTCATAGGATAGAGTAAAAAGATGCACATGATTCCAAAATATAATATTCGATTAAACTGTCTGCACGACAAACTAGTGCATCGCTAACTTGTTCAGTGATTATATTTGTTTAATTATCATCCTTGTATTGATTCTTCTTCTTCTTCTTCTTCTTAGATTCTCTACACTAACTACTATAATGACCCTTTTTATTGTAATTCCAACAAGTGATGTCTTTAAAATTCTTAGATTTCTCTCTTCTCTTTAACTTTGATATGCCGCGACTATGACATTGTCTTTTTGGCTACTTCTCCCCATGATTTCGGTGTTGAAAACACATCCAATGGAATCACTTGATTCTTTTGGGCAAATATAGTTACTTAGAACCTAGTCTCTAATATCATCCAATTTGAGTTTGGCGATTTCCGATGAACTGCTAACTGTAATTACTATTGCAGACCAACTCCTAATAGAGATAATAGTAGAATCAACGCCATGAGTTCGCCATCAAATATTAGGTAAACATATCTTAACTGAGTTAATATTATATTTAACTCATTGATATATTTCGTAACAGATCTGCCTTCTACCATCTTGTAGGTGAACCATTGGCGCATCAAACAGTTTTTATTTGAAACATATACCTTCTCGTACATATTTGATAATGCCTTCGCCATGTCTGCGTTGATCTTCTCGTTAATAATGTTGAATACCATAGCTCGTTTCACGTCATACCAAGAGCTTGATGATCTAAAAGTACCAAACGTCTTTGCCCATATTCTCGGATTTTACCCGGCTAAGAGGTAATGTAGCCTTTTCTAGCACAGATAATCCTTTATCTACATTTTTCAAACTTTAAAATCCAAAATCTTTGCAATTAAAATACTCAATCTTAACTTTCCCTTCTTTCACTATTTCTTAATAAAAAATATTTTTTTATATGAATAGTAACCATGAATATTACCCTATGTAGAAAAAATATCTCAAATGTATAAGGTAGACAACACTCACTATTTGTGAACAGTACTTTCATTATTAATGAATAGTACTTTTACTATTGTGAATAACATTAGTATTGATGAACAATAATTTTGCACTATTCTTGCAAATAGTACGTTGTTCCAATACCATACTTCCACAAGAATTAAATTGTCCATGCTCTGGTAATAGTTGTTAGGAAGTGTATCATAAAACAAGACAAGATAAAATTTATGTGGTTCGACAATTTTTGCCTACTCCGTAGTCATACAGGGAATATTTTTTTATTATTAAAGAGAAAAAAGAAGTTGTAAGGATGGTTTGCAATTGAGGAAGTGATGTGTATTTATAGGTAGAGAAATCAGTCGAGATCTTCAGAAAAATGTGAATATGCGATAGGACAGCACCACAATTGCATGCCAAATTATTTCTTCCATATTGTTGTAGCCTAAATTTTCTGACTCTTCTTTCTTATCCTACTTTATTTTTTATTTCTCTTTGACTTATTTATTAACATAATGAGTTCATCCTATCAATTTGTATCAGAGTTGATACAAATCTGTAACGATCCTATCGGTCATTTTGAGCTTTTGCATTTTGTTCGTTAGCTTCTGGGCATGCCTTCTCCCATGTGATATTGTACGACTCTTGTAAATTGTTGGTTTTACTTTTCAGGATAATCGAAATGAATTTGGAAGAACAGTTCCAAGTTTGAAGCTTGAAATTCGAAATGTTTGACCAATATTTTGACATGCTTTTATATGATCTCGATCAAACTTTTATGATTTGGTTAGCTCTGTTAGGTGATTTGGGACTTAGAAGCATGATCGGAATGCATTTTGAAATCCGTGGAAGGTTTAGGCTTGAATTAGCAAAATTGAGATTTTGGCGACTTCCGATTGGCGAAATTTTGATATGAGGGTCGGAATGGAATTCCGAGAGTGGAAGTATCTTTGTTATGTCATTTGGGATGTAGGTGCAAAATTTCATATTTTGTTTGGACATGGTTTGGTTGGGTTTTTTTATCAATATCCTGAAAGATAGATGAACGCATAAAACAACTATTCAACATATGCGCCAGAGCGATTAAAACGAGAGCGTCCCTTTCACCGGGAGAAAGTTCACTTCGTTTCTCATCCAAAAAGTCACAAAAGGCTTCTTGGGGAGCGGTATTCGAAAGATCTTAGAAATTTTGGCTTGATCTAATGTGTTTTGGGTGATTTGATGTTTTTTGAGGTGTTTGTATGTTTGGAGAAGTTTGAATAAGTATTAGAATATGTTTGTTCTTTTGGTTGAGGTCCCGGGGGGCCTCGGGGTGATTTCGGATGGTTAATGGAGAAGTTTGGATTTTGATGCAGTTGTTGAGTTTGCTGCTTCTGGTATTTTCGCACCTGCGAATTGGGGACTGCAGGTGCAGCGCCTCATATGTGATTGATTGGTCACAAAAGAAAAAGAAAAAAGGCTTGAGGGGCAGGAACCGTAGAAGCAGCTATCTGGATCGCATTTGCAGAGTTGCAGATGCGGTAGGACGACCGTAAATGCAAAATATTGGCTAGTAAGTGATTTCCGCAGAAGCGGGGGTAAGATCACATATGTGGTACCGCATAAGTGTGTATTGTGCTGTAGATGCGAAGGTGCTGGGCAGAATGCATAGAAATATCCCTTTGCAATTTTCAGTCATTTTTTCACTATTGTTATGCGATTTTGGAGCTCCAAATTGTGATTTCAAGAGGGGATCAAGTGTATCCATAGAGGTAAGATACTTGAGCTTTATTCTTTGTGTTTATGGTGATTATATCATTGTTTGATCATGAAAATTTGTGGAAACTTAGAGGAAAAGTTGAAAATTTAGGGCTTGAAATTGGAGAGTGAATTTTAGAATTTGAGTGACCATATGAAGTCAGATTTTGGTAAATTTGATATGAATGAACTCGTGAGAAGATGAGGATTCCATTGATGTTAATTTTATCGGATTTTGAGACGCTGGCGTCCGGGGCGGATTTGAGCAATTTCAGGATTTTGATGTTAAATTGGATATTTTTGAGTGGGCTTCGCTCCCTTAATATATTTAATAGTTATCTACTAATTGTGGCTAGATTTGGAGCATCTGGAGGTTGATTCATGTGGGCGAGGCATCGCGGGCTAGAGTTTGGACCAGATCGAGGTGAGTAATGATTGTAAATAATGTTTTGAAGGTTTGAAATCATGGATTGCACATCGTAGTGCTATATTGAGGTGAGACATATGCTTGATGACGAGCGTAGGGTCATGCACTATTGGAGATTGTGACTAGGTATGTCCCGATTGATGATTTTATCGCATATTTGATTGAAAACTATTTTCTATCATTATTATTTTGGCTGAATTCCATACTTGGTCCTACTCCCAACTATTTGAACCCTTCGGGGATTTTTGTCGATATTTTCCTCACTGTTTTGACTTTATACTTGAACTCAGTCATGTTATTTTCCATTGTTTTCAAAACTCAGCCAAGTTTATTATGCTTTAATACTTGAAATGATAATTCAATAATATTTTGGATGATCATCATGTTTTACTGTTGCCCACGTGGCTTATGTGAATTTTGACTAAGTAAGGACTAGGGCTTGTGTTGTGAAGATATCTTTTGGGACGGGCTGGATACTGCGGCACTGATACATTAATCTAATTCTGAGGTCGTGTTTCACGACTCAGATTCCATATCCTCGGGAGTCGTGATGGCTCCTAATTGTAGAAGCTATGCAATCCAAATTTAATTACTTTTCACTCGGAACATAATTTCCCCTTTTTAACAATTTATGGAAACAATATAAAATAACAAAATTAAATAATAATAGCGGAAGTTTTAATTATAGAAACTGAATAAAAATATGAAATGGTCACTATAAGCCTCTACCGAAGACTTGTGTAACAACACTCACGAACTGTTAAGTAATGCTAAATACAAATGTCTGAAAGAACACATAAGTTGTTTGTCTCGAATACAAGGAGGCAACAGACTAAAAAGAGGAAATAAGGGAGACACCGGGCCTGTGGAAGCCTGCAAGGCTACCTCGGGTCTTGCTAGACTGAAGGCCTTCTCCCATACTAATGTTGCTATTGCTGCTGCTCGAAACCTGGACCTGTGTAAATAGCACAGAGTGTAGCATCAGCACAACCGACCCCATGTGCTGGTAAGTGTCTAGTCTAACCCCGGCGAAGTAGTGACGAGGCTAGACTAGACTACCACATAAACCTGTTCAATTATGTATATATGTACAGCGGAATCGAATATACATGACAAGTAAACAATATGGGAGGGGAAGCATGTGGTGGGGAGAGTGTAATAGTAATAGTGAATCCAGAATAACAATCTAAGAGCAGCCTAAAATTTACATCGGACAAGAAACAAATACCCAAATAGATACACTTGTATCAATAACTGTTGCGGCGCGTAACCCGATCCATATCATATTATTGTTGCGGCATGCAACCCGATCCATATCATATCATTGTTTCAGCGTGCAACCAGATCCATAGCATATCATTGTTGCAACGTGCAACCCGATCCATTTCATTTAACATTGTTACGGCGCACAACCCGATCAACAATTATCATTCAATGTACGGCATCACCCTTCGTGCTTAAACACTCTTCCTCACCTAATTAACAGTCACAAAAAAATGGGGACAGTGGGAGTAAACAACATTACTAGAAACCACCGGCAAGGGAACATAAGTAAGTAAGTAAATCCCGGCAAGGGAACAACAACAATAACTTTTGTGTCTCGACAAGGGAGATAATAAATATACAAAACAACCCGGCAAGGGTACACTTAACGATCTTTCCTCTTTCTTTCACTTTTGTCTCAGCACTTTCATTAACACTTAAGCAAGTGATCCAAAGGGTACAACAATTCATATATTTCCTTGATTCATAAGATAACTTGAGCCATTGCTCTAAAGAGTACAATAATATATAAGCTCTCTCAATTCATCAATTGACTTGAACCAATGCTCTTCAACATGCAAAATCATAATCCTTTTCACATATGCTTCACAACAACTAGAAGTAACCTATAAGGCATGAAATATGTAACATGAATCGAGCTATTCACAATTCATAGACTCACGGTCATGCTAGCCACCAACGTATATATACTCGTCACCATGCCTATACGTCGTACTCAACATAAATCAAGTAGAAAATAGGACTCAATTCCTAATCCCTCAAGATAGAGTTAGACCGGACACCTACCTCGATACCTTGAATTCATCTCAAGCCTCAACTATGGCTTTACCCCTCGATTCCACCACCAAACCACTCAATCTAGTCACTATTTACTAAAATACATAAACAAATACAAATTGAATCGATTTGAATGCATAAAAATGAATCTCCCAAAGTTTTTCCCCAAAAGTCCAAAAATGCCCCCGAGCCCATGTGGTCAAAACTGGAGGTTCAATCCAAAATCCGGTTACCCATTACCCATAAACTCAAATATACGTTCTGTTTTGAGATCGGAACTTAAATTGAGGTCCAAAACCTAGGTTATACTCAACATGTCCAAATTTCCCCATTAAAATCTTTGATTTTAAGTTCAAAATATGTTAAAAGATGTAAAGGAGTGAAGAAAATAAGTTAGAAATCACTTACCAATGGTTTTGAAGAAGAAGAATCATTTCGGGTATCGCCTCTTATTTTTTGAGTGTTTTTGAAAAGTCAAAAATAACTAAAATTCCTGTGTATTTATACCCTTTAAAGTTCCCATCGCGGACCGTGCAACAAGGACCGCGACCGCCCCGACCTACCTAAAGAATTGCACGTCTTAGCCCGGCGCGGACAGCACAAAGCTGACCACGACCTCTCCGCACCTACCGCGGGCCACTCAAAGGCAACTGCGGCAGTGCTGGCCCCACCGCGGTCGTACGCATTTTCATGCGGACCGCGCTGAAGGGTTCAGAGTCTGCAACAATTTTGTTGAACCTGCAACAGCTGATATTTTAAGCCTCAGGCATCCCGGACCTAGTCGAAACTCATCCGAGCCCTTGGAGCTCCAAACCAAACATACAAATCACCTCAAAACCATCCTACGGACTTATCTGTGCGATCAAATCGCTAATAGAAAAACATAAACATTAGATTGAGCCTCAAAATCCATGATTTTTCTTCCAAGTTTCACAAACTATCAAGTTTTCCAATTGAAACCCAAAACACGTCCGTTTTCATCCAAACTTTACAGAAGTACTTAAATCATATATACGACTCGTACCGGGCGCCAGAACCAAAATACTGGCCCGATACCATCACTTTCTAATCAGGTTTCATTTTTATTTTCCTTTATTATTTCCAGAAAACAATTTCATAGAAAAATTCATTACTTGGGCCCGAGACCTCGAATTTCGATTCCGGGCATAAGCCCAAGTTCCATATTTTCCTACGAACCCTCTGGAACCGTCAAATTACGGGTCTGGTTTCGTTTATCCAAAATATTGACCGAAGTCAAATTTATTCAATTTATTAACAAAATTTAGTATTTTTATCACAGAATTCATATTTAAGCTTTCTGGCTATGCGCCGGACTGCACACACAAATCGGGGTGACTAAAAATAAGGTTTTCAAGGCCTCAGAAGCACGGAAAGAGAAAAAAAAGGTGATGACCCCAAAACCCCTTTGGGTCATCATATTCTCCACCTCTAAAACAACTGTTCATCCTCGAACGGACAAAAGAAATAAGTACCTGAGTTGGGAAAGAGATAAGGATAATGGCTCCACATATCAGACTCGGACTCCCAGGTCGATGCCTCAGGGGGCTGACCTCTCCACTAAACACGAACAGAAGGAAAACTCTTGGATTTCAACTGACGAGTTTGACGGTCTAGAATAGCTATCGGCTCCTCCTCATAAGACAAATCCTTGTCCAACTGGACAGTGCTGAAATCTAAAACGTGGGTCGGATCGCCGTGATACCTCCAAAGCATAGATACATGAAAAACTGGATGCACGGCTGATAAGCTAGGCGATAATGCAAGTCTATAAGCCACCTCTCCTACTCTATCAAGAATCTCAAACGAACCAATTAACCTAGGGCTAAGCTTGCCCTTCTTCCCAAATCTCATCACGCCCTTCATAAGTGACGTTCGGAGCAATAGCCGCTCACTAACAATGAAAGCTACATCTCGAACCTAACGATCTGCAAAGCTCTTTTGCCTGGACTGAACTGAACGAAGCCTATCCTGAATGATCTTGACCTTGTCCAAGGCCTCTTGAATAATATCCGCACCTATCAACCGAGCCTCGCCCGGCTCGAACCATCCAATCAGAGACCGACACCGCCTACCATATAAAGCCTCGTAAGGAGCCATCTGGATGCTCGGGTGGTAGCTATTGTTGTAGGCAAACTCTGCTAAAGGCAAGAACTGATCCCACGAACCTCCAAAGTCAATAACACACGTGTGGAGCATATCCTGCAAAATCTGAATACTCCGCTCGGACTGACCATTAGTCTAGGGATGAAATGGTGTACTCAACATGACCTGTTTGGCCAACTCTCGCTGAACTTCTTTCAAAAAATACGAGGTAAAATGTGTACCATTGTCCGAAATAATAGATATCGGCACACCATGAAGGAGAACAATATCTTCGATATAAATCCCAGCTAATCTCTTAGATGAATAGGAGACTGCCACAGGAATGAAATGGACTGACTTGGTCAGCCTATCAACAATGACCCAAACTACGTGGAACTTCTTCCAGGTCAACGGAAGTCAAATACGAAATCCATCGTAATCCTCTTCCACTTCCACTCGAAAAGTTCAATCCTCTAAAGCAATCCTCTAGTCCTCTGATGCTCATAATTAACATGCTGACCGTTCAAACGTCGAGCCACATATGCAACAGTGTCTTTCTTCATTCTACGCCACTAATAATGTTGCCTCATATTCTGATACATCTTTTCGGCGCCCGGATAAATAGAATACCGGGAACTATGGGCCTCTGTTAAGATCAACTCTCTAATCTTATCAACATTAGCGCAAACTCGCCCCTACAATCTCAAAATACCATCACCACCTAAGGTCACCTGCTTGGCTCCTCCATGCTGCACAGTGTCTCTAAGAACACACAAATTGGAATCATCAAGCTACCGATCATGGATACGCTCCAATATTAAAGAACGAGCGATCGTGCAAGCCAACACACGATTGGGCTCAGAAACATCCAATCTCACGAACTGATTGGCCAAAGCCTGAACATCCAAGGCAAGCGGCCTCTAATTGGCTGGAATATAAGCAAGACTGCCCATACTGGCCGACTTCCTACTCAAAGCATCGGCCACCACATTGGCCTTTCCCGAATGATATAAAATGGTGACATCATAGTCTTTCAACAATTGCAACAACCTTCTCTACCTCAAATTCAATTCCTTTTCCTTGAACAGGTACTGAAGACTCTTGTGATCAGTAAACACCTCACACGCCACACCATACACATAGTGCCTCCAAGTCTTCAATGTGTGAATAATGGTTGCCAACTCTAGATCATGCACTGGATAGTTCTTCTCATGAATCCTAAACTTCCTCGAATCATATGCAATAACCTTTCCATCCTGCTTCAACACTGCACGAAGCCCAATACGGGAAGCATTACAATAAATTGTATAAGGCCCTGATCTTGTGGGAAAAACCAACATCGGTGTCGTAGTCAGAGCTGTCTTGAGCTTCTAGAAGCTCGCCTCACACTCGTCCGACCATCTGAACTAGGCACCCTTCTGGGTCAACCTGGTCATCGGGGCTGCAATAGGTAAAAACCCTTCCACAAACCGATGGTAGTATCTTTCCAATCAAAAGAAACTCCGAAACTATATAGTTGATGCTGGTCTAGGCCAGTTCTTGGCTGCCTCAATCTTCTTCGGGTCCACCTGAATACCCTCTACTGATACAACGTGACCCAAAAATGCTACTGAACTCAGCCAGAACTCACACTTGGAGAACTTGGCATATAACTGACTATCGCTCGGAGTCTGAAGAACCACTCTAAGGTATTGCTCGTGCTCATCCTAGCTACGAGAGTAAACCAAAATATCATCAATAAAGACTATCACAAACAAGGCCTGAACACTTGGTCCATCAACTCCATAAATGTTGTTTGGGCATTGGTCAACCCAAATGACATGACGAGGAACTCGTAATGCCCATACCGAGTATGGAAAGCTATCTTATGGACATCGGATGCCCTAATCCTCAACTGATGGTAGCCAGATCACAAGTCAATCTTGGAGAATACCTTGACACCCTGAAGCTGGTCGAACAAATCACTAATCCTCGATAGTGGATACTTATTATTAATCGTTACCTTGTTCAATTGCAGGTAATCTATGCACATCATCATTGATCTGCCCTTCTTCTTGAAAATAACACTGGCGCGCCCCAAGGTGAAACACTGGGTCTAACGATACCCTTCTCTAGCAAACCCTGTAACTGGTCCTTTAACTCCTTCAACTTTGGTGGGGCCATATGATATGGCGGGATAGAAATGGGCTGAGTGCCCGGAGCCAAATCAATACAGAAATCAATATCCCTTTCGGGTGGCATGCTCGGCATGTTTGAAGGGAAAACATCGGGAAACTCCTGGACAATAGGCACAGAATCTATGGGAGGAACCTCGGCATTGTAATTACGAGCATAGGCCAAATAGGCCAGACTCCCCTTCTCGACCATACATCAAGCCTTCACGTACGAAGTGACGTTGCAGGTAGAATATCCTAAAGTGTCTCTCAGCTCTAAACGAGGCATACCCGAAAACGCTAAGGACACAGTCTTGGCATGGAAGTCCATGATAGCGTGATAGGTTGATAGCCAATCTATACCTAATATGATATCGAAGTCAATCATATCTAACAGCAAGAAGTCTACACGGGTCTCAAGACCCCCAATCACTACAATACACGAACGATGGACTTGGTCGACCACGATAGAGCCACCCACCGATGTGGACACATGTATAGGAACACCCAATGCATCACTAGGCATAACCAAGCATAGTGCAAAATACGATGAAACATATGAAACATAGACCGTAGATCAAATAGTACAGATGCATCTCGATCACAAACCACAACAGTACCTGAATGATTGCATCTGAAGCCTCAGCCTCGGGCCTAGCCTGAAGAGCATAACAATAGGGTTGGCCTCTACCACCCTGAACCATATCTCTAGGTCGATCTGCTTCTAGCTGACCTCCACCCTTGGCGGTCTAAGTTCCACCTCTATGACCTCTATCTCCACCTCTAGAACCTCTACCCCGGGCTCTAGCTGGCTGGGCTGGCTGTGGAGCGTCCGGTGCCTAAATCATAGAACGGGGAACCTGCTGCTGTGACTGAGTACCCCTCAATCTTGAGAAAGCCCTCCTGATGTGACTCACCATACTCATAACATCCATCCGAACGCTATAGCTGAGGAATCTATGGTTGTCCTTGACGACCTGAATGACCTCCACAGAAACTCTGAAGTGGCAGTGCGCTGATAGAAGCTGGGGCTGCACCAAATGATTGCTGATCGAAATAGTGTACCTAAGAACCACGACCTCTGAAAGTACTGTGCAAAACCTGGAGAGCTGATTGAAAGGGCCTAAGAGGATGGCCTCTACCATATGAATCTCTACCTTCAGATGAGGTACCACTGAATCTTCCGCAGTGACGGGCTCTCTTGTCTTCCCCGTGACCATCTCCTTGTGACAAAACCATCTCGACTCTGTGGGCCTCATTGGCCGCCTCCTGAAAGTTTATCTCACTACCAGTCTCCCTAGCCATCTTGAGACGAATCGGCTGAATCAAACCATCTCATAAACCTCCTCACTCTCTCCCTCTCGACGGAAGTATGACAAGAGCATGGCAAGCTAGATCAATAAACCTGGTCTCATACTGAGTGACCATCATAGAACCCTGCTCGAGGCGCTCGAACTGCCTCCGATAAGCATCTCTCTGAGTAACAGGGAGAAACTTCTCCAAAAACAACTCTGAAAACCGATCCCAAGTCAAAGATGGTGACCTGCTGGTCTAGCTAAACAGAAATTCCTCTACCAAGTCTTGGTTGATCCAGATAGGCGAAATGCAGCAAAATCAACTCCATTGGACTCAACAATGCCCCTGTTCCGAAGAACCCCATGAAATCTATATAAGAAATCTTGGGGATCATCAGAAGAAGCATCACTGAATATAGTAGTGAAGAGCTTAGTGAACCTGTCCAGCCTCCACAAAGCATCTGCAGACATAGCCACGCCATCGCCGGTCTGAGCAACTACCCGCGGTTGAACTGCCATAGCTAGCTGAACCACTGGAATCTAAACTTGGGGAGCTACCTGCTTCGAAGTACGAGTAGCAGAAGTTTGGGACCCTCCTCCATCCTGAAAGACATCTGGGGCTACAAAAGTAAACATGCTCGGGTAATACTCTCCATGGGACCCACCAATTGGACCAAGGCGTTCTGAAGAACTAGGGTAGCAATAAAACCCTCTAGGACCTGAGCTGGGCGCACCGGAACTGCTGGGGCCGGAATCTCCTCCTCAAAATCAACCTGAGGCTTCACCGCTGGTGCTGCTGCTCGGGGCTGAGCTTTGCACCTATCTCGGCCTCTAGCATAGCCTCTTCCTCTACCCCTAGAGGGAGCTACCTGGGGCTCGGAGTGCTGATCGGAAGATGAGGAAGCGCGTGTTCTCGCCATTTGCGAAAGAACAGAGTAGAAAGACAATCAATATTAGAGAAACAAAATCGCACGACAAAAAAGAACATATGTGAAGTTTTCCTAACTCTCTAGCCTATGAGAGATAAATACAAACTTCCTCGTACCGATCCCTCAGACTCTACTAAGTTTGTCCGTGAGTTCTGAGACCTATGTAACCTAGTGCTCTGATACCAACTTGTCACGATCCGGATTCCCGCCCTCAGGAGTCATGATGGCGCCTACTTGTAGAAGCTAGGCAAGCCAAATTTAATTACTTTTCGCTCAGAACATAATTTCCCCTTTTTAAAAATTTATGGAAACAATACAAAACAACGAAATTAAATAATAATTGCGGTAGTCTTAATTATAGAAATTAAATAAAAACATGAAATGGTCACTATAAGCCTCTACCCAAGACTGGTGTCATAATACTCACGAACTACTAAGAGATGTTAAATACAAATGTCTGAAATAACACATAAGTTATTTGTCTCGAATACAAGGAGGAAACATACTAAAAAGAGGGAATAAGGGAGATGACGGGCCTGTGGACGCCTGCAAAGCTACCTCGCATCTCGTTAGACTAAAGGCATGTTACCGTACTAAAAATGATGTTGTTGCTCCTCAAAACCTTGACATGTGCATAGTATAGAGTGTAGCATCAGCACAATTGACCCCATGTGCTGGTAAGTGGCTAGCCTAACCCCGACAAAGCAGTGACGAGGCGAGACCGGACAACCACATAAACCTGTTCAATTATGTATATATACAGTGAAATCGAAGATACAAAATAAGTAAACTATATGGGAAAGGAAGCATGATGTGGGGAGATAACAATAGTAATAGTGAATCTAGAATAACAATCTAAGGGCAGCTTAGAATTTACAGCGGACAAGAAACAAACTCCCAAATAGATACACTTGTATCAATAATTGTTGCGGCATACAACCCGATCCATATCATATCGTTGTTGCGACGTGCAACCAAATCATATCATTGTTGTAGCGTGCAGCCCAATCCATATCATATCATTGTTGCGGCGTGCAGCCCGATATATATCATTTAATATTTTTGCACAGCGCAACCCGATCCACAATTATCATTCAATGCACGGCATTACCCTTTGTTCTTTAACACTCTTCCTCGCCCATCTAATAGTCACAAAAAAGGGGCAAGGGGAGTAAACAAACATTACTAGAAACCCCTAGTAGGGGAACACAAGTAGTAAGTAAATATTGGCAAGGGAACAACAACAATAACTTTCACGTCCCGACAAGGAAGATAATCAATATACAAAACAACCCGGCAAGGGTACACTTAACGATCTTTCCTCTTTCTTTCGCTTTTGTCTCATCACTTTCAATACAACTTGAGACAATGCTCCAAAGGGTACAACAATTCATATTCTTCCTTGATTCATAAGATAACTTGAGCCATAGCTCCAAAGAGTACAATAATTTATAAACTCTCTCAATTTATCAATTAACATGAGCCAATGCTCTTCAACGTAATCCTTTTCACATATGTTTCACAACAACTAGAAGTCATCTATAAGGCATGAAATATGTAACATGAATCAAGCTATTCACAATTCATAGACTCGCGGCCATGCTAGACACCAACGTATAGATACTCGTCACCATGCCTATACGTCATACTCCACATAATACAAGTAGCAAATAGGACTCAACTCCTAATCCCTCAAGCTAGAGTTAGACCAGACACTTACCTCGATTCCTTGAATTCAACTCAAGCCTCAACTATGGCTTTACCCCTCGATTCCACCACCAAACCGCTCAATCTAGTCACAATTTACTAAATACATCAGCAAATGCTAAATGAATTGATTTGAATGCATAAAAATGAATTTCCCAAAGTTTTGCCCCAAAAGTCCCAAAACGCCCCTAGTCTCACGTAGTCAAAACCCGAGGTTCGAACCAAAACCCGGTTACCCATTCTCCCACAAACCCAAATATATGTTTTGTTTTGAAATCGGACCTCAAATTGAGGTCCAAATCTCCAATTTTAGCAAAACCTAGGTTCTACCCAAATTTTCCCATTAAAATCTTTGATTTGAAGTTGAAATTATGTTAAAAGATGATATAGAGTGAAGAAAATAAGTTAGAAATCACTTACTAATCGTTTTGAATAAGAAGAATCATTTGGGAAATCGCCTCCTATGTTTTGAGTTTTTTTTAAAAGTGAAAAATAACTGAAATTCCCGTGTATTTATACCCTCTGAAGTTCCCAGCGTGGACCGTGCAAAAAGAACCATAGCAACACTGACCTACTTGAAGACATGTGGGTCTTAGCCCGACGCGGACCGCATAAAGCCAACCGCAGCCGCATAGCACCCACCGTGGGCCGCGTAAAGGCCCCTCCGCAGCCGCATAGCACCCACTGCGGGCCGCGCAAATGCCCTTCCACGGCCGCGCTAGAGCGTTCAGAGTCTGCAACATTTTCCTGAACCTGCAACAACTGATATTTTAAGCCTAAGGCATCCCGGAAGCTAGTCGAAACTCACCCGAGCCCTCATGGCTCCAAACAAAACATACACCTCACCTCAAAACCATCCTACGGACTTATCTGTGCGATCAATCGCTAATATAACATCATAAATATTAAATTGAGCCTCTAAATCCATGATTTTTCTTCCAAGTTTCACAAAATATCAAGTTTTCCATTCAAGCCCAAAACACATCCGTTTTCATCCAAACTTTATAAAAGGTACTTAAATCATTTATAAGACTCGTACCGGACATCGGAACTAGAATACGGGCCCGATACCATCACTTTCTAATCAGATTTTATTTCCATTTTCCTTAATTATTTCCAGAAAATAATTTCACACAAAAATTCATTACTTGGGCTCTGGACCTTGGATTTCGATTCCAGTCATATGCCCGAGTCCCATATTTTCTTACGGACCTTCCGAGGCAGTCAAATCACGGGTTAGGGACCGTTTACCCGAAATATTGATGGAAGTCAAATTTATTCAATTTAATAACAAAAATTTAGCATTTTTTTATAGAATTCGTATTTAAGCTTTCCGGCTACGTGCACGGACTGCTCATGCAAATCGAGGCAACTAAAATGAGGTTTTTAAGGCCTCAGAAGTACGGAATGAGAAAAAAATAGATGATGACCTCTTTGGATCGTCACACAGAGGGCCTGAGATATGTACGCCGCGAGGTGGTTTGTTGATATTGAAATGAGGCCGAAAGCCTGTTTATGATGCCACGAGGTGACTTGATATTGCGCTTGGACTATAAGGGTCCATTCCACGAGTTCGCACACCCTCAATGAGCGCGGGTACCCATTGTAATGTGAGATATAGCCCGAGGGGTTGGTATTATTTTATGTGTTTGCCCGAGGGCTGGTACCATTCTATGTGATTGCCCGAGGGGCTGGTATTGATCTGATATATTGCCTATGGGGGAGTTGTTATATTATGCCGGAGAAGCGAATTTTTATGTGTTTATCTTTCATATTTACTTGTTATTTACCTATTTAATTGTGTACTCGGGCCCGAGGGGCGGATTTTTTGGCTTATCTGCACTAGTTGTTCTGTATTCATTTACGTAACTGCTGAAAAAGTCATTTTCAAAGATGTTTAAACTGAGGTAAGATGTTATAAGGAATTTTACAGCGTCACTGCTTTCTTACTGATTTTTTTTAACTGCTTCTATACAGCATGTTGATGCATTTTTTGCGATTTCTTACTATTTGACTTTAGTTATGATTATTACTCATTGAGTTGGCAATTTACTCCCTGCACCTTGTGTGCAGATTCAAGTATTTCAGTACCTAGTAGCGGGTATTGGCTGAGCTGAGGCAAAGTTATTGGAGTTGTAGCGAGGTAGCTGCCTGACGTCCGCAGCACAACTTTACTTCCTCTTGATGTTATTAAATTATTCCAGTATATTTTCCAGTGCATTTTTAGACCTTAGTAGATGCTCGTGACTTGTGACACCCTGATGTCGGGTTGTATTCCTTTTCGCACTCGTTTTTTTTCGTTAAATTTGCACTTGTTGGGGATTTATCCTTATAAATTACTTAAATTGATTTATTAAACAGTTAAAACTGAACTTGGGAATTATGTCGGCTGACCTTGTCTTCACGAGAGACTAGGTCCGGTTTGGGTTCGTGACAAAATCCTTGGGACTTTGAATCGTGACTGCTCTAAATGTTCGTGTCTCCATCAATCTGTATGACTACGAATGGGCTCGTGGTAAGGAGAATATCTCGAAATTTCTAAGGTTAGACAATGAGCTTGACCATCATGATTTTATTTATCATCCTCGACCTTGAAATCCTGGTTTTCTGCATTAGACCTTTCCCTAGTTGATTCTGTTTATTGTCTGCTATGCTCCTGCAATTTCACCATGGACAGATATCTCTTATATATACAATCCATTAACTCGAGAATACGCCACTATCCCTAGGAGAACGAGATAGCGCTTTGGGTGATGAAGGAATTAGGAGAGGCGACTACCCGCGCTTTGATTCTGCCAAGCCTGGATAGTAGACGGACAGTGAAAATCTCGTTAATCCATTTATGCACGCCACTACAATAAAGTCGTGTTTAGCTTGAATTCGGAATACAAATGGATGTTAAAAAGGCAGCTATATTCATGCTTTGGAAGTATTTAAATATGGATAGATCTTATTGTTATGGCACTCAGTATGGCTTCAACCTCGACTTTTATGTTTTTTTAACATCCTGATAGGGAAACTATTATTACAGTTAGGGTTGCAAAATAGTTAACAGAAAAGTTAACCATCTATATTATCCACTAAAACATAGATTGTATAATAAACTATTTTAAAACGGGTTAAATACGGATAACAACCATATTATCCATTTAGAAAATGAATAATCAATAGGTAACCAATGAGTCTAACTTTTACATTTGTAAAGCCTCAAATTGAGGTTCCTAATGTTGGGAAGACAATTATCCGAAAAATGATCATATGCAAGAAGTCATGAATAATATGGTTACCTATATTATCCGCCGGTTAACTTATTTTTTATCCGTATTAAACATGGATCATGTCGGATAATTTATCTGTTTTTCATTATCTGTTTCCGACCCGACCAGCCCGTTTGCCGCTCCTAATTACAGTTGATAAAATATTGGAGCCTTCTTACTTTCCAAAGGGTTAAACGCTCAAGCTTCCATGTCCCTAGCCTTCTTTCACTGACAACTTTTGTTTCAGGACCTTTACAGAAAATCTAATGGTAATGATTGCTCAACTGTGCCAAGAGTCTTAGAGATTTTATCAAACAGTTTACAAACTAAAATTGTACTACTTTTACAGATTCACGAGTCTTGATCTATGACAAAGCACAACACTGGATGGAAAAAACAAGAAAAAGGAGATACAAATTTGCTTCGGTATTCCACTTTTATTGAGTGATCTAACCATACTTATACATGAATTTTGTAGCACAAAAATCTAAAGATAAGAAGCAAAATAAGCTGCATTTTGTTTCTAACAGCTTACTTTATCCTAACAAATAACAACAGATGAAACAGATTCTGCTAATATTTGCAGCCTTATTTCCTCAATTACATCCTTGTTTCCTCATTAGGTAGGGGTAAGGTTACAGACTACCCTCCCCAGATCCCATATGTTGGGATCAAACTGGGTTTGTTGTTGTTGTTGTAGTGTTACATAATGACACTTGGACTGGCAACTTTTCTCAACTTTGCAGCAAACCATGACAGGTATCATAAACAAAACAAACCAATACACTTGTCCTCTGCAATAGTATACTTGGTTGGGAGGAGAATCTTAATTTAAAAGGTAACCTAAAATAAAAGGATTAAGGACAATCACAATCCTCTTTTTTGTCTTTGTTTTTCAGTAGGTTAAGGACAATCACAATCTATACCTTGCGAAAAAAGGAGATCCTTAAAGTGAGCATACTGACTGATCATACATCGCACGCCCAATTACAGAGTTCAAATTGAAGTTGTTATTACACGTCATAAGAACAATTAAACAGCTTATGATCTCTACTTGCTAATACAAGAAATTCTAGACTTCCCAAGCTAGAGCTGTAGCACCGAGGGCCAAATTAGAGATTACTGGGATGGAAAAATATAATCGATCTCCCAGCAGATAACATTGTCTTTGGGGGAAGGAGGGGGGGGGGGGTGTAAGGGAGCAAAAAGTAATAGATAAAGCTGGGAACTTGGATCACTACTGGCTACTAAGAACATATAATCTCAAATGCAAAAAGTTGATGGAACTCCAACTCTCAAAGACTAAATCAATCTCGTTACTGTTCTTCAGCAACCAGATTTTGACTGTTTTAGAATGCAAAATAGAGGGTCTAAATAACAAAAGTGGAGAGGATCTACATCACAACAATCTAGAGGATTCAAAATTAAAAGATAAGGACACGTGTAATTTATGTAGCAATTTCGTACCGAAACCAATGACACAACAAAGGACAAGAGGTGAAAAAGCAACTTGACCTGAACACAACAATTTGATATCACATATTTACAAGAATGAACCACACATAGCAAGTGAAGATAAACTCATAGACACCAATCCAGCACTAGTATCCTTATCTAGGTATACCTATGATACAACATAATCAACTATTGTTCAACATAGAGGAAACCTCAAAAAGTTCTATCTCAAACCATCCACCCATTCCCCAAGGACAGCTATACTATAAACAGGCATTAACGATTAAGATTTCTTACAGATGTGATTTCAAGGAAACTTATGATGCTAAAATCATGTGAACTGGGATTTCCCTGATCAATGTTTAAAAGATATGGGATTTAGTGGAAATGGCTTAAATTGGCATTTTATTGTATCAGCATGGTCAGATGTTCAATTTTTGATTAATGGTTCTCCTTGCGCTTCTTTCCTTCGCAAATGGGCCTTAGCCTAGATGACCCCCTTTTTTTGTTAGTATTGGTTATGGAAGGATTTTAATAGAATGTTAAGAATAGCCAATCAGAGTGGATGGATAAGGGGCTTTAAAGAGGCTAGCATTGGCTTCAACATAATGGAAATTCCACGTTTTTTTTTATTTGCACCGTGTGTCTGAGTCTCTAAGAGCCCCGACTAATCTCGGGGGTGCACCGTCCCTCGACAAGGAGTTTCCCGCAAGTGCACCACAGTTAATTCAGGTTTTTATCCAATCTGACGGCCCTGATGAGACTACCGATACCTTTTATCTAGTAAGTCATACCGAGCTTGGTGAAAGATAAAAAATGGCACTAGCTAAAGAGAAGGATCAAAGAAATTTCTTTAAGCTCTCATACAAAGGGGAAAAAAGCTACGGTCTGGCGCAAGGGCAAAAGCTTGCTGCTTTCAGTTCATGTTCCTTGGAAGAGAGTACGCGCTTTCAATCCAAAAAGAAGAAAGAGAGTAGCGAAGGCGACTTGATAGTTGTTATAGTTAGAAGCCAGACCTTCAGAGATAGACTCATCGTGACATTTCAAATAAAAATAAAAGGCTAGAAAGAAGGTCTAACTGGCTGCAAGGAAACTAAAAAAGATTTCTTTCTTTTAATATAAAAGAAATATGCGCTCCTCCCCTCTTCTCTGTTGAGTTCATCTCGTAGAGGGGAGCTCTAGTTCAATAGTATAGGTATTTATCCTTAGAAGAGGGAGATCTTACATAAAAATACTTAATAGCATGGCGATACATTTATACAAAACTTCCACCCCGAGCACACGCAATGTTCATTAGATGCCCAGCTTATCTTAGTTGTCTGGCTGTAAAAGGAAGAGGTTAGTTCACAACTGCACTCAGTGGGTTTCGAATTGAGATCTTGAAAGGGAGCAAACCTCAAGGATCAAGTCAATTGCCACAGGCCAATCCTTGAGGGTTATTCCACGTTTTTTATATGTTGATACACTAGTCTTTTTTATGCTAGTGTGGAGCAAAAAAAGCATTAAAGGTTGATATTAACTTTATTTGAAGAATTGTCCGGCCTAAAAGCAGACTGGAGGAAGAGTATTATGTTCTCTATGAATCAAGTGTGCGATGTCCGAATACATGCTAGCATACTGGAATTTCAAGACGGTAGCTTACCAACTAGATCAAGCTCCCTTAGATGAAAATAGTAAGTCATTAAAAACTTGGCAAGAGGTAATAGAAAGATGCGAAAAGAGATTTGCAAAATAGAACAGTCAATACCTCTCACTGGTTGCGAAAGAGGTGGAGGGTTGGTCCTGATTAATACTGTACTTGACTCAATGTCAACGTATATGATAACTATTCCCTTTAACAGCTAAAGCAAAGAAAAGGCTAGATGCCCTATAGAGACACTTTCTCTGGCAAAGCAATAAGGATAGATCTTTTGACTCCGTCAAATGGAGCTCTACATCTATTGGCGAAGAGGAGGATTGGCGAGGAATCTGAGGCAGCATAATAGTAGCCTTCTGATGAAAAGGCTACGTAGATAAAATTCAGAAGAACAAGAACTTAAGAGAAGTTATCACTATGAAATATGGCCAAGAAAGCCCCCTTGCTCGAAAGTCATCTTCTCCATATGGAATGGGAGTATGGAGGATATCAAAAATCTTCGGCCCTCTTTTAGATCAAATATTGATATCAAAGCGGGTAATGGTAGGAGGGTGCCCTTTTGGAGTAAAAATTGCCTAGGCATGGGTCCCTTGAAAGTACAGTTCACTGGCATATCCAACCTTGTACAACAACCATAGACTACTTTGAGCTCCTACAAAGAACACGGCTGGACCTTCAACTTTTGAAGAAGATTGAATGACTAGGATATACGCAAGGATGCAAGATTTTGAAAGCACAGAGCATTTTAAGGTTTAAACAACTATAAATATGAAGTAACGCTCACTGTAAAGTACACTTTACAGTGATGTCCTGCTATCCTATGCCTCTCTTACTTCAGATGATCAACAAGCAGTCTCTTGACCTGAAAACAGAGATGAAAGGTGGAGATAACGAAGAATGTTGCATGTTTCTCCAGGCTACTAGCCAAAGAATCACGCTCAACACATGAGAATTGTAGAAAAGAAGCTTCCAGTTTTGTCCCAGATGTAAATCATGTGGAGGAAAACCAGAGACACTAAATCATCTCTTCCTCCATTGCCCTATTATGGATAATTGGAAACAGTTGTTTCTGAATATGGTCGGCATTAAATGAGTGATGCCTAGGAGCCCCAGTGAACTACTCAAATGCTGGGGAAAAAAGAAAGCAAAGGAGATAAAACAAAATGGTGGAATATCATTTTTTTACAACCATGGTGTCAGGGCCAACTTGCGAGCACCTCGTCTAATCCCAGAGGTACATGCTACCTCCCACCAGCAAAGGTACCAAGTAACTCTGTCCACATGGCTTGGACAATTGGGAAGAAATCACCTAGTATTTTTTTCTCCACTGGAATTTGAACCTGAGACCACATAGTTTTTAATCTACTTCATTGACCACTAAGCCACACCCTTGGGTGCCGATATTGCATTAGGCTAGAAATGGTGGAATACCATTCCTACAAGTATATAGTGGACTGTTTGGAGACAGAGGAATGTAAGATGCTTTGAAGACAAAGTCAGCTCTCTACAGAATATCAAGAGCCAAGACTAAGTGGAGACTTGTTTTTCATTTTTATGTAAAAAGGAAATTGTAAATGAAGCTGAACCATTGACAGAATCTCATAGAGACCCTAAAAGGACAGGAATGGGACTAATATTTTTGCTATGTAATGCCTGTACATATTGCATAACCTTTGTGCTACAGCAGTAAAATAGTTATCTTTTCAACAACAACAAAAAATTAGAGACGCGCAATAGATCCTTGTGGTCCGGCCATTCCCCGGACCCCTACACATCGTGGGAGCTTAGTGCACCGGGCTACCCTTTACTGCATAGGGTTTGTGGGACAGAGGGCCTAGCATGCTAGACAACCATGAGTGACTTGAGAGTACAAAGATGAGTCAAACATTTCCAATTAGGAAAAAGTGGATATCATATAGTTGATGTGTCAGCTAAGCTAGAACACTTAAAACATATATGCTGATCCCATGGAGTACTTGTACACCCATGAACCACCCCAATATCCTAGGACAAGTACCTTACTAAGAGCCAACCGACGCCAAATTCCATATGTATGAGACATGAACATGGCAAAAACAAATGAAATAAAGCTTACACTGAAACTAAAATTGGTTTTCTAAAGAAACTTTCACAGAATTAATCCTTAATTAACTTGTATCTGATCTTTAGATAGAATTGCATTTCTTCTGGACAACAGGCAATGGCCTGCAACTCCTTTCAAAATTGTCAAGAATAGGTACATGCCACATTGTAGAGCATCATGCCTACTGTTGACCAAGCTTGAAAGAAGGTGCTTTTCAGAATATAATGAAGATTTTAGACCCATTAACCTAGACAAAGCAACAACGGATAGTCCTTAAATCAAGATTAGGTTGAGGAGCAATACGGTCCTATCACCAAGAGATATTGGATTAAGAAACTTCAGTTACAACAACAACAATTTACGGTCTTCTGAGATAAGCATTCAAACAATCAATGTCATATACAACAAGTCTGGTTTCTACGCTGCTTTCCTTCCCATTAAACAAGAAACATCAGTTGCTTTGAAAATGAGACTAGCCTCAATTTCTAGTTTTCATCGCTCAGTAATTTTTTGATAAATGTATAATCAACAATGAATGGTAAACTAACAACATGCTTGGAAAGAGCACCAAAATGAAAGAACAAAATTATCAAGAAGTGAATAAACCTCTTAAACAACACTGCTCTGCAGCCACTGTCTCACCAGGAAGACCTCTCTTTAGCTTGTTTGTTTGATGTATAAATCATACAACTCAGGCATCTTCTCCTTGAATGGAAGAACATATTTCTTACGAAATCGTGATTCAGGAGATGACACGGCAGTGTAAAGACTAAGTTTCCCTTTTATCAGCTGGTTTTCTTTAAGAAACTTCAAGATTGTATTCCTTGGCCTGACCCTCTTCTCCATACTGTACTTTAAAAGTGGTGCATGAGAAGCCAGATAACTAGGTTCATACCCCAATTCATTCATGAAAAACTTCAATGTTATCTTTATCTTAGCCTCTGATGAAGTCAAACAGTAAGGAAGCTTTCGCACCATTGCAGAGATATCAGAATCAGACCATCCAAAACTCCGGAAAATATCTAATTTCCTTTCTAATTTTGATTCATCAAGCGACACAAGTGCTTCAATTGCATGAAGAAACATCCGTGACTCCCGAGGTACGTTAAAATTCTTTTCTGCTTGATTTACTACTCTCTCAAGCCACCCAGGGTTATTAAGCAGATACCTAGGACGCCGAAGAAAAACCGTCTCAATATCCACCCGTGTAAACCCAAGATTTTGCAACAACAATATATTGGGTGGTATTACTTTAGGGAGATTATTAGAGAGCAACCTAGGCTCTTTCTTAACAACCCTAGCTACTGCATCATAACTGCCCAAATACTCCCGAAGATAATCAAGACTAGGTTTAATAGTAGTATGTAAACCTCTTGTCAAGAAATCGCTTTTATTGATAAATGTAACAAGGTCAGACCCAGATAAGCCAAGTTCTTGTAAAACCTTAATTTTGGGTTTAAGGTTTTTATCAATATCAGAAAACAACACTTCAGGGGAAGAAGAAACAAGGGTTTTGATATGGCTTTTGTTCATACCTACTTTGTGAAAGAAATCAAGTAATAAATGTGGCTCATAATTTCGGAGTCTCGAACGAGTTACCTTGGAGCTTGTAGAAATGGCTTCTTTGTTGGAGAAGCCAAGTGAATTTACCAGAAAGTGGACCAATACATTGGCAGGGGAACTCGTTCCCACTTCAGCTGTGGAGTAAAAAAGCTGAAATCTGATTGCAAAGAGATGTTTTGTTGCGCCATTGCTACCCAGTCGAAACATCGGTGCAAGAGCAAGCACACTTTGTCCCCAATTTGTTTGCAGGCGGTAGCGGGTATACTCCTAAAGGTGGCTACGGTTCAACCGGTCCGGGCCGGGTCGGATTTTTTTCGACCCGTCCGGATTTCGGTTCGGGCCGTGCCGGATTGAACACTACCGAGTTTTTAAGGGGCCGGGTTGGTTCTGGTTAAAATTGAACCATATTGGGTACGGGTTGAAAGGGGCCGGACCGGGTTTAGTATATTTTCAATTTTTTTTTAAAATTAAGTATAACTATTAAGTTATAATTATATTAATACTTTGTAATCATTGAATGAAATCATGAATACAAGTAAGATGGGAAAAATTTGCACTTATTGCAAGTGCTACTTTATTTCTCAATTTCAAATTAATAAGCAGAAAATAAAATGTTTACACTTTTTCTAACAAGTAAACTAGCGAATTAGTAATTTCAAATGTTTTGCATCGCCTTAGCAAGTTCATCATAATCAATATGAACTGATTGACCTTCTTCTGGGGAGTTAAATTCCGAAGGGTTTCCATGGGTTAATATATCTCCAATTTCTTCATCTTCTGTGCTATCAACATCTTCCTTTCCCTGATTTCTTCGTTCCGATCTAATCCAATCTCTTAAACATACTAAAACTTCCAAAGCATTGCTTCCCAATGAGTGGCGGGTGTCTCCAAGTTGTTATCTTGCTTGGCTAAATGCACTCTCCGATGCAACGGTAGAAATTGGCACATTCAGCACGTCACGAGCCATAGCAAAAAGAACAGGAAATTGCTTTGCATTTTCATGCCACCATCCCAATGGTGAAAAGTCCTTTGTGCGAGGCTCCTTTTGCTTCTGCAAGTAGAATTGAAGCTCATCAATATTCCTGCTACTGGTTTGAGTGTTAGAAAATGTAGAAAAGATATTAAAACTATCAAGGCCTTCATCATCCACATTAGAAGAACTGCTACATTGCATAGCGGGATTAACATTGTCAGAAGCACGAGCAGTATTATCACATTCATTTGCATAATAATTATATAGTTGTTGCAAATATTCATTTAGTTTGTTCATAAAATCATATAAAGTTGGGGTTTCAGATTCTCCAATCTCCATATAAGTATATAAAGCATTCATTAATTGGTGACAATAAGACATTTTAATAGAAGGATTTAAAACTGCACCAATTAAGTAAACTGGAGGAATTGGAAAGAAATATTTTTTGAATTTCGCTTGCATATTTACAATAACATTCATATATTTTTCTTTCTTCTTAAATTCATATAGTAGCAAAGAAATTTCAGCCATATGTACTAAAGCCGTAGTAACAGTTGGGTAATATGCGCCAGAAAACACAACAGTAGCAGTATAAAATTTATGTAAAAATTTAACAACATCATTAATAACATCCCAAGTATCACTTGTTAACATACGCCTAGGATCAGTACAATGTGCATTAGCAACTTCAGTTATAGGAAATCTATATTTGTAGCAACATTTTAAAAATATATATGTATAATTCCATCTAGTAACAACTTCGTCTGGCATGAATCTAGGTGTAAGGTTATACTGCATACACTTTGTCTTAAATTCTTTTATTCTAGATTGTCTATTATTTCCCTGAATAACACCAACTGCTCTTCTAACATGAGTAATCTCAACTGAAAATAAATCAAGGCCACTTTTAACAATTAAATTATAAACATGACATGCACACATAACATGAAAAATATCGTCAAGAGGTGGTTGCAAATGCAATTTTAAAATTGAAACTGCAGCATTATTGTTTGAAGCATTATCAAAAGACATATACAAAACTTTTTGGTTTAGATTATAAAATTCAACAACGTCAACAATTGTACTACTTATAAACGTAGCAGTATGACTCTGATCTTCATCATATTTAAAAGCGATAATACGTTTTTGCATACAAGTATTATCATCTATCCAATGACATGTAATTGTCAAATAATCATTTCCATTAACAGCATGACCAATATCAGAAGTTAGACATACTCTATAAGGAAGGTGACTAAACAAATAACATATGTATGTTTGATATTGTCTATGAAGTCTAAAGATATTTGCTCTACAAGTACTTCTAGGGATACCTTTAAATAAAGGATTGTAAATCCTTTGAATATACGTAATAAGATACGATGAAGAAGCAAAAGAAAAAGGTAAATAACCCAAAGTAATCATTTTTGCTAGTTCCTCCCGATCCCTCATTTTATCATATTTTAATAGACCTCCAGTAGTAGGGTTAATAGTTGTTTGACTTCCATCCCCATTAACTCCCCATTCTATAGGATGGATACCCGACATATGTCTAGTAAGTGTCTCAGTCCCCGCTAAATTACCTCTGGTCAAATGTTTAAAAGTTTCATTACAAAGTTTGCACTTAACTCTATCAGTACCTTCTATTATTTCAAAAATTTTCTAAACCGGACTTTTTTTTTTACGAGTAGAAGTTGGAGCCACTGGTGGTCTTCTACCCCTTGTAGCAGTAGCAACTCCAACTCCAGTACTACCAACATTTCCACTACTAGGTGTAGGTGGTATCTCATCTTCTATTCCAATTTGATTATCTTCTATTCCATAATCATCTTGTAATTGTTCATAATCAATCTCTACATCTTGCAAATTAGGCGATGATTCAGAAACATGTGTTATTGGGTCATTACTATTACTACCATAAGCTACAGGACTACCTCTTTTTTTACTTCCACCCCTACCAGTAACTTTTCTACACGCTCTTTTAGCAGCATTAAACATATTGTAAAAATTAAAATATAAGCTAAAATTAAATATGCAATTAAAATATTAAATAAAAGAAAGAGTTGGAGGGAGTGCACCAAATTCGATAATAAATTGAGCACTTGATTACGCAAATCCGGTGTTACCACGAACAAACGTCAAGCAAGTATTTCAATTTTGAACTTCAAGCTTCAAATTCTGAATGACAAATTGCGATAAATTAAATTCGGAAAAAGAGTAATAAATAAAATATGTAATCTTGCAAATTGAAGGGAAGAGATAGATTGATAATTTGAGAATTGAGATTGAGATAAGAATTTTGAGTGAAGAAATGAAGAAGAGATGAGGGGTATTAATAGATTTTAAGAAGGGTTAATATTGTAATTTAATAAATACAAAAAAAATGAAAAATGGCCATTTTTGCAAAGAAATCCGTTGGCCAACGGATCTGTAGCCGTTGCCAACGGACATGTGGGCCCCATCAATTCAAAATTTTAAAAAAAAATAAAAAAATATTACCGTTGAATCGGGCCGGTCCGGTCCGGACTGTACCGGTTCACGGTACTGTTTACCATACCGGGCCGGTCCGGTCCAGTTCCGAATAAAAAAAATTTTAACGGACCAACCCCCTACCCCCTTTGAACCCAGCCCAGCCCGGCCCCCCCTACCGGTCCGTCCGGTCCCGGGTTGTACCGGTCCGGTCCGGGCCGGTCCCGGGTCAACCCGGCCCGGTTGACGGGTCTATATACTCCTAGTAACTTTTCGAACATTTCCTTTGTAAAGGCAGGTCAATTTTAGTACATTAATAAGACTCCTAAATGAGAATTGAGAAATCTAAAACTTAACGTATTGCTTTGAACATTTGAAGCATATAAATTATATTCAATTTAGAATTTAAAATATAATTTAGAATAACTTGATAATTAATAATTGTATCTACTGAATATTAGAGAAATAATTGATAGAGGTGTTATAACAATTATTCTTTGCCGGAGCTCACTATAAACGACGATGACAATAGTGATTACGGATAATGTTGCAAGATAGTGGTTCATCGTAATTGGTGAAGGAGGCTAGTGATGCTAGTTGTACCATAGTAAATAGCGATAAAGGTTTGATAGTGACCAGATATAGGGGATGTGCGATGGTGGTGGATATATAATCGTTACTAGTGGTAGAGATGGTTGATGGTGGTTTTTGTCTTATGATGTGTAAGTTGAAGGGCGATGGTGATGATTTATGGTTGGAGATGACTTTCAATGTTAAAGGTAATTGAGTTTTGTTTTGCGATAGAGACTAATAGTCAAAGGTGGATCTACATTGAAGGGATGGGGAGGGAGTCACCAGAACCCGTTAGCCTCGGCAAAATATTGTATATATAAATCATATATATATATATATATATATATTGTCACACCCCAACCTTGGAAGATGCGACCGCCACATGATGGCCAAAGGCCCGTGCGATCAGATGTCTGTTCTTGCATTCTTGTATCCATAAAACCAAACCATTGAGGCCTTCAAGTAATAACATGTGAATTACTAATTAACAAAAGAAATATTGACACTTCATGCATATTCATAACCGTACCCACTAAGGTTACAGCCCATTCTTTTACATACAACCAAACTCTAGTTTGTAAACCTCTAAGAGTACCTAAAGGAGTTGACATTTTTATGACTTGGTCGGGAAAGGGCCCTAAAATACCCAAAACGTTTAGTATCTCTGCCTCGGTACTTATTGACTTCTGAACTGCTATTCAGAAGGAGTGGACAGCAACAACCAGTCAACTGGAAAACCACTCTGCTGGGAAGAACGTCACCGAACCTATCTGCACCTGTGGGCGTGAAAATAACGCCTAAAAGAGAAGGGCATCAGTATGGAAAAAATATACCGACTATGTAGGGCTAAGAAAGCACGTAAATCAAAGTCATGATATAAGAAATATGATCATATGATTTTCAACCTGGGTACTGAGGACAAACCATCGAGGCATAAACCAAACTGTGAAGACTATGAAACATGAATCATAAATGTATGCAACTCTTGTAAAGCCAAGTCACTCATTGAGTTCAATCATTTTAACTTATACTTACATACTTATGCATATCATTAACATTCTTTGGGCCCGTTTTATTACTCCATACCCGGCGTCATATAGGACTCGGTCGTACCAGATCACAGGAGGGCTCGGTAAACTTACTTTACACATCATTATATCTGGCCACACAAGGGCTCGGTCATACTTGGCCTTATAGAGGACTTGGTCGCATCCAGCCACACAAGGGCTCGGTCGTACCCGGCCTTACCAGGACTCGGTAGTATCTTATCTTACATTGTTCCATACACGGCCCCATAGAGAGCTCGATCATCCCCGGCAATACAAGAGCTTGGTAGCATTTTAATTGTTGCCAACTGATAAGTGATTACACAGTAGGTGCCATACCCAACCGTTTATAGCGCGACATGATAAAGTGAAACAAATATAGATACATAGATAAGTGTAATGCAGAATCAACTTCAAAAGGTATTGAGTTTAAAGTTAGAATGAGTCATACTTTCCAACCTCATGATACCAACTGGAACTTTTTAGTTTCCATAAGAAATGCTACCAGCACGATAGTACAAGAACATAACAACTGTTGAAATAATAATTTATTCAAAAAAAATTGACCGCCGGCTATGTCTTTTAAAACACATGTTTTAGTTGTTAAAATGGGATTTTAAAATAAACTTCACCTACCAAGGTTAGGCACCGGGCATGGTGTGTTAGATTTTTGGTTCTTTGTTTCACATTCTTTGTTCACACTAGGGGTTAACTAGTATAAATAGGCCTTGTAATTCATTTGGTTATTATAAAGTTTTCAAGCAAGTATTGAGTGATCAATAGCTTGAGTGTAAGGAGTGTTTTTAAGAAATACTTTTGTATTTGAGAGTTTCCGAGTTGTATTAATAAATCCATTTTCGGTATTCTTTTGTCTCCATAAATTATTTTGGGAATCATTAATTTATTTTTTGGTTCCTACATTTGGTATCAGAGCTAGTTTGAGTCTTGTGAGGTGTTAGGAAATTGGGTCATGTCAGGCAATAACTCGATTCAGTTTCAACTCCTAAAACTCAACGGTAAAAATTACAACAATTGGGCTATCCAATTGAAAGTATTTTTCCAATCACTGGCTTTATGGGAAGTGGTGGAAAATGGCTATACCAAAGTTCAAGACGCCAAAGCGTTCGAGACGTTGAAGAAGGAGGAAAAAGACGCTTTAATTAAAACTTGGAAAAAGGACCAGAAGGCATTGTACGCTATCATTCAGGCTGTCGATGAACTGGTATTCGAAAAAATATCAGCGGCAGAGACGTCAAACCAAGCGTGGGTTATTCTGTAGAAAGCCTACAAAGGTGACGATCGAGTGAAGCGGGTCCGGTTACAAACAGTCTGTGCAGATTTTGAGTTCTTGCGCATGAAGGACTCGGAAAATGTTGCAAGCTACTTTGACCGTGTGCAATCAGTCGTAAACCAATTGTGGGCAAACGGTGAATCGTTGGACGAGCAGAGGGTGGTAGAAAAAATCTTACGCTCTTTGAGCACAAGATTTAACTACGTAGTAGCTGCAATCGAAGAAGGTCAAGATACAACAACTATGTCGGTAGACTACTTGTTGGGTTCGTTAAGTTCTCATGAGCAGGGAATGAACCAGACGACGAGTAGCACTAACCAAGAACAAGCTTTGCAAAGCAGCTATGTCCCAGGAAATCGTGGTGGCAATCGAGGCAACAACAGCCATGGACGCGGTGGCGGACAAGGTGGCGGGCAAGGTGGAGGAAATTGGAAAAATAATTCTTCTGGTAAAATTGACAAGTCCAAAGTCAAATGTTACTGGTGTCAATAATTTGGGCATTACAAAAGGGAATGTCCGTGTGGCAACCGACACGGACGAACGCAGCAGGCGCATGTTGCAGAGGCAAGTGACAATGTGGTTCTAGCATGCAACGCTGGAGAACAAAATAAAAATCACTCAGATATTTGGTTTCTTGATAGCGGTTGCTCGAATCATATGTGCGGACGCAAGGACCTATTTACGAAGCTAGAGGAGTACGAAGGTGGTGAAGTCGACTTTGTCAACAAGACGAAGGTGAGTGTCAAAGGTAAGGGTGACATCAAAATCCAGTCAAAGGATGGTACGAATGTTACTGTCGCCGATGTTTTCTTTGTACCTGGGCTTTTCTAGAACTTATTAAGCATTGGCTAGCTTTCAGAAAAGGCGCACAAGATTCTTTTCCAAGACGGAGTCTGCACGATCCGGAGCAAGAACAACAAGTTAATCACACAGGTAGAAATGGCCAAAAATCGAATGTTCGCTCTTACTCTTAATACGAAGGGAGTAATGAATTTTCAAGCTGTGGCAATGGATAGTAATTGGCTATGGCATCTTCGGTTTGGTCACTTACACTTCAGAGGCTTGAAGTTGTTGGCGCAAAAGAAGATGGTAACACGTTTACCAGTGATTGATGTTCCAGATGGAACGTGCGAAGGATGTCTACTTGGGAAGCAGCACAGAGACGCGTTTCCAACAGGGAAATCCATACGGGCAGAGCAACCATTGGAGCTAGTACACACGGATCTGTGTGGCCCAGTTGAGGTAGAATCTTTTGGAAACAAAAAGTATATGCTTGTTTTCGTAGAAGATTTTACAAGAAAAACTTGGGATTATTTTCTGCATGAAAAATCTGAAGCATTCGGAAAGTTTAAAGAGTATAAAGCCTTTGTTGAAAAGCAAAACGGCTTTAGCTTGAAGACTCTGAGATTCGATAGAGGCGGTGAATTTACCTCTAACGAATTTCATAATTATTGCAAGTCCCAAGGAATTCTTCGCCAGTTAACTGCCAATTATACACCGCAGCAAAATGGTGTGGCAGAAAGAAAGAATAGGACGATCTTTGAGATGGCACGAAGCATGTTGAAGGCGAAAGGCTTACCAAAGGAATTTTGCGCGGAAGCTGTTGCTTGTGCAGTGTTCATACTGAATCAGTGTCCAACAAAAGCTATGCTCGAGAGGACTCCGCAAGAAGCGTGGAGTGGCAACAAACCTGATGTTTCTTTGCTGATGGTATTTGGGTGTATTACATATCCCCATGTACCAGACGAACGTAGGAAGAAGTTGGATGATAAAAGTCAAAAGTGCATCTTTATTGGCTACAACGAAGGGACTAAGAGTTATAGAGCAGAGAAGTCATCGTAAGCAGAGATGTGCAGCTCGTAGAAGATGGACCTTGGAACTGAAGCAGAAAAGATGTCACTGGAAGAGGTGTGCTGATGAAAATAGAAGAGGCAGATGAGCAAAATGTCTTAACCCCAGAACCATCAGAAGATATTCCATCTCCGGAGCCAGTAGATATTCCATCTCCGCAGGTAGTAGAGATTCCATCTTCACAATCAGAAGAAGTTGAACGAGAAGAGCGGCCTCGTCGATAAAAAAACATGCCACCACGTTTGAAGGATTTTGATATGAGGATAAATGAAGAAGGTGTTGACAATGACAGCAGTCCTGACTTTACCGATGAAACATTGGTAAATTTTTGTCTTTTTGCAGATTGTGATCCAGTTTCATTCGAGGATGCTGCTGATAATGAAAAGTGGATCAAGCAATGAATGAGGAAATTTCCATTGAAAAAAATGACACATGGGAATTAACTTCTTTGCCAGCCGGAAAGAAGCCTATCGATGTCAAATGGGTGTACAAAACCAAGTATCGACCCGACGGTCAGGTGGACCGATTCAAAGCAAGATTGGTAGTCAAAGGCTATCGGCAAAAGCCTTGAATTAATTACTATGAAGTCTTTGCACCAGTGGCCAGAATGGATACTATTCGCATGATGGTAGCACTTGCAGCTTAGAACAGGTGGAAGATCCATCAAGTTGATGTCAAGTCAGCTTTCCTGAATGGCTTTTTTGAGGAGGAGGTCTATGTTGAGCAACTACCAGGTTTTGTAAGAAAAGGACAGGAGAATCAGGTCTACAAATTGAAGAAGGTATTATACGGACTTATACAGGCACCACGAGCTTGGTATACGCGCATTGATACGTACATGTTGCAGGCAGGATTCCAGAAGTGTCCTTATGAGCATACATTATACATCAAGTCAAAAGTTAATGGTGACATGATGTTTGTATGTCTTTATGTTGATGTTTTGATTTTCACAGGCAACTGTGAATCAAGGTTTGCAGAATTCAGGGAGGCCATGACTAGTCAGTTCGAAATGACAGACATGGGGCTTATGTATTACTTCTTGGGCATAGAAGTACAACAACGTAAAGATGGCATTTTCATTTCGCAAAAGAAATATGCCAATGATGTCTTGAAGAAATTCAAGATGGAATCCGCGACTCCAATCTGAACTCCAGTTGCTGAACGCCTGGAAATGAAGAAAGAATGAAGCGGTGAGATGGTTGATCCCATTTATTTCAAACCATAGTTGGAAGTCTGCGTTATTTGGCTTCAACTCCGCCAGATATTGTTTATGGCGTGGGAATTATCAGTCGATTCATCGAGACACCAAATCAGTCACATTTGCAAGCGACAAAAATGATTTTGAGGTATATTAAAGGTACCCATGATCATGGAATTTTCTATACCTACTCTGATAACTGCAGTCTAGTAGGATTTACAGACACTGATTGGGTAAGTGATGTGGAGATTCGAAAGAGTACTTCAGGTTATGCTTTCTTTATTGGGAAAGGAGTATTTTCATGGTCATCAAAGAATCAACAAGTAGTTGTTCTTCCTACAGTAGAAGCAGAGTACATGGCAGCGACTTCTGCGGCTTGTCAAGCAGTTTGGCTTCGAAGGATGCTTGGAGAGCTGAAACACGAGCAGATTGGTCCGACAAGAATTATTTGTGATAACAGGTCAGCAATCGCATTAGCCAGGAATCCAGTATTTCATGGCAGGAGTAAGCATATCGGAATTAAGTATCACTACATACGAGATCTTGTTAAGGATGGTGAAATCGAACTTGAGTTCTGCAGATCTGAACATCAAATAGCGGATATCCTTACAAAACCGCTGAGAGCAGAATTGTTCGAGAATCTGAAGTCAATGCTTGGTATAGGTAATTTTTGATAAATTAAGGGAGGCTGTTGATATAATAATTTATCCAAAAAAAATTGACCACCGGCCATGTCTTTTGAAACACATGTTTTAGTTGTTAAAATGGGATTTTAATATAAACTTCACCTACCAAGGTTAGGCACCGGCCATGGTGTGTTAGATTTTTGGTTCTTTGTTTCACATTATTTTTTCACACTAGGGGTTAACTAGTATAAATAGGCCTTGTAATTCATTTGGTTATTATAAAGTTTTCAAGCAAGTATTGAGTGATCAATAGCTTGAGTGTAAGGAGTGTTTGTAAGAAATACTTTTGTATATGAGAGTTTCCGAGTTGTATTAATAAATCCATTTTCGGTATTCTTTTGTCTCCACAAATTATTTTGTGAATCATTAATTTATTTTTTGGTTCCTACAACAATATTATTGAACGAAGCTTGCTACATAACCTTACCGTGTAAGATTCATTTAGAAGGAAGGAGAGACTTGCACTAGCTCATGCCAAGAAATTTGCCCTGCATACCTTTGTCGAAGAATTAATTATGCTTCTATGGTGATTAACTTTTCCTCAATCAAATCTTCAGAACTAATACCACCAGATGATAAATGTTACAACAGTACATTCTAATATTTCTTCAAGCTAACTCCTAATAGAGCCGTCTTTTGATTTTATTTAATCTATTCTAGAACCTCAAAAGAAATGTGAGAACTAAGGCTGTATTTTTTGCGGTTCCGAACCGGAACCGGACCGGAACCGCGGCCCTGGCGGTTCTGCCGGTTCCGGCGGTCCGGTTCCGGTTCTGGCGGTTCCCGGGAACCGTGGCGGGGTTGTTCTACCCGTTGGAACCGCCAGAACCGGAACCGGAACCAGACCGGTTCTGGCGGTTCCAAACGGTTCCGGCGGTTCTGTAACGGTAATTATTTAAATTTTTTTAAAAATAATTTCCAAACGGCTCTTTTTCAAAAGTAGCCATTTGGAAGTTTAAAAAATAGCCATTTGGCCCTCAAACTTTAATTTAATCCCAAACTTTTTATAATTACACTATTTCCCATTTCTCAACTATAAATACCCCCTCATTCTTTCATTTTTATTCACCAATTCATCAATATCTCTCAATCTCTCTTTCAATCTTTCTAGTGCAAGTGCTTAATTTATTGTTGCAAATTCGTGAAACATTGTGAAGTTGTTGAATTGAAGTTTTCAAGTGTTCAATTTCAACGATTTTCAATTTTGAAGAAGTTGTTCGTCAATCCGGTAAACTCGTTTCAACTCTTACGTGCTAAGTATTTTTGTGTGTTGTTATTTTGCTTATTTATAATTATTATGGCATTTTCATTGAAAAATATATTCGGTAAAGGAAAATCTAAAACCGGTGAAAGTAGTTGCCAAAATACTACCCCTCCCCCGGCTCCCCGACCTAGAAAAGATAAGCAAGTTCAAAATAGTAGCCAACCTAGAAATCCGGACCCTTTGGAATCCTTGATAGTGATCACCCGTGTTTTCAATTTAGTGATATTGACTTTCTACATGATGTAGCAGTTGATGATAGAATAGATGATGATATTATGAATGCTCTTTATCCTAATGCACCTATCTTAGAGGGAAATGAGGATGATGATGATGACGAAACCCAAGCTCCAGTAGATTTAGATGATACACCTACTAGTCCTGCTCATAACTTAGGTGATGAACCGGAACACCCACCCGTACACAACCTCCTAAACGTTCAGAAACATCATTAGTTTGGTAATTTTTTATTCAACTAAGAGAACAAAATAAGGCTAAGTGTAAATCTTGTGGGAAATTACTTGTGCATAGGTATACTGGAGATCGTAGTGGCATGGGTAGTTTAGTTAAGCATATAAGATTACACCCTAGCGATAAGGCTAAATTTTCGCAATTGAAAGCGCAACAAGAGTGGAGGACAAGTCCTGATACTACAGTTAACCCAAGTACTGGTTCAAATCTAGTTCAACCAGGAATAAACACAGTCACCGGAGGTATATTATATTACGATCCAAATAAGGATCGTGAAGAATTAGCTAAAATGATTACTATTATGTGTTTGCCTTATTCTTTTGCTTCTAATCCTGCATGGATTCATTATATTAGAAGAGTATTTAATCCTACGTATAAAGGTTGGCCTCGCGCCACAGTTAAGGCCGATATTTATAAATACAAGCATGAATATGAACAATACTTGCGCTATTTATTTACCCATATAACTAATCGTATGTCTATTACAACTGATATTGGTAGAAGTAATAATGATTATGATTATCTAACCGTAACCAGTCATTGGATAGATGAAGACTGGACAATGCAAAAACGCATTATTGCATATAGGATAATTAATTCACGGCACACGGGTAGGTTTATTGCTAACACTGTTTCAGATGTATGCAGATATTTTTGTTTTAGTGATAAACTAATGTCAATTTCCATGGATAACGCTTCTAGCAACACTAGTGCAATAGGTATGCTAACTAGAACACTTAATCTGCTTTTACTAATATTTTCCATGTTAGATGGTATGAGATTATTAAACTTAGAAATTGAAAAGGTTAAAATGCTCTTAATTGGCTTTTTTATTCAAACCGTAGAAGTAGACTTAGAGAATATTTTAAAAAGTGTGACGAAGATGGCCTTAGAGAAAGAAAGGTTCCTAAACCTTGCCCGACTAGGTGGAACTACATGTACAAAAGTTTAGTAGTAGCGTACGAATATAGAAACCCAATTAGCGCTACGTATAATTCTCAGGATTGTGGGGAGGAAGATAATGACATGCTAACTACACAAGATTGGACTAACGTTAAAATTCTTTTAGATTTTTTAGAACATTTTCATGTGGCTACAAATGCTTTATCTGGCCAATATTATCCAACTATTTCTAACTGTTTAGTTTATATTGCCGCACTTGCTAATTTGCTTGTTGATTTTAACAAGGGAGGGGAAATATATGAAATTGCAATAACTGAAATGAAAAAGAAGTTTAAAAAATATTTTTTTCCAATCCCTCCTATATGTGGTGTGTCTGCTATGTTAAATCCTACTATGAAATTAGGAGGTCCTCACTTTTGGTATTCTACTATTTATCAATCTTTAGATCTTTCAGAAGTAGAAATGGCTACACTAGCTGATGCGAAAGCATCAATTAAAGTGAATGCTCAAACTGTTTATAATGCTTATTAATAGGCGTTAGAGCATGCTAGGCCTAATATTCCAACCCCTACTTCGTCTACATCACAGTCGTCTAAAAGAGATGCTGGCTTAACAGCTCTTAAATCGTGGACGGAGTTCAGGGGTACTCAAGGGGAAAATTTAGATGAAATTTCCCATCTAAATGAGCTTTAAGTTTATTTGTCGCAGGGACTAGAGAATGAGAATCCAGACGGCTCTTTCGACTTTTTGGATTGGTGGAAGACAAGGGAAAAGCATTTTCCCGTTCTTGCAAGGATGGCTCGGGATGTTCTGTCGATTCAAGCGTCAACTGTTGCATCGGAGAGCGCTTTTAGTCAAGCAAGACTACAAATAGGTGATCACAGAGCGTCGATGCGGGACAGCTTGGAAACTCAGTGCTCTTTCGAGATTGGATCCGCGCAGAAAGAAGGAACTTTGGGCTAGCTGAATCACAACCAGAAATAGATGAGTGCTATGAAGAAATGATAGCAGAACTTGCTCAAGAAGCAACTTCACCCGGAAGTGGTGATGAACAAGCTTCATTTCCACCACCGCCAACACAACCACCTCCAAACCTTGAAGGTTTTATGAGATTTGTTAGAAATAATGCATAAATTATTATGTAACTTGTACATTGGCACGTCTTCTTTTAGTTTTTTTCCCTTTTAATGGTGGTATTCGTACCATGTTGTGCTCATTCCATTGGGGGAAGGAAGACTAAGAAGGATATGCCATTTTGGTCAATAAATATGCTCTTTATCATATCCTTGAATATATTTTGTCTCAATATTTCTTTATCAATATATACTCTTATATACAATTTATACTAATTACTAAGTACAACACAATATACACTACTTATATACAATATATACTACTTACATACAATATATACTACTTATATACAAAATATACACTACTTATACACAATATATACTAATTACCAAACACAATATATACTATATTAATAACATAGTACACCATATAAAATATATTCTACAATATACTAATGACTACAATAAAAGATATTGATTAAAAAAAAAAAAATTTCAGAACCGCCGGAACCGGAACCGCTAGAATCGGAACCGGATGGTACCCGGAATCGTATGGTAGCGGTTCCGGCTCCGGAACCACCAGAATCGGAATCGCCAGAACCGGAATCGCAGACCCAAATAGACCCAGAACCGGAACCGGATACAGCCTTAGTGAGAACATTTGATAGATTGTGGTGAGTGGTATTCCTAGAAAATGAACCTTACTACCTTTAAATATAGGTAAAAATCATAGGAATCCCCATAGGGTTCACATACAAAGGGTGTAGCCCTGCATTGATTGTCGTGCCCGGTAAGATAGCTGGAAGAATCTGGTCGCATACAATTGCTTGAGTGGTTGAAAATAATTTTAAAAAAACATGCACTTGATAGGTTGAAATCTTATGATTCAATTTGAAACTTTTGTTAAGCGAAAATAATTATCACTGCTACCCCCACCACTAACCACTACTATCAATTACCTTCACTAACTACAACTAGCACTCGGAATCACCTCACAACATCATTGGTGCCGACCGTAACCAATCATCCCCATATTTTAAAATATTTTAAGTTGGACTTCTTTCCTTCATATTTTATATAAAATAACTTGCATTTTATTATGGGAAACTCGATTGAGTATTGGGTTAATTGTAAGAATATTTTTTCCCTCTAAGTTTTGGGGTAAATCATAACTTATCGACAACAAATTCATCATCTCTTTTAACGTTTTATTCTTTCTTTCTACAATTCTATTAGATTGTGGTGAGTAAGGGGCAGTTGTTTGGTGAATAGCACCATATACCAAACATATTTCTTAACAAAGAGATTCATATCCACCACCTCTATTACTTTTTACCATTTTGATTTTTTTTGTACCTGAGTTTTAACTTTATCTTTGTATTGCTTGAATTTATCAATTGCTTCATCTTTACTATTAATTAAGTAAATATAGCATATCTAGTGTTATCGTCAATAAAAGTTATGAAATGTTTCTTTTCACTGCAAGATGGTATTGACTTCGTGTCGCAAATTTGAATTAAGTCTAAAGGATCTGAATTCCTTTCAACTGGCTTATGAGGATGTTTAATATACTTTGATTCTACCCATATTTGTTATTTTACGTTATTGCATTCAAACTTAGGCAATACTTTCAAGTTAATTGTTTTTTCATACTTTTGAAGTTGATGTGACTTGTACGTTCATACCAAAAATTATCTGACTCTAGCAATTAAGAAGAAGTTGAAATTTTATTCATATTAATGGCAATTACATACGTGGCCGTCAAGTAATAAAGTGACACAAAAATCGAATATCGAACCTACAGAGACTTATATGATTGTTAATTAAGAAAATAAAAATTAATTACCTGTACGTGATAATCAAAGGTGATGGTGTTTTTAAATAAGTAATAAACTGAACTTACAAGGATGCATATTTTTATGATTGGATTTAAGTTAGACGAGATAAAGATTCCAGGTGTGTGGTTGATTTATCAATCATACTGAGTTTGTAGCTATGCATGTTAATTCGGGTTATGTACGGTTGCTAGTTGATCGGATTATTTATTCGAATAATATATTCCCACCATGGGCGAAGCTAGAGTCTTGTAAGGGTGGTCAATTGACTACCCTTTGTTGGAAAATTACATTGTATGTATTGATAAAATATTAGATTTTAAAATGTATATAATATATATTGAACACTATTTGTCCGAAATTTTTTGTACTTCTTTCAAGTTTGAATACTCTTAGAAAAATTCATGGTTTCGTGAGAGTAGAAGATAATTGTACAATTTAGATACTATTTACGCTCTAATGTGGCCACACTTGATCAATGTTTGAATGTAAAAGATAACAACATACTCTAATTAAGAGTTTTGTGTTTTACAACAGCCACTCCATGCTAGAAGGAAGCTAAAGAGTATTTTGGAGTCAATATGGAGCATGGAAGGCCAATCGGAGGGTAGCACGGTCAAAAAGGAGAAAGAAGAGCAAGGACCAACTCTACGGTTAGGTCCGCGGCCACAGACAAAATAATTGTCAAATCCGCATTCCATCCGCGGCCACGGACGGGCAGACGGGAGCCAAAAAATCTAGGGTCAATTATGTAATTTCTAGGGTGACTCTCCTTGGCCAATAAAAAGACCAGCTCGCCCAAAAAGAGGGTATCAAGGTTTTTGAAAGGAAAAATGCAAGGCGGAAGATTCGTCATAGAGTTTTTACCTTTCTTCCTCTTGTTTTTATCATTGATGATGAATTCTATTGTTATGAATTTGAAAACGATTATGCATAGCTAAGCTCTTAATCTAGGGTTTTGATGAAATCTGTTGAAGGATGATTTACTCGTTATGTTAATATAGATTTTCCATAGTATTATTTCTATTTGTTCAACTATATGCTTATTGTTGTTGATTGAAGGGCCCAGAAATAACTGTTCCTATTTAGTGTGAATTACTTGGGAAAGAGTTCATATTTAGATATTTTTTGAACATCATCACTCCTAACGTATATGAGGGATCAATACGAAGGGCTTAAAGGTAGAATTAGAGATAAAAAAACCTTGTGCGCAATCTAAGTGAGTTGTACTTAAGGCTAGCTAGCATAATTCGGGCAAATATATCTAGTATACTGTTGTAATTACTCGGGAGAAGAGATACAACAATCAGACTTCTCATGATCGATAGAGAAGACTTAGGAAAATTTATGGCAAACATAGCGGAAAGGATTCCGACAATAGGGGAAATCAGAACCTTAGATCATTCACATTCTTGCTCACAAATCGTTTATAATTAGTTCTTAATTACTGCATTTTCACTGTGTAATATTTTAGTTAGTAAACATCCAACCTATTACTTAAATATCACTAATGATTGATGTGAATTTGTGTAAGCCCAATAGGTGTGATTGATCGGTTAATTCTATGTGGGATTCGACTCCGGACTTGTTAACCAACATATATTTACAGTGACTGCTTTGTCCTTTTTATAAGGTATAGTTCGGTGTGATAAAATTTTGGCTCCGTTTCCGGGGAATTAACGATGTTATTGATTGCAGTTAAAGGAAGTGTACAAAAAAATTCTTAGTGTAGTCAATTTTCTTCAATTTAAACTGATTATTGAGATTCTAATGTTTGTAGTCTTGGGTGTTACAGGTACATGCCTAGAAACTTCTCAAGAACCGGCGAGTTGTTTAAAGCTTTATAAGATCTTGTGAAAGTTTTCAAGGCATTGAATAGTGCAAACAAGAAAGGCAAACCACAATAGAATTCATCATAAAAAATCAAAACAGACATGGAAGACGGTCATCTAAATAACAAAAACAACGAGAATGAAACCAAACAATTAGGGTGTAGTACCTTTTGTGCCAGAAGAAACACTGTATGAATGGGTGCAACCCATCGTTGATAACTTCGCAACTGAAATTGTAGTCCCTCATATACATGCAGAATTATTCCAAATCACAAATACATGCTACATTTATTGAAGAACATGGGACTGTTCTAGGGGTCATATGTTGAAGATCCTCAGTAGCATCTGAAGAATTTCTTGTCAATTATGCCATGCAAAGGTAACATAATGTGACACCGGAAGCAATACGACTATTGTTGTTTCCATTCTCAGTGACGAGCGGCTCAGACTTGGCTTAATTCACTCCCCATAAACTCCATCACAACTTGGGAGGAATTAGTCAAGCAATATGTGAACAAATTTCACCCTCCCAACAAGACTGCTCAACAAATTGATGAGATATTGAGCTTTAGACAGAAACCAACAGAGACATTACAAGAAACATGGGAGAGGTTCAAGGGTCTGCTGGTTACGTGTCCACATCATGGTATTCCAGAGTAAATGTTGGGGCGGAGGTTTTACATGGGTTTGTCAGATAGATTGAAGGCCAATGTTGATGCTTCAGCAGGTGGAGCCTTTTTAGCAAAACGTTCAGAGAAAGCAAGATCCTACTTGACAAGATGGCACAAAACTCTAGATGGACGACAAGAAACTCTCTACTCACTCATGTAGTTCACTTAGTGGCATTAGACCCAACTAACTCTATAGATTAAAATATGTCCACTCTACTAACACAATGAGCATCTTCACCCAAAAGGTTGATGAATCAGGCCAGAAGCAGCAGGTACACATAGTCAATGCAACTAATGGGGGTTTATGTACATAATGCATTAATCAACCATATTGTTGCTCATGGAATGCCGAAGGTGATAACCAACAATATCAGGAGAACATAAATTATGTGGCCAACTATAGGGGTCAGAGACAAGGTGGTCAAAATTGGGGTCGGCAGAATCAACAATATAGATTAGCTCACCAACAGTACAACAATAGCAATAACCATAGAGCTATGCGACCACAAGGTCAAGTGATGCCTTACCAATGGCAGGGTTACAACAAGCAAAATCAGCAGGAGGCCTATCAACAACCTCAACAACAACAAACTGCGAGACACAAAGATAGGTTTGCTAAACTTGAGGGAATGATGCAACAAGTGATTAGGTCCACTGAAAAATTAACTGACAAAGTAGACTCACATAAATCAGCGATAAAGAATATTGAGATCCAATTAGGAAAGATTTTTATGGCCTTCAATAATCATGGCCATGGGATATTACCTCCGGACACACAAATAAATCCAAAAGAGTAGGGCCCGAAGCAGCTTATGGCAGTGAGTCTCTGAAATGGTAGAGACTTGGATCTAGAGCAAGAAATTACTCGCAAAAGTAGACCGACAGTGACAATGATGCCATTACCTATTAAGATAGATTATTCAATAGGATTAACTAAGGTGACGGTATAGTATGCGCAAGAGAACGCCAAAAAAGAAGAAGAAGTTGTGAAAGAGACTGAGGTTGCACCAGAACCGACATTAGAAGCAGTGCCTGAACAAGAAAAAAATCAAATCACAAGGAAAAAGCGATCTCCAGCACCATTCCCACAGAGATTGGCCCAGTATAAAAAAGAAGAGCAGTACAAGAAATTCTTAGAGATGTTGAAGCAAATTCAAGTAAGCATTCCATTGATTGATGCATTAAAGGAGATGCTTGGTTATGCAAAAATGATGAAGGAATTCATGTCCCACAAGTTCGACTTTCAAGACTTGGCCATGGTTACACTGACTCAGACCTGTAGTGTTGTTGTGAAAAGACCCATAGTTTAGAAGTTATCTGACTCGGGGAGTTTCACAATCCCATGCACTATAGGCAACTATGCATTTACTAAGGCACTTTGTGATCTGAGGGGAAGCATAAACCTCATGCCTCTAGCTATCTACAAAAGGCTAGGCACTGAGAGAGCTAGACCCATGTGTATGTCACTACAGCTAGCTGACCGGATAGTGAAGAGGCCCTATGGTATTCTGGATGATGTATTAGTATAGGTTCGGAAGTTTGTATTCCCAGTAGATTTTGTTATTCTAGACTATTGGGTAAAAGAGGAAAATTCCCATAATTTTGGGAAGACCATTCTTGGCCACTAGGAGAGCTTTAATTGATTGTGAAACTGGAGAGGTCAAAATGAGATTATACGATAAAGAGATAACATTCAACATGTAGAAATATATATGGAGAGACAAAGTGAATTTTCTAATTACTCTCTAATACATGCGGTGGATGTAGTTTTGGAGGAGGAAGATGATGCATTGAACATTAAAGACCCTCTAGCAGCCTGTCTTAGGAACTTAGATGAAGCTAATGGTGAAGACTTGCCAGGGTGCGTACTTTATCTTGAAGGCCAAGGTTTTTGGAGAAGGGAGCTCGAATTTGAGCCTTTGCACTTAGAGGAAATAAAAAAACTCCTCCAGCTAAGCGATCGATAGAAGAGCCACCAAAGTTGGAACTGAAGCCACTGCCTTCTCATCTCAAGTATGCATTCTTAGGAACTAACTCAACTTTACATGTTATTATCTCAGCTAGTTTGTTAGATGTGCAGGCATAACAGCTTTTGCAGGTACTGACTGAGTGTAGGACTGCAATTGGGTGGACCACTGTAGATATTAAGGGAATCAACCCGACCTACTGTATGCATAAGATTTTACTGAAAGATAGGCACAAACCTTGCAGAGAACATCAAAGAAGGCTGAACCCCAACATAAAAGAAGTGGTAAAGAAATAAGTGATCAAATGGTTAGATGCTAGAATCATATCCGCCCATCTCTGACAGTAATTGGGTTAGCCCTGTTCAGTGTGTACCAAAAAAAGGAGGTATGACGATTGTGAAAAATGAGAAGACCGAATTGATCTCAACACGAGCAGTCACAGGTTGGCTAATCTGTATGGATTACAAGAAATTGAAATTTTCTACCAGGAAGGTCTGTTCTCCATTGTCATTAGTTGATCAGATGCTAGATAGATTGGCGGGGAGGTCTCACTTTTGCTTTCTGGATGGGTACTCGGGGTATAAACGAATTTTTATTACCCTGGAGGATAGAGAGAAAACATCATTCACCTGCCCTTATTGTATCTATGCCTTTCGAAGAATTCCGTTTGGCCTATGCAACGTACCCACCATCTTCCAAAGGTGCATGATAGCCATTTTGAAAGATATGGTAGAGGAGATAATGGAGGTTTTCATGGATGACTTCTTAGTAGTGGGGAACTTATTCGATGATTGTGTTGTGAACTTGAGAAGAGTTTTGAAAAGGTGCATCGAGACTAATCTGGTACTCAACTAGGAAAAATTCCACTTCCTGGTACATGAAGGTATAGTCTTAGGGCACCTAGTGTCAAGTAAAGGTATTAAGGTGGATCGCGCAAAGGTTGATGTGATAGAAAAGCTTCCACCTCCCACTTCTGTCAAAGCAATTAGAATTTTCCTTGGGCACGCCGGCTTCTATAGGATTATGAAAGATTGTTCCAAAATTACTAACCCCTTATGTAAATTGCTTGAAAACGATCACGCTTTTGTGTTTTCGAATGACTACATGGTAGCCTTTGAGGAATTAAAGAAGAGAATGGCAACAACCATTTGAACTGATGTGTGATGCGAGTGACTATGCTGTGGGAGCAGTTCTTGGGAAGCGAAAAGATAAAATCATGCATCCAATTACTATGCAAGTAGGACGTTGAATGGAGCTCAGCTAAATTACACTGTGACCGAGAAGGAGAAGTTGGCTGTGGTGTTCGCATTTGACAAGTTCAGGTCACACCTGATAGGTTTGAAGGTATATTTTTATACTAACCATGTTGCTCTCAGGTACTTAATCGAGAAGAAGGATTCACAACCGCGCTTGATTGATTGGTGCTACTTCGGCAAGAATTTAATTTAGAAATCTGTGACTGAAAGGGAATGGAGAACAAAGTTGCTGATCACTTTTCTAGGTTGGAAGGAGCTGAAAAAAGGTGGAGGTAGAATAGATTCTGAAAACTTTCCCAGATAAACAACTACTAGCCACGAGTCTCGAGGAGGCATCATGGTATACAGACATTGCGAACTACTTGGCGAGCGGTATAGTTCCTTATGACCTTTCCACTATTCAAAATAAAAAGTTCTTTTGTGATTATTGCATGTATTAATGGGATGAGTCTTATCTGTTCAGGATTTATATTGATAACATGATTCGTAGATGTATCCCCGAGATAGATCAGTCTTCTATTTTGCAAGCATGTCACGCATCACCATATGGTGGGCACTTCGATGGAGTAAGGACAACTGCAGAAGTCTTGGAGTCGGGCTTCTACTGGAAAACATTGTTCAAAGATACACATTTATGGATAAAAGGTTGTGATGATTGCCAACGAATCGAGAATATGTCCCACCGACATGAGATGCCTATGAACCAATTCAGGAGGTAAAGTGTTTGATGTATGCGGGATCGATTTCATGGGGCCTTTCATCAGCTCATATGGCAACAATAACATACTCGTCGCTATGGACTATGTGTCCAAATGGGTGAAAGTTGCAGCACTCCCTACAAATGATGCAAAGGGGGTAATTGTTTTTTTGATAAAGAACATATTCACCCAATTTGGTATGTGGTTGTGTTCGCCTCAGGTGTTGTGAGCATATCATTTTTGTCCGGTCGAAAGAAGCTCCTATAGGACTCTAAAAGTGTAGGATTTTTCTTTTAAATTTTAGGATTTTAATTTTTAGGATATAACTGCATGTGCATGTTCATTACTGCGTATTTAGGATTAATTAGGATTTAATTGTTAAATAAATTAGTTTTACAAATTAAAATACAAAAAAATACATAGACATTTTCGGTATTTGAAATTATCATTGTGTAATTTTGACTTAGTTTAGTTTATTTGTGATTTGTGGTTTTTAAATACAATTAGTAATTAATTTTAATTAAAAGAAAAAGACAAAAATACAATATATATATATATATATATATATATATATATATATATATATATATATATGAAGCCACTCAGGCTGGACACAATTGGGGTAGACCTGAGTGGCCCAATTTGTTTCCTCCTCCAAATAACTATACAAAACAGCCTAATAACCAGCCAGTCCAGTCCACGCCCACATCAACCCATACGAGACCGTTTATGACTCCTTCCAGCACAACCGTCGATCCCCACACAATCCAACGGCCACTAAATCCCACCCTAAACCATACATATATGTCCAAACCCCTTCAATACATACACGACCAAACTCACCCTCCTCGTATCTCCTTCTCCGGTTATAACAAACACCCGTCGACCACCCCATCGCCACCGTTGACCATCGGCTGACCACCCTACTGCCGCCGCCGGAAATCACCTCACGGAGGCGGACGGCATGACCCTAAAATTATACCCCTAAACCGTCATGGCCTCCTCTACCCCGTCCCATATCCAGTTACTCTTGAATATAGTCCCTCCGTCTCGAATATCCCCCGAAAGGTCGCCGTAAACCCCACCTCCGAAGACCTTATCCCAAAGCTGTCCAAAACTATACCACTAGGGAACCTCCCCCTCCCCGTTCCAACCATGCATACCATCACTCTCAACTCACCCTGAAAATCTTTGAATATCAGTTAGAAGCCTAACCCTAAATCCGCAAACATGCCGGAAAAGCCTCAAAACCCTCCCAGGCAGTACTTGATCCTCCTTTGACACCAACCATGCCACCCTCGAGTCTTAAACAACCCCAAACACTAAAAATTCCAAATTTGAGACACATTGAGGTCTCAGGACTTGAAAAACCCTCCCCTGAGTTTTGAAGCTGATTAAACACCATCCTAGGAGGTTCAGAACCCCTATGGAAGAACAAAGGTCCACTTGAAATGGTATGAACGGACATGAATGAAAAAAGCTAAGTTTTCCTGCTTATTTCATTTTTTCCTTAGCTTTGAATGTTGGATTTCTTTAATGACTGATTAGTAATTGCATGTTTAATAATTTAAGTTTCTTTTATGAGATTTTCTTTTGATTGTTTTTCTGGTGACCCAAAAGTTCTCCAGTGTTCATATACTTTGTTTGGAAGTCTTTTATCTTTTGAAATTTCCTGTTAATACCAGCCTTTGATTTTGAAAGCTATTCAATTCTAGCTTAATCTAATTTTTTGTCTTAATTGACATATACCGTTTGATTCTAGGATTTCTGGTTCGCCCCTAAGTATTTGATTGTCATGATGACTTTAGTTCTTCAGAATTGATGTTGGTTTTAAGTGATTTGAGGGTTGGGATCCTCAATTGTTCATTCTTGGCCTTCACTTGCTTCCTAATGTGATCCCTGAATTAAATTATTGTGTGAGTTTCTGAAGCCTTTGATTAAGCTATTTCTTAAAATAAGGTGTTGATAAATGTATTCATTATTCTATTCCTTTGTTTTGATAGTCTGTATAATGTTTGTGGAAGTCTGCATATGTTGAACCTTGTTAATTCTTTGGCTAAATCTGATCTTTATGTGCCTGTTGATCTAAATGTGACATGAATTTAACTAACCCAAGGTTAATTGTGATTGAATTAGGGTTAAAAGGACTGACCACAGTCAAGTTCAGGGGTATGGTAATTTAGGAAAGTTAGTAAGGGTATAAAAGGGATTTGAAATTATAAAAATTCTGATAAGAATCCTGTAGAACTTTCTAGCAGGGACTAATACATAATTCTATGCCTCAAACTTGAGGCACAAGTCAGAAATTGAGGGACTACTTAGAAAAAAATACAATTTGAGTTAGGGACTAAAAAAGAAACAATGAAAAATCTGATGCCCTAACAATTCTACTATAAAATGAACCATTTGGGGCATTAGATAGGATCCGAAACCTTTTCCTACAATACTAGGCTGAAATACTGATTCTATATCTGAAAATACCATTAGGATTGTTTTTAATCATTTTTTGAAGATTTAGCTCTCTAAAAAATTCTACTGAAGTCTGGAAATATTGTTTTATTGGCTGTTGGTTGCTTAGCTGATCTATTCTTTTTATTCATAGGCCTATTGTTCTACTGCTTTACAGGTACACTCAATGCTTTTGTATCCATGAAGTTCAAATGAAATATATACTCAAATGTGATGATTTATTTGTAATTTTTGAAGTTTACCCCCCCCCCCCTTTATTCTCTCCTATTTAAGTTTGAGCATAGGAATATCAGTAAAATGATCATCATGTTATAATATAGTATCAGACTGATCTATGTTGTAATAATCGAACATTTTGGACTGTTTCAGTATGTAATAACTTGAATATTGATTGAGTTTTCTATATGCAATTAATAGTCAGTTGTAACCTTAGTCTGGTTAGTTTAAGTGTTGAATTTGTGCACTTAAAGCTACCAGACTTGGAAAGTAGTATATTCAATAGTCATATGAAGATTGGAATGCTATGAAGCATTTCAATTTCTTTAAAACTCATAATTCTTAGTGATTACTTATTTTTAGCCTTGTTTCATATAGTAGGACATGAAATATAATTGAATTTCGGCAATTAGATTCATATACTCTGACTAATGAGTATATGAATCGTCTGATTCAAATCTAATGTTAGGAAATTAATACAAATAATGGTTGCTGTTATTTCCCTCATTCCAAATAAAATTGGTTATTAATAGTACGATCCTCCGTTCAAATTGGTACTGGGATCCTTTGAAAAGGCCCAGTAAACATCAGGAAATTATAATAATACATGTTCCTGAATGGGAGGATTCAAAGGTTTGGGCCAACCATGGACCAGACCCAATAGCAGTTGGTTAGTGTTAACACATCACGTTTTAGGCTGGCCCAGATTTGAGTCCATGCACACAATTGGCCATGAATGGGGCTAAGTGTAAATACTACTCCCCCAAATACACAACATGTACATAAAATCAATTAGTGCATTTAAACGTACACAAGAGTAGAAATTTAGCATACATTAGAATGCCCTTATAAAAATAAATTGAGCCATGTTAATTCAAACCAAATACCATGCGTGTGCTCCTTAATACATTAGAACATATAGAAAGAATATGAGGTGACGTTTAGCAAATTTCACGACATTCCCATAAACGTCAATGACGCAGTTGCTATAGGCGCGCGTGTTTTATAAAAAATACCTTCCTAAATTTGGGTGCGCATTTATGTGACCCAAATCCTATTCTCAATGAAATTGAAATATGTCTAAAATTGCGGGTGCATTTAGGTGACGCAATTTGCGACGTGTTTAAATAAAATTGCTAAATTTCCTTAAAAGATGTTAAAGGCAGTTAATAATCTAAAATTACGAGTTAACAGGTGAAGCAAATCATTTTTAGCCACTTATATTCAGTTTAAGCGACCATGCTAGAACCATGGGATCCGAGGGTGCCAAACACCTTCCCTCGGGTCAACAGAATTCCTTACTCATGAATTTCTGGTTCGCAGACTCCAAATAGGCAGTTAAAATTTCCTCGATTTGGGACTTTAAATCGGTGACTTGGGACACCAAAAGCCAAATCCATCCCAAGTGGCGACTCTTGAAATAAACAATTGATCCCATTTCGAATAATATCATTTTACTTGGAAAAACTCCTTTACACGTGTCGCCTTTCGCGGTAACCACGTGTAAGCGGTAAAAAGGAAGTGTGACAGCTCTGGCGACTCCGCTTGGGAAAGAACCCAGAAACTCTGGTTTAGGGTTCAAGAATTCGAGCTTTCAATCAATTGTTATATTTGTCTTCTTCTGATTTGCTTACATATTTTGTGTTAAATGCCATATGTTATACCGCTTTGATATTATCGGAACTGTATATATAAACTATTACGAAAACCCTTCACTTCTTACCTCCAGGGATGTGCTTACTGGTTGAGACTCCTTATTCTGCTAGTGTCTTACCCTGAATTAAGAAAGAGGCCAGACAAGTTACAAAGCCGGACGATCTCGCGGGTCACCGGTACGTAGCCCTTTCCTCGACTCGAGCTGTCCACTCAGGTACACGGTCACCGAGGCTTTAAACCTAGTATAACAAAACTTCATGCCAGATCCCTAGTAGGAATGTTTATTTGCCTCATGCATTTTGACTTAGGGGACTCAACACATGGGTTGGGTCCGTCTAGGACAGATGCCATGAAATAAAAGACCATCATGATGCATTTTTACGTGCTATTTGCGTATTTACTTGCCTTGGATCCGCATGTTGACCAGCTTGTAAACAAAGGAAGCAGTGAGAGAAAATAAGCAGCGCTAGGATAGTAGCTTTTTAATACCAATGCTCAAATAGTACCGAAATGCTGCCAGATATTTCACGAATAAAAAACAATGGCACCAAATTTTGGAATTTTTAATTAATGTTTGTGGATTTGATAAACTATTTTGGTCAGGTCCATGACTTTTTTAAAAAATATCAAGAAATGCCCGAGTTTATTTTTCTTATTTTCTTGCTTCAAAATGAATCGGTGGTGCCATTATTGCGATAATAGCTGAATGACGCTACATGGGACGCCGGAAGGCTGATCATGCGCAAGTGGATACCTTTGAATTTTATTCGGGCCGGTAAGGAAGCACAACCTAAAAAACCTTCTATCCAAAGTGTTGAAAGGCCGTATTCGCAAAACCGGTCCCTGTTTTCAAAATAAATTCCATAAATGTTAGTTTGATACTAATCCACTCTAATAAATGTGCAGAATGAGCACGATAATCAACAAAATTCCTTTGGAGCTGCGGTTATGGTGGGATGACCTCGGAGAAGCCGGACAGAAAAAGGTCAATGCGCATCTGGGGGGCCTTACTAGTTTGCTGTAAATCAACCCTAGGTGAGACATCATTAAAGCCCTAATCACCTTCTGGGACCCTGCCCACAAAGTCTTCAACTTCTTAGATTTTGAGCTGACTCCGACTTTGGAAGAAATGACCGAATACATTGGGACCCACACAATCCCACTGAGACATCAATATTTAATAGCACCTAGGGCCCTCGCTGTGCACAAATTTCTGGATGTTTTTAAAATCAACCGAAAAATTCACAACCCTGACTTATCAGCTGGAGTTTTCACCCCCCAGTTCATATACCAAAGATATGGTCACATCGGAGGGTTCAACAACCCTGAAAACCTCATCTGTAGCAAGGCCAATCAAATTAAATGGGAGGTGCACCGATACTTCGCATTTATGGTATCCTTTTCGGGTCTTTTGGTATTCCCATGAAAGGACGGGAGCATCGATATACAGATTGCGGGGGTCGTTAGTACATTGATGACTCAGGAAAAGAGCACCCTTGCTCCGACGGTCCTGTCTGATATTTTCCGAGCCCTTACCACATGCAAAGCAGGAGGGGATTTCTTTGAAGGTTGTAACTTGCTATTACAAATCTGGATGATTGAGAATATGTGTCACTCTCCTCGATTCATGAATGGCGGGTTGCAGACGAAAGGTTGCATAGAAGAAGTTAACAAAAGGGTGAATAGGTTTACGTTACCAGAGGGTGTTGCAGAGTGGGTATCGCATCTCCACTCTATTTCTGCAAGTCAAATACAATGGACGCTCTGTCCGCTCTCCGTGGAAGAAGTCGTGCATATGTCCCCAACAGAATCGCATTTTCTCTTAATGGGCCTTAGAAGCATCCAGCCTTACGCCCCACATCGGGTCTTGAGACAACTCGAAAGATGCCAGATATTGCCAAAAGAAGAGGATCTTAGCATCCTGGTAATCGAAATTGGGCCTGGTAGTAAGTTCCCCGAAGCCATGGTTCGCAAAATCTGGAATGAATGCCAATACCTAACCGCGGACACTTGTGTGCAAGATACTGCTAGGGGTGAAGTATTTCTGGGGTACCTTGCTTGGTATAAGAGAGAAATTGAGCACGAAAGACCATCCAAAAGGCCTGACCTCAAAGAGTTTGTCTGTACATCACAAGAGCAGTGGGATTGGTTAGCAAAAGAGCATGAATACTGTGCTACCATAGGAAGGCTAGAAAAGAAAATTCAAGAATTACAATTTGAAAATAGCCTGCATGTTGCTGCTACCGAGGGAGAAAAGAAGGTATTGGGGAAAGAAAATGAAGTTCTGCGAGGTCAGATTCTGAAAACGAAAACAGCCGTAGAAAACCCTCCGAGGAGTACAAAGGATGAAAAGCTTATAGAGAACCTGCGCCGAAAAGTAACCGAGTACGGTTTTGACCTGAATAAGGCAGAGGGTGAATTGTCTAGAGCTCGGAGACAATTAGCTAAAAATGATGAAGAATGGGCTCGCTTATTGGAGCAATTAAAAGAAGGGAGCAGCAATGAAAATGCTGGTCTAAAACAGAGGGTTATCATAGCTGAGAGCAAAATGGCCAAACATGCCAAGTATTTCAGAGCCGAAGGGAGCACTGTTATGAGGTGATAGTGGGATTGGAAAGAGATTTGAAGCAATTTCAAAAGATAAATTAGGCAGCTGAACGGACATTGGAAGCACGCGCCGAAAAAATAGGGCGTCTGCTACAAGAAAAAGGGGTTATCAGAGAAACAGTGTGGGCAATTGCAGATTATATTACCACTAAATGCAGTCACTACGAATACATGACAAAATCCATGTTTTTCTCCACTGCTATGAACTTCGTCCGGAAGTAATGGAAGATCTCCACTATCTCTAGGAAAGTCTAGCACGCAAACCCGCAACAAGGCCGAATGATGCCCCGCAAGTTCCAAAGGAATTAGAAGCATTGATGTACTCCTAGATTTGTGTTTTCTAAATAAAAGTCTGATTGTTGTCTTTACAAGTCTGTAATGGTATTAAGTCCCCATCTGGTAGTGCTTTTACTCATTGTAATCGAAGTTTATATCTTTATCGAATTGAAAATCCCAAAAATATTTTGCTGTGTACTTAACCTGTTATTTTCCATGAACTACGCTCGGTCTGATTAATGCAAGTCATGATACGTATGCAATCTCTATAGGATTCGACCGTATTCTTTAAAATAAAAATAAAAACAAAAAAAAAGAGGAAATAAAAGGGAAGAAACTAAAGGGAAGTGAAATAAAGGCTAGGATGACACATGCGACTGGGGAAAGCATATAGAAACCCATTATCGGCATAGGTGTATCATGCTCAACATGTGATTTCCAGTTTGTCATCTATCCCGAAACTAACTACATTTTCTAGAATTGCAGTTCAGGTGTTTAGAACAGTGGTTGGTTTTGCGGTAAACTGGCTTCACACGGATACTTCACTCGTTCAAAGGGAAATACAGAAATGACAACTAAGATTACTCAAGTTACCCTCCCTATTCCAGAAGACTGTCCAATCACGGGAGTACCAGCCTTTGAATCTGCAGCGGCCGAAGAAAACAGGATCCTGCGGCTATGAATCATGGAATTGTGGGACGCATGGACCAATGGAAAGGAACCTCCCAGTGTCATCCCTGGATTTCCCAAGCTATTTCCACGGTCAGGGGGTACCTCTACTATTCCCATTAGTCACCCAAGCATTCTCCTGGGGCAGCACACCATTTCGACCAATCTTGTTGGGGCGCCCTCTGAAGTCCACCCTGCAATGTTTGTATCCAGGCCAGTTCCCAATATCTTTACAGCCCATCCGTGCGCAGCTACAACATAGCCTGCAGTACCAACGCCTGTGTTTGACCCTGCAGCCTTTACCTTCCAAAGTCCAAATTACCAAAATGAGCCTCCCCTATACCATACATATAGCTACCCTCAGCCAACATATGAATTTACCCCTGTGCCGGACAAAACTTCCAAAGCTCCTGATCAGGATGCGATCACAAAAAGGATGAGGAGTCTTGAGCAAAGCCTGAAGAATATGCAAGGACTGAGCGGATAGAAAAGTGTAGCCTATTCAGACCTGTGCATGTTCCCCCGTATCCATCTTCTTTTGGGGTTTAAGGTGCCCAAATTTGAGAAATACACTGGCCATGGCGACCCTATCGGCCATCTGAAAAAATATTGTAATCAGTTATGTGGAGCATGCGGTAAAGAAGAGCTCCTTATGGCATACTTTGGGGAAAGCTTAGTAGGGATTGCTTCTGAATGGTATATAGACCAAGACATCACCCGTTGGCACATATAGGATGACCTTGCCCGAGACTTTGTGAAACAATTCCAGTACAATGTCGAAACCGCCCCAGACGGGAATTCCCTCGCTAACCTGAAGAAGAAACCTGCTGAGAGCTTCAGGGAGTACGCTATTAAATGGCGGAAGCAAGCATAAAGGGTGAAGCCTCCTATGTATGAAACGGAAATGGTCACCGTATTTACAGGCATAGGAGGCAGACTATTTTCAAAACATTATGTGTGCAATGGGCAAACCATTCGCTGAAGCCATAAGATTGGAGAAATGGTGGAAACTGGTCTCAAAAAAGGAGGATTCTAAGCCAATCTGCCATAAGAGCCACCTCCCAAGCTATACAAAGAGGAGCGGGAGGAATTCCCAAGAACAAGAAAAGAGAAAAGGCATCCATGGCAACCTTTGGGGCATGGAAACAACATAACGGACATGCATTCTCTGATAGAGCGCCTCAACATTACTATCCTCATAGAGACATGCATTACGTCCCTCAACCCTATGCAGCTACGAATGCTCAACCATTCCCCCACCCTCAACAGTAGAATAACATAAATCAAGCACCGAAGAATCAACTCCCGCCTAATCATTACAATCCCCGCCATCAGCAAAACAACTATCTTCCCCGGGAGCCACCCCAGAGACAAAACTTCACCCTAATTGGAGAATCTTAAGCCAGCCTGTTTCCAAAGCTAGTCAATCTGGGTCTTCTCCATTCTGTACCCCCAAATAGACAGAATCCTGAATCACCATCGTACCAAAGGGGTGTACGATTTGCCTACCACTTAGGGGCAGAGGGCCAAGGTACTAAAAATTGTTGGACCTTAAAGCGAGTGGTGGAAGATTTGATTGATCAAAAGAAAATAGTTCTCAGAGATGAGAAGTCCCAAATGCAACTGAAAACCCGTTACTAGCTCACAACAACGGGCCGGTCATCAGGATGATTTGCGAGGAGAAAGAGTTTGATCCTGCTCTCAAGGCCATCATAACCATTGCCGGGGCCGATAGGAAGCCAATGGTCACCCCAAAGAAGGTGGATGAAAGGAAAACAAATGAAGCCAAAAGCCCTGAAGAAGAGGAGAAGGCAGAGGTCAAAGCGGAGATAACCCCAGCCAAAGAAACAATACTTTATATTCCCCGAGGAAGCAAAGAAAAGAGGCCCCATTTAAGCCCTCCAAAAAAATTTGAGATGAACAGAGCCCTGAACATACCAAAGAAGGCCTATGTGGTATGGGGATAAATTAAGCCACCCGTGCTGAATGAGCCCGTGGTTATTGGCCGCGTGGCACAAAATCCCATGACCAATCCTTCGGCTGTTCCTTGGAATTATCAGGAACCCATTGTTATGCACAAGGTAAAAGAAGTCCTTGGAGAAACCCCAAAGGGATGTCCCACGAAGAAATACTTGAATGCGGAGGAAGTAAATGCCGCTACCAAACGGCGATTCCCGCCAAAGAAGCCAATAAATGCTGAGGAAGCAGAAGCATTTTTCCAGAAAATGAAGATGCCAGAGTTTGAAATGGTAGATCAACTCAAGAAATCCCCTGAACAGATATCTCTACTGTCGCTCTTAATGAAATCTCCTGAGCACCAACAAGTGTTGGCCAAAACATTAAACGAAGCTTATGTGCCAGCTGAGACCTCAGTAGAATAGTTGGAGAAAATGGCGGAGAGATTCTTCGCTACCAATCAAATATCAGTCAGTAAGAATGACCTACCCACTGAGGGAGCTGCTCAATACAAAGCTTTACATCTCAGTGTCAAATGTGAGGGATATTACGTTAAGAGTGTGATGGTTGATGGGGGTTCCGGAGCAGACATATGTCCTTTATCTAAAGTAGATAATGGAGATCGAGACAGGGAGGATCCATCCCAACAACGTCTGTGTCGGGGCCTTCGATGGAATAAAAAGGGATCCCACATGTGAAAACGATCCGGTGCTCACCATTGGTCCAGTCGACTTCAAAGTAACCTTCCAGGTGTTGGACATGGACACCTCCTACAACTACCTCCTGGGACGACCGTGGATTCATGCAGCAGGGGCAGTGCCTTCAACCTTGCACCAAATGCTGAAATTTGAGTATGAAAATTAGGAGATTGTAGTTCATAGGGAGGACGAGCAATCGATTTACCGAGACCCCTCTATCCCCTATGTAGAAGCCAAGGAAGGCAGTGAACACATAGTCTATCAAGCTTTCGAAGTCGTAGCAGCTAACCAGCATGAAGAGGGCAAGCTGCTTCCTCAGCCTTTTCTGTCAAATGCTTCAATTATGGTAGAAAAGGAAATGACGCATCAAGGCTTCAAGCCAGACAAGGGACTCAGAAGCTCCCTACTAGGCATAACCGAGCCGGTTGCCTTGCCGGCCGTAGAAAAGTTCTTCGGGCTGGGATTTCATCCAACCTCAGAAGATATCACTTAGGCTGACCGCAGAAAGCGCCAAGGATGGACCTTACCACAACCCCTGCCTCATTTGTACAAAACTTTCATGAAACCAAAGTACAATGAAGAGGAGGAAGAAGAAAATTTCACATAAGAAGAAATTGATGAAATCTGTAGGGCTATGAGAGAGCTGCTCAATGATGTAAACATGCTCCAACCACGGGAAGGGTCAAGCGCCGCTGAAGTGCTGTATATAGGGCGAGATGCCAAACTTCAAAATTGGAAGGCCACACCCTTTCCGGTCAGGCGAGAGACCCGGTAGTTTCGCATTGCTACCTCTTTCCTCATCACGAGCTATTTCAGGGTGTAGCTCGGTTGTTCGTTTTCGTTTTTAGCACTTTAAGTCTCAAATTGTAAACCATGTTTATCTTTCACGTTTAAAGAAATAAAATCAAAATTTTTCATTTCTCTGCTTTTCTCTGATTTTGTCTTTCTTTATTTTTATTTTTTCTCTTTAAGTCCCGATAATGCGTCTTTAAATAAAATGACATGCTCGCGGACGTCTCGCCACGACCCACATCCGCTGCCTGTCTGTGAAATAATGAACCAGGAATCGGAATACAACAAAGAAGAGGATTTTAGGGAAATCACTCGAGAATTGGAACAATTTGAGAACAAACCTAAGCCTAACTTAAATGATACTGAACCAGTTAACCTGGGGGATCTCGACGAAATTAAAGAGACTAAAATAAGCATCCACGTAAATAAAGAGATACGGGAGTCATTAGTCCAACTCCTATTTGAGTTCAAAGACATATTTGGGTGGTCCTATGATGACATGCCTGGACTGACTATGGATTTGGTGGTTCATAAGTTGCCCGCATACCCCGAGTATCCTCCAATAAAACAAAAGCAAAGAAAATTCAAGCCTGATGTCAGTGATAAAGTCAAAGAGGAAATTACAAAGCAACTTGAAGCAGGGGTCATCCGGGTGGTGCGGTACACCACATGGCTGGCCAATGTGGTCCCGGTGCCAAAAAAGGACGGGAAAACCCGAGTGTGTGTGTATTATAGAGATCTAAACAAGGTGAGTCCCAAGGATAATTTCCATCTGCGCAACATCCACATCCTGGTTGATAATTGTGCCAAGCATGAGATTCAATCATTTGTAGACTGCTACGTGGGGTATAACCAAGTGCTGATGGATGAAGAGGACGTTGAGAAAACCGCCTTCACCACACACTGGGGAAAATATTGCAATAGGTTTATGCCTTTTGGATTGAAAAATGCCGGGGCAATGTACATGAGGGACATGACCACCATATTCCATGATATGATGCATCGAGAGATAGAGATGTACGTGGATGACGTGATTATCAAATCTAAAACTCAGTGCGAGCATGTAAAGGATTTGAGCAAATTCTTCGAAAGGCTCCGCAAATACAATTTGAAATTAAATCCAGCAAAATGCGCATTTGGAGTTCCTTCAGGAAAACTCTTGGGGTTCATCGTCAGTCGGAGAGGCATTGAATTAGATCCAACCAAGATCAAATCCATTCGGGAGCTGCCCCCGCCAAGGACCAAAAAGGATGTGATGAGTCTATTGGGGAGGTTAAATTACATCAGCCGGTTCATCGCCCAACTGACTTCAACATGTAAGCCTATCTTCAAACTGCTGAAGAAGGATGCGAGAATTAAGTGGACGGTCGAATGTTAGGAAGCTTTTGATAAAATCAAACAATAGTTGTCCAATCCACCAGTTTTAGTTCCGCCAGAACCCGGAAGGACACTATGTCTCTATCTGACGGTCTTGGAAGGCTCTTTCGGTTGTATTCTCGGGCAGCATGACGCCACGGGAAAGAAAGAGCAAGCCATCTATTATCTGAGCAAAAGGTTTATTGAATACGAGGTCAAGTACATATTGTTGGAGAGAACATGTTGCGCCTTAACATGGGTAGCTCAAAAGCTGAGGCATTATATGCAAGCTCATACCACGTACCTCATAACCAGGCTGGATCCATTAAGGTACATATTTCAAAAACCAATGCCCACAGGACAACTGGCTAAATGGCAGATCTTGCTTACCGAGTTTGACATCGTCTATGTCACTCGTACGGCAATGAAAGCTCAGGCACTGGCAGATCATCTGATAGAAAACCCTGTTGATGACGAGTATCAGCCGTTAAACACTTACTTCCCTAACGAAGAAGTGAAATCATTGGAAATAACATCTGAGCACACTCCCGTATGGAAAATGTTCTTCGACGGAGCGGCAAGCGCCAAGGGTGTTGGGGTCAGAGCAATTTTAATCTCACCCACGGGCCAGCATTATCCAGCTACAGCTAGACTGCGGTTCTTTACATTAACAATACAACTGAATATGAGGCTTGCATTATGGGCATGAACATGGCTATCAACCAAGACGTCAAAGAGTTGCTAATCATGTGGGACTCTGATTTAATCATCCGACAAGCTCAAGGAGAATGGGAGACAAGGGACGTTAAGCTCCTCCTTTACAGACAGCATGTCGAAGACCTCAACAAACGGTTCAGGTCGGTACAGTTCAGGTATATTCCCCGTCGCCACAATGAGTTAGCAGATGCACTTGCAACCTTGGCCTCCATGCTGATATACCCTGGGAATACCTATGTGGACCCTTTACAAATCCAAATCAAATAAAGACATGGGTATTGTAATGCAACCGAAGCAGATCCTAGCCCACAACCATGGTATTACGACATCTTGAGATTCCTAAGGACACAGGAGTACCCTGAGCAAGCCACGGGAGAGCAAAAGAAGACCATCTGACGGCATGCGAGCAATTTCTTCGTTAGTCGTGACACACTATACAAAAGGACTCAAGATATTAATTTGTTGAGATGTGTGGATGCCGAATAAGTGGGGAGAATTATGCACGAAGTACGCGTAGGTGTATGTGGGCCCCATATGAATGGCTATGTATTGGCAAATAAGATACTCTGAGCTGGTTATTATTGTATGACCATGGAGAAAGACGGCTTCAGCTTTGTGCAAAAATGTCATCAATGCCAGGTGTACGGTGATCTTATTCATGCACGCTCGAATGAGCTGCACCCTATGTCAGCACCCTCGCTATTTGCTGCTTGGGCAATGGACGTCATTAGGCTGATCGAGCCAAAGGCCTCAAATTGGCACATGTTTATATTGGTCGCCATTGATTATTTCACAAAATAGGTTGAGGCCATCACTCTCAACTCTGTCACTAAGAAAGAGGTAGTGGATTTTCGTGCATGCCAACATCATTTGCCGCTTTAGGATCTCGGCTACCATCATTACTGACAATGCAGCTAATCTAAACAGTCGGTTGATGGGAGAGATATGTGAACAATTCAATATAACGCATAGAAACTCCACTCCCTACCAACCTAAAGCTAATGGTGCGGTCGAAGAAGCCAACAAGAACATTAAGAAAATCTTGAGGAAAATGATTCAAAGCTCGAGGCAATGGCACGAAAGCTGCCTTTCGCATTAATGGGAAATCGTACCACAGTACGTACATTTGTAGGAAACACTCCTTGCTTGCTGGTATATGGAACTGAGGTTGTTATACCTGCCGAGGTGGAAATCCCTTCGCTACGAGTGTTTGTCGAAGCAGAAATCGAAGATAGTGAATGGGTCAAAACCCATTTGGAGAAACTGGCACTAATTGATGAAAAACGAATGGACGCAGTGTACCACGGGAAATTGTACCAACAAAGAATGGCCTGTGCCTACAACAAGAAAGTGCGCCCTATGAATTTTGAAGTCGGGAAGCTGGTGTTGAGACAGATACTTCCGCACTATCGAGAAGCTAAAGGAAAATTCGCTCTAAATTGGAAAGGCCCACACATCATCAGGAAGATATTGCCTAAAGGAGCATTGTATTTGGGCGACGTTGAAGGAGATTAACCCGAGGCAGCTGTAAACCCCGACACAGTAAAAAGTTATTATGTCTAGAGTCCCCTACAGCAATCACCCCGGTGGATCTATCCCCGTCCTTTTGTAACTCAGAAAATTCAACAAAACAAAATTGGTGTAGGAAAAGCTTCCTGAACTACGTCTAACTTGATTCCAAAAGGATACGTAGGCAGCCTCTCCCCGAGGTTCAATCACATCAAAATAAAAACACCATTTACCTAAGAAAATTAAAACTAGGACAGAAATGTATCGGTTCATTTCTATCCAAATTATTACAAGGTTATAAGCCCTTGGGGAAGAGAATACCATTCGTCGGGGTTCAACACCAACAAAATTTGTGAGAAAAGTAAAATGAGAGAGTATTATTGGTGAGAACCTCCGGGCACCATAAGGCGATAGTGAGCAGAGAAAAATAAAAATGAGAGAGTGTGTTTAGCGAAAACTCGTAAAAAGCGCTATCGGGCAACGGGAGAAGAGAAATGTGCGAGGCCATTTAGCGAAAACCCACAAAGGGCGCCATCTGTTGAAAAGAGGAAATATTGCTACCAGGTCCAAAAATGTTTCTTTTGTGTTCGGGAAGTGGAAATCAAAAAGCAGAAATGGATTTGGACCGGATATCCAGTCTAAGAAGCATGTCATCGCCATTTAAAGCTGGTTCATATTCCCAGATAAGTTCTCTTCTTCCTTCAAAGTGCATACGTCTTTAAATTCATATTTCATTTTCACATTAACTTCCTCACCATTCCTTAAAGAAAGGTAGCAGGGCCGGCTTCGCAGTTTTCTCCTGGCAAGAATTAGGGAAATGACCGGCATCGTCAAGTACGCTTGGCAAATCCCGGTTGACCATGACAGTTAATGTCCCAAAATGAAGAAATAAGCCAAAGGAAATTAAAGGTCAAAAAGAATGAAATGGAAGAAAATTGAGGGGTTTTAAGCCAAACAGGGTTTCAATTCTTATCAAAAGTCCCAAAAGCAAATGCAAAAGCGGGACAAAAACTCATAACCCAACGCCTGAGAAGCAAAACCCAATCCAAAATGAGGACTCCCTCGCCAACTAAGCAAGGACGGAAAGCCGAGGGTTCGTTTTTGAATACAAAAGAAGCCGAAATCAAGCGTCACAAGGATGCAAAACCAATCACTGTTCAAACTAACAGCTTGTTTTGTTTCAGAATCAAAATAGATGCAGGTGCAACTTAGAAAAACAAAAGGAACATGGAGGCAAAACAACCAAAGGATAGGCACAAGGGTCGAAGGTGCTGATGAGTCAATGACCAAAGGGAAATTTTCTTTCCATTCTTCTGCAAACTCATAAATGAGCATGACAACACGAGATCCCAATCCCAAGTTCCCCCTGTATAGCTTGTGGACTTCCTAGGCATTACCTAAGGATCGCATTCCACTCCCTCCAGCATAAATAAAGGAGATTTCCCTCCACATCCCCAGCATAACCTGAGGATTATCTCCCTACACTTTCCACTCCCAGCATGGTTTAGGAGCTAACATTCCCTCACCCTTAGCATAACCTAAGAGTTATTCCTTTCCTCCTCTATCTACAGCACAGTCAAAAGGACCTCCGAGGTCCTCCACTGCCCTGCATATCTCCCGGCATAACCCGTGGATGTTCCCTTCCAGCCCCAGCAGGATTTTTCATTCATCCCGGCATAACCCGTGGATTCCCCTGACATAACTCTGGGTCTCTCTTCATCCCGGCATAACCCGTGGATTCCCCTAGCATAACCTAGGATCTTCATTCCATCCGGCATAACCCGTGGATTTCCCCTGACATAACTCAGGACCTCATTGTCATCCCGGCATAACCCATGGATTCTCCTAACATAACTCAGGATCTGCTTTCATCCCGGCATAACCCGTGGATTCCCCTGACATAACTCAGAATCTCTCTTCATCCCGGCATAACCCGTGGATTCCCTTTAGCATAACCTAGGATTTTACATTCATCCCGGCATAACCCGTGGATTCCCCTATCATAACCTAGGATTTTTTATTCATCCCGGCGCTCGTGGATTCCCCTAGCATAACCTAGGATTTTTTATTCACCCCTGCATAACCCGTGGATCCCACTGACATAACTCAGGATTTCCTTTTATCCCCAGCAGGGACTCCTCATTTTCATCCTGGCATAACCCGCGGATCTTTTCTTTCCTTCCCAACAGAGACTTTTCCATTCTTATCCCGGCATAACCCGAGGATTCTCATCTTATTCCCCCGCAGGAACCACTTCTCCTCTCCAGCATAACCTGGTGATCTTTCCAATGGACCCACAATTCCATTCCTTTTGTTCTTAGAAAAGAGCAGCATAGACATGTGTTATAAATAACTCACAAAATTTTCCAGTGAAAATTGGGGAAGAAAATTTCGTTCGTTTGCTTGTTTTTCTGTCTAAGCATGTATCACCTTAAGGCACAAGATCTGACATGATTGAAAGCATGAGTGTCAATTCAGAACAAAAGAAAAGAAAAGAGACAAAAAGTGAACTCAAAGTAGTAAGGCGGACAAAGACGCGGACTGCTCAAAATTAATGGAAGTCACAAGCTCAGCATATCCTGTTTGGCCTCAAGATTAAAGATTAAGTTAGCAGCTGCAATTAACGAGCATCAAGAATTGGATCGGAGTCTGCCGTGAAAGATAGCTGAGACTCAAGATCAAGCTTCAAGAGAATCATAGATAGGAATCTTGTAACATGTAGTTGATAGGTTTAGCTAGCATAGTTTTGATTTTCTTTCGGTGTAATAAGGAGCTTAGTGACCAGAAACAGCAGCAACAACAGCCAATCACAGTCTCTCAGTAGTTCCAACTACCAAAACTTCCAGAACTACACTGACCTGATTCCTCTATTGCCGAGGATATGTAGGCAACCCTTGAAGCAAGTTTCAGTCAGAAAATTTTCAAAATGATTCACATGGAGTATTCAAATGGACGAAGATCGCTCATATTTGCTCACTTGTCTTTGCACGAAAACCGTTCGTGTTCCAGCGCAAAGAGGGGCAGTTGTGAGCATATAATTTTTGACCTGTCGAAAATAAGCTCCTATAGAACTCTAAAAGTGTAGGATTTTTCTTGTAAACGTTAGGATTTTAATTTTTAGGATCTGACTGCATGTGCATGTTCATTACTGCGTGTTTAGGATTAATTAGAATTTAATTGTTAAATAAATTAGTTTTACAATTTAAAATACAAAACAATACATAGACATTTCCGGTATTTGAAATTATCCTTGTGTAATTTTGACTTAATTTAGTTTAGTTTATTTGTGATTTGTGGTTTTTAAAAACAATTAGTAATTCATTTTAATTAAAAAAAAACACAAAAATACAATATATGTTGATATATATATATATATATATATATATATATATATATATATATATATATATATATATATATATATATATATATATATATATATATATATATATATATATATAGGCAGCCACTCAGGCTAGCCACAATTGGGCCAGACCTGAGTGGCCCAATTTGTTTCCTCCTCCAAATCACAATACAAACCAGTGCAATAACCAGCCAGTCCAGTCCACGCCCACATCCACCCAAACGACACCGTATAGAACTCCTTCCATCACAATCGTCGATGCCCACTCAATCCAACAACTCCCAAACCCCCACCATAAACCATACATGTATGTCCAAACCCCTTCAATACACACACGACCAAACTCACCCTCCCCGTATATCCTTCTCCGGTTATAACAAACACCCGTCAACCACCCCATCACCACCGTTAACCACTTGTTGACCACCCTTCTGCCGCCATCGAAAATTGCCTCACGGCGGCGGTCGGCAACCAAACGGCCCTAAAATTACACACCTTATCCGTCATGGCCTCCTATACCCCGTCCCATAACCAGTTACCCTCGAATATAGCCCCTCCATCTCGAATATCCCCTGAAAGGTCGCCGGAAACCCCACCTCCGGCGACCCCATCCCAAAGCTGTCCAAAACTACATCACTAGGGCACCTCCCCCTCCCCGTTCCAACCATGCATACCATCACTCTCAACTCACCCGAATCTCTTTGAATTTCAGTTTGAAGCCTAACCCTAAATCCCCAAACATGCTGGAAAAGCCTCAAAACCCTCCCAGGCAGTCCATGATCCTCCTTGACACCAACCATGCCACCCTCGAGTCTCAACGGCCTCCAGCCACTCAGAATTCCAAATCTGAGACCTATTAAGGTCTCAGGACTTGAAAAACCCTTCCCTGAGTTTTGAAGCTGATTAAACACCATCGTAGGAGGTTCAGAACCCCCATGGAAGAACAAAGGTCCACTTGAAATGGTCTGAATGGACAAGAATGAAAAATCTAAGTTTTCCTGCTTATTTTAATTTTTTCTTTTTCTTTGAATTTTGGATTTCTGTAATGACAGATTAGTAATTGAATGATTAATAATGTAAGTTTCTTTTTTGAGATTTTCTTTTGATTGTTTGTCTAGTGTTCCACAAGTTCTTCAGTGTTCATATACTTTATTTGGAAGTGTTTTATCTTTTGAATAATTTCCTGTTAATATCATCCTTTGATTTTGAGAGCTATTCAATTCTACTTTAATGTGATTTTTATGCTTAATTCACATATGCCGCTTGATTCTAGGATTTCTGGTTTGCCCCTAAGTATTTGATTGTCATGATGACTTTAGTTCTTTAGAACTGATGTTGGTTTTAAGTTGATTTGGGGGTTGGGATCCTCAATTGTTCATTGTTGGCCTTCACTTGCCTCCTAAGGTGATCCCTGAATTATTGTGCAAGTTTCTGAAGCCTGTGATTAAGCTATTTCTGAAAATAAGGTGTTGATAAATGTATTAATTCTTCTAGTCCTTTGTTTTGATAGTCTGTATAAAGTTTGTGGAAGTCTGCATATGTTGAACCTTGTTAATTCTTTGGCTAAATCTGGTCTTTATGAGCCTGTTGATCCAAATATTACCTGAATTTGGCTAACCCAAGGTTAATTGTGATTGAACTAGGGTTAAAAGGACTAACCAAGGTCAAGTTCAGGGGTAGGATAATTTAAGAAAGTTAGTAAGAGTGTAAAAGGGATTTGAAATTATAAAAAGTCTGATTAGAATCCTGTAGAATTTTCTTGCAGGGACTAATATATAATTTCATGCCTCAAACTTGAGGCACAAGTCAGAATTTGAAGGACTACTTAGGAAAAAATACAATTTGAGTTAGGGACCAAAAAAGAAACAAAGAAAAATCTGATGCCCTAACAATTCTACTATAAAATGAACCATTTGGGGCATTAGATAGGATCCGAAACCTTTTCCTACAATACTAGAGGTGAAATATTTATTCTATATCTGAAAATACCATTTGGATTGTTTTGAATCATTTCATGAAGATTTAACTCTCTAAAATATTCTACTAAAATCTGGAAATACTATTTTATTGGCTATTGGTTGCTTAGCTTATCTATTCTGTTTACTCATAGGTTTATTCTTCTGCTGCTTTACAGGTACACTCAATGCTTTTGTATCCATGAAGTTCAAATGAATTATATACTCCAATGTAAAGATTTAGTTGTCATTTGTATTTTTAAAGTTTACCCCCTCCATTCTCCCCTATTTAAGTTTGAGTATAGGAATATCAGAAATGATCATCATGTAATAATACTGTATCAGACTTATCTATGTTGTAATAATCGAACATTTTGGACAATTTCAGTATGTAATAACTTGAGTATTGACTGAGTTTTCTTTTATGCAATTAATAGTCAGTTGTAACCTTAGTCTGGTTAGTTTAAGTGCTAAATTTGTCCACTTAGAGCTACCAGATTTGGAAAGTAGTATATTCAATAGTCATATGAAGATTTGAATGCTATGAAGCATTTCAGTTTCTTTTAATCTCATAATGCTTAGTGATAGCATATTTTTAGACTTGTTTCATATAGTAGGACCTTAAATGTAATTGAATTTTGGCAATTAGATTCATATACTCTGACTGATGAGAATATGAATCATCTGATTCAAACTTAATGTTAGGACATTAATACAAAAAATGGTTGTTATTATTTCCATAACGAATGAATAGAGATTCAATTTTATGTATAATTCCAAACCAAAATTGGTTATTAATAGTAAGACTCCTCCATTCAAATTTGTACTGGGCTCCTCTGAAAAGGCCCAGTAAACATCAGGAAATTATAATAATACGTGTTCCTGGATAGGAGGATTCAAAGGTTTGGGCCAACCATAGACCAGACCCAATAACTGTTGGTCAGTGTTAACACAGTATGTATTAGGCTGGCCCAGATTTGAGTCCATGCACATGGTTGTCCATGAATGAGGCTAAATGTATATACTACTCCCCCAAATACAAAACTTGTACATAAAATCAATTAGTGCATTTAAACGTTCACAAGAGTAGAAATTTAGCATACATCAGAATGCCTTATAAAAGAAAATTGAGCCATGTTAATTCAAACCAAATACCATGCGTGGGCTCCTTAATCCTTTAGAACACATAGAAAGAATAGGAGGTGTCGCTTAGCAATTTCACGGCCTTCCTATAAACGTCAAAGACGTAGTTGCTATTGGCACGCGTGTTTTATATAAAATACCTTCCTAAATTTGGGTGCGCATTTATGTGACCCAATCCTATTCTCAATGAAATTGAAATATGTCTAATATTGCGGGTGCATTTATGTGACGCAATTCGTGACGTGTTTTAATAACATTGCAAAATTTCCTTAAAAGATGTTAAAGGCGGTTAATAATCTAAAATCACGAGCTAACAGGTGAAGCAAATCATGTTTTAGCCACTTATGTTCAGTTTAAGTGACCGTGCTAAAACCACGGGATCCGAGGGTGCCTAACACCTTCCCTCGGGTTAACAGAATTCCTTACGCATGAATTTCTAGTTCGAAAACTCCAAATGGGCAGTCAAAATTTCCTCGATTTGGGATTTTAAATCGGTGACTTGAGATACCAAAAGCCAAATCCATCCCAAGTGGCGACTCTTGAAATAAAAAATTGATCCCTTTTTAAATAATGTCACTTTAATTGGAAAAACTCCTTTACACGTGTCGCCTTTCAGGGTAACCACGTGTAAGCGGTAAAAAGGAGGTGTCACAGATATTGTACTCTTAGATTTCTATTATGTTATGTGGCTGTGTTTTCCTCAGGTATTGCATTCCCTACCTGCATTAGGTAGGGGTAAGCTCATGCATTAGATATTGTACTCATCAAGCTCGTGCAACTCCGGGTAAGCTCGTGCAGGTAGACAGGCTGTTTCTAATAGATCCTCGAACTTGATGAAAAACGGAGTTGCACGAGCTTGATGAGTTTAGATATCACGCCTTTAAATGCTCAAGATTGTATAAGGAGAGTACATGATAGAAATATTATTGAGAAAAATTTTAAACCCGGAGATACGGTATTTCTATACAACTCAAAACTGAGGTTATTTCAGGAAAAATTGAAATCATGATGGTCAGGGCCTTTTTATGTGGTTGAAATTCACCCTACGATGCTACAGAGATTGCTGCGAAAAATGACTCTCGCACGTTCAGAGTCAATGGGCATAGATTAAAATATTATGTGGGCATGGATAAAGCAAAGGTAGTGTCGGTGACCCATTTGATCGAGCCTCTGATGTTGAGCGTACTTTAAATACAATTATATGTATCGTGCCATGATGTTAAATCAGGTGCTTCTTGGGAGGCAACCCATGGTTTGTTGTAAATCGTTGTGTCGCTATCTTAGACTACGCACTTTTTGCGTGGCAACCCATCAATTTCTTTTCTTTCTTCTTATTTGTTTAGTTGATTTTTGCACGATGACAATATTGATCGATCTACTAAGGCGCAAAAATGAAATTATGCGTAGCGAAAGGACTCGGAGTGATGAAAGTATCCCGGAGATAGGCAAAAATGCGAATAAGCAAAAAAGAATTGGATGCCCAATCCGCAGCAGCAGATCTGACTGCAGATCAACCGCCGAGTTTGCAAATGTTCTGTCCGCGGCCGTGGACCTGGTGCCATTCAGGTTTAATTTTTTTCATTTATTTTCCTTTTCCTCTCCCCTTTTTAATTAGTTTTTTAAATTAACCCCCTCCCTAGCTGCCCAATCCCCCATCCTCTCGAATACAAAAACAACATAACAAAAACAAAAACCCTCCCCCTTCCCCAATTCTGAAAAAAAAATGTAACTCTTCCCCATCTTTACCAAATCTCCTTTCCTTCTCCATTTTCTATGCTCACCCACTACTCAAGCTCCAGTCCTCACAAGATTCTCAATTAAGTACATGCTTCTACTTTCTTCTTTTAGATTTTGTTTGTTTTTATTTTCTGATTTTTTCATTCTTTTTCTCTTCTATTATAAGTGTAGGAAAGTAGAAATATATGTACTCTTATTTTTGTTGTATTTGTTGGTATATATTTTGGTATGTGAGGATATTAGGTTGGTTGGGTTAGGAAAACATTGTTGAATTGTGAAGAATAGGAGTTTAATTGGGTCTTGACATTGGGGGGCATATGCACATTAGGTGTTTGTTGAATTGCCACAATGAGCTTTTTAGTATAAATTATGACCAAGGGTGCGAGTGAAGTCTGAGTAACCACCCTTGGTTCACCTATTCCGCTGATCATTGATAATTGTGATTGTTGTGTAGGTACAATGGCCTCTTCAAAGAAGAACACTACCGGTGGCTCGTCACGAGCACGTGCATCAGCCAGTTAAGGGCAGTTTGATAGCACCAGGTTTGTCTCCAGAGCTGCCCAAGACCGTTTCAGTTAAAAGGCTATAAAAAAAGCATGCACCAAAAAGGGGAGTTGATAGGGGTTCCCTCCAGTTTGAGTACACCAATATGTTTAGGGAGCTAATGAGGCGTAGGCTACACATCTTCTTCGAAGAGTCAGAGGACGGTAACTTGTTGCTTGTTTGGGAATTCTACGCCACAAGTTCTGAAAATAAGGATCACATTTGCATTGTGCGACAAAAGAGGGTGAATGCCTCTATTTAAGCCATCGAGAGAGTATATCGCTTTCTTGCATTTACTAGGGAGGTGGATTACTATAGTACTTACAAACAAGAACCCACAAATTGAGAATTCTTTTTCTAGACTATCTGTAAACCAAATAAGGAGGTAGTGTGGGTTGTACCCGGATCGAAGTTGCACTTTGCCTCACCCAATTTTGAAGGAAAATGTTAGTTGTACATCATCAATAATCGACTGTTGCCGTCCCACAACACCACTAAGGTCAATGGACTGAGAGCTGCTTTGATCTAGTGCTTCGTGAATGGCCACGATTTTGATTTGGACAAGGTAATTCACTCTGAGATGTTCATCTGTTCAACATTGAGGAGGTATGGGTTCTTCTTGCCATCTATGGTCACTAGATAGTGTCGGGCTGTAGAGGTGTCAGAGAATGCCAATATGGACGGCAAGGTGAAGAAAGAAACAATGTTCCAAGCATCTGAACTGACCATTAGGAATGACACATTGGCACCCAATTAAACTAATAGTGATAATTTTGATGTGTCAGAGGAGAGCAATGAAGAATAGGAGGAAGTTGAGCCTTCCTCACCCCCACAGGAACAAGTAGCCACGGTTGGAGGCTCATCTACAGTCAGACAAAGTACGCGGTTAATAGCCTTAGAATAGGAAATGGCAGGGATGTGCACTTCTGTCATGGATTTCGGGACAAGAGTTGATGCCTTGGCCACCCAAAAATGCAAAGTCAAAGAAGAAAAATGTAGGCTGGCTGCATGCGCTGGGAAGGGAATGTCATCTCGACCCCGGCACTGTCTCCGATCAGGACTGATCTTCTAGGGGAGTTCTTTCACCTCGCCTTACTCTATTTTGTATGAAATTGGGACATGCCATATTTTTTAATGTGGGGTAGGGATGCTTGTGGTATGTTGTATGTAGCATAGTTTTGTAGTTTATTTACATAAATTATTTTGGACTTGTCCTGACGATAGATATCATTCGCGGGTTTCTTGAGGGACTAAAGTCTAAGAAAAAAAAAACACAAAAAGATTTTCTTTGGTAGTAGTGTATCAATTCCTCCTTGGTTTTTCTTTAAGCCATGGTTTTTTTCCAAGGATTTCAGTTGAACCGGGCTAGTTAGTTTTTTTATTGTTAGTAGGAACTTGTTGGCTAAAGGTGGAAACGAAATATGATCTCTCAACATCGTAGTGCCTTGAATATAGCAGGTAATTTAGTGTTGTCACGCCCCATATATCGAGGAGCGCGACCAACGCTCAATCGATTAAACCCGACTGAGAAAGTCTGTTAGGTTTCACTCTACCCAAACTAATTATTGTATAAAGAGGAGGTGAAATCCATTAATCATACCTTGTACATATATCATTAATGACTTCCATTTCATTCCATTAGCAACTTCATTCATAATTTTCAAAAGTATTTAGAAGTTTTATACATCTTTGCCAAATATCAATATTTCTAATTCAATTCCCTATTATCAACTCCACCCACAACCTGTCTATGGAGCTTCTAGATACAAGTGGAGAATAATATAAAAATACCAGCAACAAGGATCCGGTTATACATCAAAATACAAGTACATAATAAATAGATAAATCAGGACCCTGAAATGAAGTGAACTCACCAAGTTAGCTGAAGGGAAGATGTGACACTAGCTGCGACCAACACTGCCTGCTATAGAAACACAGCACCCCTGGGAAAATGGACGTTAGTGCCATCTAATAGAACTAGTATGTATTGACAAACTTTAATTTAAATATAATTAAAAAATATACAAGTAAAAGACAGTCATGTAAATCAAACAATGTTGCACAAAAATACAAAGAACACAAGTGATAGTCTCATAGTTTCTTATTTCGTCTTTTCAACCATTTGATTTATAGTCTCTTAGTGTCAAGTGCTACAATTCATAATGCAACCATGTCTCTGTACACTAAGTCCGGTCTTGGCCCGCCCGGCTAAGCCATCCCAAGTGAGACATTACCAATATCACAATTTATGCTCATATTCCTGATGTAAATGCCACCATGAGTATAGCATGGTGTCCGATCTCGGCTCGATCGGCTAAGCCATCTCACTTGGGACATAACCTCTTCAATTATTCCCTAGTTCATATTTCTTTCCATTTTCTCATTACATGGCACCACACACCTCTTTGTTAGCTTATTTCTTGGCACTTGGATGCATTGTTACAACTTAAATATTCAAGTCTTCCCCTTATTTATTCGTTCATATAGTATTATCCTTCATATTGATAAGTTCCAACATATGATGAATTGTGCACATAATAGGATGAACATAAACAATCATGATTCACAACATCAAGTAACATGATGAAACGGTAAACAACTAAGACAGTTAGGGAACATAATCTTTCACCTCAGCACATCAGAACAAACAATTCAAGTATGATCAAGCAAGGAACTCATACCAAATGCACGAACACTAACGAGATGATTCTACAAAGATTAAAGTTAGCCATACATACCTCAAAGAGCTTTCCCTTAAGTTTCTATAATACACTAACACCTTTAGCAATAACAATCTATAAGGAGATAGCGGAAATCGATTAATAATTAGGAAGATTACCCATGGTGTAACTCTCTTAGGAATTTCATCAAACACCTAACATGTGAAGTAGACTACAAGGTTTAGAAATGGAAATTCCTTCCTCCCTCAACCAATTTTAACATGAACTACCCATATTAGTTCTTTAACATCACATACTAACACTTAGTCCCACATGCATGGCCTATTTCTAACCCCCATAACATATTTGAACCTTTAACCTCTTGCATGAAATTTTGGAAGTAGGTTTTACCTGGATGGAGGACAATCTATGGTTATCTTCCTTGATTCTGAAAGACTTGGGTAATATTTGGATGATTATGAAGCTAGGCCCCCCTTTCTCCCTCTATATGCTCTCATCTCTCTGAAGCCCCTCAACCTATTTATGAAAATGGGGTCGGGTTATAAAAATAGAAAAAATAAACCTAAAAAATTGGGTCTGCGATCGCAGAGTGGACCAAAAAATAAGAATTTGGGAAGCACAATACATCACGAAATAGGTGGCCAATACTGGGCAACACTGGCCTAATCTGCGATCGGGGAGCTAAAAATGCGACAGATTTGCGATCACAGATTCGACATAGGATCGCATTTTTCCAGCCTTTGGAAACTTGATCATAACTTTGTATAGGAATGTCCAAACGACAAATGGTTTGAAACATAGGAAACTAGTCTCGAAAATCTTTTATATAATAGATTGTTCATCACATAAAACCTAATACATATTTAGATATGCTTGATCAAAGTGTGGACTTATGCAAACTCATTTAGAATTTTAGCCTATTATGAAATGTTCCGATTTGACATAGACTTAGGCACCTACTTAGACCCCCAAATTACTTACCATAAGACTTATACACTTATTTATCAAATCCAATTGATGCCCATCATATTAATAGCACATAAAATATTATAATTAGCCAACCTGGCACCACGAAATCCTAAATTACTTAGAAAAATTTTCCGGGGCCTTACAAATGTGACGCTTAGGCTCAATCTTGTAAGTATGCCTTAAAATGTATGTTCCTAATTTCGCTAAGTACCATGATTGGTGTGTTTGATGATGCAATCTCGAGTGAGTCGTGTGTCATGTGTGTGAGGCTTGTTTTATTCAGTGCATGACATTTTTTCCTAAAGAAGAAGGAAGTTAATATATAGTTATTTGAAGGTAGAGGCATGGTTTCATATAAGTGTGGGGTTCAAATGTTAACATACATGTGTTAAAGTTCTTAGGGAGGTGTAAACACTCGTACATCTAAATATATCATATCCCGTCCTACAGCCTACATTACAAATAAATAAAGCCCAACTTGATCCTAGACTGAATGAGCTTGATTAGTAGAGTAGTACATTACGGGCAAGCCTATGTTGAATCTTTTGTGGCATATGAATGTCATTTCTGAGGGTGAGTGAATTCTATTTATATTGAAGTTCCTCGGTGTGTGTGCATGTTATTGATTGTGGAATAAGTCTTTATTTGTTATAAGCATGCACTTGATTCATGAAAGAGAGGCAAGTTTAGACCTCAGAGTTAGGTAAGTAAGCCGATTAGGAATATTGTGTGGCTTGCGGGAGTCAACTCTTCAGGTGTGGACACACTAATGTACTCAATCTATAAGGAATATTCTTGATGTAACAAGTTAGAGCAGTCGCTCGGGGGAAGTTAGGCCTCTGTAGAGCGTGGTTTGATTCCTCGAGGATGAACAAAGGTCTAAGTGTGGGGTGTTGATAGTGGACGATAATTAAGGAATTTAGATACTATTTACACTATAATTTGGCCGCACTTGATCAATGTTTGAATCTAAAAGATAACAAAATGCTCTAATTAAGAGTTTTATGTTGTGCGGGAGCCACTCCGAGCTAGGAGGAAGTTAAAGAGTGTTTTGGAGTCAATATGGAGCGTGGAAGGCCAATTGGAGAATAACACGGTCGAAAAGGAGAAAGAAGAGCAAAGACCAGATCCGCGGTCAGGTCCACGCCGAGGACAAAACAATTTTCAAATCCGTAGTCCATCCACGGTCCAATACCCGGCAACAGATGAGCTGATATGAAACAAAAGTCCAGTGTCTATTATGTAATTTCTAGGGTGACTCTCCTTGAACTATATGAATCCCAGCTCGCCCAAAAAGAGGGAATCGAGGTTTTTGAAGGTATTTTGGAGGCAAGAACAAGCAAGAAGAAAGGCAGAAGATTCGACATAGAGTTTTTACCTTTCTTCCTCTTATTTTTATCATTGATGATAAATTCTAATGTTATGATTGTGAAAAAAATTATGCATAGGTAAACTCCTAATCTAGGGTTTTGATGGAACTTGTTGAAGGATGATTTTCTCATTAGGTTAATATAGATTTGTCATAGTATTAATCTTTATTTGTTCAATAATATGCTTATTGTTGTTGATTGAAGGGCCCGTAATTAACTATTCCTATATAGTGTGAATTACTCGAGAGAGAGTTTATATTAGGGAGTTATTGAACATCATCACTCCTAATGTATATGAGGGATCACTACGAAGGATCTAAGTGAGTTGTACTTAAGGGTTGCTAGCGTAATTCGAGAGGATATGTCTAGTATATTATTATAATTACTTGGGAGAGAGTTACGATAGTCAGAGTGATGATGATCGATAGAGAAGACTTAGGCAAATTTATAGCAAATATAACAGAAAGGATTCCGACAATAGGATAATCAGAACCTTAGATTATTCCTATTCTTGCTTACAAACCGTTTATAGTTAGTTCTTAATTATTGCATTTTCATTACGTAATATTTAGTTAGTAAACATCCAACCAATTACATAAATATCTCTGAAGATTGAATACGTGAATTTGTCTAAGTTCAATAGATGTGATTGATAGGTTAATTCCATGTGGGATTCAACTCCGGACTTATTAACCGGAATATATTTCCAGCGACCACTTTTTCCTCTTTTTAAGGTATAGCTGGACGTGATCACTTCGCCACTAGTTCCCACAATACTATCCACCTATCCACAACACAACAATTCTATATTCGAGTGTTAGGTATATTCCTGCCCAAATTGTAAAAAAATTCCAAAGCCACATGTTTAGAAACAAGCCCTCAATAATTCTATTCTAATATAAATATAGCTTTACCAATCATAGCAAATATAGTAGGGTAAATCGACAAGTACAAATATTTAAAAGTTTAACTAGAATTAGAGAAAAAATCACAAGATGATAACTCGAATTAACTAGAATATAATTAATAAATGTTAATATTCATAACAACCACAAACCCTAAAAAATTGAATTCCTGGCCATTTTTCTTTAGTTCCTAGCCAGTCATAATTCATATTAATGATTTTACAAGTAATTCTAATAATAGAATTACTAAACAGAGATAAAGATGGAAAAAACATGAGTATCATCCCAATATATGATCGAAATTTCAATTACGTCTCTTTCCTTTTTTGGGGGTTTTATTACGCCCTAAACTACCTCAATCTGGAATTATTACCTCTTTAATGCTGAAGTGGCAAAGAGGATGAGTTCATTCTTGTGATGACCCAATGGGTTCATCACTTATTTATTTTTCGTTCTGTACTTTCGAGGCCTTAAAACCTCCTCTCGGGTTGCCTCAATTTGTATGCGCAGTCCAAGCGCATAACCGAAAAACTTAAATATGAATTTTATGTGAAAAAATGCTAAATTTTGATACTAAATTGAATACATTTTACTTTGGTCACATTTTTAGTAGACGGATCGAGACCCATGATTTGCTGGTCCAGGAGGGTCCGTGGGAAAATATCGGACTTGAGCGTATGCCTGGAATAAAATTTCGAGGTCCCAAGTCATAGAAATTAATTTTTATGTGAAATTATATTCTGGAAATAATTACGGAAAATCGAAACAAAATTTGAATAGAAGACTAGGGTATCGGGCTCGTATTTTGGTTCCTGTGCCCGGTATAAGTCTAATATATGATTGAACCAATTTCTATAAAGTTTGGTTGAGAACGGACGTCGTTCGACGTATTTCAGACTTGAAATGGGAATTTTATATCTTATGAAAAATTTGAGAATGAATCATGAGCTTTGAGGCTTAACTTGATGTATATGATATTGTTTGGGATTTGATCGCGCGGATGAGCTTGTATGGTGTACTGGAGGTTATGCGTACGATTAGTTTGGAGCCCCGAGGGCTCGGGTGAGTTTCGAGTATGTTCTGGGAGGTTTAGACTAAAAAAATAGAAGATAATGCAGGACAGGAAAAGTTGCAGGATCCAGCGTGCCCGCGGTCGCCTTAACGCGGTCCGTGATGTGTGCTGCATGGCCGCGGTAGCCTTAATCGCGTGGTCCATGGTGTGATTCGCGCGGCCGCGGTCTGCGCTGCAAGCTTCATATAACCAACAGCCTTCAGTTCCACCAGCGCAGCCGTGGTCCTTTTTACGCGGTCCACGCTGGGGCATCAAAAAGTATAAATGCACGCGATTTTCAGTTATTTCTCACTTTTCACAAAAAACCGAAAACCTAAGAGACGATTTTCTAAGAAATTCTTCTTCTTCAAAACGATTGGTAAGTGGTTTCTAACTCATTTTCTTCACTCCGTAGCACCTTTTAACATGATTTCAACATCAAATCAAAAATTTTAATTGGAAAATTTGGGTATATTGGTATATTGGGTAGGACTTAGGGTTTTGCTAAAATGGGGGTTGAACCTCAATACGAAGTCCAATTTCAAGAATAATCATATAATTGGATTCGTGGGGGAATGGGTAACCAGATTTTAGTTTAAACTTCGGGTGTTGACCACGTTGGCTCGAGGGCCATTTTGGTCATTTTACCTAAATTTGTGTCTTAGCTTGAGTTAAATAGTAGAATCAGTTGCTTGATATGTTATTTACAATGTGTGATTGAATTGAATAGATTTTGGCCATTCAGAGTCGAGTACTCGTGGCAAGAACGGGGTTAGTTGCTAAGTATCTTGCCTAACTTGTGTGAGGGACTTCCCCTTAGGATTGAAGTCTTCTGTGTTGCTTGTATTCCTTGTACGCGAGGTGAAGAGTGTGTGGTTGGTTTCATTTATGAACAATTTGCCCCTTTTAGGCTCTTAGATCCTTGTAATCACCGAATATGAAGTTGTTCTTGATACGATTGAGTTTCAGGTTACTAGTTTCACCTAGACATGTCTTACTTAGAATTTATTTGCCATCTTAAGTTTTTTCTTGTTTCCTATAAACTTTTACTTGATTAATTGTGGGGCCTTAACCTTATATAGTCGCATTATCATTCCTAACTGCGCGTGTTTATTTGGAAAGCATTATTTCTATCTCGCGTGTAATTAATTGGTCTTAATTGGAAAGAAGTTAGATACTCTATGTTTCTTTGACAATTCCTTGATTGTAATTATTTGGTTCATGTTAATTTCCTTGTTGTTGAATGGATTATTTTGGGATCGTTGTTTCTTATCGTTTATTCCTTGTTGAGTTGTCCTTGTTGCGCTTAGTATTTCTCTGTTACAGTTATTCGTTGCGACTTAGTTTTACTACCTTTTGGTGAACGGAAGTACATGAGATTCTCTTGCTTATTTCCTACATATATTGTATTTATTGTTGTTGTACTTGATATTGTGATGCACGAGGTTTCTACCGTGCTACTGATGATAATATGGTGCATGAGGTTTTTGCCGTGCAGATGTTGATATTGTGACACACGAGGTTTCTGTCGTGCTACTATTTATATTATGGTGTACGAGGTTTCTGCCGTGTGGATGTTGATATTGTGACGCACGAGGTTTTTGTCGTGATACTGTTGATATTGTGGTGAACGAGGTTTCTGCCGTGCTACTGTTAATATTTTGTGATGGACGAGGTTTTTGCCTTGCAATTTCTGCTGAGGGTTTTTACGAGGTCTTTGTCGTGCCACTATTGTAATTAATATATTGCACATGCAGGGAAATAAGGCGTTATATGTTCATATACTTATATGTGGGTTGCGCATATCGTGAAATAAGGTGGGAAATACTATGATACACATGTGGCGAATAAGGCGGCACTTACTACGTTATTCATTGCACACGTGGCGAAATAAGAAGGGCAATGTCAGGGGTTGATTGTAATGAATTGTGATGGTCTGTGGAGGAATTTCTATTTTGTTATTATTGTGATTGTGGGTTGCTTAACTGTATGAGCTTTATCGCTTGGAAGTTGCGAGGAAACATCGTACGTGCGGTCCGTTCACCTATTCATGTTTACTAGTTGGTAGAATTCTTGTTAAGAACACTTGCACAATCATACACATAATTGTATACTCCCATTAGAGGTAAATTGCTCCGTTTTTGCAAAGGAGGGAGGTACGCCCTTGTTTAATCATTATATTATGTAAGAGTTTCCCTAGAAGGCTTGTTAGTTGTCAGTATGACTGTGAGACTGATGGGGAACAGGATGCCAAGCGTTAGATTTCAGATGGTGAGTTTTTGTGAGTTGTATTTTTTCCGAGACTTGGTGAAATTGTGGAAAGCGTGAATGAGATCTTATGTGAACATCCTTGTAGGATATGTGTTATGGACTTGCTTTTCCTTTGTTGTGTTGTGACCTTAGGATTTGTATTTTGATTTTCCGTTGTTATACATCATCATTTATTATTTTCCCGTTGTTTTTATGATTATACTGTTTATTGACCAATAGGTGTCTTGAGTGTTCCTCGTCAATACTCCACCGAGGTTAGTCTTTATACTTACTGGTCACTGTCGTGGTGTGCTCATGCTACTCTTCTGCACATTTTTGTTGTGCAGATACAGGAAATCCCACTCAATTTTGTCAACCTTGGAAGGAGGTGTATCAGTAGAGACTTCGAGGTATATCCGCTACGTCCGCAGACCGAGGAGTCCCTTTCCAGCTTTCTGTAATAAGTATAGCTCTTCCAGTATTTTTCCTTTGTTTAGATATTCTTGAGTCAGAGCCTCCTATGTATCCCTCAGCTTGTGATTTGTGAGATTTCGTGTTTTGGGGTGTTAAAGTAGACTTCCGTATCTATTTTGAGTTGTATATTCCGAGAGATAGTTATATATAGATCTCTTTAAGTTGTTCAGCTTTTAATTAATTATTCCGCAAGTTGTATTGTTTTCCGCATTTTTAGGCTTACATAGTTATAGGAATTAGGTGCCATCACGACATGTTCATGGATAGCAAACTAGGGTCGTGACAAGTTGGTATCAAAGCTCTAGGTTCATAGGAGTGACATATCACAAGCCAGTTTAATAGAGTCTCGTAGATCGGTACAGAGATGTCTGTACTTATCTGCGAGAGGCTATATAACCGTTACGAAAATTCTACTTCATTTGATTTCCCTGTCGTGCGAGATTTCACATATAGTGAGGAAACGTACTACCCGAGGTGATCAGACACACGCGCTCCCTGCTGCAGCCATCGGAGGTGAGGGTCGGAGCAGAGTTCAAGGACGCGCATGTGGTGCAGTGGGAGCACCTGCGCGAGCTGCCACCAATGTACCACTACCATATCCAGCTGAAGCCCAGGCACCTAACACACCTACTGCTACTACTACTCAAGCCCTTCAGGAGACTTTGGCACAGTTCATAAGTATGTACACTACTTTGGCTCAGGCAGGATTGCTTCCCCTTGCTGCAGCCATATCCCAGGCCGGTGGAGGAGCACAGACTCCTGCTGCCGCACTCCTGAGTAGAGAGCGCATGTTGAGCCGGTCCCAGAGATTATTCCTATGTTACCTGCGACACCAGTTCAGCCCGAGGGCATGATAGCGGCTTCCGAGCAGGAGCAGATGAGACTAGAGAGGTTCAAGAAGTATGATTCTCCAGAATTCAGTGGATTAGCATCAGACGATGCCTTGGGGTTTCATGATGAGTGTTACCACATTCTTCGTTCTATGGGTATCTCTGGATTGAGTGGGATTTCTTTCACTACCTTCCATCTTCGAGGGGTCACCTATGATTGGTGGCGCACCTATGAGTTAGATAGCCCAGTCGAGGTAGCTTCACTGACTTGGACCCAGTTTTCAGATATGTTCCTGAGAGAGTTTGTTCCTCAGAGCCTCAGAGATGCATGGCCGTGGTCATCCTCGCACGGTCCGAGCTGCAAGCTTCAGAAAGCCAGCTGCCTTCAGTTCCACCAGCGCGGCCGCGGTCCTTTTTGTGGGGTCCGCACCGGGGTGTCAGAAAGTATAAATGCACGTGATGTTCAGCTATTTCTCTATTTTCAAAAACCCAAAACTTAAGAGACGATTTTCTAAGAAATTATTCTTCTTCAAAACGATTGGTATGTGATTTCTAACACATTTCCTTCACTCCTTAACACTTTTTAGTATAATTTCAACAACAAATCGAAGATTTGCATGGGAAATTTGGGTATATTGGGTAAGACCTAGGGTTTTGCTAAAATTGGGGGTTGGTCCTCAATTTGAGGTCCAATTTCAAAACTAATCATATAATTGGATTCGTGGGGGAATGGATTCGAGTTTTGACCACGTTGGCCCGAGGGGTATTTTGGTCATTTTACCTAAATTCACGTCTTAGCTTGAGTTAAATACTAGAATCAGTTGCTTGAGATGTTATTTACAATGTTTGTTTGAATTGAATAGATTCGGGCCATTCGGAGTCGAGTACTCGTGGCAAGAACAGGGATACCAGTTGATTTTAGCCGGTTCGAGGTAAGTATCTTACCTAACCTTGTGTTGGGGACTTACCCTTAGGATTGGAGTCTTCTGTGTTGCTTGTACTCCTTGTACGCGAGGTGACGAGTGTGTGCTCAGATTTTTTTGTGAACAATTCTCCCCTTTTAGGCTCTTAGATCCTTGTAATCACCGTATATGAAGTTGTTCTTGGTACGATTGAGTTTCCTGTTACTAGTTTCACCTCTAAATGTCTTACTTGGAATTTATTGGCCCTCTTGGGTTTGTTCTTGTTTCCTAATCGACTTTTTATTAATTAACTGTGGACCCTTACCCTTCAATAGTCACATTATCATTCCTAACTGCTCGCCTTTATTTGGAAAGCATTATTTCTATCTCTCGTATAATTAATTGGTCTTAATCGGAAAGAAGTTAGATTCTCTATGTTTCGTTGATATTTCCTTAATTGTAATTATTTAGTTCATCTTAACTTCCTTGTTATTGAACTGGATATTTTGGGATCATTGTTTCTTATCATTATTCCTTGTTGAGTTGTCCTTGTTGCGCTTAGTATTTTCCTGTTACAGTTATTCCTTGTGAGTTAGTTGTACTGCCTTTTGGTGAACGGAAATACCTGAGTGATTCTCTTGCTTCTTTCCTGTATATATTGTATTTGTTGTTGTTGTACTTGATATTGTGATGCACAAGGTTTCTGTCGTGCTACTGTTGATATTATGGTGCACGAGGTTTCTACTGTGCAGGTGTTAATATTGTGACGCACGAGGTTTCTTCCGTGCTACTGTTGATATTATGGTGCACGAGGTTTATGCCGTGCGGATATTGATATTGTGACGCACGAGGTTTCTTCCGTGCTACTGTTGATATTGTGGTGCACAAGGTTTCTGTCATGCTACTGTTGATATTGTGATGCACGAGGTTTCTGCCGTGCGATTTTTGTTGAGGGTTTGCACGAGGTCTTTGCCGTGCCACTGTTGTTATGGATATATTGCACATGCGGCGAAATAAGATGGGATATGTTCATATACTTATATATGGGTTGCGCATGTGGCGAAATAAGGTGGGAAATACTATGATGTACGTGTGGAGAAATAAGGCGGTGCTTATTATGTTATTCATTGGCGAAATAAGGAGGGCTATGTCAGGGATTGATTGTAATTAATTATGATGGCCTGTGAAGGCATTTCTATTTTGCTATTATTGTGATTGTGGGTTGCTTACCTGTATGAGCTTTATCGCTCGGAAGTTGTGAGGAAACATCGTACGTGCGGTCCATTTCCTGTTCGTGTTTACTAGTTGGTAGAATTCTTGTTAAGAACACTTGCACAAGCAAGATGGCAAACGGGACTGCGACAGCTAAATCACTACCCTTAGTCGTAGTTAAGTGTTGTAGTAGCATTGTATGAATTTGTACAGTAGTAGTTAGTCTATACTACTACTATGAACTCCTCATTGTAAATTTGTTGATATCAATAAAAGCCAAATGTTAAAAAAAAACACTTGCACAAGCATACATGTAGTAATATACTCTTTAATCATTATATATGTAATAGTGGCCCTATTTCGCTTATTAGTTATCAGTATGTCTGTGAGACTGATGGGGCACATGATGCTAAGTGTTAGATTTTAGATGTTGGGTTTTCGTGAGTTGTGTTTTGTCCGAGACTTGGTGAAATTATAGAAAACGTGAATGAGATCTTATGTGAACATCCTTGCAGAATATGAGTTACGACTTTATTTTTCCTTGTTGTGTTGTGACCTTAGATTTGGATTGTGATTTTCCGTCGTTATGCATCATCATTTATTATTTTCCCGTTGTTCCTATGATTATACTATTTATTGACTGGTAGGTGTCTTGACTGTTCCTCGTCACTACTCCACCGAGGTTAGTCTCTCTTCTGCATATTTTTGTTGTGCAGATACAGGTATTCCCAATAAGTTCTGTCAGCCTTGGAAGGAGGCATATCAGTAGAGACTTCGATCTATATCTGCTACGTCCGCAGACCCAGGAGTCTCTTTCCATCTTTCTGTAATAAGTATAGCTCTTCCAATATTTTTTCTTTGTATAGATATTCTTGAGTCAGAGCCTCCTATGTATCCCTCAGCTTGTGATTTGTGAGATTCCAGGTTTTGGGGTGTTACAGTAAACTTCCGCATCTATTTTGAGTTGTATATGCCGAGCGGCAGTTATATGCAGATATATTTGAGTTGTTCAGTTTTCAATTAATTATTCCGCAAGTTGTGTTATTTTCTGTATTGTTAGGCTTGCCTAGTTATAGGAACTAGGTGCCATCACGACATGTTCACGGAGGGGGAACTGGGGTCGTGACAATTCTTTTAGAAGCATGCGAAGCACAAAAAAAAAGATTAAAACAAACAACTATTTGCAAGTGTCCTTTTCTATTATCTAATCATATTAATTATATTTAATTAATATTTTTTTCCTTTTCAGAAAATCAAGCCCTCCCCTCTCCACCCCAAGAATACCATATCCTCCGCTGTAACCTTGAACACCCTTCTCCCAAGGCCCCCTTACCAACCTAAAGCGAATAAAAGGAATATATTGAGGATATATAAATGTAAAGTTAAAAAAAATAAGATGCAAGTATTATGAACCACTTCTAACTTGTTGTTTACTTAGATGAACAAGACCTTCCACAGCATCCCTAGAGCTATTTCCCCCTGACTTGTTGCCACTTCCCTCAATATTTCCACAAATCACCAGAATCTCATCTTTCTTTTTCCTTCCTCTTCGACTAGATTCATCCCCCTTCACATCTCTTAAAGAACCACTAAAACAAACCTATTCTCCATATTATCGGCTGCATCAGAAGAACCATCGCATGTATTCACTTTCCTAGGGTTTTCTTGATTTTTATCTGCGTCAGAAGACCTCCGTTCTTCTCCATTACTTGCAGAAACGAAGATGTCAAACTTAGAACTTGATTCAGATGATTCCCTTTCCGAGACCTCCCCCTTTTGACGGGCTCTCAAGTTTTCATTTAAGGCCATTCTCAGAGCATCAGTGGCTACAGTTTTTCTCGCCAGCATCTTTTGCTGGCAAAATCTGGGTTTAGGGTTGTCGCTAGGGGGTGCGGAGGAAGACATATTGGTAGGTTCTGGTAAAGGTGTCCCCGGATTTTCTTGACGGTTAGTCATGATGAAGGATTTCTGGAAATTTTTGGGATTTTTGGTGATTTAGGATGATCATAACTCGAAGATCGGTATTGATCAAATTAGGAGTGAAGTTTTTTAAAAGGAATGATTACTAATTGTAGCCTTTTGCAGTGGTCAATCAGGAGTCTACTCTAATTAAGGAGTCAGTTTTTAATTTGCACTGGATTTTAGGAAAATATCTCGTTATTCTTTAGAGTTCTAGGAGAGGAAGACTTTTCCAAAGCTCGGCGGTTATATTTTGTGAGTTTGGTTAATGGAACTTTTGCTCATAATTGGAATATTAAACTTTCTAATTTTGCAATGTATAGAAACATACCTGACCTTTTCTCATGAGCATAGACTTGATGAACTAGGTTCTTCAAGTAGAACTTCTGTTGATTGTGCCTCATGTATCAAAATAGAAACAACTTTGTAAGAGATAAATGAATTAAAAGGAACATGCCACAGGAGTATACTGATTAGAGTATGAGACTGAGTAAGAATTAGTCTAGATATTCACATATCAGAACTTCTAACCAAAAAAAATAAAAATATTTTTTCCATTGCATTCTGAACTGGACCTGATTAGGTGATCTTAATCATCTCTAATTCTAACATGTCCCTTTCAAAGTTTTCTCTACTTAGTGCTTTAGTGAAGATGTCAGCTATTTGTTATCAGTAGCACAAAATGCTATGGAGATTAACCCTTTCTCATAGTTATCTCTCAAGAAGTGGTGTCTAACATCTATGTGCTTTGTCCTTTTATGATGAACATGGTTCTTTGTCATACTTATAGCACTAGTGTTATCACAAAAAATAGGAATGTATACCACTTCAATTCCAAAGTCTACCAGCTGTTGTTTCATCCATAGCAATTGAGCACAACAAGTAGCAGCTGCAACATATTCAACTTCAGCAGTAGATAGGGATACTAAGTTTTGCTTTTTGGTAGCCCACGACACTAGACATGACCCCAGGAAATGTGCCATACCTAATATACTCTTCTGTTTCCACCAAGTAACCTGCATAATCAACATCAGCAAATCCTATTAGGTCAAAGTTACTACCTTTGGGATACCAAAGACACAAATTAGTGGTGCCTTTCAGTTATCTCAAAATTCTCTTGACAGTTGTCAAATATGACTCCTTTGGACTTCCCTAGAAACGAGCACAAAGCCCTACACTGAAGACAATGTTAGGTCTGCTAGCACTAAGATACAAGAGTGAACCAATCATATCCCTATACAACTTTTGATCAACTGATTAACCAGGTTCATCAATATCTAATTTAGTGGCAGTTACAATAGATGTATCTATTTCTTTAGCATCCTCCATTTTAATCTTTTTGATTAGTTCTCTTGTGTACTTCTGTTGGTGGATCATGGTCCCATGTGGACATTGTTTGATCTCCAGGCCTAGGAAGAAGTTTAATTCACCCATCATACTCATTTCAAACTCACTCCCCATTAGTTTTGCAAAGTCCTTACTCAGCCTTTCAGTAGTAGCCCCAAATATTATGTCATCAACATATATTTGAACAACAAGAAGGTCTTTACCTTTTTCCTTTAGGAACAAGGTGCTGTCAATTTTACCTCTTTTGTACCCATGCTCCAGAAGGAATTTTGCTAGTCGCTCATACCACGCTCTTGGGGCCTGTTTGAGCCCATATAGAGCCTTGTCCAACTTGTACACATGCTCAGGCGATTCTTTGCTTTCAAATCCTGGAGGTTGTTTTACTAATACTTCTTCCTTGAGGTAGCCATTTAAGAAGGCACTTTTGACATCCATTAGATGGAGAGTGAATTCCATATGTGATGCAAATGCAATGAGGAGTTTGATTGCTTCTAATCTATCAATTGGAGCAAAAGTCTCATCATAGTCAATGCCTTCCTCTTGGCTGTAGCCTTGAACCACAACCTTGCCTTGTTTCTTGTGACAGTTTCATCCTCGTCAAATTTTTTCCTGAAGACTCATTTGGTACCAATGACTGATTTGTCCTTGGGACTTGGAGCTAGAGGGCGGACTTGACTTCTTTCAAATTGATTGAGTTCCTCCTGCATAACAGTAATCCGATTTGCATCCTGCAAAGCCTCAACAATATTTTTAGGTTGAATAAGAGATATAAATGCATCAAATGCACATAGATTCTTTAGTTGTGATCTGGTTTTGACTCCAGATGTTGGATTAGTGAGAATGTTCTCAATGGGATGAGAACTTTGATACTTGTGAGGTTTCACGACCAACTTGTTTCTACTGAATGTTTCAGCCATTTGCTGAGAGTCAGGTTCATGAATAGGTTCCTTCAAGGGGTTTATTTCAGTTCCTCTTTGATTTCTTCCCCCCTGTCAGGTTGCCCTGTAAGGAAGAACATGTTCCATCACCAATTCCTTCTATAGGTGCTGCTTTGACTAGAGCTGATGCTTCACCCAAGTCCTTGACCACTCCAATGGCTTCATCTTCATGTTATTGTCCTATGGAAAGAATGTTAGTTTTATCAAACACAACATGCACACTTTCTTCCACACACAAAGTTCTTTTATTAAACATTTTATATGCTTTGCTATGTGAAGAATATCCCAAGAATACTCCCTCATCACTTCTGGGATCAAACTTACCTAGGGAGTCTTTTCCATTATTGTGCACATAGCACTTGCAACCAAATGCTCTAAGATAGGATATGTTTGGTTTTCTCCCTTAAAGTAACTCATAGGGAGTCTTCTCAACAAGAGGTCTAGTCATGCATCTATTTATTATGTAACATGCAGTATTTACAGCCTCTGCCCAGAAGCTGTGGGGTAGTTTACTAGAGAAAAGCATGGTCCTTTCCATATCCTCAAGAGTACTATTCTTTCTTTCAAATACTCCATTTTGCTGAGGAGTCCTAAGGGCAGAGAAGTTGTGATCTATACCATTTTCATCACAATATTCAGCAAATTTTGCATTTTCAAATTCAGTTCCATGATCAGACCTAATAGATGTAAGTTGATTTCCTAATTGTTTTTGAGTTTTTATAACAAAGGTAGTAAACATTTCAAAGGCCTCATCTTTAGATGTCAGAAACAGTACCCAGGTAAATCTAGAGTAATCATCAACAAGCACCAACCCAGATTTCTTTCTTCCTCTGCTCATGGTTCTCATTGGACCACATATATCCATATGAACCAGTTCCAACGTCTTAGACGTACTTACCATTTTCTTGGATTTGAAGGATGACCTTACCTGCTTCCCCCTTATACATGCCTCACAAACTTTGTCTTCCTTGAACTTGATATTAGGTAGTCCTATTACCAAGTCCATGGAGACTAATTTGTTTAGCTGATTTAGATTGGCATGGCCAAGTCTTTTGTGCCACAGGAGAGGATCATTGTCTAACACACTTAAGCAAGTGAGTTCATTTTTGAAAGAGTTGACAAATCTATGAAGTAAATATTTTTAACTCTTTTTTCCTGCAAAACAACTTTGTTAATGATAAGGTTAATCACAAAACATTTGGTAGAGGTAAAAGCCACAAGGTTGCCTCTGTCACACAATTGTCACACACTTATTAAGCTGCATTTTAAACCATCTATTAGGTAGACATTCTCTATGGAGTGAGAATTAGTCTTGCCTACCTTTCCAACCCCAATTATCTCACCTTTCTTTCCATTACCAAAGGAGACATTGCCTCTTTTTAGGTTCTCAAGTAAAAGGAACTGGTCCTTGTCCCCAGCCATATGCTTCGAGAAACCACTATCCATATACCATATTTGGCTCACCCCCTTCACTTGGATCTGCAAAATGGAAATCAGGGGTTAGTCTTAGGTACCCAAACTAGTTTGGGTCCCTTTCTATAAGAAAACAGATGTATCAAATTCCTTTTTGCCCATCCAGACAACTTATTCTTTTCTTTGACAAATATTTTGTTCCTTTGACTCGCCATTTCTTTTGCATTACATTCATATTTGTAATGACCAGTATTTCTGCAATGTGTGCAAATTTTGTTTTCAGGAAGAATGAGGTACTTGTTTTTTGGGTCCCATTTAGGAGCTTGAGTCCCATAGCCCAAGTCCTCTTTTGTTACTGCTTTGATGCTCTTGCAACCATGAAAGAGCATCTGAGGCTTGGTTCCACTTGCAAGTTCTGTCTAGTTCATGTTTTACCTTTCCTAGATCTTCTTTTAACACTTTGATGAATTCATCTTTTCTGTACAATTCATCTTTCATATTTCCCAGATTTTCTTCTAGAGTGAGATGTGAGTGATCAGCTATCTTCTTTCCTGTTCCTAATTTTAACTTCAAATTTTCAGACCTAAGTTCTAAGACGCTATTGTCGAGTTAAAGAACCTGGTTCTTCAACTCAACATTTTTATTATCACTCTCATTTGCTCTAGATTCTGGACTTTTATATTTTGCTATTAGGATCACACAATCCCTAGACAGAACTTCCTTTTCATTGTTGATTCTTTCAGACTCATCAATGAAGTCTATTAATAGTTCAGCCAGTTTTTCTTTAGAAAAGAATTCAATCTTGTCTTTGAGATGAAGAATACTTACCTCTTGTTAATCGTCTAATTCTCCGATGGCCATCAGAGCTTGCTCCTCCTCAGTTTCATCATCTGAGTCTTCATCTGAGGTTTCTCCCCAAGCAGCGACCATAGCCTTAGTTGAACCTTTATTTCTCCTTGGTTGAACCTGTTCCTTCCTGTTTTTTCGTTCTGCTCTTTTCTTTTTCCACTTAATTTCCCATTGAGGATAGTTTTTGATCATGTGGTTGGTCTTGCCACACTTGAAGCATCCCTCATTTACCTGTTTCTCTAGAGCTTTTGTTTTATTGAAGCTTGTACTTCTTGAATAACTCTTTCCTCTCATTAGATACCTTTTGAAATCCCTAGTGATCATAGCCATTTCATCATCTTCCAGTTCTGCACCTTCAGCAATTCTGAGAGCTAAGCTTCTTTCCCTTTTTAGGGTATCCATCTTCATGGTTTTCTCCTTATTTCATAGGCAATCAAATTTCCAATCAGTTCATCCAGTCTGAGAGTGGCAATGTTCTTGGATTCTTGAATGGCAGTAATTTTGCTTTCCCATGTGACTTGCAAAACTCTTGTCAAAATCTTCTAAACCTTGTGTTCTTTAAGGATAGTCCTACAAAGAGATCCCAGTTCATTTGTCAAAGTGGTGAATCTAGTGTACATCTCCTAGATAGTTTCTCCTTCCTTCATGGTAAAATTCTCATATTGAGAGTACAGAAGTGTTCCTCTTGATCTTTTCACTTGAGGTGTCCCTTCATGAGCTACTTGTAGAGTGTCCCATATTTCTTTAGCAGGTGTGCATCCTTGGATCCTACTGTACTTGTCTTGCCCTAGACCACATACAAGCCACTTCTTAGCTTTGGCATTTTTCTCCCATTTTTTCAAGTCTTCAGCAGTGCACTCAGCCCTCATTTTTGGTTCTTCAATTCCTTCAGCATTCTTCTTAGTGGTTGCTAGAGGGCCATAAGTAATTATGTCCCAATGTCCATAATCTTCACCTATGATATGATCTCTCATTCTGTTCTTCCACCAAGAATAGTACTGGCCATTGGAGAGTGGAGGGCTAGCAGTGGATTGCCCTTCCTAGTTTCCAGGTGGTGCACTCATTGTTGATCTTATCCTAAGGTGTTAGCCTCTTCAAGGATAACCGGCTCTGATACCAATTGATGTTCCAAACGTAAATACCACACAAGAGGGGGTGTGATTTGTGTGGTGCCGAATTTTCGTACTAGAAGATCCTGATTCTTCTAGGTGTACTAACTATAACTGTTTGCGGAATTAAGAGTGCATAAAATAAAGAACACAGAAATTTTTACGTGGAAAACATCTGGTTCAGAGGTTAAAAAACTACGACCTACTTCTCAGTAGGATTTTCCCAAACATCCACTATACTCAATGAGCCAAAACAGCATTTACAACCATCTTGCAAACCTAAGGATTAACTCTAATCCCAATGCGGCATGAAGCCTCAACTGTTGCAACCTTTTCAAGTTAACTCTAACTTGAATACTCAATGTACCTAATACAATTTACTTTTATGAAAGCTGCAAAGGTACAATTTTAAATCACCTACTACAATAGAACTAGAATAAGAAAAAAATTACAATGGAACTAGTTCTTCAATCTCGTTCAAGTAGCTGCAGGCGTGCACACTTTATCTTACATAAATTGCTTGCAAAATAGTCTTACTCTTTTGCTCTCAATTTAGCTCTAACTTCTTTGTATATGTTACCTGTACAAGAGAACAATATTACTTTTATAGAGTTAGTAATCAGAGTTTGACACAAACTCTAATTTTTGATCCTTCATCAAGTTCGAGTCCTAAAACAATTCAAAATCCAATTCCTTGTCCTAGATTCGGACATAGTTCTCTTCATATAAGGATACCTCTTCTCCTTATCTCCTATGCAATCTTTTAGATCAGTTTAGAGGATATTTATAAGATATCGCTGGTTGATCCCATTCTTCACGTGCATCTCATGTGCATAGGCAGTAACACATTGTCTCCTAAGATGGACCTGGTCCTTCACTGAGGTCATTCGTCATTCTTCAAAACTTAAACTGAACTTGGGCCAACACTAGGTCTACTATCTTAGGAGAAAGATTCATCAGACTATGATTTTGATCCTAGAAGAAAGTTCATCACACTAGGTCTTTTTTTTTCTTCTTTTTTTTTTGGTAACTTAGGAGAAATATTCATTAGACTAAGATTTTGATCCTAGGAGAAAGTTCATCAGACTAGGTCTTCTATCTTAGGAGAAAGATTCATCAGACTAAGATTTTGATCCTAGGAGAAAGTTCATCAGACTGGGTCATTTTTTTGTATCTTAGGAGAAAGATTCATCAGACTAAGATTTTGATCCTAGGAAAAAGTTCATCAGACTAGGTCATTTTTTTTATATCTTTGGAGAAAGATTCATTAGACTAAGATTTTGATCCTTGGAGAAAGTTCATCAGACTAGGTCTCTTTTTTGGTATCTTAGGAGAAAGATAAGATTTTGATCCTAGGAGAAAGTTCATCAGACTAGGTCTTCTATCTTAGGAGAAAGATTCATCAGACTAAGATTTTGATCCTAGGAGAAAGTTCATCAGACTGGGTCATTTTTTTGTATCTTAGGAGAAAGATTCATCAGACTAAGATTTTGATCCTAGGAAAAAGTTCATCAGACTAGGTCTTTTTTTTATATCTTTGGAGAAAGATTCATTAGACTAAGATTTTGATCCTTGGAGAAAGTTCATCAGACTAGGTCTCTTTTTTGGTATCTTAGGAGAAAGATACATCACACTAAGATTTTGATCCTAGGAAAAAGTTCATCAGACTAGGTCTTCTATCTTAGGAGAAAGATTCATCGGACTAAGATTTTGATTCTAGGAGAAAGCTCATCAAACTAGGTTTTCTATCTTAGGAGAAAAACTCATCAGACTAAGATTTTGATCCTAGGAGAAAATTCATCAGACTAGGACTTTGTCCTAGGAGGAAAATGTAAGGATCAATGACAACAATAGCAAAACGAATAAAGTAAGGATCAAGAAACTTCCCTTTGTCGACTCTTCTCTTCTTCTTTTTTTCTTCTCTTTCATTTCTTTTTTTTTTTCCTTTTTTTCTTTTTTTTTTTGTTTGTTTTATCTCTTTTTTTTCGATCCACTTTCCTTGCACAACTTTGTTCCTATTTCACACAAAGAAAAACTTGTCATCTTTGACAATGATTGTCGTCTTCTGGCCTTGGATCTCGGGCAGTTTGGCTTCTGCTTCAATTGGTTTGAGTCGGTTTCAAGAGACCTTTGCTCTGCATCAACCCTAATTGTTTCACATCAAGTACCATTTGTAGTTGTGGCTCAATCAGCCTTGTCCCGATTGGAGATCTTGGCTCAAGTGGCCTTTTCCGATATCTTCAATGACTTTCTATTTTTTGAGCAATTTGTCTGTCAGAGAGAATCACAAGTTATCTTTGCTTGCGCCAAGTAGGCTGAAAAGAGTTTTTTTGGGTACACTGGCCAAATTTATTGTGTGCAACTGAAAAGCTGGTTAGTAGATTTTGAAATCTTTTGTTGCTTGTTTTGACAAGGATGGACTCAAAGTGAAGGACATAATGATGAAAAGAAACGAATATTAACAAGAAATGCCCCATGTCGGAAGGACAGAAGGAAGAGTATTTAGTTTTCTTTTTTTCCTTTTTTTAATAACTAGCCTTAATGATCATGACATGTATTTTGGACTTAACGTCCTAATATGTCAACTAATTCAATCTTCCCTTTTACCATTCTTATGACTTTTGAAGTCGGGCTTGTTCGTGCCAATCCTTTGCAGCAGCTTCGTGCCTCACTTTCGACTAGTGGTGCCCGAGGGGTTTTCACCAACAAGTCTGTCTCATTTATTCATATATTCTTACCATCGCCTTACAATGCCCATGAGGGTTTTCACTAGTAAGACTCTCTAATTTTTTATTTTCTTTTTCTTTCGCTTTTTTTGTGCGAGCATCTTGACAGTGTTCTATGTCGCGTGACAACCGTTGCTCATTGCATGTGTCCCTTGGCATACTTGCAGGCTGATTATGAGGTCTTTATTTGGAAGGTTTTCGGATAGGGTTGGAATGAAAGGTCGGCATGAAGGCTCAAAGTAGACTTAATATGAAGGGTTGTGGACTTACAACTCTTGGAATCGACTCTTTCAAAAGTGAAATAAAATTTCTGCCCTAGTTTCAGATATTGGGGATTTTTTCTCTTTTTTTTCTTTGATTTCTTATTTGGTTAGACCGAACCGTGAGGCTGCCTACGTATCCTTTTTAAAGGAATCAGTTCTAACGTAGTTCAAACATCTGACATAAATTATTGTTTTATCTTTCTTTTTGTTCCTTTTTTATCTTTTGTTTGCCACGGCTTCTATTTTGAGGGCATTGACCTTTGACAATTCTTTTCTTCTCATTTTTTTTACTCAGAACTTTCTAAAAGTTTCCCCATTTTATACTCTTGGGAAATAGACTTCTTTCTTTCTTTTTTTTTCTTTTTTCTTTCTTTTTTTTTTCTCATTTTTTTGTTTTTAACTCTTGACTCTAAACTTGATTCCAAAAGAGAGTGGTCAAAGAAAATAACATAGGCTCAAAGGGGTAGCGAGGGATATAAAGTGTTTGGATAGCAGGAAAAGGGCCTCCCAACCTCAATAACGCCAAACATAGTATCCTTTCGCAATCACGTCATTGATGAACATGTATGTCTTCTTGGTGTGTCGTGGTCACAAGACACTTTTCATCCCTTAATGTCAAGCTTTCCAACATACTTCAATTGATTAAACATCCTCAAGCCTGATCTTCACAATGGTTTGAAGGTGAATTTTACTCGACCTTCATTCCCAAGTATTTCAACTCTTTATTCATCCTCAATAGAGTTTTTTAGCTATCCAATTCCAGATTAAATCAGTTTCTAAGATCTGGCCAAAATTTTCGCATGCATGTCATGTCATTAGAACTAGCGAGAAAAGAACTAATAACGGAATGGCATAAAAGGATAAACAATATTTTATTGAATAAGAATTGAAGGGTTTGACAACTAGATAAGCAACCTAAGATACGAGTTACAAACCTAAAATAACCCGGATAATAAAAATAGCAACAAAACATAACTCATACAAACAAAATAGAAAGATACAAAGGTTTGACTCAATAACACAAATAAATTATGGATCACAACCTCGAAATAACCCAGATAACAGAAAAAAATATCAAAACAAGCTACCAAGGTTCCATCCCAGTGAGAAAGGAATGACTTCTCAATCGCTAAGCCCGATATTTAGCCACAAATTTGCTCATCAAAATCACCATGGCCTTCTCCAATTTCAGTTAGCAACTTCCCGAGAGGATTCTCGTACTCCATGTCACAAGGCATCATCCCCACGAAGTGTGCATCATCATGTGCAGGTAAATGATTATGTGTGATATGTTGGTGGTTACTCTCTTAGATCACAATCAATTTTTCCTGGATCATACTTTCTATTTCTCTTTTCAAATCCCAACAACTTTAATATTGTGCCCCTGGGCATTGGAATGGTATTCACACCTTTTGGAAGGATCAAAGCTTCTCGCACATAGGTCCATGATTTGGAGGAATAGGTTCAACCATGCCATAATGCTTTAATTTCTGAAACATGCTCGTGTAGGACTCTCATATTGGTGTAAAATTATCATTCAACTTTTGTTCCCCTTTATACCTATGGCCTGGATGTGGTAATAGGGCAATTGAAAATTTTGTGGAGGATGGAGGAGATTTTGTTGTGCTCGTGCTCGCTTTCTGGGGTGTTTTGGTGGCTGGCCAACATACTGAGGTGGATCGACAGAGTATGGTAGGTTATGAGGTGGATAGTAATGCTCTAGGGAGTCATGGAAAACCTGATGAGGCTGTGCATACCTTCGAGGTGTTCTCCTAGGACCTCTTCTCGACCCTGTTGTCATCATGATTTCTTCATCCTTCTCATTTATGTCACTAAAATTATCAGATTCAACCTGGACAGCCTGAGTTACGGCTTTAAGAACTGCTTGACTTAAAATTTTGCTTGTCTTAAGACCATTCTCTACTATTTCTCCCATTTTGATTGCTTCCGAAAAGGATTTGCCAACTGCGAACATCATGTTTTGAAAGTAATTTTGCTCTTGCGCTTCAAGGAAGACAGTGATTAGCTCATCTATATGCGGATTAACCCTACTTGTTTGCTCTCTCCATCTAATGGCATATTCTCTGAAACTTTCACTTGGTTTCTTTTTCAAGTTTGAAAGGGAATTGTGGTCTGGGGCAATGTTAATATTGTATTGGAACTGTTTCACAAAGGCCTGTGCCATGTCATCCCAGATGTACCAGCGAGATGTGTCTTGATCCAAAAACCATTCGGATATTATTCCCGTGAGGTTTTCCCCAAAATAAGCTACCAACAATTCTTCATTCCTTCCCACACCTCTAGCTGATTGCAATACCTATTCAGGTAAGCTATGGGGTCTCCATGTCCATAATACTTTTCAAATTTGGGAGTCTTGAAACCAGAAGGCAAGTGGACATCGGGGAACATACATAGATCATTGAAGGCAACACTCTTTTGACCTGCCAACCCTTGCATGTTTTTCAATCGTTGTTCTAAGTTTTTCACTCTTTGGGTCATTTCTTCTTGTGCCATCTTTCGGGAGGGTTTCTCAATGTTTGTAGGAAGATCAAACGAGTACGAGTGGTATTCAGGAGAGTGGTACTGCTCTTGCTGTGTAGCAAATTGTGACTCACGACAAGGTTCTCCTTGTCTATTGGCCCATGCTTGACACATTTTGGTCATTTGTTGTTTCAGTATTCTGTTTTCCTCAACCACAGTAGACTCTTGTCGAATCCTCTGACCATGAGTATCTTGATCACTTGTAACAACTTCGATGCCAGTTATTATTTTTCCTTGAATTTTGTGTTATCTTCTTACCACAAACCGACTACCTCAACTTTCTTCACAATTCAAAATGAAAGACATGTTAGAATGGACTCAGTCAGTCATTATTATTATCAATATTTTTTCACTTTTGTTTTTCTTTTTCTTCCTTTTTTTCATTTTTTTTCATTTTTTTCATTTTCCTTTTCCATGGTTGATCGAACCGGATGCGGGTAGCCTATGTATCATGACGCTGCATGAATTAGATCTTGTGTAGTTTCGAAAGATTAGGAATGGAGGAAATAAACTAAATTTATGTTTTTCTAGATTTTGAATTTTCACTTTTTTTTCTCAAAAGAAAGACTTATAAAGAAGAAAGTTTTTTTCGACTTCTATTGTTTTTTTTTTCTGAATTTTGAAAGAATAAATTCTAAAGAAGAAACAAAAATATTTTTGCATTTATGGAATTTTATTCTGAAGTTAGGAAAGAAGTACTTCTAAAGGAAAAAATATTTTTGAACATTGAATTTTCTTTTTAATTTTTGAAAGAAGAATAAAAATATTTTTAAATTTTTAGATTTTTTTTTCGAAATTTGAAACAAAAACTTCTAAACAAGAAAAAAAATATTATTTTTTTGGGATTTATCTTTTGAATTTTTGAAAGAAATACTTCTTGAGAAGATATTTTTGAATCTTAATTTTTCCTTCGAATTTCTGAAAGAAGAATAAAAGTATTTTATATTTTTTAAATTTTGAGAAGCAACTAAAAGAAAATATTTTTTGTATTTGTTTTTGTAAAATTGGGTTCTTTAAGAAAAACTTTCCTAAACATGGAAGTAAACGATTTTTTTTTGAATTTTTGAAAATTGGGGCCTTAAAAAGTCTTTTCTAAAGAAGTAAATGAAAATATTATTGGAATTTTGTTTTGGGTCTTTTTTTTAAAAAAAATATGGGTCATAAAGAAAGACCCCCTTTTTTATTAAAGGAAGTGAATAAAAATATTTTTTAATTTTTGAAAATTGGGGTCAGAACCAATGAGGTTTGCCTGCGCCATCTCACGTCCGGTGAGAATCAGACCCGCGTAGTTCGGTCCAGTTTTGACAGAACAAGAAAAACATGACTTATTTTGAAATTACTTTTCTTCTTACGGAATTTCGGTAGAGTTTCAGAATTTTCTAAATACCTACCTCTAACTTTTTTTTTCTTTCAGATTTACTTTTTCTCCGATTTTTTTCTTTTATTTTAGAAGCCGGTCAACATGTAAACCAAAACAAGCAGATGCGCAAGTAGAACGTAAGATGCATCAGGATGGTCTTTTCAATTTAGGGTACTCCTGTCCGAACGGACCCAACCCTAGTGTTGAGTCCCTAAGGTCAAATGCACGTGATACAAACAAACGTTGCTACTAGGGATCCGGCATGAGGCTTTGTTATACTATGTTTAAAAACCTGAGTTTATTGTTCTAGACCTGGCTTACCCGAGCAGACAGCTCGCGCCGAGGGGGGAGGGGGGCAGTATACTGGGGATACAGAAGCTCCGCTGGCTTAGCAACTTATCTGAACCTCGTTCTAAATGGGAAAAGACTCTAAACAGAAGAGAAGTCACACGAAGTGCACCCTTCTCCATGATGTAGAAGACTCAGAGAGAGGAAGGGTTTCGTAGCAGTTTATATATACAATTTACCAAAATATCAAAGTGGTAAAAGCATTTAGCACATTAGACTCAAACATGTAGGAAAATCAGATAACAGATAAAGCCAATCATAACAGCTATTCTAAGCTCGAATTCTTGAATCCTTAACCAGTCTGGGCCTCTCTTCCCCAACAGATTTACCAGAGCTGTCACACCTCCTTTTTTACATATCACCCCGAAGGATAGTGCATGAGGGAGTTTTTCCAATTTAAGTGACGTTATTCGAAATGGGATTATTTATTTATTTTTATTCAGATTTGTCACTTGGGATAGGTTTATTTTCTTGTGTCCCAAGTCACCGGTTTATCTTAAATTCCAAATCAAGGAATTCGACTTTCCTTGTGAAGTCTGCATACCAGAAATTCTGAATAAGGAATTCTATTATTCCGATTGAAGGTGTTAGACACCCCCGGATTCAATGATTCAAGCAAGGCCGTTTACACTATCATAATTAGCTTATTTGTGGAAAGAGTAGATATTGAGTAATAGTGAATCTTCCCATATCAACCTTCCTGCGAAGCATCTGCATTAAATGGGTAGATCTCTATATGGACAAAGGACTAGACAATTATGGTTATGCAACAAACAACAAAAAAATAAAGTATCAAATACCAGTCAGAATACAATAAACAAGCTCATTAACAAACAGCTCCGTAAGAATCAATCTCAGCAAAAGACTAAAAATTAGCAATCACGAATACCTACTACCTATTGAGAATTTTTCGGAGATCTACAGAAAGAAAACATTGCTTCTTCCTTAAACTCTTAAGCGGCAAGAACTTACTGCAAATGAACAGGTGGTCGACTGATTTTTAACAAATTCCACAGAAACAAACAACTTGAAAATGAGTGTCTAATAATCTAGAAGCCTGAATAACGTCACTGTGGGTCTAATGGCTCTAGGATGCTAACATAAGATCATGCTTTGAAACTGTTAACTTTTAAAAATAAAAAGGAATTGGTACGGATGGGTTAAACTTAAGATATAATACAAAGATTTGAAGATAAACATGCATTGGAATTCAACATTAATTTTCATAATCACAACTTTTCTTCAACAGAGGTGTGTTTTCATCTAATATGTAACTTGAAATTCATGGAAGAGTACCTGGTTGCCAAAAACAGAAACAAAAAAATAGAAAATAAGTCTCTGGACTAGCAATGATGTCAACAGAATAACAACCTCAAATTACCATCAAAATCCCAGCAGCTCAACAAAAGAAAACCAGAAATAAGTGAAAATGCAAAACTAAATTTCTGTTCTCTTTTAATTTTGAAGAATTTTGTAGCTTCAAACTACTAAGAAAACATGAGAAAAAGGCTTTCGTTTTTGGTTTTAGAACAGGAATGAAGGGAAAGAGCGTATGAGAGGAGGGTGAGTGCTTAAAGAGGTGAAACAAAAAAAAAATGGCTGCTAATTTTTTTTAGTAAGGGGGAAGGGGTCATTATACAAGCAATAATCAGATCATGGGATAATGGGAGATCATGGCTAAAAACAAGGTAACCGTCAACCGCTTTCCATGTGCCATTTCCTTGGCCAGCTGAATTTCGTCCCAAGGCTGCCTCGTGCCATGCCTTAGCTCAATTTGACATTGCCCCACGCCAATGTCTTGCCCGCAATCCGCTGCCATGATTTTGCGGCGCACGCCCGGCGCCGCTGCCGCCCGCACACCTCCTTGGCCTAGTTTTCTGCCTTGTCCGTGCCAACCCTCATTTCCCTCGTGCCATTGCTTGTATTTTCTTTCCCATAGCCTTGTCTTAGCTATTGAAAGCCTTTGCCATCAACCTGCATTTCCGCCTCGCCTTAGCTTAGCCCGCACATAACTGCCACAACCCAAAAGTGCCATGCCACTGATTTTGGCGTGCATGTCGTGCCATGCCGCCCAAACATTGCCCATGCTGCCTCGTCAAGCCTTTTCCAAGCGCGCCTTGCCCATGCCAAGTCCTTGGCCAATACTTGCCCACAACAGCCCGTCGACCGCATGATCGTTTTGCCCGCACATAAGCCAATGACAAGGTCATCACGCCCAAATCCTTGCCACAACCATGCCACGCCCGATGACAAAGAATCAAATCTTAACAAACCACCCGCACCCTTTGAAATCGACGTCCTCGTCGAGCCGTCTTCAATGAATCGGCACCAAGGGTTTGTTCACATACAACGCCCGTTGTACTCCATTCATATCCCAGTGATTTTCATGTATATTGGCACCTCTCGTACCCTGATCTGCCTTTGGCTCCAAAATCCTCGACTTAGTGCGTTCATCACCTCTAGGGGTAGCAGTTTGCCATGCTCTTCGAAGTTGAACCACTTCCTTGCGTAACTCTTCCTTCTCTATGCGCACCAAGATCATTTCTGCCTCCAAACGTGTCATTCCAACAATAACAGAAGAATCACAATCTACAATAAGATCCTGCCCAACGAGTGCTTCCAACTGCTCAACTTTTTGACGCAGTTCCGCGTTTGTGCAACCAGCCTTGTTCTTCCCCACGAATTCTGCCATCGGATCGTCTTTGCACTGCCACGAACCTGGCCAGCTCTCAATCTTCTCTGATACCAGTTGTCACGAGGGCGTTTTTGATCAAGTCCAAAATCACACCCGCGCGGCAGCCAAGTCCCCTACTTGACTTCGCCTTTCCGAAACACTTTGCCAATTTTCAGCAAGTTTGGCCTTAAACGATTTTCAAGCAGCAATTCAATAATTAAGAGCACACACATATACGGGAAAATCCCAATCTTTGCATTAATAACAAAATCATACAAAGGACCCTCACTTTGCTATGAACTATCAGTCCGCTTATAACACACTTTTGACGAAGAACACAAGTCGTTCTTGGCAAACACTAAGATCTGCCCAAGCCAAACCTTAGCCCCTTTTTGAAACCTTAGAAACCCTCACGTTTCTTTCTTGTTTCCCACATAGAATTTCACAAGAAATTCCCTCTTACTTGCTATGAACACATTCCGCTCACTGCCCACTTTTGGCAAAGAACACAAGTCGTTCTTAGCCAACACTAAGGTCTGCCCAAGCCAAACCTTAGCCCCTTTTGAAACACTTAGAAACCATCACGTTTCTTTCTCGTTTCCCACATAGAATTCTACACAAAATTCTACATACTTCTGCCTAAGTTAAAGGCCCTATTTATAGAATATAGGCAGCCCTTAAACTTGACAGCACATGACACTTGTCGTCTACAGCTTTTGCCACTTGTCGGGCTAACCTTTATCTTGCTCCTACCATATAGTTGACATCCCCAACTACTTAGGACACATTATACACGAGATGGGGTCATTATACAAGCAATAATCGGATCATGGGATAATGGGAGATCATGGGAGATCATGGCTAAAAACAAAGTAACCGCCAACCGCTTTCTATGTGCATTGCATGTGCCATTTCCTTGGCCAGCTGAATTTCGCCCCAAGGCTGCCTTGCGTCACGCCTTAGCTCAATTTGACATTGCCCCATGCCAATGTGTTGCCCGCAATCCGCTGCCATGATTTTTCCGCACACGCCCGGCGCTGCTGCCGCCCGCACACCGCCTTGGCCTAGTTTTTTGCCTTGTCCGTGCCAACCCTCATTTCCCTCGTGCCATTGCTTGTATTTTCTTTCCCATAGCCTTGTCTTAGCTATCGAAAGCCTTTTCCATAAACCCGCATTTCTGCCTCGCCTTAGCTTAGCCCGCACATAGCTGCCACAACCCAAAAGTGTCATGCCACTGATTTTGGCGCGCATGCTGTGCCATGCCGCCCAAACATTACCCATGCTGCCTCGTCAAGCCTTTTCCAAGCGCGCCTTACCCATGCCAAGGCCTTGGCCAATACTTTCCCACAACAGCTCGTCGACCGCATGATCGTTTTGCCCGCACATAAGCCAATGACAAGGCCATCACGTCCAAATCCTTGCCACAGCCATGCCACGCCCGATTACAAAGAGTCAGGTCCTAACACCAAGGATGGTCAAGCATCGTCAGAAAGTTATTACGTCATATATAATTCAAATATTACTTTATATGATTATATATTATATTTTGAACAACCTTAACACAGTTGAGTGACGCAGTTCAACGGTCCAGGGTGTTCAAAGGGGTTTGTTTCACTGATGGTCACTCAACTATATTTCAATTTCACTAAAGTAACTCAACTATTGTTTGCCACTTAAAGTAACTAAACTTTTATATTGTCACTTAAAAGTTATTTTGCCTCAAACCCCAACCATAAATATGACATGACATAAAATTTAATAAGAAAATCAAAAAATAAATGACACATAAACTTAAACAGATTACACCCACTTTAGATCCATTTCTTCCTTAATATGATTTCACTCATAACCCAAATGTTTTTAATTAAAAAAATTAAATTTCACATTAGTTTAAAATGATTATCCTATACTACAAAATTCTTGCCTTTGTGTTACATAATGTCTATTTATAATTATTATATACTAAAAAAATTCTTATCTTGTTTGTATGCCTCATCCAAGCCGTTTTATAAATCTACTGAAGTTAAAATACATCCAACTCACATAACATATTTATAATTTTCTGGTAATCAAATTAAAATAGTATTGTATTCATCTTACATAATATATTAATGTATCATAAGCATACAAGAATAATAATAAAGCTAATAAGAGTCTACTTTCATGATAAACATGCAGTTACAGACAACCTACTGCAATTGTTTAGACAAAAGAAATATGGTATTTGTACGAAAAAGACCCTACAAAAAATTTACACGACCTAATTTTATTGGGGGTATGTGTATTTCCTCTATTGAAACACATTTAAATTATGTGTCAAATCACATAAAGTAGGGGTATTCATAAAATCCCGAAAGATCAAACCAAACCGAAAACCAAACTAAACCGACTAAAAAATCGATACTTTTTGGTTTGGTTTGGTTTTGATTTTGAATTTTAAAAATCGATCAAATTTTGTTTGGTTTTAGTTTTAATAAAAAGAACCCGAAAAACCTGAATCGAACCAACTATAGGAGCAGGTATTTAAAATTTATTATTACACACACACACACACACACACACACACACACATATATATATATATATACAAAGTTTTAAAAATTTTATGGTAAATATTAATAGTTTGCACTTTTAGTATAGTTCTTTTTCTAGTTTGAGTGGTAGTTTTCTTCTGTTAAGTGTAAGAATCCATTTTGTGTTAAAAATAATATATTTTTAATTGAGTACTTAAATTATTCATCACTATTTTATTCAATTATCATCAAATATTTTGGTTATAATAGATTTCTCAAAGGAAAATTGATTTGATAGTGTTACGTTGAAAATGTGGTTGCCGGAATATGTGCTTGGTAGTGTATATCTTATATTTAATAAAAAACCCGATAAATAATCGAAAAAATCGAAAACCCGACAAGACCTGACCTAAAGCGAATCGAGAAAAAACTGACTTAATTAGTTTGGTTTGGTTCTAATATTTGAAAAACCGACTAACTAGGTGTGGTTTCTTTTTTGGAAAAAACTGATCCAAACCGAACCATGAACACCCCTATCATTAAGGGAGAAATGGATCTAAAGTGGGTATAGTCCATTTAAGGTTACGTGGCATTTATTTTTTATTTTTTCTCAGTAAATTTTATATCATGTCATATTTATGGTAGGGTTTTGAACCAAAATGACTTTTAAGTAACAAATGTGAAAGTTTAGTTATTTTTATGTGACAAAAAATAGTTGAGTAACTTTAGTAAAATCGAAACATGGTTAAGAGACCATTATTGAAATTAACCTTGGTCAAAAGGATGTATTCTTTACTAGTTCAAAGTCGTCTGCCGGTTTTGTTTGCCAAATTAAAGTGGAGATCATCGTGTGTGGTCTATTTGACTCTTTTTCAATTTAATAAAAATTTTAGTAAAATAACTCTTAAACCTTAAAATTTATATAAAAATAAACAACTCATTTTTAAAGTAGTTTTTTAATTAAACGTTAGTTTATAACTAAGTTTTATAATTTAAAGTCAAGCTCTATAAGGATTTTTTTAACTGGTACAAACTACAAATCGTCTCGACTCTCTCTTTTCTTTGGTTTTACGCTTATTTTTTATTCGTAAAACTTCTACTGTTTGTCCTTTTGCTAATTTTAATATCTAAAATTATACTTCTATTACAAATATTTTAGTTTGATTCAAATATTTTGATATACCATTCATCAAAAAGACCTTTTTCGACTTGGTTAAAGTTTGAACATTCTTAAACAAATTCCTTGCTATATCGCCGTCTATAATCCTGGCTGTCACGTATTTTGTCTTCATTTCAGTTTTCGGGCTTTTAAAATTGTATTATCAGTATTTAAGGAAAAAACCTTACTTATATCAAATATTTACACTAAATTATATTAACTTATCATATTTAATAGGATAAGTTTTTTCCAATTATACAATCCTGTCGAAGCCACTACCCTACATTAGTAATGCAAATATCTGCACCAATCAGGAATAATGCAAATCCCTACAGACCATAAGCGTAACTTTCTCCGATTTTAATAAATTTTCCAACAAAAAAGGAATTAAGGGCCGGTTTGTCTATAATTTTTTTCTTCCCTTTTTCGAATTCTTTTTAAAAAATGTGTTTGTCAAAGTTTTTAGAAATTTTCAGATATGATTTTTTCAAAAACCAAAAAGCTTCAAAATTTTCAAAAAAAAAATTTCCACTCAAAAAATTACAATATATTTTTTAAAATAAAATAAATATTCAAATATAATTTTAAATTTCAAATACCATTTTTCAACTTAACTTCAATTTTTTCAAAAATTATAAGTTTTATTAAAAATATTTTTTCCGTTTGTTAAATATCATATTCTTATATCTCAGAGTGAAGCAGTAGCTGACTGTCCTGGTCGTTCATATGGCCAATGGAGCCAACATCTCCGACGCCGAAACACCATTTCTCGGTGAAGTCGTTCAAGGCTTCGTCGACTATAAGGGTCATCAGGTGGTCCGATCCAAATCGGGTGGATGGAAATCGGCATACTTCATCATTGGTAATCAACTTGAACAAACTTTACCATCTGTATCTTTTAAAGCAACAAACAATTCTTTATTGGATTGCATTTTTGAAACAACAACTAATTCTTAGGAGTGGAAGTTGCGGAGAGATTTGCATATTATGGGATAAGTTCGAATTTGATAAACTATTTGACGGGCCCACTTGGCCAGTCAACGGCGACGGCAGCGGCCAATGTGAACGCCTGGTCAGGAACGGCGTTCCTTTTGCCGCTACTGGGTGCGTTTATCGCAGATTCCTTTTTGGGTCGGTACCGTACCATTATCATCGCCTCTGTGCTCTATTTCCTGGTTGGTACTCCTAACTCTTGCCAGTTTTTTTTTCTTTGACATGGTTGTACTTTGCTTTTGATTTGTAGTACTTTATTTTGTGGAGCTGGTTTGCTGATTTTTGATTTCTAGATAGGATGTTTATGGCATAAGATTTATGTTGAATGGATCTTGTATTAATTTCAATGCAGCCAATCAACAAAATCTATATTCCCTCCCATTCATTTTATAGGACACTCTTTCATTTTTCGTCCGTCCCCAAAAAGCTGACACCTTTCTATAGTTGAAAGAATAAGTGCCAAGTTTAATTGCGACAGATGTAAACTAAAAAAAATCCTAGTTTTACAAGAACTTGCTTTACTGCAATCGGAAAGACACCCTTTTTGAGCTAACTTCTTGGACTTCATGGTTTATTATAGTCAAAATACAAAAGAATCGATAGGAGGGGGGGGGGGGGGATGATAGGCTTACCGGGCTAGGGAACAACAGACAGGTAATAAGAAAGGAGAAGGAAGAGGAAAGATTTGTAACATGTCATGGTGCTAAGGATTTCATCCTTGAATTTACCTACACTTAAAGCGATATAAGTCTCGAGTTTAGTCATTCAGTACTGCAGCTTGTAGCATAATTATTGACTTATTGCTCACATTCACAATTGGTAGAGAAACAATATAAAGAATTGACTACTTTTTGGCTCAAGAAGAGAAAAGTAAAATAGCATGCAGCAATAGCCACGTAAACTTTTAGAGTGCTCTTAATTTTTATCATGATGCACACTAACAAACGCATTGGCTATTTGGCTTCGACTGTGAAAAGATCCACACTTCCGAACAGCAATATTTCTTGGTGGAAGGATCTCTAGAATTGCATTTATTGGCCTACTGGTACCTTCAACTTGAAGTCTTGAACCACTTTACATGTTGGAGTTTCTTCAGTGACTGGCTGAAACCTGTCCATTTTCTCCCTCTCTGTCCTCGCCAAGTAGCACAACACCCTTCTCACATTCCCAGTTCCCAAGCTTAATCTTCAACCATGATAAGAGTGATGAAAGGAATGATCAGATCAATACGATACCACTTTAATGAGTGAAGAAAGCATTAAGTAAAAAGTATTGAGAAAGCTTTAGCTTTGGCATGATGTTATATGGTCATGGACTCGTATTGACTAAAAATTCCTGATATCCTGTATGTGGAATCTGCTATTATCCATTTGCAAATGTATTTATTTGGGAGTAGTACTTTTCATTGGAAATGGTAACAGTATATTGATTTGGGTCCTGGTACTCCTGAACTGCAGGGACTTTGCTTCTTGACTGTTTTAGCTGTTATTCCTTTCAACAGTTCTGATTGCCAAAGTCCTGATACTATCAAGGCATGTTCACCTCCTGAGATCCAAGTTATATTATTTTTCTTTGCTCTGTATCTGGTAGCATTTGCACAGGGAGGTCACAAGCCTTGTGTACAAGCTTTTGGAGCAGATCAGTTTGATATACAAGACCCAGAAGAATGTAAAGCCAAAAGTTCGTTTTTTAATTGGTGGAATTTTGGATTATCTGCTGGTGCCCTGGTGGCAATATTGATTTTGAGTTACATCCAAGACAATCTTAGCTGGGCTCTTGGATTTGGAATTCCCTGTATTGTAATGGTTCTTGCACTTGCTGTTTTCTTATTTGGTACATTCGCTTACCGTATCTGTCAAAATTGTGATGAAAAGAAGGCATTTGTCCGAATAGGTGGGGTGTTTATAAATGCAGCTAGGAACTGGCGAAGGACTACATCAGCAGTGTCCATGCAACTACAAGTGCAGGGTATTATACCACATGAAGGTTCTCAACAATTAAAGTAAGTTGATCCACTGTTATCATCTTGGTTGAACAAATTAAAGCTCTTGATTTAACATTCATCGCTCATTTTGGAAATTAAGTAGACAATAACTTTTAGATTTGTCACACACATTAGGACGGTTGATTATTTTGATGTAGCTACTCTAGTAGGTTTAACTTGATTACTACTGCAAAGCGAGAGTTTTGACTCCCAAACATGTCCTAGATTGGGGTAATAGACTCGTAAGGCTCCGCTATTAAACAGTGACCTTTCAAGAGTTAACAGAGTAAACTGAGCTCCCCTAGACACTGGATAACAGTACTTCCTGCAGATGTCCATATGTGACTTCCAAAATATTGGGTTTGGTATCGACAGTGCAGTCCAGTGCTGTAGTTGATACCACACTGAAGTATTTCGTATGCTCTTTCCTTTCAACTGAAAGATTTTTATCTACCGCAATCGAGAGACATATCTTTCAAGTTGACGCGTTTTTATTCATCACAGGTTCCTTCACAAAGCATTGCTTACACCTGAGGGTTCCAAGGACAATAATAGTGTTTCTAGCTTCAATGAGGTTGAAGAGGCTAAATCAGTTGTTAGATTGATCCCAATTTGGAGTACATGTTTGGTGTATGCCCTTGTGTCTTCACAGACATCTACTTTGTTCACCAAACAGGGTGTTACTATGGACAGATCTATTGGTTCAAACTTTAAAATCCCAGCTGCTTCTTTGCAGTGCTTTCTTGGCATTTCTATAGTTTTCCTCATTCCTATATATGACTGTATTTTGATTCCTCTAGCAAGATCTATAACTAGGAAACCTTCCGGCATCACAATGCTTCAGAGGATTGGAATGGGAATTTTCATATCTGTACTTGCCATTGTAACTGCAGCAATTGTTGAGAAGATTCGTCTGCAAACTGCTCTGGAGTATGGGCTGGTTGATAATCCAAAAGCAACTATTCCCATGAGCATCTGGTGGTTAATACCTCAGTATCTACTCTATGGGATATCTGAGATATTTATCTTGGTTGGTCTGCAGGAGTTCTTCTATGATCAGGTGCCTGTAGAGCTGAGAAGTGTAGGTCTTGCTCTGTATCTCAGCTTAGCTGGTGTAGGAAACTTCTTGAGCAGTTTTCTCATCTCTTTTATTGCGAAAACAACTGCTAAAAACGGCCAGGATAGTTGGTTCTCAGACAACTTGAATCGAGCACATCTTGATTACTTCTATTGTCTTCTTTCTGGACTTAATGTTTTGTCTTTCGCTTTATACTTGTACTTTGCAAGGTCTTATATCTACAAAAATGGAAGTGTTATATGAAAGATGTACTGTGGGATAACTTTCTTCATGGAGAATTTAAACTGAAAATGTTGTACTGACTTGGTTGTGTTTTTGGTAGTCGGCCTAGTGATTGTTTAACAGTTAGCACAGTGCACTGTTGAACCCTTGAATCTTTTGAGGAGTGATAGAGTCCAAGTTCTCTTTTTTCTTCTCAAAACCGAGAATACCCTGTTGAGTTAGCTGGCCTAACTCTAATGTGCTTTCAGGTCCGGAACTTGGAAGGTTATGGGCTCCCACTTACCCCAAAAATCATATTACATGCTAATCTCTGTTATACATTTTCTTACCCAAAAAATCATATTACATGCTAAACTTTTCAAAATTGTGTCTAATATACATTACTTTTGACCAGGTATATTATACGTAAAAGGAGGACATGAGGAGGTGAAAAATATTTGTCTGCAGCTTTATATCAACGGTTCAGATTTAATAAAGTTGATCCTATGGTCCATCTTAATTGTTTTTCTATTGCTTTTTTCTTTTGTTTTCCCCTCCAATCACATGACCACCGAAACCCCTCGTGTTCTTTTTCATTGAATCTCATCGTTTCATTTCAATCAATTACTCCAACAAGACAAAAGCCAGTAACATACACTATTAGAAGTCCAAGGAAATTCTATTAATGTTAGTCCATGACTTCTTTGTGACATATAATTAGCAAATACTTGAACACCCATTTCAGAGAAATGCTGCAAATGCATCTTCCAATGGGCATCTTCAAAAAAGCTAAAATTTAAACTTTCTAATTCATGATCTTTCAATTGGCATACGAGCAAATAAATGGAAACCAAGTTCGAAAAAAATGCTAACAGTTAGACCTCTCCATTAATGGCCTCTTAGTAACATATGAGCATAAACCCAATTTAAAATATACAAAAATGTCAAAGTAAGAGATTTTAGAGATGAATTCAGTACATCAAAACCCAGAAGATCAACTCGAATTAAAGAGTTTCAGTCAAGGAGGGGTCGTTACTGGCCTTTGTTTTCCGATGACGAGGTCATTTCCTTCCGACGGTTAATACTAGCGATGTAATGAAGATGGTGATTTGGATGGAACATTTTTTTGTTGATTATGGCTATGGCACTAGCCATGGAGGTGGTATTGACGGCAGGCATAGAAGAGGAGGATAAAAGGAAGAAGCAGACGGACAGGTCGAGAGTACGAAAAAAATGAGAAACTTGAGGGGGGATGTTTTCTGTTTTTTCTTTTAAATATTATAAGTATTTTCTTTTTTTTCTATGAAAGGATGCATGTCACGATTTTATTGGTGCGTAATAATATAAGTATTTTGAAAAACTGATCAAGAAAAAAGTAATGTGTTTTAGATACACTTTAGAAAATTGAATATATAAAATTATATTTGTAATCAACGGGTATATAATAGAAGTTGAATAGGTAAATTATTTATTTCGCCAACAAAAAAAAGATCTAGTATAGTTTCCTATCTATGTTTATACAAACCTTATGCATACTCTTCACGGAGTAACCTTAGTAAAGTTGTCAATTTTTTTGTTTGGCCCTATTTGTCCGCCAGCATATTAAATTGAGACATTTACGGAAACATACCAAAAAATAAAAATGTTTACGCGCCACTTAGGCATAGGATACCATTTAGTATACTATTTTTGTCCAATAAAAGGTTAACAATCATATACAATATTAAAAATACCTAAAAAGAAAATTTTCAATAAAAAAAATCTATATTATATTAAAAGGAGAGTGGTGAATCATATGGTTACGCCAAATGACAAGCTAAAAAAATTATTTAGCAATTTTAAGACAATATTAAAAATTTGAATTATAAATGGAAACATAATTAATGTAAGTAGTCTAATAAATCTTATACTCAATCTAAATAAATCTTAGATAAATTTAATCAATATATCTACATTTAAATTTATATTTATATGTATATTTGTAGTTATTTCTCTTTTTATATCTGTATTGATCCGCCCATAGACATTTTCTCTATATTAGTTAGAAATATGGAGATAAAAAATTAACTAAAATTGATAATAATAATAATAATAATAATAATAATAATAATAATAATAATAAAAGAAAGACGTAGATTTAGATAAACTGTGACTATTTATACTTTCGAATAAGTTAAAATAAAATTAAATTTTACTTAAGACATTAAAATTTTATCTATTTATATTATATTAAAAGCAGATAGTGAAGCATGTGGTTAAGCGAAGTAGCATATTAAGAAAATGCTACTTGGCAAATTTAAGACTTAATATAGAAAATAAATCTAAATCTATATATCTATATCATATACATATCCAATCATCTATTTTTCTTCTATATTAGTTTAAAGCATGAAAGTGAAAAAGTAGTTAAAAATTTATAGTAATTAAATAATAAAAAAATTAGAAAGATGTAGATTGGGATAACTATGAGTATTTGTACTCTGGACAAGTTAAAATATAAAGTAAAAAAATTTATTTAAGATATTAAGGATTGATGACTTTGAAAATCGAAAAAAAAATCAATAGCACATTTCTTTACATAAAATACAAAAAATAATTTAAAAAGTCATTTAGCTTAACATTATGTAAAGTTAACATATATTAGTTTTAAAAAAATATTAATTTATATTATTTAAAGGTAATACGTATTCACTATTTTGGTGGTAAATTTGATTGGAGAAATAAAAAAATCCCACATTTAAAGGGAATGATTATCGATATGTATCGGATTCTTTAATTGGTATAGTGTTTTCTATATAAGAAACAAATCTTACCAATACCATAATTACAAAGCAATTGAAAAGCTAATTGTATTATTCATATTTGGCTCCTAACAGGCTTTTAATTCTTAACAATGCCTTAATTATAGGGTAATTCAAACTCAATAGTATCTTTTTTGACCATTTCTTAATCAAATATCCCATTTAGTTTGAGTTCGAATGGGAACAAAATTTATACATTAACTAAAAGTGTGTGTGTAATTAGGACAAAAAAATATTTATATAATATTATTCCTTATGTAAAAATAAGGATAATTACATTTTAAAACCATTTAAGGGATAAATATTATATGTCAAACAATATTCGTGGCTTTTAGCATATTGATACATTAGATTATTAACTGAAAATAAAGTTTACATTTCGAATTTAAAGCTAATCATACTTATTTGTAATTAGCATTTTGTAGGACTTTAAACATTAGCAAACCGTAGTTATTGGGTAATTCAAAGTTCAAACACAATGATATAAATTTTTAAAAGAATTATTTCTTAACCGTTTGTTTAAATTAGAATGGAAAGATAAATATCATTTAAAATTTATACATAACTATGGATATATGGGTGTACAATTATAATAAAGAAATAACATTATATGACAAAGAAGATTCATATAATATTACTCCTTATATGAAAATTAGAATATTGCAATTCAAATATATTACCACATTAAAGATAATATTTTATACCAAACAATATTTATGATTTTATCATATTTCATCAATTGATATATTCATTTATTAACAGGAAAATAAAGTTTAAATTTTGATTTCAAAGCTAATTATATTTACCCATATTTAGAACTCATTATGCTTTTAAACCTTACCAATATCGTAATTAAAGGGCCATCAAACTCAATAATATCCTATTTTAAACTTGTCACGCCCCAAAATCTATTAAGCGCCGTGATGGTGTCAGACACCGCAGTCAGGCAAACCAACCAAAATATTAATCAAATTCTTGTTGTAAATATTTCTGAAATCACTTCTTTTATACGTTTAAAACATAGTAAATTACACTGGATAGATAATGGAATATTTAGCAACGCTTATAGTTTTTGAATAAAACCATTGACATCCCAGAACCCGATGTCACAAGTGCATGAGCAATTTCTAAGAAATAGTATAATATAATAACCATCCGGAATACAAATTGGACAGAGGATAAATACAATAATATGGAGAAGACTCTGGTAGCTGCGAGTCATTCTGAGAAGTGCAGCTCACTTAAGTCTCCGCATCAATTATGCTGCTATGCCACTAGCCACATATGAGCCTGTGCAACAAAAATGAATATCAAGTGTAGTATGAGTACGAAAACAACGTGTACCCAATGAGTATCCCGTCTAATCTCGAAGAAGCAGAGACGAGAGGTCGACTTCGACACTTACTAATGGTCCAATGATAACATTATTAATGCGATGAATCACTGATTTATTATCAACAGTAATTTTAGATGTGTCACGAAACAGGTAAAAGTTTCTTTTTATTAAAAGTCTCCAGATTCGTAATCCATTAATTAACAATTATCTCAAGTCGGGGAGAGCAGATATTACTATCAATAAATCTCAAGGCAATCAATACAAGTATATGCAAATCATGCCGAGGTCGTAGAATCCGATCCAACATATATGTAAAATGTGCACTGCCGAGGTCGAACGACATGAATCACAGATGCATCTATTACCCCGCTCATGAACCATACATGCGACGCGGTAAAATTTAAATAAATAATTATCATGCTCACGAACCTTACATGCGACTCAGGTATACATAGAAATACATGCTCAAACAACAAATTAAAAATTTATCGGGAAAAATTTATCTAAATAAAAGCCAATTCTATTTTATTGATTTAAGAAAATGAAGTTTGATCCTATTAGAAATTCATGTACCAATTCGATAGAATTTAAGAAATTCAACTATCAATAAGATCACAGATGTTCCAAGTATAGCATGCTTTTGGGTCCTAGATTACCGGCACTTACACATATTAGTAACTACGCACGGATACTCGTCACATCATGTGTACATACCCGTAAAAATAGGAGCACATAGTCAATTATTTTACCTATGGGGATAATTCTCTCTTACAAGGTTAGAAAGGAGACTCGCTTACTTCGAAGTTCCATAACCAGCATTCCACACCCTTTTGAAGACTTGAATCGTTGCTAAATGCTACAAAGCTAGCCAATAATTATGCAGTTCCATTAATAGATGCCCAATTACTCATTACAATCCAATTTATAACAATTCTTAACCCCGATCGAAAGGTTGAAAAAATTGCCCTCGAGCCCACGTGCCCGGATTTTTAAATTTTTCGAAGATAAAGTTTACTCATAGGCTCATGAACTCAAATATATAGTTGGCTCTCAATTTCATGTCCAAATCGTGGTCATAATCAAAGATTACAAATTTCCTTGGTTTTCTTCAAAATCCAAAAAATTCTGCTAATTTACATGATTTTTCATGTTAAAATCTAGATATAATCCAAGTAATTAACTTGCAATAGATGGGAATCACTTACCTTGATATGGATGATAAAAATAGAGCACCAAAATCGCTCCTAGATAGGCTCCCATGGAGAAAATAAGACAAATGAGCCAAACCCATTTCTCTTCTTCGCGTTCGCGAGACCCCGTCGCATTCTCGAAGAAGAAAATTTCCAAAAACCATTTTCGAAACTCCTCTCAGATAGCCCTCTAGTATAATAGTCATACATTTTGTATAAAACTTCAAATAATAAATAGTTTAATGTTTCGAAAACTAGATACCAAGATCTATAACTTTTGTGTTTTGATTATCTCCCAGTTCCTTATAGATTTTGAGATATAAGCTGTCAAAGTCAACCATGTGCAACACAATTTCTTCTTCATCTTCCCAGATAGCCTATAGTGTACCAGCCATAACATTTTGTACACAAATCTAAATACCAAATGGTTTATATTGCAGAAAACTAGACACAAAGAGATACAACTTTTATTTTCGGATTATTTCCAAATTCCTTGTAGATTGTAAGATATGAGCCTCCGAATTCAGACCTATGCAACAAAGATTTCCTTCTTCGTGAACGCGAGGATCACTTTGCGAATGCGAAGAACCGAGTCCATAAAGCAAAATCCTTCTTCGCGAACGTGAGAAAATCCTCGCGAACGCGAAGAACAACACCACAAACCAGCATCAGCTATTGCAAAATAGCCCAAAATGATCCAAAACTACCTCGAAGCACACCCGAAGCCCCCGGGGCCCCGTCCAATCACACAAACCAATCCCATAATACATTACGGACTTGCTTGAGGCCTAAAATCATATCAAACAATGCTGAAACTTTGAATCACACTCCAATTTAAGCTTTATGAACTTTGAAATTTCAAACTTCTACATTCGACGCCAAAACCCATCAAATCACGTCCGATTGACTTCAAATTTTTCACATAAGTCATATTCGACATTATGGATCTAATCTAACTTCCAAAATCGGAATCCGACCCCGATATCAAAAAGTCCACTTTTGAAAGTCCACTTTCGGTCAAACTTCTCAAAAACCTTCAAATTTCTATCTTTAGCCAAATGACTTCAAAATAACCTATGGACCTCCGAATTCACTTCTGATTATGCTCCCAACTCTAGAATCACCATACGGAGCTACTCCTAGACTTAGAAACCCAAACGGACATCGATAAGACTGAAATACACTTCAACCCAAACTTATGAAATTTCTTCAAAAATGTTGACTTCCACAATAGGCGCCAAAACGCTCTTGGGTCATCCGAAACCCGATCCGGGCATACGCCCAATTCCAAAATAATCATACGAACCTACTGGAACCTTAAGATCGCGGTTTCGAGGTCGTTTACTCAAAAATCCAATCTTAGTTAATTCTTTCAACTTAAAGCTTCCAAAATGAGAATTCTCTTTCCAAATCAGCTTAGAACTTTCCAAAATTCAATTCCGACCATGCGTACAAGTTATAATACCTGAAGTAAAGCTGCTCATGGCCTCAAACTGCTGAACAATGTGCTAGAGCTAAAAATGACCGATTGGGTCGTTACATTCTCTCCCACTTAAACATGCAGTCGTCCTTGAAAGTGCTAATAACTGCTGGAGTTGTCCGAAATCACTATTTAACACCTCGTGCCCTACCTGTTCTACTATAACCCAATTGAGCACATTAGCTCGATCAATTATGAAGATATTCCCTTTTATTCTAGAAAATAAGCTTAGAGCCTAATTCCAACATCCAGAATTCTCTGCCAGGCCTGCTTCCAACATATGAACACCGTATCATTAACTATACACAACACCAAAACATGATTGCATGCCTTAGTTGAATTCACACCTTGCACCACTTTACTCACAAGACCGCAATTACATTCTCTGATAAAATAAATCAAATTCCATAAATCTGATGCATCTATTGCACCTCATGACCTACATAGGTCTTTGTCTAACTCTTACAATACCACCATAACGGAAGAGCTGCGTAGATCCATAACCAACTGCCGAATCAACAAACCATTGGGTCCATACTCCTGACAAGAACCATCACCTCATCCTGAATCAAATAATGGTCTTAACTCTTGAATATACTTCATATGATCATAGTGCACTGATCGTAAATCCAATGATCTCGTCTCACCCAGTACGAACTGCTCAGGCAATAAGCCACCCCGCACATGATCAAGAGTCACATATGATGCCACAATGTGCCAATAGGCTACAAATTCGAATGTGATACAAGAAAAACAAATTCAGAAAAGGAATTCCAATTATCCCGCACGTGAATCATACATGCGATGCGGGTACCCAGCTAATATGAGATTCCTCATAAAAAAGGAAATAAAACACATAACCATTCTGAACATCATAATGTTTATGGCATGCAACCTGCTCCAAACAACATGCCCGTGGCGGTGTGCCACCCGATCCACACATAAAATTCATATAATAAGGTAAACCGAGCTAGATTGCTCATTGCAACAAGATACCGAATATTGGTCACAAGCACGCTAAGTGCATAATACCATCCCTGGGGAGACATGTAGCATTTATAAGCTACAAAACTCAAGCACAACTGAGTTGTGATATACGATCTGAATCTCAGGAGCCATTTTGCTCATATAACACAATCTCTATGTGGAACCTCAACAAATAAGCAATTCACTAAGCCGTCTCACAACTTACACGGCGCAATATACCATTACATGAAATAACTAACGATGAAATAACACCCTGACTACTATTTCAAATGGAGCGTATTATTGAAATGAACACATCTAGCCTGATATAGAGCCCGTATACACATTTAAATCCATCCACTGACCTCAAACTGATTCTTATCGAAGTGAACTAGGCTAATAATCTTTCAAAGGTCCATAATAACTCCCCTTATTCTCATAACACATAGGGACAACCATCCTAACTGGAGTAATCATCCATAGTCCACAACTCAATAAATCAAGTGCCCTCCAGGCATCAATTCCCAAATCAACGATATCACCACAATCAAGTGACTACTTTCCCCACTTATACAACCTTCCTGTGGGGCATGCTCCCACAACCTTCTGTAATAGATAACAAGTTTGTACATCTAAACCACAGGCAGCACTAACACTGAAAAGTGATCAAGAATATTTAGAAAGGATGCAAAGCCCTTTTTACAAAATATCGATCTCCGGTGACGCTGAAGACGATACCAACCTAATTTAAACATCAAAACTTCTTTCCTGCTCATGACATCCTTGTCAATACCAAACTGCAACCTTGCTCCTTACTTCAAATTCCATACCACTCACTATACCCAACACGCCAATATATGATAGAACACGATTTTTATTATAACTCCGGAACCACTAATAGATTAACACTTCATCATATAAAAAAAACTTTTCACTTAACTCACTTCAGGAGAACCATAGAAACACACAGGTGAATTCTCAAAACCGTAGAATATGTAAATCTCCCAGTAGTGGTCTAAACCACCATAACCCTTCAGGGATCCGCTTACACGTATAGGCCATAACAGACAATACTTCTGAATAACATCAATTACAGTGACCAACAGGCCTCGCACGCACCTCCATAAATCACTTGCATAATTTGCTAAAAGAATTGATTTATTACCACCAGTATGCAAATTCAACTATGGCTAACCAGTCTATCTTCTTCCAGTTTATCCTAGATTGCCTTAGAATAATAACTCCATTAAACACATAACACTCTCCATCCGCACTCATCCCGAGTTACCGTGTATCACGCAACCATGCTGTCTCAAATCCCATGAACCATCTCCTACCCCTAATTGCTACACTGCATGTCAAAACATCATAGAACATTCTAGGCATCTTCTCATAAATTGATACAAAGCTTGATTCTTAGCTGCACCTGTAAGCTTGAAATCATTCGGCACCATACTTTACCTCTTTGAATCTACTAGGACCATTGTTGAGAGCTACCCACTCTGACTTGGCCCCGAATATAATCAACTTCATGAATCTTCTAGCATATGAGTACCCTCTCAATGAAGCACCCAGCGGAATCACTTCCCTTGAAACCCGCATCTATACAAGGCATAAATCCTAAATCCTTCCTCAAGTCTGAACATGAGCCAAGAAGGTCAACCATGACAACCTTTAACAATTACTTTGCTCAAATTCCCTATTATGTTACTCTCCTTTAGCTGAAATAACCCATCAATATGATAATAACCAAAAATCACATAAATAGACGATCATACAATCCAACCGTAGGTTGTGGGACTCTCCCACTTAGATTAAAGCCATTATTACACAACTCTGTAACTCACCAAGATTCTTCCTCTCTTATTGACATGATTTTACGTAATCAAACTTCAAGATTCCTTGAAATCTTTTTGTTAATGTCTTAGGAATGCTCTGAATCTTTATCAATATTCACATATTCGACCTCTTCCTAGATAGCCAGCAAAAACTTTGCAGAAGCTTCACCAACCACGTGATTATTGACTTGCTCACATGAAATAACCCACCTGAGCCCGTGCTCATTCACCAACTACACAAGTCCATTCATTTCTTGTGGACATCAACCGAATGGGTAACAATACCTTCTGATTAAAAGGTACGTTATATCCTTCTCCATATCGAACAACTTCTTCCATTATACCAAATCTCCTACCGCATAATAGCCCATACTTCAAATTAATCCATAGGCCCAAATCATCGATCACTAAAATTCTCAAGTCACTCCAACTTTCCTTAAGGGTGTAGTCATCCTACCACCAGACCCATATGCAACTCCGCCACTCTCCCACTTTATCAAAACTCGCTCCTTTAATCATTACTCGACCTTCATTTTTGATACCTGGCTTGCTAGAAATTTTAACCACTGCTTAACACTTCCCCCATGTCCTTCCTCATCCTTTGTTGCTCATTTGATGCCTTAATATAATCTATCTTTGTAGCACTTGGAACCATAATTCTCTACTAACTTTAAACCTTTTCAGGGATCGTCTTTCTCGATCTGTCGACATTGGAAACACCGATTCAATCCTTAACCACCGCACTTCGCGATATCTGACAGTCGCTTCTTCAATGTTGTCTCACTATATCCTACTCAGAAGGAGAATTATAGAAGATCATAACACCGGAGAACTCAATACATTCAATAAGTACAACGACTCCTCGTTATAGAATAAAACTCCACGCTCGCAAATACCAAGTCTAGTTACTCCATCACCTCAAATCTGAACGTTCTTAGTCCGATTGTCTTTCCTCTGCTAGGAATAAAATACTAAATCTCTAGATCATGTATTGAGTAAACCTCCCTTCAAGTCATTCATTGCCCCGACACATAGGTAAACATCCTACCATCATAATAATCGTTCATTAGCATCATGGCAACTTGTTCCTAGCCTGAGAGCTCTCAGAAGTACCACTACTAAGCTGAAACGACATAATATCCTTCCACAATGCGATGATAATAGCTCAAACAACCCCGCAGGAGAAACACCCCGCACTACATTCGTAATACAATTACAGTTCTTCAATTGTCGATTTATAACAAGCGTTTCACATCGCATAAGATTGAGTATAAAGGACACAAGAGCATAAGCCTCAAGGAATCAAATCGCACGATGAGGAATCAAGAAGGGAAGTACTCCTAACAGTCCTGTAGCATCCCAAATATAAATACATACGTCTCCGCACGATTTGCGAGACCCTATTAGACTTGCTCGTGACTCGTGAGACCTAAGGGAACCTTGTGCTCTGATAACATTTTGTCATGACCCAAAGTCCACTAAGGGTCGTGATGGCTCCGGGCAATGATTTCAGGCAAGTCAACCAAAATACTTAATTAAATTCTCGTTTTAAATATTTTCGAAATCACTTCTTTTATACAATTAAACAATGCATAGTAAATTCCAATAGATAGATAATGAAATATTTAACAATGTTTAATATTTTTGAATAAAACCATAGACATCCCAGAGCCCGGTGTCACAAGTTCATGAGCAATTTCTAAAAACTAATGTAATACAAAAACTGTCCGGAATACAAAATAGACAGAGGATAAATACAACAATCTGGAGAAGACTCTGCTGGTTGCGAGTCATCCCGAGAAGTGCAGTTCACCTAAGTATCTGCATCAACCATTATGCTATGCCACTAAGCCACTAGCCATATATGAACCAACACAACAAAAATGCACAACAAGTGTAGTATGAGTACGAAAACAACGTGTGCCCAAAGAGTATCCCGTCTAATCTCGAAGAAGTAGAGACGAGAGGTCGACTTTGACACTTACTAATGGTCCAATAATAACATTATTAATGCGATGTATTACTAATTTATTATCAACAATAATTTCAGATAAATCATAAAATAGGTAAAAGTTCCTTTTTATTAAGAGTCTCCGGATTCGTAATCCATTAATTAACAATTATCTCAAGTTGGGGAGAGCAAATATCAATATCAATAAATCTCAAGGCAAGCTATACAAGCATGTGTAACTCATGTCAAGGTCGTACGACCCGATCCAATATAAATGTAAAATATGCACTGTTGAGGGTCGAACGGTGCGAACCATAGATGCATCTATTACCTCGCTCGCGAACCATACATGCGATGTGGTCAAATTTAAATAAAAATTATCCTGCTCACGGATCTTACATGCGACGCAGGTATACATAGAAATACATGCTCAAACAGCAAATTAAGAATTTATCGGGGAACATTTATCCAAATAAAAGACAATTCTCTTTTATTGATTTAAGAAAATGAAGTTTGATTCTTTTAGAAATTCATTTACCAATTTGATAGAATTTAAGAAATTCAACTATCAATAAGATCATAGATATTCCAAGTATAGCATGCTTTTGGGTCCTAGACTACCCGGAATTATACCTATTAGTAGCTACACATGGACACTAGTCACCTCATACATGTGTACGTAGCCCCCACAAATATGATCACATAAGGAACTATTTCACCTATGGGGATAATTCCCTCTTACAAGGTTAAAAAGGAGACACACCTTACTCGAACAATCCATAACCAGCATTCCACGCCCTTTCGAAAACTCGAATCCATGCTAAATGCTCCAAATCTAGCCAATAATTATGTAATTCCATTAATAGATGCCCAATTACTCATTACAATCCAATTTATAACAATTTCTAACCCCGATTGATAGGTTGAAAAAATTGCCCTCGAGCCCACGTTCCTGGATTTCTAAATTTTTCGAAGATAAAGTTTACCCATAGCCTCATGAACTCAAATATATAGTTGGCTCTCAATTTCATGTCCAAAATCGTGGTCAAAATAAAAGAATACAAATTTCCTTGGTTTCTTCAAAATCCCAAAATTTGTACTAATTTACATGATTTTTCATGTTAAAATCTAGATATAATCCAAGTAATTAACTTGCAATAGATGGGAATCACTTACTTTGATATGGATTATGAAAATAGAGCACCAAAATCACTCCTAGATCTCCTCCCATGGAGCAAATAAGACAAATGACCCAAACCCATTTCATTACACTTATAAACTTCCCATACAACTCTTCTTCGCGTTCGCGAGACCCCATCGCATTCTCGAAGAAGAAAATTTCCAAAAACCATTTTCGAAACTCCTCTCAGATAGCCCTCTAGTATAATAGTCATACATTTTGTATTAAACTTCAAATAATAAATAGTTTAATGTTTCGAAAACTAGATACCAAGATCTATAACTTTTGTGTTTTGATTATCTCCCAGTTCCTTATAGATTTTGAGATATAAGTTATCATAGTCAGCCATATGCAACACAATTTCTTCTTCATCTTCCCAGATAGCCTATATTATACCAGCCATAACTTTTTTTACAAAAATCTAAATGCTAAATGGTTTACTTTTTGGAAAACTAGACACAAAGGGATAGAACTTTTGCTTTTGGATTATCTCCAAATTCTTTATAGGTTGTAAGATATGAGCATCCGAAGTCAGATTTGTGCAACTGAGATTTCCTTCTTCGTGAACACGAGGATCGCTTCGTGAACGCGAAGAACAGAGGCCATAAATCAAAATCCTTTTTTATGAACGCGAGAGGATCCTAGCGAATGTGAAGAACAACACCACACACCAACATCAACTATTATAAAACAACCCAAAATGATATGAGACTATTCCGAAACACACCCGAGACCCCCGGAGCCCATCCAATCATATAAACCAGTCCCATAACACATTATGGACTTGCTTAAGCCCTCAAATCATATCAAACAATGCTAAAACCTTGAACCATACTCCAATTCAAGCTTTATGAATTTTGGAATTTCAAACTTCTACACTTGACACCGAAACCCATCAAATCACGTCCGATTGACCTTAAATTTTTCAAACAAGTCATATTCAACATTACGGACCTACTCCAACTTTCGAAATCGGAATCTGACCCCGATATCAAAATTTTCACTTCCAGTCAATCTTCTCAAAAACCTTGAAATTTTTATCTTTAGCCAAATGACTTTAAAATGACCTACAGACCTCCGAATTCGCTTGTAATTGCGCTCCCAACTCCAGAATCACTATATGTAGCTACTCCAGAACACTGAAATGCACTTCAACCCAAACTTATGAAATTTCTTCGAACATTCTAACTTTCACAATAGGCCAAAACGCTCTGGGGTCATCCAAAAATCGATTCGGGCATACGCACAAGTCCGAAATCATCATACGAACCTACTGGAACCCTCAGATCACAATTTTAAGGCCGTTTACTAAAAAATCCAATCTTAATCAGTTCTTTCAACTTAAAGCTTCCGAAATGAGTATTCTCTTTCCAAATCAACTCTGAACTTTCCGAAATTTAATTCCAACCATGCATACAAGTTATAATATCTGAAGTTAAGTTATTCATGGTCTCAAACTGCTGAACGGCGTGCTAGATCTCAAAACGACCGATTGGATCGTTACAAAACTAATTGTTTCTTAACCAATTATTATTGTTTAAATTAAAATTGAAAGAAAGAAAAGTTAAATTTGATTAGGAATGTAAATTTCATTAAAAACTTGTTATATATATATATATATATATATATATATATATATATATATATATATATATATATATATATATATATATTTTGATTGAGATAGTCTTGCGGTACATGTATAATACTTTAGTAGATTATTTGAATTCAAAGGTAACATTTTAGTATATTCGCATTGAAATTTTAAAAAATAATAAGTATTTCTACATAAAAAATTAAGAATACGTGTGCCTTAGATCTAGGTAATTAAATATGCATATTTACTTCATTTATTACTTTTAATTTGTTTACATTTTGAAGACAAATATTAATATGAAAAAAATAATTCATATTTTAATACATGGAAGTGAATAATTGATTGAAAATCAAACGACATATATGGTAAAATTATATAATGATTAAAATTCACTCAACATAAGCCTACATAGAATACTGAATATTCAGATTCTAACCCTGCAATACTGTACAAACCTTATTTTAGTCTCTCAATTTTTTTTCTACTCTGAATAATTTATATTAATAAAATTACGATCTCTTCAAACTAATTTAGTATTTGAAAAGCTTTTTTGGTTAGACAAATAAATTCTATGCTTTTATATTTTTGTACTAGCAAATAACATAACTAATATTTGTTTGTCAAGCTATGTAGTTTGCGACGAGCTTATATGGCATGACATTGCCAATGGATGATTTTAGACAGCTCTGTTATTTGTTTTGGTGCAACTTTTGTTCAATCTATTGGAATAAGTTGTTGGTCCCCTGCAAATTTCACTACTAAAAAGAAATAAAGTTTTATATCTTTCTTCTTTTGAATTTCACTTTTTAGTTTTTCGGAAAAAAACCTCTTCCTTATGACGTGTGATTAGCATAACTTACCAAAGTACTCTCCAACCAATGAATACGATGCTAAGGTTTGAGATCGTGAAGCAAGAAGGTATACTTAACACACACACACACACACACACATATATATAAATATACCTTCTTGCTTCACGATCTCAAACCTCTCTCTCTCTCTCTCTCTCTCTCTCTATATATATATATATATATATATATATATATATATATATATATATATATATATATATATATATATATATATATATATATATATATATATTGTAACGATCCAACCGGTCATTTTGTGCTCTAGCGCATCGTTCAGCGGTTTGAGGCCATGAGCACCTTCATTTCAGGCATTATGACTTATATGCATGGTCGAAATTGAATTTCAGAAAGTTCAGAGTTGATTGGAAAAAGAATTCTCATTTCAGAAGGTTAAAGTTGAAAGGATTGACTAGGATTGGATTTTTGAGTAAATGACCTCGGAATTGGGATTTGAAGGATCCACTAGGTTCGTATGAAGATTTTGGACTTGGGCATATGCGCGTTCGAGTTTTGGATAACCAGGGAGCGTTTTGGCGCCTATTGTGAAAGTTAGCATTTCGGAAGAAATTTAATTAGTTTGGCTTGAAGCACATTTCAGTGTTATCGGTGTCCGTTTGGAATTCCGAGGCTGGGAGTAGCTGAGTATGGTGACTCTCGAGTTGGGAGCACGATTGAAAGTGAATTAGGAGGTCCGTATGTCGTTTTGGAGTCATTTGGTTAAAGAAGAAATTTGAAGGTTTTTTAGAAGTTTGACCGGAAGTGGACCTTTTGGCTATCGGGGTCGGAATCCGATTCCACAGGTTGGAGTAGGTCAATAATGTCAAATATGACTTGTGTGCAAAATGTGGGGTCAATCGGACGTGATTAGATAGGTTTAAACATCGTGATTAGAAATTTGAAGTTCTAATGTTCATAAAGCTTATATTTGAAATCGATTCATGATTTTAGCATTGTTTTTATGATTTGAGGCCTCGAGCAAGTCCGTAATGTGTGTTTGCATGATTAGTGGGGTACTAGGGGCCTCAGGTGAATTTCGGGTGGTTAACAGATTAAAAATGGAATTTTTGTAAGATTGAAGTTGCTGGATGCTATCATAATCGCACCTCTGTGAATTTGACCGCAGTTGTGGAGCTGCAGAACTAGCCAGAGGAGACATAGATACGACATTTGGCAGAAGAGAGCTGGAACGCAGATGCAGGACTGCATCTGCGGAAGAGAGAGTGCAGAAACGAAGAAGGGGAGCCTGGAGGAAACCGCAGAAGCGATAGTGTGGCTCGCACATGCAGAACCGTAGAAGCGCTGAAGGGACCAAAGGTGCGGAAATGCTAGAGGCAGTGAGGTTCTTTTAAATCGGGTGTTGGGTTCATTTTAACCCCATCTTCTTCCATTGGAGCTGATTTTGGGGAAACTTTGAGGTACCATTTTCACCACCAAGCATGAGGTAAGTAATTTATGCAAGTTTTGAGTTAAATAAATGAGTATATACACATTTGAGCATGTAAATTTGTCGAAAACTTGGGGTTTGAGGAAAAACCTACAAAATTGATAATCTTGAATTTTGACCACGATTTTGGGTGTGGAATTAAGAGAAAATCATATATGTGAGTTCGTGAGCTCATGGGTAAACTTTATCTTCAAAAAATTTTGGAATCCGGGCATGTGGGCCTGAGGGCAATTTTTTTAACTTTTCTATCGGGGTTAGAAATTATTATAAATTAGATTTTAATGAGTAATGGATCATATATTAATGGATTTGTATAATCATTGGCTAGTTTTGCTATTTGAGTCTTCTGTGATGACCCTTTTGGGTCATCACCTATTTTCTTTCTCATTATGTGCTTCCGAGGCCTTGAAAACCTTATTTTTTTGTCGCCTTGATTTGCGAGCACAGTTCGGGAATGTAGCTGGAAAACTTTAATGTGAAATTATGTGAAAAATACTAAATTTTCTTGTTAATATGAGTAAATTTGGCTTCGGTCAATATTTTGAGTAAACAGACTCGGACCCATAATTTGACGGTCTTGGAGGGTCTGTATAAAAATATGGGGCTCGGGCGCATGCACGAAATCAAAATTCGAGGTCCCGAGCTCGAGAAATGAATTTTTTAAAAAAATTATTTTTTCTATAACGGCGGATGAAATTTGAAATGAAATTGATTAGAACGTGTTGGTATCGGGCCCGTATTTTGATTCCGGTGTCCGATACATGTCTTATATGTGTTTTAAGATATTTCTGTGAAATTTGTTTGAAATCGGACGTCATTTGACGTGTTTCAGGCCTAAAACTCTAAATTTGAAAGTTCATGAAGTTTGAAGAAAAACTAGTGATTTTGAGGTTTGATTCCTTGTTTTCGATGTTGTTTTGACGATTTGATCACACAATTAAGTTCGTAGGATATTGTTGAGATAGTATGTATTTGGTTAGGAGCCCCGAGGGCTCGAGAGTGTTTCTTAGGTGTCTCGATCTTAGGAAAGTTGCAGAAAAATAACTTCAGTTGTTGCATACAAAACCTTCTTCACGTTCGCGACGCCTTGTTCGCGTTCGCGAAGCCTTGTCCACGTTCGCGAAGCCTTGTATACGTCCTTCATCACATTTGCATTGCTTCCTCGCATTCGCATAGAGTTATTGAACTCTGAGGGCCCATCCTTCTTTCCTTCTTTGCGTTCACAATGGCTGGACCATGTTCGCGTAGGTTTCTAGCCTTCCTCATCGCGATCACGTAAAGGTCCATAGGTTCGCGTAGACCAAGTCCTGGACCCCCCAGCTTTTCTTCTTCGCGTTCACATAACCTCTTCCGCGTTCGCGATGACTTGCCCAGTTTACCCTTCGCCAATGCGGCCCCCTTTCCCTGAATGCGAAGGGCAAATTTCACCGGTTATATTTAATTTCAGAAACATTGTAGTCGTGGACCCTTCATAAAAACACCCGAGTTTTCTTCTCCTCCAAGTTCTTTTGGCATCCATTGAAGCCTCCTTTCATCAAGATCTCTTGGGTTAGTAAATTCCAACTTTTTTTCTTCATTTTCCATCATTGGTTATCAAATTCCTAAGGTTAAATCATGTAATTTAGGGTAGAAATTGGGGGAACTGGGTAGGCTAGGGCTTTTTACTTTTTCTTGAATTAGACCTCGTTTAGGGTCGAATTTGAAAACAAATTATATTACTCGGGCTCATGGGGGAATGAGTGATATGAATTTTTTCCAAACCTCGTGTTTTGACCAAGCACGCCCATGGTCGATTTTTTGGAATTTTGGGAAACAAGCTTGTAAATCTATATTTAGGCATTGAGTTTGATTTGTTTAGCATATATTGATATTATAAAGTCATTATTGTATAGATTTGATTGAGTTGGAGCCGAATTCGAGAGGGAAAGTGGTTTTTGTGGATTGATTTGGCCGTGGAAGTTGAGGAGTGTTTGGTATAACCTTAGCTTGAGGGAATGTGTGTTGAGTCTTATTTGCTACTTGCTAAATTGTCGAGTATGACGTATAGACATGGTGACGAGTATCTATACGTGGGTGTCTAGCATGACCGTGAGTCTTTAAATTACGTATATCTTGATTTCATTGTATTTCTCTTGCCTCAGTGTTGATTCCTATTTGTTGAGAAAAGTTTGTGAATGGAAATTGTGACCTATGAACAACGAGGAGCATTAGCTCAAGTTATGTTGCAATCGTGAACGTATATGAAATGGTTGAACCCTTTGGAGCACTAGCTCAAGTGGTAAAGTGAGATAAGGAATAAAAGTTAAAGAAAGAGAAAGAGTATTTAAAATGTTCCCTTGTCGGGATATTGTTGTTTATTGATTATTTTCCTTTACCGGGATGTTGAGATTATTGATGTTGTACCCTTGTCGGGATTTAATTGTTTCAATTGTGTTCCCTTGCCATGATTTCTATTATTATTTTGTTTGTTTTATTCCCTTGCCCTTGATTGTGATTGATGTTTGGGTGAGGAAGAGTGTTAAAGCACGAAGGGTGATGTCGTGCATTGTTTAATATTGTGAGGAAAAAGTGTAAAGCACGAAGGGTGATGTTGTGCCGTATGATATACCATTCTGTACTGATATTCATTGATTATATGTTGTCAGGGAAGAGTGTAAAGAACAAAGGGTGATGCCATGTCGTATGATTTACCATTTCGTACTGATATTCATTGATTATATATGTGAGGAATGAGAGTAAAAGCACGAAGGGTGATGCCGTGCACGTTTTTATACTGTTTCTTGGAGAGGATGAAAGTAAAAGCACGAAAGGTGATGTCGTGCACTTGTTGATCTTGTTCCTTATTGTTGTATGAGTTGTGCTTTTCCTTCATGTTAGTCAAATTTTTCTTGAAATTGTTATCTCCCCGTAGCATGCTTCCCCTCCCATATTGTTTAGCTGTCTTGTATTTCGATTCCGCTGCATATTTATAATTGCACAGGTTTATGTGGTAGTCCAGTCTAGCCTCGTCACTACTTCGCCGGGGTTAGGCTAGATACTTACCAGCACATGGGGTTAGTTGTGCTGATACTATACTCTGTGCTATTTTCGCATAGATCCAGGTTTCGAGCAGCAATAGCAGTAGCATGGTAGCAGACTTTCAGTCCTGTGAGACCCGAAGTAGCCTTGTAGGCGTCTGCAGGCCCAACGTCTCCTCTATCCTTATTTTGTTTGTTATCTCATTGTATTCGAGAAAAACAACTTAGGTTCTCTTTTTCAGACATTTGTATGTAGTATTCTTAGTAGTTCTTAAGTATTGTGACTCCAGTCTTGGGTAGAGGCTTATGTTGAATTCTTCCGCATTTCTATTCAGTTTATCTTTAATTTAGGACTTTTGCTTATTTAGTTAAGTCAATTGCTTTTATTTTGATGGTGACAATAATTAATAAGGATAGTGTTGTTAATGAAATATTAATGAATGTTTGGCTTGCCTAGCTCCTAATACTAGGCGCCATCACGACACCCGGGGGTGGGAAATCTATGTCATGACATCTTCGGAGTAGAGTGAGTGTCGGTTATGGATCTTCGGAGCAAGGCGAGTCTTCTTTCTAACTTGTAAGAGGGAATTGTCCCCATAGGAAAAAAATAATTGGTTGTGTGCTACTATTTGTGGGGGCTATGTACGCCCAAGGTGACGAGAGTCTGTGCGTAGCTACTATATTGTTTAATTCCGGGTAGTCTAGGACAAAAAAACGTGCTATATTTGGGATAATTATAATCTTATTGATGTTTGAATTGGCTTAAATTCAATTTAATTGGTAATGAATTTCAAAAATGATTAAGCTTCAATTTTCTTAAATTGTTAAAAGGGAATTGGACTTTATTGGGATAAATGTTTCCGAACAAATTCTTAATGGTTGTTTGAATATGTGACTCTATGTGTACCTGCGTCGCATGTGTGAATCGCGAGCAGGGTGCTTATTTATCTTTTGTTGACCGAGTAGCATAGATGATGCGCGAGCGAGATTATAGATATATCTATTGTTTGAGTTGTTTGACCCTCGACAGTGCACATTTTAAATTTGTGTTGGATCGGGCCGTACGACCTTGACATGATATGTGTATTCTTGTATTACTTGCCTTGAGATTTATTGACATTGATATTTGTCCTCCCCGATTTGAGATAATTGAAAACTAATGGAATATGAATTCGGAGACATTTAATATAAAAAGGAACTTTCACCTATTCGTGACTTAATTGGAATTACTGTCATTCTTAATAAATCCATGACTTTCGCATTAATAGTATATCATTATTGGACCACTAGTAAGTGTCAAAGTCGACCATCTCGTCTTTAATCCTTCGAGATTAGATGGGATACTCATTGAGTACACGTTTTTTTGTACTCATACTACACAGCACTTCTCTGCATTTTTATTGAATATGCACTTGTATCTCTAGTGGCCTACTGGGCGTAGCAGCATGGTTGATACGGAGACTTACATGAGCTGCACTTCTTGAGGCGACCCGCAGCCAGTAGAGTCTCTTCCATTTATCTGCATTTATTTTCTATCCAATACTATATTCCAGACGGTTGTTGTAATACATTATTTCCTAAAAGTTTCTCATGAACTTATGAAAGCGGGTTTTGGGATGGTTATAGGATTGTTCCATATTAAATTGGTTAAAGACATTTCCTTATTTTAATGAATTTCATTACTTGATGTTTTAACGTATAAAAGGAACGATTTCAATAAGTTATAAAACAAGAAGTTTCTAGTTATTGGTTGTTGGCTTCCCTGAAAATGGTATCCGGCGCCATCACGACCCTTAGTAGATTTTGGGTCGTGACAACATAGTATCAGAGCACTAAGTTTACTTCGGTCTCACGAGTCATGAGTAAGTCTAGTAGTGTCTCGCGGATCAGTAAAAAGACGTCTGCATTTATCTTTGGGAGACTACGTGGCTGTTAGAAGTACTTCCCTTCTTGATTCCCCATAGTGCGATTTGATTCCTTTGAAGCTTATGCCTTTATTTTCATTCTATTCATCCTTATGCAATGCAAAACGCTTATGATGAATCGTGAATTAAAGAAGCGTATTGGTACTACAGATGTGGTGCAGGATGTTTCTCCCGGTATGGTTGATTGGACTATTACCGTCGCATTGTGAAAGGACATTCTATTGTTTCACCCCAGTAGCAGTACCTCTGAGAGCTCAGAGGCTAGGCACAAGTTGACATGATGCTTATGATGATTGTTCTGTAGTATTGATACGATAATAGGATATTTGCCTACGTATCGGAGTAGTTAAGGACTTGGAGGGAGATTTATTCAGTGTATAATCTAGAGATTCTGTATTTTATTCCAGGTAAAGAAAAGGCAACCGGACTGAGAGTGTTCCGGTTTGGGTTGATAGGTAACGAGACTTGGTATTTTTTAGCATAGTGGAACATTCATCTGCGAAGTAGTGTCGTCGTCCTCAATGGTATGTATTAAGTTCACTGGTGTTATGGTCTTCTTCAATTCACCTTGGGGGTAAGGCATTGTGAAATAATATTGGAGAAGCGACTGTTAGAGATCGTGGGGTAAGGTGGTTTGGGATTTAAACGGTATTTCTAATATTGGAGGTTCGAGAAAGATGATCTTCAGAAAGGTTTAAAGTTAGTAGCGATTATGGGTTCAAGTGCTATGAAGAAAGATTTTATATAAGGCAACAACTAAGCAGCAGAGGATGAGGAAAGACATGTGGGAAGTGTCAGGCGGTGGCTAAAATTTCTGGAAGGCCAAGTATAAGAAGCAAATGCCGAGTAGTCGATTAAAGGGCTGAGTTCTGCCAAAGTGGGAGAGCAGCATAGTTGCATATGGGCATTGTGGTAGGATGAATACACACCTTATGGAGAGTTTGGAATGATTTGAGAATTTTAGAGATTACTGATTGGGGCCTATAGAGTTAATTTGAAGCATGGGCTATTATCCGGTAGAAGATTTGATATAACGGGAATGAGCTACTTGAAATGAAGAAGTATACAACATAACTTTGAATTGGAAGGATGTCACCGCACATTTAATAGATGTCCACAAGGGGTGAAAGGACTTATGCAACTAGAGGATTAGCTCGGACTCAGGATGTGTTATTGATGTCATAGTGATTGTACCATTTGTAGCAGCATTGGAGGATGTCGAGAGTGATTTCCATAGGTTGGTTATTTCCTATGCGTAGGCTAGCAGTCCCATGATTGGTGAGGCTTCTGCAAAGAATTCTGTTGGTTATATGAAGATATCAGCCGTGCAAATGTGGTTGATGATTCAGAGTACAAAAGGGGATTTAGACGGATTCCGATAATTTTGGCAGTTGATTGCGCAAGGTTATGTCAATAAGAGATTAAGAATCCTGTTGAATTCCAAAGTTGTAAAATGGTGGCTTCGGGCTAAGTGGGAGAGTCCCACATGCTATGATTGGGTTGCATCGTTAACTACTTGCAATATTTTTGGTTATTAGCATATTGATGGGTCATTTCAGCTAACGGGAAAAGGACATAAGTGGTAATTTAGCAGAGGGATTGTTAAAGGTATGCTATGATTGACCTTGTTGGCTCATTTTCAGACTTTGGGAAGGATTCAGGAATTATGCCTCGTAGAAGTGTGGGTTTCAAGAGAAGCGATTCTATCAAGTGCTCTATTGGGAGGGTATGCTTATGCTAGAAGAATCATAGAGTTGATTATATACAGACCAAGTCAAAGCGGATGGCTCTCAACAACGGTCCTAATGGATTCAAAGGGGTAAAGTGTGGTGCCTAAAGATTTCTTACCTATAGGTACGATTAAGAGTCAAGCTTTTTGTAGCAGTTTATGAGAATAGGATCATAATGTTCTATGATATCTTGGCTTGCAGTGTAGCATTTGGGAGGTATGAAATGGTGCGTGGGATTTAAGGCAGCATAGTCTCGTGATTTAAGGTCACTCGAGATGAGTAGATGGAGTGTGTTAAGTATTGAATGGAGTTATTATTGTTTCTATGGCAATCAAGGATAAATTGAAAGAAGAGGTATTGGTTAGCCATAGTCTAATTGGCCATATTGTTGGTAGTGATCAGTTCCTTCAGAGTGATCAAGTTATACAAGTGATTTGTGACAATGCATGTGAGGCTTGTTGGCCGCTGTAATCGGAAGTATTCTACTGTTGTGGCCTGTTATGTGGAGGTCGGTCCCAGAAGGGCTATGGTGGCTTAGACCACTACGTAAAGATTTGTATATTCTACAATTATGAGAATTAACTTGTGTGTTGCTATGGTTATCCTGAAGTGAGTGAAGTGGAAAGTTTTATATGATAAAGTGTTAATCTAATAGTGGTTCCGAAGCTATGATGAAAACATGTTCTATCGTATATTGGCATGCTGGGTGCAGTGTGTGGTATGGAATTTGAAGTGAAGATCAAGGTTATAATTTGTTGTTGACAAGGATGTCACGAGCTCGGATGAGCAGGAAAGGAGTTTCGATGTTTAAGGTAAGTGGTATTGTCTTTATAGTCATCTGAGATCGGTGTTTTGTGAAAAAGGCTTTGCATCCTGGTTAATGGTTCTTGGTCGCTTTTCAGCGTTAGTACGACCGATGGTTTGGAGGTACAACCCAGTTATTGGTTATGGTACCAGAGGAAGATTGTATAAGTGTGTCATGTAGTTACTTGATTGATTAAATATTTAAACCAAGCATGAAGGTTGTGATGATATCGTTGATTTAAGAATATATGTATGGAGGGCACTCAGTTTATTGGGTTGTGGGCTGCGGAGGATTACTTTGGTTATGATGGTTGTTCTGATGTGTTATGAGAAAAGGGAAGTTAGTATGGACCTTTGTAAGGTTATTGACCTAGTTTGGTATGATCAGGATCGACTTAAAGTCGATGGATGGATTTAAATGTGAATATGGGCTCTGTATTAGGCCAGATATGTTCATTTCAACAAAGCGCTCCTTATGGAAGAGTAGTTGGGGTGTTATTTCGTCGTCAACTATTTTATGTAATGACATATTGCACCGAATGATTTGTGAGACAGCTTTGTGAATTTCTTATCTGTTGAGGTTCCGTGTAGAGATATTGTTATATGAGCAGGGTGGCTCTTGAGATTCAGATCGTATATCGCACCTCAGTTGTGCTTGAATTTGTAGCGTATAGCCCTATATGTCTCCCTAGGGAAATGGTATTATGCACCTAGTGTGCTTGTGACCCATATTCGATATTGTATTGAAATGAGAAATCTAGCTCGGTGTGTATCTCCTTATGTGAGTTTTATGGGTGGATTGGGTGGCAAGCACGCCATGGCTGTGTTGTCTAGATCGGGTTACGCGCCGCAACAGTATGATGCTGAGTACAGTTCCCCATATATGCTTTTATGTGTTTTGTTCCTATTTTTATAAAGCAAGCTATATTAGCTGTGTACATGCGTCGCATGTATGATTCGTGGGCGGGTTGTTTGTTTAGCCTGTTGACCGCATCACATGTATGCTTCGCGAGTATGGTAACTGGATTTCCTTTTTAGAGTTTTTTTCCTTTTATATCGCGTTCGAATTGGTAGTTTATCAGCACATTAAGGCATCATATGAGACTTTTGATCATGTCCCGGGTGTCTTACTGCCCGAGCTGTTCGTATAGGGTTAGACGAGGTCAATGGATTTAGGATCAGTGTAATCTATTTATATGAAGCATATTAAGGAGCTAAGACCACTATTGCGTTCAGAATGAAGTGATGGTTCTTTCTAGGAGTATATACCCAATGAATTGTTGATTCGGTAGTGGTTATGAATTTCTACACATCTCATCCATCGTGTTGGTATTGTAAGAGTTAGACCAAGACCTATGTAGGTCCTGAGGTTCAGTGGGATCATTGGATTCGTGGAATTTTGACTATTATGCTTAGAGCATGTTATTTTGGCCCTGTGAATAAAGCGGTGCAAGGTGTGAATTTAGCAAAGGTATACAACCATGGCTTGGTGCATCGTGTGGTGACTGATACAGCGTTCGTATGTTGGAAACAGGCTTAGCAGAGAATTCCGGATGTTGGAATTGGGCTGTAAGGCTTATTTTCTTAAGTGAAGAAGGATAACTTCAGATTTATCGAGCAAGGGTGTCCAACTGAGTTGTGGTAGAGCTGGTAGGTGCTCAAGGTGTTAAACAGTGATTTCGGACAGCTCCAACGCAGTTCCTAGCACATTCAGTGGTTTGAGTCCATGAGCAGCTTCATTTCAGGCATTATAACTTGTATGCGTGGTCGAAATTGTAATTCGGTAAGTTAAGAGTTGATGTCGAAAAAAAATTCTTAATTCGAAAGCTTAAAGTTGAAAGTATTAACTAGGATTGGATTTTTGAGTAAACGACCTCGGAATCGGGATCTGAATGTTCAGTAGGTTTGTATGAAGATTTCGGACTTGGGCGTATGACTGGTTCGAGTTTTGGATAACTCGAGAGCATTTTAGCGCCTATTGTGGAAGTTAGCATTTCGAAAGAAAATTCATAAGTTTTGCTTGAAGCGCATTTCAATATTATTGATGTCCGTTTTAGATTTTGAGGTTGGGAGTAGCTCTGTATGGTGATTCTGGAGTTGGGAGCGTGATCAAAAGTGAATTAGGAGGTCCATAGGTCATTTTTGGAGTCATTTTTCTAAAGATAGAAATTTGAAGGTTTTTGAGAAGTTTGACCAGAAGTGGACCTTTTGGATATCGGGATAGGAATACGATTCTTAAGGTTGGAGTAGGTCCGTAATATCAAATATGACTTGTGTGCAAAATTTAGGGTTAATCGGACGTGATTTGATATGTTTAAATATCGTGATTAGACGTTTGAAGTTCTAAAGTTCATAAAGCTTGGATTGGAGGTCGATTCGTTGTTTTAGCATTATTTATTATGATTTGAAGCCTCGAGCAAGTCTGTAATGTGTGTTGGAACCAGTTGGTATTATTGTTGGGGTTTCGGGGGCTTGGGGTGGATTCCGGGTGGTTAACGGATTGAAAATAGAATTTTTGGAAGGATAAAGTTGCTGGTTGATGTTATAATCGCACCTGCAAGAATTGCGCCGCAGGTGCGGAGCCACAAATGCGGTATTTGGCAGAAGAGAGCTGGACTGCAGATGTGGTTCTTTTGCCACAGATGCCGGACCGCATCTGCGGAAGAGAGGGTGAAGAAGCGGATAAGGCGAGCCTGGAGGAAACCGCAGAAGCGGTAGTGTGGCTCACACCTACGGAACCGCATAAGTGGTCAAGGGATAGCAGGTGCGGAAATGCTGAAGGCAGTGAGGTTCTTTTAAATCGGGGACTGGGTTCATATTAACACCATCTTCTTCCATTGGAGCCGATATTGGAGCAACTTTGAGGTGCCATTTTTAACACAAAGCATGAGGTAAGTAATTTATGCTAGTTTTGAGTTAAATACATGAGTATATACGGGTTTGAGCGTGGAATTTGTAGAAAAATTGGGGTTTGAGAGAAAACCTACAATATTAATAATCTTGGATTTTGACCACGATTTTGGATATGGAATTAAGAGAAAATAATATATTTGAGTTTGTGGCTCGTGGGTAAACTTTATCTTCGAAACATTTCGGAATTCGGACATGTGGGCCCGAGGGAAATTTTGTCAACTTTTCGATCGGGATTAGAAATTGTTATAAGTTAGATTTTAATGAATAATGGGTCATATATTAATGGATTCGTATAATCATTAAATAGTTTTGGAGCATTATGCATCGATTTGAGTCTTCGGAGAAGCGTCGAGTGTCGGTTATGGATCTTCGGAGCGAGGTGAGTCTCCTTTCTAACCTTGTAAGAGGGAATTGTCCCCATAGGAAAAAATAATTAGTTATGTGATCCTATTTCTGGGGGTTACGTACGCACGAGGTGACGAGAGTCCGTACGTAGCTGCTATAATATTTATGTTCGGGAAGTCTAGGACCCAAAAACATGCTATGTTTGGGATAGTTGTAATCTTGTTGACGTTTGAATTTGCTTAAATCTTATTGAATTGGTAAATGAATTTAAAAAAGGATTAAACTTTATTTTTCTTAATTTGTTAATATAGAATTGGCCTTTATTGGGATAAATATTTCCGGACAAATTCTTAAATGGCTGTATGAATATGTGACTTTATGTGTACTTGCGTCGCATGTATGATTTGCGAGCGGGGTGTTTGTTTATTTTATGTTGTCTGCATCGCATGGATAATGCACAGGCGGGGTAATAGATGCATCTATGGTTCGAGGTGTTAGACCCTCGGCGGTGCACATTTTACATTTCTATTGGATCGGACAGTACGACCTCAACATGATTTGCGCATGCTTGTATTGCTTTTCTTGAGATTTGTTGACATTGATACTTGTCCTCCCCGACTTGAGATAATTGAGAACTAATGGAATATAAATTCGGAGACCTTTAATATAAAAAGGAACTTTCACTTGTTCGTGACTTACTTTGAATTACTGTCATTCTTAATAAATCCATGACTATTTGCACTAATAGTATATCATTATTGGACCACTAGTAAGTGTCGAAGTCGACCATCTCATCTCTACTCCTTCGAGATTAGACGGGATACTCATTGGGTACATGTTATTTTCGTACTCATACTACACTTCTGTGCATTTTTGTTGCACAAGTACATGCATCTCTAGTGGCATAATGGGCATAGCAGCATGGTTGATATAGAGACTTAGGTGAATTGGACTTCTCGAGGCGACCAGCAGCGAGCAGTTCCAGTTATTTGCATTTATTTTCTGTCTGATACTGTATTCTGAACGGTTGTTGTAATACATTATTTCCTAAAAATTATTCATGCACTTTTGACACCGGGTTCTATAATGGTTATAGAATCGTTCCATATTAAATTAAAGACATTTCCTTATTTCAATGAATTTCATTACTTGATGTTTAAACGTATAAAATGAACGATTTCAATAAGATTAAAACAAGAAGTTTCTTGTTATTGGTTGTTGGCTTGCCTGACAATAGTGTCCGTCGCCATCATGACCCTTAGTGGATTTTGGATCGTGAAATATGTATATGTATATATATGTATATATATATATATATATATATATATATATATATATATATATATATATATATATATATATATATATATATATATATATATATATATATATATATATATATATATATATATATATATATATATATATATATATATATATATATATATATATATATATATATATATATATATATATGTTCAATAATATTTTCTTAATCTAGCATATGCTACTTACTCATAAGTTATATTAATAAATAAAAATTTAGAAGGACTCCTTTAATGTTATTTTACTTATATTAATATTACTTTAAAGCCGACACTTATTTTTCCCCCCAATTTTTTGGTTTCAATATTAAAATTTTTGTTGTGCTTTACAATTAATGACATTTGTTTTTTATTGTAGATGTAACTAAGGAAGCTGATAATCTGTAGATATGCTGTATAGAAATATTTTACAAAATACAAAACAAAAAAGTGTAATAGAGAACTTGAAATACAAAAAGAAGTTTTACTAAGTTATCAAGGTATATATTCGTAATTGATTAAACTTATTATTATTATTTGTAGTTAATATTACACTTATCTTTTTGTCACAAATATAATTGAGGAATATGAGGTTTTCATTAATACGATGTATACTAATATCTCCCAAATACGAAATAATAGTTGAAAAATGAACAAGTAATGGAGAACCAAAATATATAAAGGAGTTTTACCAAATCACCCGTTTAAGAATTGACCAAATAGATTATGAATGTACAATAATTCCCTTTTTGACACTATTTGTTCTCAAGAGCACTACGCTAATTTAAAATTACAATTATGTTATTATTTTGTTTACATTTTTTTCTTTGGTATACTAACTTATATGCATGACTATTATCATTTTATTTCTGGGGATATGACTATTACGATTATATATATATATATATATATATATATATATATATATATATAGATAGATAGATAGATAAAAAATTTCAAAAAAATTGTATTTATTGTTTTAGTATATGCAACCTAAACTAATAAATATCAATAACAATTAAAAGAAGAAAAATAGAACGTAAGATGGGAATACAATTGAAGCATATGCGATATAAAAATTTAACTATGCTTATGGGCACGTTGAATACAATTGAAGCGTAAAAATTACTTTTGAAAGTTTGAAGATTTATTCTGAATAGGATGACTCTCGATGTTCATTTTTTTTTTTAAATTTACTAGACAAATGCCTAGGGTTCTTTTTTATTAATAATCAAAGACAAAAATAAATTCAAATTACAACATACTTTGTCAGGTGGCTTACGCTATTAAAGAAATAAACATTGATAGTAACATAGAACCTATTGCCAATAAGTAGACTAATTAACGAAATCATATCATCTTGCCACTGATATTGTAGTAATGAAGCAGTGTTGTTGTTGTTGATTAGTTGGTGATGCGCTCTCATTATTTGTGCCATTTTATTCAAAAGCACACAAGTAATGTAATAATCCCCATTCAGAATAGAGCATTGTAGCAGATTTCATTTGTATTATGAATCATCGAGTTTGTGATCAATCCTGACCAATGTGCCCAAGAAGATTCACATTTTGATCCCCACACAAGTGTTGCCCTTTCACGTGATTTGTCTTTTTACTTTTCCAAAGTCGACATTAGCAGCCACGCATGTAAGCTTTTCGATTCTCTTAGACTAATTTTAAATCCTTTCCATTGGAATGAATGCAAGGCATTAATACCACCAATTGAAAATTCATTAAAAATTAGGCTTAGAGTACTGTTACTTTTCCAGCAATGACTCCAGTCCATTTTGTTGCTCCAAATTGTCACACTAAATAAAATTACTGGAAAGGTCAATGTTTGCTTCCCAATGTACATGTATCCTTTTTCTTTGTGTAATATTGCTATTTTTGTGCCTCCTAATGTTGCTTCATCATGAGCACGAATAGGTAGTACCACCCTCGTCATGTGCATCAAACAGTAGTGCTTAAAAAAAGAAATTTCACCTGCAAAAGAGTAAACTATGTCAGATAAAATGTCCAGTGATTCCATTTCCCAAAGTAGGCGTGCAACTGGACCACCGATAACACATGAGCTGCAAATTCCATTTAATTGTTCAGTGTGCGAGTATTTGTTTCCAAGCATGACTTTGATTGCATAAGGTTGAGTGGTACATGCATGTATTAAACTATTCCAATGCTTGAGCAAAAGCTGTGATATTTTCTTGAACTCCCAATGTAATTGTTGCTCCTTGTTGGTTGCAAAGTTTTGCTTGAACACTGTGCTCCAGCTGTGAAGCTTAACAGCACGTCGACCCATCCCTGTGCAACTTCCAACCCGTTTTGTATGTGAATCCTTTATTGCCCAGCACATTGTCCTAAAGCATGTGCAAATTAAGGTAATGAAAAATTGTGACAGAACTTCCAAGGTTGAAGTCCAAGACGCATGGAACCAATACAGATTCCCATGGAATCCATACTTTTAGTTGTCTCAATGAGCATGCGTGCATTAAAAAATGTTAGTGTCCCATTGTAATTGCTGAGCTGCAGCATGTATTGCATTTGTTTAATGTCTTTTTGATCCGTCAATCTTAAAATGTAGCGACCTATTGCATGAACTGGTGAGTGCACACCACACCAGCAGCATTCTCTAGGCAAGTGTGCAAATCTATTCCAGATTGAACACCAACGTGCTTCAGCCTTGGGATTCTATTCTTTACATCCAAACACACGCATGAACTGCCAAGAGTTGTGTCCATCTCTCGAATTCTGTTCCTCCATCTTATGCATGTGCTTAACATTAATGTTATGGTGTTGCATAACCAAAATCACGCATAAAATGTTAAGCTGAACCTGTACATTTCTACTTGAACTCTCAGTTGTCCCTCTCTATATTAAGATCATTGTGAACTCTGCACAGTATTTTTCCAAATCTTAATCTCCATGTTTCTTCTATTCTTTTGTATACCCTTGATAAAGTAACAATGTTTCCTTGTTTGTCGACACTTCCATGGTTTGTACCACTGTCCAACTGCAAGTTACTTCCCTTGGAATGAATGCATTGCATTAATACGACCACTGGAAATTTCGTGACAACAAAGAACAGCAGTACAAATCTTCTACCTACAAAAAGGAAAGAAACATTAGTGAAAAAGGTTATCTCCATGTTTCCCTTGGTGCCTTCCCTTTCCTTTCCTAATTTCTTGCAACTCTTATTCTCAGTTTTGTACATTGTAGCTTATCATCATTTACAATCCTCCGGCTCAAGACATCAATTCCCAAAAATCAAAACACTCGATGTTACCACTGTCAAGAGCATGGTTTGCAAGGTGGTCTGCTAGTTTGTTTCCCTCTCTGAAAATGTGAGATACCTTGAAATTACACCCCGCTTTGAGTATGTTGATTTCCTCCACCGCATCCACAATATTCCAGGGTGGCTTCCATTGTCCATCTAAAGCATCATTGAATCTGTCTGAAGCCAAACATTGTTGAGGTTCATTGTTTTGCACATTCTCATTGCATCTACTATTGCTGTCGCCTCAACTTCATTGTTAGAACCCTCCTTAATTTCTCTTCCTTCTGCATATATCAAATCACCTATCTCATCTCTTAAACAAAAACCAATTGAACTCCTCCCTGGGTTCCCTCTGCATGCTCCATCAATATTCACTTTGATCCAGCCTCTTGGAGGAAATTCCCATAGCACTTTATCATATTTCAATCGAGGTGTGTATTGCTCCATCATTGTTAGTAAGTCCAGCCACTTGTGAGGCACATGTAGTCCAGGGTTTTTCAGTTGGACTAGAGCTTGCAGCGTAGATGACACCTGGTAAATAACTCTTCTTACTGACACTGCTTCTCCATATTTCAAACTGTTTCTTCTCTTCCATAACTCCCATGCAATTCATGCAGGTAAAGCTTGCAAGACTGGCTTCAATCTATGTACAACTGATGTCGTCCAACACTTTGTAATTGCTTGTTGTAAAGACAATCCTTCTAATGTAATTCCTGCTCTCCTCAGGAAGTAACTCCAAACACTCCTAGCTGCATTGGGTGTGAAGAACAAATGTATTAAAGACTCCTCCTTAGGATCAGCACAGCACCAACATTTAGATGCTATGGAGTATCCTATTCTACGCAAGAAATCATCAAGTGGTAGTTTGGCTTTCCACACCTTCCACTTGAAGAAGGATATCTTGAATGGTAAGCCTTTTAGCAATATCATCTTTTAAGCTAGCCTTGGAATGTCTCTTCTTCGCGGGTAATCCCATGCAGATTTCACTGAAAAATGTCCCCTTGTTTCAAGCATCCAGAACGGTGTATCTAACTCTGCACATTCTTTTGGTGGTCTAATATTCTGCACAATGTTGTTTGCCAAATCTTCAGGTAGAGTTTGAAATAAATTTTCCAAATTCCACATACCATTTTCAACCATATCATTGATATGGTGAATGTCTTCATCAACGACAAACTGTGCAGGCAGTTGGAAATATAAGGCTCCCATATCGGTCCAATTGTTGAACCAGAATTGAGCCGATCCCATTCTCAATCTCAAGTAGATTTGATGCTCAATCAAGTCCCTGCATTCAAGAACTTTTCTCCACACGTGGGATCCACCCTTCCACGGTATAATTACAGGATTTAATTTATTGCAATACTTTTGACACATAAATGCACTCCATAAGCTGGGATTTGTCCTGAAATTCCACCACAATTTGCAGAACAGTGCCTTGGATACATCATGAAGGGATCTAAAACCTATACCCCCTCCTCATAAGGTTACACAGGTTAGTCCATGATGACCAATGTCTTGTGCTTCCTCCCACATTGCTGTCCAGAAAAATTTGGCAAAAATGCTATGTAATTTGTTGATCACATAGCTTGGTGGATTAACTGCTGACGGCATATGAATTGGGATACTCTATAGGACATTTGCGATCAATACAGCCCTGCCTCCTATAGATAGGAGTTTGCCTTTCCATTACTGTAGTTTGTCCATAATCTTAGTAATTAATCCCTGGCAATAATCACTCCTTCTTCTGGCATAAAAAATAGGACATCCAAGATAGGTCATAGGGAAACATTGTCTTCCTATACCAGTAATCCTTTACACCTTGTTAATCACCTCATTATCCGTTAAATGATGCACATATATGGCTGATTTGGCTTTGTTCACCAGTTGACCAGATGATGATTCATAAGCTTGCAGAACCTCCATCATAAGTCTCAATGAAGTTGCATCAGATGAGCAGAAAATGATTGTATCATCTGCATACGCAAGATGGTTTATTTTTGGGCTCCATTTTGGTAGGCTAAATCCACGGAAATACAGGTTAGTAGGTTGTGAATTCAAACCTCGATACAGTGCTTCTGCTGCAAGAATGAGTAGGGTTGGTGACATAGGGTCTCCCTGCTTAACTCCCCTTGATGATTTGACAAAACCATTTGGCTGACCATTTATAAGAATAGAGTACCAATTATTCCCAATCAAATAAAATATCAAGCCAATAAAATCTTTAGGAAATCCCATCTTCCTTAGCATTTTAGTCAGGAATAGCCATGATAACCTATCATAAGCTTTTGTCATGTCTAGCTTAATCACAACGTTTGGACCTGATTTTGTTCTTAACCTAATATCCTTAATGATTTCTTGAGTTAGCAGTACATTCTCAACGATGCTTCTTCCCTTCACAAAACCTTCATGTTCCTCTGAGATTATGCTCGGTAACGATTCAACCAACCTTTCATGAATGACCCGCGAGAAAATCTTGTTAACAAAGTTGCTAAGACTGATTGGTCTCATGTACGCAAAGGTAGTCACTTCTTTTTTCTTTGGTAATAAAACCAGGTTTGTGTGCGTCACACTCTCTAGTAGCTGCTGAACGCAGAAGAAAGACTTGACCATGTCGACTACATCTTCTTTAATGATTTCCCAGCATATTTGGTAAAATGCTCCAGTGAAACCATCCGGTCCGCCTGTTGTCCCCATTCAGCCCCATTACTGCTCTCTTCACTTCCTCATTAGAAGGCAAAGCCATCAATCCCTCATGTTGATCATTATCTACCATTAAAGGTACTTGATTTAGAATATCAAAAGCCTTAGGAACTGTACTCTCAGTAAATTGATCCTTGTAGAATTTTACTGCTTCTTCTGCTATTAAGTGATCTTCTTCAGTCCAGTTACCAAGGCTATTCTGGATCCTTAATAATTTCAGTCTCTTCCTTCTCCCATTAACTTGAGCATGAAAGAATTTAGTGTTTCTATCGCCATCTTTGAACCATAATCACATTTGAGGATCGATCAATAATCGGAACCAATTTTGTACAGAAGTTAAGAAATCTGAACGACTTCTTAATTGGGGGAGTTTTCATATCACATTTGAGCAGCATCGAGCAATGATCAGAACCAATTTTGGACATGTGAGTTACCTCCAATCCAGGAAAGGTCTGTTGCAATTCGTCATTGCCTAAACATCTATCCAATATTTTGAATATGCAGTCCTCCTCTGATCTTCCATTCCACTATATAAATATGCTTCCTTTAAATCCCAAATTTGCCAAAGTGCAGGTATTTATGCAGTGTCTAAAGTCATCTACTTCAAGGAGAGAAACTTGAAAGCCTCCATACTTCTCTTCCTCGTCCCATATCACATTAAAGTCACCTCCAACTAGCCATGGTACTGTCATATCTGATGCCATTGCATACAAAGAATCCCATAGATCAATTCTTTCAATGCGATCACATTTGGCATAGACTAGCGTAAGGATGAGCTCAACATGAGTTTCAGTGTGCATCAATCTCAAAGTCAACTGTTGAGTCATGTTATACATAATAGTAATTGCAAAAATTTCATCAATAAAAGCCCAAATCTTGTTTGACACATTTACCACAGCCTATGCCAAACCAATTCTTGCTCTATACTCTCCATTTTGTGAGACTGCTGCATAGGCTCAATAATTCCTATGAACTGAAAGTGATGTTGTCTATGCATTGTAATCAGCCTTTCAAATGCTTTCATTGTGTTTACTGACCTCACATTCCATATAATGGCATCCATTAAATATTTTTGGATTTGGACAGTGTACTCCTTGTTTGTACTCCGCTGACATGTACAGTAGGAGTCTCTTTTGACTGTTTCTTTTTTCCTTTTGTTGCAGCTTTTACAAGTTCAATATGCCTTGGTGACAGATCCCCATGCTTGGCAATATTAAGGAAATGTTATGCAGTGGATTCCTCATCCATGTCTCTACCTTTAAGTTCTGCGTGGTCAGCTAGGTCATGTGTTTCTATTGGTTCTTTTGTTGTGACAACATCATATGCCTGATTGGTAAGGTCAGCATTATTTTCCTGATTGGTAACTTGAGCAGCTTTTTCTTCATGATCATTGGTCAACAACTGTGTATTGTTCGAAGGAAAAACACCCTGCTACACCCTTCGCTGTGCTTAATGTACAGCACTTCTTGCATAGACCTGCACTGTCTTCTCTTGGTTCTTGTCTGAAATTTTCTCTTGATTCGTATATGCATTTTCTACTTCCTTTAAGACATTACTCACAACATTATGCGAAGTCCTCCTGGATCTATGATATTGATGTTTCCCTCTGTTGTCTTTTCTGCTACTGCATTTGCGCTTTCACTTATGCTTTGAATAGTGATTGCATTGACATTACCATTAACACTTTGGTCCTCATTTTCCACTTCAGTTCCTCCATTTTCATCATCACTATGCATTATATCTGGAATCTGACCATCTTCTAAGACTTCCTCTATTTGGTTGAGCCATAATTTCCCTGCTGCCCATTTTTCTTTTTCATTGGTCCTGAATTTCTCAAAATCTGCATCTTCAACAAATTCATTTTCATTGTTGTTTGCTAATTGTTGGTCATCTTTGGTGTCCTGTGAAGGAATGTCTTTACATAAGGTATTGACCTGAACTGCATTTTTTTTTGAAAACTTTCTGAACCCATTAGGCAGTTGAGTAATTATCAAGATGCTGCTCTTTCCCCAAATCTTGTTGTACACAATCTGCTTGATTCCTTATTGTCTTGAAATTTTCTTTTTGCTGTAGGATTGAATGTAGGTCTGCAAGGTTCAGTTTCTTTGGTTGTGTCTTGGATGGTTGAATCCTGGAAGAGCTAGGAGAAGTTATCTTTTGTACCATTTGTGTAGTTGAAAAATAAAACTGCTGCTCCTCTAAAACATTTTCCACACCTGTTGTGCAATTATTTTGCTGAATGTCATTGTTGCTTGTGGTTTTTTGAACTGGAGATTCCTCTACAACTGCCAGTTGGTTGCTTTCATTATTCTCACCATTTTCAATTTCTAAAACTGCAAATTGGTTGGTAGTTTGGATTTGTTTTGTGACATCGGTATTGTTACCAAGAACTTTTTCTTTACCTTGTGCAGCAGAAACTTCAGTTTGTTTTCCTTTGTTAAGTACCCTATTATCGCGGACTTCCTTCCATTGAAGGCCTACATTGCCGACCACCTTGCCGCTGGTAAGAGTCATTATGGAAGCATCATGTTTTGCAGGTTTTTTATTGCATTGTTGCACAGTTTCAACATTTTCCTGCTGCTGGTCAGTTTTCTTTTCCCTTAACTCCGGATTAATTCTCCAACATTCAAAGTTGTCATGTCCTTGTAACTTGCATTCTTTGCAGTATTTTGGTAGGTAATCGTATTCAATCGTCACCCACTCAGTCCTCACTTCCCTCGTTGGCTCATTAACAATATCCATGCGCACTTTTTTTAGGTAAATCAGTTAATAAATCAACTAACACCTTAACACGTGCACAACTTGGCCTTGTCTTGTTAATAGTAGGCAAATCCAGATGTATTGGCTTTCCCACAGCATAAGCCAACGAAAACAGACATTCTTTTACAAAATAAGTTGGCAGCAAATTTGGAAAAGAAATCCAAGCCATTACCTTAGGTGTTTCCTCATCGACTTTGAATTTAGCATCATATATCAAAGTTCGCAATTGGTAATCATTTCCAGCCCTGTCTTTTACACAATAAACGATCTTTGATGAGAATGAAACAAAATCTTGCCATAACGTCAATCTTATCAATACATGTTTGTAACGAAGGTGTCCACTAGTACACTCGCCTTTGATTCCACATTGAATCGGGACAATTTGACGTAACTCATTAAGCCCAGGCCAACCATACGAATATTTGCACACGACAGCATAATGGAGATTTTCAATCTTGTTCATTCGATCTACCTCGGCTTTAGTAAAACGTACCATAGGTTGTCCTTGTAATAAAACTGGTCGGCGCATCGGAATAGGCTCGACATTACATTGTCCTTGAACTGGAGTATTGGCTGTGGCTAGTTTTAGGATATTTGAATAATCTAAAGGCCTCGGTATTGTTGTGGTGTTGTTGGGGACGGACGTTGTCGCTTGAGAGGGCTGACCAGCCATTGGAGATGACAAGTCGCCGGCCATGGAGGCCATGAACGTCGTCAAAGTAACCTCAAAACTGCCAGATACTGTTTGCTGAAGAAGAAGCTGCATGCTACAGTTCTTCAAAAGAACTACAGTTTTTGGACAGAAACTTTACGGATCTTTAAGAACTGTGTGCAACAGTGACCATCGAGGATCTTAATGAAACTAAATTTCCTCAACACAATTACCGTTACATGACACAGGTGCAGCAGCTTTGCAAGAGATCAATTTAGCAATAGCGAACTGTGCAGAAATGATATACGACCAAGCAGTTCTTCAATAGATGAAAATCTTGATAGATTCTCAGATGTAAACGTAGCACTTTTAAGAATAGAAGTTGATCTTCTTGAGTCCAAGCTAGTTAATATGTAACAGAACAATTGTATACTAAAGAAGTGCTTAGTTATTCCAGATTATGACGAAGAAGACAGTGCTACAGTAATCCGAAAATTTTAAAATTAAGATCTGGATAAAAAGGTTTAGTTAAGGATGTAAAAACAGTTGGGAAATGTTTATAAGTGGAATGACGTTCTTTTGGGATTAAAATTGAGATGAAACCACACTAGATGAAGGATTTAATCCCATTGAAACTAGAATTCGCCAGCTTTCTCTCTCTAGTCCTAGAGAGAAGGCAGAGACAAGTTAATAGTGGTGTATTTTCTCTCGATGTTCATTGGCATGTTGTGCCAGTAGCTGCGAACTCAACTGTCTATTTGGTTTGTCCTTATCGATTTGATATCCCACAAAAACCAATACAAAAAAGGTGAAAGTGGGGGCACGTTGACAAAAATAATAGAGGGTCAAGATGTGATTATTCATCATATATTATATCGTGATTCTAATAGAATAGGCGCTTTAACTATTTGAGTTAACTTTTTATAATAAAAATAATGATGAAATATTCACATGAACAAAATAATAAAATAGTATATCGAAACCACAAAAACATGTGAAGAGTTTTGATTATGTGAAAAAATTTTCATTATGAATGATAATGTAAATCAAAATGATGGTATAAAATAATATATATATATATATATATATATATATATATATATATATATATATATATATATATATATATATATATATATATATATATATATATATATATATAAATTGAGTAAATTTTCATTCTTAGTCCACTTCTTTAGACTAATATTTGTTGCAAATAGAATCTAGAATGAAAATAATAGATATTCTCCGTATATTACGCGAATATGTATACTAATTAAGTTAAATTAACAAGCACTTATTGACTATTTAATTCCCAACGTAGATTGAGAAACTTTCCATATGTATTAATGGAAAAGAAAATTACCATATTGTTGCTTTGGGCGAAAGAAAATAATATTAACCAATGAAACAAGCACACTTAATTTCCTAAACGGAGATTGAGAAACTTCCCATATATATTTGTAAAAAAGAAAGTTAATTATCATATTATTGTTTTTGGACGGAAGAGGAGTAATTAACTAACAGAAATTGTGATTGTAAAACAAAACTTTTCCCTAATTAATTTTCATGATAAAAAAGTTCTCATAATTAATTTGTTACTTCAGGTTAAAGAAACAATTAACGAATGTAAACCCTACTTGTGGCCTAAGAAATAATTCCTATAAATTCAGTGTAATACTCTCAAGCCTCATTCAAAAGTAAAACATTCAGAACACGTTTTTATGGAGCAACTTGGTCAAGAGGGTTTCCGTTTCCGTCCCACAAATTCAGAAGGACTTATGCTTTTGTTGAGATTCGTCGCTGGACAAGAGATGCATGATGCTGGTTTTATTACCACTATCATTGACGTCTACGGCAAACAAGAACCTTGGGAGATTTACGATAATGGAGTACCCTGTGGTGATGATGATGACAGCACCAATTATCGCTATTTCATCACAAAGCTGAAGAAGAAAAGCAACGCGAGGTATTATCGTTCTGTCAGAAACAAGGGAACTTGAAAACAGGACAACAAGGGCAAACCAGTCACTACAAAAATATGGGGAACACATCTTCAGTGGTTAATATTGGTTCCAAGACAAATTTATCTTATAAGAATAAAGTGTTTTACCCTGAAGATCAGAAAGACGGACATTGGCTGATGAAGGAGTACGAGCTTTATAAGGTTATTCTTCACAAGTTCAACGAAGACCGTAGAGATTATGTTCTCTGCGCCATCAAGAAGCTGAAGCACGTTAACAGTTCATCCGAAACTTCAACAATAACGACGTTGAATAACGTTTTCGATGGAACTAATGAGGTGACGAGTTCTATTGATGACTTGTTGGCTACGAATAATTGCAAGGATTATTATAATATGTGCAAGAATTTAGAACACTATGAAACGATGTCTTTTCAAGAATCAGTGGTGATGAACCATTACAAGTAGTGGCCGAACCAGCTGAACTTCCTGACTACTTGTGTCAATTGGATGAACAGGAAGTGGACAAATTAAATCCGATATTAAATGGTGTACCGGAGATTGATGTAGCAGTTGAGCCATTAGCAGAAGTACTAGAACCAGCGGTGACTTATACTTGTGGGCAACATTCTGTTGAAGCCATGCTCAATAATTTTGATCAGTCGGTGCCTGATAAGTGCAGCAATTCAGCGCATGTGTGTTAGCCCAGATACAACGCAGGCCCAACTGTCACAGGCCCAATCAACTAAAGGAAAGAAGACGACCCTATCATAGTTTACATGTACTTTTATTTTTATTTTCTTACATTTAATTTTATTACTTACACTTGTAAATATAAATAGCAATTCTGTAATAATACATTTTAGTTTTTGGTCCAATAAAGATTGACCGACTCATTATCTCTTCTTCCTCTCTCTCAACCCTTCTAAGGTTTTCTTATGTTAAATTCCGCCATTATCATCTAGCTTCAAGTTCAACATGGTATCAGAGCGGGAATATAGATTTCTCTCGTCGCAAGCTTTCTTCCGATGGTAGCCTTGTTTGAAGTCGACAAGGATCGAATCAAAAATCGATTTTCAGAATGCGGTCATGAATTTGGAGGTTCACTTCAATTTTCACGAATTTTTGATTATATTGCGAAGATCGTTGATAACACTCAAGGTTCTCGGTAATCTCTGTTGAATTTCTCAAAGTTCATGGATAAACAAGGCCTCACTTCTTCGGGTTTTCAGAAGAAGGACAATATCACTGTTACTCCTAATCACATTTTCTGATAATTTTGTTTATTGCATATAATCACTCTGAGCTTGTCCCTGATTTCTTCGAAATTTGTTGTAATTCTCTTAGAGATAAATTTTAGTCACAGTTCAAAATGAGTAATATAATGGGCGATGTTAACCCTAATTCGTCTTCGAATGGTTTTGCTCCTTTTTCGTTGGATCCTTCACATCATTCTATATTCATCCCTCATATAATCCTGGAAGTCAGTTGGTATCAGTACCATTCGGTGGTTGTGGGTTCGTATTATGGTGCAACAGTATGCTCACCTCTCTTTCTGCAAAGAAAAAACTCAGCTTATTAGATGGGAGAGTTAATCAAGCCATTGTTGAATCTCCTTATTATCCATATTGGGAGAGATGCAATGATATGATGAAAGCATGGATAACTAACTCAGTTTCTAGGGAAATAGTTGTAAGTGTAATGTGTTTCAAAACTGCTAAGGAAGTTTGGAAAGATATAAATGAGAGGTATGGTCATTCAAACGGGTCTAAATACATACAAATACAAAGGAAAACTAGCTCTACTACTCAGAGTTCCTATGATGTAGCTTCCTACTTTACCAAAATGAGGAGTTTATGGGATGAGATGACCTCTTCATATGTAGGCCCTACATGTTCATGCGGAGCATTGCCTAAATTCATAGAGGATCAACAGTTATTTCAATTTCTTAATGGTCTAAAGTTCCTACACAACTGTTAAAAGTGTCATTATGATAATGAATCCTCTCCCACCAATCAGCAAAACTTATAGTCTTTTACAATAAGATGAGAGTCAAAGAGAAGCTCACTCTGCCACTCCCAACTTCTCTGGCGATACTACCTCCTTCTTGGTCTCTCCTAGTACTTATATTGCAAATAGGAATTTCAGTCAGAAAGGGAACTGTGAGAGCAGTTTGATTTCTTTGGCCAACTCCAATTAAGGTCAACTAGTGCATGTCTATGTACGGTAAAAACTATCTTCATTTAACTTTATTGTTAGTGCCTGCAGTTTGATTTCAATATGTCAAAATAGAGATTGATTTAATTACATTCGCACAAATAAAAAGAAGCTTTTCTTAGTGGCTTTGTTTCTAACATACCTTTTAATGCAAAGACATGCATGAATGTATGATTTTCGATTTGCATGTTTTGGCACTTCTATGTTGATTGAAGTATTAAACTGAAAGATTTTGCATCACGGGACACATAAATCAATTTAAGATTAGTCTGTTAAAGGAGGTCAGACACATACCGCGAGTAATTATATATGGACACCCGTGTTATGTCCACTTGCTACTAAGCTACATTGCGTTGAGCTATGTTCTAATATTTGCTAGACAATGTTGAATATTTAAAAAAACAAAGTTGCAAGACAATGTTCCTTAAGTATTATGATTTCTTGTTCTGAATTAACAAATATGAGCTCAAATGTCTGTAAACTTTTAATTAACAGAGGAAATGAAAGTGCAACATTTTATTTACAAGAATAAGACGTATTCAGAGAAAGCAGACTAGTTGAGGAGTGCTATGTTCTATTTTCTAATAGATCTTGAGCAAAGGAGAAAAGATGATTTAATTTGCCCTCGAACTTTGTGAATGATGGAGAAATTCAAAACAAAATTGAATAAAATGCGCAAGAGAAAGAAACAAAAATAAAATAATTAAAAGAATAAAAAAGGGGACATCCTTTGGATTTGTCCCCAAAATGCAAGGCAAAAGAAGAGAGAAGGAATTGCAATTTTTGAAGTGAAATTGAAAAAAAAATATTACTCTTTTCTGCTTCAGATCCAATCCTGGACGCTCGGCGTGGGGTTTTCCTACTTCGTTCGGGATAAGATTATTTTGGTCATACATGACCCTAACTCATAAGGTCATAAACTTATTTTGGAGGAGTGTGAACGTTTTTTAGAGTAACTTTTGACGAAGTTAAAGTACAGAGTTATCGTGGAGGCCGGATTTCATCTTTTCTTCCACCAAACTTAATAATTTTTATATTTCCTTGTATAATATTTTGTTTGGCTACCATGTCTATGTGGAGCTAAATTTCACAGTCTAAAGTTATGATTCTTTCATGACTATTATTATTCAAATATTGATTATGATTGCTTGATTATCATATTAGTTTATTTATTCAATCTTGAACTTAATTATTTGATTGCTTGATCACCGATTGAATACTATCTACGAATCTAGAATTGAACTCGCAAGTGGGAACTCTAGATTGCATATCAGATTGAGTAGAGCAAGTTCTTAAACCTACACATCGGGGAATGGATTCGCAGTTAGGATATACATATATCTAATTGCCTTGCTTGGTTGATTTATAAGAATTATAAATGGATTTTTGGTAGTTCTAATTCTATAGACATATAAGCGTTAGGTTAGCTTGAATAGGCGAGTAATCACTCGACAGATTCTTATGAGCAATATTAACCCTGTTAATAAATCAGATAAATTAGTTAATCAATTTAATTAAAGAATACAATAGAAATGTTAGATATCTCATAATCCTAGATCATTTTCATTACATTAATAATATAAAAATATGCTCTTCCTCTATTTAAAGTTCATTAGTAATTTTCTTTTTAATTTAATTACTTGAGCATCATTACTTTTGGGTTTAATCCTTGTTTAGATAATTAGGATAGTCTAATTTAGTTAATAGTTAATCGCAAATCTTGTGTGTTCGGCATCCGACTTTTAGTCACTTTATTACTTGACGACTGCGTATACTTGCATGTGTGTTTGGCCACAACAAGTTTTTTTTGGTGTCATTACCAGGTACTTAAAATTAGTTATTTTCTTGATTAGGCATTTTATTTATTTTTATCTATTCAATTTTTTTATTTATTTTAACATGGCATCTTGGAATGAAAATTGTTCGAATGATTATTTTTCTTATTTTGATGATCCCTGTCCATATTGTGGAGGACCTCATTGGTGAAAAAATTATCATAATATTTTCGGGAGCGAGTTGTGCGCACAATCTTAATCCTTTAAGTAGAATATTTGTAATATATGTGATGGTCAACGTGGCTATTGGGATGATTGTCCTAATTATCTTTCTCCCTTCTCTACGCCCTTATTATGATCTTTCTAATAGCATTTTTGAGTTTGATAGGAGCAATGAAGTGTATGATATGGAGTGTGATATATATATATATATATATATATATATATATATATATATATATATATATATATATATATATATATATATATATATATATATATATATATATATATATATATATATATATATATATATATATATATATATATATATATATATATATATATATATATATATATATATATATATATATATATTGAGGCAAATAGCAGAGCAATAGGACAAACTCAAAAAAGATATGAAAGGAATGAGAGAAACAATCACAAGAATGAAGGCTAATCTGGAAGAATTAAATGAAAAGAGTGAGTTACAGCAAGAGGAAAATTTTGAAGAAGTGGGGATTTTGAGCCAAACATGTCTAGTGGAACAAGCTAAAAAATTAAAAATATAAGAGGCTCAACATGAGGAAATTGTTGATAGGGTGAGATACTTAATAGAAGGTAAGAGCTGAATTGGGACAAGAGATCGAAAAATTTGGCATAACTATTCGTGACTTGGAGGCTCAATTGAGTACAAAGGTTGTTGTGTTTAATGCCCAAGAAAATATTGATGAGTTGTGTGAAGCTGAAAAGGAGCTTATACGCCAAATTGAGGAGCTAAAAACGGAGCGCCAATCACTCAACCGTATTGTTATTGATGATGTCCATGTTGAGATAGATACACTAGAGTCATGTGAGGAAGTAGATAATGTTGCACTTGAAGATTCTAGTGTGTGTACATATGAGGATGTAAATAACGATAAAATTTTAGAGTCGGGGCGTATTGGTCGTTATTTCATAATTTTTTCAACATTGTGTTTGAATGATGACATGGAAAACGAGTCATCTCAGCCATTTGTGGAGTCAACAAATGACTGACAATGTTCTTATATTCTTAAATTTGTTGTTTCAAAAAGAAAAAAATGACATGCATCATTGCAAGGCCGAGAAATATAGAGTAAAAAATTTATTACTTGGCATAGTTATCTTTGTAGCCCACCAAAAGAGCATAGCCACAGACTAGATGCCTTGTTAGGGATACAATTCATAAGTTCAAGGTGGAGGCAAAACGTGGTTCAAGTTGTGTCGCAACTTCAAATTAGGCGTTTGTCGGGAGGCAACCCAGCTATATTGCTTTCTTTTATTTTTGTTTATTTTATTTTTCTATTATATTTGTAGTGTTATTTTATGTTGTAGGATTGTGAGTGTAGGAAGCAAGGCTATAAGATGTGTAAAAGCAAGCCAGATGGTGAGAACTAAGTGTGAGGTACCCACATAAAGGACCATATCTAGAGAAGTCTGAGTATCTCGTGACTCGTGATTGCTTTGGCCTTTGGCCTTTTGGGAGACTTTCTTGTTCACCCATGTTATTTTTGCGATATTTGTGCATTAGGGATATTGTACCCTTTTAAGTGTGTGGTGGAAGATTCTTTGTGCTTTTTACAGTATCATATTAGTATATTATTAGTTTTTTATCTTTTTATTATTATCTAGCTTCTTATTTTTTTTATAGAGTTAGTAGAGTTAATGGTGTAGTATAATAGTAGTAGTTTTAGTAGCTTAATCTTAAAAAGCAAAAAAATCAAAAAATTTAAAAAAATGAAAAATATAGGACTTTTTGGATGATAGATCTCCTAGACAGTTTTCTTGAGAGACTTAAGTCAAAAGAAAGAGAAAAAATATTTTCATTATAGCTGGTGTACTAATTACCCATTGATTTTTCTCCGTGCCGCAGTTCTTTTTCAAGAATTTTGTTTGAACAAGATAGTAATTTTTAGAGTAGATTAGGACTTAGGGAATAAATGGAAGAAATATGAGATTACTCGGCGTCCTTGACTTGTTTGGTAGTGGCATATTTAGGGTTTGACATGTGTAGTATCTTCTCTGTGATTTGAAATTATTAACGATACATTGCATCGTTGGGTAACATGTGTTTTGACGCCTATGTCTCATTTTCTTCACTTGTGTTCACTTTGCGTATAATACTTAATATATTGTGGTTTCGTGAATACTTGCATTGTCTGAGAATCGGAACGAGACCGTCATTAGCGAATCATGTGCCACGTGTGGTGAAATTTTTGTGTAGTCAATGTATTTTACTTGTGTCAGAACTTGCTCGGTATGTGAGTCGAAGGGAAATTTTAGATGATGCTCGATTTGACAAATGATTTTAGGTTTTCTTTGATCTTTTTGAGCTTTATTGCTTATCATAATAAAATATATCCCTAGGTAACCTTTTTGAGCCTACAAATTTTTATTTGGCACAAAGCCTATGCCTTTTTGTTATTAATATTTTGATCATTTTACTTCTTAAAGTACTTTAATCGTGAAATAAGCTCTAGAAGAAGTAAGACGGGACTAAGTGTGGGGTGACTTTTGAGTGAAACCAATAAGAAGAAAGAAAGGTACACTTATTTTTTAAAATAATACACTACTAGCGGAATTTGAAAAAGAAAAAAAGAAGAAGAAAAATCTGAAAAAAGAGAAGGAGAAATATAGATGAATAAATTGTTGTCTTATTCTTGCTAGTGAGATATAAATTAAAGTCGTGCTTAAAGAAAGAGGGAACATTGTTGAGGGCGATTGTAGCTACGAAATTAAGGTAGATTGAGGAATTTGCGCTTAAGTTATCATGTGATGTGTTAATGTACTTAGGAGGTTGAGTCACTATTCCTAAATATATCCTGCACATCCTTTAGCCCACATTACAACCATGAAAAAGTCCTAATTGATTTTGGATCGAGTGACTCTACGTTAATAGAGATTTACATTATGGGCAAGCGTATGACATTAATTGCATGCACGTGACTTCTTTGTAAGAGAGAGCGATTTTATATATATATATATATATATATATATATATATATATATATATATATATATATATATATATATATATATATATATATATATATATATATATATATATATATATATATATATATATATGTGTGTGTGTTTGAATCATATAAAATATATTTAATCATGAGATTCGAATGTGTGGATTGAACTTGCTCTCTTGTTCTTGTTGTGAGGGCACATGGTCTCCCGAGAGATAGGTAATGTTATTAGGCTTCTCTACGATGTTAAGTGTTCAAGCCATGAGTGCATTGTAATATTTAGTCGGTTTTGGAAGTTAGGATTGTTATGAGCATATTATTTATGTTCCGAATATATTAAAGCTTGGCATAAGTTAAAGAAAGTGTGTGTTGAATGCATATGTTCTAGAGCTTAGTAGTTGCTATCAAACATGATCATTGGGTAGTGTGCCTCAATTTCTAAAATAAAGTGCCAAAAAATAAAGTAAATTATGGTTGACTCGAGGACAAACAACGTTTAAGTGTGAGATGATGATGTTCTATCGAAAAATACATATATTAATTCATTGTTTCATCACATTCTTGTACTTTTAATATTTTTTGAGTGTTACTTATATGACTTTACACTTAATATTATATTTTAATTGTGTAAAAATAAAATAGTGTGAAGATGAAAAAATTTGAAACAAAATTAAATAATATGCAGAAGAAAAAGAAAGAAAAATAAAATATTTAAAGAATAAAAAAAGGGGGACACTTTTTGGGTTTTGTCCCCCAAATGCAAGACAAAAAAAGAGGAGGAATTACAATTCTTGAAGAGAAATTGAAAAACTTTACTGTTTTCTGTCATGTCCAACGCCTAGACACTGGGTGCGAAATTTTTCTATTTCGTTCGGGACAAAATTATTTGGGTTTTATACGGTCTCAACTTATATAAAAGGGATTATAAATTTATTTTTGGAGGAGGGAGAACATTTTTGAAAGTAACTTTTGACGGAGCAAGAGTACAAAGCTACTGTGGCGGTCGGATTTCATCTTTTCTTTCACCATACTTAGTAATTTTTATATTTTTTTGTATGATCTGTTATTTGGCTACCATTATATGGAACTAAACTTCACGTTCTACGGTTACGGTTATTTCATGATTATTGTTATTCGGATATTGATTTTGATTACTTAATTATCATATTAGTTTATTTATTCAACCCTGGACTTAATTATTTGATTGCTTGATCATCAATTAAATACTATCTACGAATTTAAAATTGAACTCGAAAGTGAGAATTCTCGATTACGTATAGGATTGAGTAGAGTGAGTTCTTGAACCTTGACATCGGAAAATGAATTCGGGTCTAGGATAGACATATACCTAATTGTCTTGCTTGTTTAATTTACAAGATTTATAAAATTTTTGTTAGTTCTATTTCCATAGACATATAGGTGTTAGGTTAGCTTGATAGGCGAGTAAGAACACGACAGATTCTTATAAATAATATTAACCTTGTTAACCAATAAACTAGATAAATTAGTTAATCAATTCAATTGAATAACACAATAGGAATGTTAGATAGCACATAACCCTAGATCGTTTTCATTACATTCTTCCTCTGTTTAAAGTTCATTAGTTATTTTCTTTTTAATTTCATTACTTCAGCATCACTACTTTTGGGTTTAATCCTTGTTTAGATAATGAGAATAGTTCAATTTGATTAAGTCCTTGTGGATTCGACATCTGACTTTTAATCACTTTATTACTTGACGACCACATATAATTGTGTGTGCGTTTGGCCGTAACATATAATATTGTTGTTTGATCCTCCACATCAATAGCGCAGCCACATATAGTGAAAGGTGACAGTTAAACATCCGTCATCAAAAAAATTATAATATATATATATTATAGTATTGAGTATATCGGTTAAGAATAACTATTTATAAATATTTTAAATCTTGAACACCCTCGATGAAATTTGTGATTTAGGCCAATTTGAAGGGTTCAAATTTCTAAGTATCATGATAGGTAGATTTTCTTTCAAAACTATCATATTCAAGGAAACTGTTATGAAATCTCCTATTTAAGGTGAATGTCTATAATTAGAGAGATTCTAGAGTTCTACTCTTGGTAGCTAAATCATCCCCCTCCCTATAAATAAAGGGGTCTTCTACCATTGTAAATCATCCCTAACAATCTCTAAGTATCAATAAGAATACTTCTCTCTCTCTATTCTCTCTATTGCTCTTGTTCTTGCATTATTGTTCTTGTCTTTATATTATTTCATAACACGTTATCAGCACGAGACTCTACCGTCTCAAGAACCATTCTCGAAAAATCTAAGGTATTTCCCTCTTCCTAATTTAATTTTCGATTATGTCTGACATTACGAAAAGAAAGTTCGTTGCCCTTGAAATTTCGGGCAAGAACTATATGACATGGGTGTTGGATGCTGAAATCCACTTAGATGCTATGGGTCTCGGAGGCACCATTAAAGATAGAGAAAAAGCATCCACCCAAGACTGTGCGAAGGCCTTGATTTTCTTGCGCCATCACCTTGATGAAGGTTTGAAGATTGAATATCTCACCGTCAAGGATCCACTCATCTTGTGGAATGGCTTAAAGGAGAGATATGACAACCTGAAGTTGGTCACTCTGCCACAAGCACGATATGATTGGGCTCATCTGAGGCTCCAGGACTTTAAGTCCGTTTCTGAATATAATTCTGTAATGTTCAGAATTACTTCTAAATTGAAGCTATGCGGGGATAAAATCTCCGATTATGATATGCTTGAGAAAACGTTTACAACGTTTCATGCCTCCAATATGGTACTGCAACAACAGTACAGAGAGAAAGGCTTTACAAAGTACTCTGAACTGATTTCTCTTCTACTAGTGGCTGAGCAAAATAATGACCTGCTCATGAGAAATCACGAAAATCGACCCACTTGGTCTACACCACTGCCTGAAGCAGATAAGGTGCACTCTCATTATGCAAAACATGAAAAGGGCCATGGTCATGGTCATAAACGGGGTCATAGCCAGGGACGTAGACAAGGAAGAAATTCCAATGAAGTCCGTCAACCCCCAAGGAGAGATAACCGCCGAAAGCAGAAACGGGATCATGAAGATCCTAAGGCAAATGGTTCAGAAACTATATGTTATCGTTGCGGTGGGAAAGGGCACTGGTCAAAGACTTGCCGTATACCAAGACACTTGGTTGACCTTTATCAAGCATCTCGAAAGAGTAAAGGCCCTGAAACAAATTTTGTCTATGACGACAACTTGGACATCACCCACCTGGATGTGGCAGACTTCTTTGAGCAACCCGAGGGGAAAATAGACCACCTAATCGGTGATGGGTCCGTGATGAAAGAAGATGGAGTTATTTGATTTTGTTCTACTTATTTGTATTAGTTAGTGAATAAACTAATAGTCATTAGTATTAGCTCGTATTAGTTAGTTCATGATGCAATGTTAGCAGTAGTTCTTTAGAATGTCTTCAATATGCTCAAATATCAATAATATTTTTATTTTCCAGTAGGGGCAATCGACTAGCCTGAAAAACTAGTCGATTATCTAATATTTTCGCATTAAAGCTGAAAAACAATTGATCGACAATCGATTGTCTATGTCTAACAATCGATTGTCGTTAGACAGTGTAATCTGGAATTTTTCAAAAATCATCCACTATCGATTGTCTATGTCTAACAATCGATTGTCGTTAGACAGTGTAATCTGGAATTTTTCAAAAATCATCCACAATCGATTGTCTATGTCTAACAATCGATTGTCGTTAGGCAGTGTAATCTGGAATTTTTCAAAAATCATCCACAATCGATTGTCTATGTCTAACAATCGATTGTCGTTAGACAGTGATCCGGAATTTTTCAAAATTAATCAACAATCGATTGTCAATGTTAAACAATCGATTGTGTGTGAAAAATGCTTAAGCTGAAAATTTTCAAGCTGCATAGTAATCGATTATGGATAACATATCTGATTTTGTTAGTCAACTGTTAGCAGCAGATTTTGAAAATATTATGCGACACAAACGAATTGAACTTGTTTATTCTTATGTTCGTGTATCTCTTTTTTATGTCAAACTATGGGATAGCAAATATGGATATCTCACAAAGCGAACTTGGATCAACATCCGACTGTAAAAGTATTTGCCTAGTTGATTCATGTACTACACATACAATACTCAAAGAAAAGAAATATTTCTCTCAACTAAATATGTGTAATGCAAATGTTACTACAATCTCTGGAAGTAGTAAATTGATTGAAGGCTCCGGAAGAGCAATTGTAACTCTGCCCAAAGGCACGACGTTTATCTTAGAGAATGCAATATTCTCCTCCAAGTCTAAGAAGAACTTGTTGAGTTTTAATGATATCAATCGCAATGTTCTCCTCCAAGTCTAAAAGGAACTTGTTGAGTTTTAAAGATATCATTCAAAATGGATATCATATTGAGACAATAGATGAGAATAATCTTGAATTCTTCATGAAAACGAGGCTGCCCATTTCGGTTTGGGTTCACGCCATTTTGCATGCAGCAATACTAGTTCGTCGGCTGCCCACTTCGGTTTGGGGTCACGCCATTTTGCATGCAGCAATGCTAGTTCGTCGGCTGCCCACTTTGGTTTGGGGTCACGCCATTTTGCATGCAGCAATACTAGTTCGTCGGCTGCCCACTTCGGTTTGGGGACATGCCATTTTGCATACAGCAATGCTAGTTCGTCTCTGACTGACGAATTGACACAAATATTCCCCGTTGCAATTGGTTTTGGGTCATGGACCCAATATATCCCATTTAAGAATCTTTGGATGCGCAGTATATGTGCCTGTAGCACCGCCATCCCGCACCAAAATGGGTCTGCAAAGAAGGTTAGGAATATATGTTAAGGTTGAATCGCCCTCCATTATTCGCTACCTCGAAACATTGACAGGAGATTTGTTCACTGCACGATTTGCAGACTGTCAATTTGATGAGACACTTTTCCCAAAATTAGGGGGAGAAGTTGGTGAAACCAAACGGAAAATTTTGTGGAAAAATGCATCATTATCTCATCTTGATCCACATACCTCTATTTGTGAAAGAGGCACAAAAGATTATCCATTTGCAAAGAATAGCAAATCAAATGCCTGACGCATTTATAGATTTGAAAAGGATAACAAAATCACATATCCCCGAGGTGAATGTGACAACATCTGATTCACGAATACATATTCATTATTGGAAGAATACGAACATGAAATTGGTATTAAATATACCACACTCACCCCTAGAAGGAGGTTTGAGATGATATATGGCATGAATGATCATTGGTCACGTACCTATTGTACGCCAAAGTATTTTGGAAATATGACTATTAAAGGACAACGATAATGCAAGAAACATATCTTGCATATAAGTTTGACATGACCATAATGGTATAACTTTCTCTTTAAGAAAGATATTCACCACATAGATGTTTATGAATCTGTGGTAGTACAAAATTAATTGAGAGCTCTAGAAGAGCCAATTATTACTATGTTGGAGAAACACAATTGAGTATTGTGCTGTAGTAAGTCTCAAAGAAACTTATTCAGTTTCCAAAGTACACGCGAAAGCGATTGATTATATTGAGACTATAAATAAAGGAAGGATTTGATATCTCCTATTACTACAACTTGTAGCGGGGTAATTTGTATATGAAAAGCTACCCGCTTTGTTCTCCAGTTTGTACTACACAAACGAAAGAATGCCACAATAAAGTGGATATCTATTGGTATAAAACCCATGTCATAATAAACCTGAAGTTTATTGATAAGTGCACATGTCATGGTGTAAATTTGAAGTTTACCAATATTGATAATTTTGTTCAGTTAGCATTCGTATTAGCCATCTCATTTTAAGTATGATGTGCAAATTCACATAGGTGAATATTAAAGAACTAGAAAGTTCTTTACGAATTCTCTTGTATCACTTGTTCTCATTAATGAACTGACCAGCTAAAGAGTTCGGGTTGAAGCCCATAAATGCTGGAAATATCAAAGGTGAATATGGGCCCATTCACCTGCCATGTATACCACATATGATGCATCTATGATATGGTTACATGCGCAATTGTTATTAACCTGCAGCCTGGCCGGTGCTTGCGAGGTAAATTGCTCAGTAATCTAACTTCGAGCATAATTTCCAGATTCTCTACTCAAGATAGTTCATCTTGATAAGTTGGTTTATATCAAAGTTGGTTTAGCAAGATAATTATTGAGTGCTTCCACTTAATAGCTAAACTATTTCTTATGAGAACAAAGTTATATATATCAGTTTGATATACGTTGTATACGAGAGTATATTATATTCTCCCCTCACAAGTGGTTCAGGGTCAGGAACCAAATAATTTCATCTTATTATTAATGTGCCGTGTATATTGACATGATAATGCACAAAGATGATTTCCCAAAGTTGAGGAAACAAGTTAGCTTTTCTAACATGAGGGGGAGACATGATAAACACTTGAGAAAAGGTTACATGGGATGAATTATCATTTATATATGTATATCCCCGAATATCATGATATGAACCTGAAGTTCATAAAAGGGATAATTCAATTGCAACATATTGCAAAGCATGCTATACGCATTTGCTGACCCAAAGAAAGTAACTAAATGGAAGAGATACAATTCAAGAAGAATTGATTCCATATGAAAGACATGTAGTTTTGAACCTATAGTTCAAATGCTTGAAAGTATAAAGTCAAAGGTATGTATAATCGGTTTTCGATATCTTATTTGTCTAGCATGACATGGAAAACTTGATATGCATCTAAAGTCTATTATATGGCTTATATGACTTAACTTGAAAGATTTAAGTTGCTTGAAGCATATGCAATTCTTGGTCCTGAAGTACCACATCCTTAGTACAATTTGTGTACATATGTATCTTGCTATAACTATAAGCATGATGGCATTGAGAATACATCTATGGAGATATTGAAGAGTTATTCCACGACATTATATGAAGATGTTCATATCTATCAAGAATGATGATTTCAAGGTACGGAATATTTATTCAAGCCAATATGGTTGATTTGTCAAACGTCTACCAAAGATCGTTTTGAAGATGATGCACAAGATTGGAATGCAAATGCTCAAGGATATAAATTGATGTACTCATTAGGGGGAGTTAATGCGCGTTGCACTCTTTTTCCCTTACAAGGTTTTGTCCCACTGGGTTTTCCTTGCAAGGTTTTTAACGAGGCAACCAATAGGCGCATATTCAAACATGTGTACTCTTTTTCCTCTCTTTAATTTTTCCCATTGGGTTTTGGTTTTAAGGTTTTAACGAGGCACATTGTTGAATAGACATTCAAGGGGGAGTGTTATGAAATCTCCTATTTAAGGTGAATGTCTATAATTAGAGAGATTCTAGAGTTCTATTCTTGGTAGCTAAATCATCCCCCTCCCTATAAATAAAGGGGTCTTCTACCATTGTAAACCATCCCTAACAATCTCTAAGTATCAATAAGAATACTTCTCTCTCTCTATTCTCTCTATTGCTCTTGTTCTTGCATTATTGTTCTTGTCTTTATATTATTTCATAACAGAAACACAAATATATCTAAGTTTTGGTAATTATTTTAGACACATAAGTATATGCACATCTACTGGTGACGAGTTTCTTTAACACTTTCTAGGATCATATTGATTTTCTCTTCTTGTATTAGTGTCTTTACTTGTGTATACGGGTAAACCCGGGCTCATGATATAATCCATTCTCCGATAAAATAAGTCGCTCTTGAGATATGATGAGAAGAGACCGATATCAATGCAAAAGTCTCATAGATTCGGAATTTGGGGGGTTCGACGCCTGCCCGAAAAAATATCGGAGTCATGGTTCGGGAGCGATCTTAGTCTTGAACGACTTCGAAGAACATTGTCGGGAAATCGACCACGTCCAACAAAAGGCCATAATATCAGTGGATGGCCGGGTGTCATGACAGGTATCTCGGCACGTATCGATAAAGAACCGGCAATCAGTTAATCAGAGGATTTTTTACCTTTTATAGAGTTGTACCTACAGTAGGATTCATGCACTATATAAAAGGGGTCTGATAATTCATGAAATATATTGTAACACGCGTTCAAAAGCAATATATTATTTTCTCTATTATTAGTTCTTTCTCTTGTTCACCACTGCTGGCCATAGCAAGCCCAGATCGAGGGCGAATATTTCTTTAAGGCTGGAACTATCCTCCTCGTATGGTTTGAATCCATTTTATCTTTGTTTGTTCAATTTAACTTAATTTATCGCTTTGTATCAGGTTAATTTATGTATCCTTAAAACTACTTACAAATTTAATTATTATCCGATTTTAAGGGTAAACAATTTGGTGCCCACAGTGGGACTAAGGATAATAGCGACAATTTGTTTCAAATTCCCCTAACACACCATATATTGTTTAGAGGATCTTTGATTTCAGGTGAAAGTTTGAAATGTCAAACTCCTAGTCTACCCCTCTAAACATGGATGCTGAATCCGGCCACCATGGCGAGAAAAACAATGTACCACTCGGTAATGAGGTGACGCTCGTCGATCTCAGCGGAGTTCCGGCTGCGGACCCGATCAATACTAGCTCGCATGCGACCGTCAGTGCAAATTTGCCTACCGATCCAGAGAACAACGTCCGCAGGTAAGTCTGATCGATTGCCCAAAATACGCACAGATGGGATCCATTTGTGGGTGATCTTAGGAATATTACATGCTCAACAGGAAGAGATAGCCAGTTGTAGAGTCAAAGCCGCGTGCCCAAATTGAGCACGAGCCATCCTGGGAAGTCACCCGCAAAAATGAACCAGTCACGGAAAGGCAAAATGAAAATGAATCGGGAACCAACCCTAGATCAGAAAGATGCTCGGGGAGCAGATAAAAGGGGTAGAATCGGGAGAGAATAAAATCTAAGCCAATGACATAAAAATAGAACCCTATAATACCAGGGTCGACCAATCGCAGGAGCACCACCGATATAAAAAGGCTTTGATTTCAAGAAATTTGTTCAAAAACCTTTTCCTCCGAGTGCAGCTCCGAAACTGATTCCTAATAAGTTCCGCATGCCCGAGATTCCTAAGTACAATGAAACAACTGACTCAAATGAGCATGTGACCTCTAACATGTGCGCCATCAAAAGGAATGACTTGGAGCTATGATATGATATCACAACCTACCTACTAATTATATTGTTTCGTTTGCTATGCTTGTAGATTCCTTCGTAAACGCACATGCTAGGGCTATCAAGGTCAAGACCAAGAAGTCGAACATTATCAAAGTGAAATAAAGGTATAATGAGATGCTCAGAGAACTTGTGTCCTGGTTTAAAATGGAATGGATAGACCTGCCTCTGGTCGCGGATGATTGGCCATTCAGGCCTTCACCTAAGGACTTAATGTTTGAAGCTCGTTGGCTTCATAGTATTTGAAATTAAATCTGGTAAAATATCTGGTTGTTACTTACACCGACGTACATAACCATTATCAATCAAAAATTAGGGTTGAAGATGATCACCTTAGGGGACCCCTCCGGGTCCGTTTATCCCATTAGAGCTGTCAACAGAGTCAAGGGAGAATAGATCATGAACCAAGACCAAACAAGGATCGGTATCAGCCATACAATAGAGATCGAAGAGGTAAGAGGTCTGGGGAAAACCCTGCGATAAGTGAAAGAGGAGGGATCGAGGTCAAAACAATCGGGGACTCGTGAGCAAAAATAGTTTTGACAAGCCTGTTGGGCCTAAAGAGGTGCCAATGTTACCTGAGTAAAACTTTAGCGTCGAGGTCGTCGCCATCGTATCTGCCATCAGATGCATCAAAGACACCAAATGGCCTCGACCTCTCCAGTATGATCCAGCTCAAAGGGGTGCTCGCCTAATGTGTGATATCATGGCATTCACAGCTACAAAATAAAATATTTCCGAGAATTAAGAGAAGTAGTCCGGCTATTCAACAACGGACATCTTCGAGAGTTCCTGAGCGACCGAGCCAAGAATCATTTCAGGAATAGAGATTTTTATAAACAAATTGAGCAGGAAGAACTTCAGCATATCATTAACATGATCATCTGTGAGGTTGACATTCCCTAGGGGTCGATGATAAAGTGCACTAAAGTATCTATCATAGGGGAAAAAGGACTCGAGATTACATGCTAGATGGGCCTTGTCTTTCAACAACGAGGATGCTGAAGGGATCGTACATCCCCACAATGATGCACTAGTAATATATGTACTCATAAATAAATCTCGATTTAAGTGTCTGTTAATTGATCAAGGTAGCTCGGCAAACATCAACAGATCGAGGGTTGTAGAACAGCTCAGTCTACAAGATCAAATCATGCCTTCAGCCCGAGTTCTAAACCGATTCAACATGGCATGTGAGACCACTAAAGTTGAGATAACATTACCAGTGGACGTGGTTGGAACCATTCAGGAAGCCAAGTTTTGTGTAATCGAATGATATATGAGGTATAATGCCTTGTTCAAGAGGCCATGGATCCACAACATGGAGGCAATACCCTTGACTCTGTACCATGTGTTGAAATTCGCAACACAAGGAGGAATCAAAAATTTCTACGGAGAACAACCAGCCCTAAAGGAAATGGTCGTGATCAAATAGGTGATCTTGATATCCATACTTACAACGACAAAAGGTCTGGGTGTAGTCACCAAGGAAGAAGCCAAATACAAATTACCGACATCAGCCCCGACCCAATCGGAGAAGCAGGGGACTAAGGAAGATGACGATTACGGGGTTCCTAGGTCTTTTATAGGCCTCAAGGACTCTGACGCCACCAAATCGACGGTTGAAGAACTCGATCAGGTCATGTTGATCGAGAATTTGCCCGATCAAAAGTATACCTAGGCACGAGGTTAAGTCCCGAGCTCAGGAATAAACTCATTAAATTCCTTATAGCTAATGTAGATTTTTTTTGCTTGGTACCACTTTGATATGATAGGGATTCCCTCGAAACTAACCTCTTCTAAGCTGATCTTGGACCCGAAGTTCCATCCAGTCAAATAGAGAAGGAGACCTCAGTCTGAAGTCAAGCATGCGTTCAGCAAAGATGAGGTATCTAAACTCCTTAAAATAGGGTCCATTCGGGAAGTTAAATACCTGGATTGGTTAGCAAATGTAATGGTAGTCCCTAATAGGGAATAATTAAGAATGTGTGTAGACTATAGATATTTGAATAAGGCATGTACCAAGGACTCTTTACCTTTGCCCAACATCAATCGCATGATTGATGCGACGACCAACCACAAGATCCTCAATTTTCTCGATGCCTTATCTGAGTATAACCAAATTCAGATGGACCCGGGTGATTAGGAAAAAAATGTCCTTAATCATTTAGTACAATACCTACTGCTATAAATTGAATGTTCAAAGAATGGATAGGAAAATCAATGGAGGTTTATATTGATGATATGTTTGTTAAATTGCTACGAGCAGATGACCATTTGAAGCATTTGTAGGACACCTTTGACGTATTGAAGAAATACAATATGAAGTGAAACCTAGAAAAATGTGCATTAGAATCGGGTCCTAAGGATTTCTCGAATTTATGGTGTCCAACTGGGGAATCGATATTAGTCATGATAAAAGCAAGGCCATAGAGGACATTACCATAATAGACAATGCCAAGGCCGCACAAAGGTTAACTGGACGCATAGCCACTTTGGGTCGATTCATCTCGAGGTCCTCCAACAAGAGCCATCAGTTTTTCTCACTGTTGAAGAAAAGAAATAACTTTTCATGGACTCTGAAGTGCCAACGAGCCTTTGAGAAACTCAAACGTTATTTCTCCAGCCGCTTTTGCTTAACACTCTGAAGGCAGACGAACATATGTACCTATTATTAGCAGTATTTGAGGTGGAGGTAAGTGGAGTCATAGTCCAGAAGAAGGAGGTACGCAGTTTCCTATTTATTATGTTAGCATAATCTTGGCGAGGCCGAAACTAGGTATCCTCACCTAGTAAATTTGGCGCTCGCTTTTCTAAGCTCCTCTTGGAAGATAAAATCATACTTTCAATTCCACCCCATATGTGTTGTAACTACTATTGTATTGAGGAACATAATGTATAAACTCGAGCTCTCAAGAAGACTGGCCAAATGGGCCATGGTTATCAGTGCGTATGATATCGAATATCAACCTCGACCACCATTAAATCTAAAATTTTGGAAAACTTTGTGGCTAACTTTATCAGCCCTAAAACCTGAGGTCGAAATAGATTTGTTGTTTAACTCGGGGACTTCTTCAAAAATTTGGATCCTCTTTACGAATGGTGCCTCAAACGCAAAGGGGTTCGAACTTGGCATCATATTGAAGCCACTGATAGGTAACGCAGTTAGACAATCTATTATCACTATGAAATTGACTAATAAAAAGGCTGAGTATGAGTCCATGATTGCAGGTCTCTAACTGGCTAAAACTTCCGGGGGGGGGGGGGGGGGGGGAATGTTCGAAGATAAGTGTGACTCCCTCCTTGTGGTGAATCAGATTAATGGGACGTTTGAAGTCAGAGAGGAGCGAATACAAAGATACCTGAATAAACTGTAAGTAACACTGCACCAGTTCAAGGAGTTGAATCTGCAATATGTAACTCGGGATCAAAACAGTGAGGCTGATGCTCTTGCTAACTTGGGGGGCCCCTAGGTCCGTTTATCCCCTCAAAGCTGTCGACAGGGTCTAGAGAGAGTAGATCGTGAACCAAGATCAAACAGGGATCGGTATCATCCATACAGTAGAGACCAAAGCGATAGTAGGTCTAGTCAAAACCCTATAAGAAGTGAAAGATGAGTGATCAAGGTCAAAACAATCGATAACTCGTGAGCAAAAATAGTTTTGACAAGCCCGTCGAGCCTATGGAAGTGCCAAAGTTATTGGAGTACAACTTTAGTGTCGAGGTCACCGCCATCAGATACATCAAATACACCAAATGACTTTGACCTCTCCAGTCTGATCCAGCTCAAAGGGATCCTCATCTAATGTGCGAATATCATGGCATTCACAGCCATAGAATAAAAAATTTACGACAATTAAGAGAGGAAGTGGACTGGCTATTCAACAATGGACATCTCCGAGAGTTCCTGAGAGATCGAGCCAAGAATCATTTCAAGAATAGAGAGTCTAATAAACAAATCGAACAGAAAGAACCTCAATACGTAATTAACATAATCATCGGTGGGGCTGACATTCCCTGGGGGTCGATGCTAATGTGCACCAAAGTATCCATCATAGGGGAAAAAGGGACTCGGGATTACGTGCTAGATGGAACCTTGTCTTTCAACAACGAGGACGCTCACTCCTCCCTTTCTCAATTCTGATTAATTAACTTCTTCCTTCGTGCAAGAGGAGATCGTTGAAGGGATCGTGGAGACCCACAATGATGCATTAGTAATATGTATACTCAAATAAATCTCAATTTAAGCATGTGTTAATTGATCTAGGTAGCTTTGCCAATATCAACAGATCAAGGGTCATGGAACAACTCAGTCTACAAGATCAAATCATGCTTGCAGCCCGAGTTCTAAATGGATTCAACATGGCATGTGAGACCACTAAAGACGAGATAACATTATCGGTGGACAAGGTTGGGACCATTCAGGAAGCCAAGTTCTATGTAATCGAATGAGATATGAGGTACAATGCCCTGTTCAGGAGGGCATTGATCCACAACATGGAGGCAGTACACTCGACTCTGTACCAAGAGTTGAAATTCGCAACGGAAGGTGGGATCAAAACATTCTATGGAGAATAACTAGCCGAAAAGTAAATATTTGCGACTAAAGAGGTGATCCCGATATATGCACTTTACAATGACAAAAGGACTGGGTTTGGTCACCAAGGAAGCAGCAAAATAGAAATTACCAACATAGGCCCCGACCTAACCGGAGAAGCACATGACTAATAAAGATGACGACTACGGGGTTCCCAAGTCTTTATTAGCCCCCGAGGACTCAGACACCACCAAATCGGCTGTCGAAGAACTGGAGCATTTCATATTGATCAAGCATTAGCCCGATCGAAAGGTATACCTGGGCAAGGGGTTAAGTCCTGAGCTCAGGAAAAAACTCATTAAATTCCTTATAGCTAACATCGATTTTTTCGCTTGGTACCACCTTGATATAATAGGGATTCCCTTGGAAATAACCACTTCCGAGATGATCCTAGACCCGAAGTTCCGTCCAGTCAAACTAAGAAGGAGACCTCAGTCTGAAATCAAGCATGCATTCAACAACGACGAGGTATCTAAACTCCTTAAAATAGGGTTCATTTCGGAATGTTTAGTACCTTGATTGGCTAGCAAACGTAGTGGTAGTCCCTAAAAAGGGAATAAATTAAGAATGTGTCTATACTATAAAGATTTAAACAAGGCATGTCCCAAGGACTCTTTACCTTTGCCCAACATCGATCATATGATTGATGCAATGGCCGACCACGAGATCCTCACTTTTCTCGATGCCTATTCCAAGTATAACCAAATTCGGATGTACCTGAGCGATCAGGAAAAAAATGTCCCTTAATCACTTAGTATAATACCTATTGCTATCAAGTAATGCTATTCGGACAAAAAAAATATTGTTGCCACTAACCAACGCCTAGTAAATCGAATGTTCGAAGAATGGATAGGAAAATCAATTGAGGTTTATATTGATAATATATTAGTTAAATCCCTATGAGCAGATGACCATTTGAAGTATTTGTAGGAAACCTTTGATGTATTGAAGAAATACAATATGAAGTTAAACCTAGAAAATGTGCATCAGAGTTGGGTCCAAAAAATTTCTCGGATTTATAGTGTCCAACTGGGGAATCGAGATCAGTCATGATAAAATCAAGGCCGTAGAGGACATTGCCATAGTAGACAATGACAAGGCCTCCAACAAGAGACATCAATTTTTCTCACTGTTGAAGAAAAGGAATAACTTCTCATGGACTCAGGAGCGCCGACGAGCCTTTGAGAAACTCAAACGGTATCTCTCCAGCCTGCCTTTGCTTAACACTCTGAAGGCAGACGAACATATGTACCTATAATTAGCAGTATCCGAGGTGGAGATATTATGTTAGCATAATCTAGGCGAGGCCGAATCTAGGTATCCTTGTCATACCTCCTTTTTTACTACACCCCGAAGAAGGATATAATAAAGGGAGTTTTTCCAATTAAAGGACAATCGAAATGGAATTTATTTTATTAAAAATCATAGTCATCACTTGGGATAATTTATGGTGTACCAAGTCACCAGTTAAAATCCCGCATCGAGGAAAGGTTTGACTTTGTCTATGTCTGCGAACCAGAAATCCGGGTTAGAAATTCTGTTAACCCGGGAGAAGGTGTTAGGCACTCCCCAGTTCAGTGGTTCTAGCACGGTCTCTTTGATGATACTTGGTTTATTAAATTATTTGGCTATTGATTTTAGAACCTTTGTGCTTATGCCTTTTACCGCTTTTAATTTAAGAAAATTATCTTGAAACGGGTTACGCGTACGTATACCCATTTGTTTAGCGCGTCAAAATCATGTGACGCAAATGTGTCAACAATTAATAATGCTGCTTTATTATTAAGAGAGTTCGGCCAAAGTTGCGCGAACGCATTATCCGGTTTTGTTTTTAAAATAATGATTGTGTTACTGTCACACCTCCTTTTGGACACTACAACCCGGCGAAGGGAGTAGATAAGGGAGTTTTTCTAATAAAAGGACAATCGAAATGGGATTCAATTACTTAAGAGAATTTCAATGTCGCAACTTGGGAGATATATAGTGTCCCTAGTCATCGTTTAGACTTCTGGGTAAGGAATTCTGTTAACCCGGGAGAAGGTATTAGGCATTCTTGGGTTCCTTTGATTCTAGCACGATCGCTCAACTGTTATATTTGGCTTAAATTATCTGATTTTACACAATTATGAACCTATGTGCATTTTAAATCATTTAACCACTTTTATTATTATTTTTTAAAAAAATTACAACACCGTTAAAACATGCCTCGAACCATGTCACATAAATGCACCAGTGGTTTTTTGACACATTTTAAATTCATTGGAATTCGGATTTGGGTCACATAAATGTGCACCCGAATTTAGGAAAGCAATGTTATTAAACACGCGCCTAAAGCAACTACATGTTTACAGTCTACGAGGGCCATGGAATTCGCTTAATGGCACGCCTCGGAATCTAAGGATAAACAATAATATTTTAAACGAGGGCCTTGCATTTGAGATTTTTGTTCGACACGGCACACCTCCATTTATTCAATTCCAAGCTAACACAATTAAATAGGTTCCTGCCGATATAATTATTCCAATATCCCTTTTGATATGATCTAACACATTTTGCATATTGATTCAAACGAATTCAAATAGCCTAATTCATTCTACTGAGAGTGTAGGATAAACAATAAGACAAACTTTTTCTTAACTTGCCCGTGATCGAGGGAATGCGAGCTTTTTAATAACTTTACAACAATTAAATCAACAGGATTCTTCTCCTTCCTATTCAAATTTGAATATGCCAATGAAAATGTGAGTGCTGGTGACAAATCAGCCCAAAATAGAAAAGAAATTCAGCGTGTTCATCAGTAAGCATTTGTGCACATTATTACACGAACATTTTAGTAACTTCCCATTGAATCATGTAAACACATTTAGCAAATCAACAACAACTTAGGAGCTCAACAACAGTAAAACACAAACCTAAAAAGGATCCAGATTCAATCTGGAATCACAAGAGTCCTCCTTGAACCAACAATAGATAGATCAAAAACCAAGTTCTAATCCAAATAGCCGAGGCAATAACATATAAAGAGAACAGACCAACTAATTCAAGAAACTTCCATTTTACTTGTATTCACAAATAATTAAATATTACATTAAGAGGAAAGAAGAACTGATCCTTCGATGGTCTTTAATTAACGAAGATTACAGCAAATTCACGGATGAAAGAAAATACACTCTCGTTCATTCAAGTAGAAAGGATGTTTTCCAAAACTAATATTTCCCTCAATACAGGAAGTAAGTCATCTTACCACTAAGATCTACATCGACAAGTAAGTTAGGACAACTTCAAATTTGACTCAATTAAAATTCAAGCAAGAAAATCGGTCAAACATACAGCATGTTCACTTGAGGCTCGACGGATTCGAACACTAACTCAGTCATCACAAAATCACATCAGATCGTAATCCCAATATCTCAGAGCAAAACAAATTCGAAATCAGAGACCTTAGGCATGAAAGTAAAATAGAGTACAGGTAACGTAGATCTAATAATATTAAATAATATTGGAAAATAGATTATGAACCTGAAAATCAAGCTTTCAATTTAGCGGAAGTGTTTAGCAATTACATAAGCAACATAAACCAGCCTACTAACCCTGAGATTGAAAACGGATGGAACTCAAACGAACGACTTCGAACGACACCTCAATCAAAAAGGAAAGCCGAGTGACTCGTTGGAACCTCAACGACGAAATTTTAGGGTCTGCTGCTATTTTTAACAGATGATGCGAGGACGAGAGCCGCCGTTTTGAACCTCTGCTTCACCGAATTCGATGGAAGGCCACTAAAAGTACATGTTTTCTGGTGAGCTGGGTTTTGTTGTGCCGCTGAACACGGTTGATGTGAGAGAATAGAGATGGTATATGGGTAAATAGTGAGGGTGGTGTGTCTTGTGTTGTGCGACTAGTTTTCCGGCGAGGGGTCGCGTGGGTGGAAGAGACAGAACGTTGGAGATCCTTCCTTCTGGGGTCTCCTCTGCGCAGCTCAATTTCCAGGCGTCCCTATTGTGTATATCCATGTGTTGTGTATTAGGTCAAGATTTTTAGGTGGGAAAATGGGTTTGGGCATTGGGTTGGGTTGGGTCGACCCGGTTTGGGGTTAGGTAGGGAGATGGGCTAGTTTAAATGAAGAATGAGTATTGAAGAATTTGGGCTCACTTATCACATGGCCGAATTTCGAATTTAAGACCAAGCTTTGCAATTTCCTTCTCTTTTTTTGTTAAATAATTTAAAAAAAAAACTAAACTAAATTCCTAAATCAATTCAAATTGTAAAATTAAGCTAATTACCTAACTATGTAAAAATGGTCATTTTTTGTGGTTTTTGATTAATAATACAATTAACTCAATATAATTAATTCCTAAATGCAAATTGAACCTAAGGTGGCATAAAATTAAAATGTGACACTTTTATGGCTTTTCTATGATTTTTGAAAATTTTAAAAATGTATGAAATGCAACTAAATAAAGAAAATTTCCTAAAATTAATAAAAAATTATTTCAGTCTATTTTTAGGAGTTATTCTCATGTAGGGCAAAAATCACGTGCTCACAGCTGCCCCTCTTTGCTCGGAAACCCGAAGTGTTTTAGTACAGAGATAAAGTAAGTGGATACGAGTGATTTTTGCCACTTGAATACTCCGTGAGAAGAATATTTGAATAAAATTGACGGCACCCTGCTTCTGAGGTTGCCTACATATCCTTGGCTATAAAGGAATCAGGTCAGTGTAGTTCAGGAGTTAGTGAGATGAAGGAGTATGCTGATGTGAAGATCCGGTCGAGGTGCCGTTCTGCCTATGTTCCGGTCCGTGGTCCTGTTATTACATCAAAATCAAAAGAATGAAAAAGACTAGCTAAACCTGTCAGCTACGAGTTACAAGATTCCTATATATAAGTCTTCTGAAGCTTGATCTTGAGTCTTGAGTGGTTCTTTATTCCGACTTTAGATTTCAACCTTGCCGCTTGTTATGTGCAGGTACTAGCTCGTTCTTCTTCAGCTTTTCTTAATTAACACCGGACATGTAGCGCTTGTGAGCTCAACCATGCCTTGAGAAATTCACATCTTTCATCTGCTTTTATTTGGATTAACTTCCTGCTTGTCTTCCTTTTTTCTTCTTTTTTTCTTTATTGTGACTAACTTTTGTTGATTACCTCGGATTTTTGACTTGCATTCTTTCCACGAGATTCTCTTGTTGCTGAATTGAATTGTAATATGAGATATTTTCCCTTTCTCCTAGTGGATGCCTGATTGCTGAACTCAAATAGTATTCCATTGTTCTCCTGGTGGGCGCCTGATTGCTAAAGCTTGAATGAAACTGAAATGTATTCCCTTGTTCTCCAGGTAGGCGCCTGATTATCAAAACATGACACTTGAAAAGTAATCCCTTGTTCTACAGGTAGGCGCCTGATTGCCAAAACTTTCAATTTGGAAAATATTCCCTTGTTCTATAGGTGGGCGCCTGATTACCAAACTTGAAATTTTGAAAAATATTCCTATGTTCTCCAGGTTGGCGCCTGATTACTAAGACTTGAATTTTGAAAAATATTCCCTTGTTCTATAGGTGGGTGCTTGATTTTTAAAACTTGCAACTTGAAAAATATTCCCTTTTTCTATAGGTGGGCGCCTAATTACCAAAACTTGAAATTTGAAAAATATTCCTTTATTCTACAGGTGGGCGCCTGATTATCAAGACTTGAATTTTGAAAAATATTCCTTTGTTCTACAGGTGAGCTCCTGATTATCAAGACTTGAATTTTGAATAATATTCCCTTGTTCTACAGGTGGACGCTTGATTATCAAAACTTCTAACTTGAAAAATATTCCCTTGTTCTATAGGTTGGCGCATGATTACCGGAACTTGAATCTTGAAAAATATTTCCTTTGTTCTACAGGTAGGCGCATGATTACCGAAACATGAATCTTGAAAAATATTCCCTTGTTCCCCAGGTGGGCGCCTGATTACCACAACTTGAAATTTTGAAAAATATTCCCTTGTTCTACAGGTGGGTGCCTGGTTCCCGAAACTTGAATTTTGAAAAATATTCCCTTGTTCTGTAGGTGGGTGCCTGGTTCTCAAAACTTGAATCTTGAAAAATATGCCCTTGTTCTGAAGGTGGACGCCTAATTACTAAAACTTGAAATTTTGAAAATATTCCCTTATTCTACAGGCCTGATTATCAAAACTTGAAATTTTTAAAAATATTCTCTTGTTCTACAGGTGGGCGCCTGATTATCAAAACTTGAAATTTTGAAAAATATTCCCTTGTGCGCTTGATTATCATAACGTAATATTTTGAAAAATATTCCCTGAGACTATTGCATGTGTACCTGATCACAACAAGACGAACAAAACACAAAAATTCTTCCTGCCCAAGTTTGGTGCTGGGCGGATCCGTGAGTGTTTATCAAGTCTCCTTACCAAATATCTCCAAAACTAAGTCCCATTATCTAGGAGGGTCCTGACAATTCTAAACTGATGACAATTTTAAGATTATGTTATGTTTCAACAGGTATTATTTTCCACTATGTCTTGCTATGAGTTATATTTTCTAGGGGTCTGCTGGTGACTGGTGATTAAAACTACTTCCCATTATCCAAGCGGGTCCTAACAACTCTTAATTAGACAACACATGTGTCTGTTGGGGGTTATATTTAAAGCTACGTCTCATTATCCAGGGAGTCCTGATGACTCTTGTTGGGGAAGTATTTGGATTTGACCATGCCACCCGACTGTTTGTGTTCCAAGCTAAGTCCTATTTTTCATGAGGGTCCTGACAACCTCTAACTGAGTCCTATGCAAGTCACTTTATGCTCTTTGCTGTCCATAATGGCCTCTAACCTTCAAATAAGTCCCATTTTCCAGAAGGGTCCTGAGGGTTCCATATTAAATGCCAATTCTAACTTCTGGTTGTTTCTGCTGGTAATCATTATTCAGGGGGGTTTCTGCGACTCTTGCTGGAAAGGTGTTGGTGCTTTCCCATGTTACCCGCACCTGTTTGAGTTTTAAACCGCATTTCATCTCAACTTCCATTCCAATTTTAACCATTAGTTGTTTCTATTAGGGTTTGCTAGTTAAAGTTTGTCCAATTGTTCTTTGTTGGGGAGGATATTTATGACAGACTATGCCTCTTATGAGTTTTAACTGGGTCGCATTTTCAGATGGGCCCTAAGGATTTGATCATACCTGCCATGTGCCTGCTTTCCCTGTGATGGCCTCCCTTAGGCTCTTTTGGAATTTTTCTGCCCATGTGTCAATCAAAGAAAAATAGTCAGTTTGAAAAGTGGTGGTTGGCTTGCGGCATTCTTTGCATGAAATGGCCTCCCCACTTTCATGTTCTGTTCCATTGTTCATGTTGATGATGAGTTTCTTGAACTGCTCAGCTGACTCCTCGAAACCTTTACGCTTTACTTTTCTCCCCATCATTGTATTACATTTCTAACCCTTGGCCGGAATTCTTTATGTCCTCCCCTGACGTTTGATGAGTTGATATATCATGCTAGCCAACCCTCTGAACCTTGTGGATTCACTTTGTTCTTCATCTTTGTGTTACATTTCCGCTCCTTTGCTAGAATTCTTTATGCCCCTTTCCGATGATTGATGAGTTGATATATCATGCTAGGTCAACCCTCATGACCTTTTCCATCTTTCTGTTGCACTTTTTCCTCTTTTGCCAGAATCCTTATACACCTTTCTGACGAATGCTGAGTTAGGGTGTTAAGCTTGGTTGATCCTCTGACCCTTTGTGGCTTTGTTTTGTTCCTCGTCTTTATTTAACATTTTCGAGCCTTAGCTAAAATCAATCCCTTCCCTGAGATCACCTGGTCTATTTATGATGCTTGACTGACTCTTGATCTCTGTGCCTTTACTTCGCTCTCCACCTTGTGTTGCTCTCTTAATCCTTTGTCGGTATTCTTTGCATCTTTCCCCGACGACTGATGTATTATGCTAGGTCAAACCTTGTGACCTTTCCTATCTTTGTGTTGTGACAACCTTGCGTCCCTTCTAAGATTGCCCGATCGGTGTATTATGCTCGGGTGACCCCAGAACCTTTGTGGTTTTACTTTGCATACACGTCTCCGTGTGGTACTCCTTCACTTTGCCAACTCTTGCTTCTTGCATCAATTGCAATTTTTGTGAATTCTTCCCCTTGCTATTCCGCACTCGTTATCTTTTTTGCACTTTTGGGTGTCATGTGCTTTGTCCCTTTGGGAGCGGACAATAGGCTTTGAAATTCCTCTCGTTTGCTTAAACAAAAGATTTTAGATACTCGAAAGAAAAATGAAATGCAATGACTACGAATGGTATTTAGGTTAAAGAATTCCATGTTCAATGACTGTTGAAAAGAAGAGAAAGAAAACTTATCTGAGGAAGAACAATTGGTTTTCATGATCATGACATGCACTTCGGCCTAGTCGACCCAGTCTGTCCCGATGACCGACCTTCTGTTGCCATGCTTTTATTGTTGTGACCATTCCTAACCCGATTCCTTCAACCAAACCCTAGATTTGCTTGCCTTACAGTGTTCATGAATAGATTTCCACCAACAACCCCTTTCTGAGTGTTGCTTCTTGTCTTTCCTTCGCCTCAAGGTGCCCGTGAGGGTTTTTAGCGATGAGGCTCTCTCATTTTATTTCTCTCAACTCTCGTTGCCTTAAGGTGGCCGTATGGGTTTTCATAAATAAGACTCTCTCATTTTATTATTTTCTGCAGGAGCTAGAGTGTTGCCCTGAGGTATGGTCCGTTTCTTCTTGCTTGCCCCGGTATTTCTTACAGATTGATTAGAAGGTCTTTCTTTGGACAGTAATGTAGGCTTTTGGACAAGGCTAGAAGGAAAGGGTGTGAAAGGCTCAAAAATCTCTTTTATGGGTTTAAAGATTACAACTTTCGAAATCCAGACCAACACAATTTCTGCCCCAATTTCTTGCTTGGGGCTTTTGGATTCATTTGAATACGACCGAGCGATGAGGCTGCATACGTATCCTTTAAAGGAATCAGGTCAAACGTCGTTCGTACTGATTTCTTACTTTCATTATTGTTTGTTTTCCTTTTTCTCCTCTCTTTCCGCTATTTCTTTCTCATTTTTCTCTTTTCTTTCTCCTTTTCTTTTCTTTCTTCTTATTTTTTTATCTCTTTTTGTTTTGTTTTGTTTTTGTTTTTCCTTTCTTTTCTTTTCTTTTCTTTTTCTCTTTTTTTCTCTTTTTTCTCATTTCTCTTTTGTTTTGCTGCTTTTTCTTCTCTTTTTGTTTTGCCTTTCTTGCTTTTTCCTTTATTGTGAATCGTCCCCTTTTATAATTGCGCGTATGACACTCTTTATGGATTCTGAAAGAGGGGATATTAGAATAACAATAACGGAAGCTCAAATGGGTAAACTGTTGAAACACGTTCTCAAGGCACTAAGCTAAACGTGTGTTCATATTTGTAGGTTTTGATAAATGACAAACGACGCGCAATTGACATATGACGAGGTCCAAGCACAAGCGCGCAATTGACACATAACGAGGTTCAAGCACAAGACGAACAAAGATCATGATCAAGCAAAGAAATAAAGTTATACATGAGTCGTTCTTTAATTGTGATCTTGATCCGACAATTAACTCAAGACTTGGCTTCTCTCGTAAAATCATTTTTATCAAATCATGCATATCTAATTTAAAGCAAAATGATTTTCAAACATTTTATTTTAGCCAAAATGATTTTTAAACATGCCTCTCAAATCTGGACAAAGATAATTGATTATGTACTTTATGATAATCGATTATGTTAAGACAATGTACACCAGATTTACAAAGCTGAACAATAATCGATTATGTACCTTATGATAATCGATTATGTTAAGGCAGTGTACATTAGATTTTTCAAAGCTACAAGATAATCGATTATGTACCTTATGATAATCGATTATGTTGAGGCAGTGTCCATCAGATTTTTCAAAGCTATAAAATAATCGACTATGCACATTATTATAATCGATTATGTTGAGGCAGTGTCTATCAAATTTTACAAGACTGTAAAATAATCGATATGTACTTCATGATAATCGATTATGTTAAGACAGTGTTGTCCGAAGTTTTCAAAATATAAAAGATAATCGATTATACTTATAGCATAATCGATTATGCAAATGATCGTTGCAGAAGTATTTTTAAACTCTGAAAGATAATCGATTATACACAATCTGATAATCGATTATGCTAAGTAAAATCTGAATATGATTTTTTGAACGTTGTCAGGTAATCGATTATACGATTTGGATAATCGATTATTCTGCTTAAAATCTGGGATTGATTTTTGAACGATTGGAAAATAATCGATTATGCAAATCAGATAATCGATTATCTTAGCACAAAATCAGCAATTCTTAATTGGCAATTAGGCAACGGTTGTGGGGGTTTTGAACACTATAAATACAACTCAAAATCAGTCTTCTAAGTACAACAACTGATTATATTCTTGCTAAAGCTTGCATACTCTCATATTCATCATTTTCTATTCATTCAATAAGTTTTTGAGAGCCAAACTCTTGACTGTTGGAAACACGTTCTCAAGGCTTTATACTAAAACGTGTGTTCTTATGTGTAGGCTTTGATGAATGACAAACGAAGCGCAAATTGATATATGACGAAGTTCAAGTACAAACGCACAATTGGTGGATAACAAGATTCAAGCACAAGACAAAGTTTTATAGTTTAAATGAGTCGTTCTTAATTGTGATCTTGATCCGACAACTTGACTCATGACATGGCTTCTCTCGTAAAATTATTTTTACAAAATCATGCATATTTAATTTAATGCTAAATGATTTTAAATCATGCATATTTACTTCAGTCAAAATGATTTTTAAACATGCCTCTAAAATCTGGACTAAGATAATCGATTATGTACTTATGATAATCGATTATGTTAAGCCAAGACTGCATGACAATCGATTGTGAACTAATGACAATCAATTGTGTTAAGGCAGTGAGCATCAGGTTTTTCAAACCTGCATGACAATCGATTGTGAACCTTATGACAATCGATTGTGATGAGGCAGTGTCCATCAAAGTTTTTCAAAACTCAGAATAATCGATTGTGAAGCTAATGACAATCGATTGTGAAGAGACAGTGTCCTTCAGATTTTTCAAAGTCACAAAATAATCGATTGTGAACTTATGACAATCGATTGTTTTGAGACAGTGTCTTCCAGTCTTTTTCAAAATTATTTAATAATCGATTGTGAGTATAAAACAATCGATTGGCAAGAGGCAGTGTCTAAAATGATTTTCAAAGTCTGATAAATAATCGATTGTTAACATTGCACAATCGATTGTGAAACTGACCGTTGTCGTAAAGTTTTCAAATACCGTCAGGTAATCGATTGTTGATTTTGTACAATCGATTGTTGATATTAAAATCGGGAAAAGATTTTTTGAACATTGCTGAATAATCGATTGTTGATTTTGTACAATCGATTGTTGAAATTAAAATCTGGAAAGGATTTTTTGAACGTTGCTGAATAATCGATTATTGATTTGGTATAATCGATTGTTTTACGTATAATCTGGAAATGATTTTTTGAACGTTACCAATAATCGATTGTTGATCTTGGACAATCGATTGTTAAGCGTAAAATCTGGGATTGATTTCTGGAACGATTGGCAAAAAATCGATTGTGGCTTCTTGACAATCGATTGTCACTCAGTAAAATCAGCAACTCTTAATTGACAATTAGACAACGGTAATGCCAAGTTTTTCAACTATAAATACAGCTTCATTTCAGTGTTTTAAACACAACAACACACAACAACTGATCTTACAATTGCTATAAGCTTGCATACTCTATTGCTTATCATTTTATATTCATTACATAAATTTTGAGAGCCATATTATTGTTCAAAGTTGTTGTGATCTTGAGCTTACTTCTTTTACTCATATCTACTCATAAAGGGGTGTATTGTTTGAGTGTTTAGTGTTTTGCACACTTGAAGAGAATTGTGATTCTCTTGTTGTAAGGAACTTGTGTTTCCTTGGTCGAAGTCTTGGAGTGTTGTATCTCCGAGAAAGATTGTTGAGGCTTGTGTCCTCAGATTGTAAAGGTTGGTTAGGCACCCGTAAGCTTAACAGTGAAGTCTTGGAGTGTTGTATCTCCGAGCAAAGGTGTTAAGGCTTGTGTCCTTAAGTTGTAAAGGTTTGTTGAGCACCCGTAAGCTTGACAAGTTAGTGGAAAATCTCGAGAGAGTCTCTCGGGGACTGGACTAGCCACGTGTTGTGGTGAACCAGAATACATCGGTGCGTACTTTATTATTTATCGCACTTATTTACTTCCTGCAATTTTTTAATTCCGCAAAGTTTACGCTAATTTTTATTATAACGCTATTAACCCCCCCTCTAGCGTCAAGCGTATTATCTAACAATTGGTATCAGAGCCCAACTCTCTGAAGACTTAACAGTTTGAGAGAACCATCCATGGCTTCTACTCGTGACTCTTTTGCAGGAATTGATGAAGGACAATGCTCCACACGACCACCTCTATTCAACGGTACAAACTACACGTACTGGAAGGAGAGGATGAAAATTTTCGTTCAAGCAAACAACTTTCATCTCTGGAAGGTGATAACGAAGGGAAATCAAATTCCAACCAAAAAGGTTGAAAACGAATGGGTTCCCAAGTCCGAAGAAGAATATGACGCGGATGATATCCGAAAGGTTCAAAATAATGCTAAATCAATTAATTTATTATATTGTGCTGTAAATGCTGACGATTACAGGAAAATATCGTGTTGAACAACGGCAAAGGAAATGTGGGACAAGCTGGAAATTACGTATGAAGGTACGGACCAGGTAAGAGAAGCTAAAATTGATTTCCTAACCCATGCTTATGAATTATTTCACATGAAGGAAGGTGAAAAGGTGGATGAAATGTTCGAACGATTTTCAATAATCGTAAATGACCTACATGCCCTCAAGAAGACATTCACGGATAGAGAACTGGTTCGAAAAATTCTTAGAAGTCTCACTCCGGCATGGCGATCAAAGGCCGACGCAATTCAAGAATCCATAGGCGTCTCAAATGTCACCATCGACGCATTAAGAGGTAACCTTAAGACTTATGACTCTACTATACTTAACCCTCTTGTTGATGATCAAAGGAGGCAAAGAATAGCGCTTAAGGCAAGCACAACCCAACCTCAAGTTGATGAGGACGGAGACAACGAGTTTGGACTCGTTATCAAAAGATTTCAAAAGTTCATGCGAAAGGAGTATGAACGAAAGGGCAAAAAGCAAGGCGAGCAAATAAAGTGCTATGAATGCGGTGAAACCGGGCACATCAAATCAAATTGCCAAACATCAAAAAGGAGAAGAAACCTTTTAAGAAGCAACGTGCATACATTTCTTGGGGATGAGACTCCGGAGATGAGTCAAGCGAAGAAGAAGAAGACGAAGCCGCAAACCTTTGTCTTATGGCGCAAGAAGACAAGCAAGATGAGGTATGTCAAATCTCTTCTAAAAACTTCTTTACTCTTGAAGAAATGCGAACTGCTTTTGATGAGCTATATACTGAATTTATTAAAGCTTCAAAAACTGTCAAGAGCATAAAAGAAAATGCTTCTCTAAAAGAAAAAGATTTTCAAAAACAGCTTTCTTTGAAAGAAAAGGAGTTAGAAAAACTGGTTTTAGAAAATGAGAAGCTGAAAGAGGAAAACAAGTTTTTCGGAAAAAGAAGCGCCGACAAGCCCGAAAGTTCTATTAAAAATTGCTCTTCTTGCATGCATCTCGAAAATGAGGTAGATAGACTTAAAGGAACCTTAGATAAGTTTAATTCTTCCCAGAAAAATTTGAATAAGGTCCTTGTTAATTTGAAATCAACCAAGCATGGCATAGGCTTTAAGAATGAGCCTAAAGAAAAGGTTGACGCCAAACCCCAACCACCTAAGGCTCAACCTAGGATTAATAAAACAAATGCGTATCTTAGAAATAGCAATCCTAGAACAAATATGCATGCTAGACCAAATGTTGAACATTTTAGAAGACCTAGAAATGACTTACCACCTAGAAATGACTACCCTAGAAATGATGCATATTCTAGGCCAAACACTAGAAGGAGTTTTGAACCTCTTAGAACATCTAGACATGACCATTACTCTATAAATGCTGCTCATTTTAGAACTAATAGTAGGAGAAATGGTTCTCATAAAATGCGCAATAGTCATAATGAAAATAGAGTAATTCATTTTCGTCCATCAAGTTACTATGAACCTAGAAGGATGCATAACCCCAACGTGACTTGTCATTATTGTAGACGCATTGGTCATATTGCCCCTGCATGCTTTACACAACATAGACATATCACTCAATCGCATCATTATGATATGCCTAACCCTCAAGGACCCTCAAGTTTACGCTAATTTTTATTATAACTCTATTCACCCCCCCTCTAGCGTTAAGCGTATTATCTAACATTGACGAAAGTTGTTGTGTTCTTGAGCGTATTTATTTTACTCATATCTACTCTTAAAGAGAGTCTTGTCCTGTGTGCTAAGTGTTTGTATACACTTGAAGGGAAGTGTTAATCCCTTGTGGTTGTAAGAAGGAACGTTTTCATTCCTTCGGTTGAAGTCTTGAAGTGTGGTATCTTCGAGCAAAGGTTGTTGAGGCTAGTGTGACTCAAGTTCTCAGTTTGTAACGGTTTTTTAAGCACCCGTAAGCTTAACGAAGTTAGTGGAATCTGGAGAGAGTCTCTCAGGGACTGGACTAGCCACAGGTTGTGGTGAACCAGGATAATTTCGGTGCGTTCGTTCCTTATTATTTACTTACCGCACTTATTTCAATCCTGCAATTTTTAATTCCGCAAGTTTATATTGTTTTTTATTATAACGCTATTCACCCCCCCCCCCCTAGCGTTAAGCGTATATTCTAACATAAACAAAGGGTAAAGTGTTTAGATAGTTGAATAAAATGCCTTCATTATTCCAATCTATAAAACCTGCCAAGTACAAACAAATGCCAAGTATAGACAATGATCCAAAAAAAGTCATACATAATATCTTTTGACAGCATCCGTATTGGTAGCCATTTCCACACATTTCCCTTCCACATCTGTCAGATACAATGCTCCATTAGACAACACTTTTGATACGACGAACGCTCATTGCCAGTTCGGAGTGAACTTGCCCTTTGCCTCGACCTAGTGAGGGTGGATGCGCTTCAATACCAATTGACCTACTTCAAACTTTCTTCGACGAACTTTCTTGTTATATGCCCTGGCCATCCTTTGTTGATACAGTTGGCCGTGACATACTGCCGCCAGTCTTTTCTCGTCAATCAAACTCAATTGCTCCAAAAGCGCTTTGACCCATTCTTCGTCGTCGATTCCTGCTTCGGCCACGATTCGAAGAGAGGGGATTTCAATTTTCAACCGGGATTATTGCCTATGTGCCATATACCAACAAGTATGGAGTTTCCCCTAATGAAGTGTGGACGGTGGTGCGATAGCTTAACAAGGCAAATGGTAGGTTCTCATGCCACTACCTAGACCCTTCCACCATTTTGTGAATTATCTTCTTTATGTTCTTATTGGTTACCTCAACTGCTCCGTTTGCCTTAGGGCGGTACGAGGTAGAATTTCGGTGTGTGACCTGAACTGTTGACATACTTCTCTTATTAAGTGACTGTTGAGATTTTCCCAATTGTCGGTGATGAGAGTCTTGGGGATTCCGAACCGACAAATGATATTTGCATGTACAAAATCAACCACAGCCTTTTTAGTTATTGCCTTGAAGGTTTTTGCTTCAACCCATTTGGTGAAATAGTCAATAGCAACCAGGATAAATCTGTGGTCGTTAGAAGCTGTTGGTTTGATGGGCCCAATGACATCCATGCCCCATGCAATGAAAGTCCATGGTATAGACATCGTATGCTATTCAGATGGCGGAGAGTGAATTAAGTCTCCATGCACCTGACATTGGTGATATTTGCGCACAAAGCTGATACAATCACGCTCCATGGTGAGCCAATAATATCCTTCTCATAGAGTCTTCTTTGCCAAAACATATCCGCTCATGTGTGGCCCGCAGACTCCAGCACGCACCTAATTCATGATAGCTATTACCTGCCTAGCATCTACGCATCTTAGCAAACCATGATCTGGCATTCTTTTATATAATATTCCTCCATTGGAGAAAAACCCATTTGACAGACAACGGATTGTTCTCTTCTGGTCACTCGTGGCTTGTGCCGGGTATACACCTCTACTGTATATTCCTTGATGTCGTGGAACCAAGGCCCACCGTCAAGCTCTTCTTCTACCATGTTGCAATAAGCATGTTGATCATGGGCCCGGATATGTATCAGGTCAACATATGTCTTATCCGCGTGATGTAGCATTGATGCTAGAGTAGCCAGGGCATCAGCAACCTCATTGTGAATTCTCGGGATGTGCATGTACTCTATTGATCGGAATTGTTGGCAGATATCATGCAAGCACTGCTGGCAGAATGATTTTTAAATCTCTCATTTCCCACTCCCATTGAATCTGGTGTACCAAAAGGTCCGAGTCTCCCAAGACCAAGAGATCCTGGACACCCATGTCTGCTGCTAATCTCAGACCCAAAATGCATGCCTCATATTCTGCCATGTTGTTGGTGCAATAGAATTGGAGTTGAGCTGTGACTGGGTAATGATGCCCTTCTTCATAAATGAGCACTGCTCCTATCCCAATGCCTTTCATGTTGGCAGCCCCATCGAAGAACAATTTCCATCCCGATCTCTCATCCCGTTCCACTTCATCAATATACATCACTTCCTCGTCGGGGAAGTATGTGTTCAAGGGCTCATATTCTTTATTTATCGGATTTTTAGCCAAATGATCTGCCAATGCTTGTGCTTTCAAGGCAGTCCTAGTCACGTAGATAATGTCAATCTCCGTAAGCAAGATTTTCCATTTCACGAGCCTTCCTGTGGGCATGGGCTTCTGGAAAATATAATTCAATGGGTCCAGACGTGAGATGAGATGATTAGTATATGAGGACAGGTAATGCTTCAACTTCTGGGCTACCCAATCAATGCGCAACACGTCCTTTCTAGATGAGTATACTTAACTTCGTAGGCCGTAAATTTCTTGCTGAGGTAATATATGGCTTGCTCTTTTCTCCGGTGACATAGTGATGACCCAACACGCACCCAAACGAGTTGTCCTAGACTGTCAAATATAGGATCAACAGCCTTCCTAGTTTTGGCGGGACCAATACCGGTGGGTTCAACCAATACTCCTTTATCTTGTCAAAAGCTTCCTGGCACTCTCCCATCCATTTCACCGCAGCATCCTTTTTTAATAGCTTAAAGATGGGCTCGCATATGGTTGTGAGCTGAGAAATGAACCGACTGATATAATTCAATCTTCCCAATAGACTCATCACTTCTGTTTTATTCCTCGGCGGCCGCGGCTCCTGTATAGCTTTGATCTTTGATAGGTCTAATACGATGCCTCAGCAGCTGACTATGAACCCTAGATCCTTCCCTGAGGGGACCCCAAATGCACATTTTGCCAGGTTGAGTTTAAGGTCATACCTGCGGGGCCTTTGAAAGAATTTCCTCAGGTCTTTGATGTGATCAAATTGTTTTCTGGACTTTACTATTACATCATCCACATAGACCTCAATTTTTTTTTTGTATCATATCATGAAACATGGTCGTCATGGCCCTCATGTATGTCGCCCCGACATTTTTCAAACCAAAAGGCATGAATCTATAACAATATGTCTCCCACGGTGTGATGAACGTTATTTTCTCCGCATTTTCTTCATCCATGAAGATCTGGTGGTAGCCTGCGTAACAATCCACGAACGACCTGATCTCATGCTTCGCGCAATTGTCAATTAGTATGTGAATGTTCAGCAGGGGGAAGTTGTCCTTTGGACTTGCTTTGTTGAGGTCAAGGTAATCGACACACACTCTGGTTTTACCATCCTTCTTTGTTACAAGCACAACATTAGCTAACCAGGTAGGATATCATGTGACTTGGATGACCTCCTTTGCCTCAAACTGCCTGGTCACTTCCTCGTTAATTTTCATGCTCACATCAGTATTAAACTTTCTCATTTTTTGCTTGATAGGAGGGCAGGCTAGGTCAGTGGGTAACTTGTGAACCACCAAGTCAGAGCTCAATATGGGCATGTCATCATAGGACCATGCAAAGACATCTTTGTATTCAAACAGTACTTCAATTATTTCTTTCCTAAGTTGTGGCTCTAGATGGACACTTACTTTTTTTTCTCTGACATTATCTTGGCTTCCTAAATTGACTGCCTCTATATCGTTCAGGTTTGGTTTGGGTTTCTCTTCAAATTGGATCAACTCTTTACTAATCTCATCCCATGCCCCTTCCTCGTCATATTCTGGTTCATCTTCATGTTCTATTTCCTGAATTATTATTTCAGAACTAGACCGGTTTTGAAGACTGGGCCAAGGATTCCACATGCATCTCAGATTACTGGAATCGGCATAAAATTAACTGTACAAAATAGAAAAGAAAAAGAAGTAAAGAGAAATGGAAACTATCAGCACTGCTGAAAGGGAAATTGAATTTCATTAGAATAAAAAATAACAGAGTTTCACATCCAAACAGATGGAAATAACAACTGAATTAACAACTCTGAAGCTAATCCAAACTAGATTGAAAGGAAAGTTAGAGCCGACAACCATGACTTCCATCGAGTGGGAAGAGGAGTGGCTTCCCAGTTATTGACTTTTGCGCATGATCCCACAAACTGCACATCTGCCCTGCTCGATCCTTCTCCTGCCTCGACTATATTCACCTCATTGAACAGCCTTTCTAACCTCTTATCAAGATCCTTGTTCGCATCGATCAGCGGGCCAGGCATCCTTGGTACGCGGCCATTGCTAGTACTGGGCTTGACAAATGATTTGGACAACCTTGTGATGGACTTTGGGAGAGCCCAAGCCCTTTGCCTTAGCTTCCTAGCTTGCCTTATGTCTGTGGGTGTAGGCTTGAACCCTAGGCCAAAAGTGTCCAGATTTTTGGGGAGGGACACTGGTTGCACAATGCCTTGTAGAGAAGCACCCAACCCCCTGTCGGGCATAAAACCATTCTTCAACATTTCTAAAGCTACCATGACGGACGCGGTTGCTATCTTTGGGGTCATGACACCCTCACCTTCTGGGATTTTCTAAACTGACACAGTATCAAACACCTGGTAGACCCATGGCCCTTTGCTGTCCTCATATTCAATAAAAGGTATGATTGCTTCACCTGAAACGCAGTGATTGTCTTCACCGTGCACCACAATCTCTTGCATGTCCCATTAAAATTTGACCATCTGATGCAGTGTAGATGGCACTGCTTTGGATGCATGAATCCAGGGCCTACCCAACAATAAGAGACTACTACGTCCAGCACCTGGAATTCCATGGTGAACTCAACATGCCCTATTGTCACTTCCAGCACAATGTCTCCCATGGTGTCTTTGCATCCACCATCGAAACCTCGAACACAAATGTTGTTCTTGTGGACCCTTTCATTCTCCACCTTAAGCTTGGTCAATGTGGAGAGTGGACAAATATTTGCACTAGACCCGTTGTCGACCAGAACTCGGGTGACCACAACATCTTCACATTTCACAGTCAGATAAAGAGCTAGGTTGTGCTCAGTGCCCTCCATGGGCAATCCATCCTCAGATAATGTGACCCGGTTTACTTCGAATATCTTGTTTGCAATATTTTCCAAATGATTCACTGTTATCTTGTCTGGGACATAGGCTTCAATCAAAAACTTCATTAGCACCCGGCGGTATTCATCTGAATGGATTAGTAAGGATAATAAGGAGATCTGAGCTGGTGTCTTCCTTAAATTCTCTATGGTAAAGTAGTCCTACATTTTAGTTTTCCTCAAAAATTCTTCCGCCTCTTCTTCCGACACAGCTCTCTTTACTGATTCTGGGTTATCTTTAGAGATTCTGCCTTTTCTCAATTCTTCAGGGGCGAAGTACTTCCCTGATAGACTTAAACCTCGGGCCTCACACACTTCTTCCCTAACTTATTTTCCTTTATACATCACTATTGCTTGCTCATACCTCCAAGGAACGACTTTGATGTAGATGATTGGTGGCTAGATTATAGGTTTTACAATGACGGACTCTATACGAACACATTCCACACTACAACAGGTTCTCTAGCTGCCCCGTGTAATGTTACTTTTGCAGTTCTTGCTTTGGCGGAATCGTGCATGATGGGGCCCCCTGAACTATGACAGGTTTGTTGCTTCTTCCTTTTGCCTTGGTTACTAGCTTCTCACTGCTTGCATTCTCAGTTGGCTTAACTTCACTGGATTTGATCATCATCACTGTCTGTGAGGGTCTCTTTTTGACTCTCCTCTATTTTCCACGATCTCAATCATGTTGGTCTCATGATGGGCCGGCAACGGATTTTGGTTTATATTGGGTACCTCTGGAGTCTGAACCTAAATCCGGTGGGAGTCAATAAGTTCCTGGATAGTGTTCTTTAAATGCTAACACTTTTCGGTATCATGCCCTGGTGCACCGGAACAGTATTCACAACTGACAGAATAATCTAGATTATTCGGGGGAGGATTTGGCAATTTTGATTCGATTGGTCTCAACATATTCAGTTGTCGCAGCCTGTGGAATAAGCTAGTGTAGGATTCTCCCAGCGGAGTGAAAGTCTTCTTCTTTTGCATCCTTTCATTTCTCAAGACAGGATTAGCTCGGAAGGCAGGTTTCGGGGGTTGTTGGTAGGGTCTTGGAGGTGGGTAATAATTTTATTTAGTTGGGTAGGTATTTTGTGAGGCTGACGCACGTCATTGTGCGTGAGCGAGAGGTTGGGTATATGCTTGTGCATGATGGACTGAGAAGCGAGGTTCTGATGGTGGATAGCAATGTTGTGGTGGGCCGTATGGAGTGTTTGGGTAGGTTTGGTGGTGAGAACGAGGTTAGGTGTAATGAGAGGGAAGCCGAGGCCTGAACCAAGTTCCCCACTCCACTGTCACTACTTCCTCCTTCTTCTTATTTCCGAATGTCCCCCGAGCTCCACCCTGGATGGCCTGAGTGGTTGCCTTAATTGCAGAGTAACTCATGATTTTTTTGGATTTGAGGCCTTCCTCGACCATACTTTCCATCATGACTACTTCGTTGAAAGACTTACCCACTGCTGACACCAAATGTCCAAAATAGGTAGGTTCCAGAGCTTGTAGAAAGTAGTCAACCATCTCACTCTCCTTCATGGGAGGATAAACTTTGGTTGCTTGTTCCCCCCACGGAAAACCGTATTCCCTGAAGCTCTCGTTGTGTTTCTTCTCCAGTTTTGTCAAAGATAGACGATTTAGGGCAATCTCAAGATTATATTGAAAGTGGCAAGCAAATGCTTGTGCCAGGTCATCCCAAGTATACCACCGATTGTGATCCTGCCGAGTGTACCACTCCAGTGCCGACCCACTCAAACTCTGGCTAAAGTACACCATTACCAACTCATCTTTTCCCCCTGCTCCTCTCATTTTGGTGCAAAACCCCCTTAGATGTGCGAACAGATCTCCATGTCCATCATATAAGTCAAATTAGGCATCTTGAAACCTGGAGGTAACAGCACGTCTGGAAATAGACAAAGGTCCTTGAACGCCATGCTCACCTGTACACCTAATCCCCGCATGTTCCTGAATGATTGTTCTAGACTTCTAACGTCTCTAAGAATCTCTTCCTATTCAAGATTTTTATTGGTTTTTCAACTCCCGCCGGGATTTCAAGATGGGGAACATAGGAGTAAGGCTCATGGGTCTTGTAAGTAGGTTCTGGTGGATAGTATTGGGAGTCATAAGCTTGAAGCAGGGGTTCACTTGATGTCCTATGGAGTGCAGGAGGCAGAGGTGCCACATAGATAGGGGCAATTGGCGGAGGAGGATGAGGAGCGACTTTGGGTAATGGATCCGGTGGTGGTTGAGAGGTCTACCCTAATGTTGTGAATAGATAGAAAAACTTGACGGTAGATTAGTTGTGGACTGGTCAGGTGCTTGGGCCAGTTGCGAGATGAAGGTTGGATTAGCCGCATAGGTCGGGGGTGGCTGTCCTCTTGCCCATGCCTGATACATCTCAGCCATTTGGTCCTTTAGCTTGTACATTTCCTCCTTCATGGCATTAACATCCAATTTCTCTACTTCATTCGATGGGTCAATAATGCTGACATTGGTTTCCTGATTGGCTATGACTTGCTTGCTCTTAGACCACGTGTCGTAAGTGCTCGAATGCAAGTACCAACCACCTGTCTAGTCTGGAATTGACATAACACTAAAAACTTGTATTAGGTTCTAACACGTAAGCGGCCACGTATTGGGTATGAATGCACCTAAATATTAGTTGGTCCTTACATGCATTGGCTGCTTGTGTCATCCCGACTTTCAATTTCTTCATTTGCGAAGCACCTTTATTTTAGCTTTGTTCTCTCCCTCTCTCCTATTTTTATTTTATTATGGTTGAATCCTATATAGATTACCTACGTATCATGACCCCGCATAAATCAGATCGAGCGTAGTTCTTGCAAATAAAAATGAAGCATAAAATATTTTGGGAACTTTTCATTTTCAAATTAACAAACTTCAGTTACAAGGACTCGAAAGACTGACCGATTTAAACAAAAACTAACTAGCTCTGATAAAAGACAAACTACAGACTCGAAGAACAACTAACTATGCGTAAAAGAAAATACAGACTCCAGGTGAAACTGACATACTTTTATATATATTTTTGACAAAAGGAAATGCAATCTTCATGAATAAAATAATGCTTCAAGTGCTCCTGGGCCCCAGAGGCATCGTTCGGCCTTCCTGCAGGCTTGCATGTTAAACTCTCTTGGAGGTGGTGGAGGTCTTCCATCACTTGCCGAACAAAGGTCATGGTGGTGGCAAAGAACGTGGATCTTGTCATATCCTCGCAGCAGTTGCACTTTGTGGTGATGTAGTCTGCGATCGTCCATACTTTCTCCCTGATAACACCATTTTCTTGAAATAACCGCCCAATTTGCTCAGCCCTTGCCTCTAGAGTTCGCCCGTCTACTTGATTCAGTTCTTGGAATTACCACAAATCCATCTCCAACCTTGATATCGCTGCATAACAATGTTCTCTCTCAACTTTGAAGTCTCTAGCTTGCTTGGTCACTTTGTTCTCAGCCATGATGACTTTCCTTATTAACCCAACAACCTCATCGTTATGCCTTTCTTTTAATTGCTCAATAATGCAGGCTCGTTCCTCCGCATTTTTAGCTATTTGTTTCCGAACCCTGGATAGCTCGCCTTCTGCTTTATTCAAGTCAAACCCATACTCGGTTACTTTTCGCCTTAAATTGTCTATGAGCTTTTCATCGTTCGCGCTCCTGTGGGGATTTTCCGCGGATGTTTTCATTTTATGGATTTGGGCTCGCAACGCTTCGTTTTCTTTGGTTAATCTTTTTTTCTCCCCTTCATCTGCAGCAGCTTGCAAACCACTTTCAAATTGAAGCTCTTTGACTTGTTTTTCTAATTTTCCTATGGTGGCCCTGTATTCATTTTCCTTGTCTAGCCAATCCCATTGTTCTTGTTATGTTTCAGCAAATTCTTGGAGGTGTGGTCTTTTACTGGTCTTCCGGACTCTATTTCTTTTTAATACCAAGCAATATACCCATGTGCAACCTCAGCTTTAGATATGTCATGTACTCGGGTACCCCCCGTCAAGTATTGACATTCGCTCCAAATTTGACGAACGATGGCTTTGGGGAATTGACCATTGGGACTAATCTCAACCGCGTGGTAACTAATATCCTCGTCCTTGGGAATCATTTAGCACTCCCTAATTGCCTTAGCACTCTGTATGGAGCATAGGGTTAGATATATTGGAGACCCATCAGAAGGAAATGAGGCCTAGTGGCTGGCATATACACGATTTCATCCACGGGGAGCCACCCGAACGTCCACTCTATTTGGTTTGCAGTGATAACCTGGAGACGCGACACCCATTCTGTAACACCCTCAGGTAACCTAAACCCATCAACCCTGTTATAGAATTCTTCTATGTAGCTCTTTGTTGGGCGACCCATAATTCATGAATTGAGGCTGATGGCACAAGTGTTCGATCATCCATATTTGCAACAATAGGTTACATCACTCAAATAAGTCTCTTCCCGCTTTACAGGCAGTGAGAGCACGAATGATTTCGGATAAAATCATGGGAGCGAGGGTTCTCTTGGCCTGATTTATTAAAGTGCTGACAACCCTTGCTATCCGTATGTCAATATTTCCGTCCTTCCGCGGGAATATCAAAAGACCCAAGAAAAATACCATGAATGCAAAACACCGATGCTCCTCATATTTGAGTTGGTTTCCCTTGTTACAAATATGGTTTTCCGGGTTGTTGAAACCCCCTATGTGCCCATATCTCTGATATATAAACTGCAGGGTGCAAAAGTCGGCTTAATGGTATGGGTTATGAACCTTCCTACTAATTTGTAAGGAGTCCAAGAAGTTGTGCACGACGAGGGCTCTTGGCACAATCAAGTATTGGTGCCTCAGGGGGATTGTAGGGGCCCAAATATATCTAGTTACTTCTTCTAATGCCAGTGTGAGTTCGAAGTCCGAGAAATGGAATACATTGTGATTTGAGTCCCAGAATGTGATCAATGCCTTTATGATATCTCCCCTCGGGTTAATTTTTAACAACCTAGTAAGTCCTCCCAAATACATGTTGACCCTGTTTTGCTCTGCTCACTCAGGTCATTCGACCACATGTGTAGCTCCAAGGGAATTTTGTTCATGAATGTTATCGGCAAATGTTGATCCGTGCTCATTCTGCACATTTATTAGGGAGAATTAGTATCTCAAGACTTTAGTTTGTTTGACTGAACAAACCATTAAATGAACTCTTTCTTTTATAAAATTTATTTTGTAAAACCAAGGCCCAGCTTTGCAAATATGGTCTTTCAGCACTTCCGAAGGAAGATTTTAAGGTTGTGCCCGCTAACCGGCCAAAAATAAAACCCAATGGTAGCCATTTGTGCAAAATCAGCCTTCCGGTGTCCCTTTCGGTAAAAATCGGCTTTTCTTGGCAATAACGACATCACCCGATTTATTTAGGATAACAAATAAAAATTGGACATTTGTTTTTCTTTGTTTTGGTTATTTTTGCAAAAGGGAGGTTGGACCCAACAGGGATTGCCTATGTATCTCATACCTGACGAGTTCGGGCAAAAAATTTGTCAAAACCAAAATTTTGTCGAAAAGCCCCTTTTTTACTTTTGTTTTTTCCTTTTTTCCCTTTTTCCCTTTTTTTTCAAAAATCTGGCAGCATTTCGGTGCTAATTGAGCATTGGTTTTACAAGACAAACTATTAATCTCAGTCCTAGTACCATTTATTTTCTCGATTTTCTTTCCTTATTCACTATCCAGTCAACATGCAAATCCAAAGAAACTAAATGAATAAGTAGCATATAATATGCATCAGGATGGTCTTTTCATTTCAGGTCACCTGTCCTAGACGGACCCAACCCATGTGTTGAGTCCCCTGATTCAAATGCATGATGCAAATAAGCGTTCCTGCTAGTGATCTAGCATGAGTTCAAGTTATTCTAGGTTCAAAAACCTGAGTACGTGTTCTAATACTGTACCCGAGCGGACAACTCGAGACAAGGATGGGGGCTACGTACCGGGAACCAAAAGGCCATCCGGCTTAGTAACTTGTCTGGCCTCTTTCATATTTCAGGATATGACACTACAGAATAGGGAGTCTCAACCAGTAAGCACATCCCTGGAGGTGAGAAGAGAAGAGTTTCGTAGCAGTTTATATGTACAGTTCAGATAATATCAAAGCGGTAAAAGCATCATTTTTCACATTAAGCCAACATGTAAAAATCAGATAATAAACAAAGCCAAATACAACAATTATTCTAAGCTCGAATTCATGAACCATGAACCAGAGATTCTGGGTTTGATCCCCGGCAGAGTCGCCAGAGCTGTCACACCTCCTTTTGGACACTACAACCTGGCGAAGGGAGTTGATAAGAGAGTTTTTCCAATTAAAGGACAATCGAAACGGAATTCAATTATTTAAGAGAATTTCAGAGTTGCCGCTTGGGAGATTTATGGTGTCCCAAGTTACCATTTAGAATCCTGAATCGAGGAAATAATGACTCTATTTAATAGTCCGCAAACCAGAAATCCGGGTAAGGAATTCTGTTAATCCGGGAGAAGGTGTTAGACATTTCCTGATTCCGTGGTTAGGCATTTCCGAATTCCGTGGTTCTAGCACGGTCGGTCAACTATAATATTTGGCTTAAATTATCTGATTTTATCCAATTATGAACCTATGTGCATTTTAAATCTTTTAACCACATTTATTATTATTTTTAAAGAAAATTGCAAAGTTGTTAAAACATGCCTCGAACCACATCACATAAATGCACCCGTGGTTCTTGACACATTTCAACTTCGTTAGGATTCGGATTTGGGTCACATAAATGTGCACCCGAATTTAGGAAAGTAATATTATTAAATACGCGCATAAAGTAACTACGTGTTCACACTTTGCGAGGGCCATGGAATTCGCTAAATGGCACGCCTCGAAATCTAAGGATAAACAATAATAATTGAAACGAGCGCCTTGCATATGAGATTTTTGTTCGGCACGGCACACCTCCATTTATTCAATTCCAAGCTAACACAATTAAATAAGTTCATGCAGATATAATCAATCCAATATCCCTTTTGATATGATCTAACACATTTTGCATATTGATTCAAACGAATTCAAACATCCTAATTCATTCTACTGAGAGTGTAGGATAAAAAATAAGACAAACGTTTTTTCTCAACTTGCCCGTGATCCAGGGAATGCTAGCTTTTTAGTAACTTTACAACAATTAAATCAACAGGATTCTTCTCCTTCCTATTCAATTTTGAATATGCCAGTGAAAATTTGAGAACTGGTGACAAATCAGCCCAAAATAGAACAGAAATCTAGCATGTTCATCAGTAAGCATTTGGGCACATTATTACATGAACATTTCAGTAGCTTCCCATTGAATCATGTAAACATATTTAGCGAAGCAACAACAACTTAGGAGCTCAACAACGGTAAAACACAAACCTAAAAAGGATCCAGATTCAATCCGGAATCACAAGAGTCCTCCTTGAACCAACAATACATGGATCAAAAACTAAGTTCTAATCCAAATAGCCGAGGCAATAACATATAAAGCGAACAGACCAACTAATTCAAGCAACTTCCATTTTACTTGTATTCACAAATAATTAAACACTACATTAATAGGAAAGAAGAACTGAACCTTCGATGGTCTTTAATTAACGAAGATTACAGCATATTCACGGATGAAAGAAAATACACTCTCATTCATTCAAGTAGAAAGGTTGTTTTCCAAAACGAATGTTTCCCTCAATACAGGAAGTAAGTCATTTTACCACTAAGATCTACATCGACAAGTAAGTTAGGACAACTTCAAATTTGACTCAATTGAAATTTAAGCAAGAAAACCAATCAAACATACGGCATGTTCACGTGAGGCTCGACGGATTAGAACACTAACTCAGTCATCACAAAATCATATCAGATTGCAATCCCAATATCTCTAAGCAAAGCAAATTTGAAATCACAAACCTTAGGCATGAAAGTAAAACAGAGTACATGTAACACAGATCTAATAAAACTAAATAATATGGGAAAAATAGATTATGAACCTGAAAATCAAGCTTTCAATTTAGCGAAGTGTTTAGAAATTACACAAACAACATAAGCCAGCGTGCTAACGCCGCGATTGAAAACAGATGGAACTCGAACGAACAACTTCGGACAACACCTTAATCAAACCGGAAAGCCAAATTACTCGCCGGAACCTCAACAACGAGAATTTTTGGCTCTGCTGCTATTTTTAACAGATGATGCAAGGACGAGAGGCGGCGGTTTGAACCTCTGCTTCACCGGATTCGATGGAAGGCCACTGAAACTACATGTTTTCCGGTGAGGTGGGTTTGGTTGTGCCCCTGAACACGGTTGTTGTGAGAGAATAGAGATGGTATATGGGTAAAAAGTGAGGGTGGTGTGTCTGGTGCTGTGCGACTAGTTTTCCAGCGAGGGGTCACGTGGGTTGAAGAGACAGAACGCTGGAGATCCTTCCTTCTGAGGTCTCCTCTACGCATCTCAATTTCTAGGCGTCCCTATTGTGTATATCCGTGTGTTGTGTATTACGTCTAGATTATTAGGTGGGGAAATGGGTTTGGGTATTGGGTTGGATTGGGTCGACCCGGTTTGGGGTTGGCTAGGGAGATGGGCTAGTTTAAATGAAGAATGGGTATTGAAGAATTTGGGCTCACTTATCACATGGCCCATTTTGAAATTTAAGACCAAGCTTTTCAATTTCCTTCTTTTTTTTTGTTTTAAATAATTTTAAAAAAACCTAAACTAAATTTCTAAATCAATTCAAATTGTAAAATTAAGCTAATTACCTAACTATGTGAAAATGATATTTTTTGTGATTTTGATTAATGGTGAGGTGCACGGTGGCTTCGGCTTTGGGGTTAGGAACGGAGGAGGCACGTCACTACTTGATTTCGCCAGAGCTTCAGAGCTTTTGATTGCGAACTCACATTTCAGAAGAGGTAGGAGCATTTGGTCACCTTCAAGAGTTCGGCGGCGAGGACTCAGATTGATTACCTCCTCCTTAGAAGGAGCGATAGGGGTATGTGCAAGGACTGCAAGGTTATCCCGGGAGAGTCCCTTTCGACTCTTCATAGACTCCTAGTGATGGATGTCGGTCTCTGGGTGAAGAGGAAGAGGAGGGGTGCTCGGGGACAACCTCGGATTAGATGGGGTGTTATGACTAAGGAGAAAGCACATGAGTTGGAGAGGAGGTTAGCTGAGGGCGGGGCTTGGCGGAGTTCTGGGGAAGCGGATGATATGTGGTCAGAGACGGCGAACTTGGTTAGGGAGGTAGCACGAGATGTGCTCGGGGTAGCCAAAGGCTATTCAGGCAGACATCAGGGTGACTGGTGGTGGAACGATGTAGTCCAAGGTAAAGTGGAGGTGAAGAAGGCGGCGTTTGCTAAGATGGCAGGGAGCACAAGCGAGGAAGAACGGAGAGCGAACATGGAGATCTACAAAGCAGCGAGGAAAGAAGCAAAGATGGCGGTTACGGGAGCAAAAAACGCGGCGTTTGGTCGCATGTACGAGGAATCAAGGGAGAAAGGCGGGGACAGGAAGTTATTCAGGTTAGCTAAAGAAAGGGAAAGGAAGGCGCGTGATCTTGACCAAGTTAGGTGCATCAAGGGCGAGGATGGTAGAGTTTTGATGGGGGAGTCTCAAGTCAAGCGGAGGTGGCAGGCTTACTTTCAAGACTTACTTAACGATGAGGGGGATCGTAGCATAGAACTAGGGGAGTTGGGGCTTCAGAGCAACATAGAGACCTTGGGTACTGCAGGCGCATTAGGGCGGTGGAGGTCATGGAGGCTTTGCGTAGGATGAGTAGGGGTCGAGCGACCGGGCTTGACGAGATCCCGGTAGAGTTCTGGAAATGCATGGGTAGGTCAGGAGTGGAGTGGCTCTCCAAGTTGTTCAATGCGATCTTCAGGACCAAAAAGATGCTGGATGAGTGGAGGTGGAGTACAGTGGTGCCCTTGTACAAGAACAAAGGTGATATCCAGTGCTGCAACAACTATAGGGGTATCAAATTAATTAGCCACACCATGAAGGTCTGGGAGCGGGTGATCGAGGTGAGGGTGAGGGAGATGACATCTATATCTATGAACCAGTTCGGTTTCATGCCGGGTCGCTCTACTACAGAAGCTATCCATCTTGTCAGGAGGCTGGTGGAGCAGTTCAGGGATAGGAAGAAGGACATGCACATGGTGCTTATCGACTTGGAGAAGGCGTATGACAAGGTCCCAAGGGAGGTGCTATGGAGGTGCTTGGAGGTGAAGAGCGTGCCAGAAGCCTACATCAGAGTAATTAAGGACATGTACGATGGAGCTAAGACTAGGGTTAGGACGGTGGGTGGCGACTCAGACCATTTTCCAGTGGTTATGGGGCTCCATCAAGGATCGGCGCTTAGCCCCCTCTTATTTGCCTTGGTGATGGATGCTCTTACCCGACATATTCAAGGGAATGTGCCTTGGTGTATGCTATTTGCTGATGACATAGTCTTGATAGACGAGACGAAGGCCGGTGTCAATGAGAGGTTAGAGGTATGGAGACAGGCTCTCGAGTCTAACGGTTTCAAAAGAAGCAGATCTAAGACAGAATACCTGGAGTGCAAGTTTAGCGCCGTGCCGAGCGAAGTAGGCAGGGACGTAATGATTGGATCACAGGTCATCGCCAAGAGGGACAGTGTCAGATATCTTGGGTCAGTGATTCAGGGGGACGGAGAAATTGACGGGGACGTCACTCATCGTATAGGAGCGGGGTGGTCAAAGTGGAGGCTTGCATCAGGAGTCCTGTGTGACAAGAAAGTTCCACAGAAACTCAAGGGGAAATTTTATAGAGCTGTGGTTAGGCCTTCCATGTTGTATGGGGCGGAGTGCTGGCCAGTGAAGAACTCTCACGTTCAGAGGATGAAGGTTGCGGAGATGAGGATGCTCAGGTGGATGTGCGGGCTCACCAGGTTAGATGGGATTAAAAATGAAGTTATTCGAGAGAAGGTGGGGGTGGCCCCGGTGGATGAGAAGATGCGAGAAGCGAGCCTGAGGTGGTTCGGACATGTGTGGAGGAGAAGTCCTGACGCCCCTGTGAGGAGTTGTGAGCGGCTGGCGATGGTCGGCGTACGGCGAGGCAGAGAGAGGCCTAAGAGGTATTGGGGAGAGGTGATTAGGCATGACATGGCTAGAATGCGGGTTTCTGAGGACATGACCCTGGATAGGAAAGTATGGAGGTCTAGTATAAGGGTTGTGGGATAGGAGCCCCTAGAGTTCTTCATACTCCTCACCCGGGGTTGGGTGAGGCTTGGCAGGGCTATTCATAGATGATTTATGTATTGGATTTTGTGTTATGCTAGTTACTGTTTGATATTATTGCATGCTATTTTATTTATAGTTTTTATGTTTTTATTTTTAGGTTTTTATGTTTAGATAATTATTTACGCTATTTATGTTGAAATTACTAATGCTCTTTTGTTGTTTTTGTTTTTGTTGTTCCTTTACTTCACTGAGCCGAGGGTCGATTGGAAACAGCCTCTCTGCCCTTTCGGGTAGGGGTAAGGCTCGTCTACATATTATCCTCCCCAGACTCCACTTTATGGGACTATACTGGGTAGTTGTTGTTGTTGTTATTGTTGATTAATAATATAATTAACCCAATGTAATTAATTCCTAAATGCAAATTGAACCTAAGGTGGCATAAAATTAAAATGTGACACTTTTATGGCTTTTCTATGATTTTTAAAAATATTAAAAAAGTATGAAATGCAATTAAATAAAGAAAAATTCCTAAAATTAATAAAAAATTATTTTGGTCTATTTTTAGGAGTTATTTTCATGTAGGGCAAAAATCATGTGCTCACAGTTACGCAAACGTATACACAATCACAATTGCTTTTTAAACGGCCCTAAAAGCTTTTCTATGAATATTAATCATTTTTACATCCAGGTTAGGAAATTAGTACAAGGGCCATAACAGATTTAAAAGGTGGATGGCACACCTCGGACTATATGAACTAATTTAATTAGTAGCCTATGAAAATCACGAACGCATACTTCGAATTGAATTTTAGAATCGTGATCATGTTACGCGAACGTATACACAATTACAATTATATTAACTGGGGAGTGCCTAAAACATACTATGCGAATTATACAAGTACTCTGCTTCTTCTTCAACCTAAAAGAAAAAGACTCCAACCAAAGGAAGCTAACGCCCAAGACCTTAAAGAGAAGGAGCAATCAGTCATGGGTGAACAAATAGTACAAATTATTACCTCAAACCAATGGAGCAGAATATTAACTTCAAGCCATATCTAGCCATGCCTTATTTCCACAAACTAATCACATCACTCTACTGAAAAACTAAAATGCAGTAGCAAAAGAAAATAGGTACGGACAAATATATTCAAAACATGGAAAGGCAGTTGAATCACTTACAACTCACTACACCAAATAATTTTAAGAATCCTAAGAATATTGTTGTTCTTTAAATTACACTTGAAGATAATTTGCAGCAAGGAAATTCGACAACTTAACCAAACTTCTCAACATAAAATGTCGTTAAGCACAATGCTCTTAGGAAGGAAAGACAACATGAAACATACAACAAGTCTTATACGAACGAACATTTAAACAACCCGGAGAAAGGTTGTCGAGCAAACGACATGGAGCACAAAGTAGGAAGGACACTTAAAACCTTCAAATCCCCCGAATGACTTATCATTGAGGTGGTCAGATTTCAACAATAGGTGCTTGCAGAGGTCTTCATCATATTTTTCTTAACAAATTACTTTTGGGTTTCTTTCGTCGGCTCGTTCTTAAGATCAACCTCTAATAGCTCTGAAACCTTAGAATCACGTGTTCCTCCGAGGCTCCCAGGAGAATTTTCACCTTCCTTTTTAAAAAAAATCATACCCAACATGTACGTCTCATTATGCACAGGCGATGGACTTTAGTTGGTGTCTGCTGCATCCAAATTTTGTACGATAATGTCACATGCATCAATAAGCTTCTGAATTGCTTTCTTCAGACTCCAACACTTCTCTATGCCATGCCCCGGGGCATCTGAGCAATATGCGCACCTTTGAAAAACATCAAACTTCTTTGACAGATGGTTTGGCATTTTTATCTGAATCGGCTTCAACATGTCCAATTGATTCAACCTTTGGAACAAACTGGCATATGACACTCCAATAGCGATGAAAGCCTTTTATTGTTTCATCAGCCTCTAGTTATTAACTTGCTTGGGCCAGAAACCTGATCTAAGAGGTTTTCGGTATGCTCGTGGGGATGGATAGGCATTCTGTGGAGCTGGGTACGGGGAAAGTGATATATGATTTTGGGAGTTCTGTGGAGAGAAGTAGAGTTGGGGGGGGGGGGGGATTATATGGTACACAAGGATATCCATGAGGACGATATCGAGGCTGGAAATGTTGATCGGGAAAGCCCATCGGATCATCTTTTCTATTTCTCTTTCTTCCGCCGAAGCTTACTTGGATGTTCTGAACGTCTTTCGAACAACTCGTGATTTTGCCTGACTTGAATCCCTCTTCTACTAGCTCCCCCATTTTTAACACATCATTGAAAGGTTTTCCTAAAGCCGGGATCAAATGACTGAAGTAGGTGGGCTCCTAGGCTTGTAAAAAAGCTCAACCATTTATTCTTCACCAATCGGGGTATTGACTCGAGCAGCTTGCTCCCTCCATATGAGCCCAAACTTCCTAAAGCCTTCATCCTGCTTCTTTTCCATTTTAGATAGGGAACAATAGTCTGGGGTAGCACTTGATTAGTGTTGAAAGTATCGAACAAAATCTTGAGCCATGTCAACCAATGTAGGACATTTACCGACATCTTGACGAGTATACTAGTCCAAAGCTACCCTAGCTAGGCTCTTACTGAAATATGATATCAACAGGCCATCTTTCTCTCCAACGTTTCTCATTTCACTGCAATAGACCCTCGGGTGGACTATTGGATCTCCACACCCATCATACAAGTTAAATTTTGGCGCTTTGAACCCTGCGGGCAGGCGAACGTCAGGGGACACAAACAGTTCTTTGCAAGCCATATTACCCTGGTCTCCCATTCCTTTCTTGTTCTTCAAGGACTGTTTTATGCCTTCTAGCCTCCTGGGTGTCCCATATTTTCCCTCTCTTAATGTGAATTTTTCATTTTCAACGTGAGACTCATCCTGCGGGCTCTGCTTGTACGAGTCAGGAACCTTGTGGGCAACCTTGCGGGGTAGTATCAGACAACATGAGCTTTGAGTTGGTATTCATTGTTGGGCATAGTGGATGTGACAGGAGGGCACTTTTGGGAAAAGAAAATTGGAGGATGAGTGACGGAGCTACTAGGGCTGTTGGCAAAACTGTAATAAGCGGGTGTATCTGGAGAGTATGGAGGATCATTCGGAACCATGACCGGAGTTTGGATGAGGGTAGCATCTAGGAAGCTAGGTGGTGGCGGGGGTGGTGCTTTCCCAGTCATCCAAGCCTAATACATGTCCGCCATGTGTTGTCTTAACATCTTTACCTCTTCAACCAGCCCATTGTCTTGTTCAACCAACTGCTTTCGGGCACCGGTATCAACCAACTCAGTTCTGTTGTTGTCTACCATTGCCTTTTGACATTGTGTTTTAGAGAAGAGTTACCACTTAAAAAACCACAAACCAACTACCCTTCTGCAACGAGTATAACAAAATGAAGTCATCATGTTAGCGTTAGGGAATTTAACATAAGATAATTTCACTTTATGTGCAATGCACCAACCCACAGGGTACAAACCTCAGCTGGCATCATCCCAATTTATTTATTTCAACCTCTCTTTTCTTTGCTTTTCTATCACTTTCTAGCTTGCCCATTTCCTTCATTTCTCTTTTTTTCATCACACTTTCTTTATTTGATATCTCACATCCCTCAATTTCACCTCTCTTTTTTTGTTTCCTTCTTTTTTCCTTTTTTTCTTTTTCTTTTAATAATAAAAAAAATATTCAATCGAACCCTATGTAGGTTGCCTACATATCATGACCCCGCATGAATCAGATCTTTGCGTAGTTCTGTAAAAATTGAGAATAAATTAAACAAACTGACGTCCTCTTTTTTTCTTTTTCTTTTCTTTTAACCTTAATGACTACTCTGAAGAGAAAAGAGAAATAAGAAGAAATCCTGTTTTTTTTAATTTTCTAGACTTAATGTTCTATAACATATTCCAAACTCAAGCATAACCAGCATATATATTTTTTTTGTTTCTTTTTTCTTTTAAGACAAACACTCTATGGAAAATTATTAAGGGAATCCCCTAGAAGAGAAAAAAAATATTTTTTTGATTCTTTTTTTTTTCTGGAAGAAAATCTAAAGAGTAAATCACATAAAAGTATTTGAATTTTCATTTTATATCCTGACGCGAGATTTAGAAACAAGCAATAAAAAAATAAAATAAAATAAAATATTTTTGGATTTCAATTTTGATTGCCAAAAGGAAAAATTTTAATGATAAACAAAAGATAAAAGTATATTTTTATTTCTATGTACAATGTCCTAAAGTTCTAGTAAAATAAAAGGAATTTTTTTTCAATATTTCATTAATTACCCAAGAATAACCTTAAAAGAAATCTTTTTGGATTTTTGGAAGTAATTTCTTAAAGAAACTTTTAAAACGGTACTATAAGGAAATTCTCTTCTTCTTTTTTTGAATTTTTAGCGTTAATATACTAAAAGGAAGTACAAAAGTAAAAAAAATTGAGTTCTAGCTAGTAATTTAATAAAGAAAAACCACCTCAAATGATTTTTTTTATTTCTAGAATTAGTATTCTAAAGAAGATTCCCAACGGTAATATAAAATACAAATTTTTTTTTGGATTTTTGATTTATTACACACATTTTCAAATGTAAAATAGAAAGTTCAATAACAATAATAAAATTTGACATTACTACACACAACTAAAAAGTAAAAGAAAACATAAAAAGAAAAACAGACTCAAAACGCAAACAAAAGAAAAGAAAATCTTCTTTTAATCCACTCCTGAATGAGCGATCCTGACTAGATGTCCTGGGCTCTGTCATGCTCAGACTCCGATAAACAAATCCACACCTGTATGAGAAAATGAAAACCAAATAGGTTAAAGACCTAGAATGCTATGTGAGACAATAACCCGTCCTGTTGGAAACATGCAAGACATGATTTAGGCTATTTTTGTAAAATGACTCATTTGCCCAAAGAATAGCTAGAAGTGAAAAATTTGTGTAAGACCCCGCAAAGTCAAGAACCTAAGATTTACTAGAAAGACCGGACCCTATGTGGGCTGCCTTCGTATCACGTCCCGAGATGCGAGAATTATGTATGCGTAGTTCGGGCAGATTGGGTATGCACGAGAATTAAAAAATAATTAATTTAGAGAAAATATATTTTCTATTTTTCTCGTAAAATGATGAAACATGCAAAAAATTTTGGATTTTTTTTAAATTTTTTTATTTTTCGAAAAATGATGCAGAAGTGCAAAATCTTTTTGAATTTCTCATGTATTTTTTGTCTTTTTTTTTATAAAAACGTAACAAAAAAGAGATAACTAAGCTTACGTGCTTTATTTTCACACTTCATCTTTTTTTTCCTTTTTTTCTCTTATCTTTTTTTCTTCGTTTTATTTCATTTTTCATTTGCCCTCAACTTTCATTGGTCCGCCAAATGACCCTTTTACCCTTGGAGAAATGCAACATGTAGCACATAGGATGCATCTAGATGGTCTGTTATTTTGGGTACACCAGTCCTAGACGGACCCAACCCTTGTGTTGAGTCCCTAAGTCAAATGCACGTGATGCAAATAACCGCTCATACTAGGGATCCGGCATGAGGCTGAGTTTTTCTAAGTTTAAATCTTGGGGTTTTGATCTAGATATAGGGTACCCGAGCGGACAACTGGGGCCGAGGAGGGGGACATACCGGGAGCACTAAAGTCTACTCGGCCTTGTCGCTTGCCCAACCTCGCTCTATTTGGTATAATTTCTACAAACAAACCGGGCTACGCGAACGTATGCACCATTTTCAGAAGACTCAGAGGAGTGGCATTAGAAGACAGTTGTAGTGCAATTTAACAATATTAAAACGGTAAACAGATAGCATTTAGCACAAAGGTTCACAATAATATCAATAATAAATAAGCCAAGTAAAAATCATAAAACAAACTCGAATTCTTGAATCCTGAACAAAAAGTTCCGAGTTCTAGATCCCCAGCAGAGTTGCCAGAGCTGCCACACCCCCTTTTTTACTACACCCCGAAAGAGGGATATAATAAAGGAAGTTTTTCCTATTAAAGGACAATCGAAACGGGATTTATTTTATTAAAAATCAGAGTCACCACTTGGGATAATTTATGGTGTCCCAAGTCACCGGTTAAAATCTCGAATCGAGGAAAGGTTTGACTCTGTCTATGTCTCCGAACCAGAAATCCGGGTAAGGAATTCTGTTAACCCGGAGAAGGTGTTAGACACTCTCGAGTTCAGTGGTTCTAGCATAATCGCTTTGATAATACTTGGCTTATTAAATTATTTGACTACTAATTTTAGAACCTGGGTGCTTTTGCCTTTTACCACTTTTAATTAAGAAAATTATCTTGAAATGCGTTACGCGTACGTATACCCATTTGTTTAGCGCGTCAAAATCATGTCTCGCGAACGTGTCCACGATTAAAAATGCTTTATTATTATTAATAGAGTTTGGCCAAAGATGCGCGAACGCATACTCCGATTTTATTTTTAAAATCATGATTCTATTAAGCGAACGTATACGCAATCATAATTGTATTTTAAACGGCCTTAAAAGCTTTTCTACGAATATTAATCATTTTTACATCTAGGTTAGGAAATTAGTACAAGGGCCATATGAGATTTAAAAGGTGGAAGACACACCTCGAAGGCTCGAACTATATGAACTAATTTAATTAGTAGCCTATGAAAATCCATTTTTATTATTAAGAAAAGTTCGATTGAAGTTACACGAATACATACTCCGAATTGATTTTTAGAATCGTGATTATATTACGTAAACGTATACACAATCACAATTGTATTAGTTAGAGAGTGCCTAAAACAAACGCATGCACAATCACAATTGGCATTAAAACTATCAGAAGCCCGACGTAGAGGAGATAAACCGAATGCCTAACACCTAAGCCCAATACGCTGAATCTCTAAATTTCAAATAACCGAAGTGTTCCACATAACTCCTGAAAAACTAAAATGCAGTAGCAAAAGAAAATAGGTACGGACAAATATATTCAAAACATGAAAAGGCAGTTGAATCACTCACAACTCACTACACCAAATAATTTTAAGAATCCTAAGAATATTGTTGTTCTTTAAATTACACTTGAAGATAATTTGCAGCAAGGAAATTCGACAACTTAACCAAACTTCTCAACATAAAATGTCGTTAAGCACAATGCTCTTAGGAAGGAAAGACAACATGAAACATACAACAAGTCTTTATACGAACGAACATTTAAACAACCCGGAGAAGGGTTGTCGAGCAAACAACATGGAGCACAAAGCAAGAAGGACACTTGAAACCTTCAAATCCGCCACTGGCTTATCATAGAGTGGGTCAGATTTTAACAAAAGGTGCTTGGAGAGGACTAATCTAAGTAGGTTGATGAAGCATCATAGGAAAAATTATTTCAAACTCGAACTTGATGGAACCAAACCAGCATAGTCTTCAGATTATCGACTCGCCATTCATTTAACAGTCATGAGACCGTTCAATTCCAGCTGTGAATTATCAGGACCCAAACATGTCTCACTTTAAAAAAAACAAATTTGGTTAACAAATTGATAGACAAACGAATGGTCTAAAATCTCATAAACAAAAAACACTACTTCGCCTCCCAACAAACACATCGAAGCAGAGGTGAAAAAATTAAGTGCGATCTAAATATCGAACACATCGAAGCAGAGGTGAAAAACTAAGCGCGATCTAAATATAGCAGCCATTTCACCCTTCCTAGGATCATGTGATTAAAATTTCTGTTAACAGCAGAATCCAAGCGCAAAATGCTATGCTCGTTCAGAAGAAGAGAACATAACGATTTAGGCATGGATGAGCATGCATACGACCCTAACAATTAACTACGGTCCAAATACTCTGCATCAAAAATCACTCGCACTAGGGAACCAGATAACTCAATGAAGAACCATGAGAATATACATTACTGATTCAGATTCATTTGACGACCATACTGCAGGGCAGAATAGAACAATAAATGAAATCGAAGATAACCACGTAAGCCTCATCTACCATTTTAACTGAAATCGTTTTACAATCCGTCCATGGCTTACTTCACAGTAGAAATAAAAGGAAGAGCAGGAGTGAACCTGAAATGAAAATTAAACTAGCCTCCACACTGAAATCAACACAGATCATCAACAGCCGCAACAGCCACAAATCGACGCCTCGAACAAAAACGAGTTCAACTATCTCTCAATCGAACCCCATTTTGAACAAAATCCTGATTGAAAGAAGATATGGAATCTACATGTTTGAAGCTTGTAGAAAACAAACCAAACAACCATGAAATCACAGAATGTTGAACATTTTTTGTTGTATTTTTTAGTTAAACTAAGAATGAAGGCAAACGATAAAGAAGAAGAAGACTATTCTGTAGAAACCAAATCTTCCGAAAACAAACTAAACCTCCCTCTCAAAAATCCTTTCTAAAATCTCTCCGACTCTCAAAAAAGAAAAAAAAAGAGTACCCTCCAAAATTGGATATGGTCCTTTATAAAAACGAACCATTGATAAATGTGGGGCTTGGATTGAACGAAATCAATCCAGCGTCTCACACTCATCCAACGAATCGTCTCTATGACCTTCCAATCGCGTGCCTTATCTCCAAATTGAGCGACTGAAGGGAAGGAGAATCTTCGGTGTCAGAAATCGTTAAAAATTGGTGATGAGGAGAAAAGGAGGAACGCATAAGGAGAGATTTGAGGCTCACTCGCTTGGATTTGGACTGAAAATGAGGGTTGGTTCGTGTTCCCCCTTTGGATAAGAAGAACAATGCGCAGTCGGGTTTGGGAGATTAGGATTGTCTCGTGCATTTGTGTTAAAATTTGGGGTCGGGTCGGGTTAGCAGGCGAGTTTGGGGCGTGGGTCTCGGTGAATGGCTGTAGTTGGGCTGGATATCTGTTTGGGCTGAGAGAATTATGAAGACTGGCCCAAATATGTTCTTCCTCTTTGTTTCTTTATTTTTTCAGATTTTATTTTCTTTCTTTTTTCATTTTCAAAATTAAAACTAGAAATCCTAAATTAAAATATGAATCCACAATTAACCTAAAAAAATTCTAATTAATATCACAAATAATTAAAATGAAATTAAAAGAAAAATCACCTAAAAAGAATCAAAACTAAAATCAAAAGTGCAAATTAAACTATTTTTGATTTTCCTTTTTATAAATGAATAATTGCTAATTAATTCTTGAAAAATGTCAAATCAACTTCTAAATGCATATGAAACATATTTTTGTATTTTTCATTAATTAAAATACGCAAACAAAATGCAAACAATTAACGAAAAATGCCACAAAATCCTCAAAATTAAAATAAATAAAAAAAGTTATTATTTTTTGAATTTATGGGAGCAATTCATATAGGGCAAGAATTACGTGCTCACAATCCTCACCTAGAAAATTTGGCACTCGCTTTGCTAAGCACCTCTAGGAAGCTAAATTCATACTTTCAATGCCCCCCCATATGTGTTGTAACTACTTACGTATTGAGGAACATAATGCATAAACTCGAGCTATTAGGAAGGCTGGCCAAAAGGGTCGTGGATATTAGCGGGTATGATATCGAATATCGACCCCCGACCATCATTAATTCTCAAATTTTAGCAGACTTCGTGGCTAACTTTACACTCGGCCTAATACCTGAGGTCGAAAGAGAGTTGTTGTTTAACTCGGGGACTTTTTCAAAATTTTGGATCCTCTTTACGAATGGTGACTCAAACGCAAAGGGGTCAAGACTTGGCATCATATTGAAGCCACTAACATGTAACATAGTTAGACAATCTATTAGGACTATGAAATTGACTAACAACAAGGCCGTGTATGAGTTTATGATTGTAGGTCTCGAACTGTCTAAAAGCTTGGGGGAAAAGTTGATCGAAGCTAAGTGCGACTCCTTTCTTCTGGTGAATCGGGTAAATGGGACGTTTGAAGTCAAAGAGGATAGAATCCAAAGATACCTGGATAAACTGCAGGTAACACTGCACCAGTTCAAGGAGTGGACTCTGCAACATGTACCTTAGGATCAGAACAGTGAGGCTAATGCTCTTGCTAACTTGGGATCGTCGGTCGATGATGATGAGTTCAACTGGGGATGGTCATACCACTCATGAGATCGGTAGTGGAAGAAGTTCATGCCAATATAAGCTCAACAAGCCTAACCTGGGACTGGAAAAACAAATATATAGAGTATCTAAAGACCGAAATATTGCACTCGGATCCTAAAGGAGGGCTCTGTGTACAAAGGCAGCTTGGTTCAGCTTGTCAAAAGATGGTACCTTATTCAGGAGAATGTTCGATGTTCTACTCGCATTACATCTAGGATCGGGATATACAGATTATGTTATGAGGGAAGTCCACGAAGGCACATGCACAAATCATTCGGCACCGAAATATTAGTTCAAATAATAATCAAATTCGACTATTATTAGATCAGCATAGAAAAGAAAGCGAAGGAGTTCATAGGAAAATGCGATGGATGTCAAAGGCACGCTCTGATGATTCATCATCCCGGGGAACTACTGCATTCGGTCTTGTTGCCTTGGCCGTTCATGAAATAGGAATGGACATCGTCAGTCATTTGCTATGGGCACCCAGTGAGGCTCAGATTGTATTATTTATGATTGCCTATTTTCTAAATAGGTGGAAGACCAGGCATTTGAGAAAGTCAGGGAGACGAACGTTATTGATTTCATCTGGACCACATAATATACTGGTTCATATTGCTGATCGAGATCGTGTGTGACAATGGGAAAGAGTTCATCGACATCAAAGTGAGTGTGTTTATCGTGGACCATAAGATTATTGAATTCTATCGACACCCTATTACCTTAGTGGGAACTGGCAAGCGGAGTCCATGAACAACCATAATCCAAAACCTCAAAAAGAGTTTGACCAACTCCAAAGGAAAATGGAAAGAAATGTTACCCGAAGTCCTATGGGCATATCGTACGACCTCAAAATCCAGTATTGAAATCACCCTATTCTCGTTGGTCTACAGTAATGAAGCTCTAATACTGGTCAAAGTGGGAGAACTGTATCTTAGGTTCCTATTTGCCACCAAAGAGTCGAATGACAAGGCCATGAGTACGAGCCTGGAACTTTTAGATGAAAGGCGCGAGGCTGCTCTCGTCTGATTGGCCACCCAAAAATAATGGATCGGAAGGCATTACAATCGGAGAGACAACCTTTGACACTTCAATATCATAGATTTGGTTTAATAAAGGTCACACAAAGCCCCCAAAACCTAAACAAATGAAGCTAGGGCCGAATTGGGAAGATCCCTATCAAATTATCGAGATCATTAGAAAGGAATCGTACAACTCGGAGCAATGGACGGCGAGCGACTACTAAAAAACTAGAACGCAACTTACTTGATACGATACTACTACTAAGGTACAACCCAATTCATTCTTTTCTTTACATATTACACTAACACTTGCAGGTATCGGTCAAGGAATGATACAACTTTTAGGCCTGAAAGCACGCGTTGCACTCTTTTTCCCTTGAATTGTTTTTGTACCAAATGGGCTTTCCAATAAGGTTTTTAGCGAGGCAATAGTGGATTGTGCTAACTTAGAATTGAAGGCCAGCTATGAACCAGTGTCAAAGACCTCGTCAACAGTATATGAGGCTTCTCTAAAGTTTGGCCTCAAATACTGGGGGACATCACTCTCGGATAATGATTTTTAGCAAGGAAAGAAACTTTGTGCTTAAACAGTTAAGTTCGGTGGATAAGATTTACTGTAAGGGCCAAATGGTCAAATTAATAGTGCCCACATAGACCACCCAAGCCATCAAAAAAGCTTCAATGCATTTGAAACTTTGTATATTGCGCACAGAAATAAAAGAAAGTTTCAATCTTGCAGATAAATACTTTGTCTCTAAGAAATTACTACATTTAGTTCCCTTCAAATATCAATCCCAAGGGCAACCTCTATCCGGGTTTGAGGGATCACTCTCACTCGAGGACTGTCATCTAAAGACAAATTCGAACAACCTGGCTTATCAAAGCCCGGGGGTGCAAAACCTAATAGGCAGTGCCCGAACTTTAAAAGCTACGACCATCCCTATTTGAGGATGGTTATCTTGGGCAAGCCCGGATGATTGGGGTAATAAGATCATTGGGGAACACCTAAACTTCAAAGGCTACGACCATACTAGAATAGTTTGGAGATGATCGAGATTCGTAATAAAAACATAAGGCCTTCAAAATATCTAAACCGGTTTAAGCGCTACGTTCGGTAAAATTATAATCTAAAAATTTCTAAGTAAAAAGAAAGCTCCCGGTCATATCAATCCCACACATATCTCTAGAAAAATAATATCGAGAATGAGCCTTGTTCAAACATCCGAATGAAACCTAATTATTACATGATAAGGCATTTAAATCTTTGTAATCGTAAAAAAGCAAAAAACCTTGGAATTTGTCAAAGGAAAGAAGGCTTGTACATATACTTAAAGATATTACAAAGACCAAACGGCCTCAACAAAAAAAATACAAAAATACCAAAATACAAAAACAAACTTCTACAAAACACCTAAGTAGCCCGGTCCTCACTGAAGCCCACCTCGTCTCCAAGACCATCGAGGTCCTCTCCGCCCCCGTATCCACCAGAACCCTTGGAGTATTTTTTGCCCTTGGGGTATACCAACTTCTTACCTCGTCCTCGAGCCCCTTGGCATTTATTATCTCGGTTGATAGATCAAAACCCCAGGCATGAACCTCCTCGAGGGCCTCTCTTCGGGACTTCCACTTCATATATTCAACAATGTCTTTCAAGCAGTTTTGGGCTGCCTCATCATCATCTTTGTACTGGGCCACCATATCATTGGCATCGGCCCTAGTTATCTATCCATAGACTTGGCTGCTTTAATCTACTTGACGAAGATATCCCGGGTGATAATGGTCAAGAGCTTAATTGAGATTGGAGATCCTCAACTTTTTGGGACTGCGTCTAAGCTTTCTCCCTTACTGCTCGGAATTGGGCTTCAGTTGAGGCTAACTTCTCCCGAGCAGTCTTTTTTTTCGAGGCCAAATGGTCCATCTTGCCTTTCCACTCCCCAGCCTAGTCCTTGATCACATCAATCTCAGCTCACAGTTGGTCAATTCGGTTAATCTTCTAGTAGACCTGTGGGTTCTGAGCATTAGTCACTGTGTCTATCGTGTCATCACTAACTTTAAAGAAGTTTACTTGTTCCACCAGGTCGGTGTGTTCTTTCTGGCATCCAACTCGGCTCGAAGGCTCTTGACCTCTCCTTCGTGTTGTTCTCTTAGGAGTTTGTACGTGTCTCTCTTCTCAGAAATCTCTTGAGTTTCACTTCAAGCTGGCTCAGCTCATCCTGATATCAAAAGAAGGTTTTGTGATGACGAACCAAGGCATGCAGGTACATGAAGAAATATTAGAGTCATTGGGAACCAAAGCTGAAAATAAAAGGTTTGGCAACAACTTACCCGATTCAGCGCTTGTTGTGCTTCATTGAACAACCATTGAGCATCCACCTCGATCATGTTTTCCTGGTCTTTATCAGTTACCAAGCACCGAAGATAACTAGCTACCCTAACATGGGTAGAAAGAATCCGGCATCATCCGGAATGGTGATGATAATCAACCATTTTTGACCAGGTACATCATTGGGGTAGGGAACCGATAGACCAGTCTCGGGATCTAATTAGGCCCACCTTCCTCCGAGGATGAAATTTTCCTCGGTACCTCTATGTTACCTAATCTAGTGGAGTCCTTCGTGGCGGTAGATCCCACGCCATAAAAAAACCTTTGAAAATAGTTGTCTGCTCCATAGACTTCCTCATTCGATCACCAATTTTTCATTCGAGCTTCATCAAACATCGATTATGTTAATGAAGGTTATCTAGTTATGTCTATAACATTGGTCAGGGCAGAGCCAACGTCTAGAGTGTTCTCAACCCTCACTACTACATCAACCTAACGAACTTAAGAGAGATTTGCCTCTATCGTCCCCCTTCGGCTGTCACCCATTCCTTGGGCACAAATGTCTCTTGGTCCATAAAGATATCATCCTCTTCGATCTCATCCCTAAGCTGGAGGAGTTGGTCCGAGTCAAGCACTTGGAAGCTGGAGCTTTCTTTTGGTTTACGGACAAACCTCCTTTTTGTTTTCTTTTTATCCAAGCTCAGGGATCTCGGAGACTTCCTATTTTTCTTTTGTCCAGTCTGTCCCAGAGAAGAAGACTCAACAGTCAAGCTTTCGTCTCTGACCGGAGGCCTTAGGCAAACCTAAAAAAGGAAATAAAAGAAATGAGAATGCGACACTAGGGGAAGAAGTTCAATGTGACATGCTCTAGGAACGAACCTTACCATTTGAACGGACCTCCCAGTGGACTTTAGAAAATTTTTACCATGAGCGTTCGGAGTAGGAAATCTATGACAAAGTACCCTCGACCAACTTCTTGAGTCGAGGAATACCATTTGGAACCCAAGTAAGGGCTGAACCACAATAAACACTAATAAGAAATAGAAAAATAAATAATAAAATCAACGTTTAAAGGGAGTTGTACTTATGTGATGCATTCCACTTATCAGGGAACAACCTCCACTCGGCATATACCAAGTTGGCGGTTCTCGCCCAGAAAAAACATCCTTGCCAACTGATCCTGGTCCTTGTCAATGCTCAAGAATGGGGCTTTGCTGGCCTGGCGCACAAGCTTTATCAGTCCCATCAGAAGATTTGGGGACTCTACAAGAGGACTTGGTGGTCGATGGTTAATGACAACTCATCGATTTTTTTCACATATAATTTGAGGAGGATCACGATCCTCCATAGAAATGGATGGATTTGGCCAAGACATACGTTGTACCTTCTGTAGAAGTCCAAGATAACTGATTCCACCTGGCCTAATGTAAATGGATTAGTGTAGCACTTAGATATCTCTCAATATGGGTAGTAATGGCCTCCTCAGAGTTAGGGACCACTATGTCTTTGTCAGCCCAAATATAGTCTTTCGGGCCGTAGGGAGGACCTCTTAGGTAATTGAGCAGATGTATTTCGAGGCCCCTCATGTCGACCATGAATAGAAGAAGGTTTCTCAACCTTGAAGTCATCAGTTATCGAACGGCCACTGGGAATGAACATCTTCAAGGGGGCTCTTTTGCTGGTTTATCTAGGGACGGTCTCCTTGACCTCAATGACCAGTCGCAATGAAGAAAGAGCATCCTTCTAAGGAAAATACGTTGAGTCTTTCACCATTGTTATGAAAGAAAAAGCATAGAAAAGATAGAGAAAGATTGAAAGTTGAAGGATCAGTCTTGTTGGCTTGACTTGAGTAGTAGATAAGGTAAAAATATTTTGCCAAGTAGTGAAGAAACATGAGTAACAAAGGTAAAAATGCTGGAGAGTATTGAAATCCTGAAGGTACGAAGGTAGAAGATTTGGTGTATGGTGAAAAATGGACAAAGGGGGAGGTATTTATAGCAATTCAGCGACGTTTCATATCCAAGGACGACTGACCGGTGATTGACATGCATTTAAATCCATTATGACATGACTGACAAAACATTTTGTATGTTTTGTCATTATTGTCATGGTGTGTTGAAGTAGTAATCGAGAGCTCATGTCATTTCTCTTTATTTACTCCTTGAAAAACGAGGGGACTATCTGTATACCGGTAAAATCGAGCTCATGATACACTCTGGTCTCCGACAAGATAAGCCAAGTTCAAGACACAATGACAAGGAACCAAAATCGAGGAAAATGACTCATTAAGTCAGAATTCAGGAGCATGACACACGTCTTCAAGAATTTTAGGGTTCACGTTACACCCCATATTTTCGAACGTGAGAGTACGTTATAAGTCAATTGATGTAAGCTTAGAAATGAGATAATATTTGAAAGTACATAAATTAAGTTAATCATGTTAACTTGGAGGCTACAAACATTTAATATCATGAACTGTAAGCACCAAAAGATTTGGAAGGCTCAGAAACTAAACGAATTGAAGAAAATAAGCTTCGTCAAAAGTCAACAAGTTAGGAATGTTATAACATGTACTTTTGGGGTGAGACTAGGGAACTCAAAATGATAAGGCATTTATGTTTTGAGTTATTTTTTTCTTATGATATTCGTGTGCTATGTTTTGAAGTCAAGCTGGTTGTCGAACAAAAGTTGGCAAAGATCATCACTAGTTACATTCATGAATATGTTGAACCTTAGGTTAAATATAGTTGAGTGTTTCTCCTAATTTACTTGGTATTATGGGATTATCTACCCACCAAATTGAATATCCCCGAGTCTAGTTTCCAATGGATTAAACTCTTTATTAATACAGCATTGGAGTCGAGAGATATTCGTATTTTTGCGAGACTGCGCAGACTGGTAGGTGCCAAGTAGGTGTATCACCTACTTGCCAAAAGAATAGGCCTCAATTAAAAGCAACGCAGTAATCCAAGAGGAGAATTTTAAGGGTTTATCAAATAATTTCTTTCACACATATTTCAGACCAAGAATACCATATTGAACCCCTAAAACGCCGCCCTAAAAATCCCGTACAAACCCTAGGTTATTTCGGGTGTTAGGATGTGATTCTAGTGCCGAAAACCCCAGACAGCTTGCTAGTTTTGTCTTTCTCCTTCTTTTATGGGGGACTAATTTTTTTATGAAGAAGGACTAGGTTTCATGGGTTCTACTCAGTCCAAGGTAAGGATATGTTACTCCTTCCATTATCTATGCTTGTACGATTTGTAACTTGATCATAAAGACTAGACCTAGCAAGTTTCGCAAGAGTGGTATATTGTTTGTTGTTGTGTCACTGTTGGTTGGTTGTGAAATTATTTTAAAGTTGAATTTCATAGCTGGTTCATAGGATAAAAGTCTGAATTTATGTAGTGTTATTTGTGTTGCTCAATTTGAAAGAAAACATAAGTCGAAATGTGTTTTAGTAAACTGAAAAATCAATTTTGAGTTACTGAACTCGTGGGATTGTTTTGTGGGCTGTTTTGTGTTGCTGTTGGGTTGTTTCTATTGCTACTATTTTATGGAGTTTGGGAGGAGAAAGGGTGTGTAAAACACCACCTAATGGCAGGGCGGTTGGCTGGTCGTTTGTCATTTCATTTTTGGGTTATTTGACACTACTAGAGTTGCCATTTTGTGTATGAGCTGATTGGGGTGTGTGGACTGTTTTGTGGTATTTTGTGATGGATATAAGGTTGGGAAATGATGTATACATGTTGTTATTATTGTGTTCTTGTTGTTGTTGGTGTTATGTCGAATTTGGAGGAAGTAAAGATTATAGGGAAGATGCTGCCCGTTTTATTAAAAATAAGCTTGTCGTTCATGGGATGATAGTTGTACCTTCCATAACTTGATGATAGTATTTCAATTGTTATTGTAGATTAAGGTGAAATAAGACGAGTTTAACGGGGTTATTGGACAAATTGTGATAAGGTATGCTAAGGCTAAACCCTTCCTTTATTTTGTCATGATCTTGTAACTACCAGTGTTTGCTAACGAAGCATAAAGAGATGTTCATACTCCCGAGTTTATGTACATTATCCTAGTCTCATAAGTTACAGTATTCTCCCTTATCAAGACTTTATAATCAATTTAGTATTGTCTATATATATATATATATATATATATATATATATATATATATATATATATACATACATACATATACATATATATAGTATTATAGTATTTTCATCACCATCGAGCTATAACCAGTGGGCAATACTACAATATTTTTACCACCATCGAGCTATAATCGGTGGGCAGACCCCTATGAGAAAATCTCTAATCAGATGGTAAGTTAGATATCGAGCCTACTGTGGCCGAGCGCCTATGAGCAAGCCTACTATGGTAGAGCAGTTATACGTATCGAGTCTTGTGTGGTAGGATAGCTATTTTACTTATCATATTGAGAGAGTAAAGTCAGTATCAGCAGGTAAGCATATCTTCAGATCATCTTTGACTCCTAGTTACTTTCAGTTATTATATTATTAGTTAAGTCTGAGCTTTCAGTTATTTTGTTGCCTTTCACACTTGGTACATTATTTTGTACTAATGTACCTTTTGCCGGCGATGCTACATTTCATGCTTGCAGGTCCTGATAGGCAGTTAGATAGACCTTCCTAGTAGATAGAGTCAAATATCAACTGAATTAGTAAGTTCCACTTCCCTGGAGTTACCAGGTCTAGACCTTGGAGTCAATTTTATATATACAGGTTTGAGTGGGTAGGTTAATGCCCTGTTCATACCATGGTATAATTGAGTTATCTCTAGAGGCTTCTAGTCAAGTCATGTATAGTTTGTATATCAGTAGATGTTCATTGAAGCCTCGTCAACCTTTTGGTATGTTTACCCCTTAGATAGAGAGATGATATTTTGAGATAATTCAGAATATAGCCTCATCGGCCTAAGTTAAGGGTAAGCCCTCAGAGTTCACAGTTACAAAGTGGTACGTTCAGATCGAGTATAGCACCGAGTGCCGGCCTTTAGGTTTGGGGCGTTACAAACTTGGTATCAGAGCAGTTCTATCCTAGGATTCAATAAGCAATGTCTAGTATAGCCTTATTTATAGATGTGTTGTGCATCATGTTATATAAACTAGAAGCTACAAGCCATTTAGGAGTCTGTTACCCTTATTTCAAATCCAAATCATGCTATAGAGTCGAGTCATAAGATTTCGAGCAAGGACTTATGCTTGATAATCATATAGAGATACTTGCAATTAGATAAATTATAACTAGACAGAGGGCTAATACAGTAGCAGATAAGGGCACAAGTAGAGAGAGAATTTTTGACAATGGGGCCCTATTTGAGGCCTTATCAGATCATGCATACCAGATGTGAAAATTTCCTACTTAAGACCTTAAAATGGGAATATCAAACACACACACCCGAATAGCAGGACATGAGAGTATTAAAAGATAAAAGAATAAGTTTCAACATGTAACAAAGCAAGGTTAAGGAGAGTACGAGGTACCCAGTTAATGAAGATTATCTGAATTTCCAATTCAGGCAGGGAAATAAAAGGATTCTAAGTTACCTTCAACAAAAATATAGGTATGTACAATTGGTCACACCCATCTCAGTTATGTCATATGAGAGCTAACATATATAGTTTAAGATAAGGGTGGGATATCAGGATCCAGTTAGGGTTAGAGTAACCCAAAATAGTGGATTGAGCTAGGGGAGCTAAAAGTTAAATAATGTTTTGTTGAAGTCTTCATAATAATTTGATAGACAGAAATATTATCAAGAGAATAAGAAGAGAGTAAATGAAGCATTATGAGTAAGATATGATAAATGGGTGATAACAGTAAATCAAAATATGGTAGGATGACTGAGTCTATGGTCAATTGAAGAAAAAGACAAGAGGTGACAGGTCTTGAGACAATAAAAGAGTATAATACATGAAGTCATATCCTTATTTCGAGAAAATGAGTTGGCGACTCCAATATAATTACCATAAGGCTAAGTTAGACCCCTGGAGTAATAGAAATTAACATAGGATAGTAAACAAGATAAACCAATCATGAATTAGGGACCGGAGGATTTGATAATAGTTGACATAGTGAGAATATCAGAGACCGTATATTGGAAAAAATAGAATAGAAAACAAATGAATAATTTTTAAAGGTCATTCAAGAATATGCTTCGGTAAAGCAAGCATTGTGAGCAGAGTTAAGCTTAAGGACTAAGTGTGCCAGTTACACTAGGTTTCACCCTCCTACGTAAGAAATTCATATATCCTTGGTACATAAGGGTTACCGTAAGGTGAGTATGAGTCAGTGAAGATGTGAAAAGATGCCAAAGATAATGACGTAACAACGGAATGGTAAAGAAAGAATAAGCCAATGGGATGAGATTGCATTTATTTAAATATTCCTACAGATATGTTTTGATCCCAGAACATTATGCAAGCACAACATCGGAGAGAGGAAGTAAGGTCCCACCTAGGATGTTATTGATAAATAAGTGTAAATCAACACTTATTATATAAAGAGTTAGTGCAAAGATAAGTTTAGACAATGAGAATAACCCAAGAGAGATTACACTGAATATAGAGGTGACAATGGACCAATGAGTAGTTAGTAGTTGATTAAGGAAGATTCTAGTTATGACTATACAAGAGGATATGGATAAATCAACATATCGTGCAATATAAACGTAGTGAACCCCGACATATGGAATTCAGTATCGCAGATACGAGATTGCAATCATTGATAAATATCATATAGGAGTTGGTGAGGTTAAAGGTACTATATAAGTGTTACATAAATAAAAGAGAGTGTCACTTCGAAGATAGTTAAAATTTGACTTCAAAAGTAAACCTATGAGTACAAGGGCACAAAGTTAAGTAACTAAGGATAATTATATGCGAGTAAGAATGTTGAAAATTTTGTCAGGTATATGATATAATAAGCTCGCAGCTTTACAGGAGTCAGAGGGTATCCCTAAGTGCTACAATGGAAGACTAGCTGAAGAAATAAGGAAAAAGGCTTCAACATAAGCATAGTGACCTAAAAAAGCAATGATCTTGTAGCAACAGTCTCACTACAACATTATATTCACTCCATAATAAAGTGGCACCTATCATGACAATGAACATGAAGTAAAATCAAAATTAACATCTAAGATCATACGAGTTGTATGAAATACCAATATCTATTGGCACTAAGGTAAGCCAAGTATTCATGCAATAAGTGACAGAACAACTAGGGAAGGTAACTGCTTACTTTTAAGGAAAACTATGAGGGCACGAAAGGTATTATGTGATCAATGACCCAGAGTTAGTTATGTTATGAATGCACTTAAGATTTCAGAGTGTTATCCACGCATCAAATATATATTGACATTTCTACAGCTATGGGAGACTCTAGTATAAGTTAAAAGAAAGCATTGAGCCTACATCACAGACAAAAGCTTGAATTGTTAGAAGGTTATATCATGGATATTTTATAACGTCCATGAAGGGTTAAAGTAATAAATAATACCCTGAGCCGCAGATCATAAGATAGCATAAGCTTACTTAACGGCTAGATAGAAGAGAAACTAAGGAGTTACCTCAGCTAAGTGAATCAGGAGTTTGATTATTAAACCCTGATGATTATAGAAATCGTGATTCAGAACATTGCAAACTCTCTCTTAATATCAGAGGTATAAAAGAGATAGTACAATAGTCATATTCTATAATGACTCTATGATAAAGCTAGTTAGAGGAGTAACAGTCTCGTAAGAAGTCAGTATGAAGCTCCCATTGGATTGTGTATGCACCAGAGGTGCAAGTATTATAGTAGAGCTTAAAGGTGTGGATGTGAATTCCACCTAGGTGGAAGGGAGGTTATGAAAGAGACGGGAGGTACAATGCGAGATTTAAAGGTAAGTAAGGTGAAGACAAAAAAAGTACGAGATACTCAAGTACAGAAAGTTATGAATAATCCATATATCAGATAGAGGGCTGGAAGCGTCATAATTTCGTATTAAGAAATGATAGTGGTGTCATTAGTGGCATCTCTTCTCGCCAAGTCCAAGTACATAGATGTCTAGTTAAGAGAGTAAAGAAGTGTTAGAGACGATGTGATGTCTCGCTTGAGGTTCTAGAATTACGTAAGGAAAGCTACGGTGCTAGCAAGTTAAAGGAAGTTTGTGAGTAATATATATAGATACGTGTAGGTCACAAGCTAAAGTGTAGAGTGATAAGGTTTTAGGTAGACATGAGTAAGGACAAGAAAAGGTGAGTGAGAATGTGACGAGAATATGTAAGTTCTTAGGAATGAACCCATCAATAAATAGAGTGGATGATTTCCATAAGTTATAAAAAGCTCAGTATATCCTGAATGAACTCAAAGGAGTTTAAGACTAGGAGAATTTAGAAGAAATAGAATGTTGGCCTAGTGGTAGAATAAGGGTGTAATTGCGATAGATAAAAGGATGATGTTTAGGCCTTTGATTGAGTAATGATTCAAAGAAAATGGATTTCATAAATTTATACATGGTTAAAAAAAACCCCATAAGGTGAATCGTGTTGGGATGCAATGAAATATGGTTATTTAACTATAGCATTATCCCTAAGTGGATCAGGCAAATAACTCTACATATTCCTCGATAAGACGTGAGCCCTAGTGACAATATATTACATAATAGGTATCAAGTTATTAGTGGTAAATTATAGATTAACACTAATGTGAATCAACTATAGTTGGATAAAAGTTCCAAAGTATGACATGATATTAGGTTGTCATTCTTAATATGAACACTAATAAGGAAGCATTAAAGGACTTAGATTTATACATATAGGATAAGTAGCGATATAGTAACTTGGAGTTGGGTAGTAGACCTCGATAATAATAATCTAAAGTAAGAGATATGATATAGTATGATCTAACTAGATGTAGTAAGTCCATAAACATAGATAATCGAGGCTATGAAATAAGTTGTAGTGATAGTCGTAAGTTTGATAAAGTACCAAGCGAAGGTCTCCAGTACACCTATAGATGCCCAGAAGTACATATTGTAATAGTTCTATGCAGGTTAACAAAATGAGGCCTAGAGATTGGTTAAAATATGGAGGAAGAAGGAGATAATAGATGCATAGGCTCACATTTAAGGATAGAGTCATATATAATACACGACAAAAGGTTTAAATAGTAATGGTATTGGAAGAATTTTGACCACAGTTCGTGGTGAGAGAAAGAGGTCTAAATTGAGGAATGCCCTTGCCTTTAGATTTATTTGAAGAACATTTGCCTAGATGGAAAGGACAACAATAAAGTATTTGTAATATTTATAGGTTATGAGATTGATAAACGCATCAATCAACATTCGAGGACGAATGTTCAAAAGGGGAAATGATGTTAAACCCATATTTACGTACATGAGAGTACGTCATAATTCAATTGATGTAAGCTTAGAAATGAGATCATCTTTGAAAGTACATAAAGAAAGTTAATCATTTTAGCTTGGAGGTAACAAATATTTAAGATCATAAATAGAAAGTACCACGAGGTTCGGAAGGCTTAGAAGCTAAACGAATTAAAGAAAATAAGTTTTATTAAAAGTAGATAAGTTGGAAATGATATAACATGTACTTTTGGGGTGAGATTAGGATGCTCAAAATAATAAGGAGGTTGTGTTATGAGTTATTTTAGTCTTGTAGAAGTTGTGTGTTATGCTTTGAAGTCAAGAGAGTTGTGGAATAAAAGTTTGTCAAAGATCATTACAAGTTACATCCATAAATATACTGAATTAGGTCAAATATACTAAGCATTTCTCCCAATTTACTTGGAATTACGAGATGATCTACCTACCAAATTAAATATCCGCGAGTCTAGTTTCAACGTATTAAACTGTTCAATGATACAAAATTGGAGTAGAGAGATATTCATATTTTTGAAACACTACGGAGACTGGTAGGTGCATCACCTACTTGCCAAAAGAAGATGCCTCAACTAAAAGCAACGAATGACCAAGAGGGAATTTTAAGGGCTTATCAACTCATTTCGTTCACGCATCTTTCAGAACAAGAAAACCATATTGAACCCTTGAAACTCCTCCCTAAAACTCCTGCACAAATCCTTGGTTATTTCGGGTGTTACGACGTGATTCTAGTGACGAAAACCCCAGACAGCTTGCTAGTTTCTATTTCTCCTTCTTGTAGCTGTGTTGGGGGTGTCACACCTCCTTTTTTACATTACTATCTCGAAGGATGGCACATATAAGTGATTTTTTCCAACTAAAGTGATATTATTCACAATGGAATTATTTATTTATTTAAGAGTCTCCATTCGGGATAGGTTTTGCTTTTGGTGTCCCTAGTCACCGATTTATTTTTACATCCCAAATCAAGGAAAATTTTTTCGACTTCCCAATTGGAGTCTACGAACCAGAAGTTCTTGAGTAAGGAATTCTGTTGACCCGAGGGAAGGTGTTAGGCACCCTCGGATCCCGTGGTTCTAGCACGGTCGCTTAAACTATTATAATTGGCTGACAATTATGATTTTTGTACATGCTCATCCTATTTTGCAATTTTAAAATTATTAACCTATTTATTCATTTTAGAGATATTTGTAACGTTATTAAAATACGTCTCGAACCACGTCATATAAATGCACCCGGGTCCTCGACATATTTTAATATCACTGAGACTTGGATTTGGGTCACATAAATGCGCACCCAGGTTTAGGAAGATATTTATATTAATATACCGTGACTATAACAACTACGCGTTTGGAAATTCGTGGAAGGCCGTGAAATTCGCAAAACAATACTTCCAACTTTCTATGCATTTTATTAAGTTGAGGAGCCTCACGTAGTGCTTGATTATGTTAGCGTGGCTTACTTTATTTTATAAAGGCAACCTAAATCATGCAATAGTTTTCTATTATGCTTGTCTCTAAAAAGGTCCTAATAATTTCATACATGAGTAATACATTTAAAGGGATTTAGCACCTACATTCCTAGCCTCATTCATGGCTTGTTATGTTACTTGGGCTTCATTTTATAGCATGGCCAGGAGATGTATATTTTTTATGTCACAACTGGCAGCAATTGGGCCTTCCATTTGAGCCTAGAACATTGGACTATAAGTCCATCGTAGGAAATGCTAGCAACCCTTTGATTGATTATATCACAGTCGTTAACAATAGCTTTTGGTGTCCCAAGTCACCGGTTTATTTTTGAATCCCAAACCGAGGAAAATGTTTTCGACTGCCCAATTGGAGTCTGCGAACCAAAAATTTTTGAGTAAGGAATTCTGTTGACCCGGGGGAAGGTGTTAGGAATCCCCGGATCCCGTAATTCTAGCACGGTCGCATAAACTATTTAATTGGCTAACAATTCTAATTTTTGTACATGCTCATCCTATGGTGCAATTTTAAAATTATTAACTGCTTTATTCATTTTAGAGATATTTGCAACGTTATTAAAATGCGTCTCGAACCACGTCACATAAATGCACCCGGGTCCTCGACATATTTTAATATCACAGAGACTTGGATTTGGGTCACATAAATGCGCACCCGGCTTTAGGAAGACATTTTTATTAATATATCGCGCCTATAGAAACTACGCATTTGGAAATTCGTGGAAGGCCGTGAAATTCGCTAAACAACACTTCCAACTTTCTATGCATTTTATTAAGTTGAGGAGCCTCACGTAGTGCTTGATTATGTTAGCGTGGCTCACTTTATTTTATAAACGCAACCTAAAGCATGGTATAGTTTTCTATTATGCTTGTCTCTAAAAAGGTCCTAATAATTTCATACATGAGTAATGCATTTAAAGGGATTTAGCACCTACATTCCTAGCTTCATTCATGGCTAGTTATGTAAAACTTGGGCTTCATTTTATAGCAAGCCCAGGAGATGTATATTTTTTATGTCACAACTAGAAGCAATTGGGCCTTCCATTTGAGCCCAGAACATTGGACTATAAGTCCATCGTAGGAAGTGATAGCAACCCTTTGATTGATTATATCAAAGTCGTTAACATTACACAAATGATCATTTTTAAAAAATACTAAAGACATTTTATATAGGATTCTGATAAGAAATTTGTATTAAGAATCTATAACTCAGATTTGGATCAAGCGTCTAAGGACAGGAATCAAAATACTCATCACTCAGAGTATACATATATACCTATCGAGCCTCTACTACAACACAAATTGCGAACACTAAGTAAATTTTGGACTAAACTGTTTTTAAATCTACTGAAACTTAGACAGATTAAGGTTATAGTCCTGATACAGTCCAGCATTATTACACATTCATATTTATTACTACACCAGAAATGCTACTGAAAGGTAAATAACACCCATAATATGAAATTTATACATAAAAGTATTATTGTCTTCATTATCAGCTTATAATCTCAAACGTGCATAGCTGTAACTTCTCAGATTTTTGAGTGAGGATTGATACCTAGAATTTCAGCAAAAAAATGAAGAACCTATGAGTAAGGTTGAGAGAGTAGCAAGAAAACACATCAGCCACACCACCAGTAAAACCCAGGAACTCATGAAATTTTGAGAAGCAAATAGTGACAATTGATTAATACAGCAGCTCAAAATGCACATTCAAGCAGTCCATCTTCAACTTGTATTGATTTTTAAAGAAAGTTTAATTGAAAGAAACAACTCGAAAAGGATTTCCTGAATAATGTATGAAAGTCTAATGTGTATTTTATCTAAAGGTTATATTCTAATTCTCTAAAATCCTAAAGAAAAGTCCCTAATTCTCTCAAAAATTTGCTCGAAAAAATATCTATAAATCCCCTTGAAATGATCAGATTGCCCTCTTTTATATCTGAAGCCTTAGGGCAACATAAATCTCTTTGTTTTCCTTTTAGTCCTTTATCCAATTTTCAGTTTTGCCTAAATGGTCCTTGATTTTCTGACTTGTGCCTCAAGTTTTGAGGCAGAAATTATACTTAGACCCCTCACTAGAATGTTATAGGAGTTTGTTACAAGATTCCCCATATTCAAATGCCCTTAATACCCCTATCCCTTTTCCATGTTACTGGCCTAGGGGTTTTAAACCTTGGTTCTCATCTATTTGGTCAGAAATTGACCCTAGTTAGTTACTTCAGGTTATACACCAAAATCAAAGTCTGAATTGCAGACTAAATTATTTAGAAATAAACAATCAAAGAGTTAAAATTTAATCAATGCAACTCATGGATTAAAGCAAATATCTGGATGTAGATTTTACATTGCCAACAACAAAGATGGAACCAATTATCACAACCTTCAGAATCACATGGATACCAATCGATTTTGGGACCAGGAGAAATGAAAAATCAGAGCATGCTTATTCAGGGATACTCATGAATTTAGATACCTAATGGATGAGTAAATGGGCATGCATGTCTTTACATGACAAAACCAATGAAACTCAGAAGCAACGGAAGAAACAAACAATTAGAATAGAACCCCAAACAACTATACAGGAAATATAAAGATGACCAAATTACCACACTCAGCAGAAAACTAAAAGCAATTAAAGAAATTTAAAAAAGAAAGAATGAGTAACGGAAATTAAACACTTGGGATAAAAATAAAGAAAAACCCAAGAAATTAAAACAAGACTGACACAGGAAGTTAAAACACTCAGAAGGGAAATAAGGAAACTTAGCATATTAAACAAATGCGAGTACAGAAGATCAAGAGTAACTAGAAAAAGAACTAGGACAAGTGTATGACTCTAAATGGAGAAGCCTACTCAGAATTTCAAACATGATAAAAATAAAGAAGATCAACAAGAGAGAACAAAGATGAGCATTTAACAACTATTCAGAATTTTCCAGAGATGAACAATTGAAAATTCAAGAGACAAGGACGAACATGGGAACAAACTACTCAGAAAATTTTGAAGGTGAAAAATAGAAGACAAATGAACTTAACCAGTAACATTAAAGAAGACCGAAAGAAACATAAGGCAAGGATGATTACTCAGAATATTTGAAGGTGAAAATATAGAAAACAAGTAAAAATCAAAGAAAACAAAAGTAATTAAAACAGGAAACACACAAAAGAGCACAACATTAACAACAATTAAAGCATAGGGAACTTAGCTTTCTTTTAGCGTTGCAGCCCTAAATTGGAATTCTTCTAGTTTCCGTGTTCTTTGACCTCTTTTGAGAGGTCCTTTGGTCTTCTAAAGCCTTTGCCTTACGTATTGAAGAGGGGAAAAGGGTTCAGGGGAGGGTCAGTTGGTTTTGAGACAAGGTGAGGTTTTAGATTTGATTTTCAATCATGCCCAGTTGTATTTGAGGGTTGTGGGTGGCGGGGTTGTGGATGGGGATGTGAGACGGTCACCTAAGACCAATTTCAGGGGATTCCGGTGAGTTTTAAGGTTTGGGGTTAGATTTGATTTGATATTTGAGACGATATGTTAAGATTATAAGGATGGGGTTTAGGTGCTTGGGAAGAGGGAGAAGAGGTGGTCCAATGGTGTTATTTTGGGTCGATTTGGGGTTGGTGTCGCCGGAGCCGGCGATTCTTCCGTCGAATATTGGACGAGTTGGAGAGGTGTTTGAAGGAAACCAATTGTGGGAAGGGAAAGAGGGGGTTGAGATGGCCTAGTGGTGTAATTCTAAGGTCGTTTGGTGACCGGCCGCTGCCGTGAGGCAATTTTCGGCGGTGGCGTTAGGGTGGAAGACGGCGGTAGAGAGGTGTCGACATGATGGGTGATACACCGATGTTATAGATACGAGGAAGGAAGTGGTTTGGTCTCTGAATATGCAAAGGTGTTTGGACATATTTAGGTGATTTAGGGAAGGGCTTCAGGACAGTCGGATTGTTTATGATCAATGGCTGAGATGGACTGCCCCAAAACGACGTCGTTTTGGGGCGTCTCTTGTGGACTGGGTTGGAGACAAACTATTGGGCTGGGTCTTGAGAATTTTTAAAGGGTTCAATTGATTTGGGACACCCAGGTTTATCCCAATTGTGGCCAGCCTGGGTGATTTATTAAAAATCCCATTTTTTTGTTTTGTTTACTTATTTATTTTATTTCCTAATTGTATTTTGAAAATCCTAATTAAGCTAAATCACACTAATAATTACCTATTGTGCAAAATCAATAAAAAAAAGCAACAATAAAAATTAACCATAAAATGCTAAATAATTAATATGCCAGAATAACTACTTGATTTTAATGATTTTATATTTTGCAAAAATAAACTTTAATTACCAAAACTATGTGAAATTAAATCCTAAATGCTTGTGCAATTTTGTATTTTTTATGATTTTTATGCATGCATTAATGAAAATACGCTAATATGCGCAGTTAAATCCTAAAAATAAATATTAAAGAGGAAAAATCCTAAACTTAAGAATCATGTAGGAGTAATTTCAACGGGGTAAAAATCACATGCTCACAGGGGGAGTGGTTTTTGATGAAGAAGGACTAGGTTTTGTTGGTTCTACTCAATCCAAGGTAAGGTTATGCTTCTCCTTCCATTATCTATACTTGTACTATTTGTAACTCGATCATAAAGACTAGACCTGTCCAGTTTCGAAAGAGTGGTATGTCGTTTGTTGTTGCATCACTATTGGATGGTTGTGAACTTATTTTAAAGTTGAATCTCATGGATGGTTTATAGGATAAAAGGCTTAATTATGTATTGTTGTTTATGTCGCTCAATTTGAAATAAAAGACAAGTTGAAATGTGTTTTAGTAAACTGAAAAAATCATTTTTGAGCTACTGAACCAGTATGATTGTTTTGTGGGCTGTTTTATGTTGCTGCACCACCTAATGGAAGGGCGGTTGGCTAGTCGTTTGTCGTTATATTTGTGGGTAATTTGACACTAATAAGGTTGTCATTTTGTGTATGAACTGTTTGGGGTGTGTGGGTTGTTTTTTGGTGTTTTGTCATGGATATAAGGTTGGAAAATGATAAATACTGGTTGTTATTTTTGTTCTTGTTGGTGGTGGTGTTATGTTGAATTTTGAGGAAGTAAAGATTATAGAGGAGATGCTGCCCGTTTTATTATAAAATAAGTTTGTCGTTCATGGTGTGATAGTTGTACCTTCCATAACTTGATGATAGTATTGTTATCATTGTTGTAGATTAAGGTGGAACGAGACGAGTTTAACAGGGTTATTAGACAGATTGTGATAAGGTATGTTAGGGCTGAACCCTTCCTTCATTTTGGCATTATTTTTAACTAAATGTGTTTGATAATGAGGCATACAAAAACGTTCATACTCTCTTATTTTCACCACCATTGAGATATAATCGTGGGCAGGCCCTTATTGGGTAGTACTACAATATTTTCACCACTATCGGTTATAATCGGTGGACAGGCTCCTATTGGGTAATCTCTGATCAGATGGTAAGTTATATACCAAGCCTACTGTGGCTGAGCGCCTATGAGCGAGTCTAGAATGGTCGAGATATAGAGCCTAGTATGGACGAGCGCATATGAGCGAGCCTACAACGACAGAATAGTTATACGTACCGAGTCTTATAGGATGAAGAGCTATTTTACTTATTATATTGAGAGAGAAAAGTCAATATCAGCAGGTATGAATATATTCAAGATCATCTTTGACTCTCAATTAGTTTTAGTTATTATATTATCAGTTCAGTTTCAAGTTTTAGTTATTTTGTTGCCTACAATACTCAATTTGTTATTTTGTACCGACATACCTTTTGGCGGGACGCTGCATTTCATGCTTGCAGGTCCTGATAGACAACTGGATAGACCTTCCCAGTAGATGGAGTCAAACATCAGCTCGGTTGGTAAGCTCTATTTTCCCGAAGTTACCAGGTCTACACCCTTGGAGTCCATTTTATATATGCAAGTTTGAGTTGGTAGGTTGATGCCCTGTCATGATCATGGTACATTTCAATTATCTCTAGAGTCTTGGAGACAAGTCTTCTTTAGTTGTATATTAGTAGATGTTTATAGATGCCTTGTTATCCTGCACAGTTATATATATATATATATATATATATATATATATATATATATATATATATATATATATATATATATATAATTTAGAATATAGTATCATCGCCCTAAGTTAAGTGTTACACCTCTAGAGTTCACAGTTACAGAGTGGTAAGCTCAGGCCGAGTATGGCATCGGCTACCGGCCACGCCTCTTTAGGTTTGGGGCATGACAGTTCGGGATCGGTCCTAGCCTTGAACGACTTCGAAGAACATTATCGGGCATTCGACCACGACCAACAAAAGGCCGTAATATCCGTGACCGGCCGTGTATCACGGTAAGGATCTCGTCACATATCAATGAAGAACCAACAATTAGTTAATTAGAAGATTTTTTACCTTTTATAGAGTTGTACCTAGAGTAAGATTCCCCTTTTATATAAAAATGGCCCGAAATTCATGAAGTACATTATAACTTGCATTCACAAGCAATATATTATTATTTATTCTATTATTGGCTCTTTCTCGTGTTCACCAGTACTGCTAGCCATAGCAAGTCCCTATCAAGGGCGAATATTTTATTAAGGCTAGAACTATCCTCCTTGTGTGGTTTGTATCCATTTTATATTTGTTTGTTCAATTTGAGTTAGTTTATCGCTTTTGTATCAAATTAATCTACATATTATTAAAATCACTTACAAATTTATTGTTATTCGAATTTAAGGGTAAACAACTTGTCAAATAGTGAGATGCCTACCATAACTTATGTTTGTTATGAAAAATACAAAATAAAATTTCTTCTGTATAAGTATAAATTAAACCTAACTAGCTTCCCATATACACGTGGAACGTTTTTAATGGGTTTGAAGTAGTATTACGATTCCGCGAAACTTTCGTACTTGCAGATTCAATAAGTCATCATCTGCACCCTCTCATCGTACCTTTCTCTTCATCACTGCTAAGTAGACATTAACACTGCAGCAATTTAAAAAGAATCAAGAATTGCATATCGGATACGGTGAGAATGCAAATTTAAGTTTAAAAACTTCCTATGCATTATTGTTTATGTTTTTATACTCTAGATGGACAAGTTAAATAAGCTTTGTGTTTGTTCAAAATCAAAATACAAATGATTTCTCCGGACAATTACTATAAAACAATACAGTTCTTACAACAATAACATACCCACTAAAATCACACCAGTGAGGTCTCGGAAGAGTAGAGTATAGGTAGATCTTATGCTAACCCGAAAAGGATAGAGAGGATGTTTACACAGAGACTCTCGACTCAACAAGAGAAAAAAAATGTAGTTCTTGATGGGCGATTTTGCTATCTCCAAATTTACAATTTTAATGGGCTATGCTTATTCTGTAGCATCAACTTTTCTAAACCTATGATTCAATACATATAGGACTTTACTATATGTACTAAATAAGGCTAATTATACGGGGAAAGTCGGGTTATAATGATTTTATAACCATCTCCCAATACAATGTAGTTCATGGTTGTTGAGTAATTTGCTTTAGCAGCTCTTGGTTGAAATTCCCAGGAGTATAATATAAGTATCAAGTTAAGTATTTCACTTTTTTGGCTCTGGTTTCTCTATTACTCTGTGTTTACGCATTCCAATAAACTATTTCTCTTGTGTTCTATTTCTCACGTGATATCAGAGCTAGTCCCGACTCTATTCTTGGTTTACTTAATGTGGGACCCTCATGTTATGTTGTCCATGCTTCAAATGTCCAATCTGGGTATGCAAGGTGTTAAATGCCCCATATTGATTGGGAGAAGCCGTTGTCTCCTTATATAGTTTTAGGAAATTTCTTACTTCATGAGTTAGCTTTTACTTTTGAGTTAGATCCAATGTCTATTTTCTTAACAGGATCTCATAGTTTATGACATGGTTATAAGCAATAAAACGGCAGCCGGGTGCACTAAGCTCCCGCTATTCGCGGGCTCTGGGAAATGGACAGACCACAAGGGTCTATTATACACAATCTTACCCTGCATTTCTGCAAGAGGCTGTTTCCACGGCTCGAACCTGTGGCCTCCTGGTCACATAGCAACAACTTTACTAGTTACGCCAAAGCTCCCCTTCAATATGGTTATAAGAAATACATGAATGGAAGGGTCTTTTATCTCAAAGGAGAGTGAGTAGGAGAATCTTCTTTTGAACCGTTGGTAACCAAAGTAGTCCGGGCAAAAAGATGCAAGTCATATTCAACTACACTATATGCTCTTTTCGTCTTCTTGAGCCGAGGATTTTTCGGAAACAACCTCTCTACTCTTTGGGGTAGGGGTAAGGTCTGCGTACACACTACCCTCCTCAGACTCCACTAACGGGATTTTACTGGGTCGTTGTTGTTGTTATTGTTGTATATCCTATTAAAGCCTATTCAAGCCTATGAGAGCAGTGGGGCCCTCCATTCATGTATGTTAGAGTTGCACATCAGTTAAGAGTATGGGTTGCAGTATCCTTATATGTTCTTGTATAATTGTCACCACTTGAGCTAGTTTTGGGGACATACTCCACATGTCCAGTCTTGACTATGTGGGCTGTTAGAATCCTACATCGGTTAAGTGTCTTCTTCTGTGGTTTTTGAACAACTCTCACCACTTAAGCTAGCTATTGGAGTTGAGTTAAGTGCGGGATCCATTTTCTTAACAATGTTGTTATAAGCCCTTATGATGTTCAACTTTTGTGTAATACCAGCTACTTGGAATAGCATGATAAGGTTAAGCAAAAAAAGGGAAGATTTCAAATGAAAATGCATTATTCCAAAGAATATGTGAAATAAGAGATGAAATTGACATAAAATAGATCTACATCCACAATCACCCGATCAACTTTTACCCGACATAGAAGTATTTAGGCAGATTCAATATTTTCTTCAATTTTTGTGGCATTTATTTTATCTTTATTGTTAAGTTCCTACTGGCTCTCAGTCATGCACTAATATCACTTAGTAATGAATTTTCTGGTGCCAATGAGAATAATGATGCTTTCTCTCTGATGCAACATATTTGTACTGATTTTTACTCACTTTTGCTGTTTGTCAAATGATCATGTTTCATGTGGACTAGATGAAAGAGATTAGAGATGGATCGCAGGCTAATCGTATGTCAAAATCTGCATCTTCTGACTCTAATCCACTAGTTCTTGATGTAGATGATTTCAAGGTGATGTCTCAGTCATCATTTAGAGTGGAAAATAATCCAAACTTAATTTAAAATAATCAATTGTTAATTGTTAGCAATGTGCTATATTGCATTATGCAGGGAAACTTTTCATTTGATGATTTGTTTGGTAACTTGGTGACTGAGCTATTGCCTTCTTATCTGGAAAAAGAAGCAGACTCATCAGAAAGTCACGGGAACATCGTCGGAATTGATGCACTATCAAATGGGAATTTGCGGTCAAATGCAGGAAAATCAGCTCAAGGACTATCAAGCCCACTTTTCCCTGAAGTTGATGCTTTACTATCTTTGTTTAAGAATTCAAGCACCCAATTGGTTGATCTCAAAGGGCAGGTATATGTAAAGGACATTGTGCTGATCCACTGAAGAGTTTTTACTTAAAGCCCTTATCTTTCGTACAAGGTTGATGGGAAACTAAACAATCTCAAAAAAGAAGTCGCTGTCCAAGACTTGAAGCACCATAAGACGCTTGCTGAGGTCAGTAAGACCACAAAATTCATGCATATGTATAGTTCTGGCATTACAAGATAAAATCACTTATCTTGCTAATGGAAAATATTTCCGGTTATTACTTGGAAACATTAACTCACCTGTCATGGAATCCTTCTCTTCTTTTTCTTTGAGAGGAAGAACATGGGATTTCATGGAACTAGAATTGACTTATTAAAGATCGAAGTAGTGTCCTAGTACGACAAACCCAGTGTAGTCCCACAAGTGGGGTCTAGGAAGTAGTGTCCTAGAAAACATTTTAAATGACACTCTATGATATGAAAATGTACTTTGATGTACTTACTATATTTGTTTGTGGAAAGCAGGATTAAACCATTTGGTTCGTCATCATTTTTTATTTACGTTGAAGTCTAATCATATTCAGTATCTTTGGTGATACATGGAGCTTCTTTATATATACATTGATCTAATGAAAGCCTAGAGCTTAGCTTTGATTAGTATTAAAATGTGCAGCTGGAAAAAGGTGTAGATGGCTTGTTTGGTAGCTTTGCACGTCTAGATTCACGTATATCCAGTGTGGGTCATACTGCAGCCAAAATAGGAGATCACTTGCAGGTAAATATTATCTTTGCGTAACTAACTTGGCTAATTTGTTCTTTGCTAGTGTTGCAAGAAATTGATTCGATGCATGACTTGGGTTACTTTTAACTGATACATAAGTAAGAACGTAAGATTTGATTACTCCCGGGAATACTAAAGTGTCCTTCCTCCATCAAAAGAATGCCACCTTTTATGAGGACAAAGAGAAAAACATTTCTTCTAAATTTTTTAATTTTCTCTATATCAATTTGTTTCCCGAGTTAGTTGAGACTAAGTTGGTATTAATTAACCTTTGTTGCCGGTCAGAGTGCAGATACGCAGAGAGAATCTGCTAGTCAGACGATAGAGCTCATAAAGGTAACATTTTGATGAATAACTGTCTGAAAGTCATCTCATTCATGGTGCACAACTCAAAAACTCATCCTTGCTTATGAGTCTTTTTTGGGTTTATTTTTATTTAAAAATAAATAAAAATTAACGGTATTACATTGACTTGCATCAACAGTACTTGATGGAGTTCAATAGAAGTCCAGGAGACCTGACAGCACTTTCTCCTTTATTTACCGATGATAACCGTGTTGCTGAAGCTGCTTCAATTGCACAGCAATTAAGTAATATTATTTCCCTTCTCTGGATATTCTCAAAGCTGTAAACGTGCAGGTTTCCTCACCAAAATTTGTTTTACAATCTTCAGTTGAGTTCACCTTCTTGAGGACAAACTTGGTAACTGGTTGTAAATACTAGCTACTATTAAGAAAATGCCCTGCTTGGTTGCTTATGCCTCTTCATTTGAGTTCACCTTCTTGAGGAGAAACTTGGTAACTGGTTGTAACTACTAGCTACTATTAAGAAAATGCCCTGCTTGGTTGCTTATGCCTCTTCATTTTATTTTCTTTTACTTCAGCTTTCCTGTTTTGGATAGTTAAAGTGCTTGGCTGTATGGGGCATTTCCACCTGGTTTTCCTTTGCCTACAAAAAATAAAAGTGACTTTGGATGCCTTCATTTATCCCTATGTCCCCCTATTCTTTCTTTCTTCTTCCTCTTTCTTCTTCATCTTCTTCCTTTCTCTCCTTTTTCACCTTTTCTTGAGCCGAGGGTCTATCGGAAACAGCCTCTCTACCTTGCCAGATAGGGGTAAGGCTTACGTACATACTACCCTCCCAGACCTCACTTGTGGGGTTATACTGGGTATGTTGTTGTTGTTTAGATACCTTCATTGGAAATCAATTAGCAATATTCTGCTTCCTTTAATTACTTTTACCGGAGAAAGCTCAGTGTTTCTGACTCTTAGACAACTTATATCTCTCAAATACCAGGTTTTGGTTTTGTGATAACTATGTAATGGTTCACTAGTCCTCTTTCTGTGGAGAGCCATCACATATGAGAATACTTGACACAAATGGCTGGGTGCTCTGTGTCCTTTTACTTTTGGGGTTAGGTGGTGGGACTGCCTGAGAGTTTACTTCAGAGTGGCGTTGGAAAATCTTGATAGCCCTTTGGTTTAGGTTAATGACTTAATTCTCTTAATAATTGCCTCTTCTCCCATTGGTGATGTTGCTTTAGGTTTTGTTTTTAATTATCAGTAAAAACACTAATATATTTACTTCGCAACATGTCCTTAATATGTGAGGATATTAGAGGATTTTTGTCGTCCACTTGTTTAGCTTCTTTTTGTACAACTTAAAGCAATGTCTTGATCCGTAATTCAATACTTGGGATTGAGGATTGTAACAACAGAGAATTTCTTTGATATGTAACACTAAGATTTTTTCCCCTGGATATAATCACATTTCATTTGTTTTCAGGATCATTTGCTGATGAAGATATTGGAAGACAAAAAACAACTGTCTCCTCTGCTGTTGGCAATGAAACTTCAAGTAAAGGATTGGAAGTTGCTATCTCAAACCTTCAAGAATACTGCAATGGTACAACAGTGAACAAATTTTTTTCTTTAACTACTTGTGGTTCAGTGCTCCTCATGAATTTCTTCAAGAGCTGTAAATGGCTTTGAATACTGCTAAGTTTGCAACTGCTGTTCTCGTTGACAAGCTAGTAATTCACAAACTAGCTCAAGGAGAATTGGAGAATCTAAATCCGCTGCTGGAACTTCGCTTTTATGTTAAAGGAGCAGAACTTTCTATTGAACTCGTGCAGATAAAAAAGGAGAGCAGAAGTAGGATGTTTAGCAGTACAAGAGATGTGGAGTTCTAAAAACCTTTTGATAACTCTTAAATGGACCTTTTTAAGATACTTCATAGAATATGTGCATTCTCACATTGTGCTTCCTCATTTGATTAGCTTCTACAGTTACTTTATTCTTTTCTGGAAGCAAGTGGCAGTGTCATCAATGGCTCGGAAAAAGGCTTTTAGGCCCTAAACATAGGTTCAAAACAGGTTAAGTGCTTCACCTCGCTTAGGTAGTGCTTAAGTCCTAGGCACCAAGGCAAGAAAACCTACGTCTTATCATGCAATGGCTTCTATATTGATGATGGAAGCACTAAACATTAACTATGTCACTTAACTATAATTTTTATCAAATTTTTAGACCATAACATTATTGTTTGACATAATGATCTTCTTGTCTCACGGAACATATTTGACACCAATGGAAGTGCTTAAGACTTAAAGTGACAGGGTTTACAATTATAACTAAGGCAGAAGGTTCTTACACATTGGACTCGGAGCACGTTCGGGATCAATGAATATGCACAATAACTAAGAAACTAATATCATCGATGTGTTGCCCTTTTTCACATGTCTCTTGACTTTTTTCTTTTTGGAAAATGTAAGGTCATTTCATATAAAGATGTTGGGACTTTTGTTTAGTGTATCTGTATCCCTAAGAAGAGAAAAGAACAAGGAAAGAGGTCATTCAAACATTTGTTGTTTAAGTAAGGAATAACGAATGCTAGAATATTATGTTCTAGCTCTTTCATAGATCATACTGCTCTGAATCTGAACTTGTACTGATCTTTGTATTGGATGGTCCAGTTTGAAGCTCTGAGTTAGAAGCCATTAACTTGAATTTACTCAACTTGTGACAGTCCTGAATATTTTTTACAATAAAAATAATTTTGACATATTGCAGGGTAGCATAAGTTAAAAGGGCATCTGAGTTACCAATGCCTTTTATTCATGCTCAGGTTACTGGTTTTTATTTCAGAAAGTTTCATCTGGAGAAGTAGCTACATCTGTGAAGATCTGTGGATCTGCTTAAACTTGCAAAAAAATAATTTTGTCAACGATTACTTGGGGTATTGTCACTTTAGTTTCAAATGGATTTTATAAGATTGACAGACAGTACTACATTTAAGATCTAAAGTGTTGCTAAGTGGGGCTCTCGATTTCTACACTTGCTGTATGGATGTCTAGCTTTTTTTCTCTACTTGTGATGGTTTTTGCTAGCTAAAGTATCTATTTCTATTCTTCTTTTATTCCCTTTTGTGTGTGTGTGTGTGTGTTTCCTCTGATGTCGCATTCACATTTACATCTTGAAGGACATTCTAAGTCATCTTATTTGGTAACCTGTAGAGTTGGAAAACAGATTATTAGCTCGATTTGATGCGGCTACACAGAAGCGCGATTTGACTAGGATGGGTGAATATGCTAAAATTTTGTCACAGGTAAATCAAGCAGTTTCAGTAGACCTGTCAAAAGTTCTTTCATCAGATTATTACTTCATGAAACTTACTGGAAAATATGGTATAAGGTGCAGCTGATCAAAATGTATGAATTGTTGAATATGTCAAAAGTTCATCCCACATCGGTGGGGGACTTCATTTGGGAGAGAATTTCACCCTATAAAAGAAGGCCTAATATTTAGGATTTAAACACAACTCTCATTTGCCTTCTCATATTGTTATGTCATTTGTATCTTCTCTCTTTAGTATTATTTCACTTGTATATTTGGAGTGGAATAAATTATTGGTTGTGTCCGAGAAAGTCGGCAAAATTAGCCGAACCTTGTTAATTCTGATGTTCTGTTTATTGTTGTTTTATTGTCTTATTTATTATTTGGTGGCTGTCATAATTTTTGGTATAGTAGTTGTGACTCATTCACACTATATACATTTGACTTCCGCAACAATTGGTCCAGAGCCAAGGTACTGTCTAAGTATGCTCTGTGGTTGCAACATAGTCTGATCTTCTACATCAGAAAAGATTTATCTTGGTAATTGAGTCAAGGTTCTGTCTGAGTATGCTCTGTGGTTGCAGCTTAGTCTGATCTTCCATACCAGAAAGGAAATAATCTTGATTTGTGTCGTCAGCTATTAAATAATATTTGTGTCAAATATGGGAGACAGTAAACAAGAAGAATCTACATCAAGTTTCAACAATACGTCATCATTGGCATCTTCGCTTATGACAAAAATTATGTCAAATGCGAAATTTGTGGTAGAAATTTTTGACGGGTCAGGACATTTTGGGATGTGGAAAGGTGAGGTTCTAGATGTCCTTTTCAATAAGGGCTAGATTTTTCCATTGAAGAAAAAAGATCAGATTTTATTGGATAAGAATATTGGAGAATTATCAACCGTGTTGCTTGCGGTACCATTTGATCCTACCTTGCTAGAGAGCAGAAATATCCATACACAATGGAAACTTCTGCAAGTAAATTATGGAAAGCACTTAAGGACAAATTTTTGAAGAAAAACAATCAAAATAAATTGTACATGAAGAAGAGATTGTTTCGCTTCACCTATGTTCCTGGTACCACGATGAATGAACATTTCACGTGTTTCAATAAGTTGGTCACAGATTTGCAAAATATGGATGCAACTTTTGCTGAAGGTGACTTGGCCTTGATGTTATTGGGGTCACTTCCTGATTAGTACGAGCACCTTGAAACTACTCTACTCCATGGAAATAATAAAATTTCTCTCGGAGAAGTTTGTTCGGCTTTGTACAGGTATAAACAAAGAAATGGAGAAAAATAGAAGTGCGGAGAAGGAGAAGCATTGGTTGTGAGGGTTAGTCCTCAAAATCAAACGAGGACAAAGAAGGGAATATCCAAGTCAAGATCTTGACCCAACAAAGATGAATGTGCCTTTTGTCGAGAAAAGGGGCACTAGAAGAAAGATTGTCCGAAGTTGAAGAATAAGGCCAAACATAACAATGGAAAGACCATTATGGATTCAAATGTAGCTGATTGTGATGATTCAGACTTTTCATTAGTTACAACAGAGTCATCAACATCAGATATATGGTTGATGGCCTCGGCTTGTAGTTATCATATGTGTCCCAACAGGGACTGGTTCGTGGATTTTCAAGAAAGAGAATATGGAGTCATCCACATAGCGGACAACAACCCTCTTACCTTATATGAAATTGGTTCAATACGATTAAGGAATCATGATGGAATGATCAGAACATTAACAGATGTTCGATATGTACCGGATTTGGAGAAGAATCTCATCTCTGTGGGAGCCCTATAATCAAAAGGGTTTAAAATCATTGCAGAAAATGGAGTGATGAGAGTATGTTCCGGTGCACTAGTGATAATGAAGGCCAATCGGAAAAACAATAACATTACCGTTATCGAGGTAGTACAATTATCGGGACAATGACAGTGACATCCGGTGATGAAAAAGAGGAAGAAGCAACTAGGCTATGGCATATGCGCTTGGGACATGTGCTTGAGACATGCTGGAGGAAAATCTTTGAAAACTCTATCAGATCAAGGATTGTTAAAAAGAGTAAAAACTTGCAACTTGGAGTTTTGCGAGCATTGTGTCAAAGGGAAACAGACAAGGGCTAAATTTGGTACAACGATCCATAATACTAAAGGCATTTTGGATTTGTTTGGGGTCCTTCCAAAACACCTTCATTGGGTGGAAAGTACTATTTTATAATCTTTGTTGATAATTTTTTCCGAAAAGTGTGGGTGTATACAATGAAGAGAAAAGATAAAGTGTTGGGAATTTTTCTCAAATGGAAGACGATGGTGGAGAATCAAACAGGCAGGAGGATCAAGTGTATTCACACAGACAATGGAGGTGAATACAAAAATGATCATTTCAATAAGGTCTGTGAAAATGATGGCATCATCCGACATTTCACTATTAGACATACACCACAATAGAATGGAGTGGCAGAATGTATGAACCGGACCTTGCTGGAGAAGGTACGGTGTATGTTGTCCAATACTGGTTTGGGCAAAGAATTTTGGGCTGAGAGCATTTACATGTTCCTGCCACCTTATTAATTGTCTACCATCTGCTGCTATTGATGGCAAGACACCATTTGAAAAATGGTATGGAAACTGCTGTAGATTATGACTCTTTGCACGTGTTTGGCTCAAGTGCATATTATCATGTGATAGAGTCAAAATTGGATCCAAGGGCAAAGAAGACTATTTTTATGGGGATTACTTCTAGAGTCAAAGGTTACCGCTTATGGTGTCCTATGACAAAGGAAGTAATATTCAGCAGAGATGTTACATTCGATGAATTTGGTATGGTAAATAAGGTAACAAATGAAGATATCAAACAAGATGATGGTGCTTCTAAGCAGGTGGAGTTTGAGGGAAAATTTATTTTTCCTACGCAAGAAGCAGAACAGGAAACAAATAAAGATCATCCTCTAGAAGAAGAGCCAGTTGAGAGGGAGGTTCCAACTAAAGAACCTTAACAGCTACTTGAGACAATTGCAACAAGTAAACCAAAGAGGACAACAACGAAACCTGTTTGTCTCATAGAGACAGTGGCTTGTGCCACCTCAATTGTAGCTGATGATGTTCCTACCACTTATTAAGACGCAGTCCAAAGTTCAGAAGAAGATAAGTGGAGGATTGCCATGAATGATTAAATACAATCCCTTAATCAGAATCATACATGGAGATTGGCCAATCTCCCAAAGGGTAAGAAAGCAATTGGGTGTAAATGGGCTTACGCAAAGAAGGAAGGATTTCCTAACCAAGTAGATGTTCCCTACAAAGCAAGATTGGTTGCCAAAGGATATGCTCAAAATGAGGGAATTGATTACAATGAAGTATTTTCTCCGGTTGTAAAACATTCCTGCATTAGAATTATGATGGCTTTGGTAGCACAGTTGGATGTAAAAACTCCGTTTTTACATGGAAACTTGGAGGACGAAATCTGTATGACTTAGCCAGAAGGATTCAAAGTTGGTGAAAAAGAAAATATGGTGTGCAAACTTGAAAAATCATTGTACGGATTGGAACAATCTTCTAGACAATGGTACAAGCGATTTGACAAGTTTATGTTGCGGCAAGGGTATAAGAGAAGCAAATACAATCATTATGTGTATTTGCGCAAGCTTGAAGATGGTTCTTTTGTATATCTTCTCCTATATATTGATGATATGTTGATAGCTTCCAAGAATTCGGAAGAAATTGATAAGTTGAAGCTAAAGAAGGAGTTGGAGATGAATGATTTGGGTGAGACAAAGAAAATTCTTGGCATGGAGATAATAAGAGATATACATTCAAAGAAATTCTGTTTATCTCAAAAGGAATATTTGAAGAGAGTACTACAACGTTTTGGCATAGATGAGAAGACTAAGCCAGTTAGTACTCCACTTGCTCCCCATTTTAAGCTAAGTACTACTATGTTGCCAAAAGATGAAGCTGAGCGGGAGTATATGTCAAAGGTAGCATACGCAAATGTTGTTGGTAGCTTGATGTATGCAATGGTCTACATGAGACCTGACATTTCACAAGCTGTTGGAATTATTACCAGATATATGCATAATCCAGGAAAGGAGCATTGGCAAGCTATGAAGTGGATTCTACGGTATATTCATAATACTGTAGTTGTTGGGTTATTTTTTGAACAAGAAGACAATCAGTCTGTAGTTGGATATTTTGACTCAAATTTTTGGGGTTATCTGGACAAACGAAGATCAATTATTAGTTATGTGTTTACTTTTGCAAAGACACCGGTTAGTTGGAAGTCTACTTTGCAGTCAATAGTTGCTTTGTCTACAACAGAGGCAGAGTACATGGCTATTACAGAGGTTGTGAAGGAGGCAATTTAGCTTTAGGGATTGCTAAAAGAACTTGGTATTGGACAAAAAAGTATCACAATTTTTTGCGATAGTCAAACTGCTATTCAATTAGCGAAGAACCAAATTTATCATGCAAGAACGAAGCACATTAATGTTCGGTACCATTTCGTACGATAAATCATAGAAGAAGGTTGAGTCACGGTGAAGAAAATTCATGCTACGGAGAATCCTGCTGATATGCTCACAAAAGTGGTGACTACGGTCGAGTTTCAACATTGTTTGGATTTGATCAACATTGTTGAACATTGAAGATTGAAGATGAAGACACAACCAAAATTTGTTACTGAGAGAAAATTGAAGATGTGGAATTTTGCCAAGGTGTAGTTTTGTTGAATGTGTCAAAAGTCCATCCCACATTGGTGGGGGACTTCATTTGGGGGAGAATTTCACCCCATAAAAGAAGGCCTAATGTTTAGGATTTAAACACACCTCTCATTTGCCTTCTCATTTTCTTAAGGCATTTATATCTTCTCTCTTTAGTATTATTTCACTTGTATTTTTGGAGTGTAATAAAAAATTGGTTGTGTCCGAGGAAATAGGCAAAATTAGCCGAACCTCGTAAATTATTGTGTTCTTTTTATTGTTGCTTTATTGTCTTATTTATTATTTGGTGGCTGTCATAATTCTTGGTATAGTAGTTGTGACTCATTCACACTATATACATTTGGTTTTCGCAACATGAATAACTTAAAGGGATTACTTTTTCTTTGAGCACATATTCTGGACAAGGCATAGTCTCATAAATTTTTGGTTGTTCTCCATTGGAAACATCTCAAATGTTGTACTCCTTTGAATTATGTACCAAATATCAAAAAGAACTTTTTGACATGTTCGTTCATCGAAACAGTTTAACAGGGGTACCAGTGCCATGCAACACTATGTGGGATTACGTCCAATGTTTGATGTTGAGGTGATGAATGCAGATGCCAAATTGGTTCTCGGTGATGAGGGTGCCCAACCCAGCCCTAGCAATGTTGCTAAGGGACTTTCTTCAATGTTCAAAGATATTACAGGTTAATCTGATTGGAGTTAGAAGAAAGGTGTTTCTCTTCTAAATATATTCCTTTTAAATTTTAGCACATTATGTTTTCTTCCAGACACGGTGCGAAAAGAAGCAGCCACCATAGCAGCAGTTTTCCCTTCCCCTAAGGATGTAATGTCGATATTAGTTCAGGTATGGTTGATTAATACCTTTCGAGGCAGTTTAAGTCCTAGTTTTATCTTCTTTTTGTATGATGGTGTTTTATCAGAAAAAATTAAGCTAGCTCAGGCTATGTTGTTAAAGAGCTTTGGCAATACATGCATAGAAGGATTAATATAAGTGCTTTGACATTGCATCAGTTATTTTAGAAGTAGAATTGATGAATGTCTTGAGCTTCCTCCAATTTGTCTTCTGTACTTTATATATTCTGATTGTTTCCCTTCCAGCAAAGTGCTTTCTGAATGAGTATAGCAACAAAAAGAAAGTGAAATGGTGGAACTGGTGACTAATTGATTGAGGTTATGAACAGCGTGTCTTGGAGGATCGTGTTCCAAAACTTCTAGAGAAGCTCTTACAGAAACCATCTCTCATTAACCCACCTCCCATGGAAGAAGGTGGACTTGTATTAGTAAGTGAGGTTATGGAGATTGTTTTTTTCTTGTACTTATCAAAAAGGGAAACTAATGGCTTTGACTCTTTGCTTTCCTTGTTAAGTATCTCAGATTGCTGGCCGTTGCATATGAGAAGACGCAAGAGTTTTCTAAGGACTTACGAAGTGTAGGATGTGGTGACTTGGATGTTGAAGGTACAAATGAAAAGGAACCATTTACCATCTTGTTATTACTTTAATGTAGCTGATGAGATTGAATACATGTGCTATAACATTTAACAGAGGTGCCTAGTGCCAAAATCAGCATATGGCTGCTTTTAACTAAAAGAACCTGCTGCTTCAGAATGGTGCTTTAAGGATTTATCTCGCAGAGACACTTTTAAATGGATGATTTAGGCCTTTTGAGTCTTCATTCTGAAATCTCTGTCAACTTGGACAGTTAGTGATAAGGTTCTAAAGAACCTTTAAGAGGTACATATAGCAACGCGACACAAATAGGGATATATAATAGAGGAGTTATTTCCTAGCAGACGGATCATTTCCTAGTGCAATTGTGAAGAGACGGCAGAGGGGTCATAAAACAGTATGAGTAGCAGAGAACTTAATCAGCTTTATCTACAAAGTTATGAAGAAAAATGAAAGAGTTTTTCTTCTTTTTCATGGCGTTAAGGAATAACAACAACAACAACAACAACAACAACTACCCAGTATAGTCCCACACAGTGGGGTCTGGGGAGGGTAATATGTAGACGAGCCTTACCCCTACCCGAAAGGGAAGAGAGACTGTTTCCAATCGACCATCGGCTCAGTGAAGGAAAGGAAAAACAAAAACAAAGACAAAAGAGCATTAGTATCACCAGCAGAAATATCGTAAATAGTTATCTAAACATAAGAACCATAAATAAAATAGCATGCAATAATATCAGACAGTAACTACCATAAGGGAGACACAATCCAATATACAAATCATCTATGGATAGCCCTGCCAAGCATCACCCAACCCAGGGTGAGGAGTACGAAAAACTCTAGGGGCCCCTATCCTACGACTCTGATACTAGACCTCCAGACTTTCCTATCAAGAGTTATGTCCTCGGAAACCCGCATACTAGTTATGTCATGCCTAATCACCTCTTCCCAATACCTCTTAGGCCTTCCTCTACTTCGCCGAACGCCGACCATCGCCAGCCGCTCACAACTCCTCACCGGCGCATCAGGACTTCTCCTCTGCACATGCCCGAACCACCTCAGCTTCGCTTCTCGCATCTTCTCATCCACCGGGGCCACCCCACCATCTCTCGAATAACTTCATTCTTAATCTTATCTAACCTGGTGAGCCTGCATATCCACCTGAGCATCCTCATCTCCGCAACCTTCATTCTCTGAACATGAGAGTTTTTCACTGGGCAGCACTCCGCCCCATTCAACATGACAGGTCTAACCAGAGCTCTATAAAATTTCCCCTTGAGTTTCTGTGGAACTTTCTTGTCACACAGGACTCCTGATGCAAGCCTCCACTTTGGCCATCCCGCTCCTATGCGATGAGTGACGTCCCCGTCAATCTCTCCGTCCCCCTGAATCACCGACCCAAGATATCTGACACTGTCCCTCTTGGCGATGGCTTGAGATCCAATCATCACGTCCCTGCCTACTTCGCTCGGCTCGGAGCTAAACTTGCACTCCAGTTATTCTGTCTTAGATCTGCTTATTTTGAAACCCTTAGACTCGAGATTCTGTCTCCATACCTCTAACCTCTCAATAACACGGACCCTCGTCTCGTCTATCAAGACTATGTCATCAGCAAATAGCATACACCAAGGCACATCCCCTTGAATATGTCGGGTTAGAGCATCCATCACCAAGGCAAACAAGAGAGGGCTAAGCGCCGATCCTTGATGGAGCCCCATAACCACTGGAAAATAATCTGAGTCGCCACCCGCCGTCCTAACCCTAGTCTTAGCTCTATTGCACATGTCCTTGATTACTTTGATGTAGGCTTCCGACACGCTCTTCGCCTCCAAGCACCTCCATAGCAAATAGAATACGACAAGTAAGTCCAAAGAAAGAGGAAGATTTCCTAAATGTTAGAAGAAATAAAGATTGAGTTATTAGGCATTCCCTGCATTGCATGGGTTGGTTGGAAGACGTTAACAAGATAGAAAGAAGAACATGGCGCTCAGCATAGTGGAAGGAAAAAACAGATTCTTGAAGAAACTTGGGTTGTAGGTATTGCTAGGATGTCTGGTTCTTAATAAAGAGAAGTCTTAGATACCCAACTTCTGTTCTTTTATGTCTTTTGAAACATGTACTGCTTTAGACATTATTGATCAATTAACATTGTAGAGTCCTTTTTCTCTTTTACATGTTTAAGAGAAATAAACTAAAATGGTAAACACATGACAACTCATATCAAATCGACAGTGTTATGCTTCTTGTAGTATGCTAAGATAGGTTTTACATTTGCTTCAGTTTCAAAAACTCCAGAAAAAGTTCTATTCCTGTAAAATCACTTACTGTGGCCCGCCGCTGTGGTTGGATTATTTGAAGCAACTCAGTATTTTTAAACCACAAGGCCAATCTAAATTGTCCTGACCACAGACTATTTCCTTTTTCTATAATTTCTTTGACCGACTTTGTTTATGCTTATTATATTTGTCATCTCCATTGTTCTTCTGGTTCAGGTTTGACTGAGTCTTTGTTTCTACCACACAAAGACATATACGTGGAGTGCGAGCAAGCCTCTCTTAAGCAACTTTACAAAGCTAAGGTTTGTGGCAGTTTCTCTCTTTGAACAGTCTATCACTCTAGTTTTTGTTTAATGAATCCATTTTTTCTCTCTTTCTTAGGTAGAAGAAGAAAATTATGAAAGAAGCTATTTTTCATGATATAAATAATAAAAACTCCTGAAGTAAAATCTGTCATAACAAATAAAGGAAAGAATTTTTTTTCTTAAAACTGATTCTTGGGAACCTTGAGATATTTCCGATCCAAAGCACCAAGTAGGTGCCATTTAAATTGCAAATATTTACTCCACTAGGCTTCCGCCAATTTAGCTTAGTTTGCATGAAATTCTTGCACGCTAGCTGACAAGGCTATCTGTCTCTGGAGAACATTAAACAATCTTGAAGCTCCATAATGTCATTGTAACAATAGACACCCAACAACTTTCTGAAGTTATTAGATGTTTATAAAAGTTTTCCACCTGTAGCACATAATTCTACTGAACCCTGCTCTTGAACAATATTGAACAGACTTCTTGCTTCAATTTGCAGATGGACGAATTGCGTGCTGAAAGCCAGCTGTCCTCAGAGTCGTCCGGGACAATTGGACGCTCGAAAGGTGCTTCAATGGTGCTCTCTAACCCGGAAATTTCTGTCGCTGTGGTGACAGAGTTTGTTCGTTGGAATGAAGAAGCAACATCCAGATGCAGTTTGTTCTCATTACAGGTACATATGGCATGTTTCAAGATCCTGCTGAAGACACATCTTCGTCATCTCTCAATGTTTTGCCTTTGCCTGGCAGACTAAACGGAGCTATTTATTGCATTAGGCTTGTTCTCTTATGTTAAGCAACCTCCACTTCCAACCAAGAGGTTGTGAGTTTGAGTCTCCCCAAGAGCAAGGTGGGAAGTTCTTGGAGGGAGGAATGCCGGGGGTCGAAACAGCCTCTCTACCACAGGGTAGGGGTAAGGTCTGCGTACACACTACCCTCCCCAGACCCCACTAAGTGGGATTATACTGGGTTGTTGTTGTTGTTGTATATCCTTTGCAAGTCCAATTGAGTTTTTGACCTCCTCTCTTAAATAGATGCCGCAGGCTAGTCTTAGAATCTGGATTGAAAAGATTTTAGGTGGTATAACTGCCGATAGTGAAAGCGCAACATTCTCTATGTTGGACATCTTGTATGTCAGATTCCCATATCACATCAACAAATTATTTAGTTCATAGAAAGGTCGGTAGAATAGTGAAAAACAATAGTTGACTTATACATACAGAGGGAGTGACAGGCTGTTCCATGCTTTATTTTGTAAGAAAAATACATTTTATTCAAAGGACCTCAGCACAAAGATTGCATTGGCTATATGCAAAAGAGATGGATTTGTCCCTTTAAGTATGTCGGCAATCTGTAAAATCCAGCATTGTATCTATGTCATCTGCAACCATTCACTTAAACCAAATTCTTAATTCTAAAAAGATCTAGAGTTTACAAGAGAGTAATCTGATTTCTCTTGAAACACATGGTTTCTTTCTATCCAAACTGTCCAAAATACATATAAAGAAATTCTTTTCCATGCCAGCATCTGATACTTAGCTTTTTTCCCTTCCAACTGATTACTGTGTGTTTTAAACTGAAGGCATCAGCATGGGATTCAGTTAAAGTTCAAAAAATATACACAGATTGCCAAGTAAATTCGCAGTGTGGCAGTACATTTTGTGGATTCAGCCAAATCCTCAATAAATAAATCACCACTATATAGGTTAAATACTCTTCTTTGCAAGTTGTCTTGAGCTCGATATGCCTCATGTAGAGCTAAACATCCCAATCTTACCGCTTTAATTTTCTGAGGAGCTTGATAACAAGATTTTACTGAGTATCTACCGTCCACTTCAGTTTTTTACCATAAGGAGTCTTTCGCGCTTACATCCAATGGCAGCTTCTATCAATTGCAGTAGCATATTGACCCTATAAGTCTCCCATTCATCAAAGTTTCTCCCCAACTATATCTTCCAACCATCAATTACTTTTTGAATTTTTGAACGGTCTAGAATTTGTCGCCAAATTTGCCTGTATGAATCCCTCTGTTGGTAAGAGTTTTAGACCTTCTATTTGCTTTAACTCCCAAGTCCTAATGTAGTATTCTTTTTTCTTCTACTTTTGGCTATTTCCTATCCCTTATGCACCCATTTTCAGGATGCTCGTATTCAAAGACTTAAAAATTTGGTGTAAACAAATCTTCACATAAGATACAGTTTCAATCCTAGATGTCCTAGGATCTTGTTAGGTCCGAGGATCAGGTTTTTCTTTCTTTTGGCTATCCAATTGTAAATGTTGTCTCACTAAAAAATTTGTACTGATTTTATTATAATATACAATATGTTATCAAAAAAAATAAAATAATGAAACAGCAAATACACTTCGGATAATCATATCCTAGGTGCATAGTATGTGCATCTCAGCTGGAGACTGGATATCAAAAAGCAAAAGTGTTGGATACTGTTTCCTATATATATGTTGCCTCCGTGCTTCACCGTATTTAGTAGAAGACTTTGTGTTCTGTGTTTTTTTTCAGCATAAGGTGACGTTGTTAAAGATTATTATGCAAACAGGATACAAATGTACTACTAGTGTTACCTTTTGTGACAATACACCTTGTCAGTAGTCTTGTCAATTTTACTACTTACCACTTGCATGTTACTTCATCTTTTGAGAAGAATGAATTCAATTAATTAGTAAACAATTACATGAAGGACTATTATCTCTCACTTTTATCATGTTTCTCCTTTATGCCCAGCCTCATAACTCCAACTGGATTTGCATTGATGCATATGCTAGTTATCCTTCACTGAGCCGAGGCTCGATTGGCAACAACCTCTCTGCCCTTTCGGGTAGGGGTAAGGCTCGTATACATATTACCCTCCCCAGACCCCACTTTGTGGGACTATACTGGGTAGTTGTTGTTGTTGTTGTTGCATATGCTAGTTATCCATGTAAAATTGAGGAGAGCGGTGCTAAATTTTCAATGTCTTCAACTTAAGCTTCATGATGTCATGTTCTCAATTTGCAATATGAATATAAAGACAATTGTAGATCATTAGTTCTTGTAGTTATCAAATATGTCATATTTACTTATCTTTTTTATTGTCTTCCACTCGTACAGTTAGAATCCTATTCTCTTAACATGATCTATTTGTCAACTGATTTACTTCTCAGTTAGAAACCTACAGGAAAACTAATTGATCATTACATTTTGTGTGCAGCCTGCTACACTTGCTGCTAGTGTTAAAGTTGTTTTCACATGCCTTCTGGACCAGGTAAGTTCATCATCTTTGTTTACATTTAGAGTTTGCTCCTATTGATTGCATCTTATAGCTTTCATCATGTTATTGGAGAGTATTGAATAATTGAATTAGAGTTCCATAGAAGGTAAATTATATATCTTATATGATAGATCCAAATTTCTGTAGTTGATTTTTTTCTGCAGTTCTCTCAGATTGAGAATTCATGTAAGAAATTCCTCTAGTGAAGAATTAAGGAGTTATTTTGTTCTCTTTACTTGTCATTTATTGTGGAAATTATCTTGAATTTGTGTAGAAACATATTTGGTGATGAAGGCAAGAGTCCCATTCAATTTTTGTAATAAATTTTTGTTTTATCGTGATTGAAAGGAGCTTTGGCAAGTGTTAAAAGAGTGGGAGGAGATACAAAGAAATTTCCCATAATCATGGGTTGCACCATACTTGTTTACCCTAGTTATTGATGAGCTAATCAATAGTGTACATGATAGGACTCCATCGTATGTTAATTGCAAACAGTGTGTTAATCGATGAAATTAGCAAAGAAGTCAACCAACATCTTGAACTATGGAGAAACACCCTAGAGAGCAATGGATTTAGGATAAGTAGAAGTAACAAGAAAATAAATATACACGACAAATTTAGCCAGCATAAGAAGAATGATATCAGGTGAAATAAGGTGCATTGTGTTGCTTAAATGCAGTCAATTATAATAGATGATGCTGTAAGACAGAATTAGAAAAGGATGACTGGAATGGAGAAGTGCTACAACAATGTTATGTGATAAGAGTGTACCTACCAAAGTAAAAGGTAAGTTCTACAAAACGTTCCTGAGACCTGCAATGTTATACGGAAGTGAATATTGGGTCTCCAAGTCACTACGTGTCCACATAATGAGTGCCCTTGCTAATCGTACATTAGGTCTTCGTCTTGGGTATGTACACTAGGTCCTCGTCCATGGTACACTTGCATTACATCTGGTGTTTGAGAAGAGTCCTCTTAGTTCAGATATGTATATAATGTTTAAATGTCGGGATGACTAGTTTCAGATAACAGCTAATTTGTGCTAAAAGATGAATTATTGAATACAGAATGAAACAAGCCAAAGAGAAATGGTTATTGAGGATTCATATAACCATCCCCAACTAGTTAGGGACTGAGGCACTACTAGTTGTTGCGGTACAATTGCTTGCCTTACTCTAGCCTTTTGCAGGTCAGTCAGTACATAACAGGAGGTCTTGAAAGAGCCCGAGATGGCCTTACTGAAGCTGCTGCCTTAAGGGAAAAGTACTTGCTGGGAACTAGTGTTAGCCGGAGAGTTGCTGCAGCAGCTGCTTCTGCCGTAATTATTGTCTTTTTTTATGATCTAACATTTGTACTTCGTGTAACATCTAAATGGCAGAGAATGACCAGCTGGCTTATGATATGATTGGTGGTATATAGGCAGAAAATGCAGCAGCTGCTGGCGAAAGCAGTTTCAGATCTTTCATGCTCGCTGTGCAACGTTGTGGAAGCAGTGTGGCTATTTTGCAGCAAGTGTGTTGGTTTGAACTGTAATTAGATTATGTTTTATGCTTCTTGAAACACTCAATTTCAACTAAAGTCTTGCTTTTCTTCAGTATTTTGTGAACTCCTTATCGCGGCTTTTACTTCCTGTGGATGGTGCTCATGCTGCTTCCAGTGAAGAAATGGCAACAGCTATGTCGCATGCAGAGAATGTTGCTTGTAAGGGGCTTCAACAGTGCATTGAAACTGTCATGGCTGAGGTTTGTGCTGCATAATATCTGCTCTGCTTTATTGGCTTGATATGTGCTATTTGTGGACACCTCATCCTCCCTAGGCAAAAGATCCTATTGGTCACTTTCACCAACTATTTTAATTTACCTGTTCTTGTGTATGTGTTCTCAAACCTAACATTTTGTTTGAAACCGTGTTTCCCCATCTTTTTCTGCTATCAGGTGGAAAGGCTACTGTCAACCGAGCAAAAAGCAACAGATTATCGATCACCTGATGATGGCATTATCCCCGACCATCGGCCAACAAGTGCTTGTGCAGGGTGAAGCGCTTTATATATATATATTAGTTACAAGATGCATATATTTACTTTCCTCATTTATCATATGCTGATAATATCTCGATTGACCAGTGTTGTTGCATATCTTTCTCGTGTGCTTGAGTCGGCATTCACTGGATTGGAAGGGCTTAACAAACAAGCATTCCTGACTGAGTTGGTATGTTAATATTCTTCTTGCTTCTAATGCTCTTATTTTTTGTCCAACCCCTTGATGTTGGAACTATTCTCTTAATCATCTGTCAAGTAAAATTATCTTCTTGAGATTGCCCGGTCCGATGCTGTTTCTAGACGTATGACAATTGATCCTTGCCCCAATCGGTTATTTGTGTAGTTTCACAATTTTTTTTTTTAAATTGTTAAGTAGCTTGTGTGAATTGCATAATCTACTTTAAGGAAATTACACATGCCCTAGCCTGTAACTCTCAGATCCACCAATTTGCGAAACCACCTAGTAAATTAATCTGCTAAGTAGATATGCAGGGTTAGTTTGTGCCTCCACACATTTGTTATATGAATGCTGGGATGAAATTAAAATTTTGGCTCCCTGCATCCCTTCTAGTGTTATGTGTTTCTGTTGTGTCTGACAATTAACCCATCTTTAAATTTTGTGCAACTGTCTTTGATGCTGTATTTAGTAGTCTTTGTATCTTTGATGCTGTATTTAGTAGTCTTTGTATCAGACTTTCTAGTATTGACAGTCTTTTTTTCTATGTTTTAAATCTGTTATAGGGGAATCGCTTGCACAAAGCGTTGCTTAACCATTGGCAAAAGCTCACTTTTAATCCTAGGTAATTCCTTTCTCTTGTGCATTTAGTGTTGCTTGGGTTGTAAAATCATAGGCGCAACTAGAAACTAAAGATACTTCCCTTCTCATATCGATGAGTTTGAACCTGTAATCATGGATTCGCAAAATGCGGAGAGCACAATTGACAATGAAGATAAAGCTTTATTGTTATTATTATCATTGTTGCAACTACTACTACTACTACTTAAATCTGCTTTGGGAGTCAAATAAAAGGTTAACCAGGATATAATTAGGCAATGTTACGTAATCAGGCAGAGATCTTTATGCAAGAGGAAGATCTCACTAAAGACAGTATATGTTGGAATAGTGGTGAATCGAGACTGATTCCACAGAAATTATGATAAAATGAAAAAGAATAGAGAAAAAAGATATTAAAAAACAAACCAACAAATAAACGAAAATTCTTCTGATGCTAGTGTAGCGAAAGAGAAGGGTGATGTTGATGTTCTTTTCATGCTAATTCATAGCACAGATCAAATTATGATTTGCTTTTACTCCAAGTTGCTTCATCTACTTATTATGTTACTCCTAAATCCTAATTGACATTATTTCTCTCTGACTTATGCAGTGGAGGACTCCGTTTGAAGCGTGATATAACAGAATATGGGGAGTTTGTCCGTAGTTTTAATGCCCCTCAGATTGATGAGAAATTTGAACAGCTTGGAATGTAAGTTGCAAGTTTACTCAGATCTCTAGGCCTTATACTAAATATATTCTCCCCTAATGTTTCCTGTTTTAACTTTTGCTTCAGCATCGCAAATGTGTTTATTGTTGCTCCTGAAAGTCTCGGTCCGCTGTTTGAGGGAACTCCAAGCATTAAGAAAGATGCTCAGAGGTAACTAAGATGTTGGCATATTCTTGTGCACTGCGTGCAGAAATCTACGTTGTGCTTCCTGCAGATTTCTCACATGATTACTTCTATAATGTATGTTTTTTGTCACCCGCAAGGGGTGGCTGAGTTGGTTGGGTGGGTGAGTGGTTTTCCCCATGGGGTAGCGGCTACGGGGTTTCCTAGGACTTTTCCTAAAAAAATGTTCTTTGCCATGTTATGCATGTGTTTAAGTGAAATGTCCACCAAAGTTTCTAATAACTAAAATTACAACAACTACTACTACAACATATCCAGTATCAGTACGCAGACCTTACCCCTACCTGGAGAGGTAGAGAGGCTGTTTCTGATAGACCCTCGGCTCAAGAAAAGGTGGAAAGGAAGAATAGGAAAGAAGAAGAAGAGGAAGAACGAGGGAGGAGAAAGGCGATAAGCAAATAGGAGAAAAAGTAGGATCAATCTAATAACCGAAATTCTGTTTTATTAGTAGTAAATACCAAAAAGGTTGAATAACTTCTATTCCGTATGTGGTTGTCAGCCTGTACAAGTTTGCATAAGAAGGGACAGTTTTTTGAGTTCTTTTTTACTATATTGCTAGCCTGTATTTCAACCTAGAATAACATTTCTTTTGTCTGAAAACTCAGGTTTATTCAACTTCGCGACGATTACAAGAGTGCAAAACTCTCGTCAAGGCTCAGCTCCTTGTGGAATTAGCTTAGTTTGATCAGAAATTGCATTCTGAAGTTAAGAAATCCTACTGCTGATAGCATAGATAGAGTTGACGATTATATGGCAAGGCTCGTCCATCTCAACAATGGTGATTTTTTTCACTCTCCCTTGTTGTTTATGTTTTTGAAACCTGCAAAATTTTCTCTTGCAAATTGATTTTTCTAGATGTGCTTGTTGCTGTAGTGTTAGTAATTGACGAGAAAGATACATCAGTTTTGTTGGTATTGACTTAGATTGCTTAATCTTGCTTTTTTTGTAACCGAAATTCCCGAGCGTCACTGATGCATAGTTCTAAATTTGATGGATAATGAGTCCGCTCCTCTACCCTTTATTTAAATATCATGCTTTTGGAAAATCTTGAATGAAAAGTTTTTTGTGTTGGGAGGCATCTTCTTTTCCCTGTGTGGAAACTTTTAGCACTTACCAACAATTACTCATCCATCACAGATAGTAACATGAATTAATAAATAGTAGTTCAGTGCATTAAGTTCTAGATCTACTGTAGTTAATCTTATCTTAGGGTTTTATTAGAGTCTATTTTCTAAGACTTGATATTAAGAACAAAAAATAAACAACAAAAACATCAGAATGACAAACCTTTATTAGGTGATAGGTCATTAGCTATAATCATAGCTATTTCTCCTTTCTTATATATGTGAAGATATCTATGGACTCTTCTAAGACTAATTTTTGGCTATTTATTTGATTGGCAAGACAAGACTAGATTTTTGCTAAAAGATATGTCAACCCTCTATTTGCTAGCAAACTCGTGGTGCATTAAGAAGTTTTGAGGTAGGGTATTCATCGGGCGGATTGAGCGGCTTTTTAATTTTAATGGTTTGGCTTATCGGTTATCGGCTTTTAAATGTATTAATCCGTTAGCCACCCGATTAAATATCGGGCGGATTGGTAACGGGTTAGCTCTTATAGGACGGTTATTGGGCGGCTTATCGGCCTAACATACATGTTTACTAGAACTTAATAGATCTCTTCATGCAATTATAGATCAAACACCTATTCCAGTATACCTTCATATGAGCTAGCTTGTTAATGTCTTTTCAGGGCATTCATTTTATCCCTGAGGTAGTATAGCTTTGCCCTCCTCACTTTTTTCTTGTCCAGCACCTTCATCTCCTTTATGTTGGGCGAGTACCTGCGAATCATCTAGATCCCGAGATTAAAAATGCTTAGAAGTAGAAATAAACTTTTGTTAATCATTTTCAAGGGTTTTAGTTTTTTTATATTTAATATATATAAATAAAAATAAATTTTATATATATATATATATATATATATATATATATATATATATATATATATATATATATATATATATATATAATATTTATATTCTTAACGGGTTAACGGATTAGCCGTTAAGAAAATTGAATAATCCATCCCCAAACCGATAAGCCGTTAATAAAAAAAATTCAATCCGTTCCCCGTCCGTTAAGCCGTTACCAGTAAGCCGTTAAGCTTCGGTTTGGATCGGTTTTCGGTTTCGGATCGGTTTTGAACACCCCTATTTTGAGGTGATTAATGGTCCTGTTAATTAATTATTTTCCAACTCTCACCCTTACTGTGATGATTCCATTTTCAACTTAAAATCATATGAAAGCTTAGGAATTCAAGTTTTAATATTTTTTTATGTTACTATCAAAGATGTTAAGGGTTGGAAATTAAATGTCCAACTCTCATGTAAGATTTAAAGGTAAAAATAGTACGTTCTAGCCAGTTTTCGTACTGGACATTCAAAAATAGCCAACATTTGACAAGTTATTGAAAAATAGCTACTATTTTGCTACAAGAGATTGGTCCAGCATGATATACTGGAGTTCAGTGCACCTGTGTATGAACTTCCAGCATATTAGGCTGGACCGGTATACTTTGATGGTTCCAGTAGACTGGAGCACCGGTGCTCCAAACTCCAGTATATTATGTTGGATTGGTATATTATACTGGAACTCCAGTATATTAGACTGGAGTTCCACTATAATATAATAGAATTTCAGTATATTATGTTGGATTAATTTTTCGGATTTTGAACAGTGATTTCGTTTAAATTTATCTTTACATGAAATATGACTAAATTTCAATTACTTTTAAAATTGTAACTATTCTTGAATTAGTAAATCTGAAATTTCTCCCGAATTAAGGAGATAAGGGCGTATATGCATTGTTCTAATATACAATGTCAAACCTCCTACACCATCTGAAAAAAAAACGTGGATTTCCTCCGACAAAACGAACTAATGCATGCAAATACAATTGTATACTATTTTAAACTTGATTTAGCATATTTTCACATTCCAAACCATTATATTAAATGCTTTTTAATCAAGCTCAATAAAATAATGAACGAATCGCCAATTTACTTTTAATAACGGTGTAGGTCAAAACATATGTGATTGTTGGGATGAAAGAAATAGTTAACGGTTCCCAATCAGACGGAGTTTAAATAGCCGGGATATGCGAACTTAGATACTTACTGGTTATAACTTTATCCATTGTAAGAATTTTGTAGTCAATTGCCGAATTCTGTGTCACTTGGACCGCTCACCTTTAGTAACCGTTACCACATCAATTCAAGCGATGTCAGGCCAAAGACTGAGTCGTCGTTTGGTACGTGCATCAATAATATCACCTTGTGTAGTCATTTTGAACTTATGCATTAGTACGTATCCTATTTTATATTATCTATGCATAGAAAATTATGGTATTAACAATGCAATGAGTTTTAATATATGCATTAGCTTAGGTATATAAGATTATTCTTCAAAATTTATGTTTGATTAAAACTTGCTAGCTACTATATCAAGTTTAAAATAATCTAAATAGTGAGAAATAAAATTATATCCCGAGTAAATAAATAAATACTTAGTATATTTTCTTTTTTATAAATAAATATTTAGTTCTATACTACAATATAGGTAGACAAATCAAATAATTTTTTTAAAACTTTTTTCATATAAAAACAATTCTTTTAGAAATTATGCAATGCTTTAATATATAAAACTAAACAATGAAAAAGAAATATGTTAGCATAACTAATACCAGTATAACTAATGCAAACATAACTAATACCAGCATTACTAATACAACCTATTCAGTCTTATGCATCCTACCAGACGACCCCATCTCTTATCTTTCTAACACATCAATAATTGCATTGCGCTTCTGCAGTCGCCAATTCAACATTATTGCTGTCAGTGAACTCCTTGCACCATGAAAACAGGAAAACCGAAAGTTACCATTTTCATTCTCTCGTCGCTTTAAATTGGAGCCTAATGTGTCAAGAATGATATACTGCATTGAACATCTTAATATAGGATGGTGGGGGTAAGGGAAGGGTAGGGGGATAGGACCAGGAGGCTAGGAACCATCTTCTTGGAATAAAAAACTCAGAACACAGGGAATGTCATAAGTGACATCTTATACATTGAAGAAAACCACATATTACTCCAGTTTGGAAGAACTGAGACAAGCAAATTGTCCAATTAGAGCTTAACTAGCGAAAATAGATTTGCAAAGCCAATAGAACATACAAATCCTTTTCCTTGGGAGGACATCCAGGAGGTCATGAAACGAGAAAGCGGTCATTGTGTTTCAATCAAACCAATTCTATGCCTACTTCTTTCACTGAATCAATAACTGCTTTGACCTTTCCATGGTATCGTTGCTCTCTCTTAAAGAAAACAGATATGGCGGGAATACCTTTAGCCTGCAATCGCTCTCCTAACAACTTGCCGATTTTTGCAGCAGCAGCAACATCTCTAGTATTTTCTTTTCCTTCTACCATGGCAAGCCTTAAGCCTTTCTCTTGTGTGCTGGCAGAAGCAGCAACTGTTGCTGTTGGTGTGTGAACTACTTGAGCATTTACATACTTGTTTGTGAAGTGCATCCTCAGCACATAAGGTTTGAGATACTTTGTCACTCTGTCTGGTCTAATTGGCGGAGGAATCACCATTCTGCTAGAGGTAAGGAAAAAATCAAAAGATCTTAGATATAGCTCAACATTCAGGGAGTACTTCTCATCTCCAAGAAATGCAATTTTTGTATCTTACACTAGAAATAACTATAACTACTAATCCCAAAAGATAGCTAAGGGAGTACAAATCCATCATTTATGAGATGTTTTCTTAGACCCACTATTCCAAATCCAGCAATGGAAGAGTCATTTAGCAGATATATATAACTATAGATGATTTAATATTTCGAGTTTCAAGGATTAAAGTCTCTTTTCATACAGTCGATCTCTTTGTAATCAACAACAACAACAACAACTACCCGGTATAGTCCCACAAAGTGGGGTCTGGGGAGGGTAATATGTAGACGAGCCTTACCCCTACCCGAAATGGCAGAGAAACTGTTTCCAATCGACCCCCGGCTCAGTGAAGGAAAGGCAAGACAAAAACAAGAGAGCATTAGTAATTCCAGCAGAAATATCGTAAATAATTATCCAAACATAAGAAACATAAATAAAATAGCATGCAATAATATAATACAGTAACTACTATAAATAACTACCATAAGGGAGACACAAGCCAAAACACAAATCATCTATGGATAGCCTTGCCAAGTCTCACCCAACCCCGGGTGAGGAGTACGAAAAACTCTAGGAGCCCCTATCCTACAACCCTGATACTAGATCTCCAGACTTTCCTATCAAGGGTCATGTCCTCTAAATGTTCAGTGCATTTCTTAAATTTCATTGAAAACTAGTACCTGATTTCCACATTGAACGAGGCAATCTTCCATTTAAGACCTTTTACCATAATTATATGGAAAGCAACAGGAAGAAGATGGACCTGAGACATAGCAAGTGTGGCTGGAGAGAGCAGATAGCAAGTAAGCATGACGGTGGGCCAAGGTTCAGACTGGTCTGAGTTAACAGAAAGGTTTCGATTGCAATGAATTGACAGCTGAGGTGCACGGCTATTGGGGCAAAACATGGAATAGGATAAAATCTTTTCGCAGGCAAACATTGTAATTGTCACCATTTCTAGAAGGTGGAATGGCTTCTTTTTGGCTCTATGAGGAAATAAACAGTAAAATAGCCGCCCCCCCCCCCCTAAAAAAAAAAAAACCCACGAAGAAGGTATCACTTCTGAAGGCGAAACATTGGAATGAATTTTTAAGAAACAACTTTTTTCTTGATAAGTAATAAGGATTTTATTAACGCATTCGGCAAAAAAAATGCTGGAATGTAGTTACAAAAGTGCATTAACACTTCATATCGTGTAATGTGCTCAGTAGGTGTAACATGGCTTCAACATCATTTACATTTGCCATGTTACACCAATAAGAAACAACTAATATTTTACTCATAGAAATTGGTTTTAAGGCATTAAAACCCATCTTCTGCTAATTTTATTACAGACTTTGTTTTAATTTTTCCAAATGTTAAGCTTGGTACTTTATAGGTTCCTCAATTATTTCAGCTCAAGAATACTCCGACTCTTGCAAGATATCAGGGTGTGGTCGGTTTGGATTTTGAAACTGATTTTGACACTTTCGGTGTTTTGGTACTAGATAACTGAATAGAAATTAATCGATTATATATGTACCAATTTGGTTATTCACAAATAAGTGACTATTCTATACACTCGTAGAAATAAGCTACGCAAAACATATAAAAACTACATACCAAACAGGGTTTTAACATCTCCATCTCCATGAAAACATCATATTAATGCTTTACTTCCTCCTCAAACACTCATCTATAGCAAATACTAAATTCATGCTTCCTTCCTACAAATTCTTCAATTTTTAGCAAATTACTCACAACATTTCATTCAATTGATCCAGAAACCAAAAGGGTTTTGTTAATCAAGACAGCCCAATACCAATTGCACTAAGACAGGTTCATGTGTAAACATTCCGTCGAACAGGTAGCAGGCACTGGTCAATCCAAAATGAAAAGCACCAAGTGACATCAAATGGGTATAGTTTGTAAGCTTCATATATAACAAGTAACGATAAAGCAAACCTGAATCAGATGTGTATTTGGACGAACTCTTTAGCTTTTACTCACTGAATATAGCAGAGCAAATATAGAGAAGCTCGCTGTGTATTTCTTTGAATGCAAGCATAAATACAAGAGACGAAGCATTTGAGGGCTCTTCTTGGGCCGCGGCCAATAAGTGAAACCCAAATTTTAGTAAAAATAGCGTGGGGTAGCCGCTATTTAAGTAAAAATAGCATAGTTTAATTAGTTTTCGGATAGCTCATTCAAAAATAATTAATATTTATCAAATTAATAAAAAATAAGATTTTTATATTTCTATATCATATATGAAATATTTTTACTTTTCATGTTTAAGGTTTGATTTAATTATAAATCCGTATACCAAATTACCAATCCTATACCATACTTAATTAACGATCTAATTAGTGAGCAATTTTTACTCCTTAATTAAAGGTATATATATATATATATATCTCACGTTTCTCTCTCCCCTTAATTCTTAAGATCTGACCAGCGTCGTTTTTTCCCTCATATTTCTTTCTCTTCTCCATTTCTTCTTCTTCTCAAAAAATACAGAGATGAGACCCATTGAGTATAATCAGATTTTTAGCCAAAGAGATTCAATATGAAACCCATTATTTCGGTTATTGTAATTTTTGGTTATTGTCAGATAATGTTCTGAATTTTAACAACTACGAGATCGAGAGTAGATGTATCACACAGAAGACTTCCTCAATCGATCAATCAACAATTCTCAATTGTAAATTTGTAGTCATATGAATCTTCTGTAACCTCCGGCTCCATTTTGTCTATATTATTTCGATATTAAACAAATTATCTTTTAGGTAATTTAGAGGTTCTTTAAAGGTAGAAATTCTTCAAGTGTCACACTTATCCGACAATGACACACAAGTTCTTGACCAAACTAGAAAAAAACTTGGTAAATAAACATCTGACTCGATATAAGTGTGGCAGTGTGGGTGCAATTGTAGTTTTTTGTAGATGAAGAGCATATTTTGTTATCAACATTTTTTTTCACATAAGATTGTAGATTAATTGTAGTATAAATGTAGTTATTTTGTAGATACCCTTAAAAACAATACAACTTTATACAATACTTAAATTGATTTGTAGTTTATTTGTAATTTTTTCGGAGAAATTTTGTAGATGAAGAGAAAACTTTGTAGTCAATATTTTTTTTCAACATAGATTATAGTTTAATTGTAGTAATTTTATAAATACCCTTAAAAACAATACAACTTTATACAATACTTAAACTAATTTGTAGTTTATTTGTAGAATTTTGTAAATAAAGAGAAAATTTTATAGTCAATATTTTTCAACATAGATTGTAGTGTAATTGTAGTATAAATGTAATAATTTTATAGATACCCTTCAAAACAATAATACTTTATACATTCGTAAACTGATTTGTAGTTTATTTGTAGAAAATTTGTAGATTATGAGAAAATTTTGTAATCAACATTTGTTTTCAATATAGATTACAGTTTAATTGTAGTATAAATGTAGTAATTTATAGATACCATTAAAAAATATTGCTATATACATACTTAAACTGATTTGTAGTTTATTTCTAGATATTTTTGTAGAAAATTTATTGACCCAAGCAGCTGCGTATCAGCTCACTCTCGTCAAGAACAAGAGTTTCTCCCTTCAAATAGTTGACGAAAACAGAGCCTTGCATACTTAAATATGCTCAGACATTCCTAAAAGAAAAAAGAGGAGAACCAAAACAAAAAGACCCTGAGCTTTAAAAAGGGAAGACTGGTATATACTTAGAGAAACAAAAATACGTAAAAAATGAGGAAAGAGAAGCCTGCAGAAAAAGGAGGAAACAAATCCGATGAGAATATGATAAAATATTTAGTCCTAAATTTTTAGCCGCCTAAATTGGAAGGAATAAGCTATTCAAATATTTATTCCAAATTTGTAGGCACCTAATTTGGAAGGAGTCAATTCTTAATATTGGGTATTTAATGAATGATATAAATTTTGTAGGAAAAATATAAACATGGCGGGTAATAATGAAAATATGCACATTTTTGGTAATAAGGTTTCATATATGGTATAGATAAGAAAAAATCTCATAAAAAATAGATACTATTTTGCTGCAAGACCCGTTCATCATAATATATTGGAGTTCGGTGTATTTGTGTGTGAATTTCCAGCATATTATGCTAGACCGGTATAATTTGCTGCCTCAAGGATAATATACTAGAGACTAGAGCACTGGTGCTTCAAACTCTAGTATATTATGTTGGACCGTATATTATACTAGAACTCAAGTATATTATACTTGAGTTCCAATATAATATATTGGAACTCCAGTATATTATGCTGGAGTATTTTTCTGATTTTGAACAGTATTTTCGTTCATATTTATCTTTACATGAAAAGTGGCTAAATTTCGATAACTTTTAAGACTGGGCTATTTTTGATCGTCCACTTATAAATTTGGCTATTTTTAAATTTCTCCCACTATTTAAGGTGGTGTTTATTTTTTTATCCAGCAATTCTAATGTTGGATAAAAATATTCACTACTTTACTAAAATTAACATGAAAATATATCTTTACCCTTTTTTCTATTTCTTTTTCTCTCCAAACCCCCTGCTTCCACTACTCAACTAATTTTGCTTAAGTGGTCAATCAGACATATGGAACTCCTGTAGAAAATCATTCTATCCATGATATGTGTGCTTTGGTTGTATTAGCATGATTTTCAGGTATAGGTTTTGATGAATGACAAACAATGAAGTCAAGTGTCAAACAACGTTATTATATGACAAACAATCAAGATTGAATGCCGAGAAGCATATTGATGAATGGATTGCATGGAAAAGCCAAAGACGAGCTCAAAAGTTCAAGACCGAAGACCCAAGGCATAGGTCGTTAGGTAGAACCAATGTAAGAGCAACGTTTAAGTTATCTCGTCTTTTGGCTCAACACAGGTCATCATAAATATGCATAAAATCTTTTTATCAAATCATATTTATCATAAACATATTTCAAATACTTGAAACAAAATGATTTTAACGTTTTCATTTTAACCAAAATGATTTTTGAAGTAAGTTTTCAATTCTGGACAGTATAGGTGAATAATCGATTATGCAAAAGTGATAATCGATTATTCTGGGAAATTCCATTTATTGGAAATTTTCGCAGAGTAGGATAATCGATTATACACTTGGGCATAATCGATTATCTTGTATCCGTTGCCAAAGTTTTTGAACGACATGCAGATAATCGATTATGCAAATCCAATAATCGATTATTCTAGCACAATCAGCTTCCGATTTTGTAACAGTAAGCTGATAATCGATTATTCAAATCTGATAATCGATTATCTTGGCATAAAATCAGCATAATTGATTGCCAATTAAGCAACGGACATACTACTTCTACCACCTATAAATAGAGGTCTTTTGAGCTAATTTGAGACACACAACACCTCTCATTATTCATATACATATTGATATTATTTGTGCATCATTTTAGAGCTTTTGTTGAGCCAATTGAGAGACAACTTTGAGTTGTTCATAGAGCTAATATTGTATCTCTTTATCTACTCTTTTTAGAGAGTTCTTGTTGTAAAAGAGAAAGGTGTTTGAGAAAACCATATCTTCTCATTGATTGTCGGGTTTGCTAAGTACCCTCAATCTTAGTGTGTGAAGTCTTGTGGTGCGGTATCCACGAGCAAGGTGAAGTCTTGAGGTGAGGTATCCTCGAGCAAGTTGAAATCTTGTAGAGTGTACATCTACGAGCAAGTGTAATGGTTTGTCAGGCACCCGTAAGCTTAACGGAGTTAGTGGAAACTCGAGAGAGTCTCTCGGGGACTGGACTAACCACACGTTGTGGTGAACCAGTATAAATTCGGTGTGTCCTTTCCTTAATCTTTTAATTACTGCATTTACTTTACTCCTGCAATTTTAATTCCGCAATATTTATTAATATTCTCGTGCCGCACTATTCATCCCCCCTCTAATGACGGGCATAAATCCTAACAACTCCGACTATGTGAGTTTCTAAAAGCATACCCAGTCTTAGCTGGATAAAGGTATAGTTATATGGCCTAAGTGTGATGAATCCTCAGGGAATACCTGTCGATTGAGTAGAATGAATACAAAGAATTCATAAAGTTAACCATAACTAATTTGATCTTTGGGATTGTGGCATAGTTGCTTGATGGCTGAATCATCAAACGGAGTTGAAGAGTTCTGCAACACTAATTTGTTTTTAAGTGGCTAATAAATATTATGAACATATCATTACATTCTACTGATAAACGTTAAAACTAGTGCAAAAGTATTTTTTCCTATGGAATTTCATTAAAATATGCATTCTCAGATTTTCGCTTCCTCAAATTCAGATTGCGGAGTTAGATGTATCAATTACAATTGGTCCTGAACTTAGAGTTATAAGTACAAAAATTAAGGACACTTGATCCTTAATTTAGAGTTACAAACACAGAAATTAAGGACATGTAATCCTGAACTTCGAGTTCTAAGTTCAAAAGTTAAGGATATATAGTCATGAACTTACGCTTACAGGCTCATAAATTAAGGACAACTAGTCATAAACTTACAGTAACAAGCTCATAAATTAAGGACAGCTATTCCTGAACTTATAGTAACAAGCTCATAAGCTAATGATACTTGATCCTAAACATTATGAGCAGACGAGTATTTTTTCCTGGGCGGATAAATTTTATTAAAACAATGACTAAAGACTAAAAATATTTTAAACAATAACTTAAAAATAAATATATATCTTATTAGAGGCTGTACACTTCTCCTAAATTTTAAGTAACGAAAAAATTGTCACACTATATAGGTAACAACACACAAATAACAATAAAGAGGAAAGTCTATGGATATGTTGTGACAACCAAAATGGTCACTACCTATTTCTTTACTCATTTGAGGCCCTGAAAACCTCATTGAAGGTCACTTCAATCTACCTGCACAGTCCAGGCGCGTAACCAAAAAGCTTAAATATGAATTCTGTGTGAAAAATGATGAATTTTTTATATTAATATGATTAATGTTTACTCTGTCAACATTTTGGGTAAACAGATCCGGAACTGTAATTTGACAGTCCCGGAGGTTCCGTAGGAAAATATGGGAGTTGGGCGTATGCCCGGAATCGAATTCTGAGGCCCCAAGTCCGAGAAATAAATTTTGATGTGAAATTGTTTCCTTAAAATAACAAAAGAAATTGGAAAATGAGATTGGTTAAAAGACTGTGAATCAGGCACGTATTTTGGTTGCGACGCCTGATACATGTCTCATTTGTGATTTAAGCACTTTCTGTAAAGTTTGGTTGTAAACGGACCTCATCTGTCATATTTCAGATTTAAGATGGAAAATTTGTGTTTCATGAAAGAATTGAAAGAAATCTTAAGCCTTGGGGCTTGATTCTATGTATATGATGTTATTTTGGTGATTTTATCACACGAGTTAGTCCGTATGATATTTTTTAATTGGTGTGTATGTTTGATTTGGAGCCCCGAGGGATCCGGTGAGTTTCGAGTTGGTTCCAGGAGGTCTTAGACTTTAAAACACCAGATGTTTTCAGGTCTAGGAAAAAGGCTGCAGGCTCCAGCATGGATGCGTCCGCCTTAGCGCGGCCCATGGTGGAAGCCTCACGGCCACAATCGTCCTCGCGCGGCCCACGCTGCAATATCTAGAGGACCAGCGATATTCAGTCCCACCAGCACAGCCACGGTCATCTTTGTGCGGCCCCCGTGGCAAGCTTCAGAGAGCCAGCAAGTCTTCATCCCACCAGCACGGCCGCGATCGTTTTTCCGCGGTCCGCGTTGGGCCCGTCTGAGAGTATAAATACACAAGATTTTTGAGTTATTTCTCACTTTTCAAAAAACCTAAAACATAAGAGGCGATTTTTAACCAATTCTTCTTCTTCAAAAAAATTGGTAAGTGGTTTCTAAACTATTTTATTCACTCCTCGATATCTTTTAACATGATTTCAACTTCAATCAAGGTTTTTAATGGGGGAAATTTGAAAATTTCGGGTAGAACCTAGGTTTTCTAAAATTGGGGGTTTTGGACCTCAATTCGAGGTCTGATTTCAAAATAAATCATTTATTTGAATTTATGGGGCAATGGATAAATGGATTTTTGGTTCAAACCTCGGGTTTGACCACGTGGCCCCTTGGGCGTTATTGAAATTTTTGGGTAAAACTTTTGGAAACCCATTTTTATGCATTCAAATTGATTTCAATAGTATTTATTAATGTAATAAAGTGACTTGTGAGTAGATTCGATCGGTTTGTTGGTGGAAGTAAGGGGTAAAGACATACTTGAGGTTTGAATTGAGTTTGAAGTATCGAGGTAAGTGTTCGGTTTAACCCTAGTTTGAGGGATTAGGAGTTGAGTCGTATTTGCTACGTGTTTGTGTTGTGTACGACGTATGGGTATAGTGAAGAGTATCCATATGTTGGTGTCGAGCATGACCGTGGGTGTTAAATTGATAGATGTGAATTCTTAATTGATCCTATATAAGCCTTGATTGATAAATCCTTGATACTGAGCATTGATTTTAACTGTGCCGAGTAGATCGGTTATAGCTAACTCTCCCTTGCTGGGACATTTCAATTATTGTTATTGTAGTCCCTTGCTGGGAAGTTATTACTCGTCTTGTTTCCTTGCCGGGATTTCTTTTGTGTAATATGTTGGAAGAAATAGGATCGGGTGGTACCCTACCACAAGATATGGATGAAATGGGATCGGGTGGTACGCCTACCACAAGATATTGATGAAATGGGATCGGGTGGTATTCTTACCACAAGATATTGATGAAATGGGATCGGGTGGTACGCCTACCAGGAGTTATGATGAAATGGGATCGGGCGGTACGCCTACCACACGTTATGATGAAATGGGATCGGGGGGTACGCCTACCACACGTTATGATGAAATGGGATCGGGTGGTATGCCTACCACAAGTTATGATGAAATGGGATCGGGTAGTACGCATACCACAAGTTATGATGAAATGGGATCGGGTGGTACGCAACCACAAGTTATGATGAAATGGGATCGGGTGGTACGCCTACCGCAAGTTATGATGTAATGGGATCGGGTAGTACGCCTACCACATGTTATGATGAAATGGGATCGGGTTGCACGCCTGCAACGAGATAAGTATTTAGATGAAAGGTTTTTTTATATATTCTTATCCGTGTCAATAGTTTTATAGTGGGTTCTTTGTCAGTTCTGAGAATTTTGTTCATTTTGCTATCCTAGAGCATGTTTTTCCTCCCCAGTTTTACTTGTTATTTCATGCTGCTTCCTTCGCCATATTTTATGAACATGTATAGGTTTATCTGGATTCTGATCCTAGCCTCGTCACTACTTCGCCAGAGTTAGGCTAGGCACTTACCTGCACATGGGGTCGGTTGTGCTGATGCTACACTCTGCACTCATTTGTAGATACTGGAGCAGCTTTTGAGCAGCAGCAGTAGATTGGGAGTAGACCTCCAGACTAGAGACACCGAGGTAGCCTTGCTGACGTCCGCAGGCCTGGAGTCTCCGCTATCTTTATTTCAGTTTGTTATCCTTATACTAAGACAAACAGATTATGACTTCTTTCAGTCTATTGTATGTAGTAATCTTAGAAGTTCGTGAGTATTGTGACACCAAATCTTGGGTAGAGTTTTGTATTGGGATTCCGCATTTCCTTTCAGCTATTTCCATTTGAGACTTCCGTTTTTATCATTAAATGCTTCATTTTCATAAAATTTATTGATGTTTGCTAAAAGAGGTAATTAATAAATGGCTTGCCTAGCTCATGATAGTAGGCTCCATCACGAATCCCGAGGGTGGGAAATCCGGATTGTGACAAGTTGGTATCAGAGCCCTGGGTTAATTAGGTCTCGCAACTCACGGACAAACTTAATAGAGTCTGAGGGATCGGTAATGAGACGTATGTATTTATCGTTTAGAGGCTACCGAGTTCGGAAAATTTCACATTCGTTCTTTCCTGTCGTGCGGTTATGTTTGTCAAATCCTCATTGTCTTTCTACTATTTTCTTCGCAGATGGCGAGAAAACACAAATCCTCATCGTCCGCTCAGCATACCAAGCCCCAGGATGCCCCCGCTAGGGGTAGAGGGTGAGGCCGAGGACGTGCCAGAGGCCAAGGTATGGGCAGAGCTCAGCCCCGAGCAGCAGCACTAGTGGCGGAGCCTCAGGTAGATCTAGACGAGGAGGTTCCCGCCCCAGCTCTAGCAGTTCTGGTGGTCCCAGCTCAGGCCCCAGAGGGGTACATAGCCATACTATTTCTTTAGGACGCGTTGGTAAGATTGGTAGGCCTTATGGATAGCGTCACTCGAGTTGGTTTGCTTCCGGCATCACCAGCCACCTCCCAAGCTGGGGTAGGAGTCCAGACTCCTGATACTCGTACGCCGGAGTAGGTAGCTCCCCAGGTTCATATTCCAGTGGTTCAGCCAGCTATGGCAGTTCAGCCGGGAGTGTTTGATCAGACAGGTAGTGGAGCGGCTATGTTCGCAGATGCTTTGTGGAGGTTGGATAGGTTCACCAAACTCTTCATTACTACCTTTAACGGTGCACCCACCGAGGGCCTTCAGAATTATTTGGACACCTGCTTTGTGGGTATTGTTGAGTTTTTCCTGTTTAGCTAGACCAACAGGGTCTCAAGGCTTGATTTGGGAGCAGTTCACACACACATTTCTGGAGAAGTTTCTCCCCGTCACATAGCGTGAGGCCTATCGGAGGCAGTTCGAGCTTCTCCATTAGGTATCCATGTCAGTTACCCAATACGAGACTAGGTTTATTGAGTTGGCTTGCCATGCTATTGTCATACTCCGCACTGAGAGTGTGAGAGTGAGACGGTTTATTGATGGACTCATCCATCCTATTCGTCTCCAGATGGCTAGAGAGACGGAGAGTGATATCACTTTTCAGGAGGCGGCCATTGTGGCCCGGAGGATTGAGAAGGTTTTGCCATAGGGGGTGGTCATATAGCAGACAAGAGACCCCGTCAGTCAGACCGATTTAGTGGTGCCTCATCTGGAGGCAGAGATTCATACGATAGGGGTTATCCTCCTAGACCCTTCCAGTCAACACTCCAGGTTTCTCAGTGTACTTTAGGTGGTCGTAGTTCTCAACAGCATTATTCTGATCAGCAGTCTTATAATGCACCATCTGCACCTATCAGTGCACCACCGCTTCAAAGTTTCTAGGGTCGCCAGTCCTAGCAACCGAGAGCTTATTTTACTTGTGGCGGCACGAGGAACATTGCTAGGTATTGTCCTTGAGCTTCGAGCAGTTATTCACAGCATGGTTCTCGTGCCATGGTACAGGCACCTGATGCTCCACAGCATGCCCAGCCGATTAGGGGCTGGGGTAGAGGTTCTAGAGGTGGAGGTAGAGGTCATAGAGTTAGAGCTCAGGCCGCCATAGGTGGAGGCTAGCCAGCAACCAGTCGTCCTAGAGATGTGGTTCAGGGAGGTGGGGCCCAACCCTAATGTCGTGCTTTTTTGGCCAGGCCGGAGGCTGAGTCTTCGAATTCACTTATTACAGGTACTATTCTGGTCTGTGATAGAGATGCCTCGGTGTTATTTGATCCTAGGTCTACGTATTCGTATGTGTCGTCCTATTTTGCACCATGCTTAGTGATTCTTTGGGTATTACTGTTTATGCATCTACCCCGGTGGGTGATTCTATAGTGGTCGACCGAGTTCATCATTCCTGTGTTGTAGTGTTTGAAGGTATTGAGACCCGTGTCGATTTGTTGCTTTTAGACATGGTTGAATTTGATGTCGTATTAGAGATGGATTGATTGTCCCCGTATCATGCTATCTTGGATTTCCATGCCAAGACCGTGACCTTAGCATTGACAAATTTGCCCTGTTTAGAGTGAAGAGGGACTCCTGGTCTTTTCACTCGCAGTGTTATCTCATGTGCAAAGGCTCGACGTATGGTCGAGAAGGGGTGTTTGGCTTATGTCCGTGATTCTAGTGCTGAGGTCCCCTCTATTGATTCTGTTCCTATGTTCGGGAGTTTCCTAACATTTTTCCTTCAAACCTACCGGCCATGCCACCCGATAGGGACATTGATTTCTATTTTATTTGGCTCCGGGCACCCAGCCCATTTCTATCCCGCCATATCGTATGGCCCCGCCGGAGCTGAAAGAGTTAAAGGACCAGTTGTAAGATTTGCTAAAAAGGGGTTTCATTAGACCTAGTGTTTTGCCGTGGGGCGCGTCGATGCTATTCATCAAGAAGAAAGACGGATCGATGAGGATGTGCATAGATTAACGACAATTGAACAAGGTGACGATTAAGAATAAGATTTGCTGCCAAGGATTGATGATTTGTTCGACCAGATTCAGGGTGCATGGTGTTTTCCAAGATTTACTTGAGATCTGGCTACCATCAGTTGAGGATTAGGGCATCTGATGTCCCTAAGACAGCTTTCCACACCCGGTATAGGCATTGTGAGTTCTTGGTCATGTCATTTGGGCTGACCAATGCCCTAGCAGCATTTATGGAATTGATGAACCGAGTGTTCAGGCCATATTTAGACATGTTCGTGATAGTCTTTATTGATGATAATTTGGTGTACTCCCGCAGCCACAAGGAGCACGAGAAACACCTTAGAATGGTTTCTTCAGACTCTGAAGGATAGCCAGTTATATGCTAAGTTCTCGAAGTGTGAGTTCTGGTTGAGTTCGATTGCATTTCTGGGTCACGTTGTTTTAGTAGAGGGAATTCAGATGGACCTGAAGAAGATTGAGGCAGTCAAAAACTGGCCTCGACCAACTTCAGCTACAGAGATTCAGAGTTAGTTGGGGTTAGCAAGAAATTATCAATGGTTTGTGGAGGGGTTTTCATCTATTGCAGCCCCTATGACCAGGTTGACCCAGAAGGGTGCTCAGTTCAGATGGTCAGATGAGCATGAGGCGAGCTTTCAGAAGCTCAAGAAAGCTCTAACTACGACACATGTATTGGTTTTGCCCATAGGCTTAGGTCCCTATGCAGTCTATTGCGGTGCTTCCTGTATTGGGCTTGGTGCAGTATTGATGCAGGATGGCAGAGTCATTGCCTATGCTTCGAGGCAGCTAAGGATCCACGAGAAGAATTATCCGATTCATGATCTGGAGTTGGCCGCCATTGTTCATGCATTGAAGATTTGGAGGCATTATCTGTATGGTGTGACGTGTGAGGTGTACACTGGTCACAAGAGTCTTTAGTATCTATTCAAGTAGGAGGATTTGAATCTGAGGCAAAGGAGGTGGTTGGAGTTGTTGAATTATGATCTTACTATCTTGTATCACTGGGGGAAGGCCAACATAGTGGCCGATGCATTGAGTAGGAAGTTAGCCATCATGGCTAGTCTTGCTTATATTCCGGTCAGCCAGAGACCGTTTGCTTTGTATGTTCAGGCCTTGGGCTAATCGATTCGTGAGATTGGATATTTCTGAGCCTAGTCGAGTGTTAGCTCGCACGGTGACTCACTCTTCATTGCTGGAGCATATCTACGATCGGTAGTTTGACTATCCCTATTTGTGTGACCTGAGAGACACGGTACAATGTAGAGGTGCCAAGCAGGTGACCTTAGGAGATGATGCTGTCTTAAGATTGTAGGGGCAAGTTTGTGTGCCCGATGTTGATGGAATTCGAGAGTTAATCTTAGCGGATTCCCACAGTTCTCGATATTCTATTCACCCGGGTGCCACGAAGATGTATCAGTATCTAAGGCAGCATTATTGGTGGCACAGAATAAAGAAAGATATTGTTGTGTTTGTGGCTCGATGTTTGAACTGTTAGCTGGAAGTGGGAGAGGATTACTATGGATTTTGTTACTGGACTCCCGTTGGCCCGGAAGAAGTTTGATGCGATTTGGGTCATTGTTGATAGGCTGACAAAGTCATCACATTTTGTTCCTGTCGCAACCACTTATTCATCCGAGAGGTTAGCTGAAGTTTATATCAGAGAGATTGTTCGCCTTCATGGGGTGCTGGTATCTATCATTTTGGACTGGGGTATGTAGTATACCTCGCGCTTCTGGAGATCCATTCAGCGAGAGTTGGGTGCCCAGGTTGAGCACAACATTTCATCCTCAGATGGAAAGGCAGTCTGAACGGACCATTCAGATATTGGAGGATATGCTTCAAGCGTGTGTTGTTGATTTTGGAGGCTCGTGGGATCAGTTCTTACCATTAGTGGAGTTTGCTTACAACAACTGCTACAAGTGCAGCATTCAGATGGATCCTTATAAGGCGTTGTATGATAGGCAATGTCGGTCTTCAGTCAGATGGCCGATTTAGTTCAGGAGACCTTGGACAAGGTCAAGACCATTCAGGATAGGCTTCGGAAAGCTCAATCCAGACAGAAGAGTTATGCAGATTGCAAGGTTCGAGATGTGGCTTTCATGGTTGGTGAGCGAGTATTGCTCTGTGTGTCGCCTATGAAGGGCGTGATAAGATTTGGGAAGAAGAGCAAGCTTAGCACAAGGTTAATTGGCCCATTTGAGATTCTTGATCGTGTGGGAAATGTGGCTTATAGACTTTCCCTGCCGCCTTGCTTGTTAGCGGTACATCTGGTGTTTCACGTATCCATGATTCGAAGGTATCACGGCGACCCAAACCATGTGTTAGATTTCAGCTCTGTCCAGTTGGACAAAGACCTGTCTTATGAGGAGGAGCCTGTGGCTAATTTAGACTTGCAGGTTCAACAGTTGAGGTCAAAACGATTTCCTTCTCTGCGTGTTCAGTGCAGAGGTCAGCCTCCTGAGGCATCGACCTGGGATTCTGAGTTGGATATGCGGAGCCGATATCCTCATCTATTTCCCGACACATGTACTTCATTCTTTTGTCCGTTCGAGGATGAACGGTTGTTTTAGAGGTGGAGAATGTGATGACCCAAAGGGTCACCACCTGTTTCTTTACTCATTCCGTGTCTCCGAGGCCCTGAAAACCTTATTGAGGGTTGCCTCAATCTGCGTGTGCAGTCAAGGCGCGTAATCGGAAAGCTTAAATTTGAATTCTGTGTGAAAAATGATGAATTTTTTATATTAATATGATTATGGTTGACCCTGGTCAACATTATGGGTAAAGGACCCGAACCCGTGATTTTACGGTCCCGAAGGGACCGTATGAAAATATGGGACTATGGCGTATGTCCAAAATCGAATTCCGAGGCCCCAAGTCCGAGAAATAAATTTTTATGTGAAATTGTTTCCGAAAAATAACTAAAGAAATTGGAAAATGAGATTGATTAAAATACTGTGGTATCGAGCTCGTATTTTGGTTCCGACGCCCGGTACAAGTCTCATATGTGATTTAAGCGCTTTCTGTAAAATTTGGTTGAAAACAGACGCCATATGTCATATTTCGGACTTAAGATGGAAAATTTTTGTTTCATGAAAGAATTGAAAGAAATCTGAAGCCTTGGGGCTTGATTTTATGTATATGATGTTATTTTGGCGATTTGATCGCAAGAGTTAGTCCGTATGATATTTTTGAAGTGGTGTGTATGTTTGGTTTGGAGCCTCGAGGGTTCGGGTAAGTTTCGAGCTGGTTCCAGGAGGTCTTAGACTTAAGAACACCAGATGTTTTCAGGTCCGGGAAGAGGGTGCAGGCTCCAGCGTGGCCGCGGCCGCCTTAGTGCGACCCGCGGTGGAAGCCTTGCGGCCGTGGCCATTCTCGCGCGGCCCACGCTGCAATCTACAGAGGACCAGTGATCTTCAGTCCCACCAGCGCGGTCGCGGTCGTCTATGTGCGAACCACGGCGGAAGCTTCACGGCTGCGGTCCTTTTAGCGCGGTCCGCGCTAGGCCCATCTAAGAGTATAAATACACGGGATGTTTCAGTTATTTCTCACTTTTCAAAAAACCCAAAACATAAGAGGCTATTTTCTAAGCAATTCTTCTTCTTCATAACGATTGGTAAGTGGTTTCAAAACTATTTTCTTCACTCCTTGATATCTTTTAACCTAATTTCAACTTCAATCAAAGGTTTTTAATGGGGAAATTTGGGAATTTCGGGTAGAACCTAGGTTTTCTAAAATTGGGGGGTTTTGGACCTCAATTCGAGGTCCGATTTCAAAATAAATCATATATTTGAGTTTATGGGGGAAAGGGTAATAGGATTTTTTGTTCAAACCTCGAGTTTGACCACGTGGCCCCGGGGGCGTTTTTGGAATTTTTGGGCAAAACTTTTGGAAACCCATTTCAAATTGATTTCAATAGTATTTATTAATGTAATAAAGTGATTTATGACTAGATTCTAGTGGTTTATTTGCGGAAGAAAGGGGTAAATCCATACTTGAGGTTTGAATTGAGTTTGAAGCATCGAGGTAAGTGTTCGGTTTAACCCTAGCTTGAGGGATTATGAGTTGAGTCGTGTTTGCTACGTGTTTGTCTTGTGCTATGTACAACGTATGGGTATGGTGAAGAGAATCCATATGTTGGTGTCGAGCATGATCGTGGGTCTTAAATTGATAGCTGTGAATTCTTAATTAATCCTATGAAAGCCTTGATTGATAAATCCTCTATACTGAACATTGGTTTTAACTGTGACGAGTAGATCGGTTATAGATAACTCTCCCTTGCTGGGACATTTCAATTATTGTTGTTGTAGTCCCTTGCTGGGAAGTTATTACTTGTCTTGTTTCCTTGCCGGGATTTCTTTTGTGTAATATGTTGGAAGAAATGGGATTGGGTGGTACGCCTACCACAAGTTATTGATAAAATGGGATTGGGTGGTACGCCTACCTCAAGATATTGATAAAATGCGATCGGGTGGTATGTCTACCACAAGATATTGATGAAATGGGATCGGGTGGTACGCCTACCACAAGATATTGATGAAATGGGATCGGGTGCTAAGCCTACCACAAGATAATGATGAAATGAGATCGGGTGGTACGCCTACTACAAGATATTGATGAAATAGGATCGGATGGTACGCCTACCACAAGTTATTGATGAAATGGTATCGGGTGGTACGCCTACCACAAGATATTGATGAAATGGGATCGGGTGGTACGCCTACCATAAGATATTTATGAAACAGGATCGGGTGGTATGCCTACCACGAGTTATGATGAAATGGGATCGGGTGGTACGCCTACCACAAGTTATGATGAAATGGGATCGGGTGGTACGCCTACCACAAGTTATGATGAAATGGGATCGGGTGGTACGCCTACCACAAGTTATGATTAAATGGGATCGGGTTCCACGCCTGTAACGAGATGAGTATATAAATGAAAGTTGTTTTATATATTCTTATTTGTGTTAGTAGCTTTATAGTGGGTTTTTGTCAGTTCTGAGAATTTTGTTCATTTTTCTATCCTTAGAGCATGCTTCCCCTCCCCAGGTTTACTTGTTATTTCTTGTTGTTTCCTTCGCCATATATTATGAACATGTACAGGTTTATCCGGAGTCTGATCCTAGCCTCGTCACTACTTCGCCGGGGTTAGAGCAGGCACTTACCAACACATGGGGTCGGTTGTGCTAATGCTACACTCTGCACTTATGTGCACATACTGGAGCAGCTTTTGAGCAGCAGCAACAGATTGGCAATAGACCTCCAGACCAGAGGCACCGAGGCAGACTTGCTGACGTCCGCAGGCCTGGAGTCTCCTCTATCTTTATTTCAGTTTGTTATCCTTGTACCGAGACAAACAGATTATGACTTCTTTTAGTCTATTGTATGTAGTAATCTTAGAAGTTTGTGAGTATTTTGACACCAAACCCTGGGTAGAGTTTTGTATTGGGATTCCGCGTTTCCTTTTCAGTTATTTCCATTAGAGACTTACCTTTTTTATCATTAAATGCTTCATTTTCATAAAATTTATTGATGTTTGCTAAAAGAGGTATTTAATAAACGGTTTGCCTAGATCATAATAGTTGGTTGCTCATCATGACTCCTGAGGGTGGGAAATCCGGGTCGAGACATAACGGATGGCCCAACAATCTAATATCTACTCCCCTAAACATAAAATAGTCCAAAAAGTAAAAAGAAGAGGCACAAAAGTAAAAATTGCACGGGGCATTTTATTTGGTCTTCCCCATTTAACTTATATTTTTCTAATAATTTTTTTTAACTTGTATAAAATTTTTAAATAAATTCAGCCCCCTTTCTCCTCTTCATTCTGGTCGTTCGTATCTTCTTCTTCTTCTTCTTTTTTCTGCTGCTTTTGGTATTGCTATGAAACTTCAGTTTACCGGATGATTGTCATAAGTATGTTTATCAAATTATTTAAAAATAATTTTGTAATTTAGTATACAATAATTTATGAATATTTCCACGTACGGGAAGTTTCAGGTCACACTTAGTGATTCTTTTCATGATAATTCTTTTCTGTTTAGGTTTATTGTTTCAAAAATTTATGATTTTGATACTGTTGGCAATATGATTATTTTATTGTGGTAATATCCTATGAAAGAGTTAGGTGATTATGTATCTAGTATGTTAGAAAGCTTTTTCAAAAACTCCAGCTTATATAGTGCTGAAGTTTTTGAAAAAGCTTTATCAAAAAACTAATGTGTCCAAGACAAAAAAACTTCAGCTTATTTAGTGCTGATGTTTTTACAAATGAACTAAATAGCTTCAGCATATTCTGCTGAAGTTTTTTAAAAAGCTTTATGACAAAACTAATGAATCCATGACAAAAAGACTTCATCTTATTTAGTGCTGAAGTTTTTACAAATGAACTAAATAACTTCAGCATCTTCTACTAAAGTTTTTGAAAAAACTTATGATAAAACTATTGAATCCGCGATAAAAAACTTTAGCTTATTTAGTACTAAAGTTTTTACAAATGTACTAAATAACTTTAGTATCTCAAAAATTCAGCTACAGAATGCTTAAGTTCAGTAATTACAAATAAAAACTTCAACAAATGCTTAAGTTTAGTAATTACAAAAAAAACATCAGCACACTTTGTTCAGCAATTTTTGCTGCTTCGGCCCGTCTACTAAAATGCTGAAGTTTTGTGTAAATGCCTTTTGTGATGACCCGGCTCGTCGTCACGTGAGTTACCGCACCATTTCCCCCATTTTCTACTTCTTTATACTTCATTATGAGTGTCTTGTGTGAACGAGTTGATTTGGATTGATTTGAGAAGGAAATGAGACACTTAGTCTCTTTAAGGAAGGCTTATTTTGGAAAAGTAAATCGGACGTTGACTTATGTGTTAGGAGGATCAGATTATAATTTTGATGATTCTCTTAGCTTCGTGGATGATTTGTGACATATGAGTGTGATCGGAAGTGATTTTGGAGAGCCGCCATAGAATTAGGATTGAATTGGCAAAGTTATCATTTTGACGAATTCCGGTTGATAGTTGAGATTTTGGTCCGAGGGTCGGAATGGAATTACGAGAGTTGCAGTAGCTTCGTTATGTGATTTGGGATGTGTGTGCAAAATTTCAGGTCATTCGGAGGTGATTTGGTTGGGTTTTTGATCGAATGCGTGTTTTCGGAAGTTTTAAATGAACTTAGGCTTTAATCCAATGTAATTTAAAGGTTTTGGTGTTAATTGAGGTATTTTGATGATTGGAACAAGTTCGAATTATGTTATAGGATGCGTTGGTGCTTTTGGTTGAGGTCCCGGGGGCATGTGGGTGATTTCAGATGGTTAACGGAAGGTTTTTGGGACTTAGGATGTTGAAGAAAATTGCAGTTTTCAGTTATGGTATTTTGTTCATCGCGATCGTGATGTTTTTCTTTCGATCGGATACAGGCTTTGGACGGAGCAGTGCAATTGTTCTTTGCGATCACAAAGATAGAGATGCAATCGCATAGTAGAGGGAATTTGTTGACGTGAATGCGTAGGGTAGGTTGCGTCCGCATAGAGTAAAGTGGACCTGAGGTATTGGATTAGAAGTTGTTCATCGCGAAAGCGGAGTGTGGTCCGCGATTACATAGTGCAATTTACTAGTGCATTGCGATCGCATTAGGTATGGTACGTTCGCGTAGATTTAATTTTGGGAACTGAAGAATTGTTCTTCGCGATTCCGAGGAATGTCCCGCGATCGTATAGAAGAAAATACCCATGGGCAAAATGTTTTCAAAATCATGTTGTTCGCGAATGTGGGTTTATTTTCACCCTTGGCTGCTCGTTTTTGGAGATTCTTGAAGGAAATTAAAGAGGGATTCAAGGGGAAACGACTTGAGGAGAGAATAGTAGTTTTAAAACTCGATTATATTGTGAAATCCACCTAGAAATTCGTGGAAATTAAGCCTAAAATTGTTGAACTAGGGCTTGAGATTTTGAAATTTTATGTAGGGATTTGAAGCACCATTTGAGGTCGGATTTGAGAACTTTTGGTATGTATGAACTCGTGAGGAGGTAAGGAACATATTGAGTTTTGAGAAGTGGGATTGGGGTTCGAGTTTTGCTTATTTAGCGATTTTTGATATTTTCCGATTGATTTCGATTGAGTATTGTTCCCTCAAAATATTGTGATGTATTCACTTTGTTTTTGGATAGATTCGATGCACGTGGAGGCCAATTTGAGGGGCAAAGGCATTGCGAGCTAGAGATTTCGCCGGTTCGAGGTGAGTAATGATTGTAAATGATATTTTGAGGGTTTGAAACCCTGTATTTGCACCTCGTAGTGCTGTATTGAGGTGACTTATATGCCGGATAGCGAGCGTGGGGTAAAGCACTGTTGGGGATTGTGACTTGGTCCGTACCGGTAGATGAATATACTGCGTATCTGACTGAAATTTACTTATTATCATTATAATTTGAGCTGATTGTTATATTTGGGCTTCGTTCCAATTGATTGAATCCTTCAGGGATTGCTATTACTGGTTTCTTCATATTATTGAACTCAGTCCTAGTATTTAATACTATTTTGCAAACTCAGCCACCTTTTCTCATACTTGAAAGTTAATTAATATTTTTACTTAAGTTTGGACTGAATACTTCTATATTATTATGCTCGAGAGGCTTAAGTGATTCTGAACATAGTATGGGATCGAGCTGCGTGCTGCAACGATATTGTATTGATATTGATATGAGGCTGAGGGCCTAGTTGATGCCACCAGATTGCTTATTATTGTGCTTGGGCCGGAAGCGGGTCTGCACACCCCCAGTGAGTGCTGTCAACGATAAATGGAGCGGGCTGTACACCGCAGCGATATGTGGAGCGGGATGTACGCTGCAGTGGTACCGTTACTGTTTGATGTGTTTACATTATCTTATTTGTATGCTATTATTTGTTGTTTTGTGCTACTTGTAATATAAACCTAATACTCTGGTATTCCTCGATAACTGAGTATTGTGCCCGCGGGGCAGAATTTCTATGCTTATCTATACTATTTGTTTTGCATTCATTTGCGTAACCACTGAAAAAAGACATTTCAGAGGAGACTTAAACTAAGTTAAGATATTTTTCTAAAGATTTCATAGCTTTACTGTTTTTTTAAAAAGAGTTTACACTGCTTTTATATAGCATGATGATTTTCCATAAGTGATTTCTTACCACTCAGTTGTTATATACCTGTATTACTGACTGAGTTGGAAGTACTCACTTTACTCCCTGCTTCTCGTGTGCAAATGCAGGTATCTATTCACCCGGTAGCGGGTTTTGGCCGATCAGAGGCAGAGTCATATGAGTTAAGGAGGTGACTGTCGGCGTTCGCAGCACCATTTTCCTCTCTTTTGTTCATTATTCTATTTTTATATATTTTAGACCTTGTAGTGGATTTACATTCTAATAGATGCACGTGACTTGTGACACCCCAATTAGGGTTGCGTTGGGTTGTATTTTTTCTAATTAATATTATTAAGCCATCTTGAAGTTGTTTATTTATGTTTAACTATTTTGAGCGGACGAATTGGGTTTGTTGGCTGGCCTTGTCTTCACGAGAGGCGCCATCATGACCGGTGTGAGGTTTGGATCATGACAAGTTGGTATCAGAGCCTAAGTTACTAGGTCTCACGAGTCATGAGCAGGTTTAGTAGAGTCTTGTGGATCAGTACGGAGACGTCTGTACCTATCCTCGGGAGGCTGCAGAACCTTTAGGAAAACATCACATTCTTGGAATTCTTATCGTGCGTCCTTGATTCGGCTTGAAACGTAACTCTTGAAATTCCTTCCACGCGTTTGTATGCACACATGAGCACTTAGTATCAGATGTGCCTTGATGGCTTGTGATTCCCCGATCAAGGGGCAAGATGTAATCTTTGTGAGTCTATGTTGGGCCATTCTGGAGGACTTGGGGCTGTATCTTGGCCTATGGCTTGAGCACCGAGGTGCTGATTGTATGAGCATGTATTTCAAACTTATGCGTTCGGTATTGTCTCTATGAGTGGAAGTGACTGCTGGATAGCCACGTGATGAGTAGTTAGTACTACGAGATGTATCTTGACTTGGAAGTGACGAGGAAGGTCTGCTGGATTATAGATGAACTATTAAGTGCATGATTTCCATTGTGACTGGATGTGTAGCCCCAAGTTATGGGTGCGTGAAGGATCTTTTCATTTCTCCTAGTTGGGAGTGAGGTAAATTACATGTTGAGGTATGAGTTTGGACTCAGGAAAATTGAGTAGCTGTGTAATGTGTATGACAGTGGAAGGTATATAGAAATGTTATAGTGAGGCGAAACAGGTGGATTATCTCCCATGGAGTGTTCTAAAGTGGTGTGATCTTTATGTGTATGTTAGGGGATCTCATTTACAAGTGAAGAATATGTGTTGAAATCTTGATTGGATCGCCTAGAGAGTGGGCTTAACTATTGTGTGAGTTAGTGCAAGATTTGCAGAAAAGTTAAAAATTCTAGATGATTTGTGCTTCCACAAGCTTATGAAGGATTGAATTTAATCTCATTATGGTATTAAGGTAGCAATAGAGTATATGCGTTATGAGTTATTATGTGTTTTGATCTATCGCTTCGAGCCAAGTTGGGGAGGTTGCTATTGATTAGCTGATTGCACTGTTATGTGCTATGTTGGTTCCAATTTAAAACATGCTGGCAAATCAGTTCTAGTTGCATAATTGAGCCGAGGATGGCTCGAGTGAAGGAAAATTTTGACAAAGGTGATACGGTGCTTCGTAGATGTGTGAGAATTACAAGATCACTTAAGCTGTTGTTGGTGAAGAATGCTCAGTGCATAGAGCAGGAAGATTTTTTTTTGTATTGGGATGAGGACATATCATGTGTCACACCTCCGTTTTTACACACCTACACTGACGGACAAATGTATAAGGGAGTTTTTCCAATTTAAGTGACATTATTCAAAATGAGATTATTTATTTATTAGAGTCTCCACTTGGGATAGGTTTGGCTTTTGGTGTCAAGTCACTGAATTATCTTGAATCCCAAATCGAAATTTTTTTGACTTTCCAAATGAAGTCTGCAAACCAGAAATTCATGAGTAAGGAATTCTGTTAACCCGAGGGAAGGCGTTAGGCACCCTTGGATTACGTGGTTCTAGCACGGTCACTTAAACTATTATAAATGGCTTAATACCTGATTTCAGAACATGTCCACACCTATAGTGCAATTTTGAAATATTTACCGCTTTTGATTAATTTTAAGGAAATTGAACGTCGTTAAAAATGTATTTTTGGATCGCATCACATGAAATGCACCCGGATCCTCGTCACCTTTTAATCAACGTTTTGGGATTTGGATTTGGGTCACATGAAATGCACACCCGAGTTTAAGAAAGTATATTTATTAAAGAACGCGCATAAAGTGACTAACGAGTTGTTACTTTGCGGGAGGCCATGGAAATTTGCTAAACGGCATGTCCCGATTTCTATATTTTTTAAAACAAGCATTTGAAGAGGGCCACACAATTTATAAATTTTATTTGGCGCGGCGCGTCTCGATGTATTTTAAAGGCCATCCTAAACAAACTACCATTTTCTATTAGAGATTGCCTCTAAAGGACTTAATCAATTATATTATTATTGAAATATTATTAAAAATTTCCAGCGAATCCGGGCCCTAAGATCAAGTCCAAATGCAAAGAAAGGAATCTCCATTATTGAAGACTCCCATAATTCGAAATCTTCTACCTATCTTGGGAGGCCTACACTTGCATTACCTAAATTTACAACTTTTAAAATGAATTCCGACCCTTAGCTCATTGGGCTTCAAGAATAGCCCAAGAATGAGGAATTCAGTCAAGTTTTGTGAGGAGCTGGCTAATGTTGGGCTTCAACTGTAATGTTATTCAATATTTTGGGCCCTTAAGAACAGGCCCGTTTATTTTACCTAGCAACTTATATAATTAACCAGTCTTTGCAGTAACACTTTTAAATGAACTAAAACATTTGAAAACAACTACAACTTTACAACTGAAGCCCAATCAGCTGTAAACCATTTAAAACACTGAAACCATTAAGCATTCTAGAGCTAAAACAGTTGAACCATTTACAACTTTATAACTAAAACATTTGAACTATTAAAACCATTTAAAACGTTGAATCCTTTTCTTTTTTAGAACCGCAAAATAATTGGAGTTAACCATGATCGTTATCTAGGGTGAATGGAGTGTTCTAGAACAACATACTACAAATGCACAGCATGCCAAAAGATGACTTCAAACTTAGCATTTGAAACAGGATAACAAAACCTTGAGAATACTTAACCAAAATCAGCACAATCAGTAGCAGCACCCGACCATTCCCAAATTCACATGCACGAAATGTCCAAATGTTCAGAATTACATACACACGGATAGATTAATAGACCTCATATTCTCAGCAAAATACAAAACTGAAGGGCAAACATGAACTCCTAAAACACATAACTACTCTGGATGCCATTACACATTATTGACTTTCAAAAATGCTACGTATGTAACGGACATTGAATTTAAGGAATACAATTTACATTCATGAAATTTTAAGTAGTTAGAAACTCCATGCTTTCACTTCATCTCCAAAAGGTTCAAGGAGTATAGGACATGAACTAACAGCAACGATCACCTATAAATAAACAAAGAAAAACAACTTTGATATGATTTCAAGCCAGCAACAAGGTTAAACAACATCTAGCAACCAAATCAGACCAAAATAACCCAAGCACTTGAATGCCAAACCAAATTCAACCCATTTTTACACCTTTCAGATATTCGGGAAGCAATTTTAGAGTGGATACACAGAAGGTTTTTCGAATTTTAATAGAACAGTGAAATTTTATAATCTTGAGCTCTATTAATTCCTGATTTCTAATTTTCAGAGCATCCGTACTCCTGAAAAATGATCTTCCCCTCTCCCTCCAAAACTTGAATTGTAAGGCAAGGTATTGCCTTTCTATAGACATGTCGAGGGCAACCTTTTTATTCTATTTTACACCCTAAGACCCTCTTGTGTTTTTCAAATTTTAACTAATTAATCCCTAGAATTTTTGCTTGTTACCAGAGTTAAAATCCTGGAATTTAATTACAGGTCCTTTCTAGAAGCTTCTAGGGATTTCCAGGCAGTTAATGCAAGATTCTTTATTTTAAAATACTTAAAACACCGCTGAATTACACTAGTATTCACTATCCTAGGTCAAATAAACCCCAACCCTTTAACCTTGGTCAGAACTGACCATGGTTAAGAAAACCAATGCTGGAGCATTCAGCTATATCCAAATAAATCCTAAAAGATGAACTGATGAACCAATTTTATTAACTAACACTTGGGAATTAATTTTAACTATAACCTAAGACAATTTATCACTGAACCAATCACAGATCTAATAGAAAAATAGATGAACAAATTAATAATTCAAACATGTAGTTGTACTGTAAAATAGGAAAAATAACTAAAACCTTGAGAAAATCAACAGTGAGCATAGAATCTATTAAAACTATAATCTAAAGAAAATCAGTAGCAAACATAGATCATGCAATCGAAGTCAAACACATAATCAAATAAAAATAAGAACAAAACTAACACTATACAGCTGTAATATTAGAAACCTAAATTGGAAAACTCTAATCCAACAAAAAACAAAAGAAAACATGAAAATGAACGAACAAAAGAAACATGCAAATAGAAAGAAAAACAAAGAAAGAAAGAAAGAAAGAAAAGGATCGGAAAACTCATTGTTTCAAGTCGTAGCTATATGTTTATTTTTCCAAAAAATTACAAATAATATTAACTGGGGATCACTCGAACACTTGAAAATCCAGACAGGGTTTGACTTCTCCAAAATTAAACCTTAGATCCAAAATTCGTGGGATTCCAACGGGTTTGAGTAATTTTGGTTTGGTATTCGGGATGAGGAGGTCGAGGAGACCATAGGGTATTATTTTGGAGTGGTTTGGAGGATGGTAAGACTTTAGAGAGATTTTTAAATTGATATTCGAGAAGCTTGACATATATTCGAGGGACGAGAGTTATAGATTCGGGGTAAGGAACGTGAGAGGAGCGTTTGGTGTTCTTTTGGGGTCGTTTGGCGTTGCAGCGGAGACTGCAACCACTGTTTTGATTATTTGAGAAGATCGGCTGATGTTCGAGGGACACCAGTGGCACATTTGGAAAGAGGAGGCAATTTCCAACCGGCGACGGACAACGGAGGGGAGGTGGCATATATAGCGGTGTTACAGACAGTGAATGAGGGTTAGGGGGGAGTTCCGACGTTTATATACTTAAATATCCCAGCTTCTGAGCTGTTGGATCATGTAATCTCGATGGCTCATAATCAAAGTAACCAAATGACATTGTTTGGCACGGGAGTGGGGGGGGACCGTGTTTCTAAGATGGGTTTGGGCAAATTTTGAGGGTTTTTGGGCGGGTTTAAGGTAATTGGTCCAAAAATGGGGTATTTTATTAAGACACTTGTTTTCCTTTAATCCTTTCCTTTCCTTTTATTTATTTATTATTTTATTATTTTTGTTATATACAAAAATAAAAATGAACAAAACCTGATTTTAATTCTAGAATTAAACTAATTGATTTCAAGAATTAACTAAAGCCTAATTTAAAAGAAAACTCAAGGAAAACTCAAAATTAAAGGTAAAAATGCAAGGAGGACAATTTTTGTCCTTTTATTCCGTTTTTTGTGATGTTAACTAATTAATGAACCTAAAATATAAAAATGGTATTCTAAATGCAAATGTGTTACTTTTTGTATATTTTATGAATTATATCGACTAAAATGCTCTCAAAATGCAAAAAAACACACAATTATGCAATTAAATTCTAAAAATCACATAAATAAAGAAAAACCCTAATTTTATGAATTTTAAAGGAGTAATTTAAGCTATGGAAAAATCATGTGTTCACAGTTGCCCCTCTTTGCTCAGAGACACGAAGGGTTTTCGGGCAAACATAAATGAGCAATCATGAGAGATTTTTTCCTACTTGACACTCCATGAGAAGTATTTTGAAAAGTTTGACCGTACCTTGCTTCAGAGGTTGCCTACATATCCTCGGCTAAAGAGGAATTGGTCAGTGTAGTTCAAGAGTGTTTGGTAGCTGGGACTATTGAAACTGTGCTTTCACTGCTGATGCTGCTGCTACTGCTTGATGACCTCCTTATTACACCAACAGGAAAATCAAAAGCTAAGCTAGCTATGCCTATCAACTATGAGTTACAACATTCCTATCTATAAATTTTTTGGAGCTTGATCTTGAGTCTTAGCTTCTTTTGCTGTGGAATCTGATTTGAATCTTGTTGCTCGCTAGCTATAAGTGTTGGATCTTTTTTCAGCATTGCATCGGAGCGAGACCGGCGGTGCTTGTGATTTCAATCAAGTTTTGATCAGCTCACATCCATGTTCGCTTCAACATTTGAATTCACTTCATTTGTTCTTTTTATTCTTTCTTTTATTCTGGATTGAGACTCATCCTTTAAGTTGTCTCGGAACCAGTGCTTCGAGGTCAAACCTGCTTAAATAACAAACAAACGAACAAAATTTTCTACCCTAGTTTTGTACTAGGAAAATTTCGTGAGTTATTTGTGACAAAATCTGAACTTTTTTTTTCATTCTCAAGAATTGTATTTGGCTAAAGGAAAACAAGGCTCAACTCAGGGATTGAAGCCCTAATGTTGGTTGAAGGCGAATAGGGAATAGAGGCCCTACGTCTAAAAGGGGCAACTCAGGGATTGGAGCCCTAATGTTGGCTAATGGAGACTAGGTAATGGATGCCCTATGTCTAAAAGGCGCAACTCAGAGATTGGAGCCCTAATATAGGTTAAAAGGAAAACGCTCAACTCAGGGATTAGAGCCCTAATATTGGATAAAGGAAAAAGGCTCAACTCAAGGATTGGAGCCCTAATGTTGGCTAACGGAAAAAGGCGCAACTCAAGGATTGGAAAACGCTCAACTCAAGGAATGGAGCCCTAATGTTGGCTAAAGAATAACGCTCAACTCAAAGGTTGGAGCCCTAATATTTGCTAAAGGAAAAATTATCAACTTAGAGATTGGATCCCTAATGTTGGCTAAAGGCTACTAGGGAATAGAGGCCCTATGTCTAAAAGGCACAACTCAGGGATTGGAGTCCTAATGTTGGCAAACAAAAAACACTAAACTCGGGGATTGGAGCCCTAGTGTTGGCCAAAAGGAAAACGCTGAACTCAAGGATTGGAGCCTTAATGTTGGCTAAAGGCGCCCAGGGAATGGAGGCCCTATGTCTAAACGGCGCAACTCAAGGATTGGAGTCCTAATGTTGGCTAAAGGAAAATGCTCAACTCAGGGATTGGAGCCTAATGTTGGCTAAAGGAAAACAACTCAGGGATTGGAGCCCTAATGTTGGCTCAAGAAAAATGCTAAACTCTGGGATTAGGTCCCTAATGTTGGCTAAAGGAAAAATGCTCAACTTGGGGATTGGAGCCCTAATGTTGGCTAAAGGGAAAAATGCTCAGCTGAGGGATTAGAGCCGTAATGTTGGCTATAGGAAAAAACGCTCAACTCAGGGATTGGAGCCCTAATGTTGGATAAAGGAAAAAACGCTCAACTCAGGTATTGGAGCCCTGATATTGGCTAAGGAAAGATGCTCAACTAAGGGATTTGAGCCCTAATGTTGGCTAAAAGCGACTAGGAAATGGAGGCCCTATATCTAAATGGCGCTACTCAAGGATTGGAGCCCTAATTTTAGCTAAAGGAAAAATGCTCAACTCAGGGATTGGAGCCCTAATGTTGGCTAAGGAAAAACCGCTCAACTCAGGGATTGAAGCCGTAATGTTGTCCAAAGGAAAAATGCTCAACTCAGGGATTCGAACCCTATCGTTTGCTAAAGGCGACTACGGAATGGCGGCCTATGTCTAAAAGGTGCAACTCAAGGATTGGAGCCCTAATGTTGGCTAAAGGTTGGTATTGGGAATTCTAAACTATCCTCTTATGGGCTATTAACCTTCTTCTTACTTCTCTTCTATCTTTATTTTTTCAATTTTCATTTTTTTCTATAGTAAAAGTGCAGGAAAGAACTTGGATGAAACTTCCCTTTTTGGGTTGATTCCTTGCTACAAAGCTGTTTCTACAACTTGCGCATTTCTTTTCCTTTTTGGTTGCACCTGCTTCTTGCACGGTTGCTTGGATTGCACCTGTTTCATATTTTTCAAACAAAGAACTATTGCTAGTTTAAAATGGGGGTTGGTTTTGTGGCATTGATTTAGTTTTGATCACTTGATCCCGGCCTAGCTTCTTTGATGAAGATCTCAACTGTAACTTTTTGCTCCCTGAGGATCGATTCATTTCAGGCCCTGGAGAACCTCTAATTTTTTAGACTTTCCCATGATGATTGGTCGGTGGAACTCAACTTTCAACTTTATTTTGCCTTCGTAGGCCTTTCCTTTGTGATTCTCTTTTTTCTTCTTCTTTTCTTTTCTTCAGAACATTGGGGAATTTTTGTCTCCTCAAACTTTGCTTCAACGGCTAGTCGCGTGGGGCTTAATCTTTTCCATCTTTATTTCGCCTTTGTAGGCCTTTCATTTTTGAATTCTTTCTTCCAACTTCAATTTCAAAGCATTTGGGCATCTTGGCTTTTAAAACGTTTGCTGAGATGGTTAGCCATGTGGGAGTCAACCTTTTCCATTTCATTCGCCTTTATAGGCACTTCAAATTGATTTTCTCCTTCCAAGAGTTTTAATTTTGAAGCATTGGCCACCATGGCTAGTCGGGGTCAACTTGATGCCCCTGGAAAGAATGGGTGCTATTTGCACATTAGCTCGTGTCAAACAAAAGCCCTGTAAATCAGTCTTGACATCCCTTCTTTTTCTTAGTTTCAGAACGGTGTTAGACCGAAAGGGATTTAAGGAAAACAAACAATGGAATGGAGAATGAGTGTTAAAATAATAAGTGTCCCTTTCAGGGAAAGGAAAGAAGGACTTATCTGGAGTACATGCGGACTTCAATGAACATGACATGCCCTTTGGATTGGATGCTTGATCTGTGTGAACCATCCGACTCTCAGAAATTCATCACTACGTCTGCTTCAAATTTCGAGAAACCTTGCCAGGACTTTGCTGATGCCGATAGCTGTGAGGATTTTCTTTTTGATCAATGGGGCCATTTGCAGATTTTCACTAGCTGGCCTTTTTCATTTCTCTTCTCACTATTGCTTTATAGTGCTCGTGTGGGTTTTTACTAACAAGACTCTCTCATTTTTATTTTTCTCTGCTTACCATCGCCTTACGGTGCCCGTGTGAGTTTTCACCAATAAGACTCTCTCATTTTGATTTTTCTCTGCTTACCATCGCCTTACGGTGCCCTGTGGATTTTCACCAATAAGAGTCTCATTATATTTTTCTCAATTTGGATAACATCGGATCCAACTAGTTTTATTCTCTTATCCTTGAGCATTCTTACCAATCTACCGGAAGGACTTGAATAGGGTTTGGGTAAAAAGGATTTGGATTGAGTTACAACTTTGGAACCTTTTGGGCGAGATCACTACCGAACCATTATAACATGTGCGTCAGTTTCACTTTTTAGGGAACTTTGGATTTTTATTTTGGTGTGACTGAACCTCAGAGAGAGGCTGCCTATGTATCCTTTCAGAATTAAGTCAGACGTAGTTCAGGAAGTTTTGTTTTCTTTTCTCTTTCGTTTTCCTTTCCTTTTTTCCATTTTTCTTTATCTTTTCTTCCTTTCTTGTTTTTTGTCTTTCATAATTTTTTTAAATTTTTTTCTTCTTTTTTTTCATTTCATTTTTCAATAACACTTTCAGATTACAAAGAGGATAATCAAAAAATAGGAGCTGACTCAAAGGGTTTGCAAAGGATTGATAGTGTTTGGGTAGCGAGAATGAAAGCCGTCGTCATCCCAACCGGAGAATATTAGAGCTATATGGAGGATCAAATTGTACCTTTTCACTGCATTTTCATTGACACTTGTTTCAGTGAGATTTTCTTCAATGCGTCCCAACTACAACACGCTCTTTTGGCAGTACTCTTGCAGTAATGTATGGACCTTTCAAATTCTGGAACCAATTGTCCTTCAGCTGTTCAAACTCTTTGTTTTATTTCCTAAAACTTATCTTCTTTGCATTTTGACTATTGATTCATTATTTCAAAGTCTGACAGCGTTTTGGGATATGTGCATGAAGTCCGCAAGCATGTCATATTATTGAAATCTGCATTTAACAGAATTAAAAATAGAATAGGAAAATGACAAGATTAAGAAAAAGTACATTCCTTGGTAATGAAATATTAATTTCATTTGATTTTTTTTATTTTTTTATTTTTTTATTTTTTTTTGACTTTTTTGATTTTTTGAAGATAAAAAGGGTTTACATCGAAACGTAAGAAAATAAAGTAAAACATCCGGATCGCACCTAGAGATAATCTGTACGCATAGAGGATAGCAAACTGGCTACCGAGACTCCAGTTTGATGGGGAACTTTCATGCTTTGCAGCTATTTTGTGGCTTTCCTTCTGTCTCGACAATGGCTATAATGGCCTTGAGTGATGTATCAAATTCCTCATTTTCACAAATCATTTTGACTATTGGCCCGTTGTTTTGGGCAAACAATGGATTGTTCATCACATCAGGAGCATCTTCATCTTGAGAAATGATTCTTTCAACTTCAATCAAATCTTCAACTACCCTTATGAGGGTCCAATAGTCGTCTGTACTGTGTCCCACTGCTCCTGAATGATAGGCACATCTGACACCGACTCTGTAGGCGGGCGATGCCGGGTTTTGCCTCGTTTCGGGAACTGGTTGCAACAGGACCATTTGGACAAGTTTTGGAAATAGATTTCAGTAAGACTCACCAATTAGAGTAAAATTTTGCCTCCTGGGTGGCTCACGAGGAGGAAAATTATTATGTGGAGGAAGGGGATTATAGTCATTTTGTGGAGGAGGCTGATTTTTTGGATATGGGGCTTGGTTTTTGTTTGCATGTTGCTGCAGTCGTATAAATTGTCGAGCATTCATGATCGCATACGGTTGAGGAGCATATGCCATATCTTGATGAGGGTAATAATGCCGAGGGGATCTTTCGGAGAATGCGGGTCTAGGAGCACGGTGTCTCTTGTACCTGAAGCTGCCATGGCTGTTTATTCTTTCTTCTTATATTTGGCCATTCCTCCAAACCCGTCTTGGATGGCTTGGGAGGTTGCTCTAATAGCTGATTAGCTCAAAATTCTGTTTGTTTTCAGTCCATTCTCTACCATCTCATCGATTTAATGGCCTTAGCAAATGGTTTGCCTATGGCTGACATCATATTGTGGAAATAACCAGCTTCATGAGCCTGAACAAATAGAGTGACCATTTCCACTTCATCCATTGGAGGTTTTACCCTTGACGCCTGTTCACGCCATGTGATCGAATACTCACGAAAACTTTCTGATGGCTTCTTCTTTAGATTTTCCAGCGAGTTTCAATCTGGACCAATATCGATATTGTACTGGAACTGTTGAACAAAGTCTCTTGCAAGACATCCCAGATGTTCCACCGAGAAATATCCTGATCTATATACCATTCAGAGGCAATACCTACCAAGCTTTCCCCAAAGTAAGCCATGAGCAATTCTCCCTTTCCTCCAGCTCCACGCAATTGATTACAGTATTTCTTAAGATGGGCAATAGGGTCACCATGCCCATCGTACTTTTGAAACTTTGGAGTTTTGATTCCCACAGGCAAATGGAGGTGAGGGAACATGCTCAAATCAGTGTATTACACGTTTTTCTGTCCACTTAGCCCCTGCATGCTTTTAAGGCTTTGCTCCAGGCTTCTTATCCTCTTTGCCATTTCTTTCTATTCCAGAGTTTTTGGGGTCTTTTACTGTCCCGTTGTGAACTCAAATGGATATGGCTGTGAATAAGTATAGGTGGGATACCGAAGAGGCTCCATTTGGGGAGTAAGTGTTTGGAATGTGAAGAAGGATCAAAGGCGATCCTTGGCAATGCAGGTTGTGTTATAGTTGCGCATGGTGGAGTAGTAAAGATGTTTGGAATTGCATTGGATATAACCATCTGGGGTGAACCTTCGAAGGTGTTCCCATAAAATGAGCTGAGATGGTTGGGTGTCCTAGTGGGATGCTGGAATGACTGATTGGGACAGTGGACGTTCCCCGCATTCTTGGGAAAAGCTTGGGAAATCCAGGAATTGCACTAGGCGGCACTTTTCCATTTCACAAAGCGTCCCACCATGCAGAGACGCAATAGCCAGTTTTCCTCGGCGGTTGCTGACTATGATGCTGGGATGCCCCAGATTGGGCTTTCATCCGTGAGGATAATTTCTGGCAGAGTGATTTCTAAAGACATTTCTGTGCTACCCTTTGATCTGGTGAAGTAGTGATGTGAAGCGAGTTTACCAAAACCAACCACCGTTTCTATAAAACCTGGACTGGATATGACATCAGCAACGATTAGTCCAAGACAAATAACAGATAGGTAATCGCATATTGGGGTGTGATCACCGATACAGTTAAATGGGTTTCTACATGTCTTGCAACGATTGCATGCTCATCCCGGCTTTCCTCATCCACTTGATTTCCACTCTTGTTTCTTTTCTTTTCTTTCATTCTCTACTTTGCTTTTACCATCATCTCTCTCTCAATCTTCTTATTTCTCTCTCTTTTGTTTCTTTTCCACTCTTGTTTTCTTTTATCTTCTTTCATCTCCTTTTTTTCTTCTTTTTCTCTTAGGGTTAAGGTCGAATCCTATGGAGATTGCCTACGTATCATGACCCCGCATGAATCAGACTAAGCGTAGTTCGTGGAAAATAAATGTAAATAGAAGCAAAATGTTTTAAGATTTTCGATTTTCATAGATAGAAAATACTTTGATTACAGAAACTCAAGGATGACAGGTTAAAACAACTAATATGCTATGATGAAAAGAAGAAATACAGACTCCAAAGTCAACTATCCTTCTACAAAAGAAAATACAGACTTGAACAACTTGACAGACTCTAGTGGAAAGAAAATACAGACTCAAGTAACTGACGGCCTCTAGCGGAAAGCAACTGATAGACTTTGGTGGAAAAGGAAATATAGACGCAAATAAAAATCATATATACACTAAAGCTACTGGTGTCTGCGGGACATTGTTTGGTCTTGGCCCGGGCTTATATGCAAGATCCCTTTGAAGTCTATCCAAGTCATCCATTATCTATTTAACAAATATCATTACTGTTGTGAAAAAGGTGGTGTGAGTCATGTTTGCACACTTGGCATTTCCTAGTAATATAGTGAGCAATGGCCAGGATCCTCTCTCTGATTCTGCCCTTTTCTTGAAGCAACTGCCCTATCTATTGGCCCTAGCCCCCAAAGTTTGCTCGGCTATCTGGTTTTGTTCCTGAAGTCGCCGCAAGTCCATTTCTAATTGCGCCAATGCCATGTAGCAATGCTCTTTCAACCTTGAATTCTTTCGCCTGTTTGATCATTTTTTTCAATAATGATGACCCTTTTCTTTAATCTTGTGACCTCATTATCGTATTCTTCTTTCAACTGCTTAATCAGGCGTGCTCGTTCCTCTGTGTTTTTAGCTAATTGATTTCGGATCCCGACTAATTCTATTTCTACTTTGTTGAGGTCGAAACTATAGTCATTCACATTTTGCCTCAGGTTATCTATAAGTTTTGCGTCTTTGGCACTCCTGACGGGATCTTCAACTGCAATCTTCGTCTTTTGAATTTGCGGTCGTAATGCTTTATTTTCTTTGGCTAATTTTTTCTTTTTACCTTTATCGACTGCGGCTTGAAATCTGCTTTCAAATTGAAGGTCTCGGACCTGCTTTTCCAGCTCTCCTATTCTGGCCCTATATTCATTCTCCTTAGCTAACCTGGCCCACTATTCTTGTGACGATTCGACAAAATCCTGGAGGTGAGGTCTTTTGGCGGGCCTCCCTGCTACAATTTCCCTTCTATAGCAAGCATGATACCCAGGTGAAATTTCACTTTTAGCTCGATCTCGTACACAGGTATTTACCGCCGAGTATTGACATTCGCTCCAGATCTAGCGGACTCTTGCTTCAGGAAACTGGCCATCAGGACCAATCTCAATTACTTGGATACTAAGATCTTCCTCTTTTGGAACTACTTGGCACCTCCTGAGTTGTCTTAAAACCCGATACGGAGCATAAGTCTGAATGCTATTAAGTTCCATCAAGAGGTAGTAAGGCCCAGTTGCTGGCATATATATGATTTCATCCACTTGTAACCATCCAAAACGTCTACTCTATTTGACCGGTGGTGATAGATTGAAAATATGATGTCCATTCCCTGACCCCTTCAGGGAAACTAATCACGTTAATCCTCGTATAAAATTCCTCTACGGAGGTTTTCTTTGTTGACCCATAACTCATGAATTGAGGACGATGGCATAGATGTTCGGTCATCCACATTTTCAATAACAGATTGCACCCCTCAAAAAAGTCTCATCCGGCTTTGCAGGGTGTGAGAGTGCGGAAGATTTCAGCTACTATCATGGGTGCAAGAGTGCTCTTGGCTTGGGTCAGTAAAGCGCTGACAACCCCGGCTATTTTTATGTTGATATTTCCATCTTTCCTTGGGAACACCAGAAGCCCTAAGAAAACCACCATAAAAGCAAAACGTCTATGTTCCTCATATTTTTGGCGGTTTCCTTTGCAACATATTTTGCTTTACGGATTGTTGAACCCTCCTAGTTTACCATATCTCTGGTATATGAAGTGGGGAGTATAAAATCAGTTTTTAAATCTGGGTTGTGGACCGTCCTGCTTATCCACCGTGAGTCTAAAAATCTGTGCACAGCTACGATTCTCAGGCCTATCAAATACTTGTGCGTTAAAGGAACCTCAGCGCTCCCCATGTATCCAGCTATTTCCTCTAGGGTCAGGGTGAGTTTAAACACTGAAAAATGGAACACGTTGTGTGCCGGCTCCCAGCATGTGACCAATGCCCTTATGATGTCTCCTCGAGACTTAATCTCCAACAAACCAGTAAGACCTTTCAAATATTTTTTGACCTCGTCTTGCCCTTCTTCAACTATATCATTCCACCAAAAACGCAACTCCAAAGGGATTTTGTTTATGATTGAGAAAGGTTCATTTTTAATCGTGCTCATCCTGCACATTTGATAAGGTGATTTAATCACTTATTTTGACTTAAAACAAAAGGAAAACCAATTTTGCAGATACGACCTATTAGCACTCCGGGAAGAAGATTTTAACGTTGTGCCCGCTAACTGTTGAAAATGACCCAAAGTGGCTGTTGTTGCAAAAGCAGCCTTCTGGTGCCCTTTTGGGGACATTCCGCTTATTTTAAACAAGAATGGCATCACCCTACAAAACTAAAAAGAGTTTTTGTTGTTTTTAGGCTATTTTTGCGTAAGGGGAAGTTGGACCTGATGGGGGTTGCCTATGTATCTCACATCTGGTGAGAATCAAACTGGCGTAGTTCGGGTAGATTTGACAAAACCAACTATTTTTGAAAAACTTTCTTTTATTTGATTTTCTAAAAAAATTTGGTAGAGTTTCGGTACCATTTAGGTATTCGGTTTTTCAAAACAGGTGACTAACTCACTCAACCCTAACACTATTATTCTTTTCTCTCTTTTTTTTTTCTTTTCAACTTTCTCCCATTATTTACAAGCCAGTCATCATGCAGATCTGAAGCAAACAAATGCTCAAATAGCAAGTAGGATGCACCAGGATGGTCTTTTCATTTCAGGTCGCCTGTCCTAGACGGACCCAACCCCTGTGTTGAGTCCCCCAAGGTCAAATATACGTGATGCAAGCAAGCGTACCAACTAGGGATCCGGCATGAGGTCGTGTTATTCTAGGTTTAAAACCTAGGTATATGTTCTAGATTATATACCCGAGCGGACAACTCGAGTCGAGGAGGGGGCTACGTACCAGGAACCAAAAGTCCATCCGACTTAGTAACTTGTCCGACCTCTTTCTTAGTTTAAGGTATGACACTAACAGGATGAGAAGAGAAGAGAAGGGTTTCGTAACAATTTTATATATACAATTAAGGTAATATCAAAGTGGTAAAGACTTAGCACGTTAGGATAAAACATGTAGGAAAATCAGATAATAAATAAAGCCAAGTATATTAGCTATTCTAAGATCGAACTCTTAAGCCCTGAAACGAAGTTCTGGGTTTTTCCTCCCCAGCAGAGTCGCTAGAGTTGTGACACCTCCGTTTTTACACACCTACCCCGAGGAACAAATGTATAAGGGAGTTTTTCCAATTTAAGTGACATTATTCAAACTGGGATTATTTATTTATTAGAGTTGCCAATTGGGATATGTTTGGCTTTTGGTGTCCTAAGTCACCGATTTAACTTGAATCCCAAATCGAGGAAATTTTTGACTTTCCAAATGAAGTCCGCGAACCAGAAATTCTTGAGAAAGGAATTTTGTTAACCCGAGGGAAGGTGTTAGGCACCCTCAGATTCCTTGGTTCTAGCATAGTTGCTTAAACTATTATAAATGGCTTAATACCTGATTTCACAACATGTCCACACCTACAGTGTAATTTTAAAATATTTACCGCTTTTGATTAATATTAAGGAAATTGAACGTCGTTTAAAATAGGTTTTTGGATCGCGTCACATGAAATGCACCTGGATCCTCGATACCTTTTATTCAACATTTCGGGATTTGGGTTTGGGTCACATGAAATGCACACCCCAGTTTAAGGAAGTAGATTTATTAAAGAACGCGCCTAAAGCGACTAACGCGTTGTTACTTCGCGGGAGGCCATGAACATTTGCTAAATGTCACATCTCAATTTCTAAATGTTTTGAAACAGGCATTTGAAGAGGGCCACACAATTTATAGATTTTGTTTGGCGCGACGCATCTCGATTTATTTTAAAGGCCATCCTAAACAAACTACCATGCTCTATTAGGTATTGCCTCTAAAGGACTTAATCAATTGATACTATTAATGAAATATTATTAAATATTTCCAGCGAATCCGGGCCCCAAGATCAAGTCCAAATGAAAATAAAGGAATCTCCATTATTGAAGACTCAATTAATTCGAATTTGCTACCTATCTTGGATGCCTACACTTGCATTACCTAAAATTACAACTTTTAAAATGAATTCTGACCCTTAGCTCATTGGGCTTCAAAATTATCCCAAGAATGATGAATTTCAGTCAAGTTTTGTGAGGAGCTGGTTAATGTTGGGCTTCAGTTGTAAAGTTGTTCAATATTTTGGTCCCTTAAGAACAAGCCCGTTTATTTCACCTAGCAACTTATTCTAATTAACCTATCTTTGCAGTAACACTTTTAAATGAACTAAAATATATGAAAACAACTACAACTTTACAGCTGGAGCCCAATCAGCTGTAAAACCATTTAAAACACTGAAACCATTAAGCATTCTAGAGCAATAGTATTTGAACCATTTACAACTTTATAACTAAAACATTTGAACTATTAAAACCATTTTAAACAATGCATCCTTTTTTTAGAACCGCGAAATAACTGGAGTTAACCATGATATTAATCTGGAGTGATTGGAGCGTTCTAGAACAACATAATACAAATGAACAACATTGCCAAATGATGACTTCGAACTTAGAATTTGAAACAAGATAACAAAACCATGAGAATACTTAACCAAAATCAGCACAATCAGTAGTAGCACCCGACCATTCCGAAATTCACATGCACGAAATGTCCAAATGTTCATAATTACATACACACGGATAGACTAATAAACCTAATATTCTCACCAAAATACAAAACTGAAGGGCAAACATGAACTCATAAAACACACAACACTATATCAACTACTGTAGATGCCATACATATTATTGACTTTAAAAAATGCTAAGTATGTAACTGACAATGGAAATTTAAGGAATACAATTTGCATTCATGAAATTTTAAGTAGTTATAAACTCCATGCTTGCACTTCATCTCCTAAAGTTTCAAGGAGTACTTGGAATAATGGAAGCAAAGGAGTGAAGTTCAGCAAGTGAAAAATAGCAGTCGCACTAACAGGACAGGAACTAACAGCAACAATCACCCAGAAATAAACAAAGGAAACCAACTTTGATATGATTTCAAGTCAGCAACAAGGTTAAACAGCATCTAGCAACAAAATCAGACCAAAATAACCCAAGCACTTGAATTCCAAAACAAATTCAACCCATTTTTACCCCTTTCAAATGTTCAGGAAGCAATTTTAAAGTGGATACACAGAAGGTTTTTTGAATTTTAATAAAACAGTGAAATTTTATAATCTTGAGCTCTTTTAATTCCTGATTTCTAATTTTTAGAGCATCTGTACTCCTGAAAAATGATCTCCCCCTCTCCCTCCAAAACTTGTATTGTAAGGCAATGTATTGCCTTTTTATAGACAAGTCTAGGGCAACCTTTTTATTCCATTTTACACCCTAAGCCCCTCTTTTATTTTTCAGATTTTAACTTATTAATCCCTAGAATATTTGCTTGTTACCCAAGTAAAAAGCCTGGAATTTAATTACATGTCCTTGCTAGAAGCTTTAAGGGATTCCAGGCAGTTAATGCAAGATTCTTTATTTTAAAATACCTATAATACCCCCTGAATTACACTAGTATTCACTATCCTAGGTCAACTAACCCCCAACTCTTTGACCTTGGTCAGAACTGACCATGGTTAAGCAAAACCATGCTGGAGCATTAAGCTATATCCTAACAAATCCTAAAAGTTGAACTAATGAACCAATTTAATTAACCAACATTTGGAAATTAATTCTAACTATAATCTAAGACTAAATTTATCACTGATCTAATAGAAAAATAGATGAACTAATTAATAACTCAAACATGCACTTGTACTGTAAAATAGGAAAAATGTCTAAAACCTAGAGAAAATCAACAGCGAGCATAGAATCAATTAAAACTATAATCTAAAGAAAATTCAGTAGCAAACATGGATCATGCAATCGAAGTCAAACACATAATCAAATCAAAATAAAAATAAAATTAAAGCTATACGGCTGTAATATCAGAGACCTAAATTGAAAAACTCTAATTCAACAAAAACAAAAGAAAACATAAAAATGAACAAACTGAAGAAACATGCAAATAGAAAGAAAAACAAACAAACAAAGAAAAGGATAGAAAAACTCACTGTTTTAGGTCATAGCTTGGATTGACCTTGAATTTGATCCTCAGCTAATATTATATGTCTATTTTACCAAAAATAAACGAATAATATTAACTGGGATCACTCGAACACTTGAAAATCTATATAGTGTTAGATTTCTCCAAAATTAAACCCTAGATCCAAAATTTGTAGGATTCCGACCGTGTTTGAGGGATTTTTGTTTGGGATTCGGGTTTAGGAGGTCAATGAGACCACAGGGTATGATTTTTGAGAGGTTTGGAAGATGGTGATACTTGGCCAAGATTTTTATATTTATATTCGAGAAGCTCGGCACATATTCGAGGGACGAGACTTACAGATTCGGGGTGAGGAAGGTGAGGGGAACATTTGGTATTATTTTGGGGTCGTTTGGCATTGCGGCAGGGACTGTGACCAGTATTTTGATTATTTGAGAAGATCGGCTGATGTTTGAGGGATACTAGTGGCAGATCTGGAAAGAGGAGGTCAAGGAGGTGGGTGGGTGTAATTTTGGCCGGCGGAGGCGATTTTTGACCACTATTCTAAGCTCGAATTCCTAAACCCTGAACCGAAGTTCTGGGTTTTTCCTTCCCAGCAGAGTCGCTAGAGTTGTGACACCTCCGTTTTTACACACCTACCTCGAGGAACAAATGTATAAGGGAGTTTTTCCAATTTAAGTGATATTATTCGAAATAGGATTATTTATTTATTAGAGTCACCAATTGGGATAGTTTTGGCTTTTGATGTCCTAAGTCACCGATTTAACTTGAATCCCAAACCGAGGAAATTTTCGACTTTCCTAATGAAGTCTGCGAACCAGAAATTCTTGAGTAACGAATTTTGTTAACCAGAGGGAAGGTGTTAGGCACCCTCAGATTCCGTGGTTCTAGCATGGTCGATTAAACTATTATAAATGGCTTAATACCTGATTTCACAACATGTCCACACCTACTGTGTAATTTTAAAATACTTACCGCTTTTGATTAATATTAAGGAAAATGAACGTCGTTTAAAATATGTTTTTGGATCGCATCACATGAAATGCACAGGGATCCTCGATACCTTTTATTTAACGTTTCGGGATTTGGGTTTGGGTCACATGAAATGCACACCCGAGTTTAAGGAAGTAGATTTATTAAAGAACGCGCCTAAAGTGACTAACGCGTTGTTACTTTGCGGGAGGCCATAAAAATTTGCTAAATGGCACGTCTCGATTTCTAAATGTTATAAAACAAGCATTTGAAGAGGGCCACACAATTTATAGATTTTTTTGGCGCGGAGCATCTCGATTTATTTTAAAGGCCATCCTAAACAAACTACCATTCTCTATTAGGTATTGCCTCTAAAGAGAATCGCTGCCGGTGGAGGCGATTTTTGGCTGGCGGCGGAGGGGCGGTATTGTATATAGGGGTGTTAGAGACGGTGAGTGAGGGGTAGGGGGAGTTTCGACATTTATATACTTAAAGATCCCAGATTTTGAGCCATTGGATCATGTAACCTTGACAGCTCAGGTTCAAAATAACCAAACAACGCCGTTTGGCACTGGGGGGGGGGGCTGGACCGTGTTTCTGAGATGGGTTTGGTCCAATTTTGAGGGTTTTCGGGCTGGTTTAAGGTAATTGGCCCAAAAATGGGATATTTTATTAAAACACTTATTTTCCTTTAATTCATTCCTTTTCTTTTATTTATTATTTATTTTTTTATATACAAAAATAAAATGAACAAAGACCTGATTTTAATTCTAGAATTAACTAATTAATTTCAAAAATTAATTAAAACCTAATTTAAAAGAAAACTCAAGGAAAAATCAAAATTAAACTTAAAAATGCAAAGAGGACAATTTTTGTCCGTTTCTTTCGTTTTTTGTGATGTTAACTAATTAATGAACCTAAAATACAAAAATGATATTCTAAATGTAAATGTGATACTTTTTGTATTTGTTTATGAATTATATCGTCTAAAATGCACTCAAAATGCAAACAAACACAATTATGCAATTAGATTCTAAAAATCACATAAATAAAGAAAAATCCTAATATTAAGAATTTTATAGGAGTAATTTTAGCTAGACAAAAATCACATGCTCACATCTTGCGGTGTTAGAGTGCTAACGCAGTGCGGGTGGTTCTGTTCATTGGATCAGGGTAAATGCAGTTAAATAAAGTAAATGACTCTCGAGAATAGTACTAATGTGTTAATGATTCTACATGTGACAATTGTGTATCATGAATTTGTATATGTGATGAGAACTCGCTATCCATTGGGAGGGATCAAGATGTGTAATTTTTCTATATCAATTATAGGCTTTTATGTAGCACTATCAGGGAGGTGCAGGTAATGGTTCGGAATTCGTAGAATGTTCTATGATGTTTTGACTTGCGATGTAGCAGTTGGAAGGTACGAAATGGTTTGTGAGATGTGAGACAACACGGTCTCGTGATTCAAAGTCACTCGGGATGAGTGCGGATGGGAGGTGTTATATGTTGAAACTATTGTTCCTAAGGCAATTAGGGTAAGTCAAAAGAAATGGATTGGTTGGCCATATATCTATTGGAATATTGGTTGTAGAGATCAATTCCTTTAGCATGATCAATTTATGCGTGTGGTTTGTGGTGGTACAGAGGACGCCCGTCGTCCGTCGTAATTGATGTTATTCAAGAGTATTCCATTGTTATGGGCATGTTACGTGTATGCGGGTCCCCGAAAGGGTCATAGTGGGTTGGACCACTACTTAGAGATTTGCATATTCTACGGTTATGAGAATTCACCTGTGTGTTGCTATGGTTCTCCTGAAGTGAGTTAACTGGAAAGTTTTATATGATGAAGTATTAATCTAATAATGGTTTCGAAGTTGTGATGAAGAGAGTGTTCTATCGTATGTTGGCATGTTAGGTGAAATGAGTGAAGTGAAGATAGAGGTTAAAACTCGGTATGAGAAGGATGTCACGAGCTCGGATGAGCAGGGAAGAAGTCTTGACATTTAAGGTAAATCGATATTGTCTTCAGCGTCACCTGAGAACGGTGTTTTGTGAAAAGGCTTTGCACCCTAGTTAATGATTCTAGATCACTTTTCAGCATTAGTGCGGTCGGTGGTTTGGAGGTACGACCTAGTTATTCGTAATGGTAGGTTGTGGGAGGTGTCCCACATGAAGATTATGTAAGTACGGCAGTTAGTCACTTGATTGATTGAAGACTTGAACCAAGTATGAAGGTTGTGAAAATAGCATTGAATTGAGAAAATATGCCTGGAGGGCACTCAGTCTATTGAATCTTGGACTACGGATTATTTTTCCGACTATGATGGATGTTCTTATGTGTTATGAACGGAAGATGAGTTGATAGGGAGCTTATAAAGGTAATTAACCTAGTTCAATGTGATCAGAATCGGCTTGAGGTCGATGGATGGATTCAAATGTGAATATGGGCTCTATGTCCGGCCAAACAGGTTCATTTCAGTGATGCTCTCCTTATGGAGGAGGACTCAGGGTGTTATTTTGTTGTCATATATTTTATGCAATGATACACTCCACAGTATGAGTTGTGAGACGGTTTGATAAAATGCTTATGTGTTGAAGATCCACGTAGAAATGATGTTTATGAGCAAAATGGCTCTCAAGATTCAGATTGTATATTGCACCTCAGTTGAGCTTGAGTTTTGGTAGCTTATAGCGCTATATGTCCCCTCAGGGATGGTATTATGCACGTCGAAATTCGGTATTTTATATTAATGATCAATTTAGCTCGATGTACACCTCTTTAGGTGAGTGTTATATGTGGATCGGGTGGCATGCCACCATGAGTGTGTTATTTGGATCGGGTTACGCGCCGCAATAGTGTGATATTGAGCATAGCTTTCTATATGCTATTTTGGTATGCCTTCCTTCCTATTTTTCTAAGGAGAGCACATATTAGTGCGTAAGTTGGGCAGTTCCTTCTAGAGTTCGTCTTCTTTTTGTACCGCATTTTAATCGGTAGCCTATCGCAACTTTGTGGCATCATATGAGCCTTTTGATTATGTACGGGGTGGCTTATTGCCTAAGCAGTTCATACTGGATGAGGTCACGCATTGGTGCGAAGTTATGCAGATGTATGATATTGCGGGATAGATTCATGTGTTCTGTCTCTATGATGGAAGACGGGTTCTCCTTCTTGTGTTGTGATGGTATTGGAGAGCTTGAAGTACAACTCTTTCATTTGACTCATTTTCATGAATTGAGTATGTTCAGATTGTTGCTTATTGGTGCGCGTATTATGTGAGTTGTGGCTTAGTCCTATATTAATATGTAATGTCACCATATGAGAGTGTCGATTAGATGAGAGCGTTGGCATATTTAATGAGTACGAGCAGATTCGATTTCAGTATGTTGGAGGGATAGTATCGAGCTTCGACTCAGAAATTTGATGTAGTATTTGCCAAAGGAGAAGTGGTTTCATGAATGGTTGATCTGAGAAATGGTGATGGCTTACTGCATTTTTTAGTTATCAGTTGCAGTATATGTAAAAGTATTAGAAGGAAACTTTAGTTGTTAAGAGGTTTTCTACCGGTATTCGAGCCTTGTGTGTAACTGCATTTAATAGGAGTTATCACGTGAGTTACCGCCTTGTTTCCCCCATTTTCTGCTTCTTTATAATTCATTATGAGTGTCTTGTGTGAACGAGTTAATTTGGATTGATTTTAGAAGGAAATGAGACACTTAGTCTCTCTAAGGAAGGCTTGTTTTGGAAAAGTCAACCAGATATTGACTTATGTGTTAGGAGGCTCGGATGTGCATTCCGATGATTCGGTTAGCTTCGGGGATGATTTGTGACTTAGCAGTGTAATCGGAAATCGTTTTGGAGAGCCGGTATAGAATTAGGCTTGAATTGGTGAAGTTAGCATTTTGGCGAAATCTTGTTTATAAGTGAGATTTTGGTCCGAGGGTCGGAATGGAATTCAGAGAGTTGCAATAGCTTCGTTATATGATTAGGGATGTGTGCGCGAAATTTCAGGTTATTCAGAGATGATTTGGTTAGGTTTTTGATTGAATTCGTATTTTGGAAGTTTTAGAAGAACTTAGGCTTTAGTCCTATATTCCTATATAAATTGAATGCTTAGGTGTTAATTGAGGTATTTTGATGATTGGAACAAGTGTGAATGATGTTTTAGGATGCTTTGGTGCTTTTGATTGAAGTCTCAGGGGCCTCGGGGTGATTTCAAATGGTTAACGGAAGGTTTTTGGGACTTAGGATGTTGCAGAAAATTGCAGGTTTTAGTTCTTGTATTTTGTTCATCGCGATCATGATAGTTTTCTTACGATGGCATAGAGGCTTTGGAGGGAGCAGTGCAATTGTTCTTCGCGGTCGCAAAGATGGAGATACAATCGCATAGCAGAGGGAATTTGTTGACGCGAACGCGTAAGGCAGGTCGCGTTCGCATAGAGTAAAGTGGACCTGCGGTATTGGATTGGAAGTTGTTCATCGCAACGCTGAGTGTGGTCCGTGATTGGATAGTGCAAGTTAGCAGTGCATTGCGATAACATTAGGTATGGTGCGTTTGTGTAGAGTTTATTTTGGGAATTTAAGAATTATTCTTCGCGATCACGGGGAATGTCCCGCGATCGCATAGAAGAGAATACCCCTGGGCAGAATGTTTTTAAAATCATCTTGTTAGCAAATAAGGGTTTATTTTCACCCATGGCTGCTCGTTTTTGGAGATTATTGAAGGAAATTAAAGAGGGATTCAAGGGGAAACGATTTGAGTGAGAATCTTGGTCTTAAACTCGATTATATTGTGAAATCCGCTTAGAAATTCATAGAAATTAAGCCTAAAATTTATGAACTAGGGCTTGAAATTTTGAATTTGATTTAGGGATTTGAAGAACCATTTGAGGTCGGATTTGAAAACTTTTGGTATGTATGAACTCGTGAAGAGGTAAGGAATGTATTAATGTGAAGTTTCAATAAGGCCTAGGGCTCGGATTTTTCTAATTTCAAGATTTTTTATATTTTCTTATTGATTTCGATTGGATATTTTTCCCTCAACATATTGTGATGTATTCGCTTTGTTTTGGATAGATTCGAGGGGTGTGGAGGCCGATTTGAGGGACAAAGACGTTGCAAGCTAGAGATTTCGCCGGTTTGGGGTGAGTAATGATTGTAAATGAATTTTTGAGGGTTTAAAACCTTGTATTTGCACATCGTAGTGCTGTATTGAGGTGACTTATATGCCGAATAGTGAGCGTGTGGTAGAGCACCATTCGTTATTGTGACTTGGCCCGTCCTGATAGATGAATATACTGCATATTTGACTAAAATTCACTTATTATCATTATGATTTGAGCTGATTGATGTATTTGGGCTTTGTGCCAATTGATTGAATCCTTTAGGAATTTGTATCACTGGTTTCTTACCATTTACATATTATTGAACTCAGGCCTAGTATTTATTACTGTTTTGCAAACTCAGCCACCTTTTCTCAAACTTGAAACTTAATTAATATTTTTACTAAAGTTTGGACTAAATACTTCTATATTATTGTGCTCGAGGGGCTTAAGTGATTCAGGATTGAGTATGGGATCGGGATGCGCACCGCAGCGATATTGTATTGATATTGATATGAGGCCGATGGCCTAGTTGATGCCACGAGATGGCTTATTATTGCGCTTGGGTTGTAAGGGGGTCTGACACCCCCAGTGAGCGTCGTCGATGATAAATGGAGCGGGCTGTATGCCACAGCGATATGTGGAGCGGGCTGCACACCGCAGCGGTACCGGTACTATTTCATGTGTTTACATTTTCTTATTTGTCTGCTATTATCTGTTGTTTTGTGCTACCTCTTGTAATATAAACCTAATACTCTGGTATTCCTTGATAACTGAGTGTTGTGCCCGCGAGACGGAAATTCTATGCTTATCTGTGCTATTTATTTTGCATTCGTTTGCATAACCACTGAAAAAAAAGACATTTCAGAGGAGACTTAAACTGAGTTAAGATGTTTTTCTAAAGATTTCATAGCTTCACTATTTTACTAAAAAGGGTTTACGCTGCTTCTATATAGCATGATGATTTGCCATATGTGATTTCTTATCGCTCAGTTGTTATTTACTTTTATTACTCACTGAATTGGAAGTACTTACTCTACTCCCTACACCTCGTGTGCAGATGCAGGTATCTATTCACCCGGTAGCGGGTTTTGGCCAATCAGAGGCGGAGTTATATAATTTAAGGAGGTGATTGCCGGCGTTCGCAACACCATTTTCCTCTCTTTTATTCATTATTCTGGTTTTGTATATTTTAGACCTTGTAGTGGATTTACATTCTGAAAAATGCTCGTGACTTGTGACACCCCGATTAGGGCTGTGTTGGGTTGTATTTTCATTAATTAATATTATTAAGCCATCTTTAAGCTGTTTATTTATGTTTAACTATTTTGAACGGACGAGTTGGGTTAGCTGGCTAGCCTCGTCTTCACGACAGGTGCCATCACGACCAGTGTAGGGTTCATGTCGTGACACCTTTGCTACTTCAGGCTCGTATGTTGAAGTTACACGAAAAAGCAGGTACACTTGTAAATTTTTTTGGCAAAGCGTGTACAAGTTAAAACGTGACCCAAAAACAGGTATAGATTCAAATTCCCCGGCGGAAAAGATTAGATAATCAATTGGGCTTCTTTCACTTTTAGCCCATACTAGAAATTATTTATATTCGGTAGCAAGAAAAGTGTATAAAATTTGTATAATGTTGTATATAACATATAAAATATATGTATATACAAAAAATATTCATTTTTCAGCTATTATTTTGAGAGCGGCTATATAGTATCATTTTTCTGGATTTTCTTCTTTTACTTTTAGTCTGCGCCAGAAATTATTTACATTCGATAGCCGAATAAGTGTATAAAATTTTATAAAAAATGTATATGTATGTGTGTGTATATATATATATATATATATATATATATATATATATATATATATATATATATATATATATATATTCGCTATTATTTTGAGAGTAACTATGCATGTTTCCTTACCAAATAGAGTACTTTCGACTTGACTCGATAGATGGAGGGAAAGCCCTCCAACTCAAGTACGTCATCAAAGTTGATCGTAGTACAAATATTAATAGCTGCTTTTATGACTCGAACCAGTGAACTATAGGTCACATGACGGCAACCTGTGAACCACTCCGTTTTCTTATAGCTATAACTTGAATAGGTTCTGAAAGTAAACTACCAGTCAACAATAGGTTCGAAAAATAAACTATCAGTCAACGATATGGTTTCGTTATCAAAATAGATGTATTTCTTTACCCTTTAGCAGATAAAGAGAGAGAAGTAGCTTCAGCAATCTGGCCATCCCAACCAATCTTTTCCTAATAAATCTCAACAATATAAGAGTTAAAATCTATCCTGCGCAGGAATCTGTTACTTGGACCAATGGCAATTGACTAGTTTTTTCCTTGAAGGAACAAGACAAGTACTAACAAAGCAGGCAAAAAGTTCTAGAGACTTCCTCCAATAGGCTGGCTCAAGTTACGCAAGACATAGCAGCAGCTAATCAACTGCAAAATCATCAAATGCTATATACAATATCTCTTGGCAAGTCCATTCCCAGTAAGGTCAAAGCCACATGGTGCAAGTTTAACATTTATCCCGGCGTTTAGGCAGGATCCGGGGAAGGGTGAATGCCGAGTCCATGGAAGGGTCCCATTTCAAGGAGGTCTAATGTAGGTAACGTACCCTAGTGCAAGTATCGGTGGCTGATTACACGACTCGAACCCATAATCTATAATTCACACGAAGATAACTTGTTCGTCGCTACAAGGCTCTCCATCAGAAAAGGACAACTCTGCTAAAGTTAAATGAGTAGGACAATTTCAAGCAGGCAAGAGACAAGAAACACAGTCAAATAGGAGCTGGGAAATGAGTAAGCTAGCAACATGGAAAAAAGAAAATACAAGAGACGACTCTTGCCACGTTGAATTCTACAACCACAACATAAGTTTACAACAAAAACATATTTGTTTGAAACAGCAAATCCTAGTTATCATAGGTGCATTGCTCAAAAGCTCTTTTATCATATGAGAACAAAAATATAAATATTTTCAATGTTAAAGAACTAGATACCACACATCTGATTACTCATATTGTCCAATGCTTTATCGCTTTTTGGTATGCCTCATACTGCTCTTCTTTTGGCTCGTTCGCTCATCATAATCGGACCTAGAATTTGAAGATGAATCAAAAGACTCAGAGGTTGAGCTATATTTGCAGTGTCTTCTCCTCTTCTACTGCTGATTCTTCTTCCTCTTCCTTCTCCTCTCTTTCTCTGAATCGGTTGAAGAACTATAACTTGATTCACTTTCTTTATAAGGATCATCGGACCTTGTCACTGTGACGCCTCACTGTCAGATTCATAGATCAAAGCCTCACTATCACTCCCCAACTCTGTATCAGACGTATGCTTCCTCTTACTCTTCTTCACAGATTTTTCATTCTTCCTCTCCTTCTCAATATCTGGGTTTTCTAGATCATAAGATATTGATACTTTCATCCTCAATTTTGGATTTTTTAGTTGTTTTGCATAAGAAGGTCGTGATATGTAAACCCTCTAATTCTTGCACTCATAAGTCCAGTGCCCTGACTGGAAACATTTCTGACATTGAGAAGCTGCAGCAAGGGTGGAACCTGAAGCCTTGAGGTCTTTCCTTTCACCCAATCTCACATGTTTCTCATTAATCATCAAATATATCTGCCTCTTTGCTTCTTTTCGTTCATGCCATCGACGGGGTCCTTCTTCCTTCTGGCCATATACATTGACATTTCTAGCAGCAGCATCAGCGGCGCGCTCATCCTGAGCACAACTCAAACCCTTTGCAGCTGACAAGATGTGATGAGCTTGTTGGGTAGATTGAACTATATCAATCGGTTCATTGCTCAATTGAAACCCACGTGTGAACCTATATTCAAACTGCTAAAGAAAGATGCAGCAATCAAGTGGACGGAATAATGTCAAGAAGCTTTTGATAAATCAAGGAGTATCTATCTAACCCACCAGTCCTGGTCCCACCTGAACCAGGGAGGCCTCTGTTCTTGTATCTAACAGTCTTGGAGAATTCTTTCGGCTGTGTCCTCGGGCAACATGATGTAACCGGAAAGAAAGAGCAGGCGATATACTATCTGAGTAAAAGGTTCACTAGTTTTGAAGTTAAGTATACTTTGTTGGGAAGAACCTACTGTGCCTTAACTTGGGTCACTCAGAAGTTGAGACATTATTTGCAAGCCTACACCACTTACCTCATAACCAGATTGGATCTTTTGAAATACATATTCCAGAAACCAATGCCCATGGCAAGGTTGGCAAAATGGCATATCGTGCTCACCGAATTTGACATAGCCTACATCACTCGCATGACAATGAGCCCAGGCATTGGCGGATCATTTGGCTAAAAACCGATTGATGATGAATACCAAACTTTGAACACTTACTTCCCGGATGAAGAGGTAAACTTAGTCGAGGCAATATCCGAGGATACTACTGCTTGGGAGATGTTCTTTGATAGAGCAGTAAATGCAAAAGGTGTGAGAATTAGGGCAGTCTTGATCTCACCTACTCGTCAGCATTACGCAGCCACAACCCATTTCGATTTTTCTGCACAAACAACACTGCCGAGTATGAAGCATGCATTATGGGAATGAACATGGCAATCGACCAGGACGTCGAGGAGTTGTTAATCATGGGGGGTTCGGATTTGATTATCGCGCAAGCCCAGGCAGAATGGAAAATTGAGATGTCAAAATCATCCCTTACAGATAGCATGTGGAAGACCTTGGAAGGCGATTCAAGTCAATAGAGTTCGGGTACTTCCCTCGTTGTCATAATGAATTGGCCGACACACTTTCTACCTTGGCCTCAATGATTCCGTATCTAGGCAATGCTCACATATATCCCTTGGAAATCCAAATCCATGAAAGGCATGGTTATTGCAATACGGATAAAGCATAACCAAATACCCAGCCATGGTACCATGACATCAAAAGGTTTCTGAAAATGCAAGAATACCCCGAGCAAGCCAGTGGGGACCAAAAGAGAACCATTAGACGACACGCGAGTGGTTTCTTTTTTGAGTGGTGATGTCCTATACAAAAGAACTCTAAACCTCAACTTGTTAAGATGTGTTGACACACAAGAGTCTGGAAGAATCCTGCATGAAATGCACGCGGGAGTATGCGAACCCTATATGAACGGGTATTTTTAGCAAAGAAAATCCTTCAAGCGTGCTATTACTAGATAACCATGGAAAAAGACTATTTCAGCTTTGTCGGAAAGTGTCATCAATGTCAGGTGCAAGGTGATTTGATTCATGCACCGCCAACAGAACTGCATCTCATGTCAGAATCATGGTCATTTGTTGCTTGGGGCATAGACGTCATTGGGCCAATCGAGTCAAAAGCCTCAAATGGGCACAGATTCATACTGGTTTCCATTGACTACTTCACGAAATGGGTTAAAGCCATCACTCTCAAATATGTCACCAAGAAAGTTGTGGCAGATTTCGTGCACTCCAATTTTATCTGTCGACTTGGTGTTCCTGCAACGATCATCACAGATAATGCTGCAAACCAAATAGTCGTCTGATGGAGGAAATATGCGAACAATTCAAAATAACGCATAGGAACTCTACTCCTTATCTGTCTAAAGCCAATGGTGTCGTCGAAGCAGCAAACAAGAACATCAAGAAGATTTTGAGAAAGATGATTTATAGCTCCAGGAAGTGGCATGAAAAGTTGACTTTTGCATTATTGAGATATTGCACTATGGTGCGTACATCAGTTGGAGCAACCTCATACCTCTTGGTCTATGGCACGAAAGTCGTAATACCCGCGGAAGTCGAAATCTCTTCCCTATGGATCATTTTCGAAGCTACAATTGAAGATAGTGAATGGGTCAAGACCTGTCTAGAGCAGTTGACCTTGATTGATGAATCTGCAACAATGACATTATCTGATTGGGATGATGAAGGCGTTCATACCTGTTATCCAAAAACTATTAACCTTTGCAAACCTTGGGCCTGATACTCTTTCTTGACTACCCTTTTTGGAAAAGTTTTATTGGAAAAAGAAAAAAACAAAAAGCAGCAAAACAAAAGAAATAAATGGAAAAAAAGCAAAATAGAAAAACAAAAGAAAAAAGAAACAAAATATTTTGAAAATATGGCACCGTGTCAAAGGGCACATGGATACAATAATCAGAATCAACAGTAGGGGTATCACACAACCTCTCTATGGGGTTCAGTTACAACAAAATAAAAAAGATGGCAAGATTGGTTTTACAAGGTTTTGCTTAACAAAAGACAATCCAAAGAAATACCTAGCCTCAGCGGGCGCGTCAAGTCGATCTCGACTGGCCATGTTGGCTGATGCTCTGAAATCAAAGTTTATGAAAGGAAAAGAAAGCCAAAGGCATAAGCAGTAAAGGCGGAACAAAGTAAAAGGACCAAAACCTCACGCGGGCGATCCGTCATGAAATTTTGGAATGTTGAGTCCCTCGGTTTGAAAGAGAGATCGATATTCAGAAAAACCAACAAGCAGTAGAGGTTCCCACCAAAGGATTGGGATGACATCAAATGATCGATACAATCAAAGCCATAAAACCAACCACCATTTCAAACTAACAATTGTTCTTTATTTGAAATTGAAATAGGCACAGCCCAAAGCAACCGTGCAAAAGCAGGTGCAACAAAAATAAAGGCTTCACAAAAGCTAGAAACAGCTTCGCAGTAACAATCAACCCTAAAGAAAAATTTTCCTCCAAAATTCTTTCCTGAATTTTATTGAAATAAAATGAAATGAACATGAAAAAGAGGGAAAGAAATAAAAAGAAAAATCCAAAACAAAAAATGATAGTTTAGTATTCCAAACCTCAACCTTTTACATTTTACCAACCTTAGGGCTCCAATGCCTAAGTTGAGTTTTCAGACATAGGGCCCCCACTCCCTAGTCGCCTTTTTTACCAACACTAGGGCTCCAATCCCTAAGTTGAGTTTTTAGACATAGGGCCTTCACTCTACAGTTGTCATTCACCAACATTGGGGCTCCAATCCCTGAGTTGCGTTTTTAGACATAGGGCATCCATTCTCTAATCGCATTTTACCAACATTAGGGCTCCGATCCCTGAGTTGAGTTTTTTAGACATGTGGCCTCCATTCTCTAGTTGTATTTTCACCAATATTAGGGCTCCATTTCCTGAGTTGAGTTTTTAGACATAGGGCCTCCATTCCCTATTCATCTTTTATCAACGAGCTCCAATCCCTGAGTTGAGTTTTTAAACATAGGGCCTCCATTCCTTAGTCGCCTTTTTACCAACATTAGGGCTCCAATCTCGGAGTTGAGAATTTTAGACATCGGGCCTCCATTCCCTAGTCACCCTTTTACCAACATTAAGGCTCCAATCCTTGAGTTGAGTTTTAGACATAGGGAATCCACTCCCTAGTCGCCTTTTACAAACATTAGGGCTCCAATCCCTAAGTTGAGATTTTTAGACATAGGGCCTCCATTCCCTAGTCACCTTTTCACCAACATTATGGCTCCAATTCCTGAGTTGAGTTTTTAGACTTGGGGCATCCATTCTCTAGTCGCCTTTTCACCAACAGTAGGGCTCCAATCCCTGAGTTGAGATTTTTAGACATAGGGCCTCCATTACCTAGTCGTCTTTTCACCAACATTAGGGCTACAATTCTGAGTTGAGTTTTTAGACTTAGGGCCTCCATTACCTTGTCGTCTCCTTACTAACATTAGGGCTCCAATCACTGAGTTGAGATTTTAGACATATGGCCTCCATTCCCTAGTCACCTTTTACCAACATTAGGGCTCCAATCCCTAAGTTGAATTTTTAGACATAAGGCCTACATTCCCTAGTCGCCTTTTCACCAACATTAGGGCTCCAGTCCTCGAGTTGATTTTGTAGACATAGGGCCTCCATTCCCTAGTCACCTTTTCACCAACAATAGGGCTCTAATCCCTAAGTTAACGTTTTAGACATATGGCCTCCATTCCCTAGTCGCCTTTTACTAACATTAGGGCTCTAATCCCTGAGTTGAGTTTTTAGACTTAGGGCCTCCATTCCTTAGTCGCCTCCTTACCAACATTAGGACTCAAATCCCTTAGTTGAGTTTTTAGACATAGGGCCTCCATTCCACAGTCACCTTTTACCAACGTTAAGGCTCCAATCCCTGTGTTGAGTTTTTAGACGTAGAGCCTTCATTCCCTAGTCGCCTTGTCACCAACAATAGGGTTCCAATCCATGAGTTGACGTTTTAGATATAGGGCTCCATTCCATAATCTTTTCCCTTCTAGATAGAAGCAATCCTTATTTTATTTGCTTTCAAAAAGAAAAGAAAAAAAGAGACAGGAGAAAAGAGAATAAGTTTAGATTTTTGTCACAAATAACTCACGAAATTTTCCTAGTAAAAACTGGGGCACAAAAATTTCATTCTTTTTTTTTGTTTTGGCATCTGAACATGTTTGATCTCAAAGCACAGGATCTGAGGTATCCGAAAGAGTGAGCCTCAGTCCAAAATAAAGAATAGAAGAAAAGGATAAAAAAAAGAAGTAAATTGAAAATGTTGAAGCAGACAAAGATGTGGACTACACATGAATGCGATTAAAGTCACAAGCTTCGCATATCCCGCTTTGATCTAAAAGCTAAAGAAAGAAACAGCACATGCAGCTGACGAGCATCAAGATTCAGATCAGAGTCCACAGCAATTACCAGCTAAGACTCGAGATTAAGCTTCAAGATATCTATAGATAGGAATCTTGTAACTCGTAGCTGATAGGCCTAGCTAGCTTAGCTTTTGATTTTCCTAATAAGGAGCTCAAGAAAGCAGTAGCAACAGTGAAATTACAGCTTCCCGGTAGTCCCAGCTACCAAACGTTCCAGAACTACACTGACCTGATTCCTTTATAGCCAAGGATATGTAGGCAACCTTTGAAGCAGAGTTCGATCAAACACTTTTCAAAAATGCTTCTCACAGAGTGCCAAGCAGGCAAAAATCTCTCATCGCTGCTCATTTTATCTTTGCTCGAAAACCATTCGTGTCTCCAAACAAAGAGGGGTAGCTGTGAGCACGTGATTTTTACCTCACATGAATTATTCCTACAGAATTCCCAAATTAGATTTTTTTTTCTTTTAATTATTTGCTTTTTAGGAATTACTGCATAATTTTCTTGTTTGTTTGCATTTTTATGTGCATATTTTATTTTTTATTTAATTCATAAAAATACAAAAATACGTTGCAGTTGAATTTATGATCCAATTTTTATATTTTAGGATAATTAGTTAATTAATTTTACAAAAATGGAAAAATCAAATAAAATAGTTTGATTTTGCATTATTTTTAATTTTATCTTCGAATTTTGGTAGTTTTCTTTCAAATTTGGTATTTAATTGGTTGTGTTAATTATTATCTAGAGTTAATTAGTTTAAATTTGATAGATTAATTTAATTAAGAATTAAATCAGGTTTTATTTGATTTGTAATAAACAAATAAATCTGAATATGAAAAGAAAAGAAGAGAAAAAGTTTTTGGGCCAAAATACCCGTACAACCCACAAATGTCCATCCAAAACCAACCATACCCAGCCCAAAATCTATAATAACCCAGTCCAGCAACTCCACTAACACCTAACGACCTCGTTTTATGAAGACCCAATCCTAACCGTTGATTTCATCTCATCCAACAGACGAGAACTAAGGCTCCCTTTAATATAAATATGTCCAAACGCCCCTACCCTCCCCCCACTCACCATCTCACAAACCTCTCAGAGACTCCGACCAAACTCCGCCTTGGGCCACTGTCCGCCGGAAATTGCCCACGGTGGCTACTGGCGGCCAATCACCCTCATCTTTTCACCAAATGTTCTCCTTGACCCCCTCTTCCCGAATATGCTACTAATTTTCCTCATACTCCTCTAGAACTTTTCAAATTGCATATTATATAAGGCAGAACCCTAGCTCCGCCCACTTTCTCCGGTGGTGGTGCCACCTCCGTTCACCACCAAATTTACACCCCATAATCTCCATAACCCCCTTATCCCAAATCTCGATTTATTTTCCTCCAAATACCCCTGAAACCTCTCGAATGTAGATTTGAAAAGACGAACCCAAAAATTCCAAAAGTCCATATCAGCGAGGTTTTGAGGATTTGAGGTCGAAATCGAGTTTAATTGCGTGTTCTCAGTCGAGAACACACAATTAAGGTCTATCTTGGCCGCAAATTCGAGGATTCAGCGAGGTTGGTTTCAATATGTTTGTCAGTTAGTCTTGAGAGGTATGTATGGTTCTCTTTTTATTTTTTCTTCTTTTGTTATTATTATCTACTTATCTATTTTTTTCTTCTTCCTTTTTGTTTTCTAAAAAATCGTTCTAGAACAGTAAGGGTTAATTGCCATTGTTTCTTATTTTACCTTAGTGTAGTTAGACTCGTTGTTTTAGTTTTTGTTCAATTGTTGTTTTTGTCAAGTTGTGGGCTAAGTTGATAATACTTGGTCCAAGGGTTTAGTGAATTCTTCTACCCGTCCATTTTCTGCCCAGTTGATTTTGGGAACTAGATTTGTCTTGGGTCCAAAGGAAAGGGGGGCAGCCCAAACATAGAATTGAAACACTGGTCTACTTGACTCGGGTAATGTGCTGAGAGTAATATTCAGGGGGCTTTAGGGGTACTTTGGGTAATTTACTTAGGAAATCTCTGAATAACTACCTTAAGAAGCTTCTCAGAAGTTGAAAATAGCCTTACTTGGCAAGCAAGGCAATAATCTAGGGATTTCTAAGCAGAAAAATAAAAATTAGGAAGAGCTAAAGGGGAAAACTCAGGCTATTTCTGCTACCCTAATGGCTTGCCTATAAAGGCATTGCTAGTGAGAGCTAGAATGGGATTTGAGAGATAAAAAATTCTGGAAATCAAAACGGCTGAGAAAAATTACTGTTCCATTGCTTTTCTTCTACAATTTTAAAGATGTTCAATTTATTAAGGACTCCTCTCTTTATCTGGGTGAAAAATGGCTTAAAGAATGAAATTAGCTGAATTTTTGGAGGTTGCTTGATTGAGTCTTACTGCCGATTTTTGCTGCTGTACTTACTGGTGTGGTTTTGCTTTAAGATCATTCTCAAAGTATTTTGTTCATATTTGCTCTAACAGGTACCATTCTGGATTCTATTGACATGTGATATTGCATAACAAGCTATGTAAACAACTCAAGATTGCATTTGAACGAGAATAGATACATGTTCTCCATATATTAGTCATGAGCTCTTTGATGTATTAAATTGATTGTTCGAATCATGTCATACTTGGATTTTAGTTTGTCATTTTAGCTCTAATGTTGGTTAAATCTCCTTGCATCTGATGTTTTCCAATGGGGATCTCATGATTGAATACTATTAATCGAAATTCAACAGCTAACTTACTCAATTTGAGCATGCTCACTTGATTACTGAAACATGGATTTATTGTTGCTAGAACAAACTATAGATGCAGATTTAGTATGTACTTTCGTAATGTGTGTTAGGAGTTGCATAATTGAATAATATTTGAATTCCTATAATTATTTAAGTCTGAATATCATTAGGGAATAACCTATCAATTGTATGTTATATTCAGTATTGTGATGGTTCAATATTGAATGGGAAGAAACTAGGTATGAGGTACAAAGTTGGGGTTTGGGTCTCTGTTGAATATCAATATTGTCCTCGTGCCCTTTCATGTGAATCCATAAGGCTGTCAAATGGTTGTAGGTGTTTGATTTCGGAATTAGTAAATTTTTTTAGCCAGTTTTAGTCCTTGTGCATCATGTTTTCTCTAGAAGTGATTTAAAATTCAAGTTTGTTCAAGGGCAATGGTTGCATCAGATTTTAATATAAGTGGTGGATGCCTTTGAGCTTTGTAGTTGATGAATAATGTGTGTGAAAGAGATATTATTGCATATAAGGTTGTCTCAGAATTCGTGTGTGAAATAGAAATTTTAAAATGCATTTGAATTAAAATTTTAGCAATGATTACGCCATTCAAGATTTTCTTAAACGAGGTATTTTGCTTCAAGTGCGTTTGATGGATCGTGTTTTGGGCTGTCATTCTTGGCCCAATTTTGAATTTTTGTCCTCTTCCACGATTAGGCTGCCAAGGTGGGTTTCATTTAGAGTCTAGTATTTTCACGTGTTAAGCCCGCAGCAATGGTGAGTCGAACATGGTCTTTTCATCAGCGGGGCCATCCTGCAATCAGATAGGGGCGGTCTTTTGCTAGTTCTTTATTTTATTGAATCATTAGCATAAGTTTGGCCTAGAATAAATCAGAACTCCTTACGCCCTGTAATTAGTTAGCCTTGAATCCCTTTAGAAGTAGAATTAAGGTGTGTCGTGTCAAAACAAAAATGATAAATTGCATGACCCTCATTTAATTAATTTTTTTTTAATCCTCAGAATTTGAGGCGCGCTATTAGAAAATCTTCCATGGCCCTTCCAAAGTTGCAAACGCGTAGTTGCTTTAGGCGCGTTATTTTAATAATTTACCTTCCTAAACTCGGGTGCATGTTTCATGTGACCCAAATCCAAATCTTAACAACGTAAGATAAAATGTGCCGTAGACTGTGGGTATATTTCATGTGCGTAGTTCAAGGCGTGCTTTAAATAACGTTGAATCTCCTAAAAATAATTTTAAAACGGTTAATAAAGTTAAAAATTACTCTAGGCTAAAACATGTATTAAAGATAATAAGGCCAATTATAATAGTTTTAGGGACTGTGCTGGAACCACGGAATTCGAGGGTGCCTAACACCTTCTCCTGGGTTAACAAAATTCCCTATTCAGAATTTCTAGTTCGCAAACATTACAAGGAAAGTCGAATTTTCTCGGATTTGGGATTTAAAATAAACCAGTGACTTGAGACACCAGAAAACAAACATATCCCAAGTAGCGACTCTGAACAAAAAATAAAAAAAATAATCTCATTTCGAATAATGTTACTTAAATTGGAAAAATTCCCGTATACCTTATCCGTCAGGATTGGTATAGTGAAAAAAGGAGATGTGATAATCAGTAAGTTATTCACTAAAAAATAATTATTCTATAAATTGGTAGAACCCATTTATTCAACATTAAAAGAAAAATCCAAACAAACAGGCCCAACTATAATGCTTTACTTCAATAAAGTCCAAAATTTAGCAATCTAATCACTAGAACATAAATAACATCTTATACAAACATTCTATCGAACGGGTAACAAGCATTAGTCAATCCCAGAAGAAATTTTGCAATATGCAAAACTAATGTAGGATTGTTTATGATTTGTATCCAACTAAAGTTTTAATGTATGATAAGTACTATTAGCTCTGATTTCGGACATCCAAGTTCAAGCTCAGAGGTTTCTCTAAAATTCAATAGAGAAGAATGATGTTTAGCTTAAAGTATGTATATTTTTATGTATATCGCCTCATATTTTACTTTAGTTTTCTAAATTTGGGATGTTAAATGCTATGAATTATATTAATTCGAAATGCTTTTACTTGTAGGAATGATTCGGGAGCAAATGGGAGCAAAATGTGTAAGATTTCAAGCTAAAACGGACAAAATCAAAAATTGAAGCCAGTTGGGCACAACAGGTAGTGCGTGGCGCCACCTATGGCACCAAAAATATTGCGCACAAAAGTTGGGCGCTATGGAGGGCGCCTGGCACCGGGCTGGGCGCCGATTACATGAATTGTATCCTATTTCACAGGGAACACGGTTTATTCGACCCTAGACCTATCAAACACGTATGAAAGGAAGACTAAACCTAATTTTATGGGGCGGAGACGCACTTTGGAGAAAAAATGCACGTTAGAAACATTGAGGAGCAAGAACAACTCAGAATTCTTTATCTTTTTCAGTATTTTCAATTAATCAAAACTTATGCAATTGTCTGATTACATCATGAGTGGATAGACACCCATAGTTCTTGGATTATGAATTAGCCATGAATATTGTTGTTTGATATTAACTTAACCTTGATTACAATTCACCAACATATGATTGTTTCTTCAATTCTGTGTTTAATTGCTTAATTGTCTGGCCAGGGGTTAGATTCTATTTACTATCTATTTTATGCTTGGAAAAGCCGTGTTTAGATTAGAGAAAAATTAAAGAGAGCATGATCTTAACCCTTAAGGGGAGCGGATTTGTGGTTAGGATAGGAATATACCTAGTCACCATGCTTAATTAAATATCGTGATCTTAATGCGTTCTTAATAGATTGATTTCATAGGAATATAGGTATTAATCTATTGAGAATAGGTAAGTTGTACTTCGGGAGAAGGCTATGAGAGCATTTATCGATTAATAAGTAACCATGAGTGAATTATATGGAAGGGAGAGTTAAGTAGAACACAATATGATTGGTGAATCGATCACAACATTGGAATACTTTTCTCTGCGGAATATACTACAATCAACTCGTTACTTGATAATTTAGTTATTATTTAGAATCGTAGTATAGTATAATCATATTTTTGGACTTTGATTTTAGCTGGATTGAATAACAAATTTAGCGAATTAGTGAGTAGCTTACACAAGTCTCTGTGGGTTCGACACTCAACTTATCATTATATTACTTGTCGACCACATATACTTGCGTGTGCGTTTGGGAGCAACAAGTTTGGCGTTGTTGTAGGGGACTTGAATATTAGCTATTTTCTAGTTTTTGCTTTAATTGTTTATTTTGTCGAGTCTAACATTACTAGATTGTTGCTCAAATCTCAGGAATTTTGATTGAATGCGTAGGGTTAGAATCCAGGACCGACTTCAAGGCTTTGATCCTGAACTTGAGAGAACATTTCACAGGAGGTTGAGGGAAGCAAGGGACATCGGGCACTTGTTTAATTTCTTGTGGACATGGCAGAGGAGCAACCCATGGCTGTTCAGGAGTTGGTGATGCCCATCATTGCTAATGTCATCTCTAGTATAGTGAAGCCCATGATCACTGGGAACTTTGAGCTGAAACAGAGCATGATCCGGTTACTTCATTCAAATGGGCAATTATGGGTCTTCCTCACGAAGATCCACAACAACATATTCTAAGCTTATTGGAGATTAGTGATACTTATGTCACTATCAGGGTCACTCCAGACTATGTGAGGCTCACACTTTCTCCATTCTCTCTGTTGGGCGAGGATAGGCGATGGCTAAAGGCAAAACCAGCTAATTCTATTACATCATGGAATGATTTGGCAAGAAAATTTCTAGCAAGGTTCTTTAATTCAGGAAAAACTGCAAAGATCAGAAGTAAGATAGTGGCCCTCAAACAAAAAGCAGGAGAATCCTTATACTCGGGTTGGGAAAGGTTCAAGGGGCTACTTAGAGACTGTCCTCATCACAATTAGATGAATGAAGTGTTAGCTCACACTTTCATAGAAGGGTTACATTCTGAAACAAGGATCATGGTAGATGTTGCAGTTGAGGGTCAAGTGTTGGAGAAAAGCTTTGACGAGATTTATGCATTATAGAACAAATCCTCCAAAAGCAATCTAGATTGGCAAGGAGAGATGGACAGACACACAGTGCAAAAGTCTGCAAGGGTTCTTGAGTTAGATGTCGTCTCAGCATTATCAGCGCAGATTGCTACACTACCAATCAAGTCAACCAGATGAACTTGAGTATCAACAAGAAACAAGTACAACCGGTACAACAGGTTCAAGCTTTTTGTGAAATATATGGAGAAGGGCACACGAGCGACATATGCCCCGCAAACCCAGTGTCTATCTGCTTTGTGGCTAATTCAAATAGGGGCCAAAAAAATCAATATGGGAACACTTAGAATCCCAACTGGAGGAACCACCCAAACTTCTCTTGGGGTGGAAACCAGGGCACTCAAAATCAATACAGGCCTCAAGCACCTCAACAATAGTATAGACCACCTCAGGTTAAGAACAAGCAAGTCCCACAAGTCACCTTGAAAACATGTTTAAAAAAATGATGGCAGAACAGCAAGCTCTCCCCACAACAGTGAGAAATTTGGAGCGTCAAATGGGAAAACTTGCTAGTGCTCAAAACACTAGACCAGCCGGAGCTCTTCCAAGTGACACTGAAGCAAATCCTAGGGCGACTCGTAATGCCGTGTCATTGAGGAATGGGAGACAACTAGATGAAGTTCTATCTAAAAGGAGGAAACATGTGATTTTTTTATGAGAAGCCAACTACTATTGAATCATCATCATAGAAAGCAAAGGAACCAGAGAAGCCAGCTGGAGAGGCGGTGGCTGAGCAATCCCCACAATTGGTTGCAAGGCCACCACCTCCATTCCCTCAAAGACTGCAAAAATTAAGAGATAATGTAGCATATAAGAAGTTTCTTGATATCTTGAAGCAGGTGAAAATTAATATTCCATTAGTTGACATCTTACAAGAAGTACCCAAATATGCAAAGTACATCAAGGACATTGTGGCAAATAAAAGAAGGCTAATTGAGTTTGAGATTGTAGCACTCACTGAGGAGTGCAGTTCCAGAATCAAGGTAAGTTACCTCAGAAATTGAAAGATCCAGGTAGTTTCACTACCCAAATCTCGATTCGTAAACATACTATTGGGCGAGCTTTATGTAATCTTGGAGCGAGCATTAGTTTGATGCCGCTATCTGTGTTTAGATAGTTGGGTTGGGTGAACCACGCCCAATGACAGTTATCTTACAGTTAGCGGATCGCTCCCTTGCTCATCCTGAGGGAGTGATTGAAGATGTGCTAGTTCAAGTGGGTTCTTTCATATTCCCTACTAATTTCATTATCCTAGATTACGAGATTGATTAGGAAGTCTCATTTATTTTAGGGCGTCCATTCTTAGCCACGGGCCGAGCTATTATTGATTTCTACAAAGGAAAGATGACGATGAGAGTAGGTGACTGAGCGGAGGTATTCAATGTATATAGAACACTCAAGTTACCAGCCCATTATGAAGAGTTATACATGATCTCTGTGGTGGAGAGTGATGCCACATCGTTGTACCCTATATGAGCCCTGCAGATCTTGTTGAACAAGTATTGATTAGGGATGTAGAAAATAGTGAAGATGAATGGAAAAGAGAAATTGAGCAGGTGTTGGATATGTCCTGCAGTTATGTACATGGGTTCAAAAAATTTGAAGAAATTGTCAGGCCTGTTACTCTGACCTTCCCCAGGCCATCTATTGAAGAATCTCCGAAACTAGAACTCAATCCACTTCCAGTGCATATGCGCTACACTTATTTGGGAAACTCTCAGACACTGCCCGTGATTATTTCATCCAGCTTGACTAGCACTCAAGAAGAAAAATAGCTCAGAGTCCTCTGCGAGCATAAAAAAGGCCATTGGGTGGACGATAGCTGACATCAAGGGTATTAGTCCATCTTTTTTCATGCATAAAATCTTTTTAGAGGATGGACACCACCAGAGTGGGATGAGCGCTATTTGTTCAAGCAATGTTCTGATCAGTTAATGAGAAGATGCATTCCTGAAAAAGAGGTGGAATTAGTGTTTTATGATTGTCACGCATCACCTTATGGGGCCCATCATGGAGGAGATAGAATAGCTACAAAGGTTCTACAATCGTGGCTCTTTTGGCTGACTTTATTCAAGGATGCCCATGCATTCGTTTAGAAGTATGACCAGTGTCAGAGAATGGGAACAATCACATGGAAGCATGAGATGCCTTTAAATAACATTCTAGAAGTTGAGCTTTTTGATGTGTGGGGATAGATTTTATGGGACCATTCCCATCATCTAAAATAAATACATTTTTCTAGTCGTTGACTAAGTGCCAAAATGGGTTGAGGAAATTGCTTTGCTAACAAACGATGCCATGGTGGTAGTTGCGTTGGTGAAAAATAATATATTCTTGATATTTGGGACTCCACGTGACTTAACCAGTGATAAAGGGACTCATTTTTGTAATTGATTATTGAATAACATTTTAGCTAAATATGGGGTTCGCCACAGATTTGCTACAGCATATCATCCGCAAACAAATGGGCAAGATGAGGTGTCAAACAGAGAAATCAAGCAAATATTAAAGAAGACGGTGAGTGTGAATAGGAAGGATTGGGATGCAAAGTTGGATGATTCCCTATGGGCATACAGGACCGCAATTAGAGCGTCCCCTACAAGATAGTCTATGGGAAGGCATGCCACTTTCCCCTTGAGCTTGAACACAAGGCATACTAGGCCATTAAGAAGTTGAACATGGACCTTGAGGTTGCAGGTGAGAAAAGACTTATGCAGTTGAATGAGTTAGACAAGTTCAGGCTACACTTTTATGAAAATGCTAAGCTATATAAAGAAAAGACATAAAGATAACATGACAAGCATATCAAGCGGCGTCACTTTGAGCCAGACCAACAGGTATTATTATTCAATTCTAGACTACGGATATTCCCTAGGAAAGTAAAGTCGAGATGGTCAGGTCCTTTTGAGGTGGTGAGAGCCACTCCTTATGGTGCAATCGAGCTGCGAACTTTTAATGGTGAGAGGAAATTCCTTGTCAATGGTAATAGAGTCAAGCATTATTGGGGAGGAATGATAAATCATAAGAAGACCAAGGTAGTAATCGCTGATGAGTAAGTGAGATTCTGCCTCTGCCCGCTTCCTGTCTTCTCTCCTTATGAAAAACGAAAAAAAATCCTTCTTCATTCTTTCTTGCTCGCTTTCTCAAGGTATGTCCTTTTTCTTCTCATATATTTCTTGTGTGTTTTAACTAGTAGATAAGCATAATCCCCTTCCCAACGGCCCTAATTCCCCATAGTTTTCCCCCATGGAATTCTTATGAAATTGTTTTATGGTAGGTGATATGTTTTGGTCAAAAATTGTTTGTTTGATGTATATACAGAGTAGTAAACTAGAATTCCCTCTGCTTCATTGAAAATTTGGAGGGCCGCCATGTTCCACCATTGTTGAATTATAAGAACACACTTCATGCCCACATTGTGTTTGTTAAAATGCTTGAAAGAGGATTTTTGGTTCCAGGTGAAGTCTGAGTAACCAGACAAAATTGTATATGCATTCGGGCTAAATGTGGGGTGTATAGGGATACTTCTACATGCTAGGGGAGGCCTTGATGAAGAACATGTCCTTACACCATTGTTTGAATATGTTGTATGTTGTAGAACCTTGTAAGTTAGCCTAATTTTGTATAGTCTAGTAATTGTGAAAGGTGCATACCATATGCCTTTTTGTTTACCTTATTGTGAATTCACATTGCCATGATCAATCATTATTGCATAGCTTGGGGAAGTCTTGAGTACTCATAGCTTTGAGGTGCAACACTTGTATCTGTGCCTTCGATTTTAAGTGTGGGGTCATTTTATGACTTACACTACAACCTTAGGCATATTTCTTGAACCATTCTCACATTCATGTTTACTTGTATTGCAGGATACTATGGCTCGTGATAGCACTAGCAAAGGCAAAGGCATTGGCAGGTCTTCCACCACTTCTCCTGTGCCTAAAAAGCGCAAGCAGGGTGAAGGCTTTTCACGGCAGCCCAAAGGCAAGCAGGTCGTTGAAAGATCTCAACCTGTGCCAACAAGGCAAAAGCCTCGTTTGGACTTGGTCGATGAAGAGGCTATTGTATGGTACAAGGACTTCAAGCTATGTGGACGATATATTTTGTAGATGGGCATTACCACCGAAGTATTATGGAGGAAATTCCCAGAGATACTTGATAGGCTGTGAGCTCTAAAGATGACCAAGTTCCTAGAATGCTCGGGGCATTCCAACTTGAGCATGGTTCGAGAGTTGTATGCTAACTGGGATTACAAACAAGGCACTTCACGTGTAAGAGGAAGAGATGTACCGATGGGAAGGGAGGATTTGTGTGACTATTTGGGGGTTGAGAATGCCGATCTACGGAGACTCCAACTCTTGATCGAAAGGCTGAAATATAAGCTCATACATCACACTCTATGTGGCGTAGATTCCAATGCTAGGTGGATACGGAAGCAGGGCACACCTTTCTATGGCTCTCTTAGACTTCAACAACGCTACCAAAGTGTGGCAGAACTTTGTGCAGGTGAGACTAATGCCGGGTGAGCACAGTAGTGACTGCACTCAGGCTTGAGTGTGTCTCATATTCTCATTGATGACCGGAAGACCAATAAATGCAACTGAAATCATGCTCAATGAGATGAAGGCATGAGGTTTGGGTGATAGACTCTTCGGTTCTTCTTTGGCAATTTACTTACCCAGTATATGATCTCTCACGGAGCGCAAGAGTACCTCGGACATGATGATGTGGTGGAGGCTCCGGCTAAGCTTATGGACATCACATTTGTGGTGGAGACATCGTCCAAACTCACCCCTGCTGCTAGGCTGGAGCGAGAGGATACATTTATAAGTCATTGAACCTACTCATGAGCAGGACTGGCATTACATTCTCGGAGCGCACGCATTTGCGCGATGACTTGTCCAGAGCATCAAAAGAGATGTTGGGTAGTGTACCTGGAAGCCCCATTCACTCGTCCGAGGACATCAACTCTGCCAAAGGCTCAAATATTGAGAATGATGATGTCCCCATCACTTTTGGGGGGAGTGGACTCTGATTAACAAGGAGTTTTTCTTTTCACCCGGTCCTGTTTTTCATTTTATTTGCATCGAGGACTATGCATAGTTCAAGTGTGGGGTGGGAGGCATACTACATGTGCTATAGTTGTATATTTTGTATTAAAACTTGTTTTGTTTTATTTCTTTCAGTAGTTCTAGTTTAGTATTAGTTGCTCAAAAAGAAAAAAAATCAGAAAGCTCGGACTTTTCCCGACGATAGATCTTTTGGACAATTTTCTTAAGGGATAAAAGTCTGATTTAAAAACACCAAAAAGATTTTTATTTTCTTTTATATTTTTTATTTAGAATATCTAGGTAGTATTTCTTGGTTTTTCTTTAGGCACCGGTTCTTTTTCAAGAATGTAGCTCGAAGCGGGCATTTTAATTTTTTTTAGGAGTAGTTTAGGAAGAAACTGAGTCGTTCTGAGATACTCATTGACATGGTTGATGCTAACACATTAGGCTATGCCATACATTCTGTTTTCCCATATATTAGGTGAATTTTGAAGCCTAAGTAAAGTAAATAGCCTATTTTGTGACTCTCTCTCTCTCTCTCTCAGTTGTTGACTTGTATACTACATAGTGCAATGTTGCTTAATTTTCTCATCTAGTTGTGCTTGCTTGACTTGAGAGTTGAACAGAACCATCTTGATTGAGTCATGTGCATCGTGTGTGTGAGAATCTGTGACTTTCTATATTATCCTGTGTAGTCTAGAACTTGGCTCGTGTGTTAATTGAAGAGAAATTGTAAGTTATGCTAATCTAGGAGATGATGTAGGTATTTTCTTGCTTGATCGTGGATGTTCTTGTCACATCAAAATAAAATTTTTCGTTGCTAGACCCTTTGAACCTATAAACCTTTCTTTTGGCACCCACATTACAGGCCATACCCCTATTTTGTTCTCAATTTGATATTGATTGAACATTTACCTCCTAAGGCACTTAGTCGATAAAAGAAGCAAGGTTTGATATTGGGGAGGAGCTTTTGAGTGGAACCATGGAAGAGCCCATTGGTGCACTAAAGTTGACATTAAATCTCATTAGCCGATGAACTTTATTGTATGGAGAGTGTGGAGAAGAGAAAAGAAAAATGATAGTGAAAGCATATAAAAGATAAACACATGTGAGAACCTTATTTTGCCCTATATGAATTACTCCCAGAAATTCCAACAAAATAATTTTTCTTCATTGTTTTTAATCTTGCTAATTTTGTGACATTTTTTGTTAATTGCTTGTATTTTGTCTGGGATTTTTAATTAATAAAAAATACAAAAATATGCATTTGCATTTAGGATTCAACTTTTCGTTAGTAATTAGTTAATTTTATAAAAGGAAAATCATAAAAATAGTTTATTTTACATTTTTTGTTTTTTTAGTATTAACCTTGATTTTGAACAGCTTTTCTTCAATTTGTTTTTTTAATAATTGTGGTACTTATTAGGTTAATTAGTATTTTGTTAATTTATTTTTATAATTTAATTTAGGATTTTAGGATTTAACGCGATAAAAGGGAAAGGAAAGAAAAATAGCAAAGATAGCTCAATTCGCATTTTCAATTTGGATTTTTTTATTTTGAGTAGTGTTTCTTTTGAATTTATTTTGTATTAATTAGTTTAGGATTAGATGAGTATTAGAAGTTAATTTAGATTTTTAATTAAATATTAGGAATTAATTTGGATTTTTAGGAATTAATTAAAATGGAAAAATTGAATTGGAAAAGAATTGGCCTTCTTCATCAAAGGACCCATTTTGGGCCATTGTTTTAGTCTAAATCCCCAAGGCTAATTTTCCCCAACCAAAACCAGCCCCAACTGCCCAGAAATTCCCCCACCCCAGGCCCAAAAACTCCTTGACCCAGTCCGGTTCAGAGACACCAAAACAATGTCGTTTTGACGACATTTGATCCTGGAGGTCGAGGTAACTAAGTTCAACAGCTCTCAAGTGGGAATGACTAGATAAAAGAGTGTATAAAGGGTACCCCCCCCCCCCCCCCGTCGTATCTCCTCAACATCACCCCTCACAATCCCTAACTCCTCCGTTTTCCGTCGCCAGCCGGAAATCACCTCCGCCGCGGCGGCAGTTGTCCAATGACCCTGAAATTTACACCACCCCATCTCCTTCACCTCCCCATTCTATATCCGCCATTGGTTTCATACAAATATCACCATCGCCCTCCATCGCCCTCCGCCGGCATGAAATCGTCTCAGCCGGCGGTTAAGCTCCCATGGCATCCGAATTTACACCACAACATCTCTGAACCCTCCTCTTTCTGAATCCCTAAACCTTTTCCTTCGGATTCCCACCAAGCGGCTTGAATCTTGGATTGAATAGAGGCGGAAAAACCCTGAATTCTGTAAACCTCGCTAAATTCACACCTTATACTATCCTCATGTCCCTCTTCCCAAACCCCTGGCTATCTTCTTTCGAATCATCCTACATGTTCTCGAATTTCAAGTCCCAGAAGGGCAGAATCCTAGAAGCTTGAAGGTGTCAGACTTTTCCTAACCTTTTAAGTCCAGAGGTGATTTAAGTCACCAAAATGATGCTTTCGTTTGTTTTTGGCAAAGAACAAACGTCTAGCATCATTTTGGGACTTGAATCGAATTCCAGTGCCGTTCAACCTTGAATAGGTGAGTTGTTTTTTAGTGTAAACATAGTTTTCCTATGTTTTCGTTAATTTATTTATGCTTGCCTTCTTCTTTCTTTTTCTTTTTCTGGCAGTAATCGATACTTTATGTTTTGTAATTTGGTTAGTTTTAACTTTGTGATTTCTCTTCTGTTCTTATTGATGTTAGGTTAAGTTCATGAATTAGTGTTGTTTATTAATTTTATTTGTCAAATTCATGTTTTATTGACGAATGTTTGTAGCTTGATGATTTGAATTAATATGGATTCATTTAGGATTAAGAAAAGTAGATTCGATTAATTGTAGGTTTGTTTGGGTATTACTGTCTTCCTATAATATTTTACTTTGTTTCGAATTTCTTTAATTGATAGTTTACTGCTTTTAGTGATACATTTAGTTTGATTTAAATCAGGTTCATTAGGTTATAGGATTATTAATTCAATTTTAAGGATTATTTGGTTATAGCTGAATGATTTTCAGAAGTGCTAGGTTGACCATGATTAGTTTAAAAGGGTTAGGCTAATCTTGACATATGTTAGTAATTTTAGATTAAAAGCAAGAGTAGTATAGGGTTTTAGATAGTAAGGTTCCTGGAGTAACATGAATTAGAAACCACTAGAACCTTCTAATTGGGGTTAGAAATAGAATTTCAATTAATTAGTATTAAGACTTGAGGCACAAGTTAGTCTTTTAAGGTTACTTAAGCTAAAAACAAAAATAAAAGGGGGACTAAAGTGCAAAATAAAGCTTGCAAGGGCTGCCCTAATTGTTTGCCTATAAAGGCAACATTTCTTGCCTTGAAAAAAAAAGTTTTAGAGGCTAAAAGTCCAGAAAAAATATACATAAAAAAGGGGTTTTGGGATCTAAAAATTCCTCCCAACAGCCTCCGAAAGTCCAACCTCTGAAGGTTCTTCAAAAATCCAAAAAAAAATTAGCAAAAAACTCCAAAAAACTCAAAAAAATTACCGTTCTATGGAATTTCTTCATCGTAATTTATAATTACAGCCTTTCAGTAGGAATTCTTAGCCTGTCAAAAGTCCAAAAATGGCCTGAATACCTCCTGGTTTTCAGTGGTTGAAGTTTTGAAAGGCTTTTAGGTTAATTTCCGGCTGAAATTGGTCTATTCGAGTCTATTTTGGTCTGTTTACTGGTTGTTATCTCTGGGATTCGAAGTTGGAATTACTGCTATTGTTACCTGCTTTTTAATATTGTTATTAGCTCACCACTGTTGCTTATTTCTCCTTCTTTTTGTCGCTATTTCAACTTCCAGGTACTTTGCTTAATCTCTAATGGTCAAAAGCTAAGACAACTTGTAATTGAAGTTTTGATGTGAAGTGAAAGGCTGATATGGGTGTTTGAACTGTTCAAATTCATGATTATTCATATGATATTGTTCATGTACCAAATTTCTCTTAATAATTTCATGTTTTACTTGTGTACATATTAACTTATTATGTAGTAGTAGCGTTTGAGACATAGAAGACATGGACTTTTGACAATTGTTATAATTGGACTGCTATACTAGTGTGTACTCATTTAGTAGCATTTAGCTTTAGTGTAAGTTAATCCTGATGTTGATTTGAGATTTCATACCGCATCAGGGTAATTGTTAAACTTTGAAAAACGGTATGGAATTCAAAACTGATTCTGAGGCTAGTACGTATTTGTATCCATGTTAACTTCAGGACTAATAGGCTCAAGGAATAAATAATAGTATGCATTTCAACAAGTTAAACTTGTGGTAAGTTTGATGCTTCTATATGGTAATCACACTAATATAACTATTATTTCCTATCAATGTTTGTAGCTGAATAAAATATTTAAAATCTGGCCTATACGTGAGGTTTAGTTCCATGTTTCATGCACATCAAGTTAATTCCTGATGATAGCTGGTAGATTAAAACACTAATGCTTTGTCAAAACTCATTTAGTTTGGTTTTTAAATGCCTGGGCTATCAAAGCCATGAAGAAGTGATTTAACAGGCCCAAAATTATTTTGGCATCGGATCTTTAGGCTTATCACAGGCTCAGGCTGTCCGGCTTTCAAAAATAAAGTCTTGGCCTGTTTCTAACAACACTGAGTTTCCATGGGTCTGCTTCTCATTACTTGATAAAATTCCATTTTTTACTTGTTAAAAATATTGGGTTTTGTATGATTTAATCATGGGTTTTGAGCCTTTGATTTAAGTAGCACGCTTAAGTTAAGAGGTGTTTTCTTTTGCTCAAGTATGGACATGAGCTTAAGGCCCATCTTCCTTGATTACTTTCACTAATAGCAATTAACCATACTGATTAACTAGGCCCTTTTAGAGATAAATTTAATAGAAAATCATAATTCCTTTAGGTTGGCCTTTAAAATTAAACGAGGTGTGTCACGCCAAATAAAACTCATAAATTGTGGCCCTCTTTAAATGGTTATATTAAATATACTTAGAATTTGGGACATACCGCTTAGTGAATTTTCACGGCCTCCCGCAAAGTTAATAACTCGTTAGCCGCTTTAGGTATGCTTTTTCATCATTTTACTTTTCTAAACTCGGGTGCGCATTTACGTGACCCAAACTCAAATCTCGACAATATTATATAAAATATGTTGTGGACTAGGGTGCATTTATATGACGTGGTTCAAGACGCGTTTTATGTGACGTTGAATCTCCCTAAAAAATAATTAAATAAAAGCGGTTTAAAAGGAATAAATGCACATAGGTTTAAAATATGTTAAAATTAGATAATTGAGCTGAATATAACAGTTGTGTGACCGTGCTAGAACCATGGAACTCGGGAGTACCTAACACCTTCTCCCGGGTTAATAGAATTCCTTACCCGGATTTCTGTGTTCGCAGACCGTGAATAGAGTCAACTTTCCTCGATTCGGAATTTTAAACTGGTGACTTGGGGGCACCATTAATTATCTCAAGTGGCGACTCTGAAATCTTAAATAATTAATTTCTGTTTTGATTGTCCTTTATTGGAAAAAAACTCATTTATCTATACCCCTACGAGGTTTTAATAAAAAAAGGAGGTGTGACAACACCTCCTATTCTTATTGATTTATGCTAGTGAAAAAAAATAGAGAGTGCTTAATTGCAAAGAGGGCTATGTTGTATATGGAAAATTTGGTTGAGAGGAATATGTGTGTGAATGTTGAATGTAGTGTATTAAAGTGATTAGGAGGGTTAGCCACTATTCCTAAATATATCATATCCGTCTCTTAGCATGCATTACAACCTAAAAAGTCCTAATTGATCCTAGATTTGGCTAGCTTAAATTAGTAGAGATGTACACTACCGGCAAGCTTATGGTACGACCACCGGATGCATATGAATTCTTTGAGAGAGTGAGCAAATTTTGTTCAATTATGTAATGTCCTTAATCTATATTTAAAAGCATGTTTGAAAGTATCGACCAAGTTTTATTCACTATTTTATTTGTTGGTGAGGGCACACAATCTCATGAATGATTGGTAATGTTATAAACTTTCTTATTGGGCAAGTGCATGAATTGAGGATGCTTAGTGGTTGCAAGCCGATTGTTGAGGTTGGCTGGTGACAAATGGGTTAATAGAATCTATTGAATTGAAATATTCTACTTGGGTATGCTTAAACAGGAAGAATGTGAAATTTTGCATGTTCATGCATGTATGCCGGTATTGATTGTAGTCAAGGGTATAGTGTGTGGTTAAAAGTGCTCCTTTATGATTGAACTTTGTAAGTAGTTGGGGGTTTGTTAGATTGTCCCATTGCTCGAGGGCGAGCAAAAGTCCAAGTGTGGGGTGTTGATGTTTAGCTTAAAGTGTGTATATATATATATATATATATGTGTGTGTGTGTGTGTGTGTGTGTGTGTGTGTGTGTGTATTGCCTCATATTTTAGTCTTGTTTCGTGAATTTAGGATGTTAAATGCTATGAATTATATTAATTCAAAATATTTTTACTTGTAGGAATGATTCGGGAGCAAGTGGGAGCAAAACGTGCAAGATTTGAAGCTAAAACGGACAAAATAAAAAATTGAAGCTAGTTGGACGGCACAGGCAGTGCCTGGCAGTGTGCACAAAAGTAATGGATGACGCCTGGCGTCGGGATGAGCGTCGATTATGTGAATTGTATCCTATTTCGCCAGGGACATGGTTTATTCGACCCTAGACTTATCCAGCACGTATAAAGGAAGACTACGCCTAATTTTATGGGGGAAGGCGCACTTGGAGCAACAAAATACACGTTAGAAATGTTGATGAGCAAGAACAACTTGGAATTCTTCATCTTTTCCAAGTATTATCAATTAATCAAAACTTATGCAATTGTTTGATTACATCATGAGTGGCTAAAAATTCATTGTTCTGGAGCTGTGATTTAACCATGAATATTGTTGTTTGATATTAACTTAACCTTGATTATAATTCACCAACATATGGTTGTTTCTTCAATTTTGTGTTTAATTGCTTAATTTTCTGGTCAACGGTTAGGTTATATTTACTATCTATGCTATGCTTGGGAAAGTCGTGTTTACAATAGAGAAGAATTGAAGAGAGCATGATCTTAACCCTTAAGGGGAGCGGATTTGTGGTTAGGATAAAAATATACCTAGTCACCGTGCTTAATTAAATATCATGATCTTAATACATTCTTAATAGATTGATTTCATAGAAATATAGGCGTTAATCTATTGAGAATAGGTGACTAGTACTTGGGGAGAAGGCTATGAGAGTATTTATCGGTTAATTAGCAACCATGGGTGAATTATATGGAAGGGAGAGTTAGGTAGAACACAATATGATTAGTGAATCGATCACAACCCAGGAGTACTTGTCTCTACTGAATATACAACAATCAATTCGTTACTTGATAATTTAGTTATTATTTAAAATCGTAGTATAGTATAATCATATTTTTGGACTTTGATTTTAGCTGGATTGAATAATAATTTTAGCGAATTAGTGAGTAGTTTACACAAGTCTATGTGGATTCGACACTCAATTTATAATTATATTACTTATCGACCACGTATACTTGCGTGTGCATTTGGGAGCAACAAAAAACATGAATCTTGACATAAATGAGAACCATTTGAGGGCTCTTCACGGGCTGCCTGAATAAGTTAAATTAAACCCAAAAGAGAAGAAATGGCGTGGGTAGCCACTTTTAAACTTGATATTTAATTTTTATCTTTAAGCAAAAATAACCACTATTCTATTATAATTAAAACAAAAAGATGATTTTACCCTTTCTTTATGAATACTATATAAATATTAAGGACATATTATCCTTAACTTCACGAGTATTGTTCTTAATATTTACATAACACTCATAAAGCTAAGTAAGGACATGATGTTCTAAAGTTTAATAACGAAAGGTTCAAATACAAGACGCGTTATCTTTAATAAGTGGCAAAGCAAATAATTTCTTCAAGGGTGTTCAAATTTAAAAGAAGTGAAAAATATTTCGATAAAGAATATTCAATATATGTTATATACTTTTAAAATATAATATTTTATCTATGTAAATAATATAATTTTTCGACGAATGGTGGTCAGTGACATTGTGGGCCATGACAGCTTGTAAATGAAAGGACCATATTAATTTCGAAGACATTATAATACAACGCCATAAAGTTAATAAACATTCATAAGAAAGGTATTCAAAAACAAAATAAATGAGAGAAATCAGGAATTAATAAAAGAAGGGGACCAGTTGGAGTTTAATATCGAGGGCATTCAATAGGGCTTACGGTCAAGCATCATCATACAATTGTAGATTTGTTATGAACCATAGAAGAAGAATATGCAAAGAATAGTAGAAAGAGAAAATTCTTATTCATATGAGATGAATCACAATAGTGTTATAAATAGAACTCTAATTAGAGTAAATGTCTATCTTATAGAAGAGTTCTACTTTGAGGCTAAGCCTTTTCTCTTCCTATAAATAGAGGGGTCTTACCCCATTGTAAATTATCCCAAAAAAGGTATCAATAAGAATACTCCTCTCTCTCTACTTCTCTCTCTATTGTTCTTGTTCTTATATTATTTCATAACACGTTATCAGCACCAGACTCTACCGTCTCAAGAATCCTCTTGAGAAAATTAAGGTATTTCCCTTTTTCCGAATTTGGTTTTAATTATGTCTGATATTATGAAAAGAAAGTTTGTTGCCCTTGAAATTTCGGGCAAGAACTATATGACATGGGTGTTGGATGCTGAAATCCACTTAGATGCTATGGGTCTTGGAGACGCCATTAAAGACAGAGATAAAGCATCCACCCAAGACTGTGCTAAGGCCTTGATTTTCTTGCGCCATCACCTTGATGAAGGTTTGAAAATTGAATATCTCACAGTCAAAGATCCACTCATCTTGTGGAAAGGCTTAAAGGAGAGATATGACAACCTGAAGTTGGTCACTCTGCCACAAGCACGATATGATTGGGCTCATCTGAGGCTCCAAGACTTTAAGTCTGTTTCTGAATATAATTCAGCAATGTTCAGAATTACTTCTAAGTTGAAACTCTATGGAGATAATATCTCTGAGTATGATATGCTTGAAAAAATGTTTACAACGTTTCATGCCTCCAATATGGTACTGCAACAACAGTACAGAGAGAAAGGTTTCAAAAAGTACTCTGAACTGATTTCTCTTCTCCTTGTGGCTGAGCGAAACAATGACCTGCTCATGAGAAATCACGAAAATCGACCCACTGGGTCTACACTATTGCCCGAAGCAGATAAGGTGTATTCTCATTATGCCAAGCATGGAAAAGGCTATGGCTTTAATCATGGTCGTGGTCGTAATCGGGGTCATGGCCGTGGACGTAGACAAGGAAGAAATTTCCCTGATGTCCGTCACCCCCCAAAGAGATATAACCACCAAAAGCAGAAACGGGATTATGAGGATCCAAAGGAAAATAGTTCAGAAACTATACGTTATCGTTGCGGTGGAAAAGGGCACTGGTCAAAAGCTTGCCGTGTACCAAGACATTTGGTTGATCTTTATCAAGCATCTCTAAAGAATAAAGGCCCTGAAACAAATTTTGTCTCTGACGACAATTTTGACATCACCCACCTGGATGTGGCAGACTTCTTTGAGCAACCAGAGAGGAAAATAGACCACTTAATCGGTGATGGATCTGTGATGAAGGAAGATGGAATTGTTTGATTTTATTTACTTATTTGTATTAGTTAGTGAATAAAATAATAGTCATTAGTATCAGCTCGTATTAGTTAGTTTATGATATAATGTTAGTATTAGTTCTTTAGAATGTTTCAATATGCTTAAATTTCAAAGATATTTTTATTTTCCAGTAGAGTTAATCGACTAACCTAACAGTTAGTCGATTATCTAATATTTCACATTAAAACAGGACTTTTCCGCAAGCTAAGTTAGTCGACTATCTGATTTAGTTAGTCGACTAACCTGATGATTGTTTACTAAGTTAGTCGACTATCAACTTAGTTAGTCGACTAACTAATATTTCGCATTAAAACTGGACTTTTCCGCAAGGCAAGATAGTCGACTATCTGATTTAGTTAGTCGACTAACCTGATGACTGTTTACTAAGTTAGTCGACTATCAACTTAGTTAGTCGACTAACTAATATTTCGCATTAAACCTGGACTTTTCCGCTAGGCAAGATAGTCGACTATCTGATTTAGTTAGTCGACTAACCTAATGACTGCAAGATAGTCGACTATCAACTAAGTTAATCGACTAACCTCAGCAGATTTTGAAAATATTGTTTAAATGTGAAACAAACGGATTGAATTTGTTTATTCTCATGTTCGTGTATTTCTTTTGTATGTCAAACCATGGGAAAGCAAATATGGATATCTCACGAAGCAAGCTTGGATCAAATATTTGTTTAGTTGATTCATGTACTACACATACAATACTCAAAGAAAAGAAATATTTCCCTCAACTAAGTATGTGTAAGGCAGATGTTACTACAATCTCTGGTAGTAGTAAATTGATTGAAGGCTCTGGAAGAGCAACTATAACTCTGCCTAGAGGAACAACGTTTATCATAGAGAATGCAATGTTCTCCTCCAAGTCTAAGAGAAACTTGTTGAGTTTTAAAGATATACGCCGGAATGGCTATCATATTGAGACAATAGATGAGAATAATCTTGAATATCTCATCATTACAAAGAATGTCTCTGGCCAAAAGAGGGTTATTGAGAAATTCCTGTCTTTATCTTGTGGCCTGTATTGGACAAAAATTAGTGCAATTGAGGCACATTCAACAGTAAACCAAAAGGTTACTGATTCCAATACTTTTGTACTTTGTCATGATCGATTGGGACACCCTGGATCAATCATGATGAGACGGATTATAGAAAGCTCATATAGGCATCCGTTAAAGAATTTCAAGATTCTTTTAAATAATGAATTTTCTTGCACTTCTTGTTATCAAGGCAAGTTAATTATTAGACCATCACCAACAAAGGTTGGGACTGAGTCACCTACGTTTTTGGAACGTATACAAGGGGACATTTATGGACCTATTCACCCACCTAGTGGGTCCTTTAGATATTTTATGGTCTTAATAGACGCATCCTGTAGATGGTCTCATGTGTGCCTGTTGTCATCACGCAACCTTGCGTTTGCAAATCTAATGGCACAAATAATTCGACTACGAGCATAATTTCCTGATAATCCAATCAAGTCTATTATACTGGATAATGATGTTGAGTTTTCATCCCAAGCATTTAATGATTATTGCTTATCAATTGGGATAAAAGTGGAACATTCTGTAGCTCATGTTCACACTCAAAACGGTCTTGCAGAATCATTAATTAAACGCCTGGAGTTGATTGCAAGACCATTACTCATGAAAACGAGACTGCCCACTTCGGTATGGGGTCACGCCATTTTGCATGCAGCAATGCTAATTCGTCTCAGACCGACGAATTATCACAAATATTCCCCGTTGCAATTGGTTTTGGGTCATGAACCCAATATATCCCATTTAAGAATCTTTGATGCGCAGTATATGTGCCTATAGCACCGCCATACCGCACCAAAATGGGTCCGCAAAGAAGGTTAGGAATATATGTTGGGTTTGAATCGCCCTCCATTATTCGCTACCTCGAAACATTGACAGGGGATTTGTTCACTGCACGATTTGCAGACTGTCAATTTGATGAGACACTTTTCCCAAAATTAGGGGGAGAAGTTGGTGAAACCAAACGGGAAATTTTGTGGAAAAATGCATCATTATCTCATCTTGATCCACATACCTCTATTTGTGAAACAGAGGTGCAAAAGATTATCCATTTGCAAAGAATAGCAAATCAAATGCCTGACGCATTTACGGACTTGAAAAGGATAACAAAATCCCACATCCCCGCAGAGAATGTTCCAATCTGTATTGATGTCCCTGTTGGACAATCATCTAGTGTCATATCCAATGAGTCGAATGCACGCCTGAAGCGTGGCAGGCCATTAGGTTCCAAAGATCGAAATCCTAGAAAGAGGAAAGCAAACGATCAAAATGACACTATGAAAGAATCTCATGAGGAAATTCATGATTTAATAAATTCTGAGATTCATGAAGAATCCATTGAGCCCGAGACTCAAGAAAATAAGGAACTATCAATAAATCAAATCGATATTGAAGCAAATTTTAATCGAGTGGATATAGTGGTGGATTATGTCTTTGCTTTTAATGTCGCATCTTGCATTATGCAAGAAAGTGAGGATCTTGAACCTCAATCTGTTGGAGAATGTCGAAAAAGACATGATTGGCCAAAATGGCAAGAAGCAATCTAATCAGAATTGAATTCACTAGCAAAACGTGAAGTTTTTGGCCCTATAGTTGAAACACCTAATGGTGTTAAGCCTGTTGGCTATAAATGGGTCTTTGTACGCAAGAGAAATGAGAAAAACGAGGTACAAAGATATAAGGCACGCCTTGTTGCACAAGGATTTTCTCAAAGGCCTGGTGTCGATTATGAAGAGACATATTCGCCTGTAATGGATGCCATAACTTTTCGTTATCTCATTAGTTTTGCTGTCCTTGAAAAGCTTGACATGCATTTAATGGATGTGGTTACTGCCTATCTATATGGCTCACTGGATAATGAGATATACATGAAAATTTCCGATGGAATCAAAATGCCAAACGCTCATAATTCAAAGTCCCGGGAAATGTTTTCAATCAAATTGCAAAGATCCTTGTATGGTCTAAAGCAATCAGGACGAATGTGGTATAATCGTCTTAGTGAGTATTTATTAAAAGAAGGTTATATAAATGATGCCATTTGCCCGTGTATTTTTATAAAGAAAACAACATCGGAATTTGTTGTACTTGCCGTATATGTCGATGACATAAACCTTATTGGAACCCCCATAGAACTCCAAAAGGCAATTGATTATCTAAAGAATGAATTCGAGATGAAGGATCTCGGAAAGACAAAATTATGTCTTGGTTTGCATATTGAATATGTGGCAAACGGAATTTTTGTTCATCAATCTACCTATATAGAAAAGGTACTGAAACGGTTTTACATGGATGGAGCATATCCTTTAAATACTCCGATGGTTGTTTGATCACTTGATGTGAATAAAGATCCATTCCGACCGCAAGAAAGGAATGAAGAGCTACTTGGTCCTGAAGTACCATATCTTAGTGCAATTGGCGCACTAATGTATCTTGCAAATACTACAAGGCCTGACATAACCTTTTCAGTTAATGTCTTAGCAAGGTATAGCTCGGCTCCCACAAGGAGACATTGGAATGGGATCAAACATATATTGCGGTACCTAAAAGGGACTACCGATATGGGCTTATTTTATAGCAATAATTGCAGTCCTGATCTTGTTGGTTATGCTGATGCTGGATATTTATCCGACCCACACAAGGCTCGATCTCAAACGGGTTATGTGTTTACCTGTGGAGGCACCGCCATATCTTGGCGATCGACTAAGCAATTAATTGTGGCTACTTCATCTAATCATGCCGAGATAATCGCTATTCAAGAAGCAAGTCGAGAGTGTGTGTGGTTGAGGTCTATAATACATCATATTCAAGACAAATGTGGTTTGAAGTGTAACAAACTACCCACGACTTTGTATGAAGACAATGCAGCATGTATAGCTCAATTGAAGGGAGGATTCATAAAAGGAGATAGAACAAAGCATATTTCACCAAAGTTATTTTTCACACATGATCTTCAAAAGAATGGTGATATCAATGTGCAACAGATTCGTTCAAGCGATAATATGGCTGATTTGTTCACAAAATCTCTACCAACATCAACCTTCAAGAAGCTGGTTCACAAGATCGGAATGCGAAAACTCAAGGATATGAATTGATGCTCTTTTCAGGGGGAGTTAATGCGCGTTACACTCTTTTTCCCTTACAAGGTTTTGTCCCAATGGGTTTTCCTTGCAAGGTTTTTAACGAGGCAACCAATAGGCGCATATTCAAACATGTGTACTCTTTTTCCTTTTCTTTAATTTTTTTTCCCATTGGGTTTTGTTTTAGTTAAGGTTTTAACGAGGCACATTATTGAATAGACATTCAAGTGGGAGTGTTATAAATAGAACTCTAATTAGAGTGAATGTCTATCTTATAGAAGAGTTCTACTTTAAGGCTAAGTCTTTTCTCTTCCTATAAATAGAAGGGTCTTACCCCATTGTAAATTATCCCAAAAAAGGTATCAATAAGAATACTCCTCTCTCTCTACTTTTCTCTCTATTGTTCTTGTTCTTATATTATTTCATAACAAATAGAATAAAATTCTTTATTTATAAGAAACGATTGATTTAGCCACCAAGTAATAAATCCTAGAATCTCTCTAAATAAGAACATTCATCATAAATAAAATTCTATTTATAACACCCCCTTCCTCTTAGATATTTATTCAACAAATAATGTGCCTCGTTAAAACCTTAACTAAATAAAACCTAACAGAAAAAAAATTCTAACGAAGGAAAAAGCATACACATATCATTTGATCACTTTATATTACATTTGAAGTAATATATCATGTAATCTATTTACATATGTGTAGTTTACATAATATATATCATTTATATTAGCATTAATATATACTAACATGTATTCATATTCGTATGTTCATATACCAAATATATATATATATATATATATATATATATATATAGTGGCGGATCTAGGAATTCAAGTTTGTGGGTGCTGAATTTTTTTTGTACATAAAATTAATGGGTGCTTTTGTAAATTTTTATACGTTTTCTAAAGTTTTCTATATAACTATAAATACTCTGCGTCGAGGTTAATAAGTGTAGATCCGCCACTAGTGTGTGTATAATATATTATACATAAAAATAATGGTAAAGTAAAATCATTGATTGAAAGATAACTCGATGTTATAAAGAAAAGAAGTGTGCATTCCTCCGCCAATGAACATAAATGAATGTAATCTAGAAAAATTAAGTCCTAAAACTTTTATTCCATGGCCGGAAAAGACGATGAAAATAGTTGAAACGCGTCAACCACCATTATATGAAGAAAATGGAAAATTAAGTTTAAATCTACAAGTTTGGATTGGTCTGATATTGCTCACACGAATGAAGGCCCCATCAGCAACCTAAAAGAATCTCGTCAGCAGTACCACCATGTCGATGTTAATTGTATTCTAGTATAAGGAGATATTGAAGATGAGACAGAAAAAGATAAATTTAAAGTAAAAGAAATCCCGAATCCCTTGTTAGATGGAGATACTTTTAGGAAAATCATAGACAATTATATGTTGTAAGTTCTCAACTGTAATCACAATCCCTATTTATACGTTTTAAAATGAGATATTTAAGGAATATAAAAATGATATATGATCTAATTAAGAGGTTAAAAATTGTGTTAGTTGTATATAAGAGTGTTAAACGGGTGAGTGGGCTGGGCTGGCTTTTTTTGGATCCGTACGAGTTATGATCCGGGCCGATTACGGGTTGGGACTTAACCGATTTAACGAATTCGGATTCATTCGGGTAAAAATTGAACCGTAAGGATTAGGGTTGAGGGGGGCGGGCCGGGTTTAATATATTTTTTAATTTTGTTTGTATTGTATAACTATTGTAAGTTATATTAATACTTTGTAATTAATATAAAGAGTACAAGAAAGATGGAAAAAAATTACACTTATAAATTGCAAGTGCTATATTTTTTTTCAAATTACAAAATTGAAGTTTGCATTAAAAAAGTAAATTAATATCTTATGTATTTTATTGTGTACTAAAATATTTAATGCCTATCTTATGGATTTTTACATTGTATCAAGTTGTTTATTTGATGTACATTTATGATTTGAGCATTTATACCCTAAATATATACACTATATTTTTATAACTTAGGATTCGGTATTTTACCTTGTATAATACTCCTCTATGATTTAAATTGTATTTCTTTCATTTTAAATACATATAAAATATATACGTTGTGTATAATCAAGACTTATAACATATATACTCAAAGCAATTTCAATTATAAAACATACAAACAAGTGACAAAAGTATTCCACTATTATTACATGTATCATACTTGCAAATTATGTGTATGATATATATGTTAAATTTCAACAATTTTAAATTATGTTAATTAGTATATAATAATTGGTATATTCATGGTATGTGTAAGATATAAAATATTTATACTAGAATATATCACTATTATATTTTTAAAAATTAGATAGGTATGTAAAGATCTTAAAAAAATATTACCGTTAAACCGGTCCGGACCGGTTAAACGGTTTACAAACACTGTTCATCTAACGGGTCGTACCGGTCTGGATAATCGGTATTGAAAACGTAAACGAAGCAACTCGCACGGCCCCCTAACACAGCTCAGTCCAGCCCCCTTTAACCAGGCCGGAGAAGTTTCGGATTTAATCGATCTGGGTCGGTCCAGAACCGGGCTAATCCATCCCGTTTAACACCTATAATTGTATATAACGTAATTATATTAAACTAGTTGTAACTTTTATAAATAACTCTTCAAACCCTTGTATTCCGGGTAAATTCCCTTAACGGGGGACTTCGGCCCATTTGATTACTTGAAATATTTTTTCTTTCTCTTTCCTACTATTTGTTTTTCTTGTGAGAGGTATATTATTTTGTGGGATTTGTTTTGAGTAATAAAAAAATAACGGACTTATCAGTTTTATTTTTAATTAAAAATATAAATATATTAGCAAAGAATATAAATATTTTATTCAAAACCTTCAGAAATGGGTTTTTTTTTTAAAAAGCATGGAAATGCACTTTTGTAAAGCTAAAATTCTAATATTAATGTTGGCCATGCACATTATTTCAAATATTTGAAAAAAAAATTACAAATTTGATTAACAATTTGGCGCATTATTTAGCTTTAACTTCAAATAGAGAATATGAAAATTTAGAATTTTTTTACCACAATTTTAATTTTGGAAATTCAGTTTCAAAATAAGAATTTATTTCTTATTTCGTAAAAACTATTTAATGTGTCTTTAAATAGTTTGATAACATGAGTTATTCTAAGAAATAAAAAGATATTCTAACGGTACACAGAAAAACAGACAGAAGTGACCAAACTTAATACTAACCTCCCCTATCCCCTGCCCCTAAAAAGAAAAAAAAACTCTAGTAATGCCTGATAGCAAAACAATTTATACTCGACCAAATGCCTTGTTAAAATTAATAGTCATAATAAAAAGAATTAGGTAATTTTTTCTGCCATTCAAATTTTGGTGGATAGAATTACCTGGTATGTTATATTAGTGAAAAAATAAAAAATAGTCAGATTCATAACTAGTCATTCAAAAATAGCCCAATTTCAAAAGTAACCGAAATTTAGCCATTTTTTATGTAGAGATAAATCTGAGCGATAACACTATTCAAAACCCAAAAAATACTCCAGTATATTATGCTGGAGTTCCAACAAAAGTATACTTTAACTCCAGCATATTATACTGGAGTTCCAGGATAATTATGCTAGAACTCCAGCATAATATGATGGAGTTCCAGCATAAGTACACTAAATCTCCAGCATAATATACTGGAGTTCCAGCAAGTATAGTGGTCCAGTATAATACATTGGAGTTTGGAGTACTGGTGCTCCAGTCTCCAGTATATTATACTAGAGCCAGCAAAGTATACCGGTCCAACATAATATGCTGGAGTTCATACACAGGTGCACCGAACTCCAGTAAATTATGATGGACGGTCTCTATTACAGTAAAATAATGGCTATTTTTCATTAACTTGGTAATGTTGACTATTATTGAATGACCAGTCTAAAAACTGATTATACTGTGCTATTTTTACATTAGTGAGAGGTAGCAAATATTCCGTAAAATTAATCAAGGTACGTGCAAGCTGGTCCGAACACCAAAATTATTTTTTTTTAAAATCTTTTCGAAAATAGCATGGGCTAGCCAGTTTTCGGACTGGTCATTGAAAAATAACAAGCGTTTGCAAAGTCATTGAAAAATAGCTACCATTTTACTGCAACACAGAAAGTACCAGCTATATTGGAGATCGATACACCTATATATGAACTTCCGGCATATTATGCTGGAAATCCAACATGAGGATAGGTCAAGCATAATATATTAAAAATTGGAGCACCGATGCTCTCAGTTTTGAATAATATTTTCGTTTAGATTTATCTTTACATGAAAAATAACTAAAATTTCGATTATTTTTTAAGATTATAACTATTTTTAAATGACTACTTTTAAATCTAACTACTTTTAAATTTCTTCCTCTCCAGTATCGAGAGAGAAGGGAGGATTGGAATCAAATGAAAGAGAAAAAGAAGAAGGAGAAGAGATAAACTCGTCTAAGCAAAGGGAATTTATTAATTATAATTTGCATCCAAACAATTAATGTCCAACTCCAGTCTCCAAATACATCAAAATGACAAATTCTCTAAAGAATGAGTAGTCATGAAATTTGAAGTTGTCATATGTGTAAAACCTTATCAACAGAAGTAGTTTATTAATTAATAATAATGCCACCAATTATAAGCTATGTTGAAAGATCGAAAAATGACTTTAAGTTGTAAGGCTTAATAACATCCTTAGTTCCATTCCATAGTAATTCAGCAACTTGTTTGTATGCCACTTCTGTAAGATGACCACTGTCAAAAAACATATAATCCTTCACATTTTTGCACAACTTGTACTCTTTTACTTGTCTCTCCCCTCCACAACTATAAATTCCTCTGAATGGACCCGTCCCACAACAAGCACTTTTTGATGTTTTAAAACCTACACAAATATATACATGTTACAAAATCTTACAACATAAAGAAAGATCATTAAATTTGACTCTCGATAAGTGAAATGTATTGAAATAGGAAGAATAATATTAAATTACATGGACCATCTTATCTAAAAATTTAAGCTTTTAAAAAGTTAATATTTTTAATACTTATTTTATGTCTATAACGCCTTCACATAGGTGTCTATTTTCTTTTCCTAATCGCAAGCATATAATTTATTTTATAAAAAAAAAAAGAGTAGTATGGTGCAAATATCATGCATAAACATAGGGCTCGGGAAAGGCTGCACCCTCAACGGATATGATGTAGATCTATCCTAATGAAACATTAGTGAATACTTTTACGGTTCAATGACATATAGGTCACACAAAGATAATTTCATCGTTATTTTTTTGTATAACAAGGTATAAGAATGAAATATTGATGAATTAAAATACCAGGCATATAGGAACTTACCATATTTTGAAGGGTTGTCAATCCTTTCAATAGCAACTTTGAAGAAATCAAATAAGGAATACTTAAATCCAGGTAATTTCTCCTCTAGTTGCTTTAGCATTTTAGGCAAAGCTGAATTGTGTATTTTTGCAAGGTTTGTCAATTCTTCTAGGCAATTACCACTTTTATTTCCTTGTTGGAAATTAAGAGCCCTAGAACCTGGTGTGCAACCTAAAGGAGCCAAAGTAAGAATGGCAAATTTTCTCCCTCCTTTCTTGTATATTCCCTGTTGCATTAAATGGACAAAAATTAAAAGAAATTTTATGCAAAAGTATACTTAGTTACTTTTTGCTAGATTTTGTAAAATTTAGATGACCAGGCATTTGGACATAAGAATTGTAAAATTTCAAAAAGAAGTGAAATAGTATTTGAAAATTAGAGTTATGTTTAGACATGAATATAATTTTAGATTATTTTTGAAGTTGTGAGTGATCTGAGTGAAAATTTTGAAATACAATTTTTTGGAGTTTTCAAATTATCAAAAAGTTCAAAATTATCTTCAAGTGAAAATTAGGAATTTTATGGTCAAATACTGATTTCGGGAAAAAGTGAAAAATAATCAAAAAAAAGTGCAAAAAATTCTTGTATCCAAACAGACTCTAATCAAAAGTAATACTCCATCTGTTTCAACTTAGATGCAGTAATTTGACTCAACACGGAGTTCAAGAAAAAAGAAGAAGACTTTTGAAATTTATGGTCTGAAAAACTTAATGGGTAAAGCTTTATGGAACCATGACATTTGTATTTATAAAAGCTTCTCATTAAAGATAAAATTGATAAAAAATTAAAAATTTTAAAATTAATTATTTTTATATTATAAATATATTATTTATTTCGGAATATAACAAAAAAGAAAATATTTCGACTGATACGAAACGGAAGGGGTATATAATGCAATTAGTACCTTAAGAACAGATGTAAAATTGCCCACTACCATCTTTACATATTCTTCCTTAGAATATGCCGTGGGAAATTCAAAGTAATCATTATTTCCAGCGCTAAATATGTATACAGCATTGGAGAGGAGTTGTTTGGACTTTTTTGCTCCAAACTTCTTCTTCAAATCTTTAGCCACTTTTTTGAAGTATTTCAATTGTGTTTTAAGGTCTATAACCTGTAATTAAAACCAAAAGAAAAATATTCTTTAGTGATATATATTTCTTTTTAGGTAAATACAAAATATACCAGTAATTTAAAGGTTAGTTCTGTACATAAATTATTCCTCATTCACGCAAAAAATGTCATGAAAAACTATGGTAAAAATACGAATTCCTTGACGTAAGAAAAGATTTTGTTTATTTTTATTTATTTTAATGACGCAAAAGTGTTAAGTATAAAGTTTTTCAGGCACAAAATTTAGGCGGTATAGGGACAATAATTTCAGAAATTTGTACATCTCAGTTTGGTTACTTAGTAAACTTTCATTGGATTACCAAATCTATATTATATGTAGAATTTCTACATAAAATATGGTCGCAAATACTAATTTTTTTAAGATATGAAGAGTCACTTTGGACAATTGACTCAAAAGAAATCCTTAGTATTGATTGCTTTGATTGGGGTACTTAAACTGCACGTATAAACAAAAAATTGAAGTGATTGAAGAGAAATATTAAAATTCTAACAGACACACAAGAAAAATTAAATTTATTTTTATACATTTTAACAAATTTTAAAAGGGTTACCAAGTTGTTCCATCTTTATTGACCGTTTTTAGGCCTTAGAATTAAGTAGAGAGAACAACGATTTAGAACTTTGAGAGATTTTCTTGCTGGGCTTCATAGGTCACCCAGCCGGGAGAAATTAAAAAATAATCAGATTTATAAGATTTATAAGTGTTCATTCAAAAATAGTTATATTTTTAAAAATAATTAAAATCTAGCCATTTCTCATATAAAGATAAATTTAAATGAAAAATGCTATTTAAAATCCGAAAAAATACTCCAGTATAATATACCGATCCGCCATAATATACTGGAGAATGGTGCACCGGTGCTCCAATCTCCAGTATATTATATTGGAACTTTTCGCTTGTTAGAAATGCTGGAAATTCATATACAGGTGCACCAATCTCCCGAATATTATGCTGGAATTTTCCGTGTCGCAACAAAATAGTAATTCTTTTTCAATAACTTTACAAATGTTGGCTATGCTTAAATGACCAATCCGAAAAGTGCTAGCCCATACTATTTTAACCACCTAGCTCATAACAAGCCCAATGAGGCAATGACCTAAACCCCCCCCCCCCCTCGCCCCCCCCCCCCCAAGTCCATTTCCACTGTCATCAATTGGGTAAAATATAAAAATACTGCTCGTCAAAAACTAATTACATTTGCTATTTAAGGTTTGTATAAAATATATATTTTACCGATTATTATTGTTAGGAGTTTCTAAAATTACATATTTCTGGTCCAAGTATGAATCAAAAGGGAATAATAAATATCACTTACAAAGCCACCAAAAGTTTCTTCTAAGCAGCCAGCCCCACCTGATGCGAAATTCACTCCGTGGATAGATTTATATTTGCCAGTCTCAAAATACGATGGAATGAGTGGCAACTCTGCATATTCGGCTAAAAACAAGACAACGAATTAATAATATTCCAAAATAAAATTATATATATATATATATATATATATATATATGATAAGGTTGAACCCTTTTTATAAATATACACAATATAGATTTTGGACACAGAAAATTTAACTGAATCCTTTTCAATAAACGTAACTCTAGCACCTGATGTCTTGGATTTTTTCTTTTTTTTTGAATCAGAAAGGGAAACTATAGAGCAACAGTAATGTTATTTCAGTGCATATCATCTAAAGATTATGGGTTCAGTTTGGCCTTGAAGGCAGTTAATAATACTTATATTATGATAAGCATTACATTATGACGAATTTATATAAAATTTTAGGTGCTTAAGTACCATTAACTTTAACTTGGGACAGATATAATTCTACAGAAAACTTAAACAAACTGATATAAACAGTCAGAAAGCACCCAGATTTCTTTTTTGTTATATTCAAAGTTACTTTCTGTCTTCTTTCTCCTCCCCTTCTTCAACTTCTTTTATTTATATTTCCCTCAATTATTAGTGTTTTCTTATTTAGTTTTCAAGCACACTTTCTTAACCCAATACTACTTTTTTTCAAAAATTTCATTTTTAGCTCACCTTTGATTTTAACTTTTTATTTTTATTTTCACCTTACCTAACTCTAAGAAAAAAAATCTTCTAAAGAAAAGATCTACCGATTTTCTCATTAACTTTTTTCATCGTCGTATTGAAATAATTGTGTATGTATAGTAATTTTTTGTCAAAAAATATAAGCACCCAGAAACTCAAAATCCTATATCCGCTATTGCATCGCATCCCTTGGGTGTGATTATTTCCCGAACTCTAGAATACTTTATGCACCAAATTACTTTTTAATTTTTGAAAAAAAGACAGGATACAGACAATATTGATAGCTCGAATATATATAAGTTAATATTTACCAATGAAATCAGGGATGATGCGACCATCACAAAATCTACCAGTAGGAGGCTTGAAGAATGATTCACCATAAGGCCACCAATTAGCTTGGAATTGAGTAGTAGTATTGATATAATTATTATTTCCAGGATCAAAGAGGGAATCACCAAATACAAAGAGGGCCCTTTCGACTGATCTTTCATGGCTTCCATGGCAATACACAAATTGTATAAAACAGGCAGCAGTGATGAAGCCATGAAAGAATTTGGAAATCAAAGCCATCGCACTAACTTTTAGCACTAATTTTCTACTTTAAAAGATGAACTTAGCTTCAGTTTCTTGAAATAATAAAGAGTGATTGAGTGTTCTATAATAATAAGAGTTTTTTCTGGTAAGAAATTATTAAGTCGTCTTTAGAAAATGATAGTTGACTTGACTTTGGAAATTTAAAAAATGTAGCATCTTGGACTACTCCTTCCAATAAAAAGAAAAAAGAAATAAAACAAAGAGATATAATAAACTCCAATTGAAGACAGGCACGATGTAAGTATTACCAGCACACCAATTGATTATTTGATTAGCATGTGCTTTAGTACCAGTTTGTCCTTTAGTTGTTACGATCCGAATTTTTTTATTTTTTGGAAATTATAATAACACCTACTAATAAGAGCTAGGTAAGTCAAACTTTAATCTCTTAATCATTATAATATACTCCTTTTTAATAATTATTAGAAATAACATGAAACAACATAAATAAATAAACGAATAAGCGGAAATCTTTAATTAAGGGAACTGGTAAAAATGCGAAAAATCCAACATAATTCTCTACCCAAGACTGGTGTCACAACACTCACGAACTACTAAGAGTACTAAAACAATCGTCTGAAAGAAAATATAACTATTTGTCTCGAGTAAAATGAGATAACAAACTAAAATAAAGGATAGAGCAGACACCAAGCCTGCATGGCTACCTCGGTGTCTCGCTGGACTGAAGTCTAGCTCCCGAAATAATACTGCTGCTCCGACACCTGGATCTATGCAAAAGAGCCAGAGTGTAGCATCAGCATAACCGACCCCATGTGCTGGTAAGTGTCTAGCCTAACCTCGGCGAAGTAGTGATGAGGCTAGGACCAGACTACTAAATAAACCTGTGCAGTATATATATATATATATATATATATATATATATATATATATACAGTAGAAAAGAAATACAGGAAATAACCAGTCAATAAAGGAAGGGAAAGCATGCTGCGGGGAGATAGCAGTTTCAAATGGGAAATTTCAAATAAAGAAAGAAGCAACAAGACCAGAATAACAAGAATCAAAGATCACAAACAATGCACAGCATCACCCTTCGTACTTTTACCCTAGTCCTCACTGTTAGATAATACGCTTAACGCTAGAGGGGGGGTGAATAGCGTTATAATAAAATTTAGCGTAAACTTGCGGAAATTAAAATTTGCAGAAAATAATTAAGTGCGTTAAATAAACAAAAGGAAAGAACGCACCGATGTATTCTGGTTCACCACAACACGTGGCTAGTCCAGTCCCCGAGAGACTCTCTCGAGATTTTCCACTAACTTGTCAAGCTTACGGGTGCTCAACAAACCTTTACAACTTAAGGACACAAGCCTTAACACCTTTGCTCGGAGATACAACACTCCAAGACTTCAACCAAGGAAACACAAGTTCCTTACAACAAGAGAATCACAATTCTCTTACAAGTGTACAAAACACTAAACACTCAAACAAAACACTCCTTAATGAGTAGATATGAGTAAAAGAAGTAAGCTTAAGATCACAACAACTATGGACAAGACTTTGGCTCTCAAAAGCTTTATGGAATGAATATAAAATGATAAACAATAGTATGCAAGCTTATAGCAATAGAATGATCAGTTGTTGTATGTTATTTTTTTTAAAACACTGAAATGAAGCAGTATTTATAGTTGAAAAACTTGGCATTACCGTTGCCTAATTGCCAATTAAGAGTTGCTGATTTTACTCTGTGACAATCGATTGTCAGGAAGCCACAATCGATTGTTTGCCAATCGTTCCAAAAATCAATCCCAGATTTTACGCTTAACAATCGATTGTCCAAGATCAACAATCGATTATTGGCAACGTTCAAAAAATCATTTCCAGATTTTACGTAAAACAATCGATTATACAAAATCAATAATCGATTATTCAGCAACGTTCAAAAAATCTTTTCCAGATTTTAATTTCAACAATCGATTGTACAAAATCAACAATCGATTATTCAGCAACGTTCAAAAAATCTTTTTTAGATTTAAATATCAACAATCGATTGTACAAAATCAACAATTGATTACCTGACGGTATTTGAAAACTTTACGACAATGGTCAGCTTCACAATCGATTGTGCAAGTTAACAATCGATTATTTATCAGATTTTGAAAATCATTTTAGACACTGCCTCGTGACAATCGATTGTTATATACTCACAATCGATTATTTAATAACTTTGAAAAAGTCTGGAAGTCACTGCCTCAACACAATCGATTGTCATAAGTTCACAATCGATTATTTTGTGACTTTGAAAAATCTGAAGGACACTGTCTCTTCACAATCGATTGTCATTAGCTTCACAATTGATTATTATGAGTTTTGAAAAACTTTGATGGACACTGCCTCATCACAATCGATTGTCATAAGGTTCACAATCGATTGTCATGCAGGTTTTGAAAAACCTGATGCTCACTGCCCTAACACAATCGATTGTCATTAGTTCACAATCGATTGTCATACAGTCTTGGCTTAACATAATCGATTATCATAAGTACATAATCGATTATCTTAGTCCAGTTTTTAGAGGCATGTTTAAAAATCATTTTGACTGAAGTAAATATGCATGATTTAAAATCATTTAGCATTAAATTAAATATGCATGATTTTGTAAAAAATAGTTTTACGAGAGAAGCCATGTCATGAGTCAAGTTGTCGGATCAAGATCACAATTAAGAACGACTCATTTAAACTATAGAACTTTGTCTTGTGCTTGAATCTCGTTATCCACCAATTGTGCGCTTGTACTTGAACTTCGTCATATATCAATTTGCGCTTGTTTGTCATTCATCAAAACCTACACATAAGAACACACGTCTTAGTATAAAGGCTTGAGAACGTGTTTCCAATAATTTCTCCCTTTTTGATAATGGCAAACTTTAAGCGGGATATGCAACTTAAAGAATTTATAATGACGATTCAAGACAAGTAAAGATATGCAATAAGTATGCGATTAGTTCCCCCTCAATATATGAATTCCCCCTCAATTTAAGCTTATAACTATTGAGAGTGCATACCCGTTATCTTCCCCCTTTTGCCATTAGCAAAAATAATATAAGAAGATTGCCAAAGATGTAAGTAAAACTTGTTTATTTATTGGAAAGAAAAAACGTGATTACTTAAAGAGAGCACAATAACTCAAGTAATAGCATTACAATCGATTATTGATACGAGATAATCGATTATTAGACGACAGAAACCGATTTTTCTGAAGAAGACTTGATTATTGCGCGTCATGCTTTACAATTCCCCCTACCTTTAGGGCGATACCTGCAAAAATTTGTTAGACGTCTCCGACGCTCAAGTTAGAAATCATGTAAGATAAAAAGATGCAATGCATGACTTAGATCAACGTGGAGTCAAGAATCCCGAGTTCACTACGAATTCGGAAGAAGGACTCTTTCTCTAAGGGCTTAGTAAAGATGTCGGCCAATTGGTCTTTGGTTTCAACAAATTCGATTTCGACATCGCCCTTGAGAACGTGATCTCTTATAAAATGATGTCTAATTTCAATGTGTTTTGTTCGCGAATGAAGAACGGGGTTCTTCGTCAAGCATATGGCACTAGTATTATCACATCTAAGAGGGATATGATCAAGACTTAGGCCATAGTCCAAGAGTTGTTGTTTCATCCATAGGATTTGAGCGCAACAACTCCCCGCGGCTACATATTCAGCCTCAGTTGTGGACAACGCAACACTTACTTGTTTCTTGCTAAACCAAGAAACTAGAGAGCTACCGAGCAAATGGCAAGTGCCACTAGTGCTCTTGCAGTCCAATTTGCATCCAGCAAAATCGGAGTCGGAATAGCCAACGTGTTGGCATGAAGAACCTTTGGGGTACCATAGACCCACATTTGTAGTACCAACAAGGTACTTCAAAATCCGTTTTACCGCAGTAAGGTGAGACTCCTTCGGACACGATTGATAACGGGCGCATAAGCACACGCTAAACATGATGTCCGGACGACTAGCAGTAAGATAGAGAAGAGAGCCAATCATACCTCGATACTTCTTAGTGTCGACTTCCTTACCTTTCTCATCTTTGTCTAGATGATCGGATGTGCTCATGGGAGTCGCCATTGCTTTTGCATTGTTCATTTCAAATCGTTTCAGCAATTCTTTGCAATATTTGGCTTGGCAAATGAACGTACCTTCTTTCATTTGCTTTACTTGTAATCCCAAAAAGAACGTTAACTCACCCATCATAGACATCTCAAATTCGCTTGTCATTAAATCGGAAAATTCCTTGCATAAGACATTGTTAGTAGCACCAAATATGATATCATCCACATATATTTGAACTAATAAAATATCATTGTTTTTATGCTTATCAAAAAGGGTGGTGTCAACTTTCCCCCTAATGAAATCATTTTCCAATCGAAATTTACTCAATCTTTCATACCAAGCTCGGGGAGCTTGTTTTAAACCATAGAGAGCCTTTTTGAGTTTGAAAACATGATCGGGAGATTTAAAATCTTCAAAACCGGGGGGTTGTTCAACATAAAATTCTTCTTGTATAACACCATTTAGAAAAGCACTTTTCACATCCATTTGATATAAATTGAAATTCATAGAAGAGGCAAAAGCGAGCAATAGACGAATAGCTTCTAATCTAGCTACGGGAGCATATGTTTCTTCATAGTCAATACCCTCTTCTTGATTATAGCCTTTTGCTACAAGCCTAGCTTTGTTTCTAGTGATTACACCATTTTCATCTAGTTTGTTTCGAAAAACCCATTTCGTACCAATTATGGTATGATTTTCGGGTCTTGGCACCAAATCCCAAACTTCATTCCGTTTGAATTGGTTAAGCTCCTCTTGCATTGCCAAGGTCCAAAATTCATCCCCAATTGCTTCGGAGATGGTTGTTGGTTCAATTTGAGACACAAAAGCAGTATGTCCTAAGGTGTTCTTAAGGGAGTTTCGGGTACTTACCTTTTCTCCGACGTCGCCAATTACCTGTTCGAGAGGGTGATCTTTAATTGTCCTCCACTCGTTAGGCATTTTCGTTTCATTCTCCAATTGTGGCACTTCCTCCGTTGGTTGTTTCAAAATTTCGTCTTGATTTTCTTTAGGCGTTTCCTCTTGTATTTTGTCTTTCAAGCTATCTACAATACCTGCAAGATCAAAACCGGAATCCTTTCTCGCCAAGCGAGCATTATTTTCGGCAAATACAACATGAGGGGATTCCTCAACAGTTTCGGTTCTTTTATTAAAAAACCTACATGCTTTGCTACGTGAGGAATAACCAATGAAAATTCCCTCATCGGACTTAGCATCAAACTTTCCCAATTGATCTTTGCCATTGTTATGAATAAAACATTTACAACCGAATACTCTAAAATGGGAGATATTTGGTTTCCTTCCCTTGTTGAGTTCGTAAGGGGTCTTCATGAGTATTGGCCATATGACTACTCTATTTAAGATGTAGCATGCGGTACTCACGGCATCCGCCCAAAAATGTTTGGGAATCTTGGCCTCTTCGAGCATGGTTCTAGCCATCTCTTCGAGACACCTATTTTTCCTTTCCACCACCCCATTTTGTTGTGGTGTACGTGGAGCGGAAAAGGTATGCTCGATACCGAGTTCGTCACAAAAGTCCGCAAAGAGATTGTGATCAAACTCTCCCCCATGATCACTTCTAATTGAAGTGACGGTTGTTTCCTTCTCGTTTTGAACACGCTTAAGAAAATATTTAAAATTCTGAAATGCATCACTTTTATTGGCAAGAAATAAAGTCCAAGTAAATCTAGAATAATCATCAACAATCACAAAAGCATAATGATTTCTTCCTAGACTTTCTATGCGAGATGGTCCAAATAAATCCATGTGAAGCAATTGCAATGGTCTAGAAGTTGAAACAATATTTTTGGATTTGAAAGATGCTTTTGTTTGCTTCCCCTTCTGACAAGAATCACAGATAGAGTCATTTTCAAATTTCAAATTGGGAAGGCCAATAACTAAGTTTTGAGAAATCAATTTGTTCAAAAGATGCCTGTTGATATGTGCTACTCTACGATGCCATAACCAAGTATCATCCTCTTTACTCATAAGACAATCAACATATTCGGGTGAGGAATTTGCAAGATCAACCATATAAATATTATCCACTCTAAAACCACGAAGGATAATTTTAAAATCACTACGTCTAAATACTAAGCATTCATCCGAATCAAATAGGGCAAGATTTCCCTTGTCACATAATTGACTTATGCTCAAGAGATTATGATTTAAATCTTTAACAAGTAATATATGCTTAATAGAGGAATTTTCATCCTTACCGACCGATCCGATGCCAATAATCTTTCCTTTATTGTTATCCCCAAAAATCAGACTTCCTCCTTCTTTGTGTTCTAGTTGAAGGAATTTGGATTCGGCTCCCGTCATATGTTTGGAGCATCCACTATCAAGGTACCACAGTACACTTGATCCCTTCAAACACACCTACAAAACAAATTAATGCGTTTTAGGTACCCATGCCATTTTGGGTCCTTGAGGGTTAGGCATATCATAATGATGCGATTGAGTGATATGTCTATGTCGTGTAAAACATGCAGGGGCAATATGACCAATGCGTCTACAATAATGACAAGTCACGTTGGGGTTATGCATCCTTTTAGGTTCATAGTAACTTGATGGACGAAAATGAATTACTCTATTTTCATTATGACTATTGCACATTTTATGAGAACCATTTCTCCTACTATTAGTTCTAAAATGAGCAGCGTTTCTAGAGTAATGGTCATGTCTAGATGTTCTAAGAGGTTCAAAACTCTTTCTAGTGTTTGGCCTAGAATATGCATCATTTCTAGGGTAGTCATTTCTAGGTTTTCTAAAATGTTCAACACTTGGTCTAGCATGCATATTTGTTCTAGGATTGCTATTTCTACGATAAGCATTTGTTTTATTAATCCTAGGTTGAGCCTTAGGTGGTTGGGGTTTGGCGTCAACCTTTTCTTTAGGCTCATTCTTAAAGCCTATGCCATGCTTGGTTGATTTCAAATTAACAAGGACCTTATTCTAATTTTTGTGGGAAGAATTAAACTTATGTAAGGTACCTTTAAGTCTATCTACCTCATTTTCGAGATGCATGCAAGAAGAGAAATTTTTAATAGAACTTTCGAGCTTGTCGGCGCTTCTTTTTCCGAAAAACTTGTTTTCCTCTTTCAGCTTCTCATTTTCTAAAACCAGTTTTTCTAACTCGTTTTCTTTCAATGAAAGCTGTTTTAGAAAATCTTTTTTTTAGAGAAGCATTTTCTTTAATGCTCTTGAAAGTTTTTGAAGCTTTAATAAATTCAGTATATAGCTCATCAAAAGCAGTTCACATTTCTTCAAGAGTAAAGAAGTTTTTAGAAGAGATTTGACATACCTCATCTTGCTTATCTTCTTGCGCCATAAGACAAAGGTTTGCGGCTTCGTCTTCTTCTTCTTCTTCGCTTGACTCATCTCTGTTGGAAACACGTTCTCAAGGCTTTATACTAAAACGTGTGTTCTTATGTGTAGGTTTTGATGAATGACAAACGAAGCGCAAAGTGATATATGACGAAGTTCAAGTACAAGCGCATAATTGGTGGATAACGAGATTCAAGCACAAGACAAAGTTTTATAGTTTAAATGAGTCGTTCTTAATTGTGATCTTGATCCGACAACTTGACTCATGACATGGCTTCTCTCGTAAAATTATTTTTACAAAATCATGCATATTTAATTTAATGCTAAATGATTTTAAATCATGCATATTTACTTCAGTCAAAATAATTTTTAAACATGCCTCTAAAATCTGGACGAAGATAATCGATTATGTACTTATGATAATCGATTATGTTAAGCCAAGACTGCATGACAATTGATTGTGAACTAATGATAATCGATTGTATTAAGGCAGTGAGCATCAGGTTTTTCAAAACCTGCATGACAATCGATTGTGAACCTTATGACAATCGATTGTGATGAGGCAGTGTCCATCAAAGTTTTTCAAAACTCAGAATAATCGATTGTGAAGCTAATGACAATCGATTGTGATGAGGCAGTGTCCATCAAAGTTTTTCAAAACTCAGAATAATCGATTGTGAAGCTAATGACAATCGATTGTGAAGAGACAGTGTCCATCAGATTTTTAAAAGTCACAAAATAATAGATTGTGAACATATGACAATCGATTGTGTTGAGGCAGTGACTTCCGGACTTTTTCAAAATTATTAAATAATCGATTGTGAGTATATAACAATCGATTGTCACGAGGCAGTGTCTAAAATGATTTTCAAAGTCTGATAAATAATCGATTGTTAACATTGCACAATCGATTGTGAAGCTGACCGTTGTCGTAAAATTTCAAGTACCGTCAGGTAATCGATTGTTGATTTTGTACAATTGATTGTTGATATTGAAATCTGAAAAAGATTTTTTGAACGTTGCTGAATAATCGATTATTGATTTGGTATAATCGATTGTTTTACGTAAAATCTGGAAATGATTTTTTGAACGTTTCCAATAATCGATTGTTGATCTTGGACAATCGATTGTTAAGCGTAAAATCTGGGATTGATTTTTGGAACGATTGGCAAACAATCGATTGTGGGTTCCTGACAATCGATTGTCACAGAGTAAAATCAGCAACTCTTAATTGGCAATTAGGCAACGGTAATGCCACGTTTTTCAACTATAAATACTGCTTCATTTCAGTGTTTTAAACACAACAACACACAACAACTGATCATTCTATTGCAATAAGCTTGCATATTATTGTTTATCATTTTATATTCATTTCATAAAGCTTTTGAGAGCCAAAGTCTTGTCCATAGTTGTTGTAATCTTGAGCCTACTTCTTTTACTCATATCTACTCATTAAGGAGTGTTTTGTTTGAGTGCTTAATGTTTTGTACACTTGTAAGAGAATTGTGATTCTCTTGTTGTAAGGAACTTGTGTTTCCTTGGTTGAAGTCTTGGAGTGTTGTATCTCCGAGCAAGGTGTTAAGGCTTGTGTCCTTAAGTTGTAAAGGTTTGTTGAGCACCCGTAAGCTTGACAAGTTAGTGGAAAATCTCGAGAGAGTCTCTCGGGGACTGGACTAGCCACGTGTTGTGGTGAACCAGAATACATCAGTGCGTTCTTTCCTTTTGTTTATTTAACGCAGTTAATTATTTCCTGCAAATTTTAATTTCCGCAAGTTTACGCTAAATTTTATTATAATGCTATTCACCCCCCCTCTAGCGTTAAGCGTATTATCGAACAGTTGGTATCAGAGCCCAACTCTCTAAAGACTTAACAGATTGAGAGAACCATCCATGGCTTCTACTCGTGACTCTTTTGCAGGAATTGATGAAGGACAATGCTCCACCCGACCACCTCTATTCAACGGTACAAACTACACGTACTGGAAGGAGAGGATGAAAATTTTCGTTCAAGCAAACAACTTTCATCTCTGGAAGGTGATAACGAAGGGAAATCAAATTCCAACCAAAAAGGTTGAAAACGAATGGGTTCCCAAGTCCGAAGAAGAATATGACGCGGATGATATCCGAAAGGTTCAAAATAATGCTAAAGCAATTAATTTATTATATTGTGCTGTAAATGCTGACGATTACAGGAAAATATCGTGTTGCACAACGGCAAAGGAAATGTGGGACAAGCTGGAAATTACGTACGAAGGTACAGACCAGGTAAGGGAAGCTAAAATTGATTTCCTAACCCATGCTTATGAATTATTTCACATGAAGGAAGGTGAAAAGGTGGATGAAATGTTCGAACGATTTTCAATAATCATAAATGACCTACATGCCCTCAAGAAGACATTCACGGACAGAGAATTGGTTCGAAAAATTCTTAGAAGTCTCACTCCGGCATGGCGATCAAAGGCCGACGCAATTCAAGAATCCATTGGCGTCTCAAATGTCACAATCGACGCATTAAGAGGTAACCTTAAGACTTATGAATCTACAATACTTAACCCTCTTGTTGATGATCAAACAAGGCAGAGAATAGCGCTTAAGGCAAGCACAAGCCAACCTCAAGTTGATGAGGACGGAGACAACGAGTTTGGACTCGTTATCAAAAGATTTCAAAAGTTCATGCGAAAGGAGTATGAACGAAAGGGCAAAAAGCAAGGCGAGCAAATAAAGTGCTATGAATGCGGTGAAACCGGGCACATCAAATCAAATTGCCCAAACATCAAAAAGGAGAAGAAACCTTTTAAGAAGCAACGTGCATACATTTCTTGGGGAGGAGACTCCGTAGATGAGTCAAGCGAAGAAGAAGAAGACGAAGCCGCAAACCTTTGTCTTATGGCGCAAGAAGACAAGCAAGATGAGGTATGTCAAATCTCTTCTAAAAACTTCTTTACTCTTGAAGAAATGCGAACTGCTTTTGATGAGCTATATACTGAATTTATTAAAGCTTCAAAAACTGTCAAGAGCATAAAAGAAAATGCTTCTCTAAAAGAAAAAGATTTTCAAAAATAGCTTTCTTTAAAAGAAAAGGATTTAGAAAAACTGGTTTTAGAAAATGAAAAGCTGAAAGAGGAAAACAAGTTTTTCGGAAAAAGAAGCGCCGACAAGCCCGAAAGTTCTATTAAAAATTGCTCTTCTTGCATGCATCTTGAAAATGAGGTAGATAGACTTAAAGGTACCTTAGATAAGTTTAATTCTTCTCACAAAAACTTGAATGAGGTCCTTGTTAATTTGAAGTCAACCAAGCATGGCATAGGTTTTAAGAATGAGCCTAAAGAAAAGGTTGAAGCCAAACCCCAACCACCTAAGGCTCAACCTAGGATTAATAAAACAAATGCTTATCCTAGAAAGAGCAATCCTAGAACAAATATGCATGTTAGACCAAATGTTGAACATTTTAGAAGACCTAGAAAACCACCTAGAAAAGACTACCCTAGAAATGATGCATATTTTAGGCCAAACACTAGAAGAAGTTTTGAACCTCCTAGAACATCTAGACATGACCATTACTCTAGAAACGCTGCTCATTTTAGAACTAATAATAGGAGAAATGGTTCTCATGAAATGTGCAATAGTCATAATGAAAATAGAGTAATTCATTTTCGTCCATCAAGTTACTATGAACCTAGAAGGATGCATAACCCCAATGTGACTTGTCATTATTGTAGACGCATTGGTCATATTGCCCCTGCATGCTTTACACGACATAGACATATCACTCGATCGCATTATTATAATATGCCTAACCCTCAAGGATCCAAAATGGCATGGGTACCTAAAACGCATTAACTTGTTTTGTAGGTATGTTTGAAGGGATCAGGTGTACTATGGTACCTTGATAGTGGATGCTCCAAACATATGACGGGAGACGAATCCAAATTCCTTCAACTAGAACACAAAGAAGGAGGAAGTGTGATTTTTGGGGATAACAATAAAGGAAAGATCATTAGCATCGGATCAGTCGGTAAGGATGAAAATTCCTCTATTAAGCATATATTACTTGTGAAAGGTTTAAAGCATAATCTCTTGAGCATAAGTCAATTATGTGACAAGGGAAATCTTGCCCTATTTGATTCGGATGAATGCTTAGTGTTTAGACGTAGTGATTTCAAAATTATCCTTCGTGGTTTTAGAGTGGATAATATTTACATGGTTGATCTTGCTAATTCCTCACCCGAATATGTGGATTGCCTTATGAGCAAAGAGGATGATACTTGGCTATGGCATCGTAGAGTTGCTCATATAAACATGCATCTTTTGAACAAATTGATTTATTAAAACTTAGTTATTGGCCTTCCCAATTTGAAATTTTAAAACTACTCTATATGTGATTCTTGTCAAAAAGGGAAGCAAACAAAAGCATCTTTCAAATCCAAAAATATTGTTTCAACTTCTAGACCATTGCAATTGCTTCACATGGATTTATTTTGACTATCTCGCATTGAAAGTCTAGGAAGAAATCGTTATGCTTTTGTGATTGTTGATGATTATTATAGATTTACTTGGACTTTATTTCTTGCCAATAAAAGTGATACTTTTCAGAATTTTAAATATTTTTCTTAAGCGTGTTCAAAACGAGAAGGAAATAACCGTCACTTCAATTAGAAGTGATCATGGGGGAGAGTTTGATCACAATCTCTTTGCGGACTTTTGTGACGAACTCGGTATCGAGCATACCTTTTCCGCTCCACGTACACCACAACAAAATGGGGTGGTGGAAAGGAAAAATAGGTGTCTCGAAGAGATGGCTAGAACCATGCTCGAAGAGGCTAAGATTCCCAAACCTTTTTGGGCGGATGCCGTGAGTACCGCATGCTACATCTTAAATAGAGTAGTCATATGGCCAATACTCATGAAGACCCCTTACGAACTCAACAAGGGAAGGAAACCAAATATCTCCCATTTTAGAGTATTCGGTTGTAAATGTTTTATTCATAACAATGGCAAAGATCAATTGGGAAAGTTTGATGCTAAGTCCGATGAGGGAATTTTCATTGGTTATTCCTCACGTAGCAAAGCATGTAGGTTTTTTAATAAAAGAACCGAAACTGTTGAGGAATCCCCTCATGTTGTATTTGCCGAAAATAATGCTCGCTTGGCGAGAAAGGATTCCGGTTTTGATCTTGCAGGTATTTTAGATAGCTTGAAAGACAAAATACAAGTGGAAACGCCTAAGGAAAGTAAAGATGAAATCTTGGAACAACCAACGGAGGAAGCGCCACAATTGGAGAATGAAACGAAAATGCCTAACGAGTGGAGGACAATTAAAGATCACCCTCTCGAACAGGTAATTGGCAACGTCGGAGAAAAGGTAAGTACCCAAAACTCCCTTAAGAACACCTTAGGACATACTGCTTTTGTGTCTCAAATTGAACCAACAACCATCTCCGAAGCAATTGGGGATGAATTTTGGACCTTGGCAATGCAAGAGGAGCTTAACCAATTCAAACGGAATGACGTTTGGGATTTGGTGCCAAGACCCGAAAATCATACCATAATTGGTACGAAATGGGTTTTTCGAAACAAACTAGATGAAAATGGTGTAATCACTAGAAACAAAGCTAGGCTTGTAGCAAAAGGCTATAATCAAGAAGAGGGTATTGACTATGAAGAAACATATGCTCCCGTAGCTAGATTAGAAGCTATTCGTCTATTGCTCGCGTTTGCCTCTCTATGAATTTCAATTTATATCAAATGGATGTGAAAAGTGCTTTTCTAAATGGTGTTATACAAGAAGAAGTTTATGTTGAACAACCCCCCGGTTTTGAAGATTTTAAATCTCCCAATCATGTTTTCAAACTCAAAAAGGCTCTCTATGGTTTAAAACAAGCTCCCCAAGCTTGGTATGAAAGATTGAGTAAATTTCTATTGGAAAATAATTTCATTAGAGGGAAAGTTGACACCACCCTTTTTGTTAAGCATAAAAACAATGATATTTTATTAGTTCAAATATACGTGGATGATATCATATTTGGTGCTACTAACAATGTCTTATGCAAGGAATTTTCCGACTTAATGTCAAGCGAATTTGAGATGTCTATGATGGGTGAGTTAACATTCTTTTTGGGATTACAAGTAAAGCAAATGAAAGAAGGTACGTTCATTTGCCAAGCCAAATATTGCAAAGAATTGCTGAAACAATTTGAAATGAACAATGCAAAAGCAATGGCGACTCCCATGAGCACATCCGATCATCTAGACAAAGATGAGAAAGGTAAGGAAGTCGACACTAAGAAGTATCGAGGTATGATTGGCTCTCTTCTCTATCTTACTGCTAGTCGTCCGGACATCATGTTTAGCGTGTGCTTATGCGCCGTTATCAATCGTGTCCGAAGGAGTCTCACCTTACTGCGGTAAAACGGATTTTGAAGTACCTTGTTGGTACTACAAATGTGGGTCTATGGTACCCTAAAGGTTCTTCATGCCAACTCGTTGGCTATTCCGACTCCGATTTTGCTGGATGCAAATTGGACCGCAAAAGCACCAGTGGCACTTGCCATTTGCTCGGTAGCTCTCTCGTTTCTTGGTTTAGCAAGAAACAAGTAAGTATTGCGTTGTCCACAACCGAGGCTGAATATGTAGCCGCGGGGAGTTGTTGCGCTCAAATCCTCTGGATGAAACAACAACTCTTGGACTATGGCCTAAGTCTTGATCATATCCCTCTTAGATGTGATAATACTAGTGCCATATGCTTGACGAAGAACCCCGTTCTTCATTAGCGAACAAAACACATTGAAATTAGACATCATTTTATAAGAGATCACGTTCTCAAGGGCGATGTCGAAATCGAATTTGTTGAAACCAAAGATCAATTGGCCGATATCTTTACTAAACCCTTAGAGAAAGAGTCCTTCTTCCGAATTCGTAGTGAACTCGGGATTCTTGTCTCCACGTTGATCTAAGTCATGCATTGCATCTTTTTTATCTTACATGATTTCTAACTTGAGCGTCGGAGACGTCTAACAAATTTTTGTAGGTATCGCCCTAAAGGTAGGGGGAATTATAAAGCATGACGCGCAATAATCAAGTCTTCTTCAGAAAATTCGGTCTCTGTCATCTAAATAATCGATTATCTCGTATCAATAATCGATTGTTCTGCTATTACTTGAGTTATTGTACTCTCTTTAAGTAATCACGTTTTCTTTCCAATAAATAAACAAGTTTTATTTACACTTTTGGCATCTTCTTATATTATTTTTGCTAATGGCAAAAGGGGGAAGATAACGGGTATGCACTCTCAATATTTATAAGCTTAAATTGAGGGGGAATTCATATATTGAGGGGGAACTAATCGCATACTTATTACATATCTTTACGTGTCTTGAATCGTCATTATAAATTGTTTAAGTTGCATATCCCGCTTAAAGTTTGCCATTATCAAAAAGGGGAAAATTGTTGGAAACACGTTCTCAAGGCTTTATACTAAAACGTGTGTTCTTATGTGTAGGTTTTGATGAATGACAAACAAAGCGCAAAGTGATATATGACGAAGTTCAAGTACAAGCGCATAATTGGTGGATAACGAGATTCAAGCACAAGACAAAGTTTTATAGTTTAAGTGAGTCGTTCTTAATTGTGATCTTGATCCGACAACTTGACTCATGACATGGCTTCTCTCGTAAAATTATTTTTACAAAATCATGCATATTTAATTTAATGCTAAATGATTTTAAATCATGCATATTTACTTCAGTCAAAATGATTTTTAAACATGCCTCTAAAATCTGGACGAAGATAATCGATCTTATGATAATCGATTATGTTAAGCCAAGACTGCATGACAATCGATTGTGAACTATTGATAATCGATTGTATTAAGGCAGTGAGCATCAGGTTTTTCAAAACCTGCATGACAATCGATTGTGAACCTTATGACAATTGATTGTGATGAGGCAGTGTCCATCAAAGTTTTTCAAAACTCAGAATAATCGATTGTGAAGCTAATGACAATCGATTGTGATGAGGCAGTGTCCATCAAAGTTTTTCAAAACTCAGAATAATCGATTGTGAAGCTAATGACAATCGATTGTGAAGAGACAGTGTCCATCAGATTTTTAAAAGTCACAAAATAATCGATTGTGAACATATGACAATCGATTGTGTTGAGGCAGTGACTTCCAGACTTTTTTAAAATTATTAAATAATCGATTGTGAGTATATAACAATCGATTGTCACGAGGCAGTGTCTAAAATGATTTTCAAAGACTGATAAATAATCGATTGTTAACATTGCACAATCGATTGTGAAGCTGACCGTTGTCGTAAAATTTTCAAATACCGTCAGGTAATCGATTGTTGATTTTGTACAATCGATTGTTGATATTGAAATCTGAAAAAGATTTTTTGAACGTTGCTGAATAATCGATTATTGATTTGGTATAATCGATTGTTTTACGTAAAATCTGGAAAGGATTTTTTGAACGTTGCCAATAATCGATTGTTGATCTTGGAAAATCGATTGTTAAGCGTAAAATCTGGGATTGATTTTTGGAACGATTGGCAAACAATCGATTGTGGCTTCCTGACAATCGATTGTCACAGAGTAATATCAGCAACTCTTAATTGGCAATTAGGCAACGGTAATGCCAAGTTTTTCAACTATAAATACAGCTTCATTTCAGTGTTTTAAACACAACAACACACAACAACTGATCATTCTATTGCTATAAGCTTGCATATTATTGTTTATCATTTTATATTCATTTCATAAAACTTTTGAGAGCCAAAGTCTTGTCCATAGTTGTTGTAATCTTGAGCCTACTTCTTTTACTCATATCTACTCATTAAGGAGTGTTTTGTTTGAGTGCTTAGTGTTTTGTACACTTGTAAGAGAATTGTGATTCTCTTGTTGTAAGGAACTTGTGTTTCCTTGGTTGAAGTCTTGGAGTGTTGTATCTCCGAGCAAAGGTGTTAAGGCTTGTGTCCTTAAGTTTTAAAGGTTTGTTGAGCACCCGTAAGCTTGACAAGTTAGTGGAAAATCTCGAGAGAGTCTCTCGGGGACTGGACTAGCCACGTGTTGTGGTGAACCAGAATACATCGGTGCGTTCTTTCCTTTTGTTTATTTAACGCACTTAATTATTTCCTGCAAATTTTAATTTCTGCAAGTTTACGCTAAATTTTATTATAACGCTATTCACCCCCCCTCTAGCGTTAAGCGTATTATCTAACAATCTCCGGAGTCTCCTCCCCAAGAAATGTATGCGCGTTGCTTCTTAAAAGGTTTCTTCTCCTTTTTGATGTTTGGGCAATTTGAATTGATGTGCCCGGTTTCACCGCATTCATAGCACTTTATTTGCTCGCCTTGCTTTTTGCCCTTTCGTTCATACTCCTTTCGCATGAACTTTTGAAATCTTTTGATAACGAGTCCAAACTCGTTGTCTCCGTCCTCATCAACTTAAGGTTGGCTTGTGCTTGCCTTAAGCGCTATTCTTTGCCTCCTTTGATCATCAACAAGAGGGTTAAGTATTGTAGATTCATAAGTCTTAAGGTTACCTCTTAATGCGTCGATTGTGACATTTGAGACGCCTATGGATTCTTGAATTGCGTCGGCCTTTGATCGCCATGCCGGAGTGAGACTTCTAAGAATTTTTCGAACAAGTTCTCTATCCGTGAATGTCTTCTTGAGGGCACGTAGGTCATTTACGATTATTGAAAATCGTTCAAACATTTCATCCACCTTTTCACCTTCCTTCATGTGAAATAATTCATAAGCATTGGTTAGGAAATCAATTTTAGCTTCCCTTACCTGGTCCGTACCTTCGTACGTAATTTCCAGCTTGTCCCACATTTCCTTGCCGTTGTGCAACACGATATTTTCCTGTAATCGTCAGCATTTACAGCACAATATAATAAATTAATTGCTTTAGCGTTATTTTGAACCTTTCGGATATCATCCGCGTCATATTCTTCTTCGGACTTGGGAACCCATTCGTTTTCAACCTTTTTTGTTGGAATTTGATTTTCCTTCGTTATCACCTTCCAGAGATGAAAGTTGTTTGCTTGAACGAAAATTTTCATCCTCTCCTTCCAGTACGTGTAGTTTGTACCGTTGAATAGAGGTGGTCGTGTGGAGCATTGTCCTTCATCAATTCCTGCAAAAGAGTCACGAGTAGAAGCCATGGAAGTTTCTCTCAAACTGTTAAGTCTTCAGAGAGTTGGGCTCTGATACCAATTGTTAGATAATACGCTTAACGCTAGAGGGGGGGTGAATAGCGTTATAATAATATTTCGCGTAAACTTGCGAAAATTAAAATTTGCAGGAAATAATTAAGTGCGTTAAATAAACAAAAGGAAAGAACGCACCGATGTATTCTGGTTCACCACAACACGTGGCTAGTCCAGTCCCCGAGAGAGTCTCTCGAGATTTTCCACTAACTTGTCAAGCTTACGGGTGCTGAACAAACCTTTACAACTTAAGGACACAAGCCTTAACACATTTGCTCGGAGATACAACACTCCAAGACTTCAACCAAGGAAACACAAGTTCCTTACAACAAGAGAATCACAATTCTCTGACAAGTGTACAAAACACAAAACACTCCTTAATGAGTAGATATGAGTAAAAGAAGTAAGCTCAAGATCACAACAACAATGGACAAGACTTTGGCTCTCAAAAGCTTTATGGAATGAATATAAAATGATAAACAATAGTAGGCAAGCTTATAGCAATAGAATGATAAGTTGTTGTGTGTTGTTTTTTTTAAAACACTGAAATGAAGCTGTATTTATAGTTGAAAAACTTGGCATTACCGTTGCCTAATTGCCAATTAAGAGTTGCTGATTTTACTCTGTGACAATCGATTGTTAGGAAGCCACAATCGATTGTTTGCCAATCGTTCCAAAAATCAATCCCAGATTTTACGCTTAACAATCGATTGTCCAAGATCAACAATCGATTATTGGCAACGTTCAAAAAATCATTTCCAGATTTTACGTAAAACAATCGATTATACCAAATCAATAATCGATTATTCAGCAACGTTCAACAAATCTTTTCCAGATTTTAATTTCAACAATCGATTGTACAAAATCAACAATCGATTCTTCAGCAACGTTCAAAAAATCTTTTTCAGATTTAAATATCAACAATCGATTGTACAAAATCAACAATCGATTACCTGACGGTATTTGAAAACTTTACGATAATGGTCAGCTTCACATTCGATTGTGCAAAGTTAACAATCGATTATTTATCAGATTTTGAAAATCATTTTAGACACTGCCTCGTGACAATCGATTGTTATATACTCACAATCGATTATTTAATAACATTGAAAAAGTTTGGAAGTCACTGCCTCAACACAATCGATTGTCATAAGTTCACAATCGATTATTTTGTGACTTTGAAAAATCTGAAGGACACTGTCTCTTCACAATCGATTGTCATTAGCTTCACAATCGATTATTCTGAGTTTTGAAAAACTTTGATGGATACTGCCTCATCACAATCGATTGTCATAAGGTTCACAATCGATTGTCATGCAGGTTTTGAAAAACCTAATGCTCACTGCCTTAACACAATCGATTGTCATTAGTTCACAATCGATTGTCATGCAGTCTTGGCTTAACATAATCGATTATCATAAGTACATAATCTATTATCTTAGTCCAGTTTTTAGAGGCATGTTTAAAAATCATTTTGACTGAAGTAAATATGCATGATTTAAAATCATTTAGCATTAAATTAAATATGCATGATTTTGTAAAAAATAGTTTTACGAGAGAAGCCATGTCATGAGTCAAGTTGTCGGATCAAGATCACAATTAAGAACGACTCATTTAAACTATAGAACTTTGTCTTGTGCTTGAATCTCGTTATCCACCAATTGTGCGCTTGTACTTGAACTTCGTCATGTATCAATTTGCGCTTGTTTGTCATTCATCAAAACCTACACATAAGAACATACGTTTTAGTATAAAGGCTTGAGAACGTGTTTCCAACACTCACCAAATCAAACAATCAATAGTCAAGTGCACGACATCACCCTTCGTGCTTTTACTCTCTTTCCTCACAATATAGTCAGCGAATATCAGTATGGAATAGTACTTTGTACGGCATAGCATCACCCTTCATGCTTTACACTCTTTCCTCACAATATCAAACAATGCACGACACCACCTTTCGTACTTTATCACTCTTCCTCACCCAAACAATAATCACAATAAGGGGCAAGGAAGTAAACAGAAAAAAAAATCCTGGCAAAGGGAATAAACCAATATCTCTTTATTTTGTTTTTTTTCATTTTCACCTCATAGCTTATATTATCACATGAGCCAATGCTCCAAGGATTTAATTATCTCATCTACCTTCACAACTTGCAATGCTCCTCGAAATTTAAAGATAACAATTCATTTCACATGCTCATTATAACGTATAGGAATCATCAATTAAGCATGTAAGTAACAACAAAGATCGAAATATTCGCAATATAACGACTCACAGTCATGAAACACACAAATGTATAGATACTCGTCACCATGCCTATACATCGTACTCGACAATTAGCAAGTAGCAAATAAGACTCAATACCTATTCCCTCAAGCTAAGGTTAGACCAAATACTTACCTCAATGCGTTGAATTCAACTCAAGCCTCGATTATAGCTTTACCCCTTGGTTCCACCACCTATTCGCTCGAACCTAGTCATAAGTTACTTATCCACATTAACAAATGCTAAATGAATCAACCAAATGCTTAAAAATAAGTTTTACAAGGTTTTACCCCAAAAAGGTCAAAATTACCCCCGGGCCCACATGGTCGAAACTCAAGGTTCGGACCAAAACCCGATTATCCATTCCCCTATGAATCCAAATATATAATTTGTTTTGAAATCGGGCCTCAAATTAAGGTCCAACTCCCCAATTTTCTTTAGAAAACCTAGGTTCTACCCAAAACACCCAATTTTCCCATAAAAATCCTTGATTTGAAGTTGAAATCATGTTAAAAGATGTTAAGGAATGAAGAAAATGAGTTAGAAATTACTTACCAATCGTTTGGAGAAGAAGAGTTGTCTAGAAAATCGCCTCTATATTTTGGAATTTTGAAAAGTGTAAAATAACTGAAATTCATGTGTATTTATACCCCACTGAAGTTCCCTGTGCAGACCGCACAAAAAGGACCGCGACCGCACAGGCTTGCTGAAGGCCTGCGGATCATTGCCTAGTGCGGACCACACCAAGTTGGCCGCGACCGCGCAACACCCACCACGGACCGCGCAAAGGCGACCGCGGCCGTGCTGGCCCCTTCGCGGCCGCACACAATTTCTCGCGGGCTGCGCAAGAGGGTTCAGAGACCAATTAATTTCTCCAGCCTGCAACATCTGATCTTTTTAAGCCTAAGGCATCCCGGAACCTACTCGAAGCTCACCCGAGTCCTCAAACCTCTAATTCAAGTATACACAGAGCCTCAAAAATATCTTACGAACATATTCGTGTGATCAAATCACCGACATCATGAACATCGAATTGAACCTCAAGTTCAATGAAATTTCTCAAAACTCCATTTTAAGTGTAATTTTTCGTCAAACGGCGTCCGTTTTTAACCAAACTTTACAAGAGTGATTCAAAATATATATGAGACTTGTACCAGACAGCGGAATCAAAAATACGGGCCTGATACCATTAGTTTTAAATTAGATTGCACTTCAATATCTCTTTAAACATTTCAGAAAATCAATTTCACTTAAAAATTCATATCTCGGGCTTGGGACATCAGAATTCAATTTCGGGTATATGCCCAAGTCCCATATTTTCCTACAGACCTTCCAGAACTGTCAAATCACGAGTCCGGATCCGTTTACCTAAAATATTGACCAAAGTCAAATTTATTCATTTTAATATAAAAAATTAGTATTTAATTTTTCACAGAATTTCACATATAAGATTTTCGGCTACGCGCCCGGATTGCATACGCAAGTCGAGGCAACTCTAAATGAGGTTTTCAAGGTATCGAAGATATGAAATTCGATTAAAAATAGGTAATGACCTTTTGGGTCGTCACATTAGTCAATTTAAAAACAGAAAATGGTCATATATGCCAGTAAACTATGCGAATTAGGATAGATATGCTCGTCGTTAATAGTTTGCCACAGATATGTCAATCCGTCCAATACTTGCTCATTCATGCCCTTAGTTTAACGAAACCTCTATTTTGTCTTTCCTAAATAACAATAACCGGACCCAACCAAAATCTGCTGATCCAATCCTTTAGGACCCGACCCACCCTTATTTCAAAGATATTTTTGATATATTATTTTTGTTTGATTGAGAAATTGTGTGAAAATCATATTTATTTATTTGGATAATTAGAATATCGATTTTTTGTGTTATACATCATTTCGCGAAGTAATCCTACTAAAAGTAATAATTGATATTTATTTATTATTTTAATAATATAATATTCAAATTAATTTGTACTTTCTTCAATCATTTTACCATCTATTTTTATTTTACTCACAATCTATTTGCATTGTTCATCAATATATTTTTATTTATTAATTATTTCACAAATAAAAATGCATAGTTTAAAGATGTTGATTTTAAATCAGAGAGTAAGAACTTACAGATAAGTCATGCTTTCGAGCTTCTGAAATGCAGGTGGAATCGTTCCATTCAATTTGTTTTCGTGAACGTAGCTGCAACCAAACCAATGGATGAATAATTCTCCTATAGGATTGACTAGTCATAATTGAGATGCAACAGACATGAAATAAACACTTACAGACTGTTCTGATTGATACATGATTGGGTGTGTATTTTTATTTATGTAATAATTAATTAATTAAAACGGTTGGTGAAAAATACAAATAAATTACGAGAAAAATAAAAACAGAAGGTAAAATGATTGAAGAAAGAACAAAATAATTTGAATATTATACTATTAAAATAATAAATAAAAATTAATTAATACTTTTAGTAGGATTACTTGCCCAAATGATGTATAACACAAAAAAATCAATAATCAAGTTACTCAAATAAATAATATAATTATCACACAAATTTTCAATCAAACAAAAAATATATCAAAAAATATCTTTAAAATAAGGTTGGGTCGGAGCCTAATAGATCGGTTCAACATATTTTTGTTGAATCCGATTATTAATTATTTAAGAAAGATAAAATAGTGATTCCATTAAACTAAGGGCATGAATGGCCAAGTATTGGATGGATTGGGCAATGCCAAACTATTAACGACGAGCATATATGTCCTTATTCGCATAGTTCACTGGCATATATGACACTTTTCCGTTGATTATTTGATTAGCATGTGCTTAATAACAATTTGTCCTTTAGTCAGTTTGAAAACGGAAAGCATGATATATGCTAGTAAACTATGCGAATTAGGACAGATATGCTCGTCGTTAATAGTTTGGCATAGATGTGCACATCCGTCCAATATTTGCTCATTCATACCCTTAGTTTAACAAAACCTCTATTTTATCTTTCCTATATAATTAATAACCGGACCCAGCCAAAATCTGCTGACTCGATCCGTTAGGACCCGACTCACCCTTATTTCAAAGATATTTTTAATACATTATTTTTGTTTGATTGAGAAATTGTGTGATACTCATATATATATATATATATATATATATATTTGAGTAATTTGATAATCGATTTTTTTTGTTATACATCATTTCGAGGAGTAACTTTACTAAAAGTAGTAATTACTATTTATTTATTATTTTAATAATATTATATTTGAATTAGTTTGTAATTTTTCAATCATTTTTATAATCTTCAATTACCCGATTTCAACCTTAAATCCTCCCATAATCTTCTTTAGTCCTTGTCACTGAAATTTCCTTTTTCCGTATAACTGGATGAACTTTAGATAAAATTAATTCATTATTATTTTTTTAAAGAAAATTTGGAACCTTTTCCATAAAAAAATATTTTGTATTTTGAGAAATAGTTTACTTTGGATTCACAGGTTTTTTCAGTTTCTAGTTGTGTATATAGGTGGCTGACATATCATATTTGTAAAAGTGGAGGATGGGGTGTAAAACTTGGGATTGCTTTTCTTTTTTTCCAGTGTTTGGTTTCTATTTTTTGAAGCTTGAGTTACTAATCCTGATATAGTTCATTTATTAGTTTATACCTAATATTAGTAACGGAGCTAGGAATTTCATTAAGAGTATCAAAATATAAAGAAGTAAAGAAGAAGCTAAGGAGATTTTACATATAATGTATCTACATAAAACAACAAAAAATAACCTAGCTACACAATGTAATTTTGCAAAAAGGCATTGATTGATGGTAAAATAATTGAAGAAAATACGAATTAATTCGAATATTATATTATTAAAATAATAAATAAATATCAATTACTACTTTTAATAGGATTACTTCCCAAAATGATGTATAAAAAATTGATTATCAAATTACTCAAATAAATAAATATGATTATCACAACCAAACAAAAATAATATATCAAAAAATATCTTTAAAATAATGGTGGGTAGGGTCCTAACAGATCGAGTCAGTAGATTTTGGTGGGTTCGGTTATTAATTGTTTTAACAAAGACAAAATAGAGGTTTCGTAAAACTAAGTGCATGAATGAGCAAGTATTGGACAGATTGGGCATATCTGTACCAAACTTTAATGACGATCATATCTGTCCTAATTCGCATAGTTCATTGGCATATATGATCCTTTTCCGATTTAAAAATGAGGAACTTTCACAAACCACTATGTTTTAGTGGTTGTAGCTAGTTGTAGCTACCATTTACTATATTACTTCTTATAGCTATATTTTCAGGTTTTTTAGAGTGTATTCGATATATTTAAGCTACTGTATTCATGAATACAATAGCATTTTTCATCGTAAAATAAGAGATTAGAGCTAGATAGATTATTGTATTCGACTGTATTCACGGCGTGAAACAAGGAATTACAACTAGACATATTATTGTATTCGACTGTATTCACGATATGTATTTGTAAATACAGTAATGCAAATAGCGTAATTCATGGTCTATTTAGTTGTTTTTAAATGAAAAGTGAATCAATTAACACAATAGACGGCTAATAAAACTCAACAAACATAATTATAAATCTGAATACATAAAATACATAAGTTGTATTAGTTAAAAAATATATGAATACATTGATGGAATATAGCAAGACAATGAATATAATAAAATACATGAAATACAACGAGATACATTAAAATACAATGAAAAAAGAAGACAATGAATATAATTATATACGTAGAATACAATAAGATATATTGAAATACGACAAAGAAAAGGTAACAAATTCTTTAAATTGCTTAGCCCCAAATTTCGACGTCTTTGTTTAAGGTAAAAATTCCTAATTAGAACGATATTCAAAGGCGAAGAAGGTCGTCCACGGGAGGCAACTCTTTTAAAAACTTGTCAAAATCGTTGAATGACATCCTCCGCCCTAAACTTGGACTTGGTTTGAACGCAATGGACCCGGTCTCAGAAATTAATGTCCTACTACTTTGATCATCCCATTAGTGTAGATCGGGGAAAACACGGGAAATAGTGATGAATTTTTTGGTGCTTCTTCGGTTTATTTCATGGTGGATTCTGTTCAATCTTCTGCTGTGTGAGAACTGCTGTTTTGAGAGAGGAGAAAAATCTGAAAGAATGAGAGAGAAATAGATATTTGATTATAAAAATCAAAAGGTAGTTATGAAATATAATTTTTTAAAAAGGTATTTATTCAAAATAAATAAAATATTAATCTTTGCTTTAGGAATTAAAATATCTTTTAAAAATTGCAACTACTAGCAAAAAAGATATTAAGACTTTGTTACTTACTTTTTATTCAAGTATTTAATTAGCATCTTTTGACTAAGTATATAAAAAATTTAGGGTACAATAACTTCTGCATTATGAACTTTGTACTGTACGCATTATTTAGACAGGGTTCTAAACAAAGATAAAGGAAGAAATTACTCTTTCCTCAAATAATATTTATTCTAAGGTTCTAGTCAAATCTCGCCCGATCTTTAATTTTTCTCTTTGTTTTCTGTTTATTAATAAAATATTCACCTCCCAATGATTTATTTAAAAAAAGAATTAGCAGGAATAAAAGTAAAGGCTCTTATTAACGTCGTTAGTCTCATCTATCGAGTAGAAAGTTAAGGTGCCAAGAAGCGAAATGTTTTTAAATTCGTATAAAGTTAAGGCGAAAGGATCTAAGGGTCACCTAATACCTATTAGTTATTCTGACATTCAAATTAATAGTTATTTATCTATTTAACTACCTTATAGAATTCCGGTCGCCCGTGCTTAGGTAATGACAAGGATAAAACAAATAAAAGCAAAGACCCCTCCTTTCGGGCTACCTTTTCTCTCACCCCCTTCGTATTTCCTATTATGTTTTTGTGACGATCCAAACTGAAAGACTGTGATGGGTTTTGGTGCCTTAGTCAATTAAGTACCAATATAACGTATTTTTTTTTATTATATTATCATGCATAAACGTACTGAAAATGTGTCATAAGATAACCTTAATAAAACATAAGGGGATACTTAATATAGGATAACCCAATATGATATACAAGATTATATATGTGAAATACGGGCCAATAAGATCGACATGACCATTTATACACCTAAATCATAGGCAGTCAAGACCATACAAGCCTCCATATACATGACATATGTCTACAAGTCTCTAAGAGTACATAAACATCATAAAGATCGGTATAGGGCCTTGCCATACCAATCAATACATGTTTAAAGCATATTGTCCAAATAGTCAACTCCAGAGCAAGTGGAGTGTACCAACACCTTCCGCGGAGTTGATAACCTACTAGAAGGACCGTCATCCTGTCTATAGGGGCCTGCAGTCATGAACGCAACATCCCTAAACAAAAAGGACATCAATACGAAAAAGTACCGTATATGTAAGGAAGGAAAGCATAAATAAGAACAGCGACGTAAAGAGATGCACAAAAGATACAACATGTAACATCTAAGTGCCTCTAAGGGCGACTGACATGAAATGAATGAAATATATATAAGCATATACTTTTAAAAACATATGCCTCTATAACCATCATCATCATATCGTACCCGGCCGTAATAGGCTTGGTAAAAATGTATCCAGTCATCATATGCTCGGTCGAATCGTACCCAGCCACATGAAGCTCGATAAATCCAACTGATCAGTAGTTATACAATTGATGTCGTATCCGGCCGACTATAGCGCGGGTCAGTAGAGTAAACTAGGCACATATGTATATTGTGTGCTGTACTTATAGAATCACATTCTGAACTTAGATATGTATATTGTATGTTGTACTTTAGATAAAATTAATTCATTATTGTTGAGCTAGTACTAGACCCGTCAACCGGGCCGGGTTGACCCGGGACCAGCCCGGACCATCCCGGTACGGTGAACAGTACCGTGAACCGGTACAGCCCGGACCGGACCGGCCCTGTTCAACGGTAACTTTCTTTTTTAAAATTTTGAACTGATGGGGCCCACATTTCCGTTGGCAACGGCTACAGATCCGTTGGCCAACGGATTTCTTGCAAAAATGGCCATTTTTTATTTTTTTTTGTATTTATTAAATTACAATATTAACCCTTCTTAAAATCTATAAATACCCCTCATCTCTTCTTCATTTCTTCACTCAAAAATCATATCTCAATCTCAATTCTCAAATTATCAATCTATCTCTTCCCTTCAATTTGCAAGATTACATATTTTATTTGTTACTCTTTTCCCGAATTTAATTTATCGGAATTTGAAGCTTGAAGTTCAAAATTGAAATACTTGCTTGAAGTTTGTTCATGGTAACACTGGATTTGCGTAATCAAGTGCTCAATTTATTGTCAAATTCGGTGCACTCCCTCCAACTCTTTCTCTTATTTAATATTTTAATTGCATATTTGATTATATTTTAATTTTTACAATATATTTAATGCTGCTAAAAGAGCGTGTAGAAAAGTTACTGGTAGGGGTGGAAGTAAAAAAAGAGGTAGTCCTGTAGCTTCTGGTAGTAATAGTAATGACCCAATAACACATGTTTCTGAATCATCGCCTAATTTGCAAGATGTAGAGATTGATTATGAACAATTACAAGAAGATTATAGAATAGAAGATAATGAAATTGGAATAGAAGATGAGATACCACCTACACCTAGTAGTGGAAATGTTGGTAGCATTGGAGTTGGAGTTGCTAGTGCTACAAGGGGTAGAAGACCACCAGTTGCTCCAACTTCTACTTGTAAAAAAAGAAGTCTGGTTTGAAATTTTTTTGAAATAATAGAAGGTACTGATAGAGGTAAGTGCAAACTTTGTAATGAAACTTTTAAACATTTGACCGGAGGTAATTTAGGGGGGACTGGGACACTTACTAGACATATGTCGGCTATCCATCCTATAGAATGGGGAGTTAATGGGGATGGAAGTCAAACAACTATTAACCCTACTACTGGAGGTCTATTAAAATATAATAAAATGAAGGATCGGGAGGAACTAGCAAAAATGATTACTTTGGGTTGTTTACCTTTTTCTTTTGCTTCTTCATCGTATCTTATTACGTCTATTCAAAGGATTTACAATCCTTTATTTAAAGGTGTCCCTAGAAGTACTTGTAGAGCAGATATCTTTAGACTTCATGGACAATATCAAACATACATACGTTATTTGTTTAGTCACCTTCCTTCTAGAGTATGTCTAACTTCTGATATTGGTCATGCTGTTAATGGAAATGATTATTTGAGAATTACATGCCATTGGATAGATGATAATACTTGTATGCAAAAACGTATTATCGCTTTTAAATATGATGAAGATCAGAGTCATACTGCTACGTTTATAAGTAGTACAATTGTTGATGTTGTTGAATTTTATAATCTAAACCAAAAAGTTTTGTGTATGTCTTTTGATAATGCTTCAAACAGTAATGCTGCAGTTTCAATTTTAAAATTGCATTTGCAACCACCTCTTGACGATATTTTTCATGTTAGGTGTGCATGTCATGTTTATAATTTAATTGTTAAAAGTGGCCTTGATTTATTTTCAGTTGAGATTACTCATGTTAGAAAAGCAGTTGGTATTATTCAGGGAAATAATAGACAATTTCATGTTATGGCTCGTGACGTGCTGAATGTGCCAATTTCTACCGTTGCATCGGAGAGTGCATTTAGCCAAGCAAGACAACAACTTGGAGACACCCGCCACTCATTGGGAAGCAATGCTTTGGAAGTTTTAGTATGTTTAAGAGATTGGATTAGATCGGAACGAAGAAATCAAGGAAAGGAAGATGTTGATAGCCCAGAAGACGAAGAAATTGGAGATATATTAACCTATGGAAACCCATCGGAATTTAACTCCCCAGAAGAAGGCCAATCAGTTCATATTGATTATGATGAACTTGCTAAGGCAATGCAAAACATTTGGAATTACTACTTCACTAGTTTACTTGTTAGAAAAAATGTAAACATTTTATTTTCTACTTATTAATTTGAAATTGAGAAATAAAGTAGCACTTGCAATAAGTGCAAATTTTTCCCATCTTACTTGTATTTATGATTTCATTCAATGATTACAAAGTACTAACATAATTATAACTTAATAGTTATACTTAATTTAAAAAAAAGTTAAAAATATACTAAACCCTGCCCGGCCCGGCCCCTTTCAACCCGTAACCCGTATGGTTCAATTTTAACCCGAACCAACCGGGCCCCTTAAGAACCCGTTACTATTCGACCCAGCCCGGCCCGACTCGGAACCCGGACGGGTCGGACAAAATCCGACCCGGCCCGGACCGGTTGACCCATTAGCCACGCTTAGCTAGTACCTATGTTTGGTTAGGAGCCCCGAGGGCTCGGGTGTGTTTCAGATGTGTTTCAGAGGTTTTGAACTTAAGAAAAATTACAGAAAAAGTTGTTCAGGTGTTCTGGTATTTCCTTCTTCGTGTTTGCGGGATGGCCCACGTGAACACGATGAGTAAATTGTTGTTGAAGGAATTTCCTTCTACGCGAACGCGAGGCAGCGGGGGTCTATACCTTCGCGAATGCATTCCTGGCCACGCGAACACCAAGGCCAAATGGCCTGGGCAGGGGGAGGGGTAGATACATTACGCGAATGCGACCGATAGGACGTGAATGCAAGGCTCGAGAAGCTAAAGTTTAGCGATCTGAGCCCCTTAACGTGAAGGCCTAACAGCCTGGCCCATCGCGGACGCGAGGGGTCTGTCGCGAATGCATAGAATTAAAACGCCCAGTGATTTTTTTAAAAACCCAAAACATAATACTTGCGGGAATTATAAAAATTTCACAAAACTTATTCTTCTCCAAAGCACTTAGGCGATCCTTCACCATAATCTCATGGGTTAATTAACTTATTTTCTTCCATTTTCAACAACATCTATTGAATTTCTAGGCCTAAAACATGTGAGTAAAGGTAGAAATTAGGGATTTGGGCAGAGTTAGGGATATTTAATTAATTGTAATTTAGACCTCCTTTTGGAGTCGAATTCTGAAAATAATTATATATTCGGGCTAGTGGATGAATTAGTGATTTAATTTTGGTCCGAACCTCGCATTTTGACGAAGCGGGCCTAAGGTCAATTTTTTAATTTTTGCGAAGAATGATTGGAAAGCTATAATCAGGCATTGGCTTTGAATATTTTAGCATTTATTGATGTTATGAAGTCATTTATGTATATATACAATTGATTTGGAGCCAAATTTGAAAGGAAAAACGGTAATTGAGGATTGAGTTGACCATGGAAGTTTGAGGTAAGTGTTTGGTCTAACCTTAGCTTGAGGGATTAGGAGTTGAGTCGTATTTTCTAATTGTTTCTTGTTGAGTACGACGTATAGGCATGGTGACAAGTATCTATACGTTGGTGTCTAGCATGACAGTGGATCTTAAATTGACATTTGTCGCTTTTCTTGAATGATACTATGGTTGCAATAGTGAATAAATCCATGGTATTGGACAAAGGATTAGTTTATTTTCGTGGAAGTTACTTATGAGATAAAGATGGTGATAATAGAAATGATTAGAAGTTGAGTTGAGATTAGTTATAGTTGGTTCTCCCTTGCGGGGACATATATCTTGTATTGTTGAGTTCCCTTGTTGGGATAATGTAACCTATTATTAATCCAATGCCAAGATTATTGTTATGATTAATGTGAGCTGTATATTTTGAACGAGTTACGCGCAATAATATATTTCTTAATATGTATGTATGTATGTGTGTGTATATATATATATATATATATATGGATCAAGTTGCACACAGCAACATATATTATATTTGATCGGGTTGCATGCCACAACAGATAAAATATTAGATCGGGTTGCGCGCCGCAACAATAATTATATTAGATCGGGTTGCATGCCGCAATAATTATTATATTGGATCGGGTTGCACGCCGGAAAATTATATATATATATATAATGAATCGGGTTGCGCGCCACAATAGTAGTATTATTACGTTTATGTAGATACTGTACTGTTCCTTCATATTTATTTGGTTTTTGCTAGGTTGAGTTGTTTCCCCGAAGCTGTACCCTCTCCCTTTTTAACTACTCATTACCTATCTACCTTTCCACCATATATTATATAACTGCACATGTTTATCTGGAGTCTGGTTCTAGCCTCATCACTACCTCGCCAGGGTTAAGCCAGGTGTTAAGCCAGACACTTACTAGCACATGGGGTTGGTTGTGCTGACACTAAACTATGCACTCTATGCAGACACAAGAGCAACATTTGGTGCACAACAGTAGTTTAGGAGCCGACCTTCAGTTCATAGAGACTCCGAGGTAGCCTTGCAGGTTCGCAGGCTCGGCATCTCCTCTATCTTATTTTATATTCTGTTATCTCATTTATTCGAGACAAACAACTTTACTTTTCCTTCAAACTGGTGTATGCAGTATTCGTAGTAGTCCGTGGATGTTGTGACTCCAGGTTCTGAGTAGAGACTTGTATTGATTTTCTAGACATTTTTGTATTCTATTTATCTGAGACTTCCGCTAAATTTATCAGCTGTTATTTAACTATTGATTTTCTTGTTAACATAATTTGTAAAGAGTTTTAAAATGAAAGGATAAAGGTTTCAAAGATTCATGGCTTGCCTAACTTCTACGAGTAGGCGCTATCACGACTCCCGAAGGTAGAAATCCGGGGTTGTGACAAGGTTAAACAATGGAGATTGTATTGAAAGTGTTAGTTGCATTAAAGTGTTAGATGTTTTTCGGAGGTTTGAACTTAAGAAAAATTATAGAAAAAGTTGTTCAGGTGTTCTGGTATTTCCTTCTTCATGTTTGCGGGATGGCCCTCATGAACACGATGAGTAAATTGTTGCTGAAGGAATTTCCTTCTATGCGAACGCGAGGCAACGGGGGTCTATACCTTCGCGAACGCATTCCTGGCCGCACGAACACAAAGGCCAAATGGACCGGGCAGGGGGAGGGGTAGATACATTACGTGAATGCGACAGTAGGACGTGAATGCGAGGCTCGAGAAGCTAAAGCTTCGCGATCTGAGCCCCTTAATGCGAAGGCCTAACAGCCTAGCCCATCATGAACGCGAGGGGTTTGTCGCGAATGCGTAGAGTTAAAACGCCAGTGATTTTTTTTAAAAACGCAAACAGAATACTTGCGGGAATTATCAAAATTTCACAAAACTTATTCTTCTCCAAAGCACTTAGGGGATCCCTGAAGCAATTCTTACCATAATCTCTTGGGTTTGTATTCTTTAACTTATTTTCTTCCATTTTCATCAACATCTATTGAATTTCTAGGTCTAAAACATGTGAGTAAAGGTAGAAAATTAGAGATTTGGGTAGAGTTAGGGATTTTTAATTAATTGTAATTTAGACCTCCTTTTGGAGTCGAATTCTAAAAATAATTATATATCTGGGCTAGTGGATGAATGGGTGATTTGATTTTGGTCCGAACCTCGCATTTTGACTAAGCGGGCCTGAGGTCGATTTTTTAATTTTTAGAAAGAATGTTTGGAAAGATATAATTAGGCATTGGCTTTAATTTTCTTGCATTTATTAATGTTATGAAGTCGATTATGTAAAGATACAATTGATTTGGAGCGAAATTTGCGAGGAAAAGCGGTAATTGAGGATTGAGTTGACCGTGGAAGTTTGAGGTAAGTGTTCAGTCTAACCTTAGCTTGAGCGATTAGGAGTTGAGTCATATTTGCTACTTGTTTCTTGTTGAGTACGACGTATAGACATGGTAAAGAGTATCTATAAATTGGTGTCGAGCATGACAGTGAGTCTTAAATTGACATTTGTCACTTTTCTTGAATGATACTATGATTGCAATAGTGAGTAAATCCGTGGTATCGGACAAAAGCTTAGTTTATTTTCGTGGAAGTTACATATGAGTTAGAGATGGTGATAATAGAGATGATTAGAAGTTGAGTTGAGATTGGTTATAGCTGATTCTCCCTTGCGGGGACATATATTATTGTACTGTTGAGTTCCCTTGCTGGGATAGTGTAACCTATTATTAATCCCTTGCCAGGACTGTTGTTATGATTACTGTGAGCTGTATATTTTGAACGGGTTACGCGCAATAATATTTTTATTAATATTTATGTGTGTGTATATATATATATATACACACACATATATATATATATATATATATATATATATATATGGATCAGATTGCATACCGCAACAGATATTATATTGGATCGGGTTGCATGCCACAACAGATAAAATATTGGATCGGGTTGCGTGCCGCAACAATTATTATATTAGATCGGGTTGCATGCCGCAATTATTATTATATTGGCTCGGGTTGCACGCCAGAACATATATATATATATATATATATATATATATATATATATATATATATATATATATATATATATATATATATATATATATATATGGATCGGGTTGCGCGCCGCAATTGTAGTATTATTACGTTGATGTAGATACTGTATTGTTCCTTCATATTTATTTTGTTTTTACTAGGTTGAGTTGGTTCCCCGAAGCATGTACCCTCTCCTTTTTTAACTGCTCATTACGTGTCTACCTTTTCGCCGTATATTATATAACTGCAGAGGTTTATCTGGAGTCTGGTTCTAGCCTCATCACTACCTTGCCGGGGTTAAGCCAGACACTTACCAGCACATGTGGTTGGTTGTGCTGATACTACACTCTACATTCTATGCAGACACATGAGCAGCATTTGGTGCACAACAGTAGTTCTGGAGCCGGCCTTCAGATCACCGTGACACCGAGGTAGTCTTGAAGACGTTCGCAGGCCCGTCATCTCCTTTATCTTATTTTATATCATGTTATCTTATGTATTCGAGACAAACAACTTTACTTTTCCTTCAAACCGGTGTATGTAGTATTCGTAGTAGTTCGTGGATGTTCTGACTCCAGGTTTTGGGTAGAGACTTGTATTGGTTTTCTAGACATTTTTATTTTCTATTTATGTGAGACTTCCGCTGAATTTTACATTCAGCTATTTTTTAACTATTCGTTTTCTTGTTAACATAATTTGTAAAGAGTTTTAAAACGAAAGGATTAACGGTTTCAAAGATTCATGGCTTGCCTAATTTCCACGAGTAGGCTCTATCACGTCTCTCGAAGGTAAAAATCCGAGGTTGTGACAATGTTAAACAATGGAGACTGTTTGATAGTGTTAGTATGTAGTTGCATTAAAGAGTAGAAGCTTGTATATGCAATAGGGTGTAGTACATAATTAGTTAGAAGTGGTTAGTGGTCTGTTGAGTTTTTTTTGCTAATTAATCATCCCATTTAGTAAGTTAGCTTTCGTATGTGTAGTATTTACCCCCTAAATACTAATTAGGAGATTTACAAGTTTCTCTTCAGTGGAAGCGGATCTGCAACAATCATAAGTATCATCGATTGTTGGGAATCATCACGAAGCAGATGAATTCATCCACAATCTACTATCCCTCCCTAAGATATATGCATAGATTTAACCCTAGCTTCCCTCTCTTATAAACAAGTGAGTCTCCCAACACCCATAATAGTATTAATGGGCCGGCTAATTTTCTTTCTTCTTAGTTCAACCTCAAATTCCCTTTTCCTTTCAATAGTCCGAAGTTGGTCGGTATGATCAATATTATTATTTAATTTTAAATGAAGAAACCGTCCAACGTTTGGTCAGTAGGCAAAATATTTATTATTCGTATAATCAGTAAATATTTATACAGACAGATTACATCTGATTTATGGGTTTTTGTTAGTTAATGTACTGATCGATATCGGTTGGTAGCTAAGAAATTCTGGAAATTTTATTCCATAATACTGATTAAAGTTGGTCGGTAACTAACAATGCTTACTTGATCCAAACAGACAGTATCACATCATATTAAAATTATCTACGAGCTCGTTGAGCCCAATAATTGGGAAAGCAACTACAAAGTGAGATGATCTGCAAGTCAAGAATGATCAATATTTTACACCAGGCAACTTGAAGGAGACTGTTTGAAAGTATTAGTACGTAGTTGCATTCACGGGCAGAGCCGAAAAATTACACTATATCTATAAAGTAAAATCTGGCTTTTATCTCTATATATTAAGTTTTGAACCTAATTAACACAACCTAGAAGTGTAGTTTAGTGGTCAAGGGGTTTAAAACCTTCATAAAATCATAGGATCAATTCCCGCTAATTAACAAAACTTTTATTTGAAACCCCTTCATGAAGATCCTGCCTCCGTCACTGGTTGCATTAAAGAGTAGTAGCTTGTACATATGCAATAGGGTGTAATACATATTAGTTAGAAATGGTTAGTCGTCAGTTGAGTAAGTATTGCTAATTAATTATTCCAGTTAGTAAGTTAACTTTTGTATAAAATAGGGTCTTATGTATGAAAAGATGAAAGAGTTTCATTTGCTCGAACTGTTTTCTCTTAGCTCAACTTCAGCTCCCCTTTCCCTTTCAATATAAGCCATTGTACGTACTCGAGAGATGTTAATGTAAAACGACAAAAAAGTCAGCTTCTTTCCTACAAACAGTTTTTTTTTGAGTGAGTAATACTACTCCATAATTTTATCAGAATGTAATGGAATAAGCTGAAGCTGAAGGTGGCACGAAGTTTCCTCTTACCTTACTACATTATTGTCTCTATGAAAACAAGTTTTTATTATTATTTAGGAGCACTGCCCATTTCACTCATGCACAACATCTCCAAAACCCTAAATATGTTGGCAACCAAAGAATCAATCTCATCCTCAAGAAGAAAGACGAAAACTACTGTACTGAGGGTTCCGTCAATTAGAGGAAGAATCAAGAGGCGAATTTTTGCTCATTTTTTCCGTGGATTGAAGCATTCGAGTAAATGGATAAGTTGTTGTATCTCCAGAACTGCAACCACACTTAGCTCTCGAGGTAGCTCTTTCTTACCACCAGCAAGCAGAGATGAATCAAGAATTTGAAGTTTAGTATGAGTTTTACAACAACTCAAGTTAATGCATAATAAATAACTGAGTTCAAAAGATAAATATTTATAAATATTTAATAAATTTCTTAATATATTTATAGAATTTGAATAAAAGTTAGTGATTTCCATGAATCTATAGCTTGTGTCCTAGATCAGCCACAACCATTATTAGGGAACCACATATTTATTAATTTCGAGTTTTTTAAGTCCCTTCAACTAGTATATAGTTGGAATTTTTAAAAAATATATAGCGTGGGAATTGTCTTAAACTTGTTGTAATTCATTTTTCTTTGCCTGTTTGGCTAAGTTGATAATAATTAAAAGTAGTTGATAATCACTAGTTAATTGCTGAAAATAATCCTAAAGTGCTGAATTTGATTTTATGAATAATCAATTACCATGTGTTAGAATAAAAATACGGAAGCAGATAGTAAACGATTGGTGTTGTACGTTTAAAAAAAAAACGAACAAACACTTCTTTCCTTTATTGTAAAAATTACTTGAATGTCATTAAACCTATTTACATAAAAAAAACTTAAGCTAAAAGTATCTATTTAAAAGCATGAATACAATGACGGTTTACAAGAATAATCTTACAATATTAAGTATAATAACTCATAATAAAAGGACATAACTGGAATTCAAGATATTAATACTATAAGTTAAGAATCCCACATGATTACTTCTAGGAATCCTATTAGTATACTTACTTTCAGGGCTTTCTAATTCATATAAAATTGAACAAGTAAATATCTTTAGTCATGTAATCATATTGCTTTCGCGATATATACTTCTTAAATATTCCTATTACTAATTAAATTTGAAATTATATTATAATTTCCTATTACTAATTTAATTTGAGAATGTATTATATTGTCCAAATTTATTTAGGAAAAGAAGAGCATATATTATTATCAAAGCATAAATAAAATATTAATATACCAAAAAACAGCCGTAAATTATTAAAGGGAAGAACTCATAGGAAGAGGACATAATATTTTTTGGACTACAATACCTTCTATTCCAATTTTTAATATTTAGCATTTTAAAATTAATAAAATTTTATCTATTAAATTATCATTAAAAATATATAAGAAGATTTAATAAAACCAAAATTTCATAAGAATTCTCCGTATTGGCAATACATTACCACTCCATAATGTCCAAAATAAAAAAAATAAAAAAATAAAAGCAATAATATGGATTGCATAAAGAGTTGAAATTGAAAAAAAATATCCCCTTGATAATATATGTTTATATTATATTTGAAATATTTTTCTACTCAAATAATTTTTTTTTAATTTCCCGTGTAATATTAAAAATACATAATTATTAAACAACATCTAAGAAAATATTTAAGAATATAAATTTATGACAAAGAGAAAAAAATAGTTGGTAAGAGTTAATGCCACTAATGATTATACAAATATAAAAATCTAAAAGTGAAATGTCATATTAATCTTTTACTCTTTGAAAATAAAATTTATGGTGGATCAAATTATAACTAAAATTAAATATTCAAAACAAGGCATGGACTAATATTAAGATTTGAATCAACATAAATACATTATTTTATATATTAAAACTAAATATTTAAATCTTTTAATTAATTATTTAGCAAGAGAATCCAATTCAGTTATTTTTAAATTCATCATATGTGTAAAATTCTTATTCAAGTTTCAAAAACATCTTAGGGTACACAAATTTATTTCATAAAAAGAACGTAAGAACACAAAGTAAAATAGCTAGTATATTACTAATAATGTTATACAAGTATATGAGGAAGCACAATCTAAGCTAAATCCTAAACAAGAGCAATCTTTAGAGACTATATTATAAAGAGTCGACTATGATGTAACATGATTATTCTTTGCAGATGCCTCCGATAGAATCAAAGTAACATTTTTATTTCATGCATTACTTGAAAATAGAATATCAAGATGCTAAACACAGTTAATAATAATAGCAAGTGGTGTACCAATAACAATTTTATTGTGAGGCAACCCACTTTAAATTTGATATACCTCTTTAAATAATTTAATTACCATCACAAATATATCAAAGCAGCACAATGGTGCAGAAGTTTTAAGGAAAGCAAAATTGATAATATGAGATGAAGCACTTATAGTTAAGCGTCAAATCGAAATAATTTTCTAGAGTTCTAGAGGTATATTGAATATTAATGAACCGTTTGGCGGAAAACTAATGGTGTGAGATGTGATTTATGTCAAATACTACTAATAGTTCCAAAATTGACAAAAATAGAGTCTGTAAAAGCTAGCTTGACAAAGTTATACTTCTGGCCTCAAATAAAAAGGATTCAACTGATAAGTAATATAAAGTAAGAATAGATCCAATATTCAGTGTCTTCTTGCCTTGTCTCAGAAACGAAGAAGAGCATTCAATAAAAGATGATTTGGTTCTGCCTGAACACTTGGTTATCATTCCTAATGGTGTCACGGCCCAGAATTTCCACCATCAGGACCGTAATGACGCCTAATATTTCACTTGCTAGGCAAGCTAACTTTACAAAAATTTTATCCATTTTAACAATTTAATATTAGTTACTGAGAAAGAACTGAAACTACTGCAATAATCCAAAGTAATAATGTGGAAGCTAAAACAACCAAAGGTTTAATGCATCTCAGAATCCGGTGTCACAAGTTCACGAGCTACTAGAATAGTATATACAACGGTCTCAAATAAATATAAATTTATCTGAAGGAAAATACACGGCCAAATAAAAGGGAGGGGGAATCCTGGAGCTGTAGGAGCTCAGCAGCTGTACCTCAAATCTCTGCAAGGTTGATCAAACCAAGCACGCTAAAAGCAACTGCTGGACATCTCCAAAATCTGCACATGAAGTGCAGGATGGAGTATGAGCACAACCGATCCTATGTATTCTGTAAGTGCAGAGCCTAACCTCGACGAATAAGTGACGAGGCTAACGCAGGTCACCTACACTACAACTTATACGCAGTATATAATAAAGACAGAAATAGAACTGCAGAACGAAACAAGATAGTCAACTACAAATAATGATTATAGCCTCAAGAAAAAAAAGAGTCGCCAGAGTTACCAATTATTAGAGTTCCAAATGAAAATATCGAATACTGACACAACTCAAGAAATAAAACACATAGGTTGTTGCAGTACGCAACTTGATCCCACCGTACAACACAGAATCCTCCCTTAGTTTTACCCTAATAACATCAACAACAATATACATATATATATATATATATATATATATATATATATATATATATATATATATATATATATATATTATGGTATGCAACTCGATCCCACCATATATCAACATCAGTATCATAATTTACCTTTATTTTACCATATCAATTTACCCTTATTCCAACTATTGCGGCCTACAACCCGATTCCACCGTACAATATAAATTCACCCTTATTCCATCATATTAATCTTCCCTTATTTTAACTGTTATGGTGTGCAACCCGATCCCACCATATCAGTATCAAATACTAGAGGTTTGTACTGTCAGATTAACAATTCATACCACAAAACCCTTACGATCTATAAATACCAAACTGAACCAAAGAAAAACCTTGTACATTGTAGAAATTCTACATAAGTAATACTACACAGCGAGACAAATCTAGTAATTGACAGTTAGAAGGTGCAAGTAAGTCAGTTTAAGCGAATAACATGAAATCATAAAAACTATGCAAAGATCTATCATCATTAAAAGGAGAGGACATTGATTAACATGTCGAAAATAAGTATGAAAAACATTTATGACATATAACATTTAAGACAGGAAATGAGATAATTAAAGGACAATGGAAAATCAGGGAAAACAAATAATTCGGCAGCGTATATACACTCGTCACCTCGCATATACGCCGCTCACATGAAAATCACATAGCACATAGTTTAAGGGTTCCTAATTGACATATCAATCGGACGTGATTTGATAGGGTTTGACATCGAATGTAGAAGTTTGAAATTCTAATGTTTAGCTTGAATTGGAGGTTGATTCATGATTTTGATGTTGTTTGATGTGTTTTGAAGCCTCGAGTAGGTCCGTGCTAAGTTATGGGACTGGTTGGTAGGTTTTGTTGAGGTCCCAAGAGCCTCGGGTGTATTTTCGGGTGCTCAATGAGAATATTTAGACTCGTGGGTGATTGCTGGTTTTCTGGTGGTAGTCCAACATATTTTTACTCTATGCGATCACATGGAGAGGACTGCGGTCGTATAGTGCAAAATTTGGAGGTTGCTGTCTTGGCCTATGTGAACACATGGAGAGAAGCGCGATCGCATAGTGAATTTTAGGGTCTACTGGATTTTTGGCTTATGCAATCGCAAGGAAGAGTGTACGATCGCATAGTGCATTTTGGAGGCCACTGGGATTTGGCTTATACGATCGCGGTAGCAGGAATACGATCGCATAGAAGGGTCACTTGGGAAGTGAAGTGTTTTAATGGCTAATTTTTATCTCAAATCTTTCATGGGGGTCGATTTTTGGAGATCTTCAAGTGGGGATTTTCGTCATCTGTTGCAATCTAAGTTCTTCCTACCTATTACTAGCTAAATACAAGGTTTGTATGTGGATTTGGTCAAGGAAATTTGTAGAAATTTTGGAATTTGAGGAAGACTTAGAAGTTTGATATTCTTGAATTTTGACCACGATTTTGGGCATGAAATTGAGAGCAAATTATATATTTGGGTTCGTTAGATTAGGGGTAAACTTTATCTTTAAAAAGCTTTGGAATCGGGGCACGTGGGCTCGAGGGCATTTTTTTTAATTTTTCGATCGCCGGGAGGGAGGGTTAGGAATTGTTATAAATTGGACTATAATGAGTAATTGAGCATATATTAATGGGTTTACATAGCTATTGTCTAGTTTTGGAGCATTGTGCATCAATTTGAGTCTTCGTAAGGGCGTGGAATGCCGATGATGGAACTTCAGAGCGAGGTGAGTCACCTTTCTAACCTTGTAAGAGGGAATTGTCCTAATAAGTGAATTAATTGAATATGTGTTGCTAATTGTGGGGGTTGTGTATGCACGAGATTGCGAGAGTCCATACGTAGCTACTAATTTGCTTATGTATGGTAGTCTAGGACCCAAAACCATGCTTACTAGTAATAAGAGCAACCTTATTGATAGTTTAAATTTCTTATATCATATCGAAGTGGAAAATGATTTTCTAAACCAGTTAAACTTCATTTTCATGACTTGTAAGAAAAAAGGGGAGGGAGGGGGGAGGGGGATTTTCACCTCCTTGAATAATTGTCTCGTTGATGAACGTCTTGATTAACTCTTTGAGCATGTGTTTCTATGTGTACCTGTGTCGTCACTATGATTCACGAGCAGGGTGACCGTTTATTTATATTTGACCACGTCACATGTATGATTCGTGAGTGGGGTAATAGATGCATCTATGGTTCGCGTTGTTCGACATAATTTACATTTATGTTGGATCCGGCTTTACAATCTCGGCATGATATGCGCAAACTTGTATTGTTTTCCTGAGATTGACTAATGTTGATATTTGCTAGTCCTGGCCGGTGATAAACTGATAAGGATAATGAAAAGTAAATATATTAAAATCCTTTATTATTTGAGAAGTTGGTTACCTGCTTTCCATCATTATGATTTTATCCTTGCTTGATGAAATCAATGATTTTATCATATTTTTACTATATTATCATTAGACCCTTAGTAAGTGTCGAACTCAACCTCTCGTCTCTACTTCTTCGATATTAGACCGGATGCTCACTAGGTACATGTTATTTTCGTACTCATACTACACTTGCTGTGTATTTTTGTTGCACAGGTCACATGTGGCTAGTGGCTTAGTGGCATAGTGGTATGGTTGATATAGAGACTTAGGTGAGATGAATTATTCGAGACGACCCGCAGCCAGCAGAGTCTCCTTCAGGGTATTGTACTGTATTTTTATTTCTGTCCACTTTGCATTCCGGACAGTTACTATATTTTATTTTATTCCCTAGTAAATGCTCGTGCACTTGAGACACTGAGTTCTGGGATGATTATAAGGTATCTTGTATTTACATCTTAACATTATATTTAATTTGAACTTACTACCTTTTCTTACATCTTAACATTATATTTAATTTGAAATGAATACCCTTTCTAGTAAAATCGAACTAAAAATCATAGTTTTCAAAATTATTAAAATGAGAATTTAGTTAAGTATTTATGGTTGTCTTGCCTGACAGCGGTGTCCGTTTCTATCTCCACTCTTAGTATATTTTGGGTCGCGACAACATGGTATCAAAGCACTAGGTTCCCTTAGGTTTCACGAAGTATGACCGAGTCTGGCGGAGTCTTGTGAATTGGTAGGAGACATCTGTACTTATCTTCGAGAGGCTACAATGTTGTTAGGAGCACTTCCCTTCTTGATTCCTCATCGTGCTATTTGATTCCTTGAGTCTTGTGCCCTTGTTTCCTTCCTACTCAACCTTATGCGATGCGAAACACTTATTATAAATCGAGAATTGAAGAATTTTAATGGTACCATCGATGTGGTGCAGGATGTTTCTCTCTGCATAGTTGATTGGGCTATTGTCATTGCCTTGTGGAAGGATATCTTGTCATTTTAGCTCAGTAACAACATTCCTGAGAGCTTTGAGTCTATACGCAGATTTTTATGATTGCTTATGAATGGTTGTCATGCAGTATTGATGTCATAGAGGATACTTGCCTACGTGTTGGGACATTGAATGACTTGAAAGGAGGTTTACTCAGTGCGTGGTTAAGAGATTTGGTATTTTATTTACGGCGGATAAAATCAATTGGCCTATGAATGCCCAAATTTGGATCGATGGAGTAATGAGACTTAGTTTTTTCATGTATGGTGGAATTTTCATCTGCGATGTGGCATCGTCGTCCTTGATTGGATGTGTTAAATTCACTGGTGTTATGATCTTCTACAATTCGAGTTTAGGGCATGTTATTGTGCAACTGTATTAGGCAAATGACTATCAAATATCACAGGGTGCGGTGGTTCAGGATTGAATCGGTGTTTCAAATATTGGTGGATCGAGAAAAGATGATCTTTGAAAAAGTTAAATTTAGTGACAGTCCGTTGGTACAAATGTTGCAAAGATAGAGATGGAATTAGAGCAACCACTAGGCAACAAATATGAGGAAGGACAAGTGGGAAGTTTCATGCGACAGTTAAATCTTTAAGAAAGCCAGGTGTAGAAGCGGAAGTCGAATAATTGCTTAAAGAAGAGGGTTTGGCCAATGTGGGAGAGTGGAAGAGCAACACGTGGATTCAGTGGTAGGATAACTACACTATTAAGGAAAGTTTAGAGTGATTTCGGAATTATAGTGGACAGTGATTGGGTCTACAAGCTTAATTTGAAATATTAGCTAACATGCAGCTGAGAGATTGGTATGATGGAAAGGTGTTGCTTGATATGGAGAAGGATACAACATAACGTTGGATAGAAAGTATTGCCACACAATTTAGATGAGGTCTACGAGGAGTGAATGGACTTGTGCAGCTAGTGAATGAGCACATGCTCAGGTAGGTTATCTCCTCAGAGAAGGTCAGCGGTCACGTGGTTGGTGAAGCTTCTGCGAAGGATTTTACTGGCTATCCAGTAAATGGCCGAATGCATGAATGTTGCTGGAGATTTAGAGTGTTCATGAAATGCTAATAGAAAGATTTCGAGGAATCTGGCAGTTTGATTGCGCAAGGTCATGTTAATAAGAGATAAAGGACTTTTGGTGGATTCTAGAGTTGTGTAATAGTGGCTTTAAACTAAGTGGAGAGTTCTAATGCCTACGGTTGGACTGCATGGTCGCCTATTTATGATATTTTGCGGTTATTAGCGTATTGATGGGTTATTTCAGCTAAGGGAGAGGAACATAATAGGCGATTTGAGCAAATGAATTGTTAAAGGTATGCTATGATTGGCCTTATTGGCTCATGTTTAGACTTGGGAATGATTCAGGGTTTAAGCCTTGTATAGATGCAGGTTTCAAGGAAAGTCATTCAGTTGGGTGCCTCGTTGAGAGGGTATTCATGTACTAGATGGTTCAGGGAGTTGATTATATTTGGGTCCAAGTCAGAGCGGGTGGCTATCAACACTGTCCTAGTGAATTCAAAAGTTAAAGTGTGGTGCCTAATGATTTCAAGCCTATAAGTATGGTTAAAATCGACCTTTTGTAGGAGATTATGATAAGAGGCTTGGAGTGTTCTATGATATTTTGAGGCTTGGAGTGTTCTATGATATTTTCGACTTGTCGTGTAGAATTTGGGAGTAAAATGAGAAAAGACTTCGGATTCATAGAGGGATTATCAGAATGGGCATACCGGTTGAGGATGTGAATGTGCGCACAATGGAGGTATGAAATGGCTCGTAGGATTGATACAAATAGTCTCGTGATTCAAGGTCAATAGAGATGAGTGCGGATGGAGTGTGCTATGTCTTGAATGGAGTTTTTATTATTTCTAAGGCAATCAAGGATAAATTGGAAGAAGATAGATTGGTTGGCCATAGTTGAATTCGCATATAGGTGGTAGTGATCCGTTCCTTTAGTGTGATCAAGTTATGGAAGTTATTTGTAATGATACGTGTGAGGCTTGTCGGTCTCCGTAATTGATGTTATTCAGAAACATTCTACTATTAGGGCCTGTTATGTGTAGGCAGATCCCGGAAGGGCTATGGTGGCTTAGACTACTACTTAGAGATTTACATATTCTACGGTTATGAGAATTTCACTTGTGTGTTTCTATGGTTCTCTTGGATTGAGTTAAGTAAAAAGTTTCCATACGAGGAAGTGTTTACCATTTTAGTGGTTCAGGAGTTGTGACGAAATTATTGTACTATCGCATACTGGATTGATAGGTGCAGTGAGCGGTATGAAATTTGAAAGTGAGGATCAAGTTACGACTTGGTGGTGACAGGGATGTCACGAGCTCGGACAAGCATGAAAGGGATTTGAATATTTAGAGTAAGCTAGCACTGTCTTCAGCGTCACCAGAACTCTATGTTTCGTGAAAGAGGCTTGCATCATGGTTATGGATCCTTGATCGTTATAGTGTTAGTACGACTGGTGGTATGGATGTGCAGACTTGTTATCTATTACGGAGGGTCGTGGGAGCATGTCCTACAGGAAAGTTATATAAGTGTGGCATGTATCACTTGATTGATTGAAGAATCAAACCAAGTATGAAGATTATGGTGATATTGTTAATTTTAAAATTTATGGCTGGAGGGCACTCGGTTTGTTGGGCGGTGGACTGTGGAGGATTACTTTTATTATGATGGTTGTTCCTGTGCATTACAAGAAGCAGGGGTTATTATGGACCCAGAAAGGATTATTGGCCTAGTTCAGTACGATCAGAATCAATTTGATATGAATATGGGCTCTATATCAGGCCGGATGCATTCATTGGCATAGTGCTCCTTATGGAGGAGTATCCGGACGGTGGATGTTATTTCTTCATAAGTTATTTTATGTAATGCTATATTGCACCTTGCGAGTTGCGAAATAGCTTGATAAATTTCTTGTGTGTTGAGGTTCGGGGTAGAGATGATGTTATAAGCAGGATGGCTCTTGAGATTCAGATCGTATATCGCACCTCAATTGTGCTTGAGTTTTGTAGCTTATGGTGCTATATGTCTCTCTAGGGATGGTATTATGTACTTTGCGTGCTTGTGACCGATATTCGATATTTTGTTGTAATGAGCAATCTAGCTCGGTGTGTATCTCCTTATGTAAATTTAATGTGTGGATCGGATGGCACGCCGCCAAAGATATATTGTTTGGATGGGGTTGCGCGTCGCAACAATGTGATGTTGAGTACAGTTCCCTAAATCTATGTTTATGTGTTTTGTTTCCCATATTTCTGAGAAAAGCTCGTATTAGCTGTGTGAGTTGAGTAGTCCCTTCTAGAGTTCATTTTCCTTTTGTATCACGTTCGAGTTGGTAGCCTATGTTCACATTGTGGCATCATATAAGACTTTTGGTCATGTCTGAGTGGCTTATTGCTTGAGCAGTTCGTACTGGGTGAGATGAGATTATTAGAACTGAGATCAGTGTAATATGATTATACGAAGAATATTAAAGAGCAAATACCATTATTTGGTTCCAAAGGAGGTAATAATTTTTGTCATGAATATAGCCCAAATGATTTGTTGATTTGGAAGTTGGTTGCGAATTTCGACGCTCATTTTCCATCATGGTGGTATGGTAAGAGTCAGAGAAAGATATATATAGGTCATGAGATTCAATGAGAGCATCGAATTTGTGGGACTTCGACTAATTTGATCAGAGAATGTTATTGTGGTCCCGTGAGTAAATTGGTTCAAGGTGGGAATTTAGCAATGGTATTCAGTCATGTTTTGGTGCAGCGTGTAGTGATTGATACGGTGAGCGTATGTTAGCAACAAGCCTGGCAGAGGATTGCAGATGTTGGAATTGGCCTCTAAGGCTTATTTCCTTAAGTGTAAAAGGATGTCTTCAGATGGTCGAGTTAGGGTGCCCAGCATAGTTGTAGTAGCACAAGTAGGTGCTCGAGGTGTTAAACAATGATTTCGGAAAACTTCAGTATAGTTCTCAACTCGTTCGAGGACAAACTATGAGCATGTGATTTTATCCTCCCTTGAATTACTCCTATAAAATTAGGGAATTAATCGCATGATTTTGTGTTCGTTTACTTTCTTGTGTGCATTTTTAGTTGATATAATTCATAAAAAATACAAAAAAATGCATTTGCATTGAGGACCCTATTTTAATATTTGTTTTTAGGTTTACTAGTTAATTAACATTGCAAAATGAAAGAAAAACAAAATAATTCTTTTGCATTTTTGTTACTTTTAATTTTTGATTTTTTCTTTAGTTTTTTTAAAAAAAATTAGGAGTTAGTTAATTTTTGAAAATTAATTAGTTTAATTTTAGAGTTAAATCAGGTTTTCTTATTTTTAATTTTGTATTTAACAAAAATAAAAAAATGAGAAAAATGAAAAAATGAAATTTGGGCCATTTATTAAATAAAGTCCCAGCCCAAACACCCCAAACCTATTCATAACTACCCAGACCAGGCTCCACAACTCGTTCCACCCCCCGTCGCCTCAAAACGATGTCGTTTTGCATCTTTTAATCCCGACCGTCGAGGTTTTATCAATCCAACGGCCAGGAAGCCTACATCATTTGATATTTAACTATCTAGACCTAACCCCCCATCTCACCGTCTCTAACGTTTCAGAGACCAAACCCTAACGCCGCCACCCTCCACCACAAGTCGCCGACCGAACAATCGCCTCCGCAGGTGGCGATTGTCCAAACGCCACCAAAATTTCACCACTGCTTCTCCTCCACCTCCTCTTTCCAAATCCAACCTCCACTTCCTTCAAATCCCACCCAAAGTGTTCGAATAAACAAAAATCCTAGCCATCGCCTCCGTCGTGCACGGTTGTGCCAAAGCCAACCGGCCCCAAAATAACACCCATAGCCACCGGGCCTTCCCCATTCCAACTTCATCGGTCTCTTCCCTCGAATATACGCGGAACATCTTGAATATCAAATCAAAAGACTCGGCCAATATCGCGCCTCCTCCAAACCACTCCAAATTTACCCCAAAAGGACTCCCCCACCTTCCTCATGGAAAATTCGTGCATAGCTTTCCTCAAATCGCATCCAAATGGCTCGAATACCGAATCGAAGTTCTGACCTAATTTTCAAAGCCTTGCATGAAGATTTTAGGGTTCTATCCGATGAGTTTAAACCTGACCTTACTTAGTTTTTCCTAAATTCATTAATTTTATTTTTGTCCCTTTCTTTTAATTCTTATTCCAAGTCTAATTATCTAATGTTCAGAGATATACATGTGCCTAAAATATCAGAAAATTAGATTTTTGGCATGTTCGAGTATGCTTGTTAAGTTCTCTTGAACTAATTTAGATTTATTTCCTTATTTGATCAATTGATGCAAGTTCATTTGAGTTTAATTTCTTCTTCTTAGTTTCCCATTGATAACATGAGTCTGCATGATTGATGGAGTCTGCATGATAACTGGAGTCTGCATGATAATAGTAGCTTTAAATTTTAATTTCTAGTAGTTAATTCAAGCTGGAAAATCAGAGTGTTTTAATTTGCATTCCGATCCTAGGGTTTTTGTTTGATTGAATGGCATTTGGTTGTAGCTGAATAATTTCCAGTATGATTAGCCACGGTCATTTTGACCAAGTTTAAAAGGGGCCGGGGTTAGGTAACCTAGGCTAGTAATTTCTGAATTGAATTAAAGGGTAGTTTAGGTATTTGAGTTTAGAAAATCTTTGCACAACTAAAATCAGAAGCTTCTAGTAAGGGATTGTTGTGAAATTTCTTGATGTTTAGTTTTTTAGCTTGGTCTACAAGTCAGAAGTTGAGAGACTAATTGGTTAAAAATAGAGAACTAAAATGACTAACTGTTAAACACTTAGGTCTGAAGTTTGCCCTAGTAACTTGCCTATAAAGGCATTGTTACTTGGGGTTCAATACAGATTTTTTGGAAGTATTAAAAAGTATTAAAAACACAGGAGAAGCTCTGAAACTTCGGGCGACACAAAACCTCCAATTGACACTATTCCATTGAAATTTTTTAGGGTAATCTTAAAGCTCTAAGTTCTAAATTAAATTTCCAGCTTATCTATGTTTGAAAAATGGTTCAAATTGTCGTGCTGATTCAGTAATTGAGGCTTTTGAAGTTCCTGGGGTCATTGTTTGAGTTTAACTTGGTTCGTTCGTGTTCGTTTTGGGTGTTTACTAGTGTTATCCATCTGAGATTAATTACTGGGCTGTTTGGCATCATTTCTGGGTTGGAAATTGGTTCAAAACTGCTGCTGATTGTTGCTTACTAATGCTGACTCTTTCTTTCCTCTTACTTTCCTTAGTTTCCAGGTACATTTTTGGTCTCAAATGATATGTGAAGAATGAATCAGCATGTATGACCAAATGTGAAGATAAATGATGAATTATTACCCTTTTTTCATGAATTTCCTACGGTCACTCAGATTAAATGCTTGGCATAGTTGTGTTAGTTGGACATTGCATCATTTTGTATTAATAGGACTGCTTGCACTATTTTTCAGAATTGTATAAGGATCATGTTCAATAGTATTAGCTGTAGTATAGTTAATTCTGGACTTGCTACCCAGTTACCTTGAATTTTAAGTATAGTGTAATGCTACTGCTTCATAATTCCTGGTTGTTCATTTCTAGATTTTAGTCCATGAATGAATTTTTTGAAATGTATTAATTGAAGCTGAGTGGTTGTCAAAATTCCAGATTAAGTATGTTAGTTCATCGATAAACAGATGAGTTGAAGAATGTGTGTGAGATTTGAATTTAAGGTCAACACGCCTTTGATTGGAATAAATTTGTGTCTTTCCTTTGTTTATAAAATTATTAGGTCCAGTTGGTCTAAAATCAGTACTTTTGAGAGCCAAATAAAATCAGTATAAGATTTGGGCTCATTTATGAGCCAAGGCAGTACAACCTCTTGTTTTATATGAGATTTTGGCCAAATTTCATAATAGCAAGCCAAAATATCATTGGCCCCCTTAAATCTATTAATTTTGTCAAGTTAAGAGCCCGTGCGGACTTGGGCCTAAGCCCCAGTTCTTGTTTGCCTTGGCTCTAGGCCTGTTCAGAAACCCAATTTTCGACAACTTTACAAATAAAGCGGAAGCTGAAAGCCTTAATTTGTTGGGTCAAATTTGAAACGTAAGCTTTGGGCCTTTCATGTTAGGTGGAAAATTTGAATTAAGGGGTCTTCAATAATGGATATTCTCCTGTTTAAGTTTGAGCTTGATCTTGAAGCCCAATTTTCTTGAATGGTTTTAACAGTAGATAATTCATAGTTCTAATTAATTAAGCTTTTCTTGAGAGACAATCCTTAATAGATAATATTAGTTCATCTATAGGATTCCCTTTTAAAATAAATTGAGGTGCTGTCACGACCCTAGTTCACCATCCGTGAACTCGTCATGACAGCACCCAGTCACGAGGACTAGGTAAGCCTACCGGTGCGAAAATAATAACATTCACGATAACAATAATAACTTAAAACTAAGAAACTTAAAGAAATGTATATAATTCTCCGTTTGGCACATACACTTCACACCACAATTAAACATAATCCCAAAACCCGGTATCTCACGGGCAACACAGGATATAGAAATTATATAGTATGGCTCTAGCTCCAAAAATGTCTACATCAATGAAAAATAGGAAAAAACTAGCTAACTATAGGATAGAATAGGAAGGAGACTCTCTGGTCTACAGACGTGGCAGTTATACCTCAAGTTTCTGAAACTCTCTCTCCTGAATGACGAGTAGTGCACCTGAGCGGAACTACCTGGATCTGCACATGAAAACATGCGCAGAAGAGGCGTGAGTACACTACAGTAGTACTTAGTAAGTGCAAAGCCTAACCTTGGTTGGTTAGTGACGAGGAAGGCTAAGGCCCTAGTGAGATAACTATAATATATGAGGAGGTAAAGAAAAAACAATATAAGTAAAATCTACATCGAGAATCTAAACAGGATAAATAAGGGAAACATCAATAGGAAAAACGGAACGAAGCAATGTAAGAAACACTACTCATAACAGGAAATAATAACATGGGATCTCTTGATATCATTATTATATCTGCTAGGGATCTCTTAATATCCCGAAGATCTCTTGGTATCCTCAATATTTCACTAGGGATCTCTTGGTATCCCGATGATCTCTTGGAGGGGGATCTCGCGAGAATCAAACCCGTAGTCCCAAAGTAAATATGCAGGATCTCCCGGGAATCAAACGCGTAATCCCAAAGTAAATATCCAGGGGGATTTCCCCGAAATCAAACCCGTAGTCCCAAAGTAAATATGCAGGGGGATCTCCCGGGTATCAAACCCGTAGTCCCAAAGTAAATATGTGCAACCACAATAAGAGAATATTCATAGTGAAGTACAACCATTCAAGCAATAGATAATTCCAGCCTTACATGTTTCACGCAGTGAAGTTAAGGAAAATTTAAGCAAGTAGGCAAGATAAATCAATAAAACATGTCCTTCTCATATAGCACAGGTTAAAATTGCAAGGAAGGTAAGTAGGTACAAAGAAACTAAATCTTAAAATCTAAAGTAAAAATCGTATTTTCTAACAATTAGCTCAAGAACGCGCTTGTCACCTCATGTACAAGGCACTCATTTACCAAATAACATATCCTAGGGAAAAGGTACCCCACACAAGGTTAGACAAGCCGCTTACCTCAATTGGCTCCGAAAATCAACTTGAAATCACTCTTTTGCCACGGGTATCCGACTCCAAATGGCCCGAGTCTATTCATTTCAATTACATCTCATAAATAGAACCTCAAGCAACTAATTTTACTATTAAATTTACAAGTAAGACGAAATTTTAGGTAAAATAACCAAAACACTCCTTGAGCCAACGTGGTCAAAACCCAAGGTTCGAACTAAAATCCGGTTACCCGTTTCCTCACGAATCCAATTATGTTAATTAGTTTTGAAATCAGACCTCGAATTAAGGTCCAACCCCCAATTTAGCAAAACCCTAGGTTCTTCCCAATATACTCGAATTTACCCTTTAAAAACTTTGTATTGATGCTGAAATTATGTAAAAAGGTGTTAAGAAGTGACCAAAAATGAGATAAAAATCATTTACCAATCTTTTGAAGAAGAAATATTGCTTAGAAAATTGCTTATTAGGTTTTCGATTTTTGAAAAGTGAGAAATAACTGAAAAATCCTGTGTATATATACTCTCTGAACCTCCAGCGCGGACCGCACAGCGATGACCGTGGCCGCACTGGTGGAGCTGAAAATTGCAGGTTCTCTGAGGTCAGCACCACGGGTCGCGCAAGGGTGACCGCGGCCACGCGGCTCACCTTGCGGACCGTGCAAAAGCGGCCGCGGCCGCGCTAGAGAAACAGAAGCCTGCAGGTCCTCTGAAGTTGGTGTCATACCTCCTTTTTTCGCTTACACGTGGCTACCCCGCAAGGTGACACCTGTATAGGAGTTTTCCAATTAAAGTGACATTATTCGAGATGGGATTAATTATTTATTTTAAGAGTCGCCACTCAGGATATGTCTGGCTTTTGGTGACCCAAGTCACCGGTTTATTTAGAATCCCAAATTGAGGAAATTTCGACTTCCCAATTGGAGTCTGCGAACCAGAAATTCTTGAGTAAGGAATTCTGTTGACCCGAGGGAAGGTGTTAGTAACCCCCGAATCCCGTGGTTCTACCACAGTCGCTTAAGCTCATTATAAGTGGCTAAAATATGCTTTGCTATACCTGTTAACCTGTGATTTTAGATTATTAACCACTTTTAACATCCTTTAGGAAAATTTGCAATGTTATTAAAACACGTCGCGAATCGCGTCACTAAACGCACCCGCAATTTTAGACATATTTTAATTCCATTGAGAATGGGATTTGGGTCACATAAATGCGCACCCAAATTTAGGAAGGTATTTTATTAAACACGCGCCTATAGAACCTACGTCTTTGACATTCGTGGGAAGGACGTGAAATTTGCTAAAAGACACTTCCTATTTTTCTATGTGTGTTAATGAATTAAGGAGCCATCACATGGTATTTTCTTGAATTAACGCGGCTCACTTTGTTTTATAAGGATGTTCTAACACATGCTAAATTCTCTACTCTTGCTGGTGCTTAAATGCATTAATCACTTTATGTATAAACTGTGTACTTGGGAAACATTACATGTGTCTTAGCCTCGTTCATGGCCAATTGCACATAATAAATCAACTTTGGGCCAGTCCAAGAGCACATAGTGCTCAAGTTGTGACTGGTAACTATTGTGACTAGCTTGGGCTTTTAATCACTCAGCCCAGAAAACATGTTGGATTACAATATTTTGGTGCGTACTGGGCCTCGCGAATGAGCCCAGTGTTGATTTGGACGAAAGAGTCCAATTCTGAAAAACCATTTTTGGTTCAAAATTATATACGAAGTTGAATATCTACACATTCACAAAGAAAATACTAACAATCATTTTTTAATATTAAACTTGAACATTGGATCTGAACCAAATGATTCATATACTCGTCAGTCAGAGTATATGAATCTAATTCTTCAAAATTCAATTATGACTTTGATCACAGCTTATAGATCTGAAACAAGCATGGCTAATGTTTGGAAATCTAAACGAATTAAAGCATTACACAGTATTTGGACTTCAACTAGCTATTAAGATAATATTTCCTGAGTCTTTCATTTAAAGCAACGCAGGAAATAAGCATCTAAAACAACCAAATCACTCAGTGAACTATACTATCAACTATTCATGCTTAAATAATAGTTTGAATGTCCTGATTATTATAAATAGATCAGTCTCTAAAGTCCAGTTATTACAGAATGAAACAGTCGGCCTTTAATTATAATAATGTGAATGTATTAACGATAAAGGAGGGGAAGGATAGGGTGGGGATTCAATACAAAAATAAAAATAGAAACAGATCTTCATTCTAATGATGCTTTTTACTTGAGCTTCAAAACATTAAGGAACATTGAGGGTACCTGTAATTCAGCAGAGGAAACAAGAGCCTATGAGTAAATGCAAGGAACCAGCTAAGCAATCAACAGCCAAACACAGTGCATCCAGGACTTCAACAGAGTTTTTTAGAGAATTAAATCTTCCAAAAAATGATTTAATCAACACTAAGGGTATTGTTTGCAGATATAGGAGAAAACTAGTATGTATTTTAGATCTATGATTCAAAGAGAAGGTTCCGGATCCCTTTAAAATGTGCTCAGGGGTTTTCTTTTATAATGGAGCCTTAAGGCACCAACTTTCTCTTGTTTTTTTCTTTAAGTCCTTACTTCAGATTTGCACTTTCCTTAAATGGTCCTTCATTTCCTGACTTGTGCCTCAAGTTTGAGGCAAGAATTGTGTTTTAGTCCTTTGCTAGAAGGTTCTAGGGGATTACTATCAGATTCTTAAGGTTCAAATCCCTCTTATACCCCTACTTCCTTTCCTAAGTTACCCACCTGAAGTTTTACTCTCACCTATTCCTTGACCCTAGTTTAGTTACAATTGAACCTGGTCAATCAAGTTTGGGTCACATTTTAATCTTGGAATAACATGCTTAACAGGGTTTAAAATCAGCCAAAACTATCAGGGTTCAACATAAATGCCTTAATGTAGACCTTCAGCACGCAAACATTATTTCGTATTATCAAAACAAAGGATCAAAATAACCAGAAGAATGAATACATCTATCAACATTTAGCTTTTAGAAATAGCTCAATCAAAGTGCTTAGAAATACATAAAAATGAGAAGTACACAACAGGGGGTGAGACTTAGTTCATGAGAAAGATTAGGAAGCAAATAGAAGTTCATCGAGAAAGAACAGCTTAATTATGCATAAGTACTGAAGACCAAAGTTATTGTGAAATAAGAATCAGGCGCTCAGTATCATAAATAAATAACCAAACCAATCATACTATCAGGGAAAAAAATGAATGAAAATCATGAGATGGAGTTCAAGAAATTATGAAAATCACAGTGCTCCAAAGCTAATATTAACAGGATGCTATACCATTCAAAATACGAAGAGATTTCCAGGCTAGTGACAAAAAAAGTCATATGAATATTGAAACCTATTTCAGATGAAATTGTGGGCAAACAGACAAGCAACCAAAAGAAATCAAACGAAGGGACTTCAAACTATTAGGCATGTAACTACTGAACCTAAATAATTATCAAAAGAAATCAAACATTTAACAGCTAAAGAAATGAAAATACACAGAAAACTTAGCTTTTTCTCATGCATGTCCATTTAGACCACTTCATTGGCTCTTGACCCTTTCCACAGGGGTTTCAAACCTTCTAGGATGATCGTATAACCAATTAAAGAGTTCAAGGAAGGGCTTTCAAGGTTCTGAGACCTCAGTGAGGTCTCAGATCTGGATTTATTCAGTGGTTGAGGTTGTTTGGGGGTCGTGGTTGGTATGGTTTGGGAAAGGAAGGGTCAGGGATTTCCTAGGAGAAATTTTAGCCATTTCCGACGGGTTTTAAGTTTTAGGGTTAGGCTTTAAATCAATATTTGACACTTTTGGGCCGGATTTGAAGGGTGTGACACCCTTGGTTGGAAAGAGGAGATCGAGCTGCCTCAAGGGTGTAAGTTTAGAGGGTTTTGGAACAGGGTCGCCGGAGATAGGGTTTCCGATGACCTTTTTGCGAATATTCGAGATGATGGGGGGGGGGGGGATGTTCGAAAGGAATGGGATGCAGGACGGGGAATAGGAGGTTCCGATGGTTCTACAGTGTAAAGCTAGAATGGTTTCCAACAAGGTCACCAGAGACAGTGGTTCCGACTACCCTGCTTTTGAATATTCGAGACGGAGGGGGCATGTTGGACGGGAAGTGACCACAGGACGGGATAGGGGATTTTGTGACGGTTTGGTGGAGTTAATCAGGGGAGGTTTGGTTACCGGCCGCAACTGTAAGGCGATTTCCAGCGGCGACGTTAGGGTGGTAGGCTGGTGGTCAAGGGTGGTTCTGAGGTGGTTAAGGGGTGGTGTTATGTCGGTGTTACAATCGGGGAAGACGGTACAAGGAGGGGACGGTTTGGTCTCTAATTGTATTAGAGACGTTTTGACATATGTATACAAAAATGGGGGGGGGGGGGGGGGGCTATGATTAATAATTTTAAATGGTGTCATTTGGTCTTTGGGTGTGGACTAGATCAAAGGGGTCGGTGGTTTGGGCTGGTTTGTTGTGTTTATAAAAGGAAACATGTTTGGGCCACTCAAGTCTGGCCCAATTGTGGACAGCGTGAGTGGCTGTGTGTGTGTGTATATATATATATATATATATATTTGTCTTTTCTTTTGATTTAACTTAATTTCTAACTTATTTAAAAACAAAAAATTCCTAATTGTAAAAATGCAGCAAGTTTAAACAAAATAATAACAATTAAAAGTGCTAGAATATACCCTTTTTTATCTTAATTTATAAAAAATAAACCTACTTAAAAATTAAATCCTAAATAATTTTAAACATGTATCCATAAACACGCACGGGCACACGATTAAATAAAAAATCCTAAACATAACCAAATATTTAAAGAAAAATCCTAAATTTTGAGAGTTCTCTAGGACCTTGTTTCAACAAGGTAAAAATCATATGCTCACAGAGGGCAGCGCAGTCCGTGCAAGGACGACCGTGACCGTGCGGCTCATGCAGCATACCACGCGATCGTGACCGCGGCTGCGGTGGGACCTGCAGCTCGCACCCAACCTGCAATATCTGGTGTTTTAAATCTAAGACCTCCCGGAACCTACTCGAAACTCACCCGAGCACTTGGGGCTCCAAATCAAATATGAACACAACCTCAAAAACACCCTAAGGACTTGTCCGTGTGATCAAATCGCCAAAATAACATCGGATCGAGCCTCAAAACTCAAGATTTCTTCCAAATTGCTCATAAGGCATAAAATTCCCCTTTCGGGTCCAAAACACGTCAAACGACATCCTTTTTCAACCAAACTTTACATATAATGCTCCAATCAATATAAGACTTGTACCAGGTACCGGAACCAAAATACGGGACCGATACCCCAGTCTTCTAATCAAATTTCGTTTCCATTTTCGTTAATTATTACCAGAAAATAATTTTACATAAAATTTATTTCTCGGACTTGGGCCACGGAATCCAATTCCAGGCATATGCGCAAGTCCCATATTTTCCTACGGACCCCTCCGGGACCATCAAATCACGGGTCCAGGTTCATTTACCCAAAACTTCGACCGAAGTTAAATTTGTTCAATTTAATACCAAAATTAGCATTTTTCTCACAAAAATCCATATCTAACTTTTCTGGCTACACGCCGGGACTGTACGCGCAAATCGAGGCAACCCGAGAGGAGGTTTTAATTCCTTGGAGGTACAATTCTAAAATAAATAAGTGATGATCCCATCGGATCGTCACAGGTGTGCCGCGCCAAACAAAAGTCACAAATTGCATGGCCCTCATTAATTACATCCATTAAAATATTTAGAAATTGGGATGGCCATTTAGCAATTTTTTATGGACTCCAGCGAATTTATCAATGCGTTAGTTACTTTAGGTGTATTATTTAATAATTTTATCTCCTTAAACCTGGGTGTGCATTTCATGTGACCCAAATCAAAATCCCAAAATGTTGAATAAATGTGCTACAGATCCGGGTGCATTTCATGTGACACGATCCAAAGGCACGACTTAAACGGCGTTCAACATTCCTTAAAAATCAATTAAAGAGGTAAATAATTAAAAATTGCACTATAGGCTTGACATGCACTAAAATCAGATAATAGGCCAATTATAATAGTTCAAGAGACCATGCTAAAATCACGAAATCCGGGGGTGCCTGACACCTTCCCCCGGGTTAACAGAATTCGTTATTCAGAATTTCTGGTTCGCAGACTTCAAAAAGAAAGTTGAATTTCCTTGATCTGGGATTTTAAAATAAACTGGTGACTTGGGACACCAAATAAATTATCTCACGTAGCGACTTTGAAATAAATAAATAATCTCATTTCGAATAATGTCGCTTAAAGTGGAAAAATTCCATTATACACTATCCTTTGGGGTAGTGAGTAAAAAAGGAGGTGTGACACCTCTGGCGACTCTGCTGGGGACCAAAACCCAGAATCTCTTGTTTAGGGTTTAAGAATTTGAGCCTAGAATTGCTATTATATTTGTCTTTATCTGATTTTCCTACATGTTTCATGCCTAACGTGCTAAATGCTTACCGCTTTGATATTTGGTAGAATGCATATATAAACTGTTGCGAAACCCTTTCTCTCTCTGAGTCTTCTAAATCATGGAGAAGAGTGCACCTCATGTGAATTCTTTTGTGTTTATAGTCTTATCCCAATTTAGAACGAGGTTCAGACAAGCTGCTAAGCCGACAGAGCTTCTGTATCCCCGGTACGCTGCCCCCCTCCGGCTCGAGTTGTCCGCTCGGGTAAGTCAGGTCTAGAATAATAAATCTAGGTTTTTAAACCTAGTATAACAAAACCTCATGCCGGATCCCTAGTAGGAACGTTTGTTTGCATCATGTGCATTTGACTTAGGGGACTCAACATATGGGTTGGGTTCGTCTAGGACAAGTAACCTGAAATGAAAAAGACCATCCTGATGCATCTTACTTGCTACTTGTGCATTTATTTGCTTCAGATTTGCATGTTGACCAGGTTGGGAAAGAGTTGAAAGGAAATATCAATGGATAAGGGTAGTCACCTATTTTGAAAAATCAATACTCAAAATAGTGCCAAAACTCTGCCGGATTTCTGAAAAATATAAAAGGAAAGAAAAGTTTGTTTTTCAAATTTTGGTTTTGACAAATTTTCCTGAACTTTGCCAGTTTAATTCTCATCGGACATGAGATACGTAGTCAACCCCCATCAGGTCCAGCTTCCTTTTTGCAAAACTAACCAGAAACAATTTTTTTTATTTTAGTCACAAATAAATAGGGTGATTCCATTCTTGTTTAAAATAAGTCGAATGTCCCCAAAAAGGCACTGGAAGGCTGTTTCTGCAAGAACATCCACCTTGACTCATTTCCAATGGTTGGCGGGCACAACCTCAGAATCTTCTCTCACGAAGTGCTGAAAGGGCGTATTTGCAAAGCCAGGATTTTGTCTTTTAACTGCAATTTGTAAAAAAAAGGGCATTGTTGTTTCTCTTTTAGAATAAAATAAGTCATTAAATCACCTAAAGAAATGTGCAGGATGAATGCATGAAATTGAACCCTTCACACTCCTTAGTGAGATCCCCTTGAAGCTCCATATGTGGTAGGCTGATCTGGGAAAAGGCAGCAGGGAAATAGCGACAAGAGTTTTGGGAGGCCTCGTCGAATTATTAAACATCAAGCCAAGGTCGGACATAATTGAATCCTTAATACCATTTTGGGACCCAACTTGCAATTTGTTCCGTTTCTCTGACTTCAAGCTCACACCGACATTGGAATAAATAGTGGGTTACGTGGGTCTAAATGGAAATCGCAAAAGTCGATATCCTCTCTCACCGAGGCTGGTGTCCCTGTCACACCTCCTTTTTAACACTACAACCCCGGTGAAGGGCGTAGTTAGGGAGTTTTTTCAATATAAGGACAATCTAAATGAGATTATTTATTTAACAGATTTTAGAGTAGCCACTTGCGATTATTAATGGTGTCCCAAGTCACCAGTTTAAATCCCGAATCGAGGAAAATTTGACTCTATATAACAATAAGTGAAATTGAAATCCGGGTAAGGAATTCTGTTAACCTGGGAGAAGGTATTAGGAACTCCCGAGTTTCGTGGTTCTAGCACAGTCGCTCAACTATTATAGTCGGCTTAGTTACCTGATTTTAAAGAATGTCATCTTATAGTGCAATTTTAAAATTATTTATCGCTTTTAACTGATTTTAAAGGGAGATTGAACGTTGTTTTAAAATGTGTTTTTGCATCACGTCACATGAAATGCACCCGGATTTGAAACACATTTTATTCAACATTTGAGTTTTGGAATTGGGTCGCATGAAATGCACACCCGAATTTAGGAAGGTAAAGTTATTAAAAAATGCGCCTAAAGCAGCTAACGTGTAATTGACTTTGCGGGAGGCCATGAAAATTTTCTAAATGGCTCGCCCCGAGTTCTAAGTATTTTAATGAAGTAATTAAGGAGGGCCACACAGTTTGTGATTCTATTTAGCGCGACGCACCTCGTTTGTTTTAAGGGCCATCCTAAAAGTAATTATTTTTCTCTATAAACATTATCGCTAAAGCAACTTAATTAATTAACATTATTAATAAAATAATATTCAAGAGATTCGGGCTCTAAGTTCAAGTCCACACTCAAACAAGAGGGAAACCTCATAGCTCGAATGTGCTACTTAACTAGCAAGACCCTAGTAAACTACGATATCCATGAAAGTTAATTTTACTTAAAGCCTGAGATTGGCAAAGCCGAAGCAACTATTGGGCCCAAGCCTAACCATTCTGGGCCCTAAAGAATAACGGTACCAAGGGCATAAAATGTCATTCTCTTTCAAAGGGAGGTATCATCATGTCCTTAGACAAGTAAGTTCTTTGCAGTAGCGAATAGCATGTCTTTGTTTCACAACTATTTTATATTGAAGAAATGCAATATTCAATCAATAAAGAAAGCTAAGCTCGAAACTTAACATCTTAACTTTAAAGAATTTCTTTACTGACTAGGTGACTGTGCTATTCCAACTTTTATGAAGAGTTTAGCTGAATCTACAAACTGCCAAACCATAAACTCATGAATTGAATCATGGTTCTTCCAAGATACAAACACTCTAAGGGAATTTTGAAAACGTGGCCTATTACAACGCAAATTTCAAAGACTATGAACTAGACTAAACTTGTAACAGATCTAGGCTAGATCGAAGGAAAATTTTAAACAAATCCAAATCTGACTATTAGTTCGATTTATATTCAACTTTCCGCAAAGATTGACCAAAATCATACTAGAGGATAGTGAGCTACTAAATTAACACTACTACATCAGTTCATGTCCAGAACAAATAGAAGAGAATTGAACTAGGCTAACAGTTGTGCAAGTACAGAAGAATTAAATAAGCAAATGCATTAATTCTATTCAAGTGAACCAATCTTCACATTCATTTATTTTCATACAATGTAAGGTGAGATGAATACCTGGATAATCAGAAAAGAAACAAAATATTAGCTTGAAATTAAGGGTGAAGCAGCAGAAGTAAATCAACAGCAACCAAATTTGATCACAACTTCAAGTGCAAACCATTTCCAATTCCGGAATTTGAGATAAACCAACAAAAAAACAACCCCAATCTAGCTAAAACTTCAGCATCTTAAACCAAGATTTACAAATAAAAATTCAAACCACTTCCATATCAATTGATTCAAAACTTGTTTCCAAGACTGAACAGATCAGAGAATATTGAAACAAAATGCATTGGAACAGTATTTTCAGCTATATTTGTTTTTAGATTTTCTCTCTCGGCTTCAAAACATGTAAAACAATGTAGGAATGTGCCTTTATACAGGCAAAACTTAGGGTTCCTTTTAGATTTTCAGTTTTCACCTTTAGTCCCTCTTTTATTTTCAGTATTTAGCTATTTAGCCCCTCATTTAGTGGCTCTTTCTCCAAGTTACATTATTAAATTTCTGAGGTTTAAATTAAAATCCCAATCTAGAAACTTCTAGATGCTTCTATTTTCTGTTACTACAATATTCCCTAAGTAAACTACCCTTATTGTCCCTGCATTAGTCCAAAATTACTACCGATGTTTACTAACCCCCAACCCTATTAACCTGACCAGAGTTAATTTATCACAAGGCTAGAAAGGTTCAGCTATAACCAAACGATCCAAAAAAATTGAACTTATCAATCAACCTAACTAATCAGAACATGGAAACCAATTCTAGCTAAAATTGTTAACCTAAACTAATTTTAGTCACTGAACGATTCCATCGACTCAAACATGCAATTACAATGAACAAAATCAGATAATAAAATGTAAAGAAGACATAAAACTACTTGTATCTAAGAAGATAAACTTAATCAATCAAACGAAAAATAATCACCAGTTATGGAATTCAAGTCAAACAGATAATCACTATAATCATAACCCTAAAAAGAAACTAAATTAAAACTTAGCACAATAGTCACTACCAAAACAATACAAATAAAGCACGATTTAATCAGAAAAATTAAAAAATCAATGAATTCAAATAACATGAGAAAGAAAAAAGAGAATTCACCTATGTAAGATTTGATTGAAAACTGGACTTTGATTCGGGCCTCGAAACAATGTTAACCATTTGTTCTTCACAAAGAACAAACGAAAAAATTGTTTCGTGACTCGAATCTTGCACCAGACTCAAGGAACTGGGCAGAAATTGAACAAATTGGACTTCTAAGGTTCTACCGCCTCTATGATTTAAAATTCGAGAAGTTCCGGTGATATTTGAAAGGTCAGAGGTTTGGAAAGAGGGAGGTGAGGAGAGTATAGGGTGTAGTTAGAGGAGTTGGGGTTTAGGCCGGAGTTTCGATTTGATATTCGAGAAGATTGGCTAATATTTGAGGGACGGGGTTTAGATTTTTGGCAAAAGGAGAATAACGGGAGTTCAGGGTGTATTTTTGATGAGGTTTGGGGGCGGCGCCGTCGTGTGCGCGGAGGGAGCATTTAGAGTTTTGATTATTCGAAGGATTTAGGTGAGATTCGAGAGAAGATAAGCGTGGATTTGGAAAGGGGAGGTGGAGAAGGGTTTATGGTGTAAATTTGGAAAGGATTGGATGATCACCGCCACCGTGAGGCGATTTCCGGCGGCGGTTTAGGGTGGAGCCGGCGGGGGCATCTCTGATGAGCGTGGGGTCAGAAAGAGATGACTTGGGGGTAGGAGGTTCCGCCACTTTAATATCAAATTATCCTTAGTTCCTGACCGTAGGATCAAAGATCCTCGACGGCAAGGATCAAAACTTATTAAAACGGGGTCGTTTTGGGAGACGGGGGAAGCTGGACTGGACTGGTGAAAGTTTTGGGCCCGGATTGGTATCTTTGGACAGGTTTAAATTTGCATAAATGGCCCAATTGGTCTATGATTGAGGCCACATTTCAAATCCTTTTTTCCTTATTTATTTTAATTTTTGAATGATTTTATTAAATCAAATTAACATTAAAATAGCAAAAACCAGATTTAAATCTAAAATTGAGCTAATTAAATGCCAAATTAATTAAGCCCTAATTTAAAAATAAATTAAGATAAATTTGGGACTTTAAAAGTAGAAATGCAAAAAGAACCGATTTTTTAATTTCTTTTTGTTTTTTCTATGCTGTTTTTTAATCACCGAACCTAAAATATTAGAAGTGGTATCCTACATGAAAAAATTCTATTTTTTTTGTATTTTTTATGAATTAAAATGCACTCAACATGTAAAAAAATACACAATTTATGCAATTAAATTCTAAAAATCACACAGATAAAGAAAATCCTAGTTTTACGAATTTATAGGAGTAATTTCAGCTAGGCAAAACTCACATGCTCACAGCTGCCCCTCTTTGCTCGGAGACACGAAGGGTTTTCGAGCAAAGATAAGTGAAACCATGAGAGATTTTTTCCTTCTTGACACTCCATGAAAAGCAATTTTGAGAATCTTTGACCGCACACTACTTCAGAAGTTGCATACAAACAGGAATCAGGTCAGTGTAGTTCAGGAGTGTTTGGTAGTTGGGACTACCAAAGCTTTGATCTCACTGCTGCTACTGCTTGTAAAAAACAAAAGAAGCTAGAGTAAGCTATGAACTATGAATTACAAAAGAACCTATCTATACCTTCAGACTTGCTCTTGATCCTTGTTGCTTTATTTCCTTGTATTTCATCATGTAAACTCCTTGTTGCCTTGTTGACTTGTACTTCTTCCTGTAGAACTTCTTATTGCCTTGCTGACTAGCATTTCTTTGTGTAAACTCCTTGTTGCCTTGTTGACTTCTTATTTTCTCTTCTTCTATGTTTGATGCCGAATTGCTGGACACGAAATGCATTCCCTCATTTTGCAGGTGGGCGCCTGATTACCAAAACTTGTAACTAGAAAAATATTCCCTTGTTCTCCAGGTAGGTGCCTGATTACCAAAACATGAAATTTGAAAATATTCCCTTGTTCTCCAGGAAGGCACCTGATTACCAAAACTTGAAATTTGAAAAATATTCACTTGTTCTCCAAGTGGGCGCCTGATTACCAAAACTTGAAATTTGAAAAATATTCCCTTGTTCTCCAGGTGGACGCCTGATTGCCAAAACTTGAAATTTGAAAAATATTACCTTGGTCTCCAGCTGGGCGCCTGATTACCAAAACTTGAAATTTGAAAAATATTCCCTTGATCTCCATATGGACGCCTGATCACAAAAACTTGAAATTTAAAAAATATTCCCTCGTTCTCTAGGTGGACGCCTGATTACCGAAACTTGAAATTTGAAAAATAATCCCTTGTTCTCCAGGTGGGCGTCTGATTACGGAAACTTGAAAATTGAAAAATATTTCCTTGTTCTCCAGGTGGGCGCCTGATTACCAAAACTTGAAATTTGAAATGTATTCCATTGTTCTACTGGTGGGCGCCTGATTACCGAAACTTGAAATTTGAAATGTATTCCCTTGTTCGACAAGTGGGCGCATGATTACCAAAACTTGTAATTTGAAAAATATTCCCCTTGTTCTCCAGGTGGGCGCCTGATTACCACAACTTGAAATTTGAAAAATATTCTCTTGTTCTCCAGGTGGACACCTGATTAACAAAACTTGAAATTTAAAAAATATTCCCTTGTTCTCCAGGTGGACGCCTGATTACCAAAACTTGAAATTTGAAAAATATTCCTTTGTTCTCTAGGTGGGAGCTTGATTACCAAAAGTTTCCACTTGAAAAGTATTCCCTTGTTCTCAAGTTAGGCGCCTGATTACAAACTTAAAACTTGAAAAGTATTGCATGAGACTGCATCTTGTGTACCTGATCACAAAAAAACAAGAGAAATTTTTCTGCCCCAGTTTGGTGCTGGATGCATCTGTGAGTATTAATGAAATCCCATGACAACGTTAAAATTAGGTTGTGTTCTCAAAAGGTGTTATTTTTCACTAGATCTTGTTATCCGAGTTATATCTACTGGGGATCTACTGGGGGACCGGTGATTGAAGCTACTTCCCATTATCCGGAAAGTTCCATATAACTCTTAATTAGATGGCCAGATGTGTTTGTTGGGGATTAGTATTTAGAGCTACATCCCATAATTCAAATGGGTCCTGACGACTTTTGTTGGGTTAAATATTTGTGCCTGCCCATGTTACCTGTGTTTGTTTATGTTTTAGGCTAAGTCCCATTTTTAGGAGGATCCTGTGGGTTCTAGATTACATGTCAATTCTAACTTCCGGTTGTTTCTACTGGGGATCATTATTCAGGAGGGTCACGATGACTCTTACTGGGGAAGGGGTTTGTGCCTGCCCATGTTACCCACACCTGTTTGTGTTTTAAATTGAGTCCCATTTCCAGGAGGGTCTTGAGAATTTCAACTTGCATGCCCCCTTTAACTCTCGGTGGTCTTTGCTAATAAAGTTTGGTTCCATTATACTCTTGCTGGGGAGAATATTTATGTCGGATTATGTTCCTTTTTGAGTTTTAACTGGGTCCCACTTTCCAGGTGGGCCCTGAGATTTTGATCATACCTGCTATGTGCCTGCCTTCCCCTATGGATGGCCTCCCTTAGGGTGTTCCTGAATTTTTCTGCCCCTGTGTCAATCAAAGAAAACTTGTTAGTTTGTGGTTAGCTCTCGGTATCCTCGTTGAAAGCGGCCTCCCCACTGTTGTGTACCGTTGTGTTTAATTTCCCGCACTGATGATGAGTTGCTCAGCTGACCTTTGAACCCATATGGCCTTACTTTGCACCCTTGTTATTTTGTTACACTCCTGACCCCATTTTTCCAGAATTCTTACATCTTTCCTGAGATTACCGAGTCAGTTTATGATGCTTGGCTGACCCCTGAACCTTTGTGGCCTTCCCATCTTTGTGCCGCGCCCCTTCACTTGCCATGGTAACTTGGATTTCACCTTGAAAGACATTACTTGCTTATTGACTAACCAATTTCTCTGTCACCCTTATCACAGAAAATACATATTCTCCATTTAGAGCCAATATCCTCTATTTATTGCATTGCTTATGAACTGACATCTACCCAACCTTTATGTCTCACCTAACTTTGACTTAAACCATTGGTCTTGACCTTGAGTTTTGTTGCTCCTTCACTTGTCATGATAACTGAATTTCCATTCGAAGACGCTGCTTGTTCCTTGACTAACCACTTCCTTTGTAAACCTTAACCCAGAAAATACCTGTTTTTCGTTCGAACCCAATTCCTTCTATCTGCTCCTGAACCGACATCTACCAAACCTTTGTGTTTCAAATGATCACCAAAGCATATTTATTGTTACCATCGTCAGTGTGTATGATGTTCTTTTTTGACTCAAACCATTGGCTCTGGCTTTGAGGTCTATTGCTCCACCGCTAGCCTTGACAACTTCGATTCCTTCTTGTAGGATCTTGCTTGTTACTGGTTTACCACCCTTTTCGTTATAGAAAACACCTTTGATTCGTTCACGCTATCCCTCATTCTATTGCATTGTCCATGAATTGATATATACTAAGCCTTTGTATTTCAAACGAATCACGAAGCATGTTGATTGTTCCCATCTCAGTGTGCTTCCTGTTCTTTCCTGACTTATGCCGCTTGGATGTACAAACAGATCCCGTTTTTTGCAATTAGAAAGCTGGTGGCAGATTTTTAAGTCATTTCTCACTTGTTTTGACCAGATACACTCAAGAAGAGGTAATAAACAAAACAAAAGGAATAGAGCTGAAGATAATGGGAAGAGATGATCCCTAATAAGAAAACTATAAGGTAGAGATGTATCGGGTGTGGATACTAACTCTAATGACCATGATATGCACCTGCGGTCTATCCTGTGAAGAACTTCTGATGCTCGCCCCCTGTTATACCATGGAACTGGACTTTAATGCTCCAATTTTCCAATATGATCCACGATCTTTATTTGACTTATAGCTCCCAAAGGGTTTTCACCATCAAGTCTCTATCATTTTGTTCTTTTTCTCAACATACAGTCGCTTCAAGGTGCTTGTGAGGATTTTCACCAATAAGACTCTCTCATTATTTATTTATCTCAGCTCCCGTCACCTTACGGTGCCCGTGAGGGTTTTTACCAATAAAACTCTCTTATTTTTATTATCTTTCCTACTTGGACCGGAGTGTTTCCCCAGACATGAATCACCTCTACTTGCTCAACTTGGCATATCTTGCAGGCTGATCAGAAGGTCTTCCTTTTGACCATAACGTGGGCTTTTCGATAGGGTAAGAAAGAAAGGGTATCAGGAAGGCTCAAAACAATTTGAATGGGTTCAAAGTTACAACTTTCGGAATAAGATTTCTTCCAACAACCACAACTTCTGCCCCAGTTTCTTGGTTGGGGACTTTTGGATTTTTATTTTGATGAGACCTAACCATGAGGCTGCCTACGTATCCTTAAAATGAATCAAGTCAAACGTAGTTCATAACAATTCCTTGTTTTGTGGTCTTTTTCTTTCTTCCTTTCCTTATTCTGCTTCTTCATTTTTCTTTTGTTGTTTTGCTGTTTTGAGGGTTTTTGCCTCCTCTCTTTCCCTCCTTTTATTTTGTTTTTCTCTTTTCCTTTTCTTTTATTGTTCTTCTTTCTCTCTCTTTTCTCTTTTTTTTTTTGTTTTGGTTCTCCTTCTTCTTCCTTCTCTTTTCTCTTTCTTTCTTTCCATTCTTCCCTGGTCTTTTCTTTTACTGACTTTTGCACTTGCGTTTCTGACTAGGTTACTGATTCTGAAAGAGGGGTATGAAAAAAAATGAATAAGACTCAAATGGGTAACGAAGGATAGAGTGTTTAAATAGCAGAACAAAATGCCTTCGTCATTCCAACCTTCAAAACATGCCAAGTACAAGCAACATAATTAAACCAAACCATAGAAAATATTCGTAACATTTTGATTGTACCAGACTTGATAACCATATCCACACATTCGCCTTCTATATCGGGGGGAATAAAAAGTATCAATGGACAACACTCTCATTTTCCTTACCACGAACGGCCCCTGTCAATTTGACAAGCTTCTTTCAGGATTTCTCCATGTTCTATCTGCCCCTGTTTCACATGGTTCGGGCTTCAAAAGATCTCAAAGTGTCCAAATCTATTCTTATTTCCCTCAAGTGTCTTTGTCATCTTCAGAATTGTTTCGTTGCTTCATTACTGAACTAAGTTTTATTGCTTCATGACTGAACTAAATTTTTAAGGCCAGGCTGAGAATTACGCATGCATGTATGTCACTAGAGCCAACAGGGAAAAAACTGTAAAAAGAAAAGAAAACTAAACCAAATGACTAGAAATAACGAAAAGTAGAAAATTGCATTAGACAGATGGTGAAAGAGTTTGAACAACAAAATAGGTTGAATAAACTAGGATTATGACCCTGGAACAAACCTAGACAACATTACACGAGTTACTGCGAAAAACAAAACTAGGCAAAATAAAAGGATAGAAGGGTTTGAATCACAAGACAATATCCTGATCGCAACCTTGAAAATAACCCGAACAATAGAAATGACTACAAATTAAACCACCAAAACTCCTCTCCAGCTGACCAAGAAATGGAGCGTCTTTCCAATTACCAAGTACGACATATTAGCCACTAGGTTCCGCATCAATATACAAGGAACTTCACAAGTCTTGATCATATTGTTCTTAGCAGATTGCTTTTGGGTCCCTTTTGCCTGATCGTTCTTTAGATCAACATCTGACAGCGCTGAAAACTCAGCAGCATGTGTGCCTCCGAGTATCCTAGAAGAATTCTCACATTCCAACATGTGTGTCTGCTTATGCACATGTGATAGACTTTGGCTAGTGTCTGCTGCATCCGAATTTTGAACGACAATGTCACCTGCATCATTAAGTTTCTGAATTGCTTTCCTCAGATTCCAACACTTCTTTGTACCATGCCCCGAGGCATCTGAGCAATATGCGCACCTTCGAGAAACATCAAACTTCTTTGATTGAGCGTTTGGCATTTTTACCTGAATCGACGTCAACATGTCCAATTGCTTCAGACTTTGGAACAAACTGGCATTTGATACTCCAATAGGGGTGAAAGCCTTTTCGTTTTTTCATCAGCCTCTTGTTCTTTAACTCTTTCTTGGGTAGGAAACCTGATCCAGGAGGTTTTCGATATGCTCGTGGGGTGGATGGGCATTCTGTTGAGCTGGTTATGGGGAAAGTGATGTACGATTTTTGGGAGTTCTGTGGAGAGAAGTAGCATTGGGGAGGATCATCTGGTACACAAGGATATCCACGAGGACGATGTCGAGGCTGGAAATATTGATCGAGAAAGCCCATCGGATCATCTTTTCTATTTCTCTTTCTTCTGCCAAAGCTTACTCGGATGTTTTGAACGTCTTTCGATCCACTCATGATTTTTCCCGAATTGATTCCCTCTTCTGCTAGCTCCTTTTTTTAACACATCATTGAAAGGTTTTCCCAAAGCCGGGATCAAATGACTGAAGTAGGTGGGCTCCTGGACTTGTAGGAAAAGCTCAACCATTTCTTCTTCACCAATCGAGATACTGACTCGAGCAGCTTGCTCCCTCCATCTGAGCCAAAACTCCCTAAATCTTTCCTCTGACTTCTTTTCCATTTTATATATGGAAGCGCGGTCTGGGGTAACACTGGATGTTTATTGAAAGGATCGAACAAAATCTTGAGCCATGTCACCCAATGTAGGCCACTTACCAACATCTTGATGAGTATACCAGTCCAAAGATGCCCCAGTCAGGCTCATACTGAAATATGTTATCAACATGTCATCTTTCTCTCCAACACCTCTCATTTCACTACAATAGACCCTCAGGTGGGCTATCGGATGTCCACACCCGTCATACAAGTTAAATTTTGGCACTTTGAATCCTGCAGGTAGGCGGACATCAATGGATACAAACAGTTCTTTGCAAGCCATATTACCCTAGTCTCCCATTCCTTGCTTGTTCTTCAAGTACCGTCTTATGCCTTCCAGCCTCCGGGGTATTTCATCCCGCCTATCTCTTCCTGTGAACTTTTTACTTTCTACATGAGGCTCATCCCGCGGGCCCTGCTTTTGTGAGTTGGGAACCTTGTGGGCAACCTATGAGGGAAAATATTGGATATCATGATCTTTGAGTAGGTATTTGTTGTTGGGGATAGTGGATATGACAAGAGGGTACTTTTGGGAAACGATATTTGGAGATGAGTGACGAAGCTACTAGGGTGGTTGGGAAAACTACAATAAGCAGGTGTATCTGGAGAGTATAGAGGATCATTTGGAACCATGACTGGAGTTTGGAGAAGGGTAACATCTAAGAAGCTAGGTGGTGAAGAGGGTGGTGTTGTCTTAGTCATCCAAGCCTGGTACATGTTCGCCATTTGGTTTTTCAGTTTGTACATTTCCTCTTTCACTACATTAACATCCAATTCGTCTACCTCTTTCGAGGGGTCAATGATGTTGGCATCGGTTTCTTGACTGGACATGATCTTCTTGCTCTTAGACTGAGTTTTGTAGGAGTTGGTTGCTAGTATGCCGCAAGAACTAATCACCTGCCTGGACTCAACAACAACTTTGTTAGCGATTAGAGCATTAATAGATAGGTAACCGCATGTTTTGGGAATGAATGCACCTATGCAGTTAACCGTTTCTAATATGCCCTTCTTTGGTTGCATGCATCCCGACTTTCCTTTTTCTTTATTCGCAATTCCTCTTCTTTTCTTTATCCTCTAAATCCTCCCTCTTGTTTTTCCATTGTTTGTTCTTACTTTCCCTTTTTTCCCTTTGCTTTTCTCTCATATTCTCCCCCTCTTTATTTCTCTTCTTTTTTCTTTTATTTGGTTATGATCGAATCCTATGTAGATTGCGTACGTATCATGACCCCGCACTAATCAAACCAAGCATAGTTCTTGGGAATATGAAAAGAAATAAACAACAAAATATTTTTTGAAATTTTCAATAAAAACAAATACCTTGACTATAAAGACTCAAGACTCACAGACTCGAAATAAACTAACAAGCTTAGGAAAGATCAATTCAAAAGACCTAAAAGACTCCAAAACAACTTAACAGACTCAAAGCAAAAGTACCGACTCAAGCAAATATCACAAATACATTAAAGCCTTGAACACTCCTGGAGCTCTCGGGGTGTTGTTTGGTTTTGTTGCAGGCTCGTCTACAAGATAAACTAGAGCCTTTCCAAATCTCTCATTACCTGCTGGACAAACGTCATGACTGCCACGAAGAAAGTGGTTTGGGTCATGTCTTCACATATTTGGCATTTTACCACAATGTATTCTGCAATCAGTGTGACCCTTTTCCCGATCCTACCATTCTCCCGTAATAAATCTCCAATTTTTCGAGTTCTAGCTTCCACAGTTTGTTTAGTGGCGTGGCTTTGTTTTAGAAATTGTTGCAAATCCCTTTCTAACAATGCCATTAAAGAATAAAAGTGCTCCCTTTCGGCTTCAAAATCTCTTCCCTTCTTGGCCATTTCATTTTCACTGATCTTGACCTTTTTCTTCATACTTGCCATCCCCTTGTCATATTTCTCCTTCAACTGACGGATAAAATTGGCTCGTTACCTTACATCCTTGGCTATCTTGGCCTGAGCATTTGCTAACTCCTTTTCAGTCTTCTGTAAATCATCCTTGAAATCACGTGCCTTCTGGGTAAGGTTGTAAATGAGCTTCTCATCTTTTCTACTCCTGCCCATGTTGTCAATTTCTATTTTCATTTTCCGGATCTGTGCTGTGAGAGCTTTATTTTCTTGGATCAATCTTCTTTTCTCACCTTCAGCTTCCTAAGCCTGGAGATCATTGTTAAATTCCATGTTTCTTAGCTTTTCTTTCAAGGCATGAATCTCAGCTTGATACGTTTTTTGCTTTTTCTCTCCATGCTAATCTTTCTTGGATTTTATCTTCGAAAGCTTGAACATGAGGTCTTTTGGCGGGCTTCTCAGGTTCCTGTTCCGGCTCAGTGGTCACATAGGACCTCTTTTAAAACCAAGCAGCATAGTGTCAATCCACTTCTACTTTTGCAACATCTGGTACATGGGTGCCATTTTAACGATACCGACAGCCATTCCAATCATGTTAAACTAAAGCTTCGGGAAATGCGGTTTCCGGATGCAACTCTATTACTTGAGTACTTAGATCTTCATCTTCGGGCACAATTTTATATTGTCCCAATTGTCTAAAGACCCTTTATGGTGCATACGGTTGGATACTTTTCACACCCATTATCCTCATGTAGTCCTTAGCAGCAGCCATGTATATGGCTTCGGAAGCCATCCTATAGACCACTCAATTTGACTTGCTTTGAGATCTTTCAAATGAGACACCCATACCTCAAACCCCTCTGGCACGATGTAATCCTTTAACAACTCTTGATAACTGGTGATGAAATTATTTGGGCTCGAGCCATAGCTTATGAATCTGGGATGGTGGAAAAGATGCTCGATCATCCATATTTTTAGGAGGATATTGCAACCTCCAAAGAATTGGGCCCCAGCTTTGCATAAATTCAACGCTTGATAGATATCCGCCAGTACCAACGAGGAAAGTGTATGATATTCATAGTGGTGAGGATTTGTGCAATTCTAGCCACACGAATATCCACTGTCCCTTTCTCATTTGGAAAAACCATTATCCCCCAAAATTTCACAATAAATGCGAAACGGTGATGAAGTTTCCAAAGACCCTTATCTTGCTTGTTGCTCAACCCCTTTTCATGTGTCTCAAAACTAGAAAAATGTGCAAACTTGAAGTATAAGAAATGGAAATCACAACACTTGTTGCTTACGCGGTTTTTACTTGTCTGTTTGCTGATATTCAGGAGGTCAAAAAACTTTTACACCAATGAAGCCCTTGGAAATATAAGTTGTTGCTTCCTTAGATCTCTTCCAAACTCAATGTACTCGGCTATCTCCTCCAAAGTAGGGGTAATCTCAAAGTCTGAGACGAGCGGGGTCCTAGAAAGTTATCATAGCCTTGATTAGATCAACCCTTGGTTTGATCTCCCAAATGTCTATAAGATTGCCCAACTGTTGTCTTACCCATTCCTGACCATATTGATACAAACCATTCCACCACACGCACAAATGTACTCGAGTCTGCTCCCTGATCACTTCTGGTGGGTCCTGGATAATATTCATTTATTCAAGTAGAAAGGTAGGGTTAGGGTTGACTCTAATGACCCCTTTTTGAAAACCAGTTTCTACTTTTTTTTTAAAATTGTGATTCCCTCCTTGACATTCCAATTTTAGCCAAATGGATATCTGTGCAAATATGGCCCTTTCCCATTTCCATAAGAAATTTGAAGTTAGGAAGGCTTATTTTGTGACACTTCTCAACTTTGTCCATTCTTTTACGAAGATAGCCCTTCGATAACGGGAGAATATTCTAAGGCTTCTCAGTAAGAACGGTTTAAAACACCACCGACACCGAATCGACTTATTTCTCTTTCATCTTTTCCTCTCTTTTTCAAAATAAGGCCGGACCTTATATAGGTTGCCTACATATCCCATTTCTGATGGGAATCAGACCAGCATAGTTCAGGCAATTTGATTTTGGAATGACTTTTTTTTATAGAAAAAATTTGGCAGAGTTTCGGGGTATTTTCAAGCATAAGGTTTTATTTAGAACTGGGTTTACTCCTTTCCTACATCACTCTTGGTCTTTTCTCTCTCTCTTTCTCCTTTTCTTCTCTTTCTTTGATATTTTCTCACTCTTATTTTGTTATTTAGCCAGTCAGCATGCAATCCAAAATAAATGAATGTTCACATAGCACATTGGAGCCATCATGATGGTCTGTTATTTTGGGTACACATGTCCTAGACGGACCCAACCCATGTGTTGAGTCCCCTAAGTCAAAATGCACGTAATGCAAACAAGCACTCTTACTAAGGATCCGACATGAGGCTTTGTGTTTCTAAGTATGAATCCTGGGGTTCTGATCTAAACATGGGGTACCCGAGCGGACAACTGGGGCCGAGGAGGGGGCGACATACCGGTAGCACTAAAATCTACCCGTCCTCGTTGCTTGCACAATCTCGCTCTATTTATATTTATTCAATAATTTGTGATTTGTATTTAGGTCACATGAAATGTACACCCAAATTTAGGACGGTAAAATTATTAGAGAACGTGCCTAAAGCTGCTAGCATATTATTAACTTTACGGGAGGCCACAAAATTTGCTAAATGGATTGTGCCGAGTTCTAAGTATTATAATGAAGTAATTAAAGAGGGCCACACATTTGTTATTCTATTTGGTGCGGCGTACCTCATTAGTTTTAAGGGCCATCCTAAAAGAATTATTGTTCTCTATAAAAATTATCTCTAAAGTAACTTAATTATTTAAAATTATTAATAAAATAATATCAATGGATTCAGGCTCGAAGTTCAAGTCCATACTCAAACAAGAGGGAAACCTCATAGCTCGAGTGTGCTACTTAACTTGGAAGACCCTAGTAAACTGTGATGTCCATGGAAGTTAATTTTCCTTAAAGCCAGAGATTGGCAAAGCCGAAGCAACTATTGGGCCAAAGCGTAACTATTCTGGTCCCTAAAGAATAACGGTACCAAGGGAATAAAATGCCATTCTCTTTCAAAGGGAGGTATCATCATGTCCTAAGACAAGTAAATTCTGTGCAGTAGCGAATAGCATGTGTTTGTTTCACAACTATCTAAAATGGAAGAAATACAATGTTAAATCACTAAAGAAAACTAACACTCAAAACTTAGCATCTTAACTTTAAAGAATTTCTTTTCTGACTAGGTGACTGTGCTATTCCAACTTTTATGCAGAGTTTTGCTAAATATACAACTGTCAAACCATTAACTCAATAATTGAATCATGGTTATTCCAAGACACAAACACTCTAAGTGAATTCTGAAAACGTGGCCTATTACAAAGCAAAGTTCAAAGTCTATGAACTAGACAAAACCCACAACATATCTAGGCTAGATCGAAGGAAAATGTTAAGCAAATCCAAATCTGACTATCAGTTCCATTTACATTCAACTTTCAGCAAAGATTGACCGAAATCATACTAGAGAATCGTGAGATACTAAACTAACACTTCTGCATCAGTCCATGTCCACAACAAATATTAGAGAATTGAACTAGGCTAATAGTTGCGCAAGTACAGAAGAATTAAATAAGCAAATGCATTAATTCTATTCAAGTGAACCAATCTTCACATTCATCCATTTTCATACACTGTAAGGTGAGATGAATACCTGGATAATCAGCAAAGAAAACCAAATATTAGCTTGAAATTAAGGGTGAAGCAGTAGAAGTAAATCAACAGCAACAAAATTCGACCACAACTTCAAGTGCAAACCATTTCCAATTCCGGAATTTGAGATAAAACAGCAAAAAAAAAAAACCAACCCTAATCTCGCTGATATTACAACATCTTAAACCAAGCTTTAGAAATCAAAATTCAAACCATTTCCATATCAATTGATTCAAAACTTGTTTCCAAGACTGAACGGATCAGAGAATATTGAAACAAAATGCAATGGAAAGTATTTTCAGCTATGTTTTTTTCAGATTTTCTCTCTGGGCTTCAAAACATGTAAAACAGGGTAGGAATGTGCCTTTATATAGGCAAAACATAGGGTTTCTTTTAGATTTTCATTTTGCACCTTTAGTCCCTCTTTTATTTTCAGTATTAGCTAGTTAGCCCCTCATTTAGTTGCGTGCTCTCCAATTTACATTATTAACTTCCTGAGATTTAAATTAAAACTCCAATCTAGAAACTTCTAGATGCTTCTATTTTCAGCTACTACAATATTCCCTAAGTAAACTACCCTTATTTCCCCTGCATTAGTCCAAAATTACTACCTATGTTTACTAACCCCCAGCCCTATTAACCTGACCATGGTTAATTAATCACATGGCTAGAAAGGTTCAGCTATAATCAAACGATTCTAAAAATTAAACTAATCGATCAACCCAACTACTCAGAACATGGAAATCAATTCTAACTAAAACTGTTAACCTAAACTAATTTTAGTCACTGAGCGATTTCATCGACTCAAACATGCAATTACAATGAACAAAAAATCAGATAATAAAATGTAAAGGAGAAATAAAACTACTTGTATCTAAGAAGATGAACAAAATCAATCAAAAGAAAAACAATCACCAGTCATGGAATTCATGTCAAACAGACAATCACTATAATCAGAACCCTAAAAAGAAACTAAATCAAAACTTAGCACAATAGTCACTGTCAAAATAATACAAATGAAGCACGGTTTAATCAGAAAACTGGACTTTGATTCGGGCCTCGGAACAATTTTAGCCATTTGTTCTTCACAAAGAACAAATGAAAACATTGTTTCATGACACGAATCCAGCACCGGAATCAAGGAATTGGGTAGAAATCAAACAAAATGGACTTCTAACGTTCTACCGCCTCTATGATTTAAAATTCGAGCAGTTCCGGTGATATTTGAAAGGAACCAATTTGAGGTTTGGAAAGAGGGAGGTGAGGAGAGTATATGGTGTATTTTTGGGGCTATTTATATGAGTTGGGGTTTTGGGCGGAGTTTCGTTATATTCGAGAAGATTGGCTAAGATTTGAGGGACGGGGTTTAGAGTTTTGGCAATAGGAGAATGAGGGGAGTTCAGGGTGTATTTTTGGCGACGTTTGGGGGCGACGCTACCACGTATAGTAGAGGCAGCATGTAGGGTTTTGATTATTCAAACGATTTGGGTGAGATTCGAGGGAAACTAAGCGTGGATTTGGAAAGGAGAGGTGGAGAAGGGTTTACGGTGTAAATTTGGAAAGGATTGGATGATCGCCGCCACCGTGAGGCGATTTCGGGCGGCGGTTAGGGTGGAGCCGGTGGGGGCGTCTCTCATGAGTGTGGGGTAAGAAAGATATGACTTGGGGGTAGGGATTACGACACATTAATATCAAATGATCCTTAGTTCCTGACAGTAGGATCAAAGATCCTCGACGGCGAGGATTAAAACTTATTAAAACGAGGTTGTTTTTTTGAGATGGGGGGAAGCTGGACTGGACTGGGGTGGGTTTTGGGCCTGGATTGGGTATTTTTGGACTGGTTTAAATTTGCAAAAATGGCCCAATTGGTTTATGATTGTGGCCACATTTCAAATCCCTTTTTTCCTTATTTATTTGAATTTCTAAATGATTTTATTAAATCCAAATTAACATTAAAATTAGCAAAACCTGATTTAAATCTAAAATTAAGCTAATTTAATTCCAAATTAACTAAACCCTAATTTAAATAGAAATTAAGATAAATTTGAGACTTTAAAAGTAAATGCAAAAAGAACCTATTTTTCATATTTTTTTATTTTTTCCATGCTATTACTTAATAACTGAACCTGAAATGTTAGAATTGGTATTCTACATGTAAAAATGCTTTTTTTGTATTTGTTATTAATTAAAGTGCACTCAACATGTAAAAAACACACAATTTATGCAATTAAATTATAAAAACCACACAGATAAAGAAAATCCTAGTTTTACGAATTTATAGGAGTAATTTAAGCTAGGAAAAAATCACATGGTCATAGTCCCCTCACAGATTCCTAGATTTTCTAAGCATTAATCAGGACATCCAAGACATAAATCTAGCCGAAGGGTACTGCACACTTCAGTTTCTGTATCTTCGATTTGGTAACCCTCGAGGTTTTGAAGAACCGAACACCGGTCTAACCCATGCTGGAAACAAAGATAAGTGGGAGGCGAGACAAAGTCTAGCTTTCATTGTGGCCTTTATGGGTGTTGTGATTTGCCCACTAAAGGATGAAAATATAGAGATAGGTCTTCTGGGAATGATCGACGTGGCGATCAAAAAGGCTAACAGTACAGTAGTTCCTTTAATTGGGTCAGAAATCTATCGAGCCCTGACCATTTGTCAAGAAGGAAGAAATTTTTCCAAGGTTGCAATTTGTTACTCCAGTTATGGATGCAGGAACACCTCTGTCACTGAGTTGGATACATGAATTATGGTTTGACCGGCCTAAACTGCATTGAAGAATTTGGAAACCGGGTAGCGGGCATTGAATTCCCTATAGGCACGGAAGCTTGGGTTGCACATCTGAGGGCCTGACTGCTGATAAAAATGAATGGGCATTTGGATGGCTCGTTGCCATTGAAGCAATATGCACAACAACCGAAGCATTTTACATCCTCTTAATGGGCGTTCTGAGCAAACAACCATATTCTCTCTATAGGGTGCTGCGTCAACTAGGAAGATTCCAAACCGTCCACAATGACAAAAATCTGAGCAAGCATGCCGTTGAGTTGGGGCCAAAAACTACATTTCCAGAAGGAACAATTCACCAAATATGGAATAAAGTAGATTTCTTTAACCCAAGACCAAAGTGCGAGACCGAGCCAAAGGTGAAATAGATCTCAAATATGTTTAATGGTTCAGCAATAGATATTAATTCCTAAAAGACCCGAGAAAAGACCACATGTCCAACAATTCACTATTGAGGCCCAACCACAATAGGACTGGCTGACTAAAGAAAATGAATACAAGGCCAAAATAAGTAAATTGGAAAGGCAAGTCATGAAGCTTCAATTTAAAAATGGTGTTCAAGCTGCCGCAGACGAAGGAGAAAAGAAGAAACTAGTCCAGGAGAACAAGTCACTTAAAGCTCATATCATAAAGATGAAAACAACCGTCGACAACCCAGAAATAAGTCGGGCCGATGAAAGGCAAATAAATGGGGTAATAAAGAAAGTCCTGGAATACCAGGAAGACTTGGAAAGGTCCGAAGCTAGTTAGGTAAAGCTACTGAAATAGTGGACAAAGAATGTAGAAGAGCGGGCACGGTTTGTGCAACAAATGAAAACAAACTATGAAGGGACTATCACCCGCCTCAGAAGAAAAATGATTAATCTCGAGGATGAAGCAGCCAAACGGGCTAAAGATTTTAAAGCGAATAGGGAACATTATTATAAGCTAATCGCCCAAATAGAAAAAGACATGCAGCAATTGCAAAATCAGCACTTTCATGACTCCCAAATGTTGGAGGACCCAAACCAGTAGATAGGGCGGTTACATTAGGAAAAGGGCAGGATCAGAGAGAGGATCAGAACCATTGCTGATTACATCACCATGAAATGCCAAGCTGTGAGGATATGACTCAAACCACCTTCTTTGTTGCAGTGATTTCGTCTGTCAAGTAATGACTAATTTGGAGCAACTACAAGGAGGTCTCGCACATATGCCCGCGGCGAGGCTGAATGATGCCTCCGGGCCTCAGTAATAGAAGCTTTAATGTATTGAGTCTTTATTTGTTTCATTTCGAGTCTGTGTTTTATTTCTAAGAAACTGATTAATTTAGCATCTTTGTAATAGAAGTTTTATTAAGTAAAATTTAAAATCCTCAAAAAATGTTCCTTATTTTTGTATTTGTTTCAAAGAACTACGCTTGGTCTGATTCATGCGGGATCATGATATGTAGGCAATCTCCACAAGATTTGACCGTATCCTTAAAATAAAAGAAACGAAAGTAAGAAAAATAGGGGAATAAAAAAAGGAGGGAAAATAAGAAAACCAAAAGACAAACATGGAATAAGCAAAGGCAAGAAAAAGAAAAGAGATGGAAAAGAAAAATGAAAAGAGAATGGAGAATAAAAGAACGAAATAGGAAGGGACCAAAAAGAAGCTAGGATGAAGCATGAAACCATTGCAATACATGTAGATAGCCATTTAACTGCATAGGTGCATCATACCCCAACGTGCGATCACATGTCTGTTATCTAACTCAAAATAACTATTTGTTCCCTGTAATTCCAGTCCAGGGTTTTATAAACAGTTGTTGGTTTTGGTGGTAACCTTGCTTCACATCCATATTTCACCATATCAAAAGGAAGCATTGGAATGTCTTAAGGAATCACTCTGCCAGTAATTCCCATCACGGACGAGAACCTAATCTCGGGTATCCCGGCATCAGAATCAACAACCGCCGCGGAAAACAGGCTATTGCGTCTCCGCATGATGGAGATGTGGGACACCTGGTCAAATGGAAAAGAGCCGCCTAGTACAATTCCTGGATTTCCAGTGCTTTTCCCTGGAATGCGTGGAACTTACACTGCCCCAATCAGTCATCCCAGTATCCTACTAGGACACCCAACCATCTCAACTCACTTTGTGGGACACCTTCAGGGGTTTGCCCCCAGATGGCCATATCCAATGCAGTCCCAAACAACTTTACTGCCCCTCCATGCCCGGCTACAACACAGCCTGCATTGCCTAGGCCCACCTTTGATCCTTCAACCTTCACATTCCAAATACTCACCCCCCAAATGAAGCCTCTTCAGTATCCCGCCTATACTTATTCGCAGACACATCCATTTGAGTTCACAACGGGACAGGAAAAGTGTTAGAATATACGCTTAACGCTAGAGGGGGGTGAATAGCGTTATAATAAAAGACAATGTAAATTTGCGGAATTAAAATTGCAGGAATAACGTAAGTGCAGTAATTAAAATGGTAAGGAGAGAACACACCAAATTTATCCTGGTTCACCACAACGTGTGGTTAGTCTAGTCCCCGAGAGACTCTCTCGAGTTTTACACTAACTTCGTTAAGCTTACGGGTGCCAAACAAACCGTTACACTTGCTCGTAGATATACACTCTACAAGACTTCAACCTGCTCGAGGATACCGCACCTCAAGACTTCAAACCAAGGAACTACTTTTCCTTCTTACAATAAGGGATTAGAATATCCCTTCAAATGTGTACAAACACTTAGCACTCAAGACAAGACTCTCTTTATAGAGTAGATATGAGTAAAAACAATACGCTCAAGAACACAACAACTTAGTCAAGAGTTTGGCTCTCAAAAAGCTATGAAATGAATATAAAATGATTGATATGAGAGTATGTAAGCTTAAGAAAGAATGTAATCAGTTGTTATACTTAAAAGAGTGATTTTGAGGTGTATTTATAGTGCTCAAAGTCACCAAGACCGTTGCTTAATTGCCAATCACTAATTGCTGATTTTGTGCTTGCATAATCGATTATATGATCTGCATAATCGATTATCTGCAGATAAGTTCAAAAATCATATGCGGATTTTAAGCAGAATAATCGATTATTCAAGTTGCATAATCTATTATCTGTTAACGTTAAAAAATCGGATGCAGATTCTGTGCAAGCATAATCGATTATTGCCTTGTGTATAATCGATTATATTTCAGCGTTTTAAAAATACTTTGGCAACGGTCAGTGAATAATCGATTATGCTATCTCGTATAATCGATTATTTTGTTGCTTTAAAAATCCGGTTTTACACTGTCTTAACATAATCGATTAGAAGTGAGACATAATCGATTATATTGCTGTCTTGAAAAATTTCGGTTAACATTGTCTCAACATAATCGATTATAAGTAAGACATAATCGATTATATTGCTGTCTTGAAAATTTCGGTTAACACTGTCTTAACATAATCGATTATAAGAAATACATAATCGATTATTTATGTCCAGATTTGAAAACATGTTTGAAAATCATTTTGGCTGAAATTAAAATGTTTGAAAATCATTTTGGTTTAACTTAACGATGCATGAAAATGATTTTATGAGAGAAGCCAAGACTTGAATAAGTTGTCGGATCAAGATCACACTATAAGGTGACTCATTTATAACTTTGTTGTTATTCTTGATCTTGCTCTTTGTTTCTCATGGTCTTGGACTTTGGCATATGTCAATGTTCCATGTGCGTCGGTTTGTCATTTATCAAAACCTACAGAAATGAACACACGTTTAGTTTTAGCGACTTGAGAACGTGTTTCAACAATTTCCCCCTTTTTGATAATGGCAAACCAATATCGGGATATGCATAAGATAAGTATAAGTTCCCCCTCAATTTATGATTTCCCCCTCAATTTATGCCAATATGAATTAGTATGCATAGCCCTTACTCTTCCCCCTTTTGACATTAGCAAAAATAATGAACTTTCATTAAAAATATGAAACATACAAGAGAGAGCAAAAAATAGACAGAATATAATTCAAACGATACATAATAAAAAGTTTATTATTCATTGTCATCATTAACATCCGGCTCGGCATCCGGCACTCCATCCGGAAGAACAATTTGGACATATGGATAGTTGACATGATCAAAGTACCCATGAAAAACGAGTGATGTTTTGATCAATACGAGTCATTGAGGTTGACAAAGAAGCAAGTTGGTCCGAAATGGTTTGAAGAGTAGGAGCTTGAGGACGACGTATTTGAGTAGGAGGAGGAGGAGGATGTTCACCAATATTGGGAAATGAAGATTCTTGGATTTCCCAATGCTTTGTTGCCTTTTTGTGAGGACCGACGGAGGTGTCGATACCGGAGGCTTCAAAAATAGCCATTATGACAAAAGCATATGGGAGTGGCTTATCGTCCCCAATTGCATCATACATGTGAGTCATGACGAACTGGCACCAATTTATGCGAGCCCAGGTGATAATTGCATGTAAGAGTTTTGAATCCTCATGAGAGAGAGTGGTATGATTGAATTTTCGGGGTTTGAGAACTCGGGTGATGAAATATGTTGGAAACACGTTTCAAATGCAATATACTAAACGTGTGTTCTTTTGTAGGTTTTGATGAATGTCAAACAAAGCAATAAGCGATATATAGCAGTGCTCAAGGACAAGCACATAATGGATGCATTACAAGAAGCTCAAGACAATGCTTGGAAATGTTATAATTGAGTCAATATTAATTGTGATCTTGATTCCTCAATCTTGGCTCATAACATGGCTTCTCTACTAAAATTATTTTTCCAAAATCATGCATATTTAAAGTAAGTGTCAAATGATTTTAAACTATGCATATTTACATTTGTTAAAATGTTTTCCAAACATGCCTCAAAAATCTGGGCTAAGATAATCGATTATGTACTTATGATAATCGAGTATCTCTAAGCCAAGACTGCATGACAATCGATTGTGAATTAATGATAATCGATTGTGAGTAAGCCAGTTAACATCAGGTTTTTGCAAACTGCATAACAATCGATTGTGTACTTTCGATAATCGATTGTTAACTGAGGCAAAGTTTTCAAAACTCATAAAAATCGATTATGAACTAATGGTAATCGATTGGAATGAGAAAAATGTCTCCCAGTGATTTTAAGTAAAATAATAATCGATTGTGGCTTTTGATAATCGATTATATATGAGACAGTAAGTTTTGAAATTAATTAATAATCGATTATGGCTTTTGATAATCGATTATATATGAGACAGTAAGTTTTGAAATTAATTAATAATCGATTGTGGCTTTGATAATCGATTATATATGAGACAGTAAGTTTTGAAATTAATTAATAATCGATTGTTCTATTTGATAATCGATTGTTGAAGCTGACCGTTGTCATATTTTTTTAAATTACCTTCAGGTAATCGATTATGATATTTAACAATCGATGTTTTAGCGTAAAATCTGGAAAAGATTTTCTGAACGTTGTTAAAATAATCGATTATTGATTTCCTGATAATCGATGTTTTATGCCAAAAATTGGAAAGGATTTTTTAACGTTATAATTAATCGATTATTGATTTGAAGTAATCGATTGTTATCGTAAAATCTGGGATTGATTTTTTGATCTGATAGGCAAACAATCGATTGTTTAGTCCTGACAATCGATTGTCACTGAGTAATTTCAGCAATCCTTAATTGGCAATTAGACAACGGTAAGACTGAGTTTTTCACCTATAAATACAGGTTTAACTCAGTGTTTTCACAACAACAACACATACAATTTAAGTATTTTCATTGCTAAAAGCTTTCTTACATTGATCATCATTTTCATTCATCTATAAAGCTTTTTGAAGAGCCATTCTATTGAGCTAAGTTGTTGTGATCTTGAGCGTACTATTTCTACTCATATCTACTCATTGAGGAGTACTTTGTAAAGTGAGTGTGTCTTTGTGTTTGTAAGAGAATTGCGATTCTCGTTTGTTGAGGAACTTGTGTTTCCTCGGTTGAAGTCTTTGGGATTGTTATCCCCGAGCAATTGAAGTCTTTGGGATTGTTATCCCCGAGCAATTGAAGTCTTTGGGATTGTTATCCCCGAGCAATTGAAGTCTTTGGGATTGTTATCCCCGAGCAATTGAAGTCTTTGGGATTGTTATCCCCGAGCAATTGAAGTCTTTGGGATTGTTATCCCCGAGCAATTGAAGTCTTTGGGATTGTTATCCCCGAGCAATTGAAGTCTTTGGGATTGTTATCCCCGAGCAATTGAAGTCTTTGGGATTGGTATCCCCGAGCAATTGAAGTCTTTGGGATTGTGATCCCCGAGCACCTAGGTGAGGCTTGTGTCCTCAGCTGTAACGGTTTGTTAAGCACCCGTAAGCTTGACAAGTTTAGTGGAAATCTCGAGAGAGTCTCTCGGGGACTGGACTAACCACGTTTGTGGCCAACCAGGATACATCTTTGTGTAAGTTTATTTTACTGCACTTGTCTTAATTTCTGCAAAGTTTTTAAATTCCGCACTAAAACGCTTAATAATTTTAAAACGCTATTCACCCCCCCCCCCTCTAGCGTAAAGCGTTATTTCCAACAATTGGTATCAGAGCCATACTCTCTGAAAAACTTAACAGTTTGAGAGAACCATCCATGGCTTCTACTCATGATTCTTTTGCAGGAATCGGTGAAGGAAACTGCTACACCATGCCTCCAATATTTGATGGAAACAACAAAGAAGAGGTAAGTATCTCTAACTCTCACTCGTTCGAAGAATTACAAAATGCATATGAAGACTTGTATGGTGAATTTTGTAATGCTGTCAAAATGATTAGAGATTTGAAGAAATCACTTTCCCAGCAAGAATTAGATTTTCAGAAAAATCTCTCTTTAAAAGAAAAAGATTTTGAAGAACGTCTCTTATTGAAAGAAAAAGATTTCAAAAATCAACTTTCTCTAAAACAAAAATTTTTTGAAAATCTGTCTCTTGATAACGAGAATCTTGTAAAAGAAAATCAGTTTTTGCAAAATGATAGTGTAGAACTTAGACAAGTCGTTAAGACTATGCATGAAGCTTCTTATGTTGATAAATGCTCTACTTGTACTTCCTGCGATTCTTTGAAGTTAGAAAACGCAGAACTTAGGAAAACTTTAGAATCACGAAGTATAGATGTCCCTAAGGTTATTGAAGAAAAGGAAACGTCGAGGAACAATCAACGGCATAAAAGCAGAAATCCCATTAGAAATTTTACTGATCCACCTAGAAATAATTCTAGGGCTGTAAATGAGTCTAGGACAAATTCCTTTAGACCACCTAGACATTACGCTAGGATGTATGAAAACAAGTCTAAAACTAACGCCTTTAGATCACCTAGATACAACTCTAGAAATTGGAATAATGAATCTAGAGTTAATCACTTTACATCGCCTAGAATCAATACTAGGACTATTGTTGATAAGCCTAGAACGAACTACGTTAGACAACCTAGAAATGACTCTAGGATTCTCAACGCCTCTAGGAATGACTCTAGATCACCTAGAATGTATTTGGCGCAACCTAGGCATTGGCACAATCCAAACGTAGTATGCCATTATTGCAATCGGATAGGTCACATTGCACCTGTGTGTTTTGCTAAACATAGAAATTTATCTTTTGGTTATAATTATTATTTGCCTAACCCCAAAGGACCCAAAAAGATATGGGTACCAAAAACCTCTCCGTAGATATTTTTGCAGGTGTGCTTGAAGACTACAAAATTGTAGTAGATGCGCCAAGCACGACACCCAAAAGGCATCGAAAGGAATTTCGGTTAGCTATTTTTTTAAAACTGAATATGTGCAAATTATTAATGTTGACAGTTTTGTTGAAGCTGGTGTTATTAACATATAAGTTGTCAACTTGATTCTCACCCTGAAAAACGTTGACATGCGTTTGTGAAATTTCTTGTTGACTATACTTGTTGATTGACATGCTGAAAATTCATTTTTTACTAGTATCAACTATTTAAATGCTTGATCCATGCTTTGACAAATGTTGATTTGTGCATTGAATGAGTACCTACTAAATCATGTTTAGTTGAATTATGTCTTGACAATTTTTTTTTTTTTAAAACAGCAAAGTGTTTTAAATCATGTTTTAATATATGGTTTGATAAATGCCTTTAGCATACTCTCATAATCGATTTTCAGAACTTAAAACCTTTTTGGTCTAGTCCACAATCGATTGTTCACAGGCACAATCGATTGTTCGTGTTTTTCTGAGTTTTCAAAAACTCTCTGCTTCTTGCAGATGTTTCAGGAACTAAGTGTCAAATAGTTCAACAATCGATTGTCCCCTTTCAACAATCGATTGTCAATCGGTAAAAATCTCAAAGATTTGTTACCATTCTGAATTCTGAACTCAACAGCTATCATTTAGCATCGTGTCAGTTCAAAATAGGCATAAACGCTCTTGAAATTTTTTTTAAGGCTAGGCTTTCATTTTTATCATGCCCAATTGTATGTGTTGATATGTCTTTGTTAACCATCCGTATCAATTCTCCTTGAATCATGCTTTGTTTTGGTTCTCATTATTGCAAATGCGCTTAATGGAAATATTTGACATTTGTTGCAATATGGATTACTGAAAATAACCTTGTGCATCACTGTTAATAAAATAACAATTGATGCATTTGTTATGCTCTCCGTCAAATGGATCTTTCATTGCTTGTGTAACAATCGGTATTTCCTGTAAAATGTCAAATTGATGTGTTTTGCTTAAACAGGTGATAAGATGGTTGATTCATGATTTGACTATCTATTTGAAACAGCATGCGATATATGTTTTGACAAATGCCTTTCAAAATAACAATAGTTTTTTTTTTGATAAAATTGATAAATTTATAGAAGTCGTCATATTTTATATTCCTCAATATCCTTCCTATTCTTCTGTGAATATGGTAAAAGGAATTAGCCTTAATACAATCTTCTTATCAAAAGAAGAAATGTTTTAGGCAATTTGTTACAAGTAAGTGGGAACTTGTGCTTTGAAAGAATTGATTGCATAAATTTTATTGATGATATTTTCTTAACAAATATCTGTTTGGTTTTTGAATTGTTATTATGGTGATAAATTGTTTATATATATATATATCGGAAATGGCTTCACTTGATTAAATGTTGGAAATGCAAATGTGCTCGCTTGAAGCATTCAATTCAATTTCTAGCAAATTGAGATGTCAACGATGGAGGATGACATCAAGACAAACCGGGTATGATCGTTCCTTACTCTACCCTTTAGCTAGTTGAATTGGCATTATATGTCACAAGTATTGATATGAATGTTATTTTGATAAATTGCATAATTGATTAAGTGCATAAATTGTATTGAGTTTTGATTTTCTAAATTGGTATTTATAACAATTGGTGTTGATTATATGTATCCATGATGGAAAATCTATTTTCATAAAAACGTTTTCATCCGAAGAATCATTATCTTCCTCCATGTGTTGATGACGTTGTTTCATTCATAATCAATTGTCATAATTCCAAAATTGATTATAATATATTCAAAATTGATTACCATACTTCCAAAATCAATTTTCAGGACTTAGACCATTTTTTTTTTTTTTGCCCAGTAAACAATCGATTATCAAATTCAACAATCGATTGTCAGTGATTTTCTGAAATTTCAAAAACATTCTGGTTCAAGCCAATTTCTCAGAATCTAAGTGTCAAACTTGACACAATCGATTGTCAGACGGTATTAATTAAAAAAAAAATTCTTACCGTTCTGCTCTGCTGACCCCCTTTAATCGATTGTCAGTTTCCTTTTCAGAATTCTAACGGGCATATCTGCTCAACAATCGATTGTCTCCAGCAAACAATCGATTGTCTCCAGCGGTCTTCTTAAAATCTGACCGTTTTTGAGTCTTCAATTCAGCCATGAATACCATATCTTCTCCCACTCTATAAATAGAGATGTATTCTTCATTCTTATCACAACAAAATCATGTCTAAGTCTTCAAATTCTATCAAAAGCTCTCCTTGCAAATTCTTTGTCTTCTCAAGTCTCTTTCAATCAAAATGCCAAGAAAATCTAGAGCTTCTAAGCAAGATGCCTCTGCCTCTGCTCCTCCTACTCCCGGACTGTTTCCATACCAAGATGGAGATGTGTTATTCTTCAGAAGCGAAGCTTCACTAAGTCGCTTTGTTACAAGATTCGAAAAACGGGATATTCTTCCTCCTCGTTTTTCCACAATGAGGTATCTTGAAAATTTTAGTCTTGCTATACACTTTCTTCAGCAATGCAATCTTCTAAACTTCCTTCTCCTTTCTTTTGACTTTATAAATGCTACACTCGTTCGGGCATTCTATTCAAATCTCCGCCAGAACGATCAAGGTGATCTTGTCACCTTTGTAAATGGTGTTAAAATTATCATTTCTGAAGATAACCTCCACCTCATTGCCGGCATTCCGCATGATGGTGAAGACATCTACCAATACATAAATGATGCCGGGCACATGCTTGATGAAACAAACCTCTTCCGCCAAGCCGGAGTCGCCTATGATGAGTCTTCTTCCCGTCGTCCCACCATAAAGGGTATGGACCCGAATTATCGTTTCATTCTTTATTTCATCACTCGTGTTATCAAACCCCGTAAACTCAATCACACCACCATTTCCCAAGAGGATGCCAAATTTCTTTACGCCATTGTCACCGGGGTTAACATAAATTGGTGCAAGCTTATTCTATCCCATATGTTCAATGCCACCAGAGATGACATACCTCTCCCCTATGCCCTCTTGATAATGAAATTTCTTGAAGCTTCCGGGGTCAATACTGCTAATGGTCCTCTCAAAAAGAGCACCAAAATCTGGGAAATTTCGGAGTCTTCCTTTCATCATGATGGTGATCATGCTCCCGCTCCTCCTCAAAATCGACAAGCCCGTCGTGCTCATCCTCCTCAGGAGCCTACCCTCCGGACCATTTCTGACCAAATTACTCAATTAACACGTGAGGTCCATGGTTACTTTGATCACGTGAATTATGCCTATGCTCAGATGGTGCCATATCAAGCGCCTCCAAATGATGATGAAGGGGATGGGGGTGATGAATGATGAAATTGCTATTTTTGAATGATGAATGTGAAATTGTTATTGTTATTGGTTTATAATTTATTTTTCCAATAAATAAACTTGTGTTTATTTCATATTTGTTATTCTTCCCTTGTGTACATTTTTTGCTAATGGCAAAAGGGGGAAGAAACGGGATATCAAGAAGTATGCTATATTATGCTCTCAACTTCATTCATGCTTAAAGTGAGGGGGAACATGAATTGAGGGGGAACATGACACTTGTCTTGGTTTATCAAAATAATTATTGCATATATCCCGCCTATGTTTGCCATTATCAAAAAGGGGGAAATTGTTGGAAACACGTTTCAAATGCAATATACTAAACGTGTGTTCTTTTGTAGGTTTTGATGAATGTCAAACAAAGCAATAAGCGATATATAGCAGTGCTCAAGGACAAGCACATAATGGATGCATTACAAGAAGCTCAAGACAATGCTTGGAAATGTTATAATTGAGTCAATATTAATTGTGATCTTGATTCCTCAATCTTGGCTCATAACATGGCTTCTCTACTAAAATTATTTTTCCAAAATCATGCATATTTAAAGTAAGTGTCAAATGATTTTAAACTATGCATATTTACATTTGTTAAAATGTTTTCCAAACATGCCTCAAAAATCTGGGCTAAGATAATCGATTATGTACTTATGATAATCGAGTATCTCTAAGCCAAGACTGCATGACAATCGATTGTGAATTAATGATAATCGATTGTGAGTAAGCCAGTTAACATCAGGTTTTTGCAAACTGCATAACAATCGATTGTGTACTTTCGATAATCGATTGTTAACTGAGGCAAAGTTTTCAAAACTCATAAAAATCGATTATGAACTAATGGTAATCGATTGGAATGAGAAAAATGTCTCCCAGTGATTTTAAGTAAAATAATAATCGATTGTGGCTTTTGATAATCGATTATATATGAGACAGTAAGTTTTGAAATTAATTAATAATCGATTGTGGCTTTTGATAATCGATTATATATGAGACAGTAAGTTTTGAAATTAATTAATAATCGATTGTGGCTTTGATAATCGATTATATATGAGACAGTAAGTTTTGAAATTAATTAATAATCGATTGTTCTATTTGATAATCGATTGTTGAAGCTGACCGTTGTCATATTTTTTTAAATTACCTTCAGGTAATCGATTATGATATTTAACAATCGATGTTTTAGCGTAAAATCTGGAAAAGATTTTCTGAACGTTGTTAAAATAATCGATTATTGATTTCCTGATAATCGATGTTTTATGCCAAAAATTGGAAAGGATTTTTTAACGTTATAATTAATCGATTATTGATTTGAAGTAATCGATTGTTATCGTAAAATCTGGGATTGATTTTTTGATCTGATAGGCAAACAATCGATTGTTTAGTCCTGACAATCGATTGTCACTGAGTAATTTCAGCAATCCTTAATTGGCAATTAGACAACGGTAAGACTGAGTTTTTCACCTATAAATACAGGTTTAACTCAGTGTTTTCACAACAACAACACATACAATTTAAGTATTTTCATTGCTAAAAGCTTTCTTACATTGATCATCATTTTCATTCATCTATAAAGCTTTTTGAAGAGCCATTCGATTGAGCTAAGTTGTTGTGATCTTGAGCGTACTATTTCTACTCATATCTACTCATTGAGGAGTACTTTGTAAAGTGAGTGTGTCTTTGTGTTTGTAAGAGAATTGCGATTCTCGTTTGTTGAGGAACTTGTGTTTCCTCGGTTGAAGTCTTTGGGATTGTTATCCCCGAGCAATTAAAGTCTTTGGGATTGTTATCCCCGAGCAATTGAAGTCTTTGGGATTGTTATCCCCGAGCAATTGAAGTCATTGGGATTGTTATCCCCGAGCAATTGAAGTCTTTGGGATTGTTATCCCCGAGCAATTGAAGTCTTTGGGATTGTTATCCCCGAGCAATTGAAGTCTTTGGGATTGTTATCCCCGAGCAATTGAAGTCTTTGGGATTGGTATCCCCGAGCAATTGAAGTCTTTGGGATTGTGATCCCCGAGCACCTAGGTGAGGCTTGTGTCCTCAGCTGTAACGGTTTGTTAAGCACCCGTAAGCTTGACAAGTTTAGTGGAAATCTCGAGAGAGTCTCTCGGGGACTGGACTAACCACGTTTGTGGCCAACCAGGATACATCTTTGTGTAAGTTTATTTTACTGCACTTGTCTTAATTTCTGCAAAGTTTTTAAATTCCGCACTAAAACGCTTAATAATTTTAAAACGCTATTCACCCCCCCCCTCTAGCGTAAAGCGTTATTTCCAACAAAATAAAATATTAGACGATATTCTAGGAGCATGTGCGTAATAGTTGGGCGACGATTCTCCGGACAGTCGCCAATACTAATTTGGTGGAAAAGAAGTTGTTCATCAAATAAAGCGCCTGCTTCTCTAATGTAGAGAGAAATGTCTTCACCATTTCGTGGAAGGTTAGTGAGGAGTTGCAAGTTTTCCTCATTTACAAAAATTGGAACTCCATTGATGCTAGAGACAAGGTCACCATCTTCATCCTTCTGTAGATTTGAATAGAAGGCACGGATTAGAGCAGGGTGAATGTAAGGAGTTTGAAGATATAGAAAGTCAATGAGTTGGCTTTGTATAAGAATATTTTCTGTTGATGCGGGTGCGCTATTTCGAAGATATCGAGTAGTTGAGAAACGAGGCGGAAGGATTTCTCGATTCTCAAATTTTTCAATGAATCGAAGAAGTTCGGGTTGAGTATCAAAACGCAAATAAGAACCGTCTTTGTAGTGGAAAACGGGTGGAGGAGCGGCGGAAGAGGAGGCAATCTGTTTGCCGGAACGAGAGCGTTTAGAGTGCTTGCTTGGCATTAGTATGAAGAAATAGGAGCTGTTTCAAAAGTTTGAAGGCTTTGGAAGATTGTTTGGAACTAAGAGTGAGATTGAAGTGAGAAATTTGAAGGATGAAAACACCTATTTATAGAATTGAAGAAGTGAGGCATTTATGGAGCAAAAAGCTTCAAATTTATTAAGCCAAACGGTCATGAACGGTAACAAAAATTTGAATACTGACCGTTGGTAATCGATTATGGAGGCTGAATAATCGATTATTTCCAATATTTTGAATTGTAGTCAGAGAAGAAATCGATTATGCGATAGGAGATAATCTATTATTTGAAGGCAGAAGTATTATGCGGGTCCGGGCTCGGGGAATAATCGATTTTGGTTAATATGATAATCGATTATTTCAGTCTAGTGATATGACAAAAAGCCGAGACGATAAAAGGTAATCGATTATGCAGTACTAAATAATCGATTATTATGAAACCTGTAACACTGAATCTCAACTTAATCGATTAGTAATATATGATAATCGATTATTGCCAAATTCCTGCAAACCGAGATGTTAGAAATAATTGATTGTTCTTAGTCAATAATCGATTATATGCTACCAGTGCCCGAAAATTCCCCCTGTCTTTGGGGCGATACCTGCAAAAAAGAATTAGGCGCCTCCGACGCTCAAGTCAGTAATTATTTAAAGAAAAATGCAATGCATGAATTAGATCATCGTGGAGTCAAGAATTCCGAGTTCACTACGAATGTGGAAAAAGGACTCTTTCTCTAAAGGCTTTGTGAAGATGTCGGCCAATTGATATTTGGTTTCAACAAAGTCAATTTCAACATCGCCCTTGAGAACGTGATCTCTTATAAAGTGATGTCTAATTTCTATGTGTTTCGTTCTTGAGTGAAGAATAGGATTCTTCATCAAGCTTATGGCGCTCGTATTGTCACATCGAAGAGGAACATGATCAATACTAAGATCATAATCCGAGAGTTGTTGCTTCATCCAAAGGATTTGAGCACAACAACTCCCCGCGGCTACATATTCGGCCTCAGTTGTGGATAACGCAACACTAACTTGTTTCTTGCTAAACCAAGAAACTAAGGAGCTACCGAGCAAATAGCAAGTGCCACTAGTGCTCTTGAGGTCCAATTTGCAACCCGATTAAATCGGAATTGGAATAGCCAACAACTTGGCATGAAGAACCTTTGGGATACCATAATCCCACATTTATAGTTCCAACAAGATACTTCATTATCCGTTTTACCGCAGTTAGGTGCGACTCCTTCGGACATGATTGATATCGAGCGCATAAACACACGCTAAACATGATGTCCGGTCTACTAGCAGTAAGATAGAGAAGGGATCCGATCATACCTCGATATTTCTTGGGGTCAACTTCCTTACCTTTCTCATCCTTGTCAAGATGGTCAGATGTGCTCATTGGAGTGGCCATTGCTTTGGCGTTGCTCATTTCAAAACGATTTAGCAACTCCTTGCAATATTTGGTTTGGCAAATGAAAGTTCCCTCTTTCATTTGTTTCACTTGCAACCCCAAGAAGAAGTTTAGCTCACCCATCATTGATATTTCGAATTCGCTAGTCATTAACTTAGAGAATTCCTCGCATAAAAAATCATTAGTAGCACCAAAAATAATATCATCGACATAAATTTGAACTAATAAAATGTCATTGTTTTTATTTTTGATAAACAATGTAGTGTCAACTTTCCCCCTTTCGAACTCATTGTCCAAAAGAAATTTGCTTAAGCGCTCGTACCAAGCCCGAGGAGCTTGTTTAAGTCCATATAGCGCTTTCTTAAGCTTGAAGACGTGATCGGGAGATTTAAAGTCTTCAAAGCCCGGGGGTTGTTCAACGTACACTTCCTCTTGAATAAACCCATTGAGGAAGGCACTTTTGACATCCATTTGAAATAATTTGAAATTCATAGATGATGAAAAAGCAAGTAATAAACGAATGGCTTCTAGGCGTGCAACGGGTGCATAGGTTTCTTCATAATCAATGCCTTCTTCTTGATTATATCCCTTAGCAACTAGCCTAGCTTTGTTTCTAGTGATTATACCATTTTCATCTAATTTATTCCGAAAAACCCATTTCGTACCAATTATGGTGTGATTATCGGGTCTTGGCACCAATTCCCAAACATCATTACGTTTGAATTGGTTAAGATCCTCTTGTATTGCCAAGGTCCAATGCTCATCCCCAATTGCTTCAGAAATGGTTTTAGGTTCTATTTGTGAAACAAAAGCCATATGTCCTACAGTGTCTTTAAGAAGGTTTCGTGTACTTACCCCTTTCTCGATGTTGCCAATTACCTTGTCAAGAGGATGGTCTTTAGACGTCCTCCAAGCCTTAGGCATCATCGATTCTTCTTCTTGTGGTGGTACTTCTTCCGATGATTGTTCCATGACTTCATCTTGAACTTCCTTTGGATTCTCCTTTTGCACCTCGTCTTGAAGATTGATTTTGTTTAAAGCATCTGCAAGATCAACACAAGAATCCTTTCTCGCCAAGCGAGCATCATTTTCACAAAATACTACATGAGGAGATTCCTCAACAGTTTTGGTTCGATTATTGAAAACTCTATGTGCTTTGCTACGCGATGAGTAACCAAGAAAAATTCCTTCATCAGATTTCGCGTCAAATTTTCCCAAGTTATCTTTTCTGTTGTTGTGAATAAAACATTAACAACCAAAGACTCTAAGATGGGAAAGATTTGGTTTCCTTCCCTTATAGAGTTCATAGGGAGTTTTTATGAGTATCGGTCTTATGACAACTCTATTTAAAATATAGCTTGCGGTACTCACGGCATCCGCCCAAAACTTTTTGGAAATCTTAGCCTCATCGAGCATGGTTCTAGCCATCTCTTCGAGACATCGATTTTTGCGTTCCAACACCCCATTTTGTTGTGGTGTACGTGGAGCCGAGAAGGTATGTTCAATACCGAGTTCGTCGCAAAAATCCGCAAAGATATTATGATCGAACTCTCCCCCATGATCACTTCTTATGGAAGTGACGGTTGTGTTCTTTTCATTTTGAACACGTTTAAGAAAACTTTTAAAAGCATGAAAGGCATCACTCTTATGAGCAAGAAATAACGTCCATGTGAATCTAGAGTAGTCATCAACAATTACAAAAGCATAAAGATTTCCACCAAGACTTTCAACACGAGATGGTCCAAAAAGATCCATGTGTAGAAGTTGTAAGGGTCTAGTGGTTGAAACAACATTTTTGGATTTAAAAGAGGCTTTTGTTTGTTTCCCTTTTTGACATGAATCACAAATAGAATCTTTTTCAAATTTCATGTTTGGAAGACCAATTACTAAATCTTGTGAAACTAGTTTGTTTAAAAGATTCATATTTACATGAGCTACTCTACGATGCCATAACCACATGTCGTCTTCTTTACTCATAAGGCAATTTACAAAACTTGATGAAGAATTTTCAAGATCAACCATATAGATATTATCCATTCTAATACCACGAAGAATAATTTTGAAATCACTATGACGGATAACTAAGCATTCTTCGGAGTCAAACAATACAAGATTTCCCTTGTCACATAATTGACTTATGCTCAAGAGATTATGTTTAAGACCTTTAACTAGCAAAATATGCTTAATGGAGGAGGGTTCGTCCTTACCGACCGATCCAATGCCGATAATCTTTCCTTTGTTATTGTCTCAAAAAATAGCGTTTCCTCCTTCCGTGGGTTTTAGTTGAAGGAATTTGATGCATCCCCGGTCATATGTTTGGAGCATCCACTATCAAGGTACCAAAGTACACTTGATCCCTTCAAACACACCTACAAAACAAATTAATGAGATTTTGGTACCCAAGCCATTTTGGGTCCTTGTGTGTTAGGTGCAACATAGTGGTGTGATTGATCTGCAGTGAAATGTCTATGTCTAGTGAAGCATGCGGGAGCAATATGTCCAATTTTATTGCAATAATGACAAATGACATTCGGATTGTGCATTCTTCTAGGATGATAATAATTTGGGGTTCTAAATTTATTCACTCTATTTTTAGGAATATAGTTTTGATGTAGTTTTCAAAAATCTTGTCTAGGTGGTCTATACATGCCAATATTTCTTCTAGCATTCACTCTATTTTTAGGAATATAGTTTTGATGTAGTTTTCAAAAATCTTGTCTAGGTGGTCTATACATGCCAATATTTCTTCTAGCATTTGTTCTAGGATGAGTTGCAATTCTAGGATTAGAATTTCTAGGTTGAGTGTTGACATTTATTTTGTTTTGCCTAAGTTGAGTCTTAGGTGGTTTAGGAATGGACTCAACTTTTTCTTTTGGCTCGTGTTTAAAGCCTATACCATGCTTAGTGGATTTCAAATTTACAAGCACCTCATTGAGATTTTTGTGTGAAGAATTGAATTTGTGCAAAGTGCTTCTAATACTTTCCACTTCTTCCTTTAGAGATTTGCAAGAAGTACAATCCTTATTAAAGCTTTCGGGTTTATCGGCGCTTCTTTTGCCATAAAACTTGTTTTCCTCTTTTAATTTCTCATTTTCAAGAGTTAGTTTTTCAAAATCCTTTTCTTTTGAAGAAATGAGTTTTCTTAAATCTTTTATAGATTTAAAAGCGCTAATAAACTCTTTATACAACTCATCAAATGCATCTTGCATTTCTTCTAAAGTGAAATAGTTCTTAGAAGTAGTACATACCTCATTTTGAGTTTCTTCGTGTGCCATAAGACACAAGTTTGCGGTCTCGTTTCCTTCTCCGTCACTTGATTCGTCTCCGGAGTCGCTTCCCCAAGAGATGTATGCTCTTTGTTTCTTGACGGGTTTCTTCTCCTTTTTGATATTTGGACAATTTGATTTGATATGCCCGATTTCTCCGCATCCATAGCACTTTAATTGGTCTCCTTGTTGCTTACCTTTTCGTTCATACTTCTTTTGCATGAACTTGTGAAATTTCTTAATAACGAGTCCGAACTCGTTATCTTAGTCGCTTGAATCCTCATTATTTTGAGGTTGAGCTGTGCTTGCTTTAAGGGCGATTCTTCGTTTCCTTTGATCATCCAAAGGAGGGTTAAGAATAGTAGATTCATAGGTTTTGAGATTACCTCTAAGCCCGTCGATTGTGACATTTGTAATGCCGATTGATTCTTGGATAGCGTCGGCTTTGGAGCGCCATTCCGGAGTGAGACTTCGAAGAATTTTACGGACAAGTTCCCTATCCGTGAAGGTCTTCTTAAGAGCATGAAGATCATTAACGATTTTTGAAAATCGTTCGAACATATCATCTATCTTCTCGTTTTCCTTCATATGAAAAAGTTCATATTCATGGGTTAGAAAATCTATTTTAGCTTCTCTTACCTGGTCCGTACCTTCGTAGGTGATTTCCAATTTATCCCACATTTGCTTAGCCGTGGTGCAACATGATATTTTCCGATAATCATCAGGATTTACCGCACAGTACATCATGTTGATGGCTTTTGCGTTGTTCTCCACCTTTCTAATATCGTCTGCGTCATACTCATCTTCTGATTTTGGCACCATTTCATTTTCTACCTTTTTGGTTGGAATTTGCTCTCCATTCTTGATAATTTTCCACAGTAGAAAATTATTTGATTGGATAAATATTCTCATCCTTTCCTTCCAATACGTATAGTTTGTGCCATCGAATAGTGGTGGCCTTGTGAAGCATTGTCCTTCACCTAGTCCTGCATAAACGTTACGAGAAGAAGCCATGGATTGTTTCTCTCAAACTGTTAAGTCTTTCAGAGAGTTAGGCTTTGATACAATTGTTAGAATATACGCTTAACGCTAGAGGGGGGGTGAATAGCGTTATAATAAAAAACAATGTAAATTTGCGAAATTAAAATTGCAGGAATAACGTAAGTGCAGTAATTAAAATGATAAGGAGAGAACACACCGAATTTATCCTGGTTCACCACAACGTGTGGTTAGTCCAGTCCCCGAGAGACTCTCTCGAGTTTTACACTAACTTCGTTAAGCTTACGGGTGCCTAACAAACCGTTACACTTGCTCGTAGATATACACTCTACAAGACTTCAACCTGCTCGAGGATACTGCACCTCAAGACTTCAAACCAAGGAACTACTTTTCCTTCTTACAACAAGGGATAAGAATATCCCTTCAAGTGTGTACAAACACTTAGCACTCAAGACAAGACTCTCTTTATAGAGTAGATATGAGTAAAAACAATACGCTCAAGAACACAACAACTTAGTGAAGAGTTTGGCTCTCAAGAAGCTATGAAATGAATATAAAATGATTGATATGAGAGTATGTAAGCTTAAGCAAGAATGTAATCAGTTGTTGTACTAAAAAGAGTGATTTTGAGGTGTATTTATAGTGCTCAAAGTCACCAAGACCGTTGCTTAATTGCCAATCACTAATTGCTGATTTTGTGCTTGCATAATCGATTATATGATCTGCATAATCGATTATCTGCAGATCGTTCAAAAATCATACGCGGATTTTAAGCAGAATAATCGATTATTCAAGTTGCATAATCGATTATCTGTTAACGTTAAAAAATCGGATGCAGATTCTGTGCAAGCATAATCGATTATTGCCTTGTGTATAATCGATTATATTTCAGCGTTTTAAAAATACTTTGGCAATGGTCAGTTAATAATCGATTATGCTATCTCGTATAATCGATTATTTTGTTGCTTTGAAAATCCCGTTTTACACTGCCTTAACATAATCGATTACAAGTGATACATAATCGATTATATTGCTGTCTTGGAAAATTTCGGTTAACACTGTCTCAACATAATCGATTATAAGTAAGACATAATCGATTATATTGCTGTCTTGAAAATTTCGGTTAACACTATCTTAACATAATCGATTATAAGAAATACATTATCGATTATTTATGTCCAGATTTGAAAAACATGTTTGAAAATCATTTTGGCTAAAATGAAAATGTTTGAAAATCATTTTGGTTTAACTTAACGATGCATGAAAATGATTTTACGAGAGAAGCCAAGACTTGAATAAGTTGTCGGATCAAGATCACACTATAAAGTGACTCATTTATAACTTTGTTGTTATTCTTGGTCTTGCTCTTTGTTTCTCATGGTCTTGGACTTTGGCATATGTCAATGTTCCATGCGCGTCAGTTTGTCATTTATCAAAACCTACAGAAATGAACACACGTTTAGTTTTAGCGACTTGAGAACGTGTTTCAACAAAAAGACTCCCAAAACTCCAGAACAGGAAGAAATAGCAAAGAGGATGAGAAGCCTGGAGCAAAGCCTCAAAAATATGCAGGGGCTGAGTGGGTAGAAAAGTGTGTCATATATTGATTTGTGCATGTTCCCTCACGAGCATTTGCCTATGGATTCAAATCTCCAAAGTTTGAAAATTATGATGGGCATGGTGATCCTATTGCCCACCTTAAGAAATACTGTAATCAATTGTGCGGAGCTAGAGGAAAAAAAGAATTGCTTATGTCTTAATTTGGGGAAAGTTTGGTGGGTATCGCCTCCGAGTGGTGCATGGATCAGGATATTTCTCGATGGCGCATCTGGGATGATCTTGCAGGAGACTTTGTTTGGAAGTTCTAGAACAATATAGACATCGCTCCAGATGGCGTGAACAGGCGTCAAGGGTAAAACCTCCGATGGACGAAGTGTAAATGGTCACGGTATTTTTTCAAGTTCGGGAGGCTGATTATTTCCAGAATATGATGTTAGCTATGGGAAAACCATCGCAGAAGCTATTAAAATTGGTGAAATGGTGGAGAATGGACTGAAAATAGGCAGAATTCTGAGCCAATTAGCTATTATAGCAACCTCCCAAGCCATCCAAGGCGGGTATGGAGGAGTTGCCAAAGGCAAGAAGAAACAAAGAAACAGCCATGACGGCCTCAGGTGCAAGGAGACACCATGCTCCTAGTCCATGTTCTCAGAAAGATCCCCTCAACTCCAACTCAAGCACCAGCAAAGGTAAGAAAGGCAATTGGCCTACCCGAGACATTGAATAGTGTCAATTTATGTCATGAGCTCCTTTTCAAGCAGCAAGAGGGCTTTATTCCTGCGGTCTTGGCCTGAGAAAAGTGATCTCTGAAACTGAAATTCGACTGAAAAGTTACCAATAGAATAGGCTTTAGAGTAGCTCTTTCCAAATAGGATTACCCTCATCAAGACATAGCCTATGATCCTCAACCGTATGTGGTCATGAATGCTCAACCTTTTGCACGACCACAGTAACATGCCAATAGAAACCAAGCTCCATTTCAAAGAAATCAGCCTCCTCCATAAAATCACTATAATCCTCGTCCTCCACTGAATAATTTTCCTCCTCGTGAGCTACCCAGGAGGCAAACTTTTACTCCAATTGGTGAATCTACTCCAATCTATTTCCAAAACTTGTCCAAATGGGTATGCTGCAACCAGTTCCTCAAATAAGGGAAAACCTAGCGTTGCCCGCTTACAGAGCTGGTGTCAGATGTGCCTATCATTCAAGAGCAGAAGGGCACGATACAAATGATTGTTGGACCCTGAAAAGAGCGGTGGAGAACTTGATAGAGCAAGGCAAAATAGTACTAAGGGATAAGGATGTCCTAAACGTGACTAATAATCCATTTCCAGCCCATAACAACGGGCCAGTGCTTGGGATGATTTGTGAAGATAAAGAATTTGATACGGCACTAAAGGCCATAATTACCATAGCAGATGCAGAGAGAAAGCCACAAAGCACCCCGAAGAAGGATAAAGGGGAAAAGAGGAACAAAGTCACCAAGACTGAACCAGAAAAGAAAGTTGAAACAAGAACAGAGGTAATGCCTCCAAAAGATGGGATTCTCTATGTCCCACGAGGCCGTAAAGAAAAACAATAGACTTTGAGCCCTCCAAAGAGGCTTGAACTGAAGAAGGCAACCCAAATGTACGTGCCAAAGGGAGCTTATATGGTGTGAGGGACAACTAAACAACCAAGGCTGACTGAGCCCGTGGTGAGTGGCCGCGCGCAACAGAGGCCCATGATGGACCCTACGGAAGTACCATAGAATTATCATAAAACAATGTGTTACGTACAATGGCAAAGAGACCTTGAGGGAGCTTCAGGAAAATCGTCCTATTGAGAAATACTTCAACGTGGAAGAAGTAAACAATTCCACTAGAAAGCATTTCCCATCTAAGAAACCTGTAAGCCCCTAAGAGGCAGAAGCTTTCTTTCAGAAAATGAAGATGGCGGACTACGAAGTGGTTGATCAACTGTGAAAGTATCATGAACAAGTGTCCTTGCTGTCATTGTTGATGAAGTCTCCTGAACACCAGAAGGTTTTAATGAAGACCTTAAATGAAGCCTATGTGCCCAGCTGAAATTTTGGTGGATCAGTTAGAAAGAATGGCGGAAAGATTCTTTCTTATCAATCAAACTTCATTCAGAAAAAACGACTTGCCCCCGGAAGGTGCTGCTCACAATAAAGCTTTTGCACTTAACTGTCAAATGTGAGGGATACTATGTGAAGAGGTTCATAGTAGATGGAGGATCTGGGGTATACATTTGCCTACTCTCTACCGTCTAGCAGATGGAAATTGGGACTAAAAGGATTCGTCCCAACAATGTCTGTGTACGAGCTTTCGATGGTATCAAAAGGGACACAATTGGAGAAATCGATCTGATTTTGACCATTGGCCCGATAGAATTTGAGGTAACCTTTCAAGTGCTGGACATGGACACATCTTACAACTACCTTTTTGGAAGGCCTTGGATCCATGCAGCATGAGCGTTACCCTCTACTCTCCATCAAATGGTGAAATTTGAGCTTGTAGATCAGTAGTCGTAGTCCAAGGAGAGGATCAACAATCAATCTATTAGGACCCGTATGTCTCATGTCTTGAAGTGCGGGAAGGCAGTGAGAACATAGTTTATCAGGTCTTTAAAGTTGTGGTGGCCGACCAGTATGAAGAAGGAAGCTCTTGCCCTCAACATTTCTTATCCAATGCATCGACTATGGTAGCCACAGAAATGATCAGACATGGTTTCAAGCCCAGAAAGGGACTCGAAAAATCTTTGCAAGGAATAGTTGAGCCAGTAACTTTGCCCACCACTAAACAGTTCTTCGGGTTAGGCTTCCACCCGACGCCAGATGATAGAAAATGGGCAAAAGACAGAAAGCGTAATGGGTGGGTCTTTCCTCAACCAATCCCACATTTGTATGAGACATTTGTAAGACCGAAGTAGAGTGAGAAGGAGAAGGATGAGGCTTTTACAGTTGAAGAATTTGAAGAATATGTGGGGAGGTGAGGAAAATACTCTACGAAACCCACATGGTTCAGCCGGGAGAGGGCACAAGCACCGCTGAGGTGCTGTACATGGGACCAAGCGCTAAGTTCCAAAATTGGAAGGCTACGCCATTTCCGATTAGGCGGGAGTCCCGTTCTAATAACGTGTCTTTTAATAACAATACATGCTTGCGGACTTCATTCCCGGATCAAAACACACTATCTAATTGCATATGAACCAAGAACCGGAATATGATGAAGAAGAGGCTTTTAGGGAAATAAATCGAGAACTAGAACAATTTGAGAATAAACCTAAGCCATACTTGAATGAAACCAAGCTGGCAAACTTAGGAACCTCTAAAGAAATCCAGGAAACCAAGATAAGCATCCACATAGACAAAAAAAACCCAAGATGCCATAATCCAACTCCTATTTGAGTTTAAAGATGTGTTTTCCTGGTCGTATAACGACATGGCAGGACTAAGCGTTAATCTCATAGTGTATAAATTTCCAACTTATCCTGAGTGCCATCCAATCCAGCAAAAACAGAGAAAATTTAAAACTGATGTCAGTGATAAAATGAAAGAAGAGATCCCAAAGCAGTTGGAAGCAGGAGTGATCCAAGTGTCCGGTACACCATATGGCTAGCCAACGTAGTTCAAGTGTCACAGAAAGATGGAAGACCCCGATTATGCGTGGACTATTGAGAGTTGAACAAAGCAAGCCCCAAAGACAACTTCCCCTTGCCCAATATCCACATCCTTGTTGATAACTGCGCCAAATATTAGATACATTCTTTCATGGATTGTTACGCAGGATATTACCAGGTGTTGATGGATGAAGAGGAAGCAGAAAAATAGGCTTCACCACACCTTGGTGAACCTTCTTCTACAGGGTCATTCCTTTCAGGTTAAAGAATGTTGGGGCAACCTATGTGAGAGCCATGACTACCATCTTCCATGATATAATGCATCAAGAAATAGAAGTGTATGTGGACGACGTAATCTTCATGTCTAAAACATAGGATGACCATGTGTCGGATATGAGAAAGTTCTTCGAACGGCTGCACAGATATGATATGAAACTAAACCCAGCCAAATGTGCATTCAAAGTCCCGTCGGGCAAACTTCTGGGATTTATAGTCAGCCGGAGAGGTATTGAGTTAGATCTGACTAAGATAAAGTCTATTCGAGATTTACCTCCTCCGAAGACCAAAAAGGACGTAATGAGCTTGTTGGGAAGATTGGCGAAAAGCCGCAAAGGGCGATGTCTGCCGAAAAGAAGGTATCTCACCACTAAAAGAGTCCTAGCAAGGTTCCCCAGTTTTGAAATGTGGAAATGCGGTTCACGAGGAGCTGGAAATTCTGTACCGGTCGGGCATCCAGTCCAAGAAGCATGTAATGTTTATTTGAAGTCATCATGCACCCCCAGATAAGTCTTTTTTTTTCTCGAAAGGGATGCTTCTCTTTAAACTCATATGATTTCTTTTGTATACTTCTTCCTTGAATCCCTGTTGGTTTAACTTTGATTCCATAATTATTACAAAAGAAAGGTTGGCAGGACTGGTTTCACAGGGCTCGCCTGGCAAGGGCCAAAGAAAATTCCTAGTCTCAGCGGGCGAATCTAGCCGATCCTGACTGGCCATGATGGTTGATGCTTTGAAAGCAGAAAGGGTTTAAAAAAATAAAATCCAAGTCAAAATTACCATGAAGGCAAAATGAAGTTAGAAAGGCCGAGTCCCGGTGGGCTAATAGTCGCGACGAAGTTTCAAAAGCCAGGGTACCTAGAAGTTCTGAAAATGGAGTTGAGGTAAAGAAATCACAACTGAGAGGCCTACAAAGGTGAAATAAATCTGAAAGATGAGTTCCCATAGCCAACCCACAAGGCAAAGTCTAGAAAGTTAAAGGTCTTTTAAAAAGAAACGAGGCCGGGATCAAGCAATCAAGGCCACAAAACAAACCACCGTTTCAAACTAACAATCGTGTTTTGTTTGAAAATATGAAACAGGTGTAATCCAAAGCAATTGGACAAATAGCAAACGCAACCAAAGGAAATGCGCAGGAGCTAGGAACAGCTTTGCAACAATGATCAAACCAAAAAGGGAAGTTATCTTCAAATCCTTTCTCGCAGTTTTAATAAAAGAAAGAAGAAAAGGAGAATTACAAAAAAAAATCATGGTAGCATAGGGCCCCAAATCCTTAACTCCATTCTTCCAAACCTAGGACCACACCCCCTAGTTGTCCCCAGTATAACCTGTGCACCTCCCCGACATAACCCGAGGTTTGTTTCCTTTTCTCCTAGCATAACCTGTGGACCTCCCCGACATAACCCGAGGATAATCTTCCTTTCTCCCCAGCATAATCTGTGGACCTCCCCGGCATAGCCCGATGATCATTTTCCTTTCTCCACAGCATAACCCGAGGACCCCTTCTCTTTCATTCCCCGGCATAACCCGAGGGTCATCTTCCTATTATCCCCAATAGACCCATTTTTCTTCCTATCCCGGCATAACCCGCGGATCTCCCTGGCATAACCTAGGAGCCTTTTTCTTCCTATCCCGGCATAACCTATGGATCCCCCTGGCATAAGCCAGGAGCCTTTTCCTTCCTATCCCGACATAACCCATAGATCCCCCTGGAATAACCCAGGAGCCTTTTCCTCCTATTCCGGCATAACCCATGGATATCCCTGGAATAACCCATGAGCCTTTTCCTTCCTATCCCGGAATAACCCGTGGATCCCCCTGGCATAACCCAGGAGCCTTTTCCTTCCAATCCCAGCATAACTCGTGGGTCTCCCCGACATAACCGAGGAGCCTTTATTCCTATCACGGCATAACGCGTGGATCTACCTGGCATAACCTAAGAGCCTTTCTTCCTATCCCGGCATAACCCACGGATCCCCCTGGCATAACCCAGGAGCCTTTTCCTTCCTATCCTGGCATAACCCGTGGATTTCCCTGGTATAACCCATGAGCCTTTCTTCCTATCCCGGCATAGCCCGTGGATCTCCCTGGCATAACCCAGGAGCCTTTTTCTTCCTATCCCGGCATAACCCGTGGATCCCCCTAGCATAACCCAGGGGCATTTTTCTCCCTATCCCAGCATAACCTGTGGATCCCCTGGCATAACCCAGGAGTCTTTTTTTCCTATCCCGGCATAACCCGTGGACCCCCTGGCATAACCCAGGAACATTTTTCCTCCTATACCAGCATAACCCGTGGATCTCCCAGGCATAACCTAGGAATCTTTTTCATTTCATCCCGGCATAACCCACGGATTTTCCTTTTCATCCCAGCAGGGACTCTTTATTCTTATCCTGGCATAACCCATGGATCCTCCTCTTATCCCCAGCAAGGATCCTTTTTCTTTCCCGGCATAACCCGGCCATCTGCCAGCATAACCTGGCAGTCTTTTTGAAAGAAAACCAACCCTAACTTTTATTCTTTTCAATAAAGAAATAGCTTAGATTTGTGTTGCAAATAACTCACAAAATTTTCCCTGTGAAAACTAGGGCAGAAAATTTCGTTTGTTTGTTTGTTTTTGTGTCCGAACAGGTTTAACCTCAAAGTGCAAGATTCGAGATGACTGGAAGAGTGAATCTCAATCAAGAAAAAAAGAACAAAACGAAGTAAACTCAGAGTGATTGAAAAAGAAAGGATGTCGACTGCTCAAATTTGATTCAAAATCACATGTCCCGCTTTGCTTCAAAGCTGAAGAAAGAACCGGCACTTACAGCTTACGACCATCAAGATTCAGATCAAGTCCAAAGAAATCCAACTGAGACTCAAGATCAGGTTTCAAGATTTTTATAGATAGGAATCTTGTAACTCATAGTTGATAGGCATAGCTAGCTTAGCTTTTGATTTTCCTTTTGGTGTAATAAGGAGGTCAGCAAGCAGTAGCAGTAGCATTAACAGTGAAATCACAGCTCCTGGTAATCCCAGCTACCAAAACTTCCAGAACTAAATTGACCTGATTCCTTTATAACCAAGGATATGTAAGCTACCTTTGAAGCAGGGTTCGGTCAAATGGTTTTCAAAAACGCTTTTCCTGGAGTACTGAGGGGGCAAAAATCCCTCATGTTGCTCATTCATCTTTTCCCGAAAACCCTTCGTGTCTTCGAGCAAAGAGGGGCAACTATGAGCACGTGATTTTTGCCTCTCTTGAAATATTCCTATAGAATTCTTAAAATAAGAATTTTTCTTTTATCATTTGAATTCTTTAGGAGTTAATTGTATAATTTTATGTTTTGCTTGTATTTTGTGTGCATTCTTAGGGATCATAAAAAATAAAAATTATAAAAAAAATAACACATTTGCATTAAGGACCCAATTTTATATTTTCTTAGGTTTATTAGTTAATTGACATTGCAAAATAAAAGAAAATAACTAAATTAGTCATTTTTGCATAATTGTTTAGCTTTTTTTAATTAGGATTTGGTTTATTTTAGGAATTAATTAGTTTTATTTTTAGAGTTTAAGTCAAGTCTTTTTATTTTAATTTAGTACTTGCTAAAATCTGAATTCTTTTTTTAAAGAAAAGAAGGAAAAACTAATAAAAAATTGAGAATTAAAGGGGTTAAATAGGCTATGTTATCAAATTTGGGCCAATTCCAACACTAGCCCAAGTCTTTGAACCCTTGAACCAGCCCAATCCACGCCCCAGCCCGGCATGGCCTCGCCAGCTAACCAAACAATGTCGTTTAAGGCCTCTTAATCACGACCGTTGATCCCAATAGATCGAACGTCCGCCACTGCCTAGGTTTAGGATATAAAATGGTCAGAGCCCCCCCCCCCCCCCATCCCCCAAACAATCACCTCTCAGTACCCCTTTACAACTCCGGTGTTACCTGCCCAACACCACCATTCCTTGATGGCCGAAAATCGCCTCCGCTGGAGGCAAAGCTCCCATCAACCCCAAATTAACACCATTTCATCCCCTTAACCTCTTCTTTCCATTTTTGTAACCAATATCGCTCAAACACTAGCCAAAATCTCGAATATTTGTTTGAAGGGGCGACTACCCCGCCACCCACGGCGGCCGCCACCCTTTCCCAACCAAATTAATACCACAGCTCCGCCTTCATCCTCCCATCCCATATATGGCCCTAATTTCCCTCAAAACACGGCCAAACTTCTCAAATGTTGAACCCAAACTCCGGCCAAAAATCCTAGCTCTTCCAAATCCTACCATATAGCCACCCTACATCTCTCAGTTCGAATCCCAAACTAGAACCCTTCAAATCTGAGCGAAACCCATTAATTTGGATCTAGGGTTTTCAGAGCTTTCAACCCAATGCATGAAGGACCACTATTCAAAACTCAAGGTTCAAAATGGAAACATAATCTAAGTATCTCGTTTTACTCTTTAATTTCCCTCTTCTTCATATCATTTCTATATGTTTGGTCGTCACTGTTTAGGTTAGGTTTTATTTTGTTTTAATTAAGTGTATTAGTCGTTTTTATTAATTGGTTTTTCATGGCAAATCCTGTTGGGTCGAAGGTTCATAAGTTTGAATAAACTACTAGTCTTCTTGGTTGGAATTCAACTTCATGATTTTGGTCGAATTGTAGAGACCTGTTGTTGAATTGCAATTAGTTTGAATCAATTTCCCTTTTGTGCTTAATCAAATTCACCTGGTTTTAGACTTGAGAGTACTAATTGTAGCATGTTCCTTTTGATTTAATTGGTTTTCTCTGTTTGTTTAATGATCCACAGTTTTAGTTTCAACTTGGGTTTGGGGCTTCATATATTAGGTTCAGAATCAATTTGGTTTGTTTTTTAGTTATTTCAACTCAGGGTCACACCCGTTTGGGCCATGTGGTTTAATTTCAAGGGGGTTGGTTCATCAAAATAATTTTTCAAAAGTCTTGAGGGTAGCTTAGAAACTCTAGCTTAAAGAATTATTAGTGTAACTGATCTAGAAGCTTCTAGGTCAAGGCTTGAATAGTAATTTGTAATTCTTGGTACATTCCTAGGATAACAAGTTAAGAACTGAGAGAGTGATTGGTTAAAATAAAAAAATTGAAAGGACTAAGTGTAAAATAAGAGCTGAAACTTTCCTATAAAGGCATAGGTTTCTTGGCTAAAAAGGGAAGAACAACCTTCTAGAAAGATCCTTCTGAATTAGTCACAAGTATAAGAGAAAAAATACAAAAATAGCAGATTTGATTTTTGGGAAAACTTATGAAATTTTGAAAACACAAAAATAGGCAGAAAATACTGTTCTATTAGCATCAACTACTCTTTGAAACTTGTCCAGTTCAATTCCAGATTTCAAAAAAATGCAAAAAAGATGATTTAAGTTGGAGTCATTTGAATCTATTTTAAAGCTGCTTGGATCATGGTTTATTTGAGAAAATTCCTTGTTTTGCTTCTGGGTTTCAAGCTTGGTTTCATTGTTGCATCCGTTGGTGTGGATTTGGTGCTGTTATTGTTTTCTGTTTACATACTCATAGGTGTTCATTTGCTGTAACCAGGTACACATCGTGTAATCTCCAAGTTGCGGATATGATTTGGATTGCAGCATGGTTTTATTTTGTTAATTATCATATTAGAATTCCTGTAATTTCATGAAATTCAATAGACTTGTTTTTAACTAAGACTGGACTGTTTGGACTATTAGTTTGTATTAGACTGTTAATATTAATTAGCTTAGTATGATTATATTTGGGTGATTAGTTTAACTATTGGTATCAGCAACAGCATAAACGTAGAAATTGAGTTTAGATCCTTTCTAGTTAATAATTTAACACTCAAACAATTGTGAGCAATTACTACATGTTCATAAGTGTAAAATTAGACCGTGAATTGTTTGGTGTTGCTTGTGATGAATTTTAGACTTGTTTAATTGTTATGTGCATTGAAGTGATGAATTGGTTCACTCCAGTTCTTCCACAACAATTATTAAAAGCTCGAATTCTTTAACCCTGAACCAGAGATTCTGGGTTCGATCCCCAACAGAGCCGCCAGAGTTGTCACATCTCCTTTTTAATACTACACCCCGGTGAAGGGCATAGAAAGGGAGTTTTTCCAATTAAAGGATAATCGAAATAGGATTTATTTATTTTAGACATTTCAGAGTCGCAAATTGGGATATTAATGGTGTCCCAAGTCACCGGTTTAAATCCCGAATCGAGAAAGTGGTCGACTCTAAATACAGTCTACGAGCCAGAAATCCGAGTAAGGAATTCTGTTAACCTGGGAGAAGGGGTTAGGCACTCCCGAGTTCCGTAGTTCTAGCACGGTCGCTCAACTGTTATATTTGGCTTAATTATCTGATTTAAATGCATTTGTATATATGTGCCAATTTTAACTTTTAACAGCTTTTATTTTAAGAGGATTGCAACGTTGTTAAAACATGTCTCGAACCACATCACATAAATGCACCTGTAGTCTTTGACATATTTCAACATTGTTTGGATTTGGATTTGGGTCACATAAATACGCACCGAATTTAGGAAAGTAGATTAGTTAACTAGAGTGCCAAAAGCGATTTCGTATGTTTAAATTTGCGAGGGCCACAAAAATTCGCTGAGTGATGCACCCCGGATTCTTAAGGGTTCGAATTCGATTAAGCAACACCATTATTCAAATCAATTTGGCATTGGCACACTTTGATTCTAAACTGAACGGGTTACATTGACTATCAAAAGAGGCAAGGATGATTAAAGAGATGCTTCAAGGCATAAAAAAAAATTACGTCTAAACCATCCTTACTACTAATCTCATATTATTTCGATTGCGTACCAACATTAATGAGTTCTTGATTAGAGCCTACTCTTGATTTTTGATCGACTAGCATAAATTTCTCAATTAACTTTGTCTCCATCTTGGCACCTAATGGCCAAACTTGTAAAAGACTGAAGAACTGCTAGGCCTAAGAAACAGGCCTTAGGCGACAATGACAGCCCAATTTCACGCAAGGTAATGAATCTTGCATTTAACAATAAATCAACAGCCCTTATAATACTAACATTAATCATCCTGAAATAACAACTAAATTCATGCTTAAACTAATTGTAAAATTAACATATGCCATTTATGCCACCAGCTACTTGGTAAATTCAGATCGAGATGAACCTGCTCCAAACATTATCAAAATCCTTGGAGCCATTATACATATCCACTTGGATCTTAACAAATTACTTCAGATCCTCAATCACATGGACTTATTCGAACAAACAAGCAGAGAAAATGACAAAGAAAGGCATGTATGCAAGCTTTGAATCTAGCTTCATTGAACATTCATATTTGCCAAGGAAAACCCTAACGCCATCCCTTGTTGATCCTAACAAAGCATTACTAAGATAATTTCTAAAAGATGCATCCAAAACATGCTGAATCAACAAATAACAGGAAGAATACAATTACAAACATCCTGAAATTTCACAAGTTAACGGTACAGTCCTACTTATACATGTTATAATACATGTTAGGTCATTATACTAATTGAAACATCTCTAGAACTGAACATTATAATCATAAATGAGGTTAGACAAAAGGGATGAAATCCATCACGGATTTCCTTTTTTCTATTCAGATTCCAAAGCCAGACTTCAAATACATCAAAGTGATGTCCATAGAGTTTTGGAGAATACCTGGCACAACAAATAAACAAGGAAGTTATGAGCTTAAGAAGAAATCCAACAGCAGTAACCCAGCAACAGCAATTTCAGCAATTAAAACCCAGGAAATCCACACAAAAACCCAATGAAGCAGTAGCTTAACCACAGAATCTACCCAGACTTTTCAACATGAACCAAATTCAAGCCATTTCACACACTCAAATATGATCAACTACGTTCAGAGATGAGAAGCTTCAAAATTCAAAGTAGAAATCTTAATAGAACAGTATTTTCCAAATTTTAGCTGCCTAGAAGTTTCAGAGTTTTTTATGCTTGTTGAATCTTCAGAATTTTTACCGCTCAAAAGTCCTTGGAATTTTTATCCTCTAAATCTGCCTTCTTGAGGCAAGAAAGCCTACCTTTATATGCAAGGATTAGGGCAGCCTTTAGATTTTAAAATTATATTTGAGTCCCTCATTTTTTAACTTTTTATCCAAGTCTTATTATCAATTTTAACAGGGAACCCCCACTAGAAGTTTCCCTCTAACAAAATTGATTTTCTTCCCTAAATTGAACCTTAGCCAATTCCTTAAACCCCGCTTTAAGTTTTTTATTGTTACAATGTCCTTACCAATCCTTACTATCAGCAATTGTGACCAAATAAGCAGATTATCACAAACGGATCAAAAATGAGATTTCAATGCTAAATTTGTATTTTTATAACAAACCTCAAATTAAAACAATCCTAAATTACCAATATTGAACCACCAAGAACCCTAAACATGATTTTAAAATTCTAGAAGAACTGATCATTTTGCACAAACATAATCTCATAAAACCATTGAAATAACAATGATGAACAACACTGAGTAAATTCACTAATTTTAAACCTACTGAAACTTAATTCGAATTTACAAGAAGATATGAACACTAAATAGGACTGAACATAATATCTTAACACAACTAAAATTAAACTCAGGAAAACCAACCTAATTGGAATTCTGTGATCTAACCCTAATCTTGAACCAAATTAACAGAAGAGATGAGAAAGAGGAAATTCATAAAAGAGAATAAGAAAACTTAGCTTAATTTCTCTAAATCGACCCTGGAAATCTTCATGCACAATTTAGCAGACTCCGGACACCCTAGGTTTGGATTTTGAGGAGTTGTGGGGACATTCGAGGGAAACTGGCTATGTTCTGAGGTGAAGAAGGTGAGGAGACAATGGGGTGTTAATTTGGGACCGGTTGGCGGCAGCTGCGCCGCACATGGTGGTGCAGCCAGTATTTCAAACTAATATTCAAAGGGATGGGTGGGATTCGAGGGAAGCGGGGAATGGATTTGGAAAGAGGAGATGGAGGTGTTCAAGTTGGTGTAAATTTGGGGCAAATCAGAGTTCCACCGCTGGAGAAGGCGATTTTCGGTCGACGGCGCACAACGGATGACGGTGGCGTTATGTTCTCTGATGAATAGGTGAGAGGCTAGAGACGGGGAGTTTTGGGGGGTGGGGTGGGGTTTGGACATTTATATATATATATATATATATATATATATATATATTGGGGGGTGGGGTGGGGTTTGGACATTTATATATATATATATATATATATATATATATATATATATATATATATATATATATATATATATATATATTAAGGGGTGCGGGCTTCTGGACCGTTTGATTATTTATCCTAGATGGCTAGGATTGAACGCCCAACACGACGTCGTTTTTGTTTAATAGAGGCTAGACGGGGTTAAGGGTTAGGGGTGCGTTTGGGCTGGATTTGTGTGTTGGGCTAGTGTTTTAATAAGATTTGGCCCAATTATTTTATTCTTCTCCCTTTGTTTTGATTTTTTCAGATTTCTTTTCTTCTTTTTATTTTTCATTTTTCAAAATTACTAAAAATACTAACTTAATTTTAAATCCTAAATTTAACTATAAAATGCTAATTCATCCACTATAATTACTATCACAACTAATTAAAATGAAACTAAAAGCAAAATCACCTAAAAATCAAAATTAGAATTAAAAGAGCAAATTAAGCTATATTTTTTTATTTTTTCTTTTTTATAAAACAACTTAATTAATGAATAATATTTAAATGTGATTAACTCCTTACTGCATATGCAACATATTTTGTATTTTTCACTAATTAAAATGCACGAATAAAATGCAAACAATTAACGAAAAATGCCACAAAATTACAAATAAATAAAAGAAATGATTTTTTTTGAATTTATAGGAGTAATTCGTGTAGGGCAAAAATCACATGCTCACACTTTTGACTGGTACACTAACCTCGAGGATGGATATATCGACAACTGGGATCAACAAGAGCAAGAGCTCCTCAATCACTTTTATAGTACGAGATGTACGTGAGTATGATAAAACTTACAAATACTTGTCAACAAAAGGGGGTACCAGTTATCGACTTTATCAATTGGTGGAGGAATTCAATCCTCAACTGCAAAGAAAGGCATAGTGAAGCTTCAGGCATAGAGATGTGCATCCAAGGCATGCATTGGGGATTGTGCTACATCTTGCAAGGTATCAAGCCTGGCACATTTAAAAAACTTGCAACTCGTGCTCATGACATGGAATTGAGCATGGCCTCCAGTGGAAATGAAAGGCTGCCCATCTATTAACCTCATAAAGGGAATGACAAGCAAGAAGTCAAGAAGTGGGGCAAGTTCGTACCCAAGTCTGAAAGACAAAAAGCTATGAATGTCAACACGTCACCTATGAAGTTCACGACGAAGGTGAGCAAAAAGTAGAGTATGAAATCCACATCTTTTCACGATAAGCTAAGTGGAAAGTTGACTCTAAAAGAAATGCAATAAAAAGAGTACCCATTTCTAGATTCCGATGTGCCAGCTATCTTTGAAGAATTCCTTGAGTTAAATCTCATTGAGCTTCAAGAGATGAAGCAGCCAAATGAAGCCGGGAAAACAAATTACCCAAATTACTGCAAATACCATCGACTTGTGAGCCACCCTCTGGAGAAGTGCTTTGTCTTCAAGGACAAAGTCATGGACTTGGCTCGTGAAAAGAAGATCGTACTTGAAGATAAGAAGCAAGCGTGAACCAAACCTCTATCACCTTTGGCTCATTCAATATACATGAGATATGCAGTTTAAAAGGAATCAAAAATGAAAAATTGCTGGAGAACAACGTCGAAGATGATCAACTTGATGGTGATGAAGGGTGGACGTTGATGCCTTGTTATAAGCGCCACAAAAGGGGCCCACGAAAAGAATCAGTAGAAATACCAACAAGGAAGATGATGGTAAAAAGACCAATGAAAAAGAATCTAGTTAGGCGTTTGAAGAAAGCAAAAGTGGAGATGCACCACCCTCAAAAGCCATGACATACAGTGACTTTGGAAGATTTCTTACCATCTTGGTCCGCACAAAGATTTCCCGTGATCGTGTTGAAGTCTCTTGTTGCAATGCTGACAAAGGGGAAGAAAAGAGTGATGACCTACCATTGGCACCATCGCCAGAATATCTCACTGAGTCCATTCCTCAAGAAGTTAATGCTAGAGAGGAAAAGTCACGTTCACAAATGATGATCTTTTGCTAGGTGACACTCTTCATAACCGCCCATTGTACCTGGTTAGCTATATGCGCGATGAAAGGGTAAAACGGATTTTAGTTGATGGAGGATCCTCAGTGAACATTTTGCCAATCCACACTGTGAAAGAACTTGGTATTCCCATGAACGACCTCTCAGAAAGTCCTGTGATGATCCAAGGATTCAACCAAGGGGGGCAAAGAGCCATAGGGGCGATCAGGATGGGAATCACTATTGAAGATATGCACTCAAGCGCATAGTTGCATGTGATCGATGAGAAGACTTCATACAATGTTTTCCTTGGGAAGCCTTGGATACATGAGAATAAATTATTTCCATCTACCTACCATCAACGTTTAAAATACTATGAGGGTGAAGTTGAGAAGATGGTAGTTGCTGATGATGAGCCATTTACTGAGGCTGAGTCACACTTCGCTGATGCAAAGTTCTACTTGAAGAACTACATCGTGAATGAGATGAAGGCTGATGATGGCATGAAAAGCAAGAATAATGATCCCTCAACTAAAAGAGAAGAGGTGAATATTGGTGAAGCCAAAGCTGTTAGTAAGGAGGTACAACCCAAGGCGAATAAATCTTATAGAGGGAATATTACGTCTTATAGCAAGAAAGTAATTCTGGCACTCCAATATGTCCCCAAAAGGAAGAAAGATAACGGTGAATCATCCAATCGCCAAGCTAACATGCTAAAGGAGTTAACTCTTCTGGTCAAACAAATTGAGGCAGTAAAATTGTCTTCAATGCCGCTTGCAGGGTTCATGGCCCAAAATCGTTTGTAGAATGTGGCACTCCCTACAAAGCGAACAAATGAAGGTTTTGACCCTAACGCTTACAAGTTATTGCAAAAGCTGGATACAATCCCAATGAGCCATCAAAGTTAGGGAAGCTCCCATCAGAAGCCGTAATGAGTTAACCACGTGAAGGTTGGGTTACAAGCAACCTTTACCAGTGAGCATCTCAATAATAAGGGCCAGCAACAATTATATCACTGTAGAAGATGAATCGGCCGATTCTAACAATCCTTTTTGTCTTTGATCAACTTGGAAAATAACCTATGAGGACCTCTGTTTTTGAATATTGGGTCCACTAAAGAAGGGGAACAAGTTCCGGAGAACTTCTCAAAGCATAAGAACACCCGTTTCACCCTAAATCCATGAGATCTCTAAGGATTTCCAAAGTTTGGTTCCTTCTAGAATGAGGCGACAAACAAAACTTGTGGTTTCATGTAAATAAATACGAAAGGTAAAGCCATATACTACGGTATATACTAAGGAACGTGATGAAGACGAAAAAAGTGTGGGTTCTTCATATCATGTTACTGTACAAGTCGAGAATGGAATTCCATCTTCAATGGAGGATAATGCAAAATTGGAGGATGTTTCGCCGTGTTATCACATATCCTTCAATGATGGGGACCTTCAAGAAGATAAAGATGCGAAATATGCTCCACCAAAACTTGAAGAAAGAGTGAAGACGACAGTTGATGCCTTAAGAGAAATAAACTTTTGCACCGTTAAAGAACCAAGACCCACCTACCTAAGTTCTTTACTAGAAGCTAATGAAGTGAGCACTTATATTGCTCAAAAAGTTTAGGAATGTCTTTGCTTGGAGTTACAAAGAGATGCCTGGATTGGACACGAAAGTAGCAGTCCATCACCTTGCAGTCAAAAATGGTGCTCGTCTCATGTTAAACAAGCTCAAAGGCATTTTAGGTCAGACTTGGTTCCCTTGATTGAAACAAAAGTTAACAAACTCATTGAAGCTAGCTTTATTCGTGAACTGAAATACCCAACATGGATTTCAAGTATTGTCCCTATAAGGAAGAAGAATGGCCATATTTGAGTGTGCGTTGACTTTAGAGATCTCAACACGTATGTCCAAAAGATGAATTTCTGCTTCCTACTCAATAGCTGATGATCGATGCTACTACTGGTTACGAGGCAATGTCTTTCATGGACGGTTTGTGGGGCTATAACCAAATATGCATGGCACCAAAAGATGAAGAGCTTACCGCATTCCGCACCCCCAAGGGTATTTATTGCTACAAAGTAATGCCTTTTGGCTTGAAGGATGCTGGTGCTACTTACCAAAGGGCTATGCAGAATATTTTCGACGATCTTCTCCACAAGAATATCGAATGCTATGTTGATGACTTGGTGGTGAAATCAAGAGAGAAGGGCGATCGCATGAAATACTTGAGGATGGTATTTGAATTTCCTTGGAGGTACCAACTTAGGATGAATCCATTGAAATGTGCCTTTGGAGTTACTTTTGGAAAGTTTCTTGATTTCATTGTCCGATATCGAGGGATCGAAAGTGATCAAGCTAAAGTGGATGCCATTTTGAAAATGCCTGAGCCTCGAAATATCCATGAATTGAAAAGTCTATAAGGAAGGCTAGCATACTTTAGAAGATTCATATTAAACATGGCTGGGAGGTCCCAACCATTTAGTTGCCTCATGAAGAAAGGCATTCCTTTCAAGTGGGACCAAGCTTGTAGCAATGCCTTCGAAAGTATCAAAACCTACTTGATGAAGCCTCTAGTTTTAACAGCTCGTATACCTGGAAAGCCATTGATACTATACATTACGACGCATGAAAGATTTGTTGGAGCACTATTGGCCCAAGAAAATAGTGAGGGAAAGAAAACTCTCTTTACTATTTGAGCAGGATGATGACACCTAACGAGTTGAACTATTCACCAATTGAAAAGTTGTGTTTGGCGCTAGTCTTCTTAATTCAAAAGTTGAAGCACTACTTTCAAGCTCATGTTGTTCGTCTTGTTTCTAAAGCAAATCCCATCAAGTTCGTGATGTCAAAACCAGTTCTTATTGATCGACTAGTGAGATGGTACCTCAAATTTAAACAAATTGAGATTTTTTACATCCCTCAAAAGGCAATAAAAGGACAAGCATTAGTAGACTTCTTGGCAGATCATCCGATACTTGATGACTGGGAGCTAAGTGATGAACTACCTGATAAGGATGCAATGGTCATTAAAGTTCAACCTCCATGGAAGATGCACTTTGATGGTGCTGTCTATCATGGGGGAGCCAGGACTGGCGTAGTACTTGTCACTCCCCAAGGTAAAGTCTTGCCCTACTCCTTCACCTTTACAAAATTCTATTCTAACAATGTTGTCGAGTATCAAGCATTAATACTCGGGCTTGAAATTGCCATTGATATGAAGCAATTGCAATTGCAAGTCTTTGGTGACTCCTAGTTAGTGGTCAATAAGCTTTTTGGTAGTTACCAGGTCAAGAAGCCTAAACTACACCCATATCATGATTATGCTAAAAAGTTGATTGGGTGGCTCGTTGATGTGATTATTCGGCATATGCCAAGGAAAGAAAATAAGAAGGTTGATGCTTTAGCTGCTCTAGCTTCATCATTAGCCTTGCCTAACCAAGCGCAAGTTACCATATGCTAATAATGGGTAGTACCGCCGCCAAATGAGACTAAAGGTGAAGAAAAGGAGCGTAAGCATCTTGTTGCTATTTTCTGAAGTTGAGAAAGAAGAATGGCGACAACCCATTATCGACTACTTATGATATGGGATACTTCCACAAAATCCGAGGAGAAGGACTGAAATTCATCGTCGAGCACATCGTTTCCTTTATTACAAGGATACTCTATACAGAAGGTCGTTCGAGAGAGTACTCTTACGATGCCTAGGAGAAGAAGAAGCTCTCCAAGCTTTGCAAGAGGCACATTCTGGGGTATGTGGGTCACACTAGTACAGACCAAAGCTCCACTTCCATATTAAAAGGATGGGATATTATTGGCCAACAATGGTAAAAGATAGTTGGATTACGCTCGAAGATGCAAGGGTTGTAAATTCCATGCAAATTTTATTCATCAACCTCCTGAAGTGTTGCACACGATTGTTGCATCTTGGCCATTTGATGCTTGGTGATTGGATGTTGTTGGACCACTGCCAAAGTCCTCTGGTGGGCACATATACATCTTGGTTGCAACTGACTACTTCTCAAAATGGGCTAAAGTTGTTGCCCTTAAGGAAGTAAAGAAGGAAAATGTTGCAAGTTTCATCCGAGTAAACATTATTTATCGCTTTGGCATTCCTCGTTACATAATAACGGATAATGGAAAGCCATTCGATAATAGGTTGATGTACAATATTTGTGATCTCTTTGGCTTCAAGAAACATAACTCTTTGATGTACAATGTTGCCGCTAATGGTCTAGCTGAGACATTCAACTAGACTCTATGAAACTTGCTAAAGAAAGTCGTCTCCAAATCCAAACGAGATTGGAATGACCGTATGGAAGAAGCTCTCTGGGCATATAGGACAACTCACTGCACGCCAACACAGGGGACTCTTTATTCACTCATTTATGGAGCCGAAGTTGCCTTGCCACTTGAGCATCAAATACCTTCGTTTACGACTGGCTATTCAAGAAGGGATCACTGATGAAGAAAATGCTCGACTTTGGTTAGCAGAGTTAGAAGCTCTTGATGAAAAGAGATTGGAAGCTCAACAGAGTCTTGAATGCTATCAAGCTCGATTATCTCGTGCCTTCAATAAAAGAGTTTGCCTAAGATCCTTTCAAGTAGGAGATCAAGTCCTTGCCGTAAAGACCCATAATTATTTCCCATAAACATGTAGGAAAGTTCACTTCAAAATGGGATAGGCCATATGTCGTACAAGAAGCTTACTCAAGTGGGGCTTACAAGCTGTTTGATACAGATGGTATGAGGATCAGTCCTATCAATGAAAAGCTTTTGAAGAAGTATTATCCTTGAAGTTGCAACGCTCCTTGACGCTGAAAATCTCAAAAGAGGCAGCCTAGGCAAAAGCTAAGACGTAAAGAAAAAAGAATCTACCCATACGGAATAACTTGATCCTCTTCACCGACGTACGTAGGCAGCTTAGAGTTTCATTCTAAGTTCAGTCACATAACTTCAAAAGATATATATTACCCCAATTGTTGTTCGAATGAACTATGAAGGAATGTAAGATCAAGCTGAAATGTCATCCTCCTACTGAACTCTGACCTCATTTGATTTAAAGGGGGCAACCCTCTATGGTAAATGGATATCTTTGATGGGTTGATTTTAGGAGGATGTGAAGTATTTGCATTGAAGTTTAGGTATTCTCTATGTCTTTAGGCTCGCCAAACCTTCAAGTTTGTTGGTCTCTTAGTCCGCCTCTACCTTAAGAAAAGGAGAAAAAAAGAGTGACATCAGAAGGAAACACAATTACAAAGAAAAGATTGATTGGCACAACGTTTCAAATTCAGTGAGACTTGAACTCAAGATATTTGTGAGAATACGGCTCTTCAATTTCGATTTATGGCAAGTAAGACATCTTTCAATCTCGAGGCATCCACACCAAGATATGAATTTTTGTGAGATTGTGCAAATCTCGAATTAATGGCGTGGTGCAATGTAAAGTCGATTTCAAAATATTTTCTGGGACAATTCCAAAGTTGTTTTATTGAGAATTTTGGATATATTCTATATTTTGAAGTCTAGTTTTTAATAAATCAAACAGTTTGCAATTTTGACATTCCTACACCAAGATACGAATCTTTTGGCGAGACTGTGCAAACCTGGAATTGATAGTGTGGTGCTATATAAAGTTGATTTCAAAATATTATATGGAATGATTCAGAAGTTTTTTGATTTCGAATTTTGGCTATATTCTAGGTCTTGAACTCTAGTCTTGTTGAAATCAAACGGTTTGCAATTTCAACGTTCCTACATCAAGATATGAATCTTTTGGTGAGATTACGCAAATCTGGAATTGATAGCGTGGAGCAATGTAAAGGTGATTTCGAACTATTATCTGGAACGATTCAGAAGTCATTTGATTGAGAATTTTGGATATGTTCTAGATCTTGAAGTCTACTTTTCTTGAAATCAAACGGTTTGTAATTTCGATGTTTCTACACTGAAATGTGAATTTTTTTTGGTGAGACTGCGCAAATCTGAAATTTTCAACATGGTGAAATCTAAAGTTGGTTTCAAAATATTATCCGGCGTGATTCTGAAGGTTTTTGATTCTGAGTATTGGATTTTAGATATTGAATTCATCAAACGGTTCATTATTTGGACTCTTCCACGACAAGATATGAATCATTTGTTACAAGCATGTAAAGCTAAAAATTATGCGACTAAGATAAAAGTCGAACAATGCAAAGCAAAAGAGAAGCAATCTTATTTAAGATGAAACAAATATCGACTAGGTTAACCTAATATAAATATAAAAGGAGAGATGATGCTAATAGCCTAATCTAAACAAAACTTCTAGTTGATCAATTCTTGACAGTTAATCTCAAAGTTCTTCTTCTCCTCCGAATTGGCCGAATCATCAACAGTCAATAAATTTACGTTTTCATATGAAGAAACCTCAGTCTCGTCAGTTGAAATTTTTTCCTGAATCTCTTCAAACTCCTTTTGAGTCGCTTCTACAACATCTTCGAGGTTCTCCCTCTCTTTGTTGTAATGTCTGCAACTTCTTCACAACTCTCTTCAGTTTCTTTTCACTAAAGAAAACTTTCTTGACTTTCTCATTCGCTTCAAGTTTGAACGATTCAAGATGCTCTTTAGCTTTGGAAATCAGCTATAGCTTCTCATCTTCACTTGTCTTATTATCCATATAGGATCGCCCTTGGTCATATGATGTGACAAGTTCAAAAAGAGAATTCAGTAAACCTTCTAATGGAGAAAGATCCAAAGTATTCATCTTCTTCGTATCCTCGAAAATCTCAATGATTTGCTTCCTATAAGATGAGAGCAATTCCGGATGAGTTTTGGAGAGCCTATTGCAAATGTCCTCCCAAAGTCCCTAGATGAATTTCTTTTTACGATAAAAAATAATGTTTTTTCCTTCAAATATAGATACCACCATATTTGTCATTGGTGGAATGCGAGTTATCTCGTTTGAGGATTGTCTTTTTAGGGATTTTTCATGAGGAAGAGATGACGCATTTGAAGATGAAATCACTATATACATAGGCCCTCCAATATATTCATCACTCACTTACGTCTTGTCGTATGAGGATACCATCGGACACCCAATGGCGTTTAACTGCATCAAGGAAAGTCAAAGAAAGTAAGTACTTTATAGTAAAGCTACTCATAAAAAAAGAGGTGAGGTGATTGTATTTTGCCTCTTTGTTACAAGTTGTATGCGTTCTTGAGGGACTATTCGCTCTTAACCTCCACGGCCTCTACTGGTTTAGGCCGTTTCCTTTTCCAATTTTGATCTTCATTGGTACTCTGGCTTGTATCTTGAGGAAGTCGCGTGTTAATAGGAAGAACATGAGCTTGTTTCTCTATATCTATTGTAGTGCACGCCACTTCTTTCGAAGCTGCCTTTGAGGATTTAAGCTTCCTTTTTTATGTTGCATAACTATTTTTGGGAATGGAGTTGGTGGTTCTTTGGATTTTGAGAGCGTCTTTCCAACACGTTGATCTCTAACTCCTAAAGGCGTAGTAGACTTTGGCCTAACATTGTCTACCAGAGCTTGTAAATTATTCTTGAGAAACTTTCTACGCGCTTTCTCCCACCAAGACATATAATTGGTGGAGAAAAGCTTCTCCATGGGATCTTCCGTTAGGGGAAAAACCGCACGTGACATAGACCGATACAGTGTGCAGATCCTTTAAAATGTGATTCCTTCATATAGAGAGGCGCTACAGATATCATTCTCCAAAAAACCGGGAATATTCTGTTAAAACCCAAATTGACGACCAAATCGATGTGGGCTATATGGTTCGATGATGAATGAGTTATCCTGCCTCAAAGGGAGGTGATTAAAACGTAAGCTCATGAAGTAATTTGACTCCAACTCTAGAGGGGCATCATTATCCACATAACAATATGGATGATAATTGGTTAACATTGTTGGTGTCCAAACTATATCCTCCCCACTGTGGATGCATTTTCTTGCATCCTTCTCGTCAAAGTACCTCGCAGCTCCCTCTCTAAAGGATGCCACCATCAAAGGGATAGACGGACCCTTAGCAAGTGGATAATGAGTTGTAAGGTAATATGCAAGGTAGCCATAAACTAATGGATGGGAAAACAAACTTCGACCTAATCAAGTTTTGAAGAACATGAAATTTTATTCAAACCATGATAAATACTTGCCAAAACTGGGATCGCAAAGCTAAACTTTCACTCGTTTGCCATCATGCTTACTATGTTAAAAGTCTCGGTATGAATAAAGTTCACTGCCTTATTGGGAAATACAAAAGCACATAACTAAATTGATAAAAATGATGCTATATATGTTTCATCTTTCTTGTCAGACCTCGCCCTAAGATTGGAGAATATAGCTTCTTGATCACTCGACCACCTAGTTGTCACAGGAATAACTACATTAGGATTATTTGTTGATTTTAGGCGTGCATATTTCTTTTCCTTTCGCAGTGGGGTAGTTTATATATTAAAGCTTTTTTATACCATAAACTTGTCCACTTACTCAGGGAGACCTTTTGGTTAACATCTGCACCTTCCTTAAGTTGATGGAAGGCAGCAAATAAATACTCGCAAGATCGAGGAATGAATCTCATCTGTTTTTCGTCTAAACCGATAAGTTCTCTTGTCTCAAGAACCACTTCTTCATACGGAGAACCCATAATGGGAAAACCTCCAAGGATATGTAGGTCCCAAAGAGAGAGAGATAGTTCCCCAAATGATGTTAGAAGTGTGTTCGTCTTGGGACACCAAGCCTCACAAAATGCGTGCAAAATGTTCGAGTTTCGATCATAAATGAAAAGTGAGGCATAGACAGCATCATAAATCTTTGTTGTACTTAGGGTTTGTTAGTTTCCGCCAAGTACATCTTCAGCCCATTCCCAATATCCTGGAATATGACGATACTCGCCCTCGATTGTTGTTGTGTTTCCCCAGAATACTTCGCCTTAAATTATATGACGCCCTAAGTTTGGAAGGGTGCTAGCAATGTTTACGTAGCGATGGTTTGGCGCTTGGAGAGACCACATCCTGGATAGTGGATTAGAAGTTGACTTGTGCTCCAAGGTCCAGTTTTTTACATAAAGAGAGTTCCTCAAAGAAGGCCATGGGGCTGGATACCGGCTAGCTTATGGGGTGTGAACCAAGATCTTGGTTTGTTTTATGCCATATTCAGTCTCGACTACTAGATATCTCAGTTTGGAGGAAGGTGAGGTATAGTCTCTGAAATTTGTCATCTCTTTGGGCTGTAAAAGAGTAGAAAAAAAAAGATATTAGAATGGGCACAAAGGTCTAACTTGATGAAATAACCTCTAATATTTGATCCACCTTGAGAGTAATTCTCCGATAGTCGGGCCATTTTCGATAGTCAGGCCACACTGAGAGTAATCTCTCCGATAGTTTGGCCGTTTTGAGAGTAATCTCTCCGATAGTCATGCCACATTGGGAGTAATCTCTCTGATAGACGGGTCATTTTGAGAGTAATCTCTCTGATAGTTAGGCCACATTGGGAGTAATCTCTCCGATAGTCTGGCGGTTTTAAGAGTAATCTCTCCGATAGTCAATCCACATTGAGAGTAATCTCTCCGATAGTCGGACCATTTTGAGAGTAATATTTCTGATAGTTAGGCCACATTGAGAGTAATATCTCCGATAGTCGGGCCGTTTTGAGAGTAATATCTCTGATAGTCAGGCCACACTTAGAGTAATCTCTCGTCGGGCTGTTTTGAGAGTAATCTTTCCGATAGTCAAGCCACATTCTGTGGACATATAAGTCTTTCAATCTTATGGTGGACATATGATTCCCTTTGCACCTTAAGTTGGCCTCTCCGGTAGTCGGGCCATGAGAGTAATCTCTTCGATATTCGGGTAAGGATGAGTACCCATTTTCTCACACCCTAAGATCGCCTTCTTCATGTGTGAATCATGTTGTTGAACAAGAATATATCTTTTTTGCTTGATCTATAAAATAGGAAAAAAGACACAAAAAAAAAAAAAGAAAACACAATAACATAAGAGAAGAAATTACCTTCACTGATGTTTCCTAATTATTTATGGACAAACTCCAAGAAATATGAAAAATTTGCGGATTGATGCTAAACAAATAAGACGCAGGGGTTTATATAGATCTCAAAGGGAGTGCTCAAACGTGAATTGCCGATGTAGGATCGAGTGTATGAGGTGGCTGCTACAATTCTTTTCCGTATGGGATTCGTTTGGTTACGGCGGCGACAATGAATCGGAGATGGACTCCAATTATTGTAAGAATTGTAAGTACTATAAAATTTTGCCTAATTATGACAATGAGGAAAGACTTCCTTTCCCAAAAGGAATCTTAGATGACATGTGGCAATATGATTTCACATTGAAATTTCTATAAGTTTTGTCTTATCCCTATTTAAAGTAAATGAACACTATCTGAATAAAAGACAGGAGGGATTGCTCTGATGGTAAGTAATTTTTATTTTTAACTGAGAGATTATGAGTTCGAATCTCCTAAAGAGCAAGGTGAAAAGTTTTTGGAGGGAAAAATGTCGGGGATCTATTTGAAAATAGCATATCTACTCAAGGATATGAATAAAATCTACGTACACACTAAATAAAATTATACTAAGTTAGATGTTGTTGTTGGACACTATCTGAACAATACGTCAACTTGGCATTGGCATACAACAAATCTTACACTGACGGACAACAAGTTTACAATGTGATTTATTAGAAAAAGTATAGCATTGACAGTGTAGTCTTAAGTCTACTCACTCCACACTTTACCATGGGAATTATAGAAATATCATAAGAGCAGAAATTATGTCATTATGTTGATATGAGCATATGGAGTTACACATGATGATCATATTTGTTGCGATCCCATTTGATAGACCGCCATTATTTCATTACTCGTTTTCGTTTTTGACAAGGCTACACCTCAACAAGTTTTAAATTAAGGGGCATTTGTAGGAATATAAATTTAATTTAAATTATATTCATAAAATAATTTGGACTATATTTTAAATTCAAGATATATTTGACTAAATAAATATTATGGGCTAATATAATTGAATTAATTGTATAAGTCCAATATAAATGAATTAAATAAATAAGTTTTAATCAATTGCGCTAGCCCATTTAATTGGGCTAAAGTTATGAGCCCACTTTATTAAGCCCAAGATGCCATCTTCCTAGAGGTCCAGTTTGGTGTCACATGTCAAATAACGTGGTGCGCCAAGTTAAACAAAAGAGCCAATAGGATCATGCCACGTATCAAAATAACAAGGCATGCCAAGTCACACTAAAAGGCCGATGAAATTGTGCCACGTGTGCAAGTGACATGTTCTGGCCAATCAAATGCGGCCATGTTACCGTTCAATTTGATTGGTCGGAAAGAGGTTGTTCTTATCATGACTCTTCCCTTCCACAACTATAAATAGGGGTCTTCATAACTCAAAAAATACACCAGAAATTATAACAAGAAGCAAGAAAGAGCTCGTGGATCAAACAAGCAAATTCCTCCAAGCTCAATAACGAAGAATAGATAAGTATTCAAGCTCAAGAACGAAGAACAATTCAAGTATTCAAGATCAAGAGCGAAGTCAAATCAAATACAAGGCGTTCAAGATCAAGGCTACTTGTTCGTGATAAAATTCGTGGCAACAATTAAAGTGTTCGCGACGGATAAATCAAATTCAAATTTAAGATCAAGCTCAAAGACCCTTAAATTCATACTAGAAAAGTAGAATCAGATGAATCATAGATATTGTACACTCAAATATTCGAAATAAAAATACTACGATTGTTGCGATATTTTTCGATCTTAATTTATTTTCTCGAACACAAATTTATTATCAATGATTCGTCAAATATAAATTTTTAGATATGCTGTTCGTAAATTGTTACTTTCTAACACTCATAGTTTTCATACCCCATGAAATGAAAAAGATAATATTATTATCAACCGGAATAGAATAAAAGAACAGGACTTGTAAAAAAAAAAATATTGAAACTATATTATGAAGACTTTGCAAAAGTTTAGCCAGAACTACTTTTTCCTAATTGAAAGATTCCATCAAAATTCACCCTTATAGTGTTCTTAGCGCAAAACATTCGATAATAGGACACATTTTTAGTTGCACTGTTATCAACGTCTAATTTATGATCGAATGATGGCTCTTAAAGAGTTCAGATTTAGTAAAGAAATTTTTACATTTACAAGGCTAATTATACTTGATTAAACTAAAGTAATGGGATGAGCCTCGTGCGTTGGGCGTCTATTTTACAAGACAGGAGCTCCACGCCTGTCTTAGACCGTCTTACGAGTGACACGTCCTAGACCGATTGGTCAAGCGGTTAAAACTTATTTATTTTAAAAAGTATTTGTATTTAAAAGCGCTTTATGAGAAAGTATTTTTACAAATTAAATAGTTTGTGTTTGACCGATTCATTTGAATAATACTTTTTGCAAACTCATCGTGTTTGACCAATCTTTTAAAAAAATACTATAAGTATCAAATTACGAAAAATGACAGTAAAAATTCAATTTACGATTAGTATTATTTTAAAAAAATTAAATATTTATTACAAAAGCATTCAATTAAAATATAAAATGTAAAGTAAAAATATATATTAAAAATTCTAGTTAACATAAAATTAGTTATTCCAAAGTAACAATATTGAGTGTTTGGTATTTCTTATTATTTACATTACAATTTAAATATGTTAAAATACATGATTCAATATATATTTAAAATTTACTCTTATGAATAGGAGAAAGAGAATAAAAAATTGATTAAAATGAAAAATAGAATAAATGTATAGCGGGGAAAAAATGAAAAAGGAAAAGAAAAAAATTAAATTAATGAGGGATAATTTAAAAAATATAAATTTTCTGTAGGTTATTTTTATCTTGAATAAATTAACTTTCTACTTCTGCTTCTAATAGCTTCTCCTTAGAAGCAGAAAAACTGTTTCTGCTACACCTAAATAATATTTTTTTATTTTGGCCAAATACCTTAAATTTTTTAAAAAGTACTTTTTTGACCAAAAAAATACTTTTAACCTTCTAAAAACTTGGCCATACGGACTCTTAATTTTACTGCAAGTCGTCAATATTACGACAGTTTTCGAATTCATTTTCCTAATTTGAACCTTACGAAAATCATATTCATGGCAATTAAATACACTTTCACCTTTCGATTCTTAATTATATAAATAGCAAATGAATCAACTATGAATCAACATTTGTATCTTATGTGAAATTTTAAGTAGCACCCTTTGGTGCTCAACTCTTGCGGTTAAGAATTCTTTTCTAAGGTATAAATTGGGAAAAATAAATAAAAGTATTTTTTCTAATTATGAATGATTTTTTTTTAGTTTAAACGGTTCGGATGCTATCCACGTGCTAATCCTGTCAAAGATAACTTTTTTTTTCGAGGAAATAAAGTATGCATTAATCAAACCCAACAGTTAATGGTACAAAATCGATGAAGCCTTATTGACAACCCAACCAGGAAAATTATCAAACCAAGAGACTTCGGTAAGTAGTGAGAAAGAAAATTTAGCTAACTTATGACTACAAGTATTAAACCCTCTACTTAGATATTTAAAAGATACATTAATCGTATATCGATGAAGTGTCCAAATATCTTCGCAAACAGTATTAACCTTCCATGAAGAACCTCTACTCCCATTAAGCATTTGAACAATGTTAAGGAATCAGACAAAATATATATATATATTATTTGATCCATACTTCACCATCGATTGAATTGCTTTCCTTATTGCCAAAGCTTCAGCTTTTATGGCTTTTCCAATAAAATAAATTGGACTACTATAGGCATAAATCACTTCACCATTCCAATATTCGTTTTGTGAGTCTTTGGGTCCAAACCGGCATCTGCATAAAGCAACAATTTTTCTGAAGAAATAGTTAGTAAAGGTGTATTAGTAGAAGTATCTCTCATAGTATTAAAATGTTCTTTTACAATTGTAAATTCATTAAAATCAAATAATGCTTTAGATAAAATATCATTTTTACTCATATCATCAAATTAAATATATAGTCATTCCTAGCCTTCCAAATCATCCATAAAATGACATTGCCAGTTTCAATAAGGTATTAACTCTCGAGAATCTTTGGTGTCCAACGCTAATTTATACCACAATGTAGCAAAATTCAGAGATCACATGCAGATTTGGCCAACGAGTCGGACTCAGTTTCTACACATTAATTAATCTAGGACAATTAAAGAATATGTGCTTTAAAGTTTCAGCTTCCACGCCATAAATAGGACTGATGTCATCCATAGAGTGGATTCTTTTTGTAATAATATTCTTAACATGCAATGTATTTAAAACACACTTCCTTAAAAAGTATTTAAGCTTATTTTTTATATTTAAAGACCATAAACGGTTCCAAAAGGATTTTATGAACACGTGAGAATTACTTTTCGCATGATTAGCCGAACTTTGATCATTTGTGAGGAGCAATTTCGCAAGATAATAATCAGACTTCACTTTGTATTTATTTGAATTAGTGAAATGCCAAATCAGTCGATCATTGCCCCCACAGAAGAAACTAGAATAGTTAAAATAGATTCGATATCATCTTCGCTACATAAAGTATTCAAAATCTAAATATTCTATGTGTTAGTATTGTCATCAATCAGTTTTGATATTTTCATATTTGTCGCAATACCACTCATCATACTTGATGGGTAAAATGAGTTATCTCGTGGCAGCCATAAATTTCTCCATGCTCTTAAATATTTCCATTTGAAACATTATATCTAACACATCTACTTGATATATCTCGCCCCATAAAAAATTTTTTCATACCCAAGATATAGATTTATTAGTCGGTGCCTGTAAGTATTTCTTAGAAAAATATTTACGTCTAAGGACTTGATAAACTAACAAATTCGGTTAAGTCAGAATTTACAATGTTAGTTTGACCAGAAGAGCCATATTGAAAGATTTTAAATCCTGAAAGCCTACCTCCCCCCCCCCCCCCCCTTAAATTTTGATTAACATAGTTTTTTTCACTTTTCAAAGTGCATCTTACTCTTATCATCATATGTACCCACCAAAAGTTTGAAAAGAAGCTAAATTCTTACATAGCTCGTTAGGTATATGAAAACAAGGCAAAGCATATGAGGAAATAACAACTAAAACTGACTTTAAATAAACCTCCTCCCTGCTTGACTTAAAAACTTTCCTTTTAACCCTTTATGTTTAATAAAATTCTATTATTTATGAAATCAAACATTTCTTTTTTAGATCTTCCCACAATAGCAAATAATCCTAAATACATTACCCTTTCACACATTCGTATATTATTCAATGAAGAACATATTGTAACTTTTTCCCCTCTATAGTATTCTTGCTAAAAGAGACTGTAAATTTCTCAAAATTATTTATTTGTCCTGAGCATCTTGCATATATGTTCAAAATTTTATTAATCGTAGCAACACTATTCATATTAGCTCTACAAAAGATAAGTGAGTTATCTGCAAAAAATAAATGGGAAATAGAAAAACTATTGTGAACCCTTTTAACTTTTCTTGTTGTTTAGATAATCTTTCAGTACATATTAGGAATAAGTAAGGTGATAGAGGAGCACCCTACCTTAATCCTCTAGATGACTTTATACAACCCTTAACTTCTCCATTGAAGTTAAATGAAAAAGAAGTAGTCATAACGCAAGTCATAACCCAAATTGCAAAAATTTGGGGAAAACGCATTTGCTGGATGTAAGGCTATTTCATATAATCATATACTTTAGACATATCTAATTTTAAATATATTAACTTATCTTTGCCTTTCCTTTTATTTTTGAGCAATCTCATAAATTTATGTGCTAACACGACATCATCCCCAATTTTTCTTTTTGCAACAACGACAGCTTGATTCATAGAGATAAGTAAAGGCATCAAAGGTTTCATGTATTTTACCAGAATTTTTGTAATGATCTTATACAAAGTAGAGCATAATTTAATAGGTCTAAAGTGATTCACTGTAGTAGGTATTTTTATTTTTGGTATAAATGTTACTAAAATTTGATTTCAAACGATTAAAAGTTAACCTGTCTCAAAATAATACCTTACTGCCAAACAGACATCATGAGAAATTAATGACCAAAACTACTGGAAAAATAGTGAAGTTATTCCATCAACACCAGAGACTTATTAGGACGCATAGAGAAAATAACTTCTTTTATTTCCTTATTAGTAACTTCACTAATCAGACCCAAATTCATATTTTCATCGCTAGAAGTTGGAATAGACTGAAGAACATGACATAAGGAGAGATTAGAAGTAGTAAACAGTTCTCTATAAAAAACCCTTAATTCTTTTACCATGCCCTTTTTTATAATAAATTCACTCTCTTTATCCATTCTCAATTCTTTTAATTAGATTTCTCGTTTTTCTTTGAAGAGTAGACATATGAAAAAAAAAGTTTTTTTATCTCCTTCATTTAAAAATTGAACTCTAGACATTTGCTTCCAATAATGCTCTTCCTCATTATAAGCTTTATCTAACTTATTTTTTTAGCTTTGATATGACAGTTAGGTCAAGTCCTTTTAGATTAATATTTGCGAATTTAATAAGATTTTTCAGTTGTTTAATATTTACCATAAAGTTTGATTCACCCTTGTTTTTCCATAGAATTAAGAATTTCGATATTTTCTTATCTTTAAACACTCTTTAGATTGACAATCCCTGTAAGGATTAGTTACCCAAGATTGTTTGATTAATTCATGGGCTTCAAAGTTACCAACCCATCTTTTATAAAAATAAAACCTTTTTTTCGCGATCATTTAGTCCATTTGTGGACCAGAGAATTAATTCGTGATCTGAAGCATCGTTTTGAATATTAAACACCGCAATCCGATCATATTTTTATATCTAATCAGGCGATACCAATACTCTATCTAGGTGTTCTTGAATGCATCCCTCATTAATTCTGTAACAAAATAAAGTCCAAGGTTTCACTATATAACCAAGGTCTACCGATCCTAGCTTATTAATGAAGTTGTTAAATCCTTAAAAGTCCAAAGTGCCAGCGTAGTTCCCCCAGATTTTTCAGAATTATCAATAATATCATTAAAATCCCCTAGCAACATCCAAAGATTTTTCCAAGATATTGATCTTGTAATACGTTTAGTCCATTATTTTTTTCTAATTTCTCTATCTGTGCTAGCATATACAAAAATACAGAAAAACTAATGTTCTTTTCAGTATCATAAATGGAGAACTCAATGAAATAGGATGAAGAGTAAATATTACTGATCTGAGTGTCTTCATTCCAGAGTAAGTCGAGTCCACCAGAGAGTTCGCTAGAGTCCACAATGTATGAATTTTGCATCCCAACTTTTTGTCGAAGCCACTACAGTCGTGAGTTTTGGTTCTTCGTCATATATTCCGGGGACAGGAGATACATTTTCTTCTTTAAACAGTGATTTGTCAAGGATCCCCTAACCCTCGACAATTCCACACCAGTAACTTCATTTTATCAAGAGAGACCATTCCAGGCTGGCCTCCCACACCACCTCTTTCTTTTGGCGTTTTGCAATAGTTATTCGTGTAAATATCTCCTTATATTTCCATTTTATCCCCATTAAATCGAACTATTCCATAATCGAAATATTAATTAGCATATTAAGACCTTTTTAATTGAATGCTCTATTCCCATAAGCAATATTGCTCCAATTTACTTTATTATGTTCATCACCAGTAGCTTTGTCTTGGTGCAGCAACATCGCCTTCTCAATATCATCCTCCTTTTTGTCTTCTTTCCAAAATCATGTATACAAACATCATCACCTAACCTTTTACCTAGTATAATCATAACATCATGAAGCTTCCTTGCGATATGTCCTTGTCCTTTTAAAAGTGATTGCGAATATGAACATACTAGAAGTTTAATTTTTTGCAAAGTGTTCATTTGGAGTTGGGCAACATCTTGATTTTGTGAATCAGCAAGTAGCAGAATTTTGTTAGAGATTTGGTGTCACGACACAAAAACTAACCCTATAGTGATAGCGCCTATTTTGGTATTAGGCAAGCCAACACATTACCAAAACAAAATGCTATATTTATTTTAAAGATTATTCCAAAGCTATTTGATATAAAACCTTCATAAAGGAGTTCAGATCAAAACATAGTGAGGAAAAAAATCCCGATATCAGGGTGTCACTAGCCATGAGCATCTACTACAATTGTTTGACACCATTAAGACTAACATAATCTGGAAATAACTGAATACAACTAAGAAAAGAAAAAGAGGGAGGAAAGCATGACTGTGATTGCCAGATAGCTACCTTGCAAACTCCAATGAATCTACGACTGAATAATCAACGCTTGCTACAGTGACTAGAAATACCTGGATCTGCACACAAGGTGCATGAAGTAATGTGAGTACGCCAACTCAGTAAATAACAACAGTAAATAAAGACTGAGAAGTAATGATGACCAATAATGCAAGTAAAGTTCATATCAACAAAAACTCAGTAAAATATGGCATGCTTTTAAAACCAGAGTTTGAATCAAATTAGCTTCTTTAAGTCTAGTTCCAGTAAAATTATTTAAAAACATCTTCCAACAGTTTTCGAACAAAGGTTCAATGCAAAACTGAGCAAACTTTGGAATCATAAACAACCCCTCAGGCAAACATCTCTCGTATACAGCCCCTCGGCAAACATCACTCATATACAGCCCATCGGGCAAACTTCGCCATCACTCATATACAGCCCCTCGGGCAGACCTGACCATCACTCATATACAGCCCCTTGGGCAAACATCACCATAACTCATGTCTCCCAGTCACTCGGCACTTGCACTAAGTAGGTACTTGCGCTTACCAAGGGTGCACAGACTTTGGAGGGGATCATTCAGCCCTAGCACTATAACAAGCCAATCATGGCATAAATCAATCAGGATCTTAGCCTCACTCGGTCATGAATCCGTAAAACATATTATGGTATACAGCTCGATCCCATAAATATCCTCATATATCAGGCCCTCGACCTCAATTAGTAATAACCTATCCAGCCTCTCAGGCTCTCAGAAAAGAAGAGACCAGCCCAAACAACATTTATATGATGCATTAAAACGTAGTAATAGAGACTGGGTTATGCAATAAATAAGTATAAATATGACTGAGTATAGATTTTGAATCGAAAAAAATGAGAGGATAGCGATAAAAGACCTCTAAGGGTCCAAACAACACTAGCATAAGGCCCAAATATGGCATCCCTCCTGATTTATAGAAATTATTTCTAAAACATGTAAGAAGAATGTAGTTTCAATAAAGCATTCAACTTTATAGTTGATACGGGACGAACCAAGTCATAATCCCTAACGGTGCATGCCTACACGCCCATCACCTAGCATGTGCATCACCTCAAAATAATCACATGGCACAAAAATCTGGGTTTTCATACTCTCATGAAAGATTTACAATCATTACTTACCTCAAACCACCCAAGTCTTTATTCTGCGAGGCTTTTGCCCCTCGATTCGGCCGATTTGGCCTCCAAATGCTCAGAATCTATTCACAACTAGTGCAATACCATCAATATACGCTAATGGAATGAATCCCACAAAATAACTTTCAAATTAGACCCCAAACCCGAAATCAGCTCAAAGCTGACCCCTGGACCCACGTCACGAAATCCAACAAAAATACAAACCTTAAAAGTCCATTCATTCACGGGTCCATACATACAAAATTTATTGAAATCCGACTTTATTTAGTTCCTCAAATCAACTCACTGAAAACCCCTTGAATATCCCTTCAAAATCACTCCAAAAGCTCCAAAACTGACTTGAAAATAGTGGAGATGAACCAAAATTCACGAAGTATTCTATTTATACTTTCTGCCCAAGCCTTTTGTATCTGCTGCTAAATATGCGCACCAGCGGTGCTGCTTCTGCGCAAGGACCTCCGCACATGCGAAAAATTATCAAATCCCCCAACTTCGCACCTATGCTCCATAACCGCATCTGTGACAATGCAGGTGCGGAAAAGGACCTTGCACCTGCAGCCACTGCCAAGCCTCCTCACTTTCGTTTATGCGGGCACCTATCTGCATCAGCGGACTCGCAGGTGTGACCTCTCCTACGCACTTGAGGACCCAGCCTATCTCAACTCCGCCCGCACTTGCGAACTACCCATGCGCACCTGCGGCCTCACACTTGCGACTCCCCTTCACATGTGCGAAAAACACTAGCAACTTCAGAAACTAGCAAACCAGCTATCTACCAACACCAATAATCGATCCATTAACCACCTGAAATCACCCAAGTCCCTAGATAGCTCAACCAATCACACCAACGAGTCATATTCAACATAAGAACTTAGTCAAACTGTCGGATCACTCAAAACAATATCAAAACACCAACTTTCACTTAGATTCAAGCCTAAGAACCTCTAAACTTTCAATTTCCACGAACGATGCCGAAACCTATCAAATCATACCCGAATGACCTTAAATTTCCACACAAATGTAAAAAATAATACCATAAACCTATTCCAACTTTCGGAATTCCATTCCGACCCCGATATCAAAATTTCTACTGCCGACCATAATCGCCGAAATTCTAACTTTTGCCAATTCAGGCCTGATTCTACCACGGGACTCTAAATCACATTCTGTACGTGTTATTAAGTTCAGAATTACCTAAAAATCCCAACAGAACCATCATAAATCTAATTCGAGGTCAAATACTAAAAAGTCAAACTTGGTCAAACCTTTCAAATTTAAAGTTTCTAGCTGAGAGTTATTCTTATAACTTGAATTCTAAGTAGCCTGAAAATCAAAATCGACTATAGACATAAGTCATAATACTTCATACAGAGATACTCATGCCCTCAAACAATCGAGCAAAGTGCCAATTCTTAAAATAACCGGCCAGGTTGTTATATTTGGATTGTTTCTTCCTCTAGAGAATGCAGCTGGTTCAATTCATCTTTGTCAGTCAAACTATTATCGTCATTTACTTGCAAATCTATAACTTCCTTCCCTTATGATCTATTTTGCTCTACTTGGACATTCTCTTTATCTATACCACCCTAAGTATCCATCGAGTCCCCGTCTTCTTCCAAATTTTGCAAATTTTTCCTGGTTCCTTTAGATCTTTTCTCCTCAACCAATTTATAGTTACGGTTTCTTATCATTGTATGCCCCGCTCAATCATTATTAAAATCTTGATGCTTTTGACTTTTCGAGAAAGATGCATTTTTTTCTGCTCGTAGCCATGTACCGAACTAGTCGCTTATAAGATTCTTGTTCCCTTTGTATAGAAGTTTTAACATTATGCCCTAGCACATCATAATATTAACAAACATAAGGTATATTTTCATATCTTAATTCAACCCATATAGTTTCAATTCCTAACTTGATTTATTTCCCCTACAGTGGCTTATTAATATTCGTCTTGACTTTAAGCCTCATATACTGACCCTCTTTACTTTCATCTTCAGGAATGAAAATATCAATGATACATCCTAACGCATGCCCTATTTTTTGACCACCATCCTTTGACATCCAGTGTAAAAGAATGTTCCAAACTTGAACCCACATATTACTCTCGTTAATAATTGGAGAGCCACTCTCCAATCTTGGTTCCCAAGGATAGATATTGAGGACGTATATATATATCATATAACCATGGAGTACCAAGTTTAACGTTATCTAAACTTTCCTTATCTTTGAAAATGAAATGGAAAAAGTTCCATTCGATTTCTTTAATTTGTAATCCTATATGGTTTCCCAAAGCCATAGCATTCCTAATTCCATGAAAATTCACTTTTTTGTCAGAGATTATCTTACCAAGAAGACTTACTTCACATTCATTCACGCTTGCCTGAATATCTGGAAACTCTATTGCCACAACCTCTTTTTCTTCCTCAGTTAGAATAAATTTATGAAGGCGTTCTGTAATTTCCTTCGCCATCTTCGTACTATAAAATTCCTAGTACTTATGATTTAGGGTTTGATATATAGAACGAAAATTTGCCAAAATTGGGGAGCAAAGAGGATGAAAGTAGCAATTTTGATAGGTTTATCTGTTGAAATATGCTTAAGAGTGTGATTGAGAGGTGAATTGAAGGGATTTCTTCTAAATTTGGTAAGTTTTGTCTAGAAATGTAACCCCACAAAGGGAAAAAAAGTTCTAAGTTGTAGAGAGAGATAACCGTCTATCGAAAAGGAACTACCAATGTCTCTATTTCACCACTTTCAAAGATACCTACAATCATGTTATAAATATACACAAGATTAAGGGTGTGTTTGGTATGACAGAAAGTATTTTCCGAAAAATATATTTCTATTTTTCACTGTTTGGTTGCACAAAATAGTTTGAAAAACATTTTGCTAAATATCACTTTTCCTAAAATTGGAAGAAAATAATCATCCTAGAAAAAGTTGGAAAAATCTTTTTCAAAAGCTCCACCTACCGTTACGTCTAAACCCAATCCCCTCCAACTTCAATTATTTTTAATTTTTTGGTGCCATCCACACACCCCAACCCCGTGAATCCCCCAATTATTATTATTATTATTATTATTATTATTATTATTATTATTATTATTATTATTATTATTATTATTATTTAATTTTCTATTTTTATTTTTCTGAATCACCCATTCACTCCCACCCCAACCCACGCACGCCCACCCTCTTACCATTTTTTTTACTTTTTTTTTGTATTTTAATTTTCTATTTTTTTTATTTTTGTGCACCACTCATCATCCCAAACCCCCCACCCCTCACCCTCCTCCCACCCCTACCCCCGTAAATTTTTTTTTTATATTTTTAATTTTTAATTTTCTATTTTCAATTTTGTCATTTTTTGCACTACCCACCCCACTCCATCCTCACCCCCACCCTAATTTGATTTTAATATTTTCAGTTATGATTTTTTTTATTTTTCAGTTTACAGGTTCGAAGTTTTACAAGTTCCAAAGATATGAGTTCAGAAGTTTATCTGTTTGGAAGTTTACATATTGAGAAATTACAGAGCTTACGGGTTCGAAAGTTTAGCGGTTCAGAAGTTTATGAAATTTGTGGATTCGAAATATTGTTGGTTCAAATGTTTATGGCTTTATGTTTATTGTATCTAAATTGTGATGGATGTCGGTCTCTGGGTGAAGAGGAAGAGGAGGGGCGCTCGGGGACAACCGCGGATTAGATGGGGTTTTGACTAAGGAGAAAGCACAGGAGTTGGAAAGGAGGTTAGTTGAGGGCGGGGCTTGGAGAAGTTCTGGGGAAGCGGACGCTATGTGGACAGTGACGGCGAACTTGGTTAGGGGGGTAGCACGGGACGTGCTCGGGGTAGCCAAGGGATATTCAGGCAAACATCAGGGTGATTGGTGGTGGAACGATATAGTCAAAGGAAAAGTGGAGGTGAAGAAGGCGGCGTTCGCTAGGTTGGCAGGGAGCACAAGCGAGGAAGAACGGAGAGCGAACAGGGTGATCTACAAGGTGGCAAGGAAAGAAGCAAAGATAGCAGTCACGGAAGCTAAAAACGCGGCGTTCGGTCGCATGTACGAGGAACTAGGGGAGAGAGGCGGGGATAATAAGTTATTCTGGTTAGCTAAAGCAAGGGAAAGGAAGGCACGGGATCTAGACCAAATTAGGTGTATCAAGGGCGAGGATGGTAGAGTTCTGATGGGGAAATCTCAAATCAAATAGAGGTGGTAGGCATACTTTCGGGACTTACTTATCGAGGAGGGGGATCGTAACATAGAGCTAGGGGAGCTGGGGCATTCAGAGCAACATAGAGACCTTGGGTACTGCAGGCGCATTAGGGTGGAGGAGGTCATGCGGGCTTTGCGTAGGATGAGTAGGGGTCGAACGACCAGGCCTGACGAAATCCCGGTGGAGTTCTGGAAGTGCATGGGTAAGTCAGGAGAGGAGTGGCTCTCCAGGTTGTTCAATGCGATCTTCAGGACCAAAAGGATGCCGGATGAGTGGAGGTGGAGTACAGTGGTGCCCTTGTACAAGAACAAAGGGGACATCCAGTGCTGCAACAACTATAGGGGTATCAAATTAATAAGTCACACCATGAAGGTTTGGGAGAGGGTGATTGAGGCGCGGGTGAGGGAGGTGACATCTATATCTGGGAACCAGTTCGGTTTCATGCCGGGCCGCTCCACTACAGAGGCTATCCACCTTGTCAGGCGGAGCAATTCAGGGATAAGAAGAAGGACCTACACATGGTGCTTATCGACTTGGAGAAGGCGTATGACAAGGTACCAAGGGAGGTGCTATGGAGGTGCTTGGAGGCGAAGAGCGTGCCGGAAGCCTACATCAGAGTAATCAAGGACATGTACAATGAAGCTAAGACTAGGGTTAGGACGGTGGGTGGCGAATCAGATCATTTTCCAGTGGTTATGGGGCTCCATCAAGGATCGGCGCTGAGCCCCCTCTTGTTTGCCTTAGTGATAGATGCTCTAACCCGACATATTCAAGGGGATGTGCCTTGGTGTATGCTATTTGCTGATGATATAGTATTGATTGATGAGACGAAGGTCGGTGTTATTGAAAGGTTAGAGGTTGGAGACAGACTCTCGAGTCTAAAGGTTTCAAAATAAGCAGATCTAAGACAGAATACCTGGAGTGCAAGTTTAGCGCCGAGCCGAGAGAAGTAGGCAGGGACGTGATGATTGGTTCTCAGGCCATCGCCAAAAGGGACAGTGTCCGTTATCTTGGGTCTGTGATTCAGGGGGACGGAGAGATTGACGGGGACGTCACTCATCGTATAGGAGCGGGGTGGTCAAAGTGGAGGCTTGCATCAGGAGTCCTGTGTGAGAAGAAAGTTCTACACAAACTCAAGGGAAAATTCTATAGAGCCGTGGTTAGACCTGCGATGTTGTATGGGGCGGAGTGTTGGCCCGTGAAGAACTCTCATGTTCAGAGAATGAAGGTTGCGGAGATGAGGATGCTTTGGTGGATGTGCAGGCACACCAGGCTAGATAAGATTAAGAATGAAGTTATTTGAGAGAAGGTGGGGGTCGCCCCAGTGGATGAGAAGATGCGAGAAGCGAGGCTGAGGTGGTTCGGGCATGTGTGGAGGAGAAGTCCCGATGCCCCGGTGAGGAGCTGCGAGCGGCTGGAGATTGTTGGCGGTCGGTGAGGCAGAGGGAGGCCTAAGAAGTATTGGGGAGAGGTGATTAGGCAGGACATGGCTAGAATGCAGGTTTCCGAGGACATGACTCTTGATAGGAACGTCTGGAGGTCTCGAATCAAGGTTGTAGGATAGGGGCTCCTAGAGTTTTTCGTACGCCTCATCCGGGGTTGAGTGTGGGTCAGCAGGGTTACCCATAGATGATTTGTGTTTTAGCTTAGCTTATGTCCCCCCTATGGCTGTTAGTTATGGTAGTTACTGTATGATATTGCATGTGATTGTATTTATTTTTCTTATGTTTAGATAATTATTTACGCTATTTCTGCTGGAGTTACTAATGCTCTATTGTTTTTGTTTTTGTTTTGTCTTTGTTTTTGTTTTACTGCTGTTTTTCCTTTTGTCCTATGAGCCGAGGGTCGATTGGAAACAGCCTCTCTGCCCTTTCGGGCAGGGGTAAGGCTCGTCTACATATTACCCTCCCCAGACCCCACCTGGTGGGAGTATACTGGGTAGTTGTTTTTGTTGTTTACTGTATATAAACTATTTATGATTGTTCTTGAGAATTTATTTTCTTAATTTTCATACCAAATACCAAAAAATAAATAATATACTATTCATTTTTCAAGTAAAAATATTTCTACGAAAAATATTTTCAGTTATACCAAACACATCCGAAGAGTGCTAAGTTTTGATAAACATAAGGACTACAACGGCTAACATATACTATATAAGACTATTTTACACCAACCGGAAACAAAAGGGACCAGTTTCGTCATTTTCTCCTAAAATGGCCTTTAAGATTTGTAACTTCACTTCTTTGAAGCAGAAAATTAAAAAAGAAAAGCTTCGACCTTCTCTTTTTTCTCGACATTCACCGCCGCTGCTCCGCCAGTCTTGGCAAACAACTTTAACTAGTTTTCAATCAATTTCGATTACAAGATCATTGCCGCTGCTCCGCCAGTACATCTTCCGATATCGACTGCCAGCTACTCAGCCACTCCGTCAGCCGTTCACCAATCGCCGGAGCAGGTATGCTTGGATTTACACCTCTCCAGCATTTCCTAAAAAGAACATTCCTTTTTTAAAGATAAGTTGGTTGAGAACACTCCTTCAAAATTTAAGCACTCAAATATTGTAGTAATTAGTTGCTGTGCAAGCATTGGTTTGGAGATGCCCAAATTTGAAAAGACTCAACTAAACCTGAAGCCCTACATATTACCAATTCGCACAAATCAAAACCAAAAGAGAAAAACTTAATTGTACCGAATTTATTTTGGTTTGGTTTCAGTTTACAGCTTGTTTGGATGGTTGTTACATATCATTTCATACTGTTTCGTTTGATGAATACAATGTTTGTATGGATTGTGTCGTTTTGCCGTCATTTTATGGTATCATGCACCAGTAATATGCTGAATAAACTTGCAATATTATAAATACAGATTATTATACGGTACATAAAAAGGTAGGGTGAATGATAAAATAAAATTATTTAATAATAATGAATGGTGATATTGAGAGAAAAAGATAAGGTAACAACGCAACCACTCCAAATCGGTCGTTACATAAAGTGACACATTTCATCGTTGCGTAACGACGGATTTAACAATACGATACAATAAAATTTAAGTAACAATCAAAACAAACATTGTGTTTAAAGTAACAATAAGATAATACAATAGGTAACAACCATCCAAACAACCTGTTAGAGTTTTGTAGAAACCGAAACCAAAAATACTGAATCAAATTTTCCAAAACCTAACTGAGCTGTGCCTGATAAGTACTCAGACGAAATTCAGTTCTACGTTTAACCTCTTTTTTCCCTCATTTCTTCTGATTCTCTTTTATCTGTAGTTTGTAAAAAAAAGTCATTGTGTGCTTTTTGTGGGGTTTAATTTGTTTTTTTGTCTGGATATAAATTAACTACAGAAAAAATCTTGAAATGTTTTATTGAGTTAGTTATTTTGGATGTTTTTTCCTAATCAAAATAGTTGCACTCGATAAACCCTTGAAAAACATCGCATTGATAAATGGGTATGACTAATCTTGATTGTATATGATGTATGCTTTATGGACCATAAAATACGAAGCATTCAATATTCTATATATCATATGATTCTTTGGTGTCATTTATCTTCCAGATTTTTGGGCTTTCAAATAGTTTTGCTTGGATAGATAATAATTTTTCTTGCGAGTTTTGAAATGTTTTCATCTGGATAGAAAATTGCTTTTGAAATTTTAGAAGTTGGATTTTTGTTTTGATGTTATGGAGGTTGTTAACTAAGCTTCTGAATGAGCTGATTTAACCTTTTGAAAACCTCAAGTTGGCTGGCACTATTTTAATTATATGTAAATTAGGGTACCACTTTACCTAGCTGTCAATGATGAAGAGGGTATGGAGAATCTCGGATGCTTCCCAGACGGAAGCAATTCTCCAAAGATTTTCTGAAAATTATAGAAAACATTCTTGGTGTTACACAATTGCACAAGCTTCAGCCAATACGTTGTGGGTTCGAGGACTAGCGGGCAGAGCAGCGTCTTCCCAACCTGCCTGGTCACAGGTATTTGCTTTGTTCGCAGACAGGTGGAGTCTCCCTGATTCATTGTTCAAACAAGATCTAAGAGAAAGAGTTTCACATTTAAGGGATGAGTTGCTAGCTTGCAGTGGTGATGCTGAAAAGATTGAGAGAATATTAGCAGATAGAGGGATTTTGTTGTTTAGGAGGTATGCAGATGGTTCTGCAGTTGTTGAGCTCTTAAAACAGCTAAAATCTTCGCCCCAATTAGCGCTCCAGGTGATTTTATTTCTGTACATAATATACTTATTATCTGTACTTAGCAACATACCATATCCTCATTGTAACTGAACCAATTTTTTATTTTTTTTAATTATTATTATTAATTTTTTGCGATGGTTGACTTATTTTTTGTCTCACAGATTCATTATTTTCCAGTTATAAACTACATTAAAATTCTGCTAACAACAATCTTTGAAATAAAAAAGGATAAAACAATATAAATATGGAATCTTGGTCAAATAGGACTTGTTGACACTGCAAAGGTCAATCAAATTGGGACCTCGTAGACTGCTTATGTGAATTTAACTTTTATGATTACATTATGTAAACTAGGCTCACTTGTGGGATTTTACAGTGTTGTTGTTGTTATGTAAACTAGGCGTGGAAATAAAATGGAGTTGAGTTTGTGGATGAGACAAAAATGAGGTGTTTCTCTTCTTTTGGCAATATTAGATGATTCTCTTTTCGGTTAATCAATAGTAATTTCGTTCATTCTAGTAGTCACAGTTTAAGAAATTGTCTTCTCAATGTCTTCTACCTAAGATCAGATGTTAAGTCTATGATCACTGCTATTTTTTTTTTGGTTGAGGAAGTAACGTACTTTGTCTGTTTTCTCAGGCTTTTGACTGGAGGAGAAGACAATTGGATTACTGGACTCCATGACAGCTGAGGAGTATTCCAAGGCTATTGTTGTGGCTGGAAGGTTAAAGAATGTTGATCTTGCAGCTGAACTATTCCAAGAGGCTTCCAACGGGCAACTCAAGTCCACCTCTTTATATAACGCCCTTATGACTGCTTATATGTTCAATGGTTTGGCTGTAAAGTGTCAATCAGTTTTTCGGGACTTGAAGAGGGATGCAGCATGTACTCCAACTATTGTAACATACAACATACTTATCTCGATGTTTGGTAGATTAATGCTGATAGATCACATGGAGGCAACCTTACGGGAAATAAATGATTTGAATATCTGCCCAAATGTTAGTACATACAATTATTTAATTGCTGGGTATATCACAGCATGGATGTGGGATGATGTGGAGAAGACATATAGAATCATGAAGGCAGGAGATGCCATACCTGATCTTGCTACCCATTTATTGATGCTTCGAGGATATGCACATTCTGGTAAGTTGGATAAGATGGAAGAGATCTATGAGCTTGTCAAAGGTCATGTTGATCAGTACGGGATCCCATTAATTCGATCGATGATATGTGCTTACAGTAAAAGTTCTGACATAAATAAAGTTCAAAAGATTGAAGAGTTGATGAGGTTGATTCCTAAAGATGATTATAGGCCTTGGTTGAATGTCATATTAATCTGTCTGTATGCAAAGGAGGATTTATTAGACGAGATGGAAAATTCAATAAATGAGGCATTTAAACGTAACACATCTGTCACAACAGTTGGTGTCATGCGTTGCATCATTTCAAGTTATTTCCGAAACAATGCAGTAGACGAGCTTGCTAATTTTGTTAGCCGTGCAGAATGTGCTGGTTGGAAAATATGTAGGTCCCTTTACCACTGCAAGATGGTTATGTATGCTTCACAAAGGCGACTCATTGAAATGGAGCAAGTTCTTGGCGAGATGGATAAAGTGAACTTGGACTGTTCAAAGAAAACGTTTTGGATATTACTTAAAGCCTACAGAACGTGGGGGGAAAAGGATAAACTTCATCAGGTCTTGGGTATGATGTGCAAGCATGGATATGGAATTCCTACGAATGGATGAACGTGGTAATTCATATTTCAATTTCCTCCTGTCATCTTGCTTTGAAGGTCGTGGTTAACTGATTGTAATGCTGCTGGAATTTGGGATTTTGATGAAGCCAGTTGACACTCTTATTTAGTTCTCCCTTTTCTTGTTCCCTCTCATTGCTGATATACAACAGTTAAAAGCTCAAGCGATGAAAGCATTTCTATTTTACAGAGGAGTTAAGTCAAGCATGAGTGATGAACATGTCTGCTTATTCTCAATAAAATTCTGGGTAATTTAGACATCTTACAGTTTTTAGTCATGTAACTTTACGTGTCTTATAATGGGAAACTTCATTGCCGTGTACCGCTTCTCTATTTTGCTCTCTGGCTCTAAAATCTTCTACAGCCTCTTCGGTTCATCGCCTTCCAGCTTTTCTGGGTTTTAGCATCATCTTTCTGCTACTAACTTTATATGTTTTTTCTATTCTGCTTTCCTATTTTTTCTTGTATTATTATCTTTTATATATACGCTTCTGGCTCTGGTGATATAACTGCTCTCTCTTCTTGGCTGTTCTTGCTAGATTCTTTGTTGCTGCACCCGCTTGGATATTATGTTATTCCATTGCCTCTGATCGGTGAGTCTCACCTATATTCTATCACTTCTTCTTCTTTCTCCCTGGTTTCTAAATTTAAATCTGGGTTAATGGTTTTAATTCCACAATAGAGCAAGTAGTAACATAGATGATGCTACTTTTGGCATATTTATTTTTAGGGTAGTTACACTAAGCACTCGTACAATATCGCTCAGTTCTATATACACCGCTTGTATTACATAAGAAAACACGCAATACCCCTATATTATGAAAATCCAACACATTCTTATTTCCTTTAATATAAAAATTAATACATGGACAAAGTTGCCCTTATCCCGATTTTCATTCAATCCTTCTAGAACAATTTCCATTATCCAACTTTTCCTCACAACTAAATAAGTTTGAGCCTTCTCCTCTATTATTACCGTATCCCAGCAGCCTTACCAAGTGTGGCCTTATCCTCCAAAGTGTCTTTATTTCGCTTGTAAAGCTTTTGTCCAATAAGATATTCACTGTTTAGTTGATTTATATATAACTGCTGTTCGGACTAATGGAGGCATAACTTCAGCAAACACCTCTGGTGCATGGTTCTTGACCAATTTGATCGACGATAATTACATCTATATATTTCTGTTTGAAAATAAACTTTTATTGCAAAGAAGAAAAAGAAGAGACCGGAATACGGAAGTGTTTCAAGTTTAGAGAGTGTCCAATGGAATGGCCAGTAAGGGACAAGTTTGTAAGTGTTAGAAGTCTAACTGTATTAGAAGTCTAGTCTAAGCTGTATTAGGAGTAGGCTAGGTTATGTGTATTATATATAGGCACAAGTCCCTCACTGGTCCTCGTATTAACTACATATGTAACAAGCTCGGTACATATGATTTATATGCACCAGCTTGAGGGGGAGTGTTAGAAGTCTAACTGTATTAGAAGTCTAGTCTAAACTGTATTAGGAGTAGGCTAGGTTATGTGTATTATATATAGGGCTCATTGTATCATGTTTACATATCAATTATATATTCTTCTCCCGTGCCTTCTCACAGTAAGGATGGGAATACGGATAAGGGCAACTTCCATGTATTAATTTTTATATGAAGGAATTAAGAAATGTGTAGTATTTCCATAATATAGTGGCATTAAGTGTTTGATTTAGAAATACAAGGGTGTGTGTATCTGAAATTAAGTGATATTATAGGGGTGTTTAGCGTAATTTACCCTTGCTTTTATAGTAAAATAGATAGATGATTCTGTTTAATTAGTCGAGTATTCTAAATGGCCTTCATAGTAGTTATTTGATGCAGTTATTCATAGGAATCATGAATATCTAGAAAGGTACTCTGCTTGAATGCCCATTCTTCCCTCTTTACTGATGGAAATGCTAAAACTGGTGTTGCCTCTATTCAACTGCTGGTTTACAAATAATTCTCATTCTTATTTTTTTATCTAGAATAATGTTGTCCCTTTTCTCAAATGACAGCATTACTTTTCTATCTTGTTTTGAGAAACGATTATTTTCACAGCCTTTGTGGTGGTTGTTATTCGAAAAGATTTATGCGTTTGGCTTCAAAGATCCATTGTGTGTATTGTTAGAAGAATGTTGCTACAGGATCCGAACTTCCTGTTTTCCCATTTATTTTCTGACACAAATTGCAGAGCGTTGAGATTGATATTTTATTAAGGCAAAGGAAAAAACTTTTTCCTGACAGTTCTATTACTTCAGAATGAGTATTAATATTTGGCCGAAGTGACACATTACTCATTTAGAATGAACAATCACATGAGCTGTAAATGAGGTACCATCTGACATATTGTGCATTATTCATTTTCTTCTGTCAGTTTTTAGAGGAGTAATAAGAAGAATTCTATGAACCACACTGGGTAATGCTTCTCAATTCATGCGGCATATTGTCATGCTCTTTGCTTCTTTAGCTGATAAGTCTTCTCTTCTTATGTGTGAGGTGTTTCTCCTATCTAAGCTGCAAGTGAGGATTGAGAAAGCTACGCATATCTTTGTCAGAAAACTGACATATATTTATGCTTCTAACTGAAATTTGTCTCTTATATATAAGAAGAGAAATTTGCATTGAAAGAGCTTTCATTCTGGAATAAACTATTTGGAAGGTCTGCCATAAGCGCCCAACTAAATTCCATGTTGAAACTTTCGGAGCAGTCGTATGCTTTTCTTTGTCAGGACATCCAATTTGATTGCAGACTTCATTTTTCTTAGTGCATGTGGTCTTATTCGTCTAGAGGAACAAGAAAGTAAATTTCAGATAACCATGTATAGGTTAATAAATGTGGTTTCAATTGCCTGAAGAATATGCAGCTGTACTAAGGGCAATTAACACACCCGTTATGCTGGTTGAATCTATGTAAACCATCGTGAGTTGGGATTTTACGTCTTTTACCTTCCTGTTACTGTGCTAGCATAATGGTCAATTCTTCCATCGGTACTTGTACCAAAAACCTGTGTTTCCTGAGCAGACATGCGCAGAGACAAATGACAAGGCATTTCTGTGATTATTTTTGCAAGCACCAGTTAACTCATTGCGGTTTTGTATGTGAACCAAGCCTCAGAATTCCATTATTCTACTATTTCTGCATCCAAGTCAAATTATTTCTCATCTTCAGTTCAAATTGAGGGATCTTGAAGAAGATATTTTGGGTCTAGTATCTCCAAGCTGAAGAACAGCTGTCACTTGTTAATACTTAGAACTGCAGTAAATCCCCGATATACTTGGAAGCCGTGCCTTGATATTTCTATTCAGTTCCAAAATGTGAATATGAGGCTGTTCTTGCCCAATCAGTCAAAAGTTCTGGAAAAAACTGATGCAGAGTAGGGCATATTTCTGGGCTCTGATGTATACGAGTTTTTTCTTGCCCAATCATTCAAAAGTTCCGGAGAAACTGAAGCAGAGAAGGGCATATTTCTTGGGCGACGTTTTACATCTGATGGTTTATTTATTGGTTTGTCAGTCTGCTATTTAGCCTCTCAACTAGTGCATACTGAGCTGAAGCATCAGAAGAAAATAGGGGAAATAACTGTGCTTCCTCAACGGCTGGCTATTCACATGGAAATATCTATACTGGCTATGTAATTGGTGAGTGGTGCATTCTGGAATTTTATGTTCTGTTTCTCTCCACTTTCCAGGTTTGGTTGATATGATAAACTACTCTTCCATCTACTGATTATGTGAAAGCATATTGCAGTACCTTTAAGGCCCTTGCTTTGACATACAAACTTAATGATAGATGTTGATCCATCCTTAATAAAAAAAAAAGATGTGGACCCAAGATTTAGAGTCATTGAGGTCGGAGGTGGTGTGGTTTATGTACTTTCTATTTTTTTTTTTTTACATTTGTATGCATGGTTCGAGTTAAGAAAATTGTGTCTGGTTGAACTCCCTACAAAGGGCTAGATCTGTCTCTACTAACTAGTACTAATAGTTACTATTGATGTTATTTTAATTGAAAGACTGATGTTTGTTTCATTCTGTTGCTCATGGTGGTTGTTTAAGGTCGGGGGAAGCCCCTCACCTGATGAGAACCTACAGAGGCAATTAGCAGATCAATTGCGTGGGAGCATAATGGAGCATGTACAACTCAGTGGCCAAAATCATGCCAAGATCACTAGAGGTACTATGGGCTTACCAGAAGGTTCTGGAATGTGCGTAAGTCTATGGAAAGCCCCAATGAGTGGAACGTGAAGAAGGAATGGCGAAAACACTGTGGGGAGAGACTGATAGATAACTGGGAGAGCGTAAGAAACGTGAACGGTAGGTGGTATCGCATTAGAAATGTTATTGGAGCCGAGGTCTGAAGTTTTCACTATTCTTTTGGGTTAAACAGAAGTGCTTTATTTAAACCAAGTATGACACATCAAGAGAAGGTTCGGCGGTAGCTATAGCTTTGACTTTATGTCAACATTACTAGAGATTGCAAATTTCTTGAATTCTTGTTTTTGTTAGGTTTGTACCTAAGACTTATAACTATGGATGCCATTTAAGCTTGTTTTGGGACAAGGGCGGGGGGTAGGGATGGGGTTCTGTTAGCTTTGGTTGGATAAGGCGGATTTCCTGATGTTTGCCATTATCATATGCTAGAGATATTGCCGTAGCTCTGAAGAGTGTACTGGTAAATTTTTGTTCCTAATATATGCCAATTTTGACACGTGAGACTTCATATGGTGAGTTATTAGATAAAATAGTTTCATAAACTATGCTTATTTTTATAGTGATACCAAGAAATCCTTTTTCTCTTCCACAATGGTGCTACTTCCTAATTATTAAAATATATGTCCGCTTTTCCGTCCATTAAGAGGTGTTTCAGTAGCAGATTTCTGTTAGTGGACAGAATGAAAGATGGTAATTCACTTGGCTAATAAGTTCTACAAAATGATGGAAAGAAGTTTATTTTCAATTTTGAGAAGCACAATCTTTATTGATAATGGTTATGGAGTTGAATCTTTTTTTTTTTGTTGTTGTTTGAATACCAAGTGTAGAAGACTTTACTCGCCTAGGTATCTTGAGTAGGTTAACAGTGTGAAGGTGGTTTTGATTTCATCCTATCTTCCATCTTTTATCTTTGTCACTTTGCAGGAGGAAGCTTTAGTTCTACTGTTGCTTTGCATGATTGGAGGTGAATCTTAATTATCTGAAGAAGGGTGTGAGAAAATAAGATTAGGGAAAAAATATATCAAAGACTTAAAGAGTTGATGAATACAAGTCTCACCTATTATAGGTGTCAGATAAAAGACGTGATATATGTTGGATGATATCTTACTTTTACTGACACTTAGTATTTAGACATTTGTAAAAAATAAATTTTTTATCACACCTCTTTAAAATAAGAGTGGGTAAACCAAATTCATTTTGAAAATATTTCGTAGACGAGGAGAAGAAGTCGGATAGAGAGCGGTATTAGAAGGTTAAAAAGGAGGCGAAGTTAGCGATTATGGTGGTTAACACTGCAGCATTTTGTAGTTCATACGAAGAACTTGGGGGGACAGGCGGAAGATAAGAAGCTGTACATGCTAGCCAAGGTGAGAAAAAAAAAAAGATCCATAATCTGGACCAAGTGAAGTGTATCAAATATAAGAAAGACAGAGTTTTGATGAAAAATGTACGTATTCGACGAAGATGGTAGATATACTTTCATAACTCTTGAACGAGGAGGGGACATGAACAATTTGCTGGGTGATTTAGAACGATGCGAGAGTCGTTAAGACTTAGGGTATTGTAGATGTACAGAAATTAAGAAGGTCAAGGGGGTTATGCATAAGATGAAAAGGGAAGAGCGATCAAGCCAGATGAAATTCCAGTGGAATTTTGGAAGAACGCGGGCAGAGCAGGCTTGGAGGGGCTGACTTGTTTAATATCATTTTTAGGAAGAAGAAGATGCCCGAAGAATGGAGGTGGAGTATGATGATCCCTTTCTACAAGAACAAGGGTAATATAAAAAATTGCAACAACTATAGAGGTATCAAGCTGTTAAGTCATGTTATAAAAGTCAGGGAGAGGGTGGTAGAGTTGAGGGTGAAGAGGAGTGTGTCTATTCCCGAGAACTAGTTCGAAATTCATGCCAGGGTGTTCGTATACGAAATTCATTCACCTTATTAGGCGATTGGTGGAGCAAAGGGTGAGGAAGAGAGACTTACGTTGACTTAGAAAAGACTTACGATAAAGTCTCAAGGGAGGTCCTGTCGAGATGTTTAGAGGTTAGAGGTGTATCTGTTACATATATCAGCGCGATTAAGGGCTTTGTATAATGAAGCTACGACCCATGTGAGAATAGTGGTAGGAGACTCTAAATACTTTCTAATTTTGATGGGCTTTCACTTAGCTCTCAGCCCGTTTTTATTTGCCCTGGCAATAGTCACAGTGACGCATCACATTCAAAGGGAAGTGCCATAGTATATATATGTTTTCTGCAGATGATATTGTAATGATTGACGAGATGTGGGGCAGTGTTAACGTAGAGTTAGAGATTTAGAGACAAACCCTGAAGTTTAACGATTTCAGTACACATTACCTTTCCGAAACTCTATTTGTAAAATTATTGGATTGTTGAAAACATTGAAAGTATAATGCCAAGAAGCTATGTTTAAGCATTCAGCATTTCGTCACCCTGTCTAAAAGAGATTTCAAAAAGAAGCTCAAGTTTTTTAATTCTTCCCAAGATTTTTATTTTTTTTTTGTTTTTTAAATGAGTACTCAAAACGGGTGAGTACTCAATCGAAATGTTTGTTTCAAGCTATTATTGCTCATTTCGAAATGTTTCCTTTCTTGATCTCATATTAAAAACTAATTCCTCCGATCCAAAATAAGTAAATTTTTGACCTTTTTTTTGTAGTTTAAAATAAATATTTTTTTTCCAGATTTTAAGAATGAATTAATTATTTTTTTCTATATTGTCCTTGGAGTAAATAATGTTGAAATATGTGTTAGGTGTTATGAAATCTCCTATTTAAGGTGAATGTCTGTAATTAGAGAGATTCTAGAGTTCTATTCTTGGTAGATAAATCATCCCCCTCCCTATAAATAAAGGGGTCTTCTACCATTGTAATACACCCCTAACAATCTCTAAGTATCAATAAGAAGAACTCTCTCTACTCTTCTCTCTATTGCTCTTGTTCTTGAGTTATTGTTCTTGTCTTTTATATTATTTCATAACACGTTATCAGCACGAGACTCTACCGTCTCAAGAAGCTCTTTAAGAAGATTAAGCCGCCGTCAATTTCTCCGCATCGGAGCCGCCGTCGTCTGCATCAGTGGAGAAAAGGAAGAAAACATTGAAAATATAATTGATATACCTTAAAGGTAAGTAATTTACTTTTCCCTTTCAAATTCTTGAAATTCTACGATTTGATTTAATATACAAACAAAGTTTGATTATAACTCTAATGGAGTTTGTAAGAAATTATAACCACATGAAGTGGTAAAATCTCTATGTCCTGCCATGATTAAATTCATGTATGATTGTGGGCAAATAATTAAAAATCCGTCCCATTGAATTTGCTCCATTCCCTTTAGAGAATGTGAAAGCAGTATATGATAAGTCTGAAAGAAGACTAAAATATTACCATGAAGGTATCAATGAATGTGGACGTGGCAAAGAATTCCGTCCAATTGAATTTGCTCCATTCCCTTTAGAGAATGTGGTAGCAGTATGTGATAAGTCTGAAAGAAGACTAATTACCGTAAAGGTATCAATGGATGTGGACATGGCAATAGACGAAGTTATAATCGTCATTATTGTGGTAATGAGAACAATAAGGATTCTCAAAATAATCTTTCACTTTATGAAAGTAATATTTGACATGAGATTGTGTAAAGCACATGATCTTGATCCATTCCCGGAAGTGAATGTGATAATTGTAATAGAGCCCGTAAGTATGAACACGCTCTTGATGTAAATTTGTTTTATGTCTGACATTATGAAAAGAAAGTTCGTTGCCCTTGAAATTTCGGGCAAGAACTATATGACATGGGTGTTGGATGCTGAAATCCACTTAGATGGTATGGGTCTTGGAGACGCCATTAAAGACAGAAATAATGCATCCACCCAAAACTATGCTAAGGCCTTGATTTTCTTGCGCCATCACCTTGATGAAGGTTTGAAACTATGCTAAGGCCTTGATTTTCTTGCGCCATCACCTTGATGAAGGTTTGAAGATTGAATATCTCACCGTCAAAGATCCACCTATCTTGTGGAATGGCTTAAAGAAGAGATATGACAACCTGAAGTTGGTCACTCTGCCACAAGCACGATACGATAAGAACCCAAAAGCAAATAGTTTATAAACTATATATTATCGTTGCGGTGAAAACGGGCACTGGTCAAAGGCTTGCCGTATACCATGACTTTTGGTTGACCTTTATCAAGCATCTCGAAAGAGTAAACGCCCTGAAACGAATTTTGTCTCTGACGACAACTTTGACATCACCCACTTGGATGTGGCAGACTTCTTTGAGCAACCCGAGGGGAAGATAGACCACCTAATCGGTGATGGATCCATGATGAAAGAAGATGGAGCTATTTGATTTTATTTTACTTGTTTGTATTAGTGAATGAATAAACTAATAGCCATTAGTATTAGCTCGTATTAGTTAGTTCATGATATAATGTTAGTATTAGTTCTTTAGAATGTATCAATATGCTCAAATATCAATAATATTTTTACTTTCCAGTAGAGGTAATCGACTAACCTGAAAAACTAGTCGGTTATCTCATATTTCGCATAAAAACTGCAAAACAATCGATTGTCAATGATCAACAATCGATTGTCTTTAAAACAGTGTGATCTGGAATTTTACAAAAACAGTCAACAATCGATTGTCTATGATTAACAATCGATTGTCTTTAAAACAGTGTAATCTGGAATTTTTCAAAAATCATCCACAATCGATTGTCTATGCATAACAATCGATTGTCTTAAGACAGTGTGCTCTGGAATTTTTCAAAATAGCCAACAATCGATTGTCTATGCATAACAATCGATTGCCTTAAGACAGTGTGCTCTGGAATTTTTCAAAATAAGCCAACAATCGATTGTCTATATTTAACAATCGATTGTCTTAAGACAGTGTGATCTGAAGTTTTTCAAAATAGCAAATAATCGATTGTGTGTGTTTAACAATCGATTGTCAATGTTCAACAATCGATTGTTTGTGTTTAACAATCGATTGTTTGAAGAAAATATTTAAACTGAAATTTTCAAACTGCAAAGTAATCAATTATGGATAACATATCTGATTTTGTTAGTCAACTGTTAGCTGCAGATTTTGAAAATATTATGTGACACAAACGAATTGAACTTATTTATTCATATGTTCGTGTATTTCTTTCATATGTCAAACCATGGGAAGTAAATTGATTGAAGGCTCCGGAAGAGCAACTGTAACTCTGCCCAAAGGCATGACGTTTATCTTAGAGAATGCAATATTCTCCTCCAAGTCTAAGAAGAACTTGTTGAGTTTTAATGATATCAATCGCAATGTTCTCCTCCAAGTCTAAAAGGAACTTGTTAAGTTTTAAAGATATCATTCAAAATGGATATCATATTGAGACAATAGATGAGAATAATCTTGAATTCTTCATGAAAACGAGGCTGCCCATTTCGGTTTGGGTTCACGCCATTTTGCATGCAGCAATGCTAGTTCGTCGGCTGCCCACTTTGGTTTGGGGTCACGCCATTTTGCATGCAGCAATACTAGTTCGTCGACTGCCCACTTCGGTTTGGGGACACGCCATTTTGCATACAGCAATGCTAGTTCGTCTCTGACTGACGAATTGACACAAATATTCCCCGTTGCAATTGGTTTTGGGTCATGGACCCAATATATCCCATTTAAGAATTTTTGGATGCGCAGTTTATGTGCCTTTAGCACCGCCATCCCACACCAAAATGGGTCTGCAAAGAATGTTAGGAATATATGTTGAGGTTGAATCGCCCTCCATTATTCGCTACCTCAAAACATTGACAGGAGATTTGTTCACTGCACGATTTGCAGACTGTCAATTTGATGAGACACTTTTCCCAAAATTAGGGGGAGAAGTTGGTGAAACCAAACGGGAAATTTTGTGGAAAAATGCATCATTATCTCATCTTGATCCACACACCTCTATTTGTGAGAAAGAGGCACAAAAGATTATCCATTTGCAAAGAATAGCAAATCAAATGCATGACGCATTTATAGATTTGAAAAGGATAACAAAATCACATATCCTCGAAGTGAATGTGACAACATCTGATTCACGAATACATATTCATTATTGGAAGAATATGAAGATGAAATTGGTATTAAATATACCACACTCACCCCTAGATGGAGGTTTGAGATGATACCACACTCATCCCTAGAAGGAGGTTTGAGATGATATATGGCATGAATGATCGTTGGTCACGTACCTATTGTACGCCAAAGTATTTTGGAAATATGACTATTAAAGGACAACGATAATGCAAGAAACATATCTTGCATATAAGTTTGACATGACCATAATGGTATAACTTTCTCTTTAAGAAAGATATTCACCACATGGATGTTGATGAATCTGTGGTAGTACAAAATTAATTGAGAGCTCTAGAAGAGCCAATTATTACTATGTTGGAGAAACACAATTGAGTATTGTGCTGTAGTAAGTCTCAAAGAAACTTATTCAGTTTCCAAAGTACACGCGAAAGCGATTGATTATATTGAGATTATAAATAAAGGAAGGCTTTGATATCTCCTATTACTACAACTTGTAGCGGGGTAATTTACATATGAAAAGCTACCCGCTTTGTTCTCCAGTTTGTACTACACAAAAGAAAGAATGGCACAAAAAAGTGGATATCTATTGGTATAAAAACCCATGTCATAATAAACCTGAAGTTTATTGATAAGTGCACATGTCATGGTGTAAATTTGAAGTTTACCAATATTGATAATTTATTCAGTTGGCATTCGTGTTAGCAATCTCATTTTAAGTATGATGTGCAAATTCACATAGGTGAATAATAAAGAACCAGAAAGTTCTTTACGAATTCTCTTGTATCACTTGTTCTCATTAATGAACTGACCAACTAAAGAGTTCGGGTTGAAGCCCATAAATTCTGGAAATATCAAAGGTCAATATGGGCCCATTCACCTGCCATGTATACCACATATGATGCATCTATGAAATGGTTACATGCGCAATTTTTATTAACCCGCAGCCTGGCCGGTGATTGCGAGGTAAATTGCTCAGTAATCTAACTTCGAGCATAATTTCCAGATTCTCTACTCAAGATAGTTCATCTTGATAAGTTGGTTTATATCAAAGTTGGTTTAGCAAGATAATAATTGAGTGCTTCCACTTAATAGCTAAACTGTTTCTTATGAGAACAAAGTTATATATATCAGTTTGATATAAGTTGTATACGAGAGTATATTATCCCCTCACAAGTGGTTCAGGGTCAGGAACCAAATAATTTCATCTTATTATTAATGTGCCGTGTATATTGACATGATAATGCACAAAGATGATTTCCCAAAGTTGAGGAAACAAGTTAGCTTTTCTAACATGAGGGGGAGACATGATAAACACTTGAGAAAAGGTTACATGGGATGAATTATCATTTGTATATGTATATCCCCGAATATCATGATATGAACCTGAAGTTCATAAAAGGGATAATTCAATTGCAACATATTGCAAAGCATGCTATACGCATTTGCTGACCCAAAGAAAGTAACTAAATGGAAGAGATACAATTCAAGAAGAATTGATTCCATATGAAAGACATGTAGTTTTGAACCTATAGTTCAAATGCTTGAAAGTATAAAGTCAAAGGTATGTATAATCAGTTTTCTTTATCTTATTTGTCTAGCATGACATGGAAAACTTGATATGCATCTAAAGTCTATTATGTGACTTACATGACTTAACTTGAAAGATTTAAGTTGCTTGAAGCATATGCAATTCTTGGTCCTGAAGTACCACATCCTAAGTACAATTTGTGTACATATGTATCTTGCTATAACTATAAGCATGATGGCATTGAGAATGCATCTATGGAGATATTGAAAAGTTATTCCACGACATTATATGAAGATGTTCATATCTATCAAGAATGATGATTTTAAGGTGCGGAATATTTGTTCAAGTCAATATGGTTGATTTATTTATCAAATCTCTATCAAAGATCGTTTTGAAGATGATGCACAAGATTGGAATGCAAATGCTCAAGGATATAAATTGATGTACTCATTAGGGGGAGTTAATGCGCGTTGCACTCTTTTTCCCTTACAAGGTTTTGTCCCAAATGGGTTTTCCTTGCGAGGTTTTTAACGAGGCAACCAATAGGCGCATATTCAAACATGTGTACTCTTTTTCCTTTCTTTAATTTTTCCCATTGGGTTTTGGTTTTAAGGTTTTAACGAGGCACATTGTTGAATAGACATTCAAGGGGGAGTGTTATGAAATCTCCTATTTAAGGTGAATGTCTATAATTAGAGAGATTCTAGAGTTCTATTCTTGGTAGATAAATCATCCCCCTCCCTATAAATAAAGGGGTCTTCTACCATTGTAATACACCCCTAACAATCTCTAAGTATCAATAAGAAGAACTCTCTCTACTCTTCTCTCTATTGCTCTTGTTCTTGAGTTATTGTTCTTGTCTTTTATATTATTTCATAACATTAGGAATATTTATGTGAGATAATAAAGCTTAATATGATCAATTTCATTACTAATTAAAATAAATTTCTTAATTTGTATAAAAATATTTAAAAAATTACTTATTTTGGACGGGAGAAAATAAAATATTTTAATAACTTTTCTTCAATTCGAACACCACCTTCCTTAATGATGTTCGTTTCCCAATTTCCTTCGTCTTCGAACAAATTTAAAGCTTCAATTATAAGATGCTACTCCATTTAAGATGGAAAGCCACTGGAAGTCAAAGCTTTGGACTTTCAAATATGTTCTAAAATATTTCTCCCTCCGGTCTGGTGCACAGTAGGTGGATAATTTATTTTGGGCACCCCATTAAAAACATATTAAATTTTAAATAAAAATAATTAGTGTGGCTAAATTAAGTATTGTAGCATAGTTATAATAACAATTACTTCTTTTCTCAAATACAAAGAGTAAATAATTTTCTACGAATGCGTACATAAAAGTAATTCTGACAAACCAAATTAAATTTTATTAATTATATAAATGGAAATTTATTTTGAACTAAAATAAAAAAATAAATTGGTCACTTATTGTAGATCGGAGAAAGTAAATAGAAAACTTTTAACTTTGTGATTGACAGAACTTTCTTCATTTGACATGTAGACTGTGGGTTATCATGTTGATACGTATGTACTTCCTTTGATCCACAATAAGTAATAAATTGCTTTTTTATTTTGTTCCAATATAAGTGTATATTTATGTAACCAAGAAACAATTCAAATTATTTTTTCAAAATTACCTCATGTCCGTATCGCTGAAAAGTCTTTTACTCTTCCCATTAATTATGCTGCATTATTTCATAAGGGTAGTTTAGTAATACTAACTAGTTTTGTCTAGAATTTAGTATTTTCTTAATGGGTGTGCCTGATCACACCCAGCTTCAGTCCTAAAAAGGATAAGCGGTCGCTGCATATATAATTTGGTCTAAAAGTCTGGAGTCGAATCCCACAGAGAACTAAGGCTTAGCTATATCTGTTTAATATCACTAAGAAGACAAGTTTGACAATTTTCTAAATTATAAAGATTGAGATTTATTTTTCTAACTAATTAACTAGCAAATACTACAAAGCGGTAAAATTATCAACTAACGAGATAAAAGGTTGGAGACTAAATTAAGTAGGTCTAGAGTTATAATTTTTTCAATTATCGGAATTCTTACGGCTATGTTCCCTACGAAACAGTTTCGCCGATGTATTCTGATAATCGGCTTAAAGTATGTATATTTTGATATATATCACCTTGCATTATGCTCTCGTTTTGATGATTTGAGATGATTAATATGATGATTTGTGCTAAATTATGGTTCTATGTATAGGAATCATTCAGATGCAATTTAGTACGAAAGGGCGCGAAATCGGAGCAAAAAGACAAAAAATCAATTTTGTGGACCACAACCAGCGTGGGATGCTTGTTGTGGCCAGTTTCCAGTAGCGAATTATTTTGAGTGCCAGGGCCAGCGCCCGACGCTGCCCTGGACACTCGTGTCGCTAGAGTATCCTATTCCGACTTGGACTCGTTTATTTTCACCCCAAGACGCCTCCAATTGATATAAAAGTCATCCTAAAACCTATTTTAAGGGGAGGGCGTTTTTGAGAGTAAAACACAAGCACATAGCCGACGTGGAGATCGGAATTCATCAACTTCCATCTTTCTTCCTCCAAACTTGGTATTTTTTTTATATTTCTTTGTATGATTTGTTGTTTAGCTACCATGTCTATGTGGAGCTAAACTTCAAGTTCTAGAATTGTGGTTCTTTCATGACTATTATTATTCGGATATTAATTTTGATTTCTTAGTTTGTGCTATTGGTTTATTTATTTAATCATGCATTTAATTAATTGATTGCTTGATCACCAATTGAATACTATCTACGAATCTAGAGTTGAACTCGAAAATGAGAATTCTAAATTGCATATAGGCTTGAGTAGAGCAAGTTCTTGAACCTGGGCATCGAGTAACAAATTCGCGGTTAGGTTAGACATATACCTAATTGCCTTGCTTGGGTAATTTTCAGGAATTATAAATGCGTTCTTGTTAGTTCTAATTCCATAGACATATAGAAGTTAGGTTAGCTTGAATATGCGAGTAAGGACTGGACATATTCTTATGAGCAATATTAAGCCTGTTAACCAATAAACTAGATAAATTAGTAAGTCAATTCAATTAAAGAATACAATAGGAATGTCAGATAGCAGATAATCCTAGATTTTTTTCATTACATTGATATCATAAAAATATGCTCTTTCTCTGTTCAAAGTTCATTATTTATATTTCTTTATTTTAATTAGTTTAGAAAAAAATATTTCTAGGTTTAATTCTTTTTTAGATAATTAGGATAGTCTAAATTAGTTAATATTTAATCACAAGTCCTCGTGGGTTCGACATCCGGCTTTTAGTCACTTTATTACTTGATGACCGCGTATACTTGCGTGTGCGTTAGGGAGAAGTTTTTGGCGTTGTCGCCGGGGACTTAGAAATTAACTATTTGTCCATATTAGAGTTTCAGTTTTATCCACTTTGTTTTGTATATATTTTTTTTTATAACAATTTAATTTTTCTCTTAGTGTGTTCATAGTTCTCTCAACATAACATCGGAGATGAAATATCCGGAGGTAAGATTATTGATGAAGACTCTTGATTGACGGAAGACTTTTATGGCCCGTCTTTTTGGGCTTGTCATGACCTGAACTCTATGAGGTCTGAATTTGAATATGGGAGTAAGGGTTAGTATTGAGAAGAATATTCACGATTAAGGGAATATGAGGAAGGGAGTTGTCTTATAACAACATTAGTGAATGATAGGTCTAAGGAGAGAGATGATCTTGCACATAAAATTGATAATTTTAGCTTGGTTGTGCATAACTTAGATGCAGATCCGAGTGCAAAGGTTGATGCGTGTAATTCCCAATAATTTAATGATGAGTTGTGTGAAGCGAAAAAAATCTTCGAGACCAAATTGAAGAGCTAAAACGAGAGTACCAATCATTAAACCATATTTTTCTTGAGGATGCCAATGTTGAAAAGAGTGATCTAGAGTCATATGAGGGCGTAGATAACATTACTTTGGGAGACTTGAGTGTGTGTAAATACGGGGATGCAAATAGTAGTAAAATTCATGAGTTAGGGCGCATTAAACCTCATTACAAATATTTTTCCACATTGTGTTTAGATAGTAAGTTAGTAATCGAGCCATCCGAGCCAATGATGGGGTCAAAGAGTGAGGATGAGAGTGCCTATATTCTTGAATTTGTTGCACCAAAAAGTAAAAGTTACATTCCTCATCTAAAGGTCGTGAAGTGTAGAGTGAAAAATTTATCACTTAGCCTGGTTATCGTTGTAGCCCCACCACAGGAGCATAACCGTAGACTGGATGCCATGTTAGAGGTACAATTTACAAGTTCTAGGTGGAGGAAAAAGTGGTTCATGTCATGTCGCGACGTTAAATTAGGCGCTTGTTCGGAGGCAACCCAGCTTTACTTCTTTCTTTTATTTTTGATTTTTTTCTTATTGTATTATTTTTGTAGTGTTGTTTTATTTTGTAGGATTTTGAGCATAGGAAGCAAAGCCATATGAAGTGTGCAAAAGTGAGCCATGTGGTTGGAACTAAGTATGGGGTTCTTGCACAAAGGATCATACATGGGAGAAGTCTGAGTATCCCGTGAGCTGCTAATGCTTCGGTCTTTGGCCTACCAGGGAGTCTCTTTTACCCTCTTGTTCTTTACAGTGTGCATGAGGACATTGCACAACTTTATGTATGGGGTGATGAGATTGTATGAGTAATTTTCTTAGCTATCTTAGCTTAATTGTATTACTCGTTCTTAGTATAGTAACTTTTGTAAAAAAATTAAGAAAAAAAAAGAGTAACTTAATTTTTTTATAATAAAAAATTAATTAGAAAAATTTGGACTTTTTCCGACGATGGATCTCCTAGATAGTTTTCTTGAGGGATTATAGTCTAACTAAAAAACTAAAAAATAAATCCCAAAATATGTCTTTTATTTTTTTTAGGTAACGATAATCCCCCTTGGTTTTTTTTGTACCTCGGTTCTTTTCCATGGGATCTAGTTTAAACCGGGTATTTTTTTTCTTTTAGAGTAGATTAAGAATTTAAGGAATAAATGGAGGGAGAATAATGAACCTAGGCACCCTTGACTTTTTTGATAGTAACATATTTAGGCTTTGGCATTTCCATATGATTTTAAATTATTGATGATGCCTTGCTTAGTTGGATAGCATGTCTTGTGATGCCTATGACTCGTTTTCTTGACTTATGTTCACTTTGTGCTTTATGCTTAATATCTCGTGGCTTTGTAAATAATTGCATTTATTTGAGAGTCGGAACGAGACCGTCCTTAGTGAGTCATGTGCATGTGGTGAGGTTTTTGTAAAGTCTATGTATTTTACTTGTATCTAGAACTTGCCCGGTATGTGAGTTGAAGCAAAATTATAAGTGATGCTCGGTTTGAAAAATGATTTTAGGCTTTCTTTGATCTTTTTTGAGCTTTATTACTTTTCACAAATAAAATTTATCCCTAATCAACCCTTTTGAGTCTATAGCTTTTTATTTGGCACCCATATTACAAATCTATACCATTTTTATTCATAATTGACATTGTTTTGACCCTTTTTCCTCTTAAAGTACTTTAACTGTGAGATGAGTGCCAAAAGAAGTAAGAAGGAATTAAGTGTACGATGGCTTTTGAGTGGAACCGATAAAATGAAGAAAGATGCACTTATTTTGTAAAATAATACACCACTAGTGGAAACTGAAAAAAAAAACAATCTAAAAAGAAATAGAGCATATACATTGTTCTATTGTTCTTGCTGGTGGATATGAATTAATGCAGTGCTTATAGAACAAGGGAGCATTTTTGGGGTGATATTATTTGTGAAAGTGAAGTACATTGAAGAATTTGCGCTTAAAGTTGATTATGTGATGTGTTAGAGTGCTTGGGAGTGTTAATCGCTATTCCTAAATATATCCTACCTATCCCTTAGCCCACATTATAACTACGAAAAAGTCCTAATTGATTTTAGATCGAGTGAGCCTACATTAGTAGAGATTTACTATGGGCAAGCGTATGGTACCAAGTGCATGCATGTGACTTCTTTTGTGAGAGTGAGAGATTTCTTTGATATATATATGAGTCTTTAAGTTATATTTGATCATGAGATTTGATTGTGTGGGTTCAACGTATTCTCTTGTTCTTGTTGTGAGGGCACATGGCTTCACAAAGGATAGGTAATATTATTAGACTTCTATAGGATCTTGGGTGTTCAAGTCACGAGTACATTGTAACATTGAGTCGGTTTGTGAGGCTAGGATTGTTATAAGCATGTTGTCTTTGGTTGAATATTTTTGAAGTATGGCATAAGTTAAAAGGAAGTGATTGGTGATTACATATACTAGAGTTTAAGTTTCTATCAGCCATGGTGATTGGTGTAGAGTGCTCAAAGATAGAGTTATTTGTTGGTTGACTCGAGGATGAGTAACATTTAAGTATGGGTGTTGATAATCGGCTTAAAGTATGTATATTTTGATATTTATATATCACCTCGCATTTTGCTCTTATTTCGATGATTTGAGAAGTTTAATATGATGATTTGTGTTAAAATAATGGTGTTTATATGTATAGGAATAATTCGGATGAAATTTGGGACAAAAGGGCGTGAATTGGAGTGAAATCGAAGAAAAAGGCAAAAAACCAATTTTGAGGGCCACAGCCAGTGTAGGATGCTTGTTGTGGCCCAGTTTCCAGTAGTCAATTATTTTGAGCGCCAACGCTAGCTCCCCACACTGCCCTGGATGCTCAAGTCACTAGAGTATCCTATTCCAACTTGGACTCGGTTATTTTTACCCTAACACGCCTCCAATTGATATAAAAACCATCCTATAATCTATTTTGAGAGGAGGACGTTTCTAAGAGTAAAACACAAGCACAGAGCCGCCGTGGAGGCCGAAATTCATCAACTTCCATCTTTCTTCCTCCAAACTTAGTATTTTTTTATGTTTCTTTGTATGATTTGTTGTTTGGCTACGATGTCTATGTGGAGCTAAACTTCACGTTCTAGGGCTTTGGTTCTTTCATGACTATTATTATTCGGATATTGATTTTGATTTCTTAGTTTATCATATTGGTTTATTCATTTAATCTCGCACTTAATTATTTGGTTGTTTGATCACCAATTGAATACTATCTACGAATCTAGAGTTGAGCTCAAAAATGGAAATTCTAAATTGCATATAGGCTTGAGTAGAGAAAGTTCTTGAACCTGGGCATCGGAAAACAGATTCGCGGTTAGGAACATATACCTAATTGCGTTGCTTGGTTAATTTAGAGGAATTATAAATGCGTTCTTGTTAGTTGTAATTCCATAGACAAATAGTAGTTGGTTAGCTGAATAGGAGAGTAGGACTCGACAGATTCGTATGAGCAATATTAATCCTGTTAACCAATAAACTAGATAAATTAGTCACTCATTCAAGTGAAGAATACAATAGGAATGTTAGATAGCCTATAACCCTAGATTATTTTCATTACATTGATATTATAAAAATTTGCTCTTTCTGTTCAAAGTTCATTATTTATATTTATTTATTTTAATTAGTTTAGAACAAATATTTCTAGGTTTAGTTCTTGTTTAGATAATTAGGATAGTCTAATTTAATTAATACTTAATTACAAGTCATCATGGGTTCGACATCCGAATTTTAGTCACTTTATTACTTGATGACCGCGTATACTTGCGTGTACATTTAGGAGAAACATATTCTCTACTGATCGTGAGCAATTTAGGTGCCGTAATTCTCTCTCGAGCAACTACTATTATTTACTAGGCATATTCTCTCGAAATACGCTAGTTGGCTTTATCTAACTGCTCATATGATCACGTCAAGGTTTTGTTATTTCTAAACCTACTTTTAAACCCACCGTATAGATTTCTACACATATGTTAGGAGTGACGTTGTTCAACAACTACCTAAACTCTCTCTCGAGCAGTACACACTAAATAGGCATAGTCAATTGGTGGCCATTCAATCAACAACAACAAACACGTAGTTGAACAAGTAGAGAAATTCAAAGGCTCAATTATATAAAAACATAACAAGTATTTATCCTACAAACAGTTCCATCAAAACCCTAGAAAACGAATTAGCTATTCATAGTAGTATACAAAAATACAATACTAGAATTCATAACAAATAATAGAAATAGGAAGAAGGAAGTGAAAAACTCGTGGAAGAATTCTCCGCCTTGCTCCCAGTATGTTCTTGCCTCCTTAGGTCGAATCTAAAAATAAGTTTTTTTACTTGGGCATGTTTTTTGAGTTTATATAGGGTTAGGATAAGTTTCCCACACTTTATACTTTATCGCCCGGGCTTTCTCGGCCTTCTCCAGATCGACTGCGGTCGAGGGCCAACCGAGGTCAGATCACGGTCGTGTTGGACGGTTGCCAGTTTTTTTCATCTTTCTTGCTCATTTTCATCCGGGATCCTCTCGATTGGTCTTGTATCTACATATTTGACCCCAAAATACTCTATATGCTCCTCCTAACTCGGAGTAGCTCCTGCAAAGCATAAAAACCTTAATTAAAGCATTGTGTTATCATTTAGCACTTAAAACATCAATAAAATATAGTTAACATAGAGCATAAATGACATATACATCGCATAATATAGGCTACTATCAACACCCCACACTTAAACCATTGCTCGTTCACGAGCAATCAAATTACACTTTATATATAGACACGACCTTTTTAAACAATTCTCCAAACTCGTCACACCAAGAATACTTAAAATAGACTTAGCACAAAAGCGTAATATCTTCACCTTAATAATTGACTCGCAAGTACCACGCATTATTCATAACTCACCCACTTTCTCTAACCTAGAGGTCACTAACATTACCTCTTCTTCATGAATCAAGTGCCCTCTCACAATAAAAGGGAGTAGTTTCACACAATAAAATTTAAGAACACTTAGGAACTCAAGATACAAAGAATTCACTCACTCTCAGAAATAACATTCATATGCCACAAAAGATTCACCATAGGCTTTCCCTAGTGTTCTACTCTACTAATCGAGTTCATCAGTCTAGGAATAAGTAGGACTTTATTTTGTTGTAATGTAGGCTGCGGGACAGATATGATACATTTAGATATAAAAGTGACTACACCTCCCTAATTACTTTATTACATATACTTTAACATTCCAAACCCATACTTATGTCAAACCAAACTCCACCTTCTCCTTAATATATATTACCCCATACTTCTTTAAGCACAATTACATCAGAGTCACTACTTATCAAGGAATATTGTTTTCACAGAAATACATTTTTTTTCAATTCAAGTGGCTCTTACTTTTTCAAAAAACATGCACCTTTCTCCTTATTTCAGTAGTTCCACTCAAAAGGCAAACTAGTCACCCTATACTTTAATTTTTACACATTTCATAAACAATTCAAGTGCTCATGAGAGGTTACAATGGTTCAAATAGATGGTTAATTCAAACAAATGCGTATGACTTGTAATGTGGTTTCCAAAGAAACATAATTACAGGCTCAAAGGGGTTAACTACTACATTACAATTAGGCAGGTAAAATGTACATATCTGGCTAAACAAACAAACGCCTATATCACTTCCAAGACTACATAAAACTACTATTCCGCTTTGCAAACACATGGGCAAGTTCTAGGCATCAAATGCAATGCACAGAATAATACCCAAACCTCACACATACATGACACATAACTCACTCAAGATTGGATTCATCAAGACACTCTAGTCAAAGTAGTTAAGCAAAGTTAAGATCATACAATTCAAGGTACTTATACAAGAGTCAAAAATTGAGCCTAAGCATCACAACCAAAGTACTCACTATTCTCAAGGAATAATAATAATAAGCTATATAGACGATATTTACACCCTAAATGTACCATGCTTTATTGTTGTTTTAAAGGCTAAATGATAACTAAATGCTCTAATTGGTGTTCTTTTGCTTCGCAGGGACTAATCCGAATGAGAAAGAGACTATGGAGTATCTTGGAGTAAAAAGGTGGATAAAAGGCCAATCAAGAAGAACACGAGTGAAAACAAGCAAGAGAGAAGCAAAGCGTAGCTTGAAGCCACCGCAACCGTAGTCGAATACGGCTGGTGTACGGTAGGCTAAGGGAACAAGGCAGAATGTTTGCCTTTCATCGCGGTCGCGCCCCGTCCTGCCGCGGCCGCGGTGAACTGTGTAGTTGCCCAAAACTCTAAAGTGTAAATTGGGGGAAACTTATTACAAACCCTTATAAGCTAAAGAAACTCACCCAAGAATGTTTTAAGCTTGTTTTTAGACTAAATTGGAGGTAAGAACAAGTGTGAGAAGAGCAACCAAACATTAGAGTTTTTGTATCTTCTCTTTATTATTTTAAATGCTCATTATGAACACTTTTGTAGTTTTATCTTGCTTTGTTATGAGAAGCTAAATATTTGATCTAGGGTTGATGAAACCAATTGTTATATGAAGTTTTGATTCAACTTTGTTATAATCGAGCCAGATTATTACATGATTGTTCAACTACATTTTGTATGTTAATTAAGTGAATAGGCCCTTCATTAATTGTGTCTAAATACCTTGTGTTACTTGAGAAAGAATACTAGGCTACACTGCCATTGAGCAACATCACTTTTGGGTAATTGAAGAGATTCATTACTTGAATTTAAAAGTGGGGCTAGAGATAACGAAATTTTGGTGGGATAATTTAGAGCTGCATAAATTATCAGCTAGAGTTGTTTGAGAGAATGCTCTAGTAAATTATCATAGTTGATCAAGAGATAATTGCGATGGCCCATAGCTCATAATCCTCATAGAGTATTATGGCGAGATTATAATAAAAGAGTTAAGACCTAAACTAGCAATTGAGGAAATCAATACCCTAGACCTTTCTACCATTGAATTATCTTTGATTTAGCATATTGTTAGTTTTAATAGCATTCTGAAGTAGATAATCAAAAACCCAACCTTTATTGATAAAAATCTTGCACCCGAAAATTGTTTCAGCTAATAGCATCTCCTAGAGTTGTAATAGATAGGTTAGTTCCCTGAGGATTCGACTTTGGACTTAAAAACCAGACTATATTTACAACGACCGCTTTGTCTTTTATAAGGCATAGTTGGGCATGATCAAATTTTGGCGTCATTGCTGGGGAATTAACGGTGTTATTTATTACAACTTAGAAGTAGTGCTAGAATTATTATCTTAGATCAAATTTTGCATTGAAATTCTCACGTTTGAACTCTTTTGTGATTTGGGTGTATGCCTAGAGATTCTTCGAAGGCCGATGAACTGCTTGAAGGACCCTTAAATCCGGAGAAAACATTCAGGGCATTAAACTGTGCCAACAAGAAGAACAAACAATCACAACAAACACACCAACCTAAAATTGAAATGGGTGACGTAGATAATGTTAACGAAAACATCAGGGATGAACAAGCTGACCCAAATGTCAGAGTGGTGGAACCTCTTGTGCCATAAGCTGTCTTTAAGATTGGACACAACCAACAACTGACAACCTGGCCGTTGCCATTGCTGTGCTCCCAATACAAGCAGAGACATTCCAGATCACCAATAACATGCTGCATCTTCTGCAGAATAATGGATTGTTCTCCGTTCACACATGGAAGACCCTCAACAACACTTGAAAACTTTTCTGTCGATTTGTGTGGCCCAAAGGCAGCCACGGGTAATCCCAGAAGCCATCAAGCTGTTAATGTTCCTGTTCTCTATGACTGGGGATGCTCATACTTGGCTAAATTCGCTCCCAATAAATTCCATTGTCACCTGGGAGGAATTATTCAAGCAGTTCGTGAACAAGTTTCACCCGTCTAGCAAGACTACAAGACTGATTGATGAGATATTGCAGTACAAGAAACAACCTATTGAGACCTTGCAGGAAACTTGGGAAAGATTCAAAAGGATGCTGGTGAAGTGTCCCCACCATGGTATTCCAGACAGATGCTTGGCCAGAGATTCTACATGGGTTAGCAGACAATTTAAAGGCCAATGTAGATGCTTCAGCTGGGGGTGCATTTTTTAGCAAGACATTCACAGAGTGAAAAATCCTTCTTGACAAGATGTCCCAAAATAGGGATGGATGACGAGAGGTAAGACCCTGGAACCAATAATGTATTCAATCTCTCTTGACCCAAATAATTCGCTCGCGGAGAACATAGCCGCACTCATGACTCAGATGAGTATATTGACAAATAAGATCGATGATATGGGTACAAAACAAGTGTATATCGTTGACACAACAAATGGAGGACTATCTACACCTTGCATTAATTAGTCTTATGTGTGTTCACGGAGTGGAGAAGGTGACAACAAGGGTTAAGAGAGGATATGAATTATGTCAAAATTTTGGGGGTCAGAGACAAGGAGGACAACAATGGAGACTAGTACCCAATCAGCAGTACATACCAAACATGCCAGAACCTGGAGGTATGCAGCCCCAAGGCCAAACGGATCCATATTAGAGGCAACATGGTTATCTACAGCAGAACCAACAATAGTTGGCATATCAGCCACCTCCTCAGCAATAGATAGCAACATGGTAGAAATTAGGGGTATGCTTCAACTTATTGGAACAAATGGTAAGATCCAGGAAAAGATGGCAGTGCATGACTCAGCACTAAATAATATTGAAACTCAATTGGGGAAGCTGTCTATGGCCTTAAACAACCACCCCAAGGAACATTACCAGTAAACATGAACATTAACCCTAAGGAGCAAAACCCCAATCAGCTAATGGCAGTAAGTTTCCAGAATGGGAGAGATTTAGACATGGAGTAAGAAGTTGCACAATCCAGCAGATGGACTATGTCAGCCACTCCAGTTCCATTGGAGGTAGATGAATCAGTAGAACTTACTGAAGTGGTGGTTGAACAGGTTCAAGATGATAAGGGTAAGTCTACAGAGAGCGAACAAGTTACAAAATAAGTGGTACATCTTGTGCAAAAGTACCCCTACAAAGAGAAGCCAACAAGTAGTGCATAAAGGGTGATACTTGCACCATTCCCTTGGAGACTGGCAAAACAAAAGAAGGAAGATCAATACAGGAAATTCATGGAGATGCTTCATCAAATTCAATTTGAATGTATATCTAATGAATGCTTTGATGGAGACACAGGCTATGCAAAGATGATGAAGGACCTAATGTCACAGAAATTTGACTTTTGAGGACCTATCCACAGTAACTCTAACACAGACATGCGGTGCAGTAGTGACAGGACCCATGGCTCAAAAGGTGTCTGATCTAGGTAGCTTCACTATCCCGTGTACTGTTGGGAGTTATGCCTTTGCAAAGGCATAGTGTGACTTAAGATCCATCATAAACTTGATGCCTTTGGCAATATATACAAAACTGGGCATTGGCAGAGCTAGACCGACTTTGATGCTTTTGTAATTGGCTAATCGCACGGTTAAAAGGCCGATAGGGATTCTTGATGATGTGGTGGTACACGTAGGAAGTTTGTATTCCCTACAGACTTTGATAATTTGGATTTCCAGGTAGATGAGAAGATACCCGTCATTCTAAGAAGGCCATCCTTAGCCACTGGGAGAGCATTGATCGATTCTGAAACTGGGGAATTAAAAGTGAGGTTGAACAATGAAGAAGTTATATTCAACGTTTAACAATACATGAGGAGCCCCAGTGAATATGTTAATTGCTCCTAGTAGAGGTAGTGGATGTGATACTCCATCAAGATAATGAGACCCTGACTGCTAAAGAACCAATGGAGTCTTGCTTGATGAATTTAGAGGAGATGGATGTCGAAGGTTAGCAGAGTGGGTCATGGCACTCGAAGGCCAAGGATTCTGTAAGAGGGAACCTCAATTTGAGTCCCTCGAGTTAGAAAAGAGAGATACACCACCGGCAAAACCATCAGTAGATGAGTGATTGAGGCCGACCCTGCACTACTATTGAGTAGCGAGAGAGGTCGAAGTAGTTTTTACCCGATTAAGGCCGGGATCGATTTCCATAGGGAGCTATATATTAGGGTCGGGTGTCTATCTAAAACGGAGTTGTGTAATTATTCTTTATTGCATTTCTACACATTTTTGGTTTTGATTATGATTATAATTTTATAAAACTACAATGGTCAATTAAACTAAAATAACCTAAGGTTAAATTAATGCGAGTTGTTCAAATGATTAAAAGGCACTAGGGTAGTGACTTCCGCCTAGGTGGTCAATTGAAGAATTATTGAGTCTAAAGCTAGATTGTCACATTTGGGGATTATCATATAACCATTGCTCGATTCTACTCAGTCTATACCTCTCGGTAGTTTGAGTGATTTTTCCCGAATAGACTTTCTCAAGACCAATTGGGTGTGCAATTTAGCACAAGCGATCGAGGTTCAAGTCGGTATTAATATCTATAGGTTTAACCCTTTAATTAGGGTTATCAATCTTTTGAGTACACCCTAACTCCTTGTTGGACCAATTTTAGAGACTTAGGCTCTCTTTCTCAAGAAGAGCCAAAATCAACTAAACATAAACTAGTGTTTGCAACCACTTATTCAGTAATTAAACGTGAAATTAGTCCAAATATCAAACATCCATAGTCAATGAAGCCCTAAAACAGAAGACCCATCAATTACCCACACTAAGGTTAAGCCACAACCCTATCTTATGGGTCTATCTACACATAATTAAAGAATAAAACAGAGAAATAGATGAAGAAAAACTCATATCAATTAATTGATAAATTAAACTTGAAGATTCAATACTGAAACACAACTAAAATTACTCAAAATAACTAAAATATTCGAAACAACGAGCGCAACCTTTAGTGCTAACTATATGCTTGACCTAAAAATGGAAAAAAGCTATTTATACTAAGCTGAAAAATCTGAACAAAAATACCCTTGCGGGGTTAGTGCGGACCGCACAAAATCACGTGCGGCCGCGCTAGGGTTCTGAACTTGAGAATCCAACTCTTCGAACTCGGGCAATATGGACCGCACAGAATTGAGTGCGATCGCAGTGACTTGTAGTGTGGTCCGCATGAAATGGACTGCGGACCGTATTGGCTTCAATCTCCAAAACTGGTAACTCTCTGATCCTTGCTAGTGCGGACCCCACTAAATCGAGTGCGGCTGCTATAACTCCAACGCGGATCGCATTAAATTCCAAGTGGCTGCTTTGCCTGTTGACCTGGAAATCAAACTCTCTGAACCTCACTTGTATGGACCGCACAGAATGTTGTACGACCGCATTGGCCCTGTTTTTCCTAAGATTTGTCTTGTCGTGGTACTTGTGTAAGTTCCACTCCTTTTTGAGCTGATCTTTGACATCTTATCATTTTGTTGAACAAACCTGTAATCAAACATAACTTGTGAGCCTTTTGGGACTATTTTGTACAACTTTCTAATCAAAACTTAATCAAGAAGGAGTGCAAACTGTATTAAAATCCCTAATTATCAACTCTCCCAAACTTAAGATTTTGCTTGTACTCAATCAAACAAAATAAGACCCACCCCTTAAGAGAACATCCAAGAAAATGCAGCTGTCATAAATTGACCTCAGCTAGCATCTAATAGGACTAAAAAATGCCCTCAATACAAATGAATAATTAACAACATTTACTCTTTTAAACAACCATGGATCAAGTGCGACACAAGAGCATCAAGAGTTGACTCAACACATCAAATGACTCTTTCTATCACTTTAGTCATTGTGGAACCCAAACTCACACATCCTCAGCTTTCCTTAAGCAAAAGTCACCTTTAGAATAGTGGCACTCATAACAAGGTTAATGGGAATTCATTCATCTCTCAAAAAGAAAAGTCACAAGTTCGTCTCTAAGTACCATATGGTTGCCCCTTATGTGAGTTACCACTAATGTAAGCTTCATTCAAATAGAGATCACATAGGGCTTTTGTGGAGACATAGTGAAGGCTTTTGGTTGAAGACAGGCAATGTTTGGTCTAATCATCTTCCCTTAAGAACTTCTTTTGTTTCACTTTGGCACAAATTCACTTGAATTTTTGAATCTTTCACTTTTTTCAAGGGGTTAGAGAGACACACTGTCACTCTTTCTTAGATATTTCAACTCTTTTCTCTTTTCTAACTTTTCCAGATCTTTCATTCTTTGCTTTTCTTGACTCTCTTATATTCATTTCCACATTGAGTATTCTTTTTGTCTTTTCGCTTTTCTTTCTTTTTCATTGCCTTTTCTTTTTCTTTTTTTCTTTTGGGTACCTTTTTACCACTTTGTTGCAATCCTCGTCTCTCCCCCCAAACCTACACTTTTGCCATGTACTAAGGAAAGATCGGGTGCCAAGAGAGGGTATATTTTAGAAAGGGCAAAGGCTTGTATCATGGTTCTTGAAGGTAAAAGGTTGACTAGGGATTTTATCTTTGGTAGGCTATGGATATGTTCAAGCTATCATTTGGATCGAGGGGAGACTATAATCATGTCTCACGTCAAAATTCATTTAGGATTTCGTCTCAACAAACATTTAGGGCAACTTCTAGACCAATGGCTAGGGTCTTGGACTTGCATTGCAATTTATCACCACACAAGCTATGGGATTGCTAAAAACATAGACTGGGGGCCCCCACAACGATCTTAGATAATATTTGAGCACATAATAGTCCCGAAAAACCACTTGATGAATATCGGTTAATGCAAGAGTCTCAAGGTCACAACTTTCACCATCCTAAACACAATGATTTGTTTTTGACCATGAGATCAAATGCAAATGTGCTAGGCCTTAGTGAAGCTTTGCTTGAGGCACCTTTCACCACTAACTACTATAAAGCAAAAAGAAAAGAAAAACGTACACAAACCCCTAAGAAGGTTGTCACGCCATCCATCATTGGGAAGAGCCACGTGGTTCACACAAACTCCACCTTTGGAAAAAACCTTGAAATTGAGAAAACTAAAGGCTTATTGCAAATGTTCAAAACAAGAAGCTACGAATATAAATAAGAAGCTAAGAACGAAAAATTATGGAAAGTAAAATGAATATATACAATAGGGGTTTTAATCAAATATACAATAGATGTGATGAATATGTACAATCTAACATAACTTTATATACATACCCTAAAGTAAAATAAAAGTATGAGAAATGTAATGAAATGTTAAAATTATATACAAACCAAAGATGAAAAATAAAGAAAGCACAAGTTTGAAATATGTTATAGGATTGGTTGGAATATTTGGTTGAGGTCTCAGGGCCCTCTGGTGTGTTTCGGATGCTCAATGGGTCATTTTTGTAACTTAAGAAATTACAGAAAATGTTGCAGCAGTTAGTTCTGATTTCCTTCTTCGCGTTCGCGAGCGGGTCCTCACGTTCGCAAAGAGGAGCTGGGGCTGGGGAAGAATTCTGCCTTCGCGTTCGTGAGAGGGCCTCCGTATTTGCGAAGAGGCTGGGTGGTTGTGTTATATGTTCGCGATTGAGATCTGCATTCGTGTAAAAGGGTTTGGCCCAGTGGATTTTTGTGCATCGCGTACGCATGGTGCACGTCGCATTTGCGAAGGTACGTCTGTGCAAAGCATCGCCTTCGCGGTATAGGGGACGTGTTCGTGAAGAAGGAAAAATGGTCAAGGTTATTTTTTGCTTTGTGAACGCGAGGCTTTGACCGCGTTCGCTAAGAAGGAAATTAAATAGCTGGACAGAATGTTTAAAAGGATCCATTTCGCGAATTTTTGTCTAGTTTTCTCCATTTTTAGGCGGATTTGAAGCTTTTTAGAGCGGGTTGAAGAGAGATTCAAGGGGAATCATTTGGAGGTAGCATTTTTGACTTCATAACTCAATTTCATGTGATTAAATACCTAACTAATGGTGAGAAATTTGGGAAAACTGGGTAATTAGGGCTCGAGTTTAAGAGGCCTTTAAATGAGGATTTGAGGGGTCATTTGAACTTATATTTTAGTATTCTTGTTATGTATAGACTCGTGCGAGTGTGAGGTTTTTGGAAATATAAATATTTCTCTATTCTGAGATGTGGGCTCGAGGGGTATTTGGTCATTTTACATATTTTTGCGTATTAGCTTAAAATTTAATTGTAGAATCAACTTCTTAAAGTATTATTTAAATTATGACATGGAATTGAATATATTTGGGCCATTTGGAGTCAGATACTCGTGGTAAGATCGTGAATTTGGATCGATTTTGAGTCAGTTCGAGGTAAGTGGCTTGTCTAACCTTGTGTGTGGGACCTTTCCCATAGGATATGATATTTGATAATTGAAATGTCTTGTACGTGACATGACGAGCATGCACTTGAGCTAATTCTTGAAAAAACCTGTTTTATTTTAGTAGTTAAGATGAGTTCCTTTCCTTTCCTGTTTATTCTACTTGCGAATTTAGCATGTTATTAGTTTAGAAAAACATGTTTAGTTGACTTAATTACCTTTTTTCTTAAACTGCCTTAATTACATTACGTGAAGCATGCTAGGCTAGGATTAACTGTTTACTTGATATGTACTTAGAATTTAATTGAGTATCCTTACGTCGTTCTTGTGTGTTTTAATTCGAGGACTACGGGACGGCATCCCGGGAGATCCCCCATATGTATTGATGATTTGGAATGAGGTGTAGGATACCAAGAGATCTCTGGCACGTATATTGAGGATACCAAGAGATCCTCGGGATACCAAGAGATCCTTAGCACACATATTGAGGATACCAAGATATCCTTGGTTATTATTCCCGTTTTGAGTGGTGTTACTTTGTGATTTATCTATATATTCTGCTTTCGTTATTGTACTCTTATTATCATGTATAGAATCTTACTATAGATTCTCAATTATATTATTTATCTTAACCTGTCACTATTATTTTTATTTACCTCAGTAAGGCCCCGACCTTCCTCATCACTACCCGATCGAGGTTAGACTTGGCACTTACTAAGTACCATTGTGTTATACACATACCTCTTCTGTGCATGTTTTTCATGTGCTGATCCAAGTATTTCTTCTCAGGCTTATCACCCTTGAGGGAGACGACTACTTAGAGACTTTGAGGTACATTCCGTTCGTGCTTTTTAGTATTTTAGCCCTTGTATTTTTTTTGTTCTTATTAGGCAAAATTTCGGAGTTAAAGTTATGTAGTATTTCTCTGTCTTAGATTGTGATTCATGGGCTTCCGGGTCTTGGATTGGATATTGGTTTTGAGATATATGGTGTATGCCGAGTGGCACATAAAACACTATTATTGCTTTGTTTCTGTTCTTAAATCGTTTTATTTTTCGCAAGTTTGGTTATCTTCCCAATTTATGCTTACCTAGTCATATAGACTAGGTGCTGCCACAATGGTTCATGGAGGGCGAACCCGGGTCGTGACAGAAGAAAATAGTTTTTGTATTTTTTTTATTTCGATGTTTTTTGAATTTTTTTTTGAAAGAAAGGCTTCTAAAGAAGCAAGAAAGCATTTTTTTTGAATGAAAGACTTCAAAAAGAATTCCTTTCCCTTTGATTTGAGCTTTGAGAATTTTAGAAGTAAAAAGAAAATATTTTTGTTTGAATTTTTAGTTGTTTTCTCTTTTTCTAAAGAAGAATGAAAATATTTTTTTGAATTTTGGAAGTTACCTCTTAGTTTCCGAAATAGGGACTTTTTTAAGATTTTTTTTTTATTTCTGAGCTTTTTACTTATTTACAAAAGCACTTCTAAGGAAAAGTGAAAATATTTTGGACTTCAATTTTTTCAAATTTTTATATTGACATTTATGAAAGAAAGACATCTAAGGAGTATTTTTTTAGATTTTTGTTTCTCATTCTTTTTTTTGGATTTTTTTGGAAAAATACTTCAAAATGAAGGAAACCCGTAATTTTGATTTTAATTTTTATTAATTTTTCTTTTTCGTATGAAAGACATTAGAAAGAAGGACACCTTTTTTAAATTTAAAAACCCATCTTTTATTTGAATTTTCTGAGGAAAGATTTCTAAAGAAGGAACAAAAGGAAAATATTTTTAGATTTTTGAAAATTGGGGTCGGAACCCATAAGATTTGCCTACGTATCTCACATCGTGTGAGAATCAGTCCCGCATAGTTCGGTCAGTACGACGGAACATGTGAAACATGACACTTGAAAATTTTGGCTTATTTTTAAATGACATTTCTTTTCGTTTTTTTCCAGAATTCTGGGAAAGTTTCAGAAATTTCTAAATACCTACCTCTCACCCTTTTATTTGCTTTTTTTTTTTTTTGATTTTATTTCCATGATCTAGAAGCTGGTCAACATGCAAGCCGAATCAAACAAATGTGAAAATAGCACATAAGATGCATCAGGAGGGTCTTTTTAATTTGGGTACACCTATCCTAGACGGACTCAACCCCTGTGTTGAGTCCCCAAGGTCAAATGCACGTGATGCAAGAAAATGTACCTACTAGGGATCATGCATGAGATTTTGTTACTCTAAGTTTAAAACCTGGGTGTATTGTTCTAGACCTAGCTTACTCGAGCGGACAACTTGAGCTGAGGAAGGAAGATGGGGGCAGCGTTACGGAAAAATAGAAGCTTCACCGGCTTTGCAACTTGTCCGAACCTCATTCTGGAATTAGATATGACTCTAATAGGAAAGAAGTCACACGAAGTGCAAACATTTCAGATGATTTAGAAGACTCAGAGAGAAAGGGTTTTGTAGCAATTTATATACAGTCCCAACAATATCAAAGCGATAAAAGCGGCATTTAGCACATTAGGCTCAACATGTGAAAACTAGATAAAACAAGCCAACTATAACAGTTAATCTAAGCTCGAATTCTTAAACCCTGAACCGAAGTTCTGGGTTTGGATCCCCAGCAAAGTCGCCAGAGCTGTCACTCCTCCTTTTTACACACCCGAATGTGATATAAGAGAGTTTTTTTCAATTTAAGTGACATTATTCGAAATGAGATTAATTATTCACTTTTATTCAGAGTCGCCACTTGGATGGTTTGTTTTCTGGTGTCCTAAGTTGCCGGTTTTATTTTAAATCGCAAATTAGGAATATTCGACTTTTCTTTTGAAGTATGCGAACCAGAAATTCTGAATAAGAAATTCAGTTAACCCGAGGGAAGGTGTTAGGCAACCTCGGATTCCGTGGTTGTAGCACGGTTGCTTAAACCATTATAATTGGCCTATTATATGATTTAAATACATGATTTAGCTTATGACATAATTTTAAATTATTAACCGCTTTTAATTAATTTTAGGAAAATTCAATGCTATCTAAAACACATCTTTGAACCACGCCACATGAAATGCACCCGCGGCCCTCGACACATTTTATTTAACGTTGTTGAGATTTTGATTTGGGTCACATGAAATGCACAGCCGAGTTTAGGAATGTAACTTTAAATAACGCCAACTATGCACTTTCAAGTTTGCGAGAGCCATGAAAAATTCAACTAAATGGAACGTTTCGATTTCTAAAAGATTAAATAAGTAAGGGCCACATATTTTAAGATTTTTATTTGGCACGGCGCACCTTAAACTATTAAAGGGACTAATTAATTAAATAAGTCTTGAAGAAATTATAATTGCTCTAGGATAAGACTTAGACTTGATTCACTAAATGGAAAGGCATAGCACCAAATGAAATCATTCTAATTTATTTCATGGCCTGGGTCTGGCCTGAAGCCCAATAGCCAATTGTTGGTTACTTGACAAAAGCATGGACACAATTGGGCTCGACATGAAGCCCAAACCAAAACCTTAATGGAAAGAGGTGAATTTGGCACAATTGGGCCAACGGTGGTGGCCCGGTTCCGGATTCAGCATTAAAACTTAAGACAAAAACTATTTTTTAGGAAAGACTTAAAGATTGCACAAATACTAACATCATTGAATGAGTATAGAGCATATTCAAAAATGAAAATACAATCTTTGATCAACAATTGCTCGTATACAGCTTATTTTATTCTTTAACACCCCAACTCAAAGCCACACAAACTATAGTTTAAACTTACACAAAAATGCTTTTATAATAAAAGAAATACAAGAGCATGTCCTTTCTTTTCTTTTTTTTTTCTCAAGACAAAATAGGAGTTTCAGGATACCTCAGGACACTTGATGGGATTTCAAACATATTCACATGCCTGGAAAGATGGATTCAACAGATGATTTTCTTGGCAAGTCAAACGAGATTTCTAAATCTTATATTGGCTTCTTTAGCACTTAAATATACAGAAGAACTAGAAGTCCCCCCGTTCAACCAAGTTTCAGTCCTTTTAACAAACAAATAATCTAAATTAGAGTAGCTACTTGAAACTTTTAAAACTCAAATGGAATTAAAAGCAAAATAGTCAAATGTACACATAATAAAAACTAAACTAGAATGCAGAAATCAGCTAACTTCAAGAGTGCAGAAATAGTATTCAACTAACTGATTTATTACAAATTATCAGCTCAATCAAAAGAGCTTCATGTTCCTCCATTTTCATACGCTAAGAAATGTAGTGAATACCTGAATACAACAATCAAGCAGAAGAAGAAGATGAGGTTAAATATCAAAAGTTCAACCAACAGTAGTAATATTGCAACAACAATGGAATAGTGCAAACAAGCTTCAGATTCTCGACCTCATTCCAAACTTTGAAAAATTAGATTGAACTATTCTATTGAAACTCTTGAAAATTTGATTTATCAATAGAATTTAGAACTCAAAAACAAGCAGACTTCAAGCAATTTTCAGTACTTTTCACTTGAGAATATTCAGTCGTTTCTTCAACTTTTGGTGTTTTCAATCTCTAATTTCTGACTTGTGAGTGAAGCTTCCTTATTCAGTTATTGAAGTTTTCCTAACCTAGAATTCCTAAAATGACCCTTAATACCGGTGTTTTACTTCTGAAACCAAAAAATATGGATCGAATTGGCCCAAGTCAAATTGTTATGGGTCTATAAATTCTGGGTTGAATCCCCTTTCTTGGGCTTCTAATTTCAGAACCCAAGTCCAAATCAGCAATCAAAATTTGCCGGACTAAATGACCTACAGAATCCTAAAGACTCATAAGGTCTTGGGCTTAAAGAAAAACATAGAAACAAATAAAGCTCGAACAAAATCTAACACATCAACCGAATCATGCTTAATTAATTGAAAAAAACTTAATGCTAACATGCATAGAGAAAATGACTCTGAAGAAACTGGAAAACAAAAAGATTCAAGAAGAAGAGAAAGAAGTAGAAGATAGAAAAATGAAAGAATAAATGAAGCAAAGATAACAAAAGAAAAGGAAAAATACCTACAAAGGCTCGGACAAGTAAAGTCTTCAAATCTTAAAATTTAAGCCGAGTTTGAAATTAATCGTGTGTTCTTGATAATCAAACTAGACTTCAATTTTCATTGAAATCTCGATTTGGGGTTTTTGGGGGGTTTTAGGGTTCGACTTTGCTCTAAGATTCGAAGAAACCTAGGAGGATTCGAGGGGAACTAGTGCTGGGCTTGGTGTGAGGGGCTCATGGGGGTTATGTGGTATGAATTTGGGGTGGATTGGAGGGGGCGCCAACACTGGAGATGGCAAAGATTTGAGGGCGGCGTCGACACCGGAGATGGCAAGGATTTTAGGGTGATAGATTATGGTTAGGTTTGGGTGTCTCTGAAGATGAAAGAGAAAGGGGAGATGAGTTAGGGGTAGGGGTGTCAATCAGATAGTTTTATATAAAATAGGGCTCAGTTCCGGATCGTCCGATCAAGTAAATCGACGGCCCTGATCAAGGGTTAATCGAAACGACGTTATTTAGGGCCCCTTAGGGGTTTGGACCGGGTGTGACATGGGTCTGGGCAACCTTTTGGATGGGTATGGACATTGAAACAATTGGTCTTGGGGAAAAGTATAAATTTGGCCCAAAAAATCCGACTCTTTTCCATTTCTTTTCCTTTTCTTTCAATTTCAAACCTCTTTTTATTTTCAAAAATTAAAAATAAAGCTTAAATTAATCCCTAAATCAAATTATGCAATTAAATTAAATTAATTAGCTCTAAATAATAACTACCACAATTTAATTAAATATTAAATTAAAAGAAAACTACCAAAATTCGAAGCTAAAAATTAAAAATGCAAGAATAAGTTATTTTCTGTGATATATTCATTATTGTAAAACACTAAATTACTTATTAATATAAAAAATATAAAATAAAATCCTAAATACAAATAATATTTTTTTGTATTATTATGATTTAAACAAGGTTAAATATGTACACGAAAATGCAAACAATCAGGAAAATTCTACAATAACTAAAATAATAAATAATTAAAAGAAAAAAATCAAATTTTTAGAAATCGCTGGGAATAATTCATGTGAGGCAAAAATCACGTGCTCAAAAACAGAAGTTTGTTTGATAAGGCTTTTTAAGCCTTATGCCCCCCTTTTTTCTTTTAATCTAATTTGTTCACGGCTTTAAGCCTTTGAAAGCTTTTCCTCTCTTTTTTTGTTGGTAAAGTTAACTAATAATTAATGATACCCACTATTAATAATTAATAATACTAAAATTGTTAATAAATTATTAATATTTCTCTGATTGTATATCTAATTATTTAAGTGTGTGTACACACACATATATATAATAACAATAATATAAATTTTATAATTAGCGCGTCTCGAAAGTTTTATAAATTTAAGGAGTTTTAGGGGGACAAAGCCTAGGTTAAGGGAAAAAGAGTACATCGTGTATCTTACTCCTCCTCATAAAGATATCACTTTATTTCTCGAAGATGTCACATTCCAATCTTCTATCTTAACTTCTCAAATGTTGAGGTTGGTAAACCTTTAGTGAACATATCAGCCAAATTTTCACATGAACGAATCTGTTGAACATTAATTTCACCATTTTGTTGAAGATTATGCTTGAAAAAAGAACTTTGGTGAAATACGCTTTGTTCTATCTTCTTTAATGTATCCTCCATTTAGTTGAGCAATACAAATATCATTCTCTTCATATAGTGTTGTTGGATTATCCCTTTTCATAAGAAAACTACCCATTTCCTGAATACGCTGAGTTATTGATCTCAACCAAATACATTCCGGACTAGCTTCATGAATGGCTATTATCTCAGCATGATTTAAAGATGTGGCAACTATTATTTGTTTCATTGAACACCATGATATAGCAGTATTTCCATATGTAAACAAATAGCCTATTTGAGATCGGGCTTTATGTGGATCAGACAAATAAACTGCATTGGCATAGCCAATTATTTCTGACTTGAATTCATTAGAATAAAACAATCTCATATCTATGGTTCCCCGAAGATATATAAATATATGCTTAACACCATTCCAATATATTCTTTTTGGGGAGGAGCTGAATTTTGCTAATAAGCTCTCTACAAAAGCAATATCTGGTCGAGTATTGTAGGCAAGATACACTAGTGCCTCAATTGCAATAAGATATGGAGTTTCATTACCAAGGGGATCTTCATCATTTTCTTGAGGCTGAAATGGATCTTTATTTATGTCAAGCGATCTCACAACCATTGGGGTACTCAATGGATGTGCATTATCCATGTAAAATTACTTAAAAACCTTTTCAATATATGTTGATTGATGGATGAAAATTCCATTTGATACATGCTCAATTTGTAGGCCAAGACAGAATTTTGTCTTACCAAGATCTTTCATTTCAAACTCTTTCTTCAAACAGTTTACAACTTTTGGAAGCTCTTTATAAGTACCAATAATATTCAGGTCATCAACATACATATCTATGATGACAAATTCAGATCCAGACCTCTTAACAAAGACATAAAGGCAGATAGGGTCATTTCTGTACCCTTCCTTTAGCAAATACTCGCTAAGGCGATTGTACCACATCCTCTATGATTGCTTCAATCCGTATAAAGATTTCTGAAGCTTTATTGAACAAGTTTCTCTTGGACTTTTATGTGCTTCAAGAACTTTAAATCCTTCAGGGATTTTCATAAAAATTTCATTATCCAGTGAGCCATATAAGGAGGTTGTGACAACATCTATCAACCGCATATCAAGCTTTTCATGGACCAGATTTATTAGATACCTAAAGGTAATTGCATGTACCATAGGAGAATATGTCTCCATATATTCAATTCCAGGCCTCCACGAAAATCCTTGCCATAAGTCGTGCTTTATATCTTACAACTTCACATTTCTCATTTCGTTTTCGCACAAAACCCAATTGTATCCCAATGGCTTGACACCTTCAAGCGTTAGGACTATTGGTCTGTAAACTTCACATTTTTTGAGTGAATACAATTCCACTTAAATTGCATTTTTCCATTTTGGTCAATCATTTCTCTATCTACATTCATCGACAGATTTTGGCTCAATATTCTCATCTTGTTGCATTACTTCAACTGCAACGTTATATGCAAAATTATTGTCAACGACAACATTATTCTAGTTCCACCTTTGTCCCGTAGAGACATAACTTATTGAGATCTTTTCATTTCATCATTTCCAGGTACTAGAACCTCCTGCGAGGTCTTATCAATTATGATGTCTGTATCCTCTTCTTGAGCAATCACCTCAATGTTATGATCAACTTGATCATTTTCTCCTTCTATTTTTCAGGGTTTTTTATCCTTGGAACCAATTGATTTACCATGTTTAAGGCATGGCCTAGACTCATCTGTATCATCATGCTGTCCAGATGGGACATCAACTCGAATTGGAGCATTTACAGTTGGAATATGCGATTTAATAACCCGTGGAAAGTTAGTAAATATATATGGCAATTGATTTGCATCATTTTGCATATAAATGATCTTTTGAACTTCTTGTTCACATTGATTTATACGAGGATCCAAATAAGATAGAGATAATATATTCTAATCTATCTCTTTTTTAGCTATTTATCTTCTCCCCCTAATGTTGGAAAAACTGATTCATCAAAATGACGATCAACAAATCTGGCTGTAAACAAATCTCCTGTCATATGCTCCTAATATTTGATAATAGAAGGAGATTCACAACCAACATATACTCCAAACCTTCTTTGGGGACACATCTTTGTGCGTTATGGTGGAGCAATTGGAACATATACTGCACATCCATAAATTCTTGGATGGAAAATATTTGGCTCCTGACCAAAAGCCAACTGTAATGGGGAGACTTTATGATAACTGGTTGGCTTATGCGCACAAGTACTGCTGCATGCAAAATAGCATGTTCCCACACTAAAACGGGAAGTTTTGTCCTCATTAGCAATGGCCTAGCTATTAGTTGAAGCCATTTAATCAATGATTGCTAAACCATTTTGAGAATGAACATGAGCAACCAGAAGCTCAAATTTTATTCCAGTGGTCATACAATAATATGTAAAGGCCTGATATGTAAATTCAGCAGCATTATCAAGACAAATTATCTTAATTGCATAATCTGGAAATTGTGCTCTTAACCTTATTATTTGGGCCAACAATCTCACAAATGCCATATTACGAGTTGACAATAAGCACACATGTGACCATCTTGTAGATGTGTCTATCAAGACCATACAATACTTGAATGGTCTGTACGGAGGATGTATAGGCTCACATATATCACCATGTATACATTCCAGAAATACAAGTGACTCAATCCTAACTTTAGCTGTTGGTTGTTTAATAACCAATTTTCCTTGAGGACAAGCAGCACAAGAGAATTTTTTAAATTGAAGAATCTTCTTATTCTTCTATGTGTGCCCATTTGAATTCTCTATTATTTTGCACATCATGCTAGAATCGGGATGGCCCAACCGGTCATTCCAAATGATAAAATCATTAGAATAAACCTTTTGTTTACTATGACATGTGATTCAATCACACCAATATTTATGTGGTACAACCCAAAAAAAATGCGGGTAAGATTTCATGCACACATTTATTTGCCACTTTTATTGTAGTAGTATAAAGGTATTCAACCTTTCCTTCGTTAGAGGTCTCAACATGGTAGCCATTTTGGCGAATAGATTTAACACTCAACAATTTATTTTGAGACATACTACAATGCAATGCATTATTAATAGTTAATACTCCAGGTAGTAATAGGGCCTCTTTTCCAGAGCCCTCAATTAACTTTGTACTAGCAGATATTGTATTAACATAAGCCTTTTTCATGACCAAATAAGAGAAAATTTTATTTTTTCTTAATATTGTGTGAGTTATAACACTATACAAAAGATATAAATTTTCATTACTCATCTTGGATCCAATTGAAGAATGGAAAATTTTATATTCTTCATAAAAAAATAAAGTACATCATGAGAAATACAGAAAAAACTAACATCACCAACGAAAACATGAGACAACTTAGGTACTACTTGAAAATAAAAACAACTTTAGAATGAGACAAAAAAACTACTGAAAATAAAAATAACATAATTTCATTCCCCAGTAAAATGATCAAACTTTAGTTTTGATCTCAATAGAAGTCTTCAACTTCCAAATGAGTAAGATAATCGAGGCCTTGAAAAACTCATCATCATTCAAAGCAAGATTTTCCTCGGCATTATCATCATTTTTGTTTGAAGGCCCTTCCTTATTTTTAAAGGGCAAGTGTGACTCCAATGGGGCATTAGCAGAAGATGCTCCAATATTATTAGCATTTATTTTAATAGAGTTCTGATAAAGCCTGAAAAAATGTTCAGGTGCACGACATTTCAATTTTTCAATGACCTTTCATGCAACAACAGTGGCAGTTACCGCTTTTGCCTCTAGAAGGATTATTTTGAGAACCCATATTGTTCTCTTTTTTGCCATGATCATCATGATGGCGACCATTATATCGTCTCTTACCATTGACCTGCCCACGTACATTGTCCATGATTATTATTCTATTTTTTTCAGACTTATCACGTCTAGCTGCCATATTCACTTTAAGAAGCGGAACTGACCCTGTAGGACGGGCTTCATGATTTTTCACCAAAAGGGTATTATGTTGCTCAACTAACGGAAGGCATGTGATTAATTCAGAATACTTTTTAAAACCCCCCTCACGATATTGCTGCTTTAATACTATATTTGAGGCATGAAAAGTCATAAGAGTCTTTTCCAGCAAATCCTCATCATTCATAACTTCCCTACATAATTTCAATTGGGAAGTTATTTAAAATACAATAGATTTATACTCACTTACAATCTTAAAATCTTGCAACCGTAAGTGCGTGCACTCATATCGAGCCTTTGGAAATACCGTAGCCTTAAGGTGATCATACCTTTCCTTCAGGCCAGTCCACAATTCAAGTGAATGTTTCACTATTAAATATTCAACCTTCAAACCTTCATCCAAATGATGACGAAGGAAAATTATGTCCTTCTCTTTGTCCAGGCTTGATGCCTCATTACCCTGAGTAATGGTGTTACCAAGGCCTTTAACAGCTAAGTGAATCTCAGCATCAAGAATCTGTGATAGGTAATTCTTTCCAAAAATGTCAAGTGCTACAAACTCAAGCTTTGACAAATTCGACATGGTAAAAAGTAAAAACTATCAAAGAAAAATATTTTTTTCTTTTTTAACAAATAATTTCCACACAAATAATATCCTAATAGACTAGTTAAGCATTTAAGAACTTCATATTATCTTTTACAATTTTTTAAAAGTATAAATCATGTTGTAACTCAAATACTATGTCTTAAGAATTGCCATTTTACAGTAACGACAATAGTATTAAAATTTATGTTAAGTCCATCATCTCAACTTTTCTTTCAACTACTAATAGATGCCAAATATAAGGGTAAAAGGTATTGGTGAAATCATTTGTGACTAAATGTTGTTGTTGTTGCTACTACTACTATAATCTGTAGTCATAGTAAATACTATTTTATCAAGTAAATAATTTTCACATTTCATTCAGAAAACAAAAAACAGTAAAGACGTAAAAGATTAAGATGCAAAAGCAGGACTAACTAGTATAGCCAATTATCGTTTCAATGTATAGATATTTGAGTGTAAAAGAAAGTAATGGAAACTAAATGAAATATGAACATGATTATCTAAAAGTATATAGCTTGCGGATAGCAGAGTGGGAACTTAACTCGGAGAAGATTAGAGTTCAATCTTGAGGTTAAAGACTTCATGTTGATAATATATTAAGAAATGTAGCTCAAAGTAACATTATAAAACAAGAAGATAAGTAGAATAAGAGAAGAAGAGATAACTTTCTTGTTTCATCAAGTGTTCAAGTGTGTTCCATCGGCCTCTATTTATACTATTACATATGAAGGTTACAAATTGATTGTCTTAAACATAACATTAACAATTGAGATCATGGGGGAAGGTTATAGGGAGGGGTTATGGAGGTGTGTGAGTTACAATCATAATGGTAATGAGTAATGGAAATTATGTACATCACGGGTGAAAGGAATGGGAGTAGTGGACATTCATATTTACTAAATATTTTACAGGAAAATGACCATTTTATCCCATAAATCCTTTTATTTCCTTAGGTTTTAATTTACAATTTACATAGCTTATTTAAAAAAATTCTATACGTGTCTAAATACATTACAAAATTAAAAGGAGGAAGGTGAAAAGAATTCCGTGTACAAACTTTTTACGTTCCAACTATTGATACTTTAGAATCTTTTAATTTTCACATAGGAATGAGGAGTCCTATTACCACCCAAACGAGTTAAAACCCTCTCTTCCCTTCAATAAGAAAAACTCCTAGATTTCTCTTCCCAATACATTCTCCTAGCAGGGAGGATTGTTCCTTTAGCTCAGATCCTATGGGTTTGGATGATCAATTTCTTTCTAAAGGTGAGCATTTTCATTCAAACTGTTGGGCTCATATTTGCCACTGACAATTATGTAGTATCAATACATAAGATACGATCATATCAAATATTTTATAGAGGTTTATCTTTAAACCACCTATTCTATTGAGCTGCTCAACCAAAGAACCACTTGTTCTTTTTTCTCTTTCCCGATGATGTTAAGTATGACAGGTGTCACCGGTGCATGACGGAGCAATGGATTTATATATAGTTATATAGTCCTACTGGAGCTTAACAATGAAACAGTTAATTCTTTTAGAAAAAAGTTATGTTGCTCTGACTCTTTAAGAATTTTGTTGTATTCATATTGAATTTTTAAAAAATACACTATTTTTTTTAGGATCTGATAACATGCACCCAATAATATTTTTGTGCATAGGTTGGAAGTAGCTGAACAAACACGAAACCGTTTGAGCCTAGTAACAACACACAAGTTGTGGTCTGAGTACCTTGGTTTGTTTTACAGACATATTCATCAAGTTTAACATTTTGCTACTCCAAGAAGATGAATAGCTCAGATAATAGTGACACTTTGTTATTCTAATAAGTATAGCAGCTATGTCTACCCATAAAATTTCTCGAACTCCGTAGCTAAAATGTGATTTTTTTGGACTCAAAAAATCAAAATATATATAAAAAAAGCTGGTGACTATAACATATATAAATCCCTAGCTTAAAGCGCTATACCTTAACGACTGTTTGCCCAGTTAAGGTATAGCCCTAATATAAGGCGCTATATATATAAAACGTACCACGCTTTATATGTATTATGTGGGTCCATCAATAATTCTTCTGAGCTTAGCTGACATAACAATAATTTAATCGCCCTCCCTGGGACTGATTTTTGCCTTATTTAAAGAGGTTAAGGATTTTGAAAAAATCCATTCATAAATAATTTCAAGTTTTCTGAAATATTTCTGTATTAAGTTATTTTACATTTTGTCATAATATCTGAAGAGTGAAAATTAAAGTTTTATTTTTTGTGGGGTTGAGATTGTGTGTGGCGAATACCTTAGTAAGCTATAGTTTATCTCCATAGTGTCATGTTAAGTTGCCACTTACAATGGAGAACGATACATTTGTATCGTTGTTATGTAAAAAAATGAGTGTGACCAAACTTCGATGAATATTAAAGTAACTGGAAGATATCCGTACTCTGTGACTCCGGAAGGAGTTGCTTGTTATACAGAGTTTTAAATTGAAAAAGATGAAACTCTTTTGAGGACTTCGGATGAATGCCAAAAATTTATTGTGATAAAACTGTTGGAAATGTACGTCAAGGTTGAAGACGTTCACAATAATGAGGTTGCACGGGATATCCATATATAATTGGGTGATTATTTTGGAGCAGCTTTAGTCGAACAAGTTCCAAATGAAAGAGTTTGGCATAATTTAAACTTATCTCCACGAGCGAATGAGGAGCGTGGGAAATAATTTGTCTCCTAGTTTACATGATCCACAATCTGAGTGCTAAACTTTAATTTTCCTTTGTGTTAAGATATTTATTTTTATGTATTGAATTTGTATTAACACTCATATATCCACAGGGAGTACCGACCAGATAGAATTTTACAAGTTATGAACGAACGCCTACTTGGAATATGTTTAGTTTTGGTGTGTTGAACCATGATGATCCATCCGGGAGTCATCATCAATAGGATAATGTCTATCGTGAGATAACAATGCATTATGATTTATAAGTGAATTAATAAAGCTAAATGTAAAGTTTGAATCAATTTGAGTAAGTCATTATTTATTATTTGTGCAGTGAAAACGACCAATTTGAAGGTCTTGTCCTACTCAATTGCCCGAACACATTATATTTAATCGGGATCTAGGAGATGTGCAGAATCAGGAAAAGAATAATGATTATGATAATAATGCCGATGAGTCTGAAGATGAGACACCCCTCCCTGATGAGGGTGATGATGAGGAGAAAAGAATGTTGAAAACTGATTTGACGAGGAAGTATGCTCCACTTCCTGTTAGACAAAGAGTGTATGAGTCTCATGTGCCGTTTCATTCAAGGGAGATTCCCTACATTGATCATTTGCTAAGTAAGCCGGAAGTGGATGCGCTTGCAAGGGATATTGACGAAATTCAGTCAACAATATATGATGAATCTAGAGCAACGGTGTTGTCAAATGCCATGTATTTTCCTGATAAAGTGCGCCTAAGTAGGGCGATGCAAATTTATATCGTAAAAGAGTATCTTGAGATCATGGTAGAAAAGTCATTTTCGGATGTATACAAAGTTATTTTCCATAGATGGTTTATGGCCTATAATTAGATGCTATGAGAGAGGAATAAGAAAACAAATATATAGATTGTGGGTAAATACATTGGCACCCCATACAGAACCTCCATGCCCTGAAGCGTGATAGTAGCCTTGCCAATGTGTAAATGAAATGTCCAGTTGTCTCCGCTCTATCAAAGCAGTTATCAACGATCAATCCAGCTGCAATCGACCAATCTCAATAATCTTACAGAAACCTGTATCCTTAAGGCGTATGACTATTTGAAGATGGAGTGGTGGACCCTAAGAAAGTCTCACATATCGTCTACTCGTCTAGCATGGAATGTCTGGTCCAATAACTGCCCCTCCTATATGTACGAAGACCTATGCTCGGCCTTTAGCAACAGTAGCTCTAGCGAGGCAGGTCCGGGATGCACATGCGTAAACTCCATGACGACTACTGTAAATTCAACAATATTAATTAAAGTATTTTTCTTTTTCATTGCTTAATATATTTAAGTATATTGTAATATATTTAATATAAAAATTTATTTGATATTTTTACGATATTGTTAATTAAGTTGATTCATTTCTATATTATAATTTTATATTTTATATATTAATTTAATATTTGATATGTTTGTTTGTTACTCACCTATTTTTGACTACAACAAAACTAAATAATTTAGTTTCATAACTATACATGATTTAATTATTAATTATTCATATAAAAATACTTAGTTTGAGTTTAAATAAATCACAGTTTGGTCCCGAACTCTATCTGAGGCCCAGTAGCACTAAGAAATCCAATGTTCTTGTATTCATGATAAGAAACTTCACCAATTTATCACTCAAAAAGTCTGTTGTATTATATGTTAGTCTATTATTTTATATGCTCGTTTGCTACTCACCTGTTTTTGATTATAATAAAATTAAATAATTAATTATTGATTTAATTATTAAATATTCATAAAACAATACTTAGTATTGTTGTATTCTTATGCTATTTTCTTACGTTTGTTGACTAGAATTGGAGAGAGTCTGTGTGTGAACTATCAATTTTTTTGAGATATTTTTGGGTTCAACAGATACTTAAATGATTCATTTCAATAACTACAAAGATACTATGCTAAAGGGCACTACATTTTACTATGCTAAAAAGGCAATACATTACAAATATGAGCATTATATTAGGGCACAAGATACACAAGATACCACTATAGGGAATTAAAGTAACAACTTATCTAGTTCACTAGTCTTTTAGCAAATAAATAATCACAATTAGATAAAAATAACAAATTGATTTGATCATAAAACAATCACGAAAAATATATACCATAGTAAAAAATAAGTAATTACTATTTTTTTTAAAAAACTAATAATAATTTTTTTGATTTTACTAATTTTTAGCACACTAACAATATAGTCCGGATAAAAAATAACAAATTAGTTAAATCGCAAAACAATCATGAAATAACATAGAACACAATAAAAAAACAACTAATAGGTATTTTTATACATGAATTTTAACAAAAATTAAATCGGAATACCTCGACTTTAATTTTTTGAAAACTTGAAGATTTAGTAATTTGGAGCCGAAACGAGCAACCTACTACGAGATAACGTCTTAGCTAGGATGTGGGACCGAGAATCTATACATTTTGTGGGGTTGGCGAGCTCCATTCGAGCTTTTTTTTTGTTTGAAATTGCAGGGGGGAGGGGTGAAGGGTTCTGTGGGTGGGGAAGGAGAAGGGACACTTTTTTATCTAGGGATAACGCCTTATATTAAGATGCTAATTATAGCGTCTTAATATAAGGTGCTATACCTTCCCGTTCATTTTACGTTCAAATACACATGACTTCACACCATAATAAAAAATAGCCTATATTTTTAAGTTTTACTCCACCTAACCCACATTGTACATATTTTAAAAGCATTTACAAATTTAAAATCTGTGTTCTTACAACTATTACTTCTAAAAGTTATGAAGTTAATTCTTTGTTCTCACAACCATTGCTTTCACTCTCTCTTCTATCACATCTTCTATAAATGCTTCAAGGGACCGTATATTTTCTGTTTCTCCTCTTGTGTCACCTGCTTGCAATGTAAGAAAATTAAAGAGTAGAAGTCCACCATTAAAGAACATTCAAAGTTTTTTTTTTGAATTTGTTAGTTGTTTGGATTGGATATATTTCCAATTGATTGAAATATCAAAATGAGTTCAAAATTTAAATTTGAAGCATTTTGGAGTAGATTTGAGCAAAATTTGAGTTTAAATTTCAGAAAAAGACGCAAGGAAAAAGTCAAAATCAATTTTTTTTGTATAATATTGTATAATGGTGTATATGAGTATAGAAACACACCTTATACACTTTTATATAAGCATCTCAGACGAACTTCTTCCATGATTTTCAGTTGCAATTCTTGTTCAAATCATTCCAAATATCCATTAAATAACTTCAAATTTTATATACAACTTTCTTATACTATTTATAACAAGTCTAAATAACACCGACTCTTAATTTCTCACAAAATCAAATCGGAGTTTATACCCACATATTTAAGCTTATTAAAATTTTTTTATTTTTACCGCCCAAATAAATTTGGTTTGTTTAATTAATGTTTGAGCCACATTTACTTATTAGAAACTTAATTTAAAAGATTGATGAATCTATTTTAAAAATTAAATAGTAATGTTTAGAACCTATTGGAATTGAATGTCGAATCTTAGCATATTATTTTTGGGCAAGTCAGTTATAAATCGAAATATGAATTATAAAATTGAAAAGTATAAAGCCCAATTATTTTAATGTGAAATTTTCCTTTTTTTATCCACATATTTTGGTTCATTGAGTCTAAAAAAACTATATTATGATTTCGGACTCAAATTTCTCACCCATGAGGCCACCATACTCGAGTCCGAAATCTAAATAATGGTATTTTGGACTCAAAATACTTTTATATAGTTAAAAAAAAGTTATATTTCTAACTAAAATACAGTATTATATTGCGTTTTAGTTAAACGGAAAATTAACCGTTAAATAAAAACATATTATAATATTGTGTTTTAATTAATAAATTATTTTTAATGTAAAATACATTATAATGCAACGTTTTAGTAAAGCGTTATATTATAATACGTTTTACTAAAAAATTGGCATCACTCCTTTCTCCAAATTAAAAAGAGGAACAAAAGTATCATCCAAACTTAAAGCACAATATATATAATCCAAACGTCGTATTTTGACTAATTTATACGTAAGAATTAATGCATACATACACACATATATATATATATATTAAAAGTACGAAGCCCTTTAACAAAATATTCTTCGCTTTTTTTTCTTCTTTAAAATATAATGCATATTAGACAATGAAAAATAGTCATTTAATTATCCTTATATTTACGACCTAAAGTTTCATTGAAATTTAGTTATTAAATCTTTACTTATTTAAACTAGGTACCTAAAATATAGGACTTTAAAAGCAATTAAAATTTTACCTTAAATAAATAATTAAGAAGTCATTTATTTGGATCATTAGTACATATTTTGTAGCCGTTGTTTTGAAGCAATTTCTACATGGCAATTGGAAAATTAGTACCTTTTCTAGAAGAAATTTATTTACTTCAATTAGTATTTGCGACAAAGTATATTAATTTTATAAAATTACCAAGTATTCTACTTTTCACAACCCACACTATTGTTTTTCAGAGACATACATTCCAAATCATTAATTAAACATTTTCTAACAAACTTGATATGATAATATATTCACTTGGTGTTCTTAGTAACTGTGCAAGTAGAAGTAGGTTTTGCTTATTGGGACGTGGGAATAATATTAGAAACAAGTCCGTTAGGGATGAGGCAAAGGTGCCAATGTAGGTACAGAGCAAGCAAATGGAAAAATAGGAACTAGACGTGAAGGTCAAAGAAGGAGAATTGGCAGATATAAACATAGTGATGTGTGTTTTTAACCAAAAAATGGAATTTTAGTCAAAGTTAAAATTTTAGAAGAACTCGGGTTACTGATAATCAAAAGAATATATAGAACGAATTAAATTATATAGCACAAGAATATTTTAAGAATAAAACGAGTAAATAAAGATATATTTCAATGATTTTTCCATGTCCTTAACTGATCTGATGTTTCTCCTTTTATAGGTGTCCTAGAGATATGCATTTTTCCCCAATCATAATGAGGGTATTATGAGTAATTAAAGACATTGAATGCTACGTTGCATAACCATTACATTTAATACAAATTCCCTAACATATTCTGTATTTAATGTCTGTTACATGCTGTATCTGCACTCTTTTTACTATCAGATTCATTCTCTTGGCCTCTTGAACATAAATGACTTCAACTGGTACGAGTGCTGAATTATTTGAATATCTACCCGTGCCTTCTCTTCTGTTATTAGCTCATGCCTATCGTAATTCATCTTTGCCATTGCTCGTGCCTCTTAACCAGCTGTACATGTCGTTTTCTCATTTCAAGGCTTTTCCTTCGGCTCCACTATTCTCAAAGTTTCAGTTATCATTATTATGGTTCTTCCATCATCGTACTTTTTCCTTTTGTCGGCTGTTCCCCAACATAAATATAACTTCTTTCTTTGTCTTCTATGACATAAAACTTATTGAACGCTCATATCCTTTAAATCTCTATTTACTTCTTCGCCGCTTCGATCTTGGTCTTCTTCACCAAGACTTTACCAAACCCTAACCCTAGGAGACCCCATTTTGGATAGCTTCCCTAATGCTCCTATTAGGCATAGAAGAGGGGGTAGACTCCGTAGTTTAGGGTTCACTCGTAGTGAAAGATCCTAGTTCTGGTCTTTCTTCCAGAACTAAAGGTTCTCTTTCTCAGAGGGCTTCTTCTAGGAATAAAGAACCCATTGAACCCTTATGTGAGCCTCTAGTAGATGAAATAGTCCCTATTGAACTATCTTTTCATCATAATAGGGAATCTTTGTTGGGATTCGGATTTGGGTCACATAAATGTGCACCAGAATTTAGGAAAGGTAAATTATTAGACTAGCGTGCCCTAAGCAATTATGCGTTTGCAAGTATGCGAGAGCCATGGAATTTGACTAAATGGATCGCCTCAGATTCTAAGGAACAATTCAATATAAATAAGGACATGCAGTATTTGTTTTTGTTTTGCAAGGAGCCTTCCAATTATTATTTGAAGGTTATTTGAAGGCTAGTCTTAGAGTCAATTGTTCTTCTTTTTTTAGTCAAACCTCGAAGATTAATGAGTTTTCCCTTGAACCTGCTACTTTACTCAAGACCCAAACATATACATGTAAGCCAAATTAATGAAACAAGCGTAATTGATATCTAGCACATTGGGCTATTGGGCCCAAGTTGAGGATAAACCCAACCTTTGCAATGCTTTTCAGCGGATGTCCACAGCCTAAGGAGCTACTGGACCGCATCCAGACGGATTGGGCTTCTAATTGAGCCCAAAAGAATACTAAATGACTACAACTAGACCCTGAACAAATGTTCAGTAGCAACTGCTGAAAGTCATCATCGAACAATTACTACACAAAATACCCAAATAAAATACTCAATAGCTAACAAAACACCACAGTTGTCTAGTAGTCCAGAAGTCCCATTTGTACAAATCAAACACTATGATAAGCATAATAATAACAACAACAACTAATAAAGAAAAATAACATGCATCTTCAACTTGGGTACTCATTATGCTTCAAACTTCATGCATCATTGGAGATTTGGAAACATGTACCTGGAATGAATGCAAAAATGAAATTGAGGGTCATCAGAACTCAACAACAGCACACCCACAGGAAATCACAGCTCAGGGATAGTCAATAACCCAGAAACACCACCAAATAAACAAGAAAGGTTTTACGCCCAAAACCAAACAACAACACAGGTTATAAATATATCCAAAGAGCTTGACTTCAACCAAAATAAGTATGGAAATTTCACATATATTTCAGGCCATTTTTCTGTAATCTCTGACACACAATTGATTTTTAGAGTGTTTTTGCAATGTAAAATTTGATAGAACAATAAAGTTGGGGTTGTTGGAAGTTTCAGGAGTTATTTGGAGAGATTTTGAACTTAAAAAATTCTGATAAATTATAGAGCTATTTTCAGATTGTCTAACCTCCATTTTTGAGTGATTTCAATCCCTTTTTATAGCCAAAGGCTAGGGCAACACTATATTTTGTTTTAACTAAAGGTCATTCTTTCAATTTTCAGATTTAACCTATTTGGACCCTCATTTTTTGCCTTTTTTTCCAAGTTATTGCAATAAAACTACTGATTTTGTATTCAAGACCCCTTCTAGAAGGGTCTAAGGACTTCTACCATCACTACCCTTCATAGACTACCTATATTACCCTTATTTTGGTCTTAATATTACCAAAGCTAAGTTGAAAGCTCTATATTATCCTTATTTATCCTAAAATTATCATAAATAGGTAGGAAAACCATATACTACCTCTAAGTTACTTATTTGGTATCAAAACTAACTCGTAGAATTAATTCTTCTAATCTTAACAACTATAACCAATTCAATTGATACTAATCAAGGGAAAATGCTAATCAACCCTTAGAAATCAAGGTAAAAATTAAGTCCAATACTCAGCTTGAGAAGAAGAACAATGGGAGGCTACCACAACCAAAATTCAACTCAGAAACTAACACCTCAAATCGTACAAACCATTAATTGATATTCACACTTAGAAAATCAGGAAATTAATGAAACTAAGAACAACAGGGGAGTTGTTATGCTAAACAAATCAAGCAATCAAGGCTATTTCCTATGTGAACTCAAACCAACACTCAGATAACCATACAAAGACTAAAGAAAATATGCCAAAATTTAAATTTAAACTTAAAAACGGGTATGGCAAACAAAACAGGCACGGATAATTTGTCTTACAAACGAACATGCTCAGGATTATTAATTAGAAAAAGGAATAACATAGCTATGAGCCCTAAAAAATCTAATAACATGCATTTTCAATCTAAAAGAAATGAATCCAGACTTAAAAATAGATACACAAATTGAAATCAAGATGAACTTACTGATTCTTCCATTAACCCCGTTGAAACAAATTCGAACCAACACTCAAAGGTCTTTGAAATTTGGGCTTAAACATAGCCATGGCTGCTGTCGGCATTGGAGGGATCTGGGGTTGTTTGAGAGAGTCTAGGGGTGTATGTTGGATGACGGAGACAAAATAATCCTAGGGTGTGGCTCTATAATGATTTGGTGGTGTTTTGATGGTGTTGGATGGCAGTCGCCGCCGTGCATGGCGGTGCTGCCATGTTCAGGCAGATATTTGATGCGGTGTGGCTATATTAGAGAGTAAATACTGGCAAGGCTGGGGTGAGGGTGATGAGGGGAGTGATTGGTGTTGATTTGAGAGCGGTTTGTCACCGGCCGCCGTAGACGGCGAAGTCGCCGTGCTTTGATTGGATATTCAAGCACATCAGCAATGATTCGAAGGATGATTTTCATGGGAATGGGGAGAGGAGAATGGGACACTTATATGGTGTGATTTTGGGAAGCATTGGCGTTACGTCACCGGCGGTGGCGATTTCCGATCGGCGGCGAACAGTGGGGTTATGGTTGCTTATGGGTGGTGTTACACCGTTGAGGGACTGTACGAGGATGAGGGAGTTTGGTATCTGATTATATTACACGCGTTTGGACGTTTATATTTTGTTTGGGGGGAGTTTCAGGACCGTTGGATGAGTTGTAATCAAGGGCTGGGATGAAGAGTAGCCAAACAACGTCGTTTGGCACTCCTGGGGCTGGACCGGGTTGGGGACGAACGGACTGAGTGCTTTAGGCCTAAGTTTCAATTATAGATGGCCCAACTTGGACGCATTGGACTTATATTTTAGCTTTTTTAAAATCTTTTCTTTATTTTAACAAAATCCTAATTATTCCATAAGACTTAATTAACCAATGATTTTATCGAAAAGATTAACAAAATACTTAAAATCAAACTTATTTGCACACTAAGCCATTTTTTGAATTTCGTTCGATTACCAATTAATGTCTAAAAATGCAAAATTACTTATAAATGCACAGAAATGCAAGCAATTAACAAAATAATGCCACTAGAAATCAAATCTGCAAGTAAACAAATGAAATTATTTTATTTTGAATTTGTGAGAGTAGTTCGTATAGGGAAAAAATCACATGCTCACACCGTCGCCTGCTTGAGGCACCTTGGTGACATGGCGGATGTTGGCTTTACTTTCCCCTCTTTTTTTGTGTTTATTAGGCCAATCTTATTGGTACTGAGCTAACAAAATCTCCCTCTTGGATAAGGTAGCACATGACTTGGAGAAGGCTGTTCATAATGTAGAGAAGGCTGCTCGTGATTCTCAGTTGGAGGCAAAAAACTTGTAAGAACAATTTGACAGTGCTCAAATTGAGGTGGAGGATTTACTAGAGAGTAGAAGTACCTTAGAACAACAAGTACAAGCGTTAACTTTAGAACTGGCGGTTGTTAAGGCTTCCTTGAATCAAACTGAGAAGGAAAAAGAATGCCTTGAATCCTCCTTTTTAGAGCAGTTATCTAACGCTAATGAGGAGGATAGGGAATTAACGGCTCTGTTGGCTCAAAAGGAAGTTTATGCTGAAGAACTTGTGCAAAACTTGACTCAAGCACAAGAAGACCTTTGAGCTTCTGTTGACAAGGTACATTTTTTAGAGAGCTCTTATTCTTCCCTTCAAGCTTCTCATAATTCTACCTTGGCCGAAAATGAAGAGCCTTAATACTGAGGTTGCTACTTGGGAAAAATATTATGAAATCCTTGAAGAAAAATTTGATGTTGAGGTAAGTTGGGCTTTTCTGAATTCCTATCGTGATACCCTGCTTGAGGTTGGGCAAGAAATTTTTGACCTGGAAGCTGAATTATCTAAGGTCAATGAAACCATAGAACAAGCTCAGCAACCGCAGGACTTCCCTTCTCCCGTGATTGAAGCTCCCATGGTTGAAGCTTAGGTATCACATCTTCTTCAAGCCCAATCGAACACATTGCTGCAAGCCCAGGTGAAACCACCTCTACTGAAGCCCTTACTCAAGTTAAGCCTATTGTTGTGAATCAAGATCAACTTGCAACCGCTGATGTTCCTTCTTCAGTTCCCACTTCTCATTAGTCAAAAATTTATCTTTGAATTCCTTATTTATGTTGGTTTTTGGAACTAAAGTCTCCAAATTATTTATGAGGTACCTTGTGTAAACAATTTTACAATTTTGTGATCAAGTTCGTACTTAATTTTAATAAGCTTTTGATGTTAGAATCCTGCTTATTTATTCTTGCCTTTTTACTTTTAACGAATTATCGAATAACTTGCATTTTTCCCTTTAAAAATTCTTCTGTTAATCTCATGACTGAATAGTTTTAAACATGAGTGTTTATAAAAGAGGGCCCTTTTATATTTCGACACTTAATGAAGAAGACGTCTCATCTTCATAATGGTGTTAACATACGATAAAAGAAATAGGAACACACATGTTTCTTGAAATAACATTGACAAGTTTTTATTTTAAACCTTGACAAGTTTTGAATAACATCTTACATGTATTTGAATTACATCTATAACTTTCTCGTAACTGTTTTTTCTTCTAACAGATTTTTAAGAAAAAATAATAAACACGATATTTTTCTGCATAACCAGTTTTAGAACAATAAATGCAAGGTTTTTCTTTATAACCTGCTTTAGTACATAGCTTTTACCCTAACTACAGTAAAGTTTTCTTTAGCCTTGGCTCATGACTTCATGTGACTTTTATTACTTTGCACTTGACTTTTTCAGGCTTGTTTTTCTTCAATCTTCTTGATTTTTCTTCAATCTTCTCTACCTTCTTTATATATACTTGTGTATATTATGTAGTCCCCCAAGTTTTTGAGCGTTGAAGTATGAAGCCTTGAGCACTTGATAATTTCTCCCACTTAGTCCTTTTCCTGAAAAGGGAACACATGCGGGACTCAGAGGTACGATTATAGGTGAAGACTGCTTAACCCGTTTAGATTTCTATCAGAATAATTGTAACCCTAGTCCAGGAATTTTAAATTATTCAGTGTGCCTTACAGGCCATGACTCATCATTTAATACAGGCTAGCTTTTTGCTTATCATCTAAAATCGTTAGTAAAGTTTTAATAATTCAAAAAATTAAATACAAAATGGTGATATTTGACTTTGGGTATTCCTTAGAAGTAATATCTCTTCAAATGAACATAATTCCAATATGAAGGTAATATTTTACAATCCATTGTCTCCAATTCATATGCTCCCTTGCCTGCAATATCACATACATTATAAGGTCCTTCCCAAGTTGGACTCAATTTACCCGTGTTGGTTGCCTTTGTGGATTGAAAAATATTTTTAGGCACGAAGTCCCCAATTTTGAAGAATATGAGGTGTGCTTTCCTGTTTTAATATCTTTCTATCATTTTTTTTGTGCTGGCATTTTTATTAATGCAGCTTCTCTCCTGCATTCCAGTAGATCCAAATTGACATGCATCTTCGCCATTAGATTCTTGTGTCACTTGCGTGAATCGTGTGCTTGGTTCTCCTATATCAACTAGAATCAAAGCCTCAACTTCGTAAACTAATGAAAAGGGTGTTTCTCCTGTGATTGTTTTTGTTGTTGTGTGATCTACCCATAAAACTCTAGGTAACACTTCAGGCCAGTTACCCTTTGACTCCGCTAATCGCTTCTTTAAATTGTTGATAATAACCTTGTTTGTTGATTCTGCTTGCCCATTACCCACTGGACGGTAAGGTGAAGATGCAATCCTTTTAATTTTCCAACTCTCAAAAAATTCCGTGATTTGAGCTTCAATAAATTGAGGGCCATTGTGACATACGATTTCCTTCAGTACACCAAATTGACATATGATATTCCGCTAAAGAAAGTCTTTGACTTATTTTTCTCGCACCTGTTTAAATGCTCGTGCCTTCGTCCATTTAGTGGAATAATCAGTAAGTACGAGCAGGAACTTTACCTATCCTTTGGCTTGAGGTAATGGTCCCACTATATCCATTCCCCATTTCATAAATGGCCACAATGCAATGACTAGATGCAAGAACTCTGCGGGTCTGTGCATATTGTTACCGTACTTTTGGCATTTATCACATTTAGGCACGAAGCTTTTTGCTTCTTCTTCCATTTTAGGCCAATAGTATCCTGCTACAATCAAGGTTCTTACTAGTGACCTTCCTCCTGCATGATTACCACAATGTCCCTCATGTATCTCTCTCATAAAATACTCGTTTGTGAAGGTCCAAGTCATCTTGCCAAGGGAATACCGAACATTTTTCGATATAAATTACCTTGCTTTAAACAGTACCGAGCAACCTTTTTTTGCAGTGCATGGGCTTTTTTATTATCATCGGGCGCTGTACCATACTGCAAAAAAGCAATAATTTCGTTTCTCCAATCCCAAGTTAAATTATTAAAATTTACGTTATTTTTATCAGGGTCAAGGACTGAATGAAGTAAATGTATGACTGAGGCATTTGAATCGCTTGACACGTTAGCCGTTGATGCGAGGTTAGCTAAAGAATCTTCTTCAACATTCTCATCCCTTGGTATTTGTATAACTTTCCATGTTTGAAATTGCTTTATCAATTCTCGATCCTTTATTAGGTATTGTTGCATCCTTGCTTCCCTAGCTGTATAAGTCCCCGACATTTGATTAACCACGAGTTGTGAATCACTCTTGATAATAATTTGATTTATGCCAAGTTCTCGTGCCAGTTCCAAGCCCGCAATAACAGTTTCATACTCGGCTTTGTTGTTAGTCATGAAATTACATTTAATGGCTTTTCGAATGGTTTCACGCGTAGGTGGTACCAAGACAATTCCTAAATCTACACCTTTTACATTAAATGAATCATCAACGAATAAAATCTAAGTTCCTGGGTTAGCTCCATTTAACACTTGCAACTCTTTTTCATCTTCTAATTGCATATCTTTACTAAAATCAGCCACGAAATCAACTAATAATTGTGATTTTATTGCAGTCCTAGGTTGATAGGTGATTTCGTATTCACTTAACTCTATAGCCTACATAGCCAATCTTCCCAATAACTCATGTTTATGCAATATATTTCGTAAAGGGTATGCACTTATTACAGCAATAGGATGACACTGAAAATAAGGTCTCAGTTTCCTAGATGCCATGACTAATGCAAGTGCAAGTTTTTCTAACTGAGGATACCGTGTTTTCGCATCTAATAGAGATTTTACTAACATAATAAATAGGGGATTGTTTACCTTTCTCCTCCCGAACCAAGACAGAACTTACCGCTACTTCTGAAATGGCTAGGTAAATAAGTAGCTTTTCCCCTGATTTTGGTTTTGCTAATAAGGGCGGATTTGATAAGTACTTTTTTCAAGATTTTGAGCGCCGGTTGACATTCTTTACTCCATTCGAAATGATCTTGCTTTTTAAGGGCTAAGAAAAAATTTAAAGCATTTTTCTGATGATTTGGAGTTGAATCTCCTCAAAGCTGCAATCCTTCCTGTTAACCTTTGAACTTCCTTCTTATTTGTAAGTATATCAGGGATTTCCTTGATGGCTTTAATCTGTGCAGGATTTACCTCAATTCCACGGTTAAAAACAAGAAAACCCAAAATTTACCCGATGCAACACCAAATTCACATTTCTCGAGGTTTAATTTCATATTATATTTGGGCAAAATTGAAAAAGTATCTGATAAATGAGATATGTTATCCTTCGAGTAATGAGTTTTAAAAAGCATGTCATCTATATATACTTCCATAGTTTTCCCTAAATGTTCTTGAAACTTTTTGGTAACTAACCTTTGATACGTTGCGCCTGAATTCTTTAGACCAAAAGGCATTACCATATAGCAATAAGTCCCCCTGTCTGTTATGAATGAGGTTTTTTCCTCATCTTCTGGAGCCATTTTAATCTGATTATAACCTGAGTATGCATCTAAAAAGTTTAAATGTTCATGACCTGCTATTACATCAATCAATTGATCTGTGTATGGAAGTGGAAAAGAGTCTTTAGGGCAAGCTTTGTTAAGATTAGTATAATCTACACAAACTTGCCACTTACCGTTCTTCTTTGGAACCACAACTGTATTAGCTAACTAGTTAGGATACTTTACCTTGCGAATAAAACCAATTTTCAGCAATTTTTGGTCTTTATCTTGAATCACCTGATTCTTGAAAGTTCCTTGATTTCTTTTCTTTTGATTGATCGGAGGATATGAGGGATCTTCATTGAGTTTATGAGTTATCACCTCCAGTGGAATCCCTGCCATGTCATAATGGGACCAAGCAAAGCATTCCATGTTAGTTTTCAAGAAGTCAACTAACTTACATCTCTTTCCTTGGCTGAGATTAGCTCCGACATAGACTTTCCTATCAGACCATTGAGAAAATAACACGACATGCTCCAATTCTTCAATTGTGGTCTTGATATTCTCATTGTCCTCCGGGTCTTAAATAGTATCGGGTCTTGAATCTAGATTTATTCGCCTTTGCTCAGTTGAGTTTGTGTTGTGGTGACCTCAACTGCCTTTTGTGGTTGCTATTTACCTATATCTTTCGTGCTTGTATCTACAACGGAATTGATCGCCCTGGATGTAAGTTGATCTCCACGAATTTGACAGACTCCCCATGGTGATGAAAATTTAACAACTTGATACAAAGTTGAAGGTACTGCATCCATTTTGTGGATCCATGGTCTCCCAAGAATTATGTTGTAAGTCATCTCGATATCTACTACCTGGAACTTTGTTTCTTGGATGACACCTTCGGCGAATGTGGTGAGTGTTGTCTCCCCTTTCGTGACTACACTGGAATTGTCGAATCCAGATAAAGTGTGGGCTTTTGGTATTATTTTGTTATTGGTTTGCATTTCACGCAATACTCTTAGAAAAATAATGTTTACCGAGCTACCTGGATCAATCAAAACTCGTTTTACATTAGTATCACATACAATTAAAGATATTACCAGTGCATCTTTGTGGGGTATTAACACTCTATCTATATCTGCATCATTGAATGTAATGCTATCTTCTTCCAAGTTGTGTCGCACCTGTTTCCCTTGAGCGATTGTTATTTTTCAACTCTTGTTAGCGTCTGTGTATGATATACCATTAATAGCTTCACCTCTACTTATAACATTGACAGTCCTTTTTGGGGACAGCGGTTTTGGAGGCTCTTGCCTATTTTTCATGTAAGTTTTCTTGCCTTTCTCGCTGAATAGCTCCGTGAGATACCCTTGCTTCAATAGATGATCAACTTCACTTTGTAGAAATCTGCAATCGGCTGTTTTATGCCCGTGGTCATTATGAAATTCACACCAATGATCAGGGTTGCGCCTGTATGGATTTGATCTCATTTCTTTTGGCCATCGAACCTTGTCTCCCATGCCTTTCAGAATAGCCACGAGCTTAGAGGTGATGCATTAAAGTAATAACCACCGATCTTGCCTTTAAATTTGAATCATCATCTCGTGGCTCATGAATGTTTAGATCGTTCCTAAATCTCGAGCCTGATTCTCTATTCCTTGATTTGTAATCGTACCTCTGATTATCTTGACTTTATTGTGAGTCTCTTCCCGCAGGTCCCATGTAAGGCTCGTGTCTATTTTTTCGGACCTTTTTTCAAACTCGATACGTCTTGAACTTACCTTTTCTTGAAATCATGGAACAATATCTTCCTCAATTCTTAGCTTCATGCTATATCTGTTATAAATATCATTCCAAGTTGTAGCGGGGAATTCTCAAAGGTTTTCTTTGAGCCTCCTCGTGGCTTCTATACTTTTTTCATACAAATTGCTTGCAAAGGCTGTTGCCGCCCAGTTGTCAGGTACATACGACAATGTTATTCTTTCACGTTGAAATCTATATAAAAATTCTCTGAGCAACTCCAAGTCTCCTTGTTTAATTTTGATAAGATCTTCCATTCTTTTTTCCACCTTTTGAGCTCCGGAGTGTGCTTTGATGAATGAATCTACGAGCTCAACAAAAGAATTTATAGAATTTTCAGGTAGAAGAGAGTACTAAGTGAGTGTTCCTTGAGTGAGTGTTTCGCCAAATTTCTTAACTAATACAGATTTAATTTCCTGCTTAGTTAAGTCGTTGCCCTTTACTCCCGTTGTAAATTCAGTCACGCGATCTCGGGGGTCTGATGTTCCATCATAGTTTGGAATGTCAGGCATTTTGAACGTTTCTGGAATTGGAAGAGAAGCAACACTTGGCTTCCAAGGTTGTTGTGAATATCGATCCATATCTACTCCTTTGACCACGGGTGGCACCCTAGGTATTTTCTCTATGCGTTCACTTTGCTCTTTGAGTTGTTTCTACAAGGTTATTACTAAGTTTTATAAATCAGAATTAACCGCATTTCCTGGTTCCCTCTCTTGTGATTCACTGGGAGTCCCTCCGCTGCCTGAGTTGACATGTCCAGAACGAAGGTTTTCCTAAGTGTTACTATTGAGTGTTGGTGTAGGGGTTGCAACAGGTAACCTGTTGGCAAGTGCTTCCACAACTTTGTTGACCTGAGCAGTAATTAATTTTTGCAAGGCATCATCAACGGTTTCAGCATTCACAAGTTGAGCATGTTCATTCATTTGAGATCCGTCAGGGGTTCCCTCTCGAGATTGTCGGGGAGAGCCTTGCGGAGTTGGAATCGAAGTGTTAATATCTTGTGGATCTCCATGATTTTGTTGGTTTTCTTGGTTTCCTCGAATGTTAATATTGTTGTTCGACATGATTGATCAACAAGAAAAGTTAATCGAGAAGAAATAGATTATCAGATTTTCGGCAACAAAACCAATTTGTTTAACCAAAAAATAAAATATTAGTCAAAGCTAGAATTTTAGAAGAACTCAGATTACTAATAATCAAAAGAATATATAGAACGAATTAAATTATATAGCAGAAGAATATTTCAATGATTTTTCCGTGTCCTCAACTGATAAGATGTTTCTCCTTTTATAGGTGTCCTAGAGATATGCGTTTTGCCCAAATCATAATGAGGCCATTATGAGTAATTAAAGACATTGAATGCTACGTTACATAATCATTACATTTACGAATTCCCTAATGTATTCCGTATTTAATGTCTGTTATATGTTGTATCTCTTTTTTACTGTCAAATTCATTCTCTTGGGCTCTTGAACATAAATGATTTCAATATTTAAATATCTACCGATGCCTTCTCTTCTGTTATTAGCTTGCGCCTGTCGTAATTCATCCATGTCGTCGCTCGTGCCTCTTAACCAACTGTCATCCCTTGACCATTCAGTCAGTGTACGTGTCATGATAAGTTTTCTTAAATACAATTTTTCCAATACAATGTGTGCCTCTGGCATTTCATCACGTGGCTCAGTCATATTTCATATTTTCTTTACCTCTATCTTTTTCCCGTGTTAATTTCCAATTTCAATCATAAGAAAAGCATAGTTGCACTTTGCTACTTTTTAAGGGTATAAAGGCAAAGATTTCAGCCAAAAGGTAAAAGATTAGGAGTTTTCCAATTTGAGGGACACTTAATGCCATATGATCTTTGTTAGTTATAGCAAGCAATATCAAGATATGCAAACAACTTCATTCATCTGTCTCAACAACTCTTTCGGACGAAACTCATACCATCTCAGGAAGAAGAAAAGGGGTGGTAATTTGCTCTGAAGTAAATGCCACATCTTCATTTGCCAACTTCATATCAATTCGAATTATCTAAAAACAACCATCATCTTTCACTTAAATTATGAATATAGCTTTAGCAAATCAAAATATTAAAAGATTTTAAAACTGACATTCTCTTGTGAATGGAACAGGCGAGTTCTCTCCTTCTTTTCTTGAGCTGGTCTTCGCTCTCATTCCACTGTGTTAGACATTTCAGCTTCCAGCTCTTTTAGTTCAAGAATTTTATTAAGACTTTCATCGAGAAGATAGATGCTATCATTAATCAAGAAGTTTAAGAAATTCAAATAAACACCCTTCTCCTCCTCCTTGGCAAGTTTACTTCAGAATAAAAGTTGGCGTGTTGACTCACTGAAACCTTTGCCACTGTTTCTTATATAAAAAAGAAAGTAACACCAAAACTGGAAAAGAATAATAGTATCTTTCTTTTCAGAATCAAATCTTGGCAACTATGGCATCCTTATCATCAGTGCCATCGTCTCTATCATCCTCATCAATGCAATTAAGACTATCATCAAGGATAGACTCCATTACTTCAACAACCAAGGTAGTTAATTTTCTTCTTTATCATAGTTACATTAACCGGTTTTCACCTTGCAAAATCCCCACTTTTCTATCCTTTCTTTGCTTGCCACTTTGCCACCTTCTACTTATTTATTTATTTATTATAAATGGTGCATGTAATGTTCTCATTTGGACAGTGAATATACCATCGAATTGTTTTCGGTCCTTATTACCTAAAAATCACTTAGTGGCGTTAGGACATAAAAATTGTAAAATTTTAAAAACAAAACGAATTTCTTTTTTCAAGTGAAAATGTTATTTTAATATAACTATTGTGTTTGGACATAAATATAATGTTGAGTTATTTTTTGAACTTTTGCAAGTAATCTGCGTGAAAATATTGATTTTTTTTTTCAGATTTCAAAACATTTTAAAATTCATCTTTAAATTAAAATTAAAAATTTTATGAGCAAAAGTGAAAAAAGTTCTAATTGGACATGTCCTTTTCCTGTTGGTTTACATATATTAGATTGAAATTTATAAGGCGGCCTATGAATTAAATAAACCACAGACACCTCTTTATTTTGCTCAATCATAAACATGATTTGACTAATTGGTGAAATGAGGAAGATTATAACCACACCCCCTTCGTCCAGTCAACTTTTATTTGTTTAATTATGTCTCCAAGATCGTGCAGTTAATCACAAAGAAATTGGATGCTAGTTCTTCACCAGAACCAGATTCTAACTTTGGTGACCAGGTTGATATTTTCCTCCTTTTAGTGTAATTAGTACTATCTTTTTTTCAATTTTTATGAACTTATTTCTTTTTTAGTCCGTATAAAAAAAATGACCACTTTCCTTATTTGGATATAATTTATCTTTATGCAATGATTTACGGCTACACAAAATTTATGTGCCTCATTTTACACCACAAGTTCAAAAGTCTTTTATTTTTTTCAACTCCGTACTGCTGAACTTTATGAAGATACTGCTATGAGAGACCTTAGTTGAAGAAGGAGAAGATATAAGAGAAGACAGAAGAAGAACAATAGAGAAGAAGCAAAAAATGAATGGAATAGTAACTGCTTTCCATACTCTATCTGAGTTGTACAGTGGAGAGTATATATATGCACGTGAGTTAACAAAGCTAGCTACTCAATTAGTCTAGTTAAGTAAAAATAGACCAAACTATCCCTCATGCTCAAGTTACTTCTCCTTTCTGAACACTCCCCTTAAGCTAGGTGGTACAAAAATATCTAGAACACCTAGCTTGGATATCAAGTACACTCTAGTCAAGCCTTTTGTTATAACATCTGCAAGGTGTTTCTTTGTGGCCACATATTCTGTCTTGACCAGTCTATTTTGTATTTTCACTCTTATAAAATGACAATCAATCTCGATATATTTGGTACGTTCATGAAACACTGGATTTGCAGCTATTTGAATTGCTGCTTTGCTGCTAGTGTGAATGATTAAAGGAAGGGCAATAGTTATTCCAATAACTTTAAATAGACCTAGTATCCAAACTATCTCTGCAACAGTTGATGCAATACTTCTATATTTTGATTCTGCAGAACTCCTCAAGATAGTGCATTGCTTCTTAGATTTCCAGGACACTGGTGAGTTACCATACATAATGAAGAATCCAGTTACAAATTTTCTAGTGCGGGGACATGCTGCCCAGTCAACATCACAATAGGCTCTAACTATGTTATTCTTCTTAGTAGACAATAGTTATGCCTTGTCCAGGCTGGTTCTTTACATATTTGACTACTCTTTGGGTAACCTCCATATGAGACCGTTTGGGTTTCTGCATGAACTGACTTAGTGTCTGTACACTGCAGGCTATATCTTGTCTTGTGACAATCAGATACAGGAGCTTGCCTAATAGTCTTTGATACTTGCTAGGATCAAGTAACAACTTATCAATTGTTGTGCTATGAATGCCTATATGTTCATCATAGTCCTTAGCAGATAGCTTTGTATTGGCTTCCATAGGTGTAGTAGCTGGTTTAGCAGCCCCCAGTCCAAGCTTAGAGATTAGCTCCAGACTGTACTTTCTTTGGTGCATTAGGATGCCTTGTTGTGAACTAGCAAACTTAATGCCAAGAAAGTAATTCAACTTACCTAGGTCTTTCATTTTAAATATTTGCTGCAGATTGGCCTTGACTTCTTCTAACATCATCATATTAGGTCTAATAATAAGCATATCATCCACATACACTAAGATAAATAGTATGTTCACCTGTTTCTTTTATGAAGAAAGAATGGTCATGCTGGCTTTGCAAGAAGCCAAACTTCAGTAGTGCTTCTGAGAGTTTGGCATTACACTATCTTGGTGCCTGTTTGAGACCATACTGTTAGGATTTATGCCCTTCACTAGAGGGGGGTGAATAGTGAGGCACGAGAATGTCGGTAAATTTTTGCAGAATTAAAATTGCAGGAATAAAGTAAGTGCAGTAATTAAAAGAGTAAGGAGAGGACATACCGAATTTATACTGGTTCACCACAACGTGTGGTTAGTCCAGTCCCCGAGAGACTCTCTCGAGTTTACACTAACTCCGTAAGCTTACGGGTGCCTAACAAACCATTACACTTGCTCGTAGATGTACACTCTACAAGACTTCAACTTGCTCGAGGATACCTCACCTCAAGACTTCACAATGCTCGTGGATACAGCACCATAAGACTTCACATACTAAGATTGAAGGTACTTAGCAAACCCGACAATCAATGAGAAGATATGGTCTTCTCAAGAACCTTTCTCTTTTACAACAAGAACTCTCTAAGAAGAGTAGATAAAGAGATACAATATAAGCTCTATGAGCAACACAAAATTGTCTCTCAAATGGCTCAACAAAAGCTCTAAATATGATGTAGAAATGTTATCAATATGTTCAAGAATAATGAGAGATATTGTTCATGTGAAATGAGTCAAAAAGACCTCTATTTATAGGTGGTAGAGGTTGTATGTCCATTGCTTAATAGGCAACCAATCATGCTAATTTTATGCCAAGATAATCGATTATTCACTTTACAGAATCGATTATCTTCTCAACGTTCATAGAACGGAACGTTGGAAAGGCAACAGTCAGTGAATAATCGATTATTCTCTAGGGGATAATCGATTATTGACCCTTGCGGAATTTCCAGTTTAAGCTGGAAATTTGGCAGATAATCGATTATCCTCTAGGTGATAATCGATTATGCAGCCTTGACGGAATTTCCAGTTTTGCTGGAAACTCAGCATAATCGATTATCAGCATAAGGATAATCGATTATCTGATTGTTCTGTCCAGAATCGAAAACTTACTTCAAAAACCATTTTGGTTAAGATGAAAATGTTAAAATCATTTTGTTTGAAGTATTTGAAATATGTTTATGATTTGATAAAATGATTTTATGCATATTTATGATGACCTATGTTGAGCCAAAAGACGAGATAACTTAAACGTTGCCCTTACATTGGTTCTACCTAACGACCTACGCCTTGGGTCTTCGGTCTTTGAACTTTTGGGCTCGTCTTTGGCTTTTCCATGCAATCCCTTCATCAATATGCTTCTCGGCATTCAATCTTGATTGTTTGTCATATAATACTGTTGTCTTGATTGTTTGTCATATAATAACGTTGTTTGACACTTGACTTCATTGTTTGTCATTCATCAAAACCTATACCTGGAAATCATGCTAATACAACCAAAGCACACATATCATGATAGAATGATTTCCTACAATTTCCGCCTTTTTGATAATGACAAACAATAAGAGATATGCATATCGGATTCCCCCTAAGTTCATGCTATATCTCAATATACAAGTTATACAAAACATTCCCCCTTAATTGAGTATTCCCCCTCAATTAAAGCATACTAGAAGGTGGAGACATTCCCCCTTATTAGATGCATATGGCCTAATTTCTTCCCCCTTTTGGCATTAGCAAAAAAAAGAGAGTATACACAGGCTACACTCCCCTTTTGACACTTCTCCCTTTTGGGAATACCAACTGTTAGTGTCAAACATAAGATAGGAAATACAATGAGGAATATACATGATGACGATTTTCAAAAAAATCATACCAACATAAAATGATACCGAATGTTAGCAAAAACATAACAACCATAATAACGGTTATTTTTAGAAAATCATATTACTTAACAACATATCAACTGTTAATTTTTGACAAACCAATAGTTGTATTAAAAACATGAATCATTTATTTTTCAAGGATATACCGACTGTTATTCAAAACAAAAAATAATATTCGTCAAAACATGAATCAATCATTATTTTTAACAAAAATAATTGATACCAATTGTTATTCAAAATGAAAGTTATCAAAACATGAATCAACAAAAATAATTGATACCAATTGTTAACAAAGACATATCAATCGTTAACACATATCAACTATTACGTTTTTACCAAGAATATGATAACTAACCAAAATTCCCCCTCGATGCAATAAGGTTTTGTGCTTGGTGCATCTACTACGATATTGTAGTCTTCAAGCACACCTGCAAACGTACCTAAAAGTAGGTTTTAGGTGCCCAAACACTTTTGGGTCCTTGGGGGTTAGGCAAGTAATGATCATAGGTAAAAGATAAATCCCTATGTTTTGCAAAATATACGGGTGCTATGTGTCCTATCCGGTTGCAATAATGACATATAACATTCGTGTTGTGCATATGTCTTGGTTGAGCCAAAAACGTTCTAGGTGATCTAAAGTCGTTATTCCTAGAAGCGTTGAAATTCCTAGAGTCATTTCTAGACGGTCAAAAATGATTAATTCTAGACTCATTAATAACATTCCTAGAATCATTTCTAAGTGGTCTAAAATGATTAATTCTAGACTCATTTACAAAACTCCTAGAATTATTTCTAGGTTGAGCATCGCAATTTCTAACATGATTCTTACGGCTTTTATTCTTCTTGGGCCTTTTCTTTTTAATTTCTTCAACTATTTTAGGATTGTCTATACTACGTTTTTCTAGTGTGTTCCTAAGTTCTATGTTTTCTAATTTCAAAGAATCACAAGATGAACAATTAGACTTTTGATCAATTGAAGAATCTTCATGCATCTCCTTAATTTTATTTCTAAGATCAATATTGTCATTTTCCAAAAATTTATTTTTCTCTTCTAAAACTTTAATTTTAGCCTTGGCCTCTTTGGAGATTTTTGAAGACTTTTTCAATTCATCATATAATTCTTGAAAAGCTTCTTGTAATTCTTCATAAGAGTAAGAGTTAGGAATACTTACCTCTTCTTCCTCGTTGGCCATAAGGCATAGGGCGGCAGTTTCATCACCCGAGCTGTCTGAATCCCATGTCACGCGCCTTTGGTGTTTCGTCTTCTTCTTGTCCTTGGGTTTTGGACAATGTGACTTGGTGTGGCCAAGTTTTCCACAATTTTGGCATGAAGGACTTGGTTCTTCCTTCTTTATTTCCTTCTTCATAAACTTATAAAACTTTTCAATTAAATCATTTGTTGAAGTATCGTCCTCGCTTTCCGAATCACTTACTTCTACTCTTTTAGAAGATGAGGCTTTGAAGGCAATACCTGGACTTTTCTTATCTCCAAATGAAGGTTTAAGAATTGTGCTTTCATAAGTTTTGAGGTTACCTCTTAGTCCATCAATTGTGACGTCCGTGATTCCTATCGACTCTTGGATGGCATTGGCTTTGGAACGCCATTCGGGAGTGAGACTCCGTAGGATTTTTCGAACTAGATCTTTGTTCGAGTATACTTTTCCGAGAGCATGGAGATCATTGATGATCATTGAAAACCGTTCAAACATATTATCGATGCTTTCCGGCTCCTTCATTCTAAAGAGTTCATATTCATGTGTTAGAAAATCAACTCTTGATTCTCGGACTTGAGGCGTACCTTCATATGTGATCTCAAGCTTATCCCACATCTCCTTGGCGGTTGTGCAGCAAGAAATCTTCCGATAGTCATCCGGATTCACCGCACAATACAACATATTGATGGCCTTTGCATTATATTCAACCTTCGTGATGTCCTCGGCATTATATTCATCTTCCTCCTTTGGAACCGTGGTTTCCCCAACTTTCTTTGTCGGCATTTGTTCACCGTTCTTGATGATTTGCCACAAGCGAAAGTTATTTGATTGGATGAAAATTCTCATCCGCTCTTTCCAATATGTGTATTTTGTTCCGTCAAATAGTGGAGGCCTATTGGTGGAGTGTCCTTCGCTCATCATTCCTGCGTTCAACATTCTCAACAAATATATGGAACGTTCTCTCAACCGGTTAAGGCTTTTAGAGAGTTAGGCTCTGATACCAACTGTAAAGATTTATGCCCTTCACTAGAGGGGGGTGAATAGTGAGGCACGAGAATGTCGGTAAATTTTGCGGAATTAAAATTGCAGGAATAAAGTAAGTGCAATAATTAAAAGAGTAAGGAGAGGACACACCGAATTTATACTGGTTCACCACAACGTGTGGTTAGTCCAGTCCCCGAGAGACTCTCTCTAGTTTACACTAACTCCGTTAAGCTTACAGGTGCCAAACAAGCCGTTACACTTGCTCCTAGATGTACACTCTACAAGACTTCAACTTGCTCGAGGATACCTCACCTCAAGACTTCACAATGCTCGTGGATACCGCACCACAAGACTTCACACACTAAGACTGAAGGTACTTAGTAAACCCGACAATCAATGAGAAGATATGGTCTTCTCAAGAACCTTTCTCTTTTACAACAAGAACTCTCTAAGAAGAGTAGATAAAGAGATACAATATAAGCTCAATGAACAACACAAAATTGTCTCTTAAATGGCTCAACAAAATCTCTAAATATAGAAATGTTATCAATATGTTCAAGAATAATGAGAGATATTGTTCATGTGAAATGAGTCAAAAAGACCTCTCTTTATAGGTGGTAGAGGTTGTATGTCCATTGCTTAATAGGCAATCAATCATGCTAATTTTATGCCAAGATAATCGATTATTCACTTTACATAATCGATTATCTTCTCAACGTTCATAAAACGGAACGTTGGGAAGGCAACGGTCAGTGAATAATCGATTATTCTCTAGGGGATAATCGATAATTGACCCTTGCGGAATTTCCAGTTTAAGCTGGAAATTTGGCAGATAATCGATTATCCTCTAGGTGATAATCGATTATGCAGCCTTGCTGGAATTTCCAGTTTTGCTGGAAACTCAGCATAATCGATTATCAGCTTAAGGATAATCGATTATCTGGCTGTTCTGTCTAGAATCGAAAACTTACTTCAAAAACCATTTTGGTTAAAATGAAAACGTTAAAATCATTTTGTTTGAAGTATTTGAAATATGTTTATGATAAATATGATTTGATAAAATAATTTTATCCATATTTATGATGACCTATGTTGAGCCAAAAGACGAGATAGCTTAAACATTGCCCTTACATTGGTTCTACCTAACGACCTACGCCTTGGGTCTTCGGTCTTTGAACTTTTGGGCTCGTCTTTGGCTTTTCCATGCAATCCCTTCATCAATATGCTTCTCGGCATTCAATCTTGATTGTTTGTCATATAATACCGTTGTCTTGATTGTTTGTCATATAATAACATTATTTGACACTTGACTTCATTGTTTGTCATTCATCAAAACCTATACATGGAAATCATGCTAATACAACCAAAGCACACATATCATGGATAGAATGATTTCCTACACATACAAGGATTTCATAAGTCTGCATGCTGGTCTGTTCTTCCCTGACTTTGAAATCCCTAGGGAAGAGTCATATAAATCTCATCATGTAGATCCCACTGTAGAAAAACATTATACACATCCATTTGATGGATATGCCAATGTTCAGAAGCAGCCACAGCTAATATTGTCCTAACAGTAACCATTTTGACTACAAGACTGAATGTTTCTTGGTAGTTAATGCCCTCTTTTTGACTATAACCCTTCGCAACTAGCCTGGCTTTGAACCTTTCCACCTCCCATATGGCCATGTACTTCACTTAATGTATCCATTTACAACCAATTGGAACTTTGTTAGGAGGCAAGGGTACCATATCCCAAGTATGGTTGGATTTCGATGTAGTGATCTCAGCTTACATTGCCTCAACCCATCTATGATCCTTGACATCATATTTAAAGATAGTAGGTTCAACTATGGAAGAGAAAGCAGCTAGGTAACATTGGTACTTGGGAGACACACCATCATAGGAGATATGATTAGCAATAGAATAAGGTGCTTTGTGACTGGGACATACCACACCATCTTTCAGCCAAAGAGGAGCTTGCTTGGTCCTCAAGGATCTTCTCAGACCAGTAGAGTGTTGATCAACTGAAGGTAGCGAGGAGGGCACATCTTCAGTGATAGTATCTAGTTGGGCTGCGGGATCCTAACTTGAGGTACCACTTGCAGTACTTATATTGATGGAAGGAGAAGACACCTCATCTATGTTGTGACCCTCATGTGAGGTAGAGGTGTGGTCTGAATCATCAATGGAGGATTCAGAAGACAAAAATGTATGCGGAGGAGGATGAGACTCATTGAAGGGAAAAATATCCTCTCTGAAGGAAACATCCATGCTGATAAAAAATAGTTAGTAGAAAGGTCCAGTAACACATAACCCTTTTGAGTGTCAGAGAACCCCATAAAAATAGAAGGTTTGTCCCCGGGAAGCAATTTATCAGTCTCTTGAACTTGTTTGGCATAGCATAAACAACCAAGGATTCTCAGATGATCCAAGGTAGGTACCTGACCATATAACAACTCAAAAGGAGATAAACCATTAAGAACGTGGCTTGGAATTCTATTGATAACATAGGTAGTTGCAACAACACACTGACCCCAATACTCAACGGGGATATGTGCTTGAAATATCAAGGCTCTAGTCACGTCCAGAATATGTCTATGCTTCCTCTCAGCAACTCCATTTGGTTGAGGGGTATAAGCACAAGTCTTCTAATGGATAATACCATATTTTTGAATAGAGAAAGACAAATAGAATTAACAAACTCAGATCCATTATCAGACTTAATTGTCTTGAGGACTTTGTTGAGTTGTGTTTGAACAAAGACAATAAACTGAGTAAGTACCACACAAACATCAGACTTTATCCTTAAGAGAAACAACCAGGTAATTCTAGTGAAACATCAACCACAGTTAGAAAGTATCTATGACCATCAATTGTTTCTTGTTTTTAAGGACCCCAGACATCGACACATATAAGGTGAAAGGCAACAGTGCTTTTAATACAACTATTAGGAAAAGGCAGTCTAGTTTACTTAGCACATGGACATACAATGCATTTATTTTTGATATCAGTAATAGTTGCTAATTTGGCAGGAACTAGTTTATTAAGGATTGTACTAGACACATGTCCTAATCTTTTGTGCCACAAGATGACATCCATACTAGAGTTCCTCCTGTGTGTCTTTATTCCAGTTGCAACCAGTGAAATGGTAGTGAGTCTTTTGGAACCATGCCTCTGCGGAAAGTACAGACCAACTCTCTCCCTACCAATCTCCCTCACAATGCCACTGAAGAGATCCTGAAATACACAGAAATCAGGGTAAAAGGAAGAAAAACATCTTATGCCTCTGGTCACTTTTGAAACAGACAATAGGTTGAATTTGAACTAAGGCACATAGAAAACTTCTTTAATGATATTGTTGTCTGAAATGTGACTTTCTCCTATATGTGTGACTTGAGTAACATTTCCATTTGGTAGTAGCACCTGTCTGGGCTCATTAGGAGTAGTTAGGGAGGTTCTTCATAGTATATTAACATCTGAAACCATGTGGTTTGTGTTTCCAGTGTCAATGACCCATTCCTTAGAGCTAGGTGATGAGGCCAAGAGAGAAATGGGAGTACTTGCTGCATTTGCCTAAGAAGTGGAAGATGAAGTGCCATAGTGATTACTATTCAGGATTTGCATGATCTATTCATACTGTTCTTTGGTGAATGGAAAATTACCTCCTTGAGATGTTGGCTGGGTGTTGTAACATTTTGGGCTTGTGAAATAGAAGAACCATCCTGAATGTGGGCACTAGTACTTCCTTGTGCCTGATGATTTGCAAATCCCTGATTCATAGCCTGATAATGACTATAGTTTGCAGACAGAGACCACAATGAAACACACTGAGAAGCATTTTCAGCATATAGAGGCATAGAGTAACTAGGTTCTACCATGACATTATGTGCACTAGCTCCCCCTTTCCTCTTAGGCTTATAATCAGGTGGATAACCTATAATTTTATAGCAATTTTCCTTACTATGACCTTTCATTTTGCAGAAGTCATACTGAATATTATAATTCTTTCTAAATCTTGAGTTAGAATTAGACTTAGCACTATAAAGATCTATTGAGTCATAGGTGTTAGAATTCATAATAAGAGAGGGACCTAATATCCCAGCTGATGCAATTACAACTCGTTGGCTCTCATCACTCATAAGTATGGCATAAGCTTGATTCACTGTTGGTAAGGGTTTCATCATAAGGATTTGACTACGAGTTGAGAGTAGGAGTCATTCAAGCCTATTAAAACTGATATACCTTTTGTTTTCGTAGATACACAATAAACGCCTTTATTTTTGCAAATCACAACCAGGTGCAGGTAGTATAGAATCAGATTCATCCTAGAGATCTTTAAGTTTTGAGTAGTAAACATAAATGGAAGAGGTACTTTGGCACAAAGTGGCTGTTTCTTTGTGTAAATTGTAGCAGCGAGTGTCGTTTACCTTATCAAATCTCTCCTGCAGATCTAGCCATACCTTTTGTACGTTAGTAGCATAATCTATGCCACTAATTAGTGACGGAGCAACATAATTCATCAACGATGACAGTACGATATCATTGCACCTTTCCCACTGGTACCAATACTTGTCGCGAAACCTCTCCTTTGGTCATCTACCATCAACAATCCCTGCTTATTGCGACCTAATAAGGCAATTCGCATAGATTGATACCATAAGGAGTAATTATCAGCTCTAGTTAACTGAAATGAGATCAAGGAAATGCCATTGGTATCGCCAGGCGCCAGATACAGAGGATGAGTCACTGCGACTGTAACCCCTTCCTCGAATTCATCGTCCGATGATGCATGTTATGTAGCGATAGTTGCATTCTCATCATCAACCGCCATTATCGAGTTATTTAAGGTTTTGCCTCAAATCTAGAAACGATTGAGATCACAAATTGACTCAAAAATATAGAAAATTAGCAGCATGAAGAACAGAGAAAAAATTTTGGATCGATTTTGAGCTTGGATTTGGAGCTTAAAGCTATGATACCATGCTGAACTTTATGAAAATACTGCAATGGGAGATCTTAGTTGAAGAAGGAGAAGATAGAAGAGAAGAGAGAAGAAGAATAGTAGAGAAGAAGTAGAAAATGAATGGAATAGTAACTGTTTTCTATACTCTATCTGAGTTGTACAGTAGAGAGTATATATATACACGCGAGTTAATAAAGCTAGCTACTCAACTAGTCTAGTCAAGTATAAATAGACCAAACTACCCCTCATGCTCAAGTTACTCCTTCTTTCTCAATACGTATCCAGTCAAGTGAGTTTAGATAAATAGAAACGGAAGGAGTAATAAGTATTACTCTATTTTAGACAAAATATTATTCCTTTTTACATATGCAGTTAGCAATGGTTTCAAGACTTAAGCATGAGCATTTTGTGAATGTAATGGGTTATTGCCTGGAAGCAAACAATTGAATCTTGGTTTATGAATTCGCAACCATGGGCACGTTGCATGATGTATTACATGGTAATAGACTTTCCCATCTTGGTATGAATTCATTCAGAATAACCCTATGTACAATTACATCATAAGTCATTGTGATTCTTGGATGTTCTGTTGTAGGTAGAAAGGGAGTACAAGGTGCTAAACCTAGTGTAGTTCTTACCTGGGATGAGAGAGTTAAAATTGCTTGTGGTGTAGCTAGTGGCGTCGAATATCTACATGAAAAAGTTGAACCGCCAATTATTCAGATCAAGCAATGTACTACTCTTTGATGATTTCACATCCAAGATTGCTGATTTCAACTTGACAACCTCTAAATCTTCAGAGGACTTCTGTTATCATGGTCCAGAATAAGCACTGCACTGATAAAACTTACCCTAACATTTATAGTTACCTTATACTGAAATTAGAGGTATATATTCTTGCCATGTATGGTGCAGGTATGCCATGGAGGAAGCGATAACACGGAAAAGTGATGTTTATAGTTTTGGAGTTATTCTCATAGAGCTGTTGACAGGAAAGAAACCAGTAGATTATACAATGCCCGAAGGGCAACAGAGTCTTGTTGCATGGGTAGGTTCTTATATATGCTAATTCATTCATCTTTATGCACTCATTCATCCTTAAATCTTATGCAGGCAACTCCGCTGTTAAGTGAAGATAAAGTGAAGGAGTGTGTTGATCCCAAGCTAAAATGACTACCCTCCAAAAGCAAATTCCTAGGTTTTCTTCGACAAAATTCTTGTCAAACAAGGCCTTATATATATATATATATATTTTTTTTTTTTTCTTTTTATTTTTATTGGGCAAAACTATACTATTCTATTGTCGCATTTCATCTTCTTGTGCCGATGGTCTATCGGAAACAGCTTCTCTAACCCCAGGGTAAGGATAAAATCTGCGTACACACTACCTTTCCCGGATCCTACTTGTGGGATTAAAATGGATTATTGTTGTTGTTTTTGTTATTTTGGAGATAACGTAACCTTTATCGAGTTATTCTCAGGTGGCTGCTCTTGTAGAACTTTGTGTTCAATATGAGGCAGATTTCAGGCCAAACATGTCAATTATGGTCAGGGCACTGACGCCACTTCTCAATGCAAATTAAACGAGCAGGATCAGAGCCGTAAGCATGGAACATTATTCTTAATTGAAACAAGCTGCAGGGACAGTTTTAAGTACCAACGAGGCTGTGATCCAAGTCATGGTTCCGTTGCCAATCCAAGGAAAAAGAAAATCTTGATAAAGGACTTTGGAATGTTGTTTTCTTAACTGATTTCTTCAAGATTAAATAATATTATGTTCTCATTTTCAAAGTGCAATGGATGTTTGACTACTTGTAGACTACTACTTGGCGATGATTTCCAAGTTCCATGTTTAGGAATTTGGCACAAGTAGGTCTCGTCTCGTTTAGTCTTTTGGACATGAAAAAGGATTCAAATTTCCTTAATACTTGCATCGTCTTTTGGTCAAACGCAAAAGATAGAGATTCCTCCGTCGGTCCCAAATCCATTATCTAGTGGGAAAAGGTCTAGATTTATTCCTATACCTTGATAACTAGTTTACATTTACCCCTGTTATCTTTCGGTTCAAATATAACCTTACCATTAATAAAGTAGACAAATTCATCCCTAACTCTAACAGATGTCCACCTCTCCTTCTAAACCGTCACATGGGTACCTTTTTTACCATACTTTTCGTTTTCTCCATTACAACTTGTATGGATTGTTATTACATGTCATATTATAATGTATCAAATTATATTGTTATGCAATATATTGTATTGTTTAATAAATACAAACTTTGGACAAATTGTAACGTTTGGCGTTGTTCATGATGTCACATACCAACAATATAAACTTGCAATATGTTACACCCCATGTTTTCGCACGTAAGAGTATGTCGTAAGTCAATTGATGTAAGGTCAGAAATGAAAAATTCTTTGAAAAGTTTATAATGTAAGATAATCATTTTACTGTGGAGGTTACAAATATTTAAGATCGCGAATACCAAGTACCAAGAGGGTTGGAAGGCTTAGAAGATAAGCGAATTAAAGAAAATAAGTTTTGTTGAAAGTCGACAAGTTGCAAATGTTATAACATATACTTTTGGGGTGAGAGTAGGGTCTTAACATTATAAGGAGGTTATGTTATGAATTATTTTAGTCGTATGATAGTCGTGTGTTATTTTTTGAAATCAAGCAAGTTGTGACACAAAAGTTGGTAAAGATCATCACAAGTTACATTCATAAATGAGCTGAACATCAGGTAATATATAGCTGAGCTTTTCTCCCAATAAACTTGGAATTATGGGGAGATCTACATGTCAATTTGAAGATATACGAGCCTATTTTATAAAGCATTTAACCGTTTGTAGATACGATATTGGAATAGAGAGATATTGGTATTTTTGGGATACTACGCAAGCAACTCCCATGGGACTCACAAAGTTGGTGTAAAACTCGAGCTTGTATTTAAGTCAACTCTAGGTCAATTTAACTCATATTTCTCAACCATAACAGTTATTAAACCCTCCTTGATGCTCTCTAAGAGTTTCTCCATGATTCTAGGGTGACAATAAGAGATAAAAATATGAATCGAATGCTAGAAATCTCGTGATGCTTCCTAAGCTGTAGTTCTTCATCTTGCGGTTGTTTTTGAGGATCCTTCAAAGTGATATAACCTTATATTTCATGCCATTCTTGTTGATTAAGTTAAGAACCAGTCCTCCCTCATATATATTAGAGTTTCAATAATACAACTGTGTACACACCAACTTGAACACAAAAGTTGATTCAAGAAGATAATACAGCTCCTATAAGGTTGTGGTGTGATTGAGGGTTGTTACGAGCTATACCAACTAGAATTTCAAGTTGTATTGATACCTAAGGTAAGTAAATCATATTCTTACTTGTGCTAAAGATTAATAAACCAACAAATTATGTTCTTAGTTGTGCTTAAGATTAATCATGTGTTGGTTGAGTAGTATGAGTGAAAATCTGCAAGATAGTAATTGACATGACATAAGGAATCTTTATCCCTTTTGTGGGATGTGTTGAGGCTATATAAATAGTTTGTTGTGGCTGCAAATTGTTATAAATAGTTTGATTATGCTGCGGAGGATGTTGTTAATCTTATCCATGTGCTAATTCATTTGATTGAAGGAGATAACATGAAAATAAGAGGTTGACGATAAAGGTGAAGGTGCTAGGCATATGGACTATTTTTGAAGATTATTCTTATGATGTTTTGGGTTGAAAATGATATAGTAACAATAAGTATAATGTTATAGATGTTGTAGGTAGATTCATGGAAAATGAATTGGATTAAATCATATATTGTTAATTATAAATCGTGCTTGATGCTTGAAATGGTTGTTGAAGTAATCAAGAAGTTTATTGTGAATTATTATTATTGTTTGGGCCACTTGATGACTTCTAACTTATGGGATGTAGTAAAAAGAGGGGAAGTGTTGTCCATTTTCTTGTAGAATATTCATTTTGAAATATGAGAGTTACAATGCTTATATGATAACAATAAAGTCGGTTTACTTATTGTAAACGTAAGAGGATTATATTGAGCTTGGTTGACGACCGGAGAGAAGATTGCAAAGGTATGTTAAGGCACTTACTTTATTATTTTGGCATGATCTAAAGTAAAATGATAGAAACAATATGTTGTTTCATAACAGATCTACTCCTAAAAACTAAGCTTGTCCATGTTGTTCTTTCCTTATAAAGTTATTCTAAGAAAATATGTATGATCCATGAACATATTGAGGTTTATATTGATGGTATGGATATACATAACGTTAATTGAAGGTGCATCGACCTTAGGTCATTCCGAAGGTTAAAAATGTAATTCCACGAGTCCAACATGTAATTAATATACATACATACATACATACATATATATATATATATATATATATATATAGATATATATATATATAGATATATATATATATATACACATATATATATATATATATACATATATGTATATATATGTATGTGTATGTATATGTATTTATATATATGTATATATGTATATGTATGTATGTATAAATATATATATAGATATATATATATATATATGTATGTATATATATATATATGTATATATATATATATATATATATATATATATATATATATATATATATATATATATATGTATGTATATATATATGTATGTATCTATTTTACTTTATCGAGCCGCGCTACAGTCTTTCGGTACGATACCTATTCTTCAACCATTACTCAGTTGGGTTTTACCAAGCTCCACGTGGAGGGGTATGATTCCACTGAGGTCCAAGTGGTCGGGTACATTTTTATCGAGCCTATTATGGCTGGGTACAATATCATGAACCCATAGAGGCGTATGTTTTAAAATATTTATGTGTGTGTATATATACACAAGTTCTATATATATACTCAGATGCTACAAGTTGTATCTTCTCTATCTCTCTTTATATTACTATTCTTATTTATGCGTTCATGCCTTATATACTCAGTACTTTATCCATACTGACATTCCGTTTATGTTGAAGTTGTGTTTCATGCCCGCAGGTCTTGATAGACAGGTAAAAGTCATTCGAGTAGGATATCAGCTCAGCGGAAGGTGTTGGTGCACTCCACTTGCTACAGAGTGCCTATTTGGTCAGCATGATTTGGACATGTATTGATTGGTTTAGCAGGATCCTGTCTCAACCTTTATGAGGTTTATGTATTCTTAAAATCTTGTAGACATATATCATATATATGGATACTTGTATGGCCTTGTCGGCCTATGGTTTGAGTGTACAAATGATCATGTCAGCCTTATCGGCCCGTATATTACATGTATAAGTTTGTATATCATGTTGGGTTGTCATATGTCGAGTACTCCCTTATGTTTTATTCTGGTAATCTCATGATAGCCTTTCTCGCCATTTACCCATGATGGTATGATAAGAAAGAGACATTACGTTGATACTCTATTTAGTAAGGCTATGCGTGCCCGCCGCAGACCTCCGATTTGGGTCATGACAAACTTGGTACTAGAGTAGTTCTATCCTAGGAAGTCTACAAGCCATGTCTAGTAGAGTCTTGTCTATGGATGTGTTGTGCACCATACTTATAAGCAGGAGGCTACAAGGCATCTAGGATTGTCACTCTTTTTTCTTATTCCAGATTATGTGGTAGAGCTCACTTGTAAGAATTCAAACTCCTAAAGTCTACTTTATTCGTAATATAATGATACGTATATCCAAAAAGATAGGTGGTAAGAGATTGAATGTGTCCGTGGAAGAGTTGAGTCAGAGGAATTGGATTTTGCATCATGCTTATGATGAGTAAATGTATGGTCTTTAGTTGATTATGTGTGTACTAAGACGTGTAAGCTTTTTGATAAGGAACCCTAAGGTCAGAATATCTATCCACCCATATGATTTTTAAAAAAGCAACGAGAGAATTAGAAGGCTACACGTAAAATAAGCAAGGTGAATAAGGGTAAAAGGTACCAGTTAGTGAAGATTGTTAGTTTTTACAATTCAACTAGAGAAATATAAGTAATCTGAGTTACTTCAACAGTAACATAGGTATGTAAAATTGGTCACACCCATCTCAGTTATGCCCTATGGGAGCTAACAAATATACTTTAAGAGAAGTATGACACATCACGATTCAACTGGGGTTAGAGTAAACCAAATTGTGGATGGATTGTTAGCATTAGATAATATTTCCAAAGAATATTGCAAATATGGTAATAGTTCTCCTTGTCAGACACCCAGATGGTTCACGCTAGAATAGTACAATTAGATATGAATAATAGCATGTTTATTAAATTCAGAAGATAAGCAATGGAATCCTAGAAGGGATAAATATTTATCTTAGTATTGCTCACATCCCTAGTAAAGAGGGAATATTAAGTGATCCGAAGAGCTAGTGGATAGACCAAGGAGAGATAAAAGTGAAATAATATTTTGTTGAAGTTTTCAGAATAAGGTAATAGACGAAAATATTAGTAGGAGAATAATAATAGAGAGAATAAAATTTATGAGTAAGATGTAATAAATGAGAAATGCTGGTAAATCAAAAATTGATGTAATAAATGGGCAATGATGGTAGATGAAAATATGACACGATGATAGAGTCTATAGTCAAGTGAAGAAAAAGAAAAGAGGCGAATGGCCTTGAGACAATAAAGTGTATAAGCCATAAGTCACATCCGCATTTCGAGAAATGAGTTGGTGACTTCAACGTGATTATCAGAAGGAAAAGTTAGACCCCGGAGTAATAAAAATTAGCTTAGGCTAGTGAACAAGATATTGAACATGAAATTAGGGATCATATGATTTGATAATAGTCGATATCATGAGCATTTCAAAGATCGTGTTCCGGAAATAATAGAATGGACGATAGAAGAATGACATTTAAAGGTCATTCGGGAAGATGGTTCCCTATAACAAGCAATGTGAGTAGATTTAATCTTAAGAGACTAAGTCTGCCAGTTACATTAGGTGTCACCCTCATACGTAAAAAAATTCAGTTGTCCTTGGTACAGAAGGGTTATTGCAAGGTGAGTAAGTTGTCAGTGAAGATGTGAAAAGAAATCAAAGATAATGAGGAAACTATGGAATAGTAAAGGAAGAATGCGGTAAAAAAGCTAAAGGAATGAGATTGCATTTATTCAGATCACATAGATATGTTACGATTCCAGTACATTATGCAAGCAGGTCGTCGAGGAGAGGAAGTAAGCGTTCCTATCTGGGATATTATTGATAAATAAGTGAAAATAAACACTTGATAATAAGGATCCAATGCAAGAGGTAAGTTAAGACAAAGGAAATAACCCAAGAGAGATTACACGAAATATAGATATGAGAATGGACTAACGAGTAGTTAGGAGTTAATTCAGGAAGAGACTAGTTATGGCTAGACAAGAGGACACAAATAAATCAATAGATAATGCAAGATAATTTAGTGAACCCGAACATAGGGAATTTAGTCTCGTGGATATGACATTGTTATCCTTAAGAAATATTCAAATAGGAGTTGGGCTAATTAAAGGTACCGTAAAAGTGTTACAAAAATAAAAGAAAGTGCCACCGGGGAGACAATCAACATTTTAGTTCACAAGCAACCCTACAACACAAGTGTGCGATGGTAAGTTATAAAGGATTATTATTGGCGACTAAGAACATTAAAACTTCCTTCAAGTATACGATGTAATAAGCTCCTAGCTTTATAGGAGTTAGAGGGTCTCCACTATGTACTACCTCGAAAGACTAGTTGAGAAAATAAGGAAGAAGGCTTCACCCTAAGAATAATAACCTAAAGTAGAAATGGTCTTGTAACAACAGTCTGAAGACAACATTGTATGCACTCCATAAGAAAGTGACACTTATCGTAGCTAGTGAATGGGATGCAAAAAAGAATTTGAAGGCAATATCCACATCATATGAGTTCCATGGAATTCAAATATGTGTGGACACTAAGATATGCTAAGTATTCATGGAACAATTGGTAGAACGACCAGGAAAAATAATTGTTACATTTAAAGACAATTGAGAAGGCACGAAAAGAAATCTATTGTGCTAACAAGTTAATGGAAGGTTATGAGTAGTATAAATAGATATGTGTAGGTCGCAAGCTAATGTATAGTAGAGCGACAAGGTTCTAGGTAGATAGGAATAATGATAAGAAATAGATGGGTGAGAAGGTGACAAGAATAGGTAAGGACTTGGAATTAAGACCATCAAAACAAGAGAGTTGATGATTTCCATAAGTTATAGAAAGCTGAGTATATCCTGAACAAACTTAAAGAAGCTTAAAACTAGGATCATTTAGTAGACATGGAATTCTTCCCTAGTAGTAAATTGAGGGTGTAACTATGATAAATGATAAGGGGATGATGTTTAGGACTTTGATTGAGTATTGATTTAAATAAAAGGGATTTCATGATTGCACAAAATTAGAATACCCCATAAGATGAATCACTAAAGGACTTAAGATGAACAGTAATGAGAAAGCACTAAAGGACTTAGATTTGTATATATATAATAAGCAAAGAGAGAGTAACCTGGAGTTGGATAGTAGACCTCGGTAATAATAAATCAAACTAAGTGTTATGGTATAGTATAACCTACCTAGATGTAGTAAAGCCATAAGTATAGATAACCAAGGCTATGAAACAAGATATAACAATAGTCATTCGTTCGACGAAGTACTAAGCGAAGGACTTCAGTACACCTATAGATGCCTAGAGGGACAACTTGTCGTAGTTCTGTTTATGTCAACAAAGTAAGGCCTATAAATTGGATAATAGTTGGAGGAAAAGGGATAGAAGACTTGCATAGGAGCACGTGGACAAAGTCGTACAGGAACAAAAGGTAGCAATAGTTATGAGTATGGAAGATTTTCGACCACAAGTCGTGGTGTGAGAAAAAGGCCTAAAGCAGTGAATTCGCTAGCCTTTGGATATATTGACAGAATAGTTTCTATATGGCAAGGACAGTATTAAAGTATTTATAAGAGCTATAGGTTATGAGCCTGATAATTGCAACATTTAATATTCGAGGCTGAATGTTCCAAACGGGGAATGATATTACAACCTATGTTTTCGTATGTAAGAGTGCGTCGTAAGTCAATTGATATAAGCTCAGAAATGAAATCATAGCTGAAAAGATTCAAAAGAAAGTTAATCATATTAGTGTATAGGTTACAAATATTTAAGATCACGAATATCAGATAACCAAGAGGGTTGTAAGTCTTACAAGCTAAACGGATTAAAGAAAAGAAGTTTTGTCGAAAGTCAACATATTGGGAATGTTATAACATGTACATTTGGGGTGAGACTACGGTACTTAAAATTATAAGGCGGTTATGTTATGAGGTATTTTGTTGTATGATAATAGTGTGTTTCATTTTGTAGTCAAGAGAGTTGTGGAACATAAGTTGGCAAAGGTCATCACACGTAACATTCATAAATGCGCTGAAAACTAGGCCAAATATAACTGAGATTTTTCCCAATATACTTGGAATTACAAGGTGATATACCTATCGAATTGAAGATCTATAAGTCTAGATTCTAATTCATTTAATCGTTTTTCGATACAATATTATATTATAGAGATATTTATGTTTTGACGAGATTGCACAACCAGCTCCTATGGGACATACAAAGTCAATGTAAATATCTAGCTTGTATTTAAGTCAATTCTAAGTCGTTTTAACTCATTTTTCTCGACGAACATAGTTCCTAAACTCCTAGATGCTCTCCAAGAGATTTTCCATGATTCTAGGTGAAAACCAAAGATACAAATATGAATTCAATGCTAGAAGTCCTATGGTGCTTCCTAGATCGTAGTTCTTTATCTTGTGGATGTTTTGGAGTATCTTTCAAAGTTATATAACCTTAGATTTCATCTTATTCATGTAGGTTAAGGTATTAATCAGTACCTACCTCATATATATTAGAATTTCAAGGAGAAATACAAGTGTTCACATACCAATTTGAATACAAAAGTTGTCTCAAGAAGAAAATACAACTCCTATAGTGTTGTGCTGTGATTGGGTGTTGTTATAGCTACACCAACTGAGGATTTCAATTTTTATCTACTTCATAAGGTAAGTAAATAAATTTTTTGGTTGTGCTTAGGTCTAATAATGTATTGGTTGAGTTTTTTGAATGAAAATATACAAGATAGTAGTTGACGTGGCATAAGGAATCGTTATCTTTTCTGTGTGGGCTGTGTTGAGGCTATATAAATAGTTTGTTGTGGCTGGAATTGTCATAAGTTGTTTGATTATGTTATGTCGATTGCTGTTAAGCTTCTCCATGTGTCAATTCAATCGACTGAAGAAGATAACATGAAAAACAAGAGGTTGACGATAAAGGTTAAGGGGCTAGGCATGTGGACTATTTTTGAAGATTATGTTGGAAATCATGTATATCTATGATATGTACGCTTTGGTTGTATGAGCATGATTTTCAGGTATAAGTTTTGATGAATGACAAACAATGAAGTCAAGTGTCAAATAACGATATAATATGACAATCAATCAAATGGCGAGAAGCATACTGATGACGGAATTGCATGAACGAGCCAAAGAGTTCAAGACCGAAGACCCAAGACGTAGGTCGTTTGGTAAAACCAATGTAAGGACAACGTTTAAGTTATCTTATCCTTGGCTCAACATTAGGTCATCATAAACATGCATAAAATATTTTATTACATCATATTTATCATAAATATGCATCTTTGTGTTAAAACAAAATGTTGTTAAAGGTTTTAAACATGTCTTTTAAATCTGGGCCTCAACAATCGATTGTTTGAATCCTACAATCGATTGTATTAAGACAGTGTGATCTGAAGTTTTTCAAAATAGCAAACAATCGATTGTCTACTTTTAACAATCGATTATTTTGAGACAGTGTGCAACCGAAGTTTTTAAACATCTAAACAATCGATTGTTTTTGTCATACAATCGATTATATTCATAAACAATCGATTGTCATTTTCATATAATCGATTATATTTTGACCGTTCCCACAGAATCCTAAATTGATTTTTGAACGTTGAATACAATCGATTATTTAGTCCATACAATCGATTGTTTAGCCTAAAATCAGGAATCTGTCTTTTGAACGTTGGTCAAACAATCGATTATCTACTCCAAACAATCGATTGTTTGAGCACAGAATCATGGATTTTATTTGTCAATTAAGCAACGGTCAGCACCACTTTTTCACCTATAAAAAGAGGTCTTTTGAGCTGATTTTAAATACACAACTCCTCCATACATTGTTATACATATTGATCATTTTCAAGCATCATTTTAGAGCTTTTGTTGAGCCATTTGATAGACAACTTTGTGTTGTTCATAGAGCTTATTGTGTATCTCTTTATCCACTCTATTGAGAGAGTATTTGTTGTAAAAGAGAGTTGTTTGAGAAGAACATATCTTCTCATTTGTCGGGTTTGCTAAGTACCCAAAGTCTTAGTGGTTGAAGTCTTGGGGTGAGGTATCCTCAAGCAAGTGAAGTCTTAAGGTGTGGTATCCTTGAGCAACTGTAACGGTTTGTTAAGCACCCGTAAGCTTGACGAAGATAGTGGAAATCTCGAGAGAGTCTCTCGGGGACTGGACTAGCCACGGGTTGTGGTGAACCAGGATACATCGGTGCGTTCGTTCCTTATTATTTACTTATCGCACTTATTTCATTCCTGCAATTTTTAAATTCCGCAAGTTTACGCTGTTTTTTATTATAACGCTATTCACCCCCCCCCCCTCTAGCGTTAAGCGTATTTTCTAACAGATTATTCTTATGATGTTTTGGGATGAAAATGATATGTAAACATAAGTATGATTTATAGATATTTTAGGAAGATTCATGAAAAAGGTATTGGATTAAATTATATTTTGTTAACTGTAAATCGAGCTTGGCACTGAAAATAGTTGTTAACTTAATCAGAGAGCTTATTGTAAATTATATAGTTGTTGTTTGGTCTGTTTGGTTACTTTAAGTAACTTATGGAATGTACTAAAAATAGGGGAGGTGCTGTCCGTTTTCTTGTAGAATATTGGTTTTGAAATATGAGAGTTACAATGCTTATATGATGACAGCGAAGTCGGTTTACTCATTGAAGACATAAGAAGATCATATTGCACATGGTTGACGATTAGAGAGAAGATTGCAATGGTATGTTAAGGCACTTCCTTCTGTCTTTTGATATTATCTAAAGTGAAATGAACAGAAATGATATGCTATTTCATAACGGATCTACTCCTAGCAACTAAGGTTGTCCATATTGTTTATTCTTCTAAAATTATTCTAAGCAAATACATGTGATCCTTGAGCCTATTGAGGTTCATATTGATGGTATGGGTGTCCATAATGTTAATCGAAGGTGCAACTACCTTACGTCACTATGAAAGGTTGGGAATGTTATTCCACGAGTCCAACATATATTATCTATGTATCTATTTTACTCTATCAAGCTGCGTTATAATCGGCTGAGTATGACACCAATTGTGTAGCCACTGATAAGTTGGTTTTTACCAAGTTGCACGTAGTCGGGTACATTTTTATCGAGCCTATTATGGACGGGTACAATATGATGATGAAACCTACAGACGCGTATGTTTTTAAAAGTTTATGTGTGTGTGTGTGTGTATATATATATATACATATACATATATATATATATATATATATATATATATATATATATATATATATATATATATATATATATATATATATATATATTTTTTTTTTTTTTTTACAGACAAAAAATCGATTTGACTCAACGATAATAAATAAATTAGAACAAAAATAAGAGTAATGAATGAATTTAAAGAAGATAACAAGCCCGACTAAGGAATTAGCCTTTGTGATGACATGAGTAAATGCAATGTTCGATTTTTCAGTTGAGCATAATATGATAATAAATTATAGATTTTGTGTGGACAACATTTCATGTCCCTACAATAATTAATAATGCTCCTATTTATGGCCCTATTTAGGAAGATAAGATTTTTAAATCAAGCTCCTCTTATAATTTATAGAACCAAAGAACATGAAGGCCACGAATCAACAGCAGAACAGCCTGGTGGTAGGCTAGAAATATAGATCTTTGGTTATATTACACCTATTATTCGCTATACTTGAATTGTGTTTATGCTTAAATATGAATTATTTATACTCATAATGTAATTTTTATTGTGTAGGTTATTCTGAACTAAGGCATATTTTTAGAGCTAAAATAAATATAATAAGAATTTGAAGCATGAGTAGAAGTTCAAGGGTTAAGATGAGATCAAATTTAGAGGTCGAAAACTGAGTATACATAGTAAAAAGAAGAAAAAACTAACAAATGGATGAAATTTGCAAGCTAACGTGACTGGTGAGGTGCTAGTGTAAAGAGCATAACGCAAAAGACTAAAGCTAATATTAATAGACAAACACAAAGATTGGGAAAGGAAAGAGATAAGGGAGAGCTTGGAAAGAAGCACAGTGAAGTGAGCTTTGGATTTAACATTGAACCAGCAATAGCGTAAGTCAGCATAAACAATATAGTGGTGCGACACGACTAGAGAAAATGACAACATAGTGAAACTTTCCAAGTCTCTTAACTTCCTCACAAATTCCCCATATGGGATGGTGCGCGTGTGTAAGTTTCTCATAGTACTTTCTTGTTTTAGCTTGAAAAAGATAATTTCGGCTTGGCCACTCCTACAAAATATAAATATAATAAAAAGATATTTTTATATAAACTTTTGATTGTGGAAGCATGGGTAAGCATTGAAGGCTACAAGACACAAAATTTTTCATCATTGTCCCATTAATTCAAGACGAGAGTTTGGATTGTAAAGTTAGATTGATGCTTTCTTATTTGTTAATTTTAAATGTGATGACTTCATGCATGATTATGGAGTAGTTTACCTTAGGGTTTGACGGATATGGTATTTTAACAGATATTTATGGACTTTAACTCTAGTTCGTGCTTGAATTCGTTTATGGAGTTTTGAATATCTGTAATTTTATTTATCAGCTTATTTAATTGAAAGAGGAATATCTTGATGATTATCTTTGTATTATTGTATTTGATTTAATTCAGTTATTCTCTTAAGTAATTGAAAGAGCTTGTCGAATTGTTGAAAACCAAGTTAGGAGAATACTCGAGAGACGTTTTCCTGAAGACTAATCCATTAATGTGTGCTTGCATACTTCACAAAACTTATATTAGTTCACCTCGTAGAGTTAAGATTTAATTGAGAGAGGAGTCTTGAATACATATTTGAACTAATCATTGAGTGAATTCGTGAAAATTACACCATTAAAGTGAAGTAAACTAGAGCTAAATTCCAAGTAGTTATCTTGAACCTATCCAGTTACACCCTTATTCTTAACATTTATAAGAAACCACTCTATGAATCTCTAACTCCTTGCTTTCAATTGTCAATTCCTTTATTTTAGTAGTTAACCGTGGTTCATAATCATTACAAATCAAGTTTGATTATCTTGAATAGAGTTAAGCTAAAAATTACTTCAGCATTCTTTAAATCCAATCCTTGTGGAGATTATAAATAAGCTGTTCTATCTTTAGATAGCAATCAGTAATATTGTGTTGTATTTTGCGCTCGTAACAACCTTCCTCCACCATTAAGTGAAGACCCTTTTCTCCCGTTGGGTTTTGGCAGCAAAGAATGATGTATACATTTTCTCTCTTACCTTTTGTGATTATGCCAAGACCTCTTACTATGTTTGGAGTTTTAATTAATAAGAGAAAATTTTTTCCTAAATGTGTTGTAAAAAACATTCTCTTTCATATATCTGTTATTTGGATAAGGAACAAGATATAAAAACAAAAAGACTTTGATTTATTCCTTCTATCTTTAAAAGTACATTTAGATAAATATGTATTTTCTTAAGCAAATAAAGTTTCCAATATATATGGCTGACATATACAACTTATATCTACGGGGCTGATCATGTATTCCCCGGTTTTGATAGGGCACCGTCCCAGATTCTAACAGTCCACGATTCTCGTAACACTTTTAGTGTTCTGTCATGTATTACTCGACACTGGAGGTATTGCATTCGTCATGACATTCCTTTCATACAAAGTTTTTGCATTGATTCCTCATTAATGGAAAAAAACTTGTGGATGTATAAAGAATCTATTTCTGGAGATCGATGAGACTCTTGAGTAATACTATCAGGCCAAAGATTATTTAACCATCTATAGGTTGATTGGCATATGAGTTGATCCACACAGAGCTCTTGGTTAGATTACCGATGATCCTTCTTTGTAGTATGCTTTACATTGCTGCCTCGTTAAAAACCTTGCAAGAAAAATACAACTGGGACAAAAAATAGTCAAAATAAAAAAACGTAGGTCACGTACTTCAGTATCTACAAGGATCTTAAGAAATAATCCTTTTTGAGGTGAGTAACATTCCAATTGCTTGGCAATTCGACTCCGTCATGATTTACCAACTCATATGAACCTTTATCGGTTATAGCTGAAACCCGGTAAGGTCCTTCACATGTAAATCCTAGCTTCCCAACATTGACCTCTCGGGTGCTCTGAATGACTTTCCTTCGAACCAAGCCTCCTACTTTGAAATATATTTTTCCTACAATTATTATACCTTTCCATCCTTTACTTTTTCTTCTTTATTTTCTTAGGAAAACCTCAGAGTTGGTTCCTCACTTCTACCATTATTAAAGCTTCTGAATAGTACATGAGAAAAAAGGGATCTCTCACGTGCTTGACTTTACTTTGGTCTGATAAGCGCATAGAACACCCAATAGCTCATCGGAGCACTTGCCATTAACATCTCCTAATTTTTTTTATAATTACCTTGTTGGTTGACGCTGCTTGTCTATTAGTACTCGGGTAGTATTATGAACATGTAATTGTTTGATCTTTAATTCTTCCAAAAACTTTGTGACTTTAGAACCTATGAAAGTGGCCAATTTTTACAAGAAATCTCCTTTGGTATTCTGAATCGACAAATTATGTGGTCCCATATGAAGTCAACCGCTTCATGTTCTCTGATATTTTGGTAAGGACCAACCTCAATCCATTTTGTGAAATAATAAATTAAACTAAAAGAAATTTTACCTTCCTGGGCCCTAATGGTGAGGAGCCGACTATGTCCTTTCCCTATTTCATGAATGGCCATGCTGATACCACTGAATGCAGCAATTTTGCTGGTTGATGCACAAATTCTGTATGATGCTAGCATTTGTCGTATTTTGTATGAATGTATTTGCTCCTGTTCCATCCGGGGCCAATAGTACCGACCCTAACTAACTTGAGAACCAACAAGTATGCAATGGAGTAGTTTTTGTAGATTCCTTCATGGACGTCCCTCATCACGTAGTCTGATCTCAAGGCCACTAGACACCGAGCCAATATTCCTTGGAATGACCTCTGGTACAACTTATCTTCAATAAGACAGTGGGTTACTTTGGTCTGTAGCGCCCAGGAGGCTTTTGGGTCCTTGGGTAATTTACCTTGTTCGAGATATTCAATGAGCTCATTTCTCTAGTCCCAGATTAAGTTGGTTGAATTAACTTTACAGTTACCGTCTACATCCAGCACCGAATGCAGTAGTTGAACCACGACACCAGAATCAGATCCTTTCATCCTTGTGGATAAGCCCGATTAGCCAATGCATCTACCTCCATATTTCCCTCTCCCGGGAAGTGGACAATTGACCACTCTCTAAATTGTGAAAATAATGCTTGAACCTTGTTCAATTATTGTTACATGTGCTCCTCCTTTACAACCAGATGGGGAGTTACACTTTATCTCGGTGACCTCAGAATTTAGTCCTCGAGCTAGATCGAGTCCTCAACCTAAACCTCGTACTTGGCTTCATTTTTATTTAATGGTTCAGTTTTTATAGCTTGTATTCGGTTTCACCTGAAGGAGTGATTAGAATTGTCACACTTTTTTTTACCCATCCGAGGGCGGATATAAAAGAATTTTTTTTAATTAAAGTGATATTAATTGAAATGGAATTATTTTATTTATCAGAGTCGTCACTTGGAATAGTTTGTTTGATGTCCTAAGTCATAGGTTATTTTTAAAATCACAAATCGAGGAAATTTTTATTTTTAGAAGTCCGCGAACATGAAATTCTAGATAAGGAATTCTGTTAACCGGGAAGACGATGTTAGGCATTCTCAGCTTTCGTGGTTCTAGCATGGTCGCTTAAACTGTTAATAATTGGCTTATTATCTGATTTACTACATGTTTAAGCCTATTGTGCATTTTTAACTTTTAAAACCGCTTTTAATATTTTTTAGGAAAATTCAACGTTATTTAAAATACGTCTTAAATCACGCTACATGAAATGCACCCGCAGTTTGCGGCATGTTTTATTTAACATTGTTGAGAATTGAAGTTGGGTCACATGAAGTATATATCCAAATTTTAGTTAATATAAATTACAACTACGTCACGGGAACCATACCCGTACTTATGATGAATTAATTAATTAACACGCCTAAAGCAACTACGAAGATTCAATTTTCTAAAAGCAATGTTTTGTGAGGGCCATGGATGGTTTCATTTATTTATGCAATGCCTAAAACCTTTTCTATAAGTGTTAGTTCTTGATCTAATCTTCTGATGGCAATGAATTACAAATTTTATTTGGCATGGCATAACTCACTTACTGCCCTTTTTTAGAGGAAAGTTTACACTTAATTAGAAGAGCTAAATTTAGATTAACTCTACTAGGAAGGAATTTGGGCCTAAGCGTTCATTATTTAGTTTAATGGGAAGGTTCATCTTCCCAAGAAACTGAATCTGGGCTATGACTTTGGCCTAAGTGAAATGGAAGAGCCCCAACAGGCTCTTGCTTGTTTCGAATTTTGGTCTTGAACAAAAGCTGGCCCATATTGGACCTAAAATAGGCGGGACCAATCGTTATTTTTTCCTATTCTAGGCCTATCCACCTCTATCATTAGCCGTTACACACACATTTACAGTAAAAAAAGATCGAATAAGATATACAATATAACTCTAATTCAACATGTGATCATACATTCAAACAAGGATGGAATTTAGAGACTAAACATGATTCTATCAATTTAAACATAAAATAATTCATGATAAAAAAGGGCTTATGTACTGACTTGAAGTCTGGACCTATAGACCAGGCCCAAAGCCCTTTTCTATCTACTAAACAACCCTTGATTTTACTGAATAGTCTCAAAGCCCATCATCATTACTGCTTTGTAAAGGCATGTCAAAACACATAATTAACCCCTAATGCATCAAAACCTATGTCTAATTTATTACAATTTTCAGGAATGAACCAATAACCTTCTAAAATCAATACAATACATTGAGACTTAACTTACATTTAAGAGCTAAACTATTACAAATTACTAGAATATTCTTATTTTGGCCTAAGTAAAAGTCCATTTTTACCCTTTAAGTTACTGTCTATTTCATCTTTAACCTAAATTCTTTTAGTTCAATGAGGTCCCTAAGGTTTCTATTGATTTTCAAATCATGTGAAACACAGTCAGAACAAGTCAACAGATGCAAAAATGTTAGCAGAAATAAAACTAAGAGAGTTGATGCAATTTAAACTGAAATAAACATAATTATTGATAAAAGGTTATTTTATCTAACTAACTACAACAATCAAACTAACATTTACCAGAGAACCATAAAAAAGTCCTAGAAGCAAAACTAATCAGGTATATGAATCAATAGACTAGTTAACTCATTTAAACATGAAATCTAATTTAGAAATAGAAGAAGGGAAAACAAAGTGGAATCAGAGTAATCAATTCACTGAAAACCTATATAGGATTAAACTTATGCAAATTGAAATAAAAGCTTAAAAAACTCTGATTAGCCTAATAAACCCAAACAAAAAATCAACTAAACATGTGAACAAAGAAAAAAAATCCTAAAAACTGTAAACCTAAGACATGAACATGCAAAGACGACAAACGAACAACAATGGGAGAAAAGAGAATTTTATCTAAGCTTAAACTTCTAATCACTGGATCGAACCTCAGATTTTGACGCAATTTGCCCGAGGTAGAATGAATTTCTAGACTGTGAACACGTAATTTTTGTCCTATATGAGTTACTCCCACAAAAAAATAAAAAATAAATTTTCCCAATTTTTGCAATTTTATAGGATTTTTTGTAGAAATTTTATTAATTATTTGCATATTTAATTTCCATTAAAAATAAAAAAATACCAAAATACCATGAATTGTATTTAGATTTTCTGTTCACATTTAGGATTAGATAATTAATTAATTGTTTTATTGAAAATGAAAATCGCAAAAAATGGCTCGTTTTTTCATTCTTAGCTTTAAATTTTAGGTTATTGATTTTTCTCTTTTAATTTAGGCGCAACTAATTTTAATAAATATTAATAGTTAGATAATAGCTCAATATTATAATTTAAATTAATTTAGAAATTTAATTTTAGTTTAATTAGTTAAAGAAAGAAAAGAAAAGGGAAAATTGAAAAAGGCTGTTTTAAATCCAAATTGCCCAAGATTCACCAGCCCAATCGGTCCAGCCCAAAACGCCCCAACCCGCCCAAGCGAACTGGATCTGACCCGACCCATTCCCAAAAATAACTTTTAATTTAAAAAAAACTAGACCTTAGAAGGGACACGGAAAATCAGCGTCGCTAGAGCAAAGAAAAAAGGAACGACCCCTGAATCATCTTCTTCAACCTTTCAGCTGCTGAACAATACATGACCCCCCACCCTAATGTCTTCTTCTTCATAGAAGACCACTCTTCTTCAGCAACGACCCATCCTCCAACGACTAAACCTTCACCAGCGACCCCCCATCACCATTCCTTCTTCCCCCTTTCCATTCTTCATAAAAATACGCACTCACACACCCATGAAACAGAGGCTGTAAACAAAATAGAAACAAGGAGTAAGAGTGGGCTTAGAATCTAGTTCGATTTATGCTTTTCTTTGTTTCATCATTTTCTGGGATTCCATTGGTATTTCAAGGTGTAAAGGAGATTTGTAAATCAAAGGCTAAATCTAACAACAACAGTTTGTTATGGAGGTCGTTTGAAGTTCGAAGTTTTTGTTCCTTCTGATTTCAGTGAAGATGAGTTAAATTCTGCCCATGTTGGAGTTTGTTTGAGGGTTCGTCGCCGATCGGGGTTTGTTCGTGGCTGTTAATTTCTGTTTCTTGGCTACGTTTTGCGTTGGATTTTCACTGTCAGATTCTTTTGTAATTTGAGGAAGAATTAATTGAATGTTTTGACAGCTTCATCTTCTACTCCTCCTTATTTTATTAATAGAAGATGTTTGTGAGCTAGTTTATATACTAGTCTGTGATGCAATTTTCTCGTCAATTTTATTGAACTTCTTTTTGTTTGGCGTGTTTGACTGAAGGTCGTCCAGTTATGAGATTAAAAAAAGAGTAAATTGTGCCCAAGATTTGAATAGCTTTAACTTATCACAAAAGAAGAAGATAAAGATTTGAATTATTCCATATGTAAAAGATAATGGTGTTTAGACTCAATTGAATGATGTTATGCTTATGTGAACGTTATGTTAGCCGAGCGATTTAGCTTATATAGACTACAATCTAGTTTTCTCCTTATGTTGTTAGTGTCACACCTCTTTTTTAATACTACAATCTGATGAATGTCGTATATAAAGGGAGTTTTTTCAATTAAAAGACAATCAAAATGAGATTTATTTATTTAAAGATTTTAGAGTCGCCACTTGGGATAATTAATGGTGTCCCAAGTCACCGGTTTAAATTCCGAATTGAGGAAGGTTTGACTATGTATACAGTCTGCGAGCCAAAAATCTGGGTAAGAAATTCTGTTAACCCGGGAGAAGGTGTTAGGTACTCCTGAGTTCCGTGATTTTAGCACGTCGCTCAACTGTTATACTTGGCTTGATTATCTCAATTTACTACATTTATACCTATGTGCATATTTAAACTTTTAGTCGCTTTTATTATTATTAGAGAAAATTGCAACGCTGTTAAAACACGCCTCGAACCACGTCACATAAATGCACCAGTGATTTTTAACACATTTTAACGTTTGGGTCACATAAATTCGCACCCGAATATAGGAAAGTAGGTTAATAAACTATCGCGCCCAGAGCAATCTCGTATGTTTAAGTTTACGAGGGCTACAGAATTCGCTAAATGGCATGACTCGAGCTACGAATTGAATTAAATGAGCAGCCTATGAAAATCCATTTGTACTACTAATAAAATTTGATCTAAGTTGCGCGAATGCACACTCCAAACTAATATTTAGAATCATGATCATATTACGGCCTCGAAGTCATGAATTATGGAAATAACTTGGTGGGCAGATTACAAATCAACCGTGCACAAGAACGAACCCAACTGATACAATCCACTTTATACTATTAGAAATGGTACAACGATGAATATCATATTTAAGACTCAACTTACTGTTAGCTAAATTATAACAATAGACCAACATCACTTATGCAAGGATTTGTGTGCTACTGGTGCCAACATTTAAAGAATTCACAATCCATTAAAGACTTATTTAACTGAAAGCCAAGGTTGGAAAATGAAGAACATCCAAGAGGACAATAAACAAATTTTGAGGTGATTTAACATATGAAAAATAGCATAATGAAGAATGTGGGATATTACACTTACACAATGGTATTGAATAGTTGTCAAACAACCATATTGAAGTGGCCCTTAGACTAAGCTAATACAACACTCAATACACCACACATGGAATCCTTTAGAATAAACACAGAAATAAGCTATTAAGGAACAAAAAGCAACCCTGATAGTCATTTATGATAACAACAGATTTCAGTAGCAATCGATTAACACATCACAGTCCTATTAGAGCTTCAAATTAAACTGAAAGTAAATAATAGCTGGGGATAATAAAAAAGAAACAACATCAGACAGAACAATCACACAATCTCTTAATTTCTCTTTAGCAAAGGCATTTTATAAGCCATTCTTTACATGTTGGAGGTCAAATATGTACCTGGAATTTTAGAACAAAACGAGAAGAAGAGGTGGTCAGCAATTGAGCAGTAGCAAGAGTAGTTGTTTCAGCAACAAGGTTGACTCAGAAATGCTCAAGAAAATGGAACCATTTTGCATTAAATAGACATCCACAATTTCCACGCCAAAACTTAAACTTCAGAATACAATTAAATTTGAACCCAAACCCTTGGGCAACCACAAAACTCAACTTCTCTTTTTCTTCTGGCTATTCGAGAATTCTATTGGAAAATCAGACCTAAAGAATCTCATAGCTCATTTTTTCAATGAAACAATAGCCCCTAACCGTCTCAAGTTTTCATTTATTCTTAGCTCTCTCTTTTTCTTCTCCAGACGTCTAAACCTGTAACACAAGGTAGGACTATGCCTTTTTATAGGCAAAAACTAGTACAATCCTTTCAGACATCATTTTAGCTTAGGTCCCTCAATTAATTACTATTTGCTCCCTAAAGTATTACCTTGTTTTCCAAGTTATACTTACCAAGTTGTTAAAATTCTAACTAGAACCTCTTTCTAGAAGATTCTAGGAGGTTCCTAGGTAGTTACTGTCATATTCTTTATTCTTAAATACCTAGTGTAGCCCTGAATTACCCTAAAAATTACTAACCTAGATTAACCCTAACCCGACCCCTTTTCACCTTGGTCCAATGACCCCAGTTAATTGCCCAGGAACTAGAACCATTCAGCTGTAATCAATCAAATCATAAAATTAAACTAACCAAACAATCTAATATTTAATGCTAATTATCAGTAAACTACCAGCAAATAAACTAAAGTAAAATTGATATCCTATACTGAACAAAAACAAATATGGATCAACAATCGCAATTAAAACACAAAATTGAAAGAATAGCATCATGCTTTCAAACGATGGACCCAAACACATATGAGCATAGGAAATGATCAACAGAATGACAAATAGAGGAAATAAAACTAAAACTAAATCAATTGAGCGTGAAGAGGAATTTAGCATGAAGGAGATGCTAATTTTACAAATTTAATATAGCAAGAAAATAAATAAAGAAATAAAGGAAAGTGAATAAAAAAAACTCACAAACTCAGGCTTGAATCGACTGTCCTCAACTTTGGCCTTCGAATAATGTTGTTTGCCTATTTTTACCAAAATAGGTAAATAACACTATTAGAGGACCACTTGATCTTTGATAAAATCCCCATGCAACAGAAACTCGGTAACTGTTGAGTCAAAAAACCCCCTACACCTAAACATTGAACAAGCTTGGATGGGGTTTGAAGGATTATGGTTTGGGGTTTGGGAAGTGGAGGTCAAAAAGGCTTCGGGGTATGATTTTGGTTGGACTTGGAGGGGGGTGGGAGTTTTGGCTAGATTTTCAAACTAAAAAGCGAAGAGCTAGGACTAGATTCGAGGAAAGGGACTCACAGTGGAGCAACCTCAGCCTCAAACGAATATTCGACGCGTTTGGATATTTTTCAAAGGACACCGGTGGCAGAAATAGAAAGAGGAGGTCGATGAGGTGGGGTGGTGTAATTTTTGGGGTTATCGGAGCATCCCTGCCGACGCAGGCGATTTCCGGCGGCGGAGGGCGGCAGAGGGTGCTGGTGTTACATCGGAGTGTATTAGGGTTTTTAGGGAATATGGTACGAGGTCTGGTCTGGCGTAGGGGGTTAGGGACACTTATATACTTCTTAACCCTAGGTTCACCACCGCTGGATCAACGACATGGGACAACTGTGATCAACGAGCGTCTAAACGACGTCGTTTGAGGGTGGGGGATTTGGACGAGGTTACTTGTGGGTTGGGTCAGGTTACCTGCTGCCCCCATTTGCTTGGAGACACAAAGGATTTTTGGGTAAAGAAAAGTGAGCAATCATGAGATATTTTTGCCTACTCAAAACACCATGAGAAGGAATTTTGAAAAGCTTGACCGCACCCTACTTCGGAGGTTGCCTACATATCCCCGGCTAAAGAGGAATCAAGTCAGTGTAGTTCAGGAGTGTGTGGTAGCTGGGACTACCGATGCTGTGATCTCACCGTTGCTTCTGTTGCTGCTACTGCTTGCTAGACCCCCTTATTACACCTTGTGAAAATAAAAGAAGCTAGACTAAACTATGAACTATGGATTACAAAAGAGCCTATCTACGTCTTCAATCTTGCTCTTGATCTTTGTTGCTTTATTGCCTTGTGCATCCTACTGTTGTTGCCTTGTTGACTTGTATTTCTTCTTTTTCTATGTCGATGCCGAATTGTTGGACTTGAATTGTATTCCCTTGTTTTGCAAGTGGGTGCCTGATTACCAAAACTCAAAATTTGAAATGTATTCCCTAGTTCTCCAGGTGGGCGCCTGATTGCCAAAACTGAAATTTGAAATTTGCTCCCTTGTTTTGCTGGTAGGCACCTGATTATCAATACTTGAAATTTGAAAAGTATTCCCTTATTCTATAGGTGGGCGCCTGATTACAAACACTTGAAATTTGAAATTTATTCCCTTGTTCTACAGGTGGACGCCTAATTACAGAAATTTGAAATTTGGAATGTATTTCATTGTTTTGCAGGTGGGCGCCTGATTAAAGAAACTTGAAATTTGAAATGTATTACATTTTTCTCCAGGTGGGCGTCTAATTACCCAAAACTTGAAACTTGAAGTGTATTCCCTCGTTCTACAGGTGGACGCCTGATTATTAAAACTTGAAATTTGAAATGTATTCCCTTGTTCTGCAGGTGGGCTCCTGATTACCAAGACTCGAGAATTGAAATGTATTCCCTTGTTCTGCAAGTGGGCGCCAGATTACCAAAACTTAAAATTTGAAATGTATTCCCTTGTTCTGCAAGTGGACGCCTGATTACCAAAACTCGAAACTTGAAATGTATTCCCTTGTTCTCTAGGTGGGCGCCTGATTACCAAACTCGAAATTTGAAATGTATTCCCTTGTTCTGCAGGTGGGTGCCTGATTACAAAAACTCAAAAATTGAAACGTATTCCCTTGTTCTCAAGGTGGGCGCCTAATTACCAAAACTTGCTACTTGAAAGGTAGTCCCTTGTTCTCCAGGTCGGCGCCTGATTACAAAAATATACAACTTGAAAAATATTCCCTTGTTCTCCAGGTAGGCGCCTGATTACTAAAACTCGAAACTTGAAATGTATTCCCTTGTTCTCCTGGTGGGCGCCTGATTACCAAACTCAAAATTTGAAATGTATTCCCTTGTTCTGCAGGTGGGCTCCTGATTACCAATACTCGAAAGTTGAAATGTATTCTCTTGTTCTCCAGGTGGGCGCCTAATTACCAAAACACGGAACTTGAAAAATACTCCATTGTTCTACAGGTGGGCGCCTGATTACCGAAACTCAAAACATGGAATGTATTCCTTTGTTTTGCAGGTGGGCACCGAATTACCAAAAGTCGAAACTTGAAATGTATTCCCTTGTTCTCTCGGTGGGCGCTTCTTTACAAAAGCTTGCAACTTGAAAAGTATTCCCTTGTTCTACAGGTGGGCTCCGGATTACTAAAACTTGCAATTTGAAATGTATTCCCTTGATCTCTAGGAGGGCGCCTAATTACCAAGACTTGAGATTTAAAATATATTCCCTTGTTCTCCAGTTTGGCGCCTGATTACCAATCTCAACATTTTAAATGTATTCCCTTCTTCTGTAGGTGGGCGCCTGGTTACCAAAACTCGAAACTTGAAATGTATTCCCTTATTCTCCAGATGGGCGCCTGATTCCAAAAACTTGAAACTTGAAAAGTATTCCCTCGTTCTCCAGGTGGGCGCCTGATTACAAAAATTTCCAACTTCAAAAATATTCCCTTGATATCCATGTGGGCGCTTGATTACCAAAACTCTAAACTTGAAATGTATTCCCTTGTTCTCCAGGTGGGCGCTTGATAACCAAACTCGAAATTTGAAATGTATTCCCTTGTTCTGGAGGTGGGCGTCTGATTACCAAAACTTGAAAGTTGAAATGTATTCTCTTGTTCTCCAGATGGGCGCCTAATTACCAAAACTTGTAACTTGAAAAGTATTCCCTTGTTCTGCATGTGGGCGCCTGATTACCAAAACTCGAAATTTGAAATGTATTCCCTTATTCTCCAGATGGGCGCCTGATTCCAAAAACTTGAAACTTAAGAAGTATTCCCTTGTTCTCCAGGTGGGCGCCTGATTACAAGAATTCGAAACTTCAAAAACATTCCCTTGTTATCCATGTGGGCGCTTGATTACCAAAACTCGAAACTTGAAATGTATTCCCTTGTTCTCCTGGTGGGCGCCTGATTACCAAACTCAAAATTTGAAATGTATTCCCTTGTTCTGCAGGTGGGCGCCTGATTACCAAAACTCGAAAGTTGAAATGTATTCTCTTGTTCTCCATGTGGGCGCCTGATTACCAAAACACGGAACTTGAAAAATACTCCATTGTTCTGCAGGTGGGCGCCTGATTACCAAAACTCAAAACTTGGAATGTATTCCTTTGTTTTGCAGGTGGGCACCGAATTACCAAAAGTCGAAACTTGAAATGTATTCCCTTGTTCTCTCGGTGGGCGCTTCTACAAAAGCTTGCAACTTGAAAAGTATTCCCTTTTTCTCCAGGTGGGCGCCGGATTACTAAAACTTGCAATTTGAAATGTATTCCCTTGTTCTCTAGGAGGGCGCCTAATTACCAAGACTTGAGATTTAAAATATATTCCCTTGTTCTCCAGTTGGGCGCATGATTACCAATCTCAACATTTTAAATGTATTCCCTTCTTCTGTAGATGGGCGCCTGATTACCAAAACTTGAAATGTATTCCCTTATTCTCCAGATGGGCGCCTGATTCCAAAAACTTGAAACTTGAAAAGTATTCCCTTGTTCTCCAGGTGGGCGCCTGATTACAAAAATTTGCAACTTCAAAAATATTCCCTTGTTATCCATGTGGGCGCTTGATTACTAAAACTCTAAACTTGTAATGTATTTCCTTGTTCTCCAGGTGGGCGCTTGATTACCAAACTTGAAATTTGAAATGTATTCCCTTGTTCTGGAGGTGGGCGTCTGATTACCAAAACTTGAAAGTTGAAATGTATTCTCTTATTCTCCAGGTGGGCGCCTAATAACCAAAACTTGTAACTTGAAAAGTATTCCCTTGTTCTGCATGTGGGCGCCTGATTACCAAAACTCGAAACTTGAAATGTATTCCCTTATTCTCCAGATGGGCGCCTGATTCCAAAAACTTGAAACTTGTAAAGTATTCCCTTGTTCTCCAGGTGGGCGCCTGATTACAAATATTTGCAACTTCAAAAACATTCCCTTGTTATCCATGTGGGGGCTTGATTACCAAAACTCGAAACTTGAAATGTATTCCCTTGTTCTCCTGGTGGGCGCCTGATTACCAAACTCAAAATTTGAAATGTATTCCCTTGTTCTGCAGGTGGGCGCCTGATTACCAAAACTCGAAAGTTGAAATGTATTCTCTTGTTCTCCAGGTGGGCGCGTGATTACCAAAACACGGAACTTAATAAATACTCCATTGTTCTGCAGGTGGGCGCCTGATTACCAAACTCAAAACTTGGAATGTATTTCTTTGTTTTGCAGGTGGGCACCGAATTACCAAAAGTCGAAACTTGAAATGTATTCCCTTGTTCTCTCGGTGGGCGCTTCTTTGCAAAAGCTTGCAACTTGAAAAGTATTCCCTTATTCTCCAGGTGGGCGCCGGATTACTAAAACTTGCAATTTGAAATGTATTCCCTTGTTCTCTAGGAGGGCGCCTAATTACCAATACTTGAGATTTAAAATATATTCCTTTGTTCTCCAGTTGGGCGCCTGATTACCAATCTCAACATTTTAAATGTATTCCCTTCTTCTGTAGGTGGGCGCCTGATTACCAAAACTCGAAACTTGAAATGTATTCCCTTATTCTCCAGATGGACGCCTGATTCCAAAAACTTGAAACTTGAAAAGTATTCCCTTGTTCTCCAGGTGGGCGCCTGATTACAAGAATTTGCAACTTCAAAAACATTCCCTTGTTATCCATGTGGGCGCTTGATTACCAAAACTCGAAACTTGAAATGTATTCCCTTGTTCTCTTGGTGGGCGCCTGATTACCAAACTCAAAATTTGAAATGTATTCCCTTGTTCTGCAGGTGGGCGCCTGATTACCAAAACTCGAAAGTTGAAATGTATTATCTTGTTCTCCAGGTGGGCGCCTGATTACCAAAACACGAAACTTGATAAATACTCCATTGTTCTGCAGGTGGGCGCCTGATTACCAAACTCAAAACTTGGAATGTATTCCTTTGTTTTGCAGGTGGGCACAGAATTACCAAAAGTCGAAACTTGAAATGTGTTCCCTTGTTCTCTCGGTGGGCGCTTCTTTACAAAAGCTTGCAACTTGAAAAGTATTCCCTTTTTCTCCAGGTGGGCGCCGGATTACTAAATCTTGCAATTTGAAATGTATTCCCTTGTTCTATAGGAGGGCGCCTAATTACCAAGACTTGAGATTTAAAATATATTCGCTTGTTCTCCAGCTGGGCGCCTGATTACCAATCTCAACATTTTAAATGTATTCTCTTCTTCTGTAGGTGGGCGCCTGATTACCAAAACTCGAAACTTGAAATGTATTCCCTTATTCTCCAGATGGGCGCCTGATTCCAAAAACTTGAAACTTGAAAAGTATTCCCTTGTTTTCCAGGTGGGCGCCTGATTACAAAAATTTGCAACTTCAAAAATATTCCCTTGTTATCCATGTGGGCGCTTGATTACCAAAACTCTAAACTTGAAATGTATTCCCTTGTTCTGGAGGTGGGCGTCATATTACCAAAACTTGAAAGTTGAAATGTATTCTCTTGTTCTCCAGGTGGGCGCCTAATTACCAAAACTTGTAACTTGAAAAGTATTCCCTTGTTCTGCATGTGGGCGCCTGATTACCAAAACTCAAAACTTGAAATGTATTCCCTTATTCTCCAGATGGGCGCCTGATTCCAAAAACTTGAAACTTGAAAAGTCCTTGTTCTCCAGGTGGGCGCCTGATTACAAAAATTTGCAACTTCAAAAACATTCCCTTGTTATCCATGTGGGCGCTTGATTACCAAAACTCGAAACTTGAAATGTATTCCCTTGTTCTCCTGGTGGGCGCCTGATTACCAAACTCAATATTTGAAATGTATTCCCTTGTTCTGCAGGTGGCGCCTGATTACCAAAACTCGAAAGTTGAAATGTATTCTCTTGTTCTCCAGGTGGGCGCCTGATTACCAAAACACGGAACTTGAAAAATACTCCATTGTTCTGCAGGCGGGCGCCTGATTACCAAACTCAAAACTTGGAATGTGTTCCTTTGTTTTGCAGGTGGGCATCGAATTACCAAAAGTCGAAACTTGAGATGTATTCCCTTGTTCGGTGGGCGCTTCTTTACAAAAGCTTTCAACTTGAAAAGTATTCCCTTGTTCTTCAGGTGGGCGCCGGATTACTAAAACTTGCAATTTGAAATGTATTCCCTGTTTTCTAGGAGGGCGCCGAATTACCAAGACTTGAGATTTAAAATATATTCCCTTGTTCTCCAGTTGGGCGCCTGATTACCAATCTCAGCATTTTAAATGTATTCCCTTCTTCTGTACGTGGGCGCCTGATTACCAAAACTCGAAACTTGAAATGTATTCCCTTATTCTCCAGATGGGCGCCTGATTCCAAAAACTTGAAACTTGAAAAGTATTCCCTTGTTCTCCAGGTGGGCGCCTGATTACAAAAATTTGCAATTTCAAAAATATTCCCTTGTTATCCATATGGGCGCTTGATTACCAAAACTCTAAACTTGAAATGTATTCCCTTGTTCTCCAGGTGGGCGCCTGATTAACAAACTCAAAATTTGAAATGTATTCCCTTGTTCTGCAGGTGGGCGCCTGATTACCAAAACTCAAAAGTTGAAATGTATTCTCTTGTTCTCTAGGTGGGCGCCTGATTACCAAAACACGGAACTTGAAAAATACTCCAATGTTCTGCAGGTGGGCGCCTGATTACCAAAACTCAAAACTTGGAATGTATTCCTTTGTTGTGCAGGTGGGCACCGAATTACCAAAAGTCAAAACTTGAAATATATTCCCTTGTTCTCTTGGTGGGCGCTTCTTTACAAAAGCTTGCAACTTGAAAAGTATTCCCTTGTTCTCCAGGTGGGCTCCGGATTACTAAAACTTGCAATTTGAAATGTATTCCCTTGTTCTCTAGGAGGGCGCCTAATTACCAAGACTTGAGATTTAAAATATATTCCCTTGTTCTCCAGTTGGGTGCCTGATTACCAATCTCAACATTTTTAATGTATTCCCTTCTTCTGTAGGTGGGCACCTGATTACCAAAACTCGAAACTTGAAATGTATTCCCTTATTCTCCAGATGGGCGCCTGATTATTAAAACTTGAAACTTGAAAAGTATTCCCTTGTTCTCCAGGTGGGCGCCTAATTACAAAACATTGCAACTTTAAAAATATTCCCTTGTTCTCCAGGTGGGATCCAAATTACCAAAACTTGTAACTTGAAAAGTATTCCCTTGTTCTGCATATGGGCGCCTGATTACCAAAACTCGAAACTTGAAATGTATTCCCTTGTTTTGCTTGTGGGCGCCTGATTACCAAAACTCGTAACTTGATATGTATTCGTTTGTTCTCTAGGTGGGTGCTTGATTACTAATACTTGCAACTTGAAAAGTATTCCCTTGTTCTCCAGGTGGGCGCCTGATTACCAAAACTTGCAATTTGAAATGTATTTCCTTGATCTCCCGGCAGGCGTCTTATTACTAAGACTTAAGATTTAAAATGTATTCCCTAGTTCTCCAGGTCGGCGGCTGATTGCCAAACTCAAAATTTTATATGTATTCCCTTGTTCTGCATGTGGGCGCTTGATTACCAAAACTCGAAATTTGAATGTATTCCCTTATTCTCCAGGTGGGCGCCTGATTATTAAAACTTGAAACTTGAAAAGTATTCGCTTGTTCTCCAGGTGGGCGCCTAATTACAAAACATTGCAACTTTTATAATATTCTCTTGTTCTCCAGGTGGGATCCAGATTACCAAAACTCAAAACTTGAAATGTATTCCTTTGTTCTCCAGGTGGACGCATGATCACAACACTCGAAATTTGAAATGTATTCCCTTATTCTGCTGGTAGTCACCTGATTACCAAAACTCGAAAGTTGAAATGTATTTTCTTGTTCTACAGGTGGGTGTGTAATTACCAAAATTTTGATCTTGAAAAGTATTCCCTTATTCTGCAGGTGCGCGCCTTAATTCCAAAACTCGCAACTTGAAAGGTATTCCCTTATTTTGCAGGTGGACGTTGGATTACCAAAACTCGAAACTTGAAATGTATTCCCGTGTTCTCTAGGTGGGCGCTTGATTACCAAAACTTGCAACCTGAAAAGTATTCCCTTGTTCTCCAGGTGGGCGCCTGATTACCAAAACTTGCAATTTGAAATGCATTCCCTTATTCTCCAGGTAGGCGCATGATTACCAAGACTCGAGATTTTTAAATGTATTACCTTGTTTTCTAGGTGGGCGCCTGATTACCAAACTCAAAATTTGAAATGTATTCCCTTCTTCTGCAGGTGGGCTCCTGATAACCAAAACTCGAAACTTGAAATGTATTCCCTTATTCTCCAGGTGGGCACCCGATTACCAAATCTTTCAACTTGAAAAGTATTCCCTTGTTCTCCAGGTGGGCCCTTGATTACCAAAATTTTTAACTTGAAAAACATTCCATTGTTCTCTAGGTGGCCGCATGATTACCAAAACTCGAAACTTGAAATGTATTCCCTTGTTCTTCAGGTGGGAGCTTGATTACCAAACTCAAAATTTGAAATGTATTCCCTTGTTCTGCAGGTGGCGCTTGATTACCAAAACTCGAAACTTAAAATGTATTCCCCTTTTCTCCAGGTGGATGCCTGATTACCAAAACTTGCAACTTGAAAAGTATTCCCTTGTTCTCCAGGTGGGCGCCTAATTACCAAAACTTGTAACTTGAAATGTATTCCCTTGTTCTGCAGGTGGGATCCTAATTACCAAAACTTTAAATTTGAAATGTATTCCTTGAGACTGCTGCCTGTGTACCTGATCACAACAAAAAAATCAAAATAAGAGAAATTCTTTCCGCCCTAGTTTGGTGCTGGGTGCATCTGTGAGTGTTAATCAAATCCCATTATCAACTCTTTCTATAATCTGAAAGCTAAATCCCATTATTCAGGAGGATCCTGACAGCTCTTAACTAGTGACAATTTTTAAGATTAGGCTATGTTTTTCGAAAGGCATTATTTTCCACTATGTCTTGTTATCTGAGTTATGTCTGCGGGGGATCTACCGGGGACTGGTAATTAAAGCTACTTCCATTATCCAGGAGGGTCCTGACAACTTTTAGTTAGATGACAAATGTGTCCGATGGGGATTAGTATTTAGTGCTATATCATACCCAATGGGGTCCTGACGACTCTTGTTGGGAAATATTTGCGCCCGCCCATGTTACCCATGCTTGTTTATATATTAGGCTAAGTCCCATTTTCCAAGAGGGTCCTGACAACTTTTAATTGAATCCTACTTCAACATGCAAGTCATTTTATTCCCTTTGATATCCATGATTACCTCTAACCTTTACATAAGTCCCATTTTCCAGGAGGGTAATGAAGGTTCCGGATTAAATGCCAATTCTAACTTCCGGTTGTTTCTGCTAGGGATCATTGTTCAAGAGGGCCCGATGACTCTTACTGGGGAAGGTGTTTGCGCTTGCCCATGTTACCCATGCCCGTTTGAGTTTTAAACTGAGTCCCATTTCCGGGAGGGCCTTGAGAATTTCAAATTGCATGCCCCTTTTAACTTTCGGTTGTCTCTGCTGGGGATTGCTAGTTAAAGTTTCATCCATTGTTCTCTTGCTGGGGAGCATATCTGTGTCGGATTATTTTCCTTATTAAGTTTTATCTGGGTCCCATTTTCTAGGTGGGCCCTGAGATTTTAGATCATACCTGCCATGTGCCTGCCTTCCCCTGTGGATGGCCTCCCTTAGGATCTTTCGTTATTTTCTACCCCTGTTTCAACCAAATAAAACTTGCTAGTTTAAAAACAATGGTGGTTAGCTTGCGGCGTTATCGTTGAAAGCGGCTTCCCCACTGTCGGGTCCCATTTGTTTAATTTTTTGTGCTGATGATGAGTTGCCTGAGTTGCTTGGCTAACCCTTGAACCCTTATGGCCTTACTTTTTCTCCCTCATTATTGTGTTACACTCCTTGCCCTTTTGCCAGAATTCTTAAATCTTTCCTGAGATTACCAAGTCAATATACTATGCTCGCTTGACCCCCCAACCCTTGTAGCTTTACTCTGCTCCCCTATCCTTGTGTTGTATTTCTGCCCCTTTTGCTAGAATCCTTACATCCTTTATGAGATTACCCGATAAGTGTGCTATGCTTGGTTGAACCCCTGACCCTTGTGGCTTTTCTATGCTCCCCATCTTTTTGTTGCGCCCCGACTCGTTTTCCAGAATCCTACATATTTCCTGAGATTACCGAATCAGTGTACTATGCTCGGCTGACCCCTGAACCCTTGTGGCTTTTCTCATCTTTATGTTGCACTTCTTCATTTGCCATGGTAACTTTGATTTCACCTTGAAAGACATTGCTTGCTTATTGACTAACCAATTTCTCTGTCACCATTATCATTGAAACTACCTCTTCTCTGTTCAGACCCATTGCTCATGAACTGACATCTACCCAACCTTGTGTCTCACATGAATCCCAAAGCACGTCCATTGTCCCCCACTCCGTGTGTATGCTATTCTTTATTGACGTAAAACACTGGACTTGACCTTGAGGTCTGTTGCTCCTTCACTTGTCATGATAACTGATTTCCATTCGAAGAACCCACTTGTTCCTTGACTAATCATTTCCTTTGTAAACCTTAACCCAAAAACACTTATTCTTGTTTGGACCCTGTACCTTCCATTTGTTGCATTGCCGACATCTACCAAGCCTTTGTGTTTCACATAATCTCCAAAGCATATTAATTGTTTCCAACACCCGTGTGTATGATGTTCTTTGTCGACTAAAATCACTGACTCTGGCCTTGAGATCTATTGGTCCATCGTTAGCCATGATAACTTCGATTACTTCTTGGGAGATCTTGCTTGTCACTAGTTTTCTACCCATTTTGTCAATTTCATCGCAGTAAATACCTTTGATCCGTTCACCATAGACCTTATTTTATTGTATTGTCCTTGAATTGATATATACCAAGCCTTTGTATTTCAAACAAATCCAAAGCATGTTGAATGTTACCAGCTCAGTGTGCTTGTTGTTCTTTCCTGACTTATGACGCTTTGATGTGTCAATCAGACCCCGTTTTGTGCAATTGGAAAGCTGGTGGCAGATTTTGAAGTCATTTTTCACTAGTTTTGACCAAACAGACCCAGGAAGAAGGAACAAAACAAAAGGAAAAGAGTAAGGGACAATGGAAAGAGATAATCCCTAACAGGAGAACTACGTGGTAGAGTCCTATCGGATATGGATACCAACTTTAATGACCATGACATGAACCTGCGACCTATTCTGCTAAGCAAATCTGGTGCTCAACTCTTGTCATACCCCCTAGACCGTGAAGCTGGGCTTCAATGCTCCGATTATCCAATCTGATTCATAATCTTTATCCGACGTGTAACGCCCAAAGGATTTTCACCATCAAGCCTCCCTCATTTTTTCTTTCTCTCATCTTACAATTGCCTCAAGGTGCTCTGAAGGTTTTCACCAATAAGACTCTCATTTTTTATTTCTCTCAGCTCCCATCGCCTTACGGTGCCCTTGAGGGTTTTCACCAATAAGACTCTCATTTTCATTATTTTGCCTGCTTGGACCTGAGTGTTGCCCCTGATATGCATCACCTTTACTTGTTTGACTTGGAATCTCTCGCTGACTGAACAGAAAGTCTTTCTTTGGACCGTAATGCGGGCTTTTGGGTAGGGTTAGAAAGAAAGGGTATCACGAAGGCTCAAAACAATTTGAATGGGTTCAAAATTACAACCTTGGGAATCAGATATTTTACATAACCACAACATCTGCCCCAGTTTCTTTCTTGGGAACTTTTGGATTTGTATTTGAGACTTAACCGTGAGGCTGCCTATGTATCCTTAAAAGTAATCAGATCGAACGTAGTTTATGTTATAGAAATTACTCTATTTTTTCTTTTTTGTTTTGTTTTTTTGTGATTTTTCTTTTCCCTTTCATTTTCCCTTTTCTTCTTTTGGATTTTTTATTTTTGTAATTTTCCTTCTCTTCTCTTTTTTTTCTTTTTCTTTTTATTCTTTCCTTTTCTCTTTTTTTTTCATTTATTTTTCACACTTGTGTTTCCGATCTTTGCTACTGATTACAAACGAGGTATGAAATAAAATAAATAAGGCTCAAAGGGGAAACGAAGGATAAAGTGTTTAGATAGAAGAACAAAATGCCTTCGTCATTCAAACCTCCAAAACATGCCAAGTGCAAACAACACAATTAAAAACCATAGAAAACATTTGTAACATTTTACTTTACTAGAATTGATAGCCATATCCACACATTAGCCTTCTATATCTAGGGGAATACAAAGCATCAATGGACAATACTTTCACTTTCCTTACCACGAACTGCCCCTGTCAATTTGGAAAACTTGATTTTAGGATTTCTTCATGTTCTATCTGCCCTTGTTTCACATGGTTCGGGCTTCAAAATATCTCAAAGTGTCAAAATCTATTCTTATTTTTCTCAAGTGTCCTTGTCATCATCAAAATTGTTTCGACGCTTCATGACTTACTAACTTTTGAGCTCAGGCTGAATTACGCATGCATGTCATATCACTAGAGCCAACAGGAAAAGAATTGTGGAAAGAGAAGAGAACTAAGCAAAAGAAAATGGTTAGAACCAACAGAAAACATGAAATTACATTAAACATGTAATTAAAAAGTTCGAACAACAAGACAAGAAAAGTTGACTAGGGTTACAACCCTGAAAATAACCTAGACAGCATTAGACGAGTTACTATGACTGAACAAATCAGGCAGAATAAAATGATAGAAGGGTTTGAGTCACAAGACAATATCCAGATTACAACCCTTAAAATAACACGGACAACATAAATGACAACAAAATAAACCACTAGCACTCCTTTCTGACTGACCAAGAAATGGAGCATCTTTCCAATCCTCAAACTCAATATCTTAGCCACTAACTTCTGCAATAATAATACTAGGAACTTCACAAGTCTTCATCACATTGTTCTCAACAAGTTGCTTTTGGGTTCCTTTCGCTAGCTCGTTCCTAAGATCAACCTCTGATAGCGCTGGAAGCTTAGCAGCACGTGTTCCTCCGAGGCTCTAGAAGAATTTTAACATTCCTTACCCAACGTGTGCGTCTCATTATGCACAGGCGATAGACTTTGGCTAGTGTCTGCTACATCCAAATTTTGTATGACAATGTCACTTGCATCAATAAGCTTCTAAATTGCTTTCTTCAGATTCTGACACTTCTCTATGCCTTGCCCGGGGGCATTTGAGCAATATGCACACCTTTGAGAAACATCAAACTTCTTTGACAGAGGGTTTGTCATTTTTATCTGAATCGGCTTCAACATGTACAATTGCTTCAACCTTTGGAACAAACTGGCATATGATACTCCAATAGGGGTGAAAGCCTTTTGTTTTTTTAGCAGCCTCTCGTTCATGATGCTTTCTTGGGATGGAAACATGATCCAAGAGGTTTTCCATATGCTCGTGGGGGTGGATGGACATTCTGTGGATATGGGTACAGGGAAAGTGATGTACGATTTTGGGAGTTATGTGGAGAGAAGTAGCGTTGGGGAGAATCATCTAGTACACAAGGATATCTACAAGGACGATGTCAAGGCTGGAAATATTGACCGGGAAAGCCGATCGATCATCTTTTCTATTTCTCTTTCTTCCGCCGAAGCTTATTTGGATATACTGAATGTCTTTCGAACAACTCATAATTTTGTCTGACTTGATTCCCTCTTCTACCAGTTCCCCCATTTTAACACATCATTGAAAGGCTTTCGCAATGCCGGGATCAAATGACTGAAATAGGTGGGCTCCTGGGATTGTAGGAAATGCTCAACCATCTCTTCTTCACCAATAGAGGTACTGACTCGAGCAGCTTGCTCCCTCCATTTGAGCCCAAACTCCCTAAAGATTTCCTCCAGCTTCTTTTCCATTTTAGATAGGGAAGAGTGGTCTGAGGTAACACTTGATTTGTATTGAAATTATCGAACAAAATCTTGATTCATGTCACCCAATGTAGGTCATTTACCGACATCTTGACGAGTATACCAGTCCAAAGCTTCCCCAGTCAGGCTCTTACTAAAATATGTCATCAACAACTCATCTTTCTCTCCAACACTTCTCATTTCACTATAATAGACCCTCAGGTGCGCTACCGGATCTCCACACCCATCATACAAGCTAAATTTTTGCACTTTGAACCCTGCGGTCATGCGATCGTCGGGGGACACAAACAGTTTTTTGCAAGCCACACTGCCCCGGGCCTCCCATTCCTTGCTTGTTCCTCAAGGACTTTTCTATGCCTTCCAGCCTCCTGGGTATCCCATCTTTCCTCTCTCTTCCTGTGAATTTTTCATTTTCAACATGAGACTAATCCCGCGGACTCTGTTTGTACGAGTCAGGAACCTTGTGGGAAACTTCTGCGGGGTAGTATTGGACATCATAAGCTTTGAGTAGGTATTCATTGTTGGGGATAGTGGATGTGACAGGAGGGCACTTTTGGGAAAAGATAGTTGGAGGACGAGCGACAGAGCTACTAGAGTGGTTGGAAAAACTGTAATAAGTAGGTGTGTCTAGAGAGAATGGAGGATCATTCGGAACCATGACCGGAGTTTGGAGGAGGGTAGCATCTAAGAAGCTAGGTGGCGGCGGGGGTGGTGCATTCCTAATCATCCAAGCCCGGTACATGCCTGCCATGTGTTGTCTTAACATCTTTACCTCTTCAACCAGCCCATTGTCTCTTTCAACCAACTGCTTTTGGGCACCAGTATCAACCAACTCAGTTCCGTTGTTGTCTTCCATTTCCTTTTGTATTTATGTTGTAGAGAAGAGTTACCACTTTAAAAACCACAAACCAACCACCCTTCTGGTATGATTATAAAAAAGTGAAGCCATCGTGTTAGTGTTAGGGCATTAAACAACTAAAATATCACATTGCATGCAATGCACCTAGTCACAATTACCAGTTCTAACATTAATTCGAGGGTATGAAGGTCATATGGCATCATCCCAATTTGTTCATTTCAACCTCTCTTTTTCTTTGCCTTTCTAGCACTTGCTTGCTCATTTACCCTCATCTTTTCCCTTCTAATTATCACTTTTTGTCATTTCTCACACCCTATGATTTAACCCCCCCCCCCCCTTTTTTTCTTTCTCTCTCCCTTTCTTCCCTCTTTTTTCCTTTTCTTTTTCCTTTTAATAAAAAAAATGATTCGATCAAACCCTATATAGGTTTCCTACGTATCATGACCCCGCATGAATCAGATCTTTGCGTAATTTTGGAAACTCGAGAATAGATTAAACAAACTGACATTCTTCTTTTTTTTTTATCTTAATGACTACTCTGATGCGAAAAGAAGAATAGAAGAAGAAAATCCCCCTTTTTTTTAAATTTTTTTTCTAGACTTAATGTTGTATAACCTATTCTAAACTCAAGCTTAACAGATATTCTCTTTTTTGAAACATACACACTATGGGAACTTACTAAGGAAAAGACTCTACAAGAGAAGAACATTTTTTGATTCTTTTTTTTAGGAAGAAAATCTAAAGAACTAACCACAAAAAATGTTTTGAATTTTCATTTGATATCCTGACGCAAGATTTCTAAATAAGCAATAAAAAATATTTTTGGATTTCAATTTTGAATGCCTAAAAGAGAAACTTTGAAAATAAATCAAAGATGAAGTATGTTGTCTTTTTTTTTTCTACGTACAATATCCCAAATTTCTAATGAAAATAAAAAAATTCATTTTTCACTAATTTCCGAAAGAGGAAACTCAAAAGTAAAGTCTTTTTGGATTTTTGGAATTAATATCTTAAAAGGAACTCTTAATGCAGTGGCCCTAGGGTATATGTCATACTCAAATTCCGGTAAGTAGATCCATACCTGTATGAGATAACTTAAACGACCACTATATGAGACAATAGCATTCCCTATTAGACACATGCAAGACATGGTTGCAATTATTTTTGCAAAATGACTTATTTAGCCAAAAGGTGGCTAGAAGTGAAATTTTTTGCTAAGACACCTCAAAGCCAAGAACCTAAGATTTAGTAGGAAGACCGGACCCTTTGTGAGTTGCCTACGTATCACGCCTCAAAAGACGAGAATCAAGTTTGCGTAATTCGGGTAGATTGGATAGAGCAAGAAAAAAATAGCTAATTTTTAGAGAAAACATTTTCTATTTTTCTCTTTTTGTTGAAAAATGATAAAACATGTAAACTCTCTTCGATTTTTTTTTTGATTTTCAGAAAATGATGAAAAAATGCAAAATCTGTTTTTTTGAATTTTTCCTATATCTTTAGTCTCTTTTTTTATATTATAAAAATGTAACAAAAACATAACTAGACCCTCTTGCTTTATTTTCACACTTTACCCTCTCTTTTTTTCATTTCATTTACTTTTTTTTTCATTTTTTTCATTTTATTTACCCTCAACTATCATTGGTCCGCCAATTTACCCTTTCACCATTGAATAAATGCAACACGTAGCGCATAAGATGTATAAGGATGGTCTTTTATTTTGGGTACACCTGTCCTAGATGGACCCAACCCCTGTGTTGAGTCCCCTAAGTCAAATGCATGATGCAAATAAGCGTTCCTACTGGGGATCCTGCATGAGGTTAAGTTATTCTAGGTTCAAAACCTGGGTATATATTCTAGACTTTGTACCCAAGCAGACAACTTGAGTTGAGGAGAGGGATACGTACCGGGAACCAAAAGGCCATCCAACTTTGTAACTAGTCCGAGCCTCTTTCTTATTTTAAGGTATGACACCAACAGAATAGGGAGTCTCGACAAGCTAGCACATCTTCGAAGAGATAAGAGAGGGGTTTCACGGAAATTTATATACATTCCAAGTAATATTAAAGCGGTAAAACAACATTTAACACATTGGGAACAACTATGCAATAAAATCAGATAATAATAATGCCAGCTACAACAATTATTTAAAGCTCAAATTCTTGAACCGTGAACCAAAGATTCTGGGTTCTTGTCGCCACCGGAGTCGCCCGAGCTGTCACACCTCTTTTTCAACACTACAACCCGGCGAAGGGCGTAGATAAAGGGAGTTTTTCCAATTAAAGGGCAATCGAAACGTGATTTATTTATTTAAAGATTCCAGAGTTGTCACTTGGGATAATTAATGGTTTCCCAAGTCACCGGTTTAAATCCTGAATCGAGGAAGGTTTGATTCTGTATACAGTTTACGAGCTAGAAATCCGGGTAAGAAATTCTTTTTACCCGAGAGAAGGTGTTAGGCACCCTAAAGTTCCGCGGTTCTAGCACCGTTGCTCAAATGTTATACTTGGCTTAATTATCTTAATTTACTGCATTTATACCTATGTGCATATATAAACTTTTAGCCGCTTTTATTATTATTAGAGAAAATTACAACGCCGTTAAAATACGCCTCAAACCACGTCATATAAATGTACCCATGGTTTTTGACATATTTTAATGTCATTGGGATTCATATTTGGGTCACATAAATGCCCACACGAAATTAGGAAAGTAGGTTATTAAACTATCGTGCCTAGAGCAATCTCGTGTGTTTAAGTTTGCGAGGGCCATGGAATTCGCTAAATGGCACGCCTCGAGCTATGAATTGAATTAAATGAGTAGCCTATGAAAATCCATTTGTACTACTAATACAATTTGATGTAAGTTGCGAACACACACTCCAAATTAATTTTTAGAATCATGATCATATTATGGCTAGGAAGTCATGAATTATGGAAAGAACTTGGTGGGCAGATTACTAATCCATCGTGCACAATGAACGAAACCAACTGATACAATCAATTTTATACTGTTAAGAATGGTACAACGATGAATATCCTATTTAAGACTCAACTTACTATTAGCTAAATTATAACAATAGACCAACATCACTTATGCAAGGATTTATGTGCTACTGGTGCCAACATTCCAGGAATTCACAATCCATTAAAATTAAGACTCACTCAACTGAAAGCCAAGGTTGGAAAATGAAGAACACCTAAGGGACAATAAACCAATTTTGAGGTGATTTAACACATGAAAAATAGCATAATGAAGAATCTGCGATATTACACTTACACAATGGTATTGAGTACTTGTCAAACAACCATGTTGAAGTGGCCCTTAGACTAAGCTAATACAACACTAAATACTCCACACATGGTATCCTTTAGAATAAGTAGAGCAAATAAGCTATTAAGGAACAAAAAGCAACCCTGATAGTCATTTCTAAAAAAATAGATTTCAGTAGCAATCAATTGACACATCACAGTGCTATTACAACTTCAAATTAAACTGAGTAAATAGCAGCTGGGGAAAATAAATAAGAAACAACATCAGACAGAACAGTCACACAATCTCTTCGTTTCTCTTTAGCAAAGACATTTTATAAGCCATTTTTTATATGTTGGAGGTCAAATGTGTACCTGGAATTTTGGAACAAAATAAGAAGAAGAAGTGGTGGTCAACAATTGAGCAGCAGCAGGAGTAGTTGTTTCAGCAACAAAGTTGACCCAGAAATGCTCAAGAAAATGGAACCATTTTGCAGCAAATAGACATCCACAATTTTCACGCCAAAACTTAAAATCAGAATATAGTTAAATTTGAACCCAAACCCTTGGACAACCACAAATTTCAGAATTTTTTTTCTTCTGGCTATTCGGGAATTCTATTGGAAAATCAAACCTAATGAATCTCATATCTCCTTTTTCAATGAAACAGTATCCCCTAACCGCCTCAACTTTTCAGATATTCTTCGCTCTGTCTTTTTCTTCTCCAGGCGTCTAAACCTGTAACACAAGGTAGGACTATGCCCTTTTATAGGCAAAACCTAGGGTACATTTCAGATTTTATTTTAGCCTAGGTCCCTCAATTAATTACTGTTTGGTCCCTAATGTCTTACCTTGTTTTCAAAGTTACACTTACCAAGTTTTTAATATTCCAACTAGAACCTCCTTCCAGAAGATTGTAGGAGGTTCCCAGGTAGTTACTGCCATATTCTTTATTCTAAAATACCTAGAACAACCCAGAATTACCCTAAAAATTACTAACCTGAGTTAACCCTAACCCAACCCCTTTTCACCTTGATACAGTGAACCCATTTAATTGCCCAAGGACTAGAACCATTCAGTTGTAACCAAACAAATCCTAAAATCAAACTAACCAGACAATAAAAAATTTAATGCTAATTATCATTAAACTATTAGCAAATAAACTAAAGTAAAATTGACATCCTATATTGAACTGCAACAAACATGGATCAACAATCGCAATTAAAACACAAAACTGAAAGAATAGCATCATGCTTCCAAACGATGGACCCAAACACATATGAACAAAGGAAATGATAAACAGAATGGCAAACGGAGTAAATTAAACTAAAACTAAATCAGTTAAAAGTGAAGAGGAATTTAGCATGAAGGAGATGCTAATTTTAACTAAAGGAAAAATCTAATATAGCAAGAAAAAAAATAACGAAATAAAGGAAAGTGAAATAAAAAGAAGAAAACTCACAAACTCAGGCTTGAATGGACCGTCCTCAACTTTGGCCTCCGTATAATGTTGTTTGCCTATTTTTTCCAAAATAGGAAAACAACATTAGAGGACCACTTGATCTTTGATAAAATCCACATGCAACCGAAACTCGGCAAACCTTGAGTCAGAAAACCCTAGACCTAAAAATTTGGCAAGCTTGGATGGGGTTAGAATGATTTTGGTTTGAGGTTTCGGAAGAGGAGGTCAAGAAGGCTTCGGGGTATGATTTTGGTTGGACTTGGGGGGGGGGAGTTTTGGTCAGATTTTAAAACTAAAATTCGAAGAGCTAGGAATAGATTCGAGGCAAGGGACTTACAGATCCGGGGTGAGGGAGGCTAGGGGAACCTAGGGTGTTAGTTTGGTGAGGATTGGCATCGGCGCCGTCGCTCATGGCGGAGCAGCCTCTGCTTCAAATCTATGTTCGACACGTTTGGCTGTTGTGCGAAGGACACCAGTGGTAGAAATGGAAAGAGTAGTCGAGGAGGTGGGGTGGTATAATTTTGGGGGTCATCGAAGCATCGCCGCCGGCGGAGGGGATTTTCGGCCGGCGGCGGATGACGGAGGGCGGTGGTGTTACATCAGAGTGTATTAGAGTTTTTTGGGGAACATGGTACGAGGTCTGATCTGTGGTAGGGGGTTAGGGACACTTATATTTCTTGTTACACCCTAGGTTCACTACCGTTGGATCAAATGCAGAGGATGACTGTGATTAACGAGCGTCTAAACGACATCGTTTGTGGGGTGGGGGGTTTGGACCGGGTTACGTGCGGGTTGGGTTAGGTTAGAGGTGGGTCTGGGCTGGTTTATCTTTGCAAAAATGGCCCAAATTGGTCTATTATTAAGACCCTATTTTCCAAATCCTTTTTCTTATTTATTTTAATTACTAACTTGAGTTTATTGAATACCAATTTAATATTAAAATAGCAAAGACCTGGTTTAAATCTAAAATTAAGCTAATTAAATTTCAAATTAACTAAATCCTAATTTAAAAAGGAAATTAAGCCAAATTTGAAACTTCAAAAGTGAAAATGCAAAAAGGACCGACTTTGTTATTATTTTGTTTTTTCATGCTATTAACTAATCACTAAACGTAAAATGTTAAATATGGTATCCTAAATGAAAAATGTACTATTTTTGTATTTTTATGAATTGAAATGAACTCAAAATGAAAGAAAACAAATAATTACGAAGTTAAATTCTAAAAATCGCACAAATAAGGAAAGATCCTAATTTTAAGAATTTATAGCAGTAATTTAAGCTTAGGCGAAAATCACATGCTCACAGTTAGCCTTTTTTTGGCTCTTTATCTCATTACGGTGTTGATTAAAATATAATGATAGTTGAGATTCTATTAGATTGGAAATGTTTAAGAGCAGGCTTATGAGGTACCCGTCTGTGATGCACATTTTCCGTGAATTCTATTGTTTTCATTGATTTTGGCATATGTTCTTTGTTCGATTAGGTCTGTGTGCTATTGGTTCTTTCTTTGAGTTTTCCTTATTTAAATTATGTTGTTGAGTTGTTGCTTGTATCTGAAGTTGAATGGAATAGTAGATGGGCGTTTAGTTTTGGTTTGTGCTCAAAAGAAATTGTTTGATTTCAAACAGCCATTTTGTGGCCTTATATTTAGAAATTGATTAGTGCTATCAAAATTAGACCCACGGGTACAACGTTTGAAAGGTATTGTTTCATTTTGTTGATCTTTAGAAGGATAAGTTTTATTTCATTACTAAATCATATGTGGTAGTAATGAGTGCTGGTGATAATTATGAAGATATGTTAAAGAGATAACACATTCGTATTTGTGGAATTCGATTGTGTTCGATTGTTATAGTTGAATACAAATCTCTGATTTAAAAAAATTAATGTATGCCATTCACATAATTGAATCACATATCCATGACCTCGTATTAACTTAGATATGAAAATGACAAATGCTCGTAGTTTGCTTTAGGCGCGTTTAATATAATATCGTGGTTGTGGACACGTTCGCATGACATGACTAAGATTTCTTAAAAATAAAACCGATGTATGCGTTCGCTCAACTTCGACCAAACGTTTCTTTAATATTAATAATGCATTGTTAATTGTGGATACGTACGCATGACATAATTTTAGACGAGCAATCAAATGGGTACACGTGCGCATCACCTACTTAAAGACAATTTCTTAATTAAAAGAGGTGAAAGCATATAGGTTTCAAAATGAGTAGGTAAATAATTTAATAAGCCAAGAATGATCAAAGCGACAATGCTAGAACCACAGAACTCGGGAATGCATAACACCTTCGCTCGAGCTAACAGAATTCTTGACCCAGATTTTGTGTTCACAGACCATAAATAAGAATCAAAACATCTTCGATTCGAGAATTTAAACAGGTAACTTGGGACACCATAAATTATCCCAAGTGGCAACTCCGATCTTAAATAATAATCTCATTTCAATTGTCACTTAAATTGGAAAAAACTCCCTTATACCCTTTTTCAATTATAGTAAAGATTAGGTGTGATAGCTCTGCCGACTCCGCTGGGAACAATAACCTAGAATCTCCGGTTCAGGGTTCAAGAACTCGAGTTTGTTTTAATGATTTTTACTTGTCTTTATTTATTGTTAATATTACTGTATTCTGTGAACCTTTGTGCTAAATGCTATATGTTTACCACTTTAATATTGTTTGAATTGTATATAACTGTCTTCTTATGCTACCCTTATGAGTCTTCTGGAAATGGTGCACATGTTAGCGTGACCCACTTTTTTTTGTTGAAATTATACCAAATACAACGAGGCTAGGCTAGCAAGGAGGCCAGGTTGACTTTAGTGCTCCCAGTACATTGTCCCCTCTTCGCCCCCAGTTGTTCTTTTTCATCATTTTCCAAAAATTAAAAAATGGGAAAAAAAAGAGTTTACATATTTCATCATTTTTCGAAAAAAGGAAAAAAACATATCTTCGTTAAATTGGTTGTTTTTTAATTCTTGCCCGTATCCAATCTGCCTGAACTACGTATACCTGATTCTCGTTGTAACGACTGTCGTTTTGCATTTTGAACCCCACTCCGTTAAATAAAACTCCCCGTGTTTGCCTTAACTAATTTACGACTTGTGGAGATGGTTGGTTTTGAATTTGGAGCGAAATATGCCCATTTGATTCCTTAGGAATTTCTTAAAAAGCTAAGTTTGATCTTAGTCAACATTTTGAGCAAATGAACCCAAATTCATAATTTGACGGTCCCAGATGGCCCATAGGAAAATATAGGACTTGGGCATATATCAGGAATCAAATTTCAAGGTTCCTAGACCGAGTAATGAATTTTTATTAGATATTATTAATTATAAGTTTTAAGGATTTAAAGAAACTAATTATTGGTTGATTTTCTAGGTATAAGACTCATATGTTGGATCTGAAGCCCAGTACAGGCCCGAAATATCATTCAAGACTTGTCTGTAAAATTTTGTGTCATTCCAAGTAGTTTAAGGGCGTTTTGGTCCGTTGGAGGAAAAATTAAGAACTTGAAGTTCATAAGTTTGATCCATTTGGTTTTGGTTTTAGGGGATGATTTCTAGATTAACGTTGTTTCGGGTGTTTCGAATGTTCGATTGTGTCCATATCGTGATTTCATACATGTTGGTATGTTTGTGGGGCCCCGGGAGCTCCGAACGTCAATCGGACGAGGCTTGAGTGAAGTGGAATTTCTGTTGGAAGAGCTGAAGTTTACTGCTTTTGTCATAACCGCACTTGCGGTTGGTGAAACACAAGTGCAAGACTGTAGAAGTGATCCCTTCAATGTAGAAGCGGCCTAAGGCATCCATGCTAGGAACTGCAGACGTTTCTCCCAAGCCGTAGAAGTGGCTTGTCACACCTCCTTTTTAACGCTACAACCCCGTAAAGGGCATAGTTAAAGGGAGTTTTTTCAATTTAAGGACAATCGAAACAGGATCTAATTATTTAAGAGATTTTTAGAGTCGCCACTTGGAATAATTAATGGTGTCCCAAGTCACTGGTTTAAATCCCGAATCGAGGAAAGTTTGACTCTATATACAATCCGCGAACCAGAAATTCGAGCAAGGAATTCTGTTAAACCGGGATAAGGAGTTAGGCATTTCCGAGTTCCGTGGTTCTAGCACGGTCACTCAACTATCATATTCAGCTTATATTATCTGATTTTAAATAATTATGAACCTATGTGCAAATTTTAACTTTTACCCGCTTTTATTATTATTTTTAAAGAAAATTGCAACTTCGTTAAAACATGCCTCGGACCACGTCACATAAATTCACCCCTGATTTTTGACACATTTCAACTTCGTTGAGATTTGGATTTGGGTCACACAAATGCACACCCGAGTTTAAGAAGGTAATATTATTAAAAGTTGGGCCTAAAGCAACTAGCTATTATTAACATTGCGGGAGGCCATGAAATTCGCTAAATGGCATGTCCCGAGGTTTAGATATTTAATGCACATTTAAAAACGGCCATGCCATTTGTGATTTTATTTGGTGCGGCGTACCTCATTTATTTTGAAAAGGATATCCTAAAAGGACTATGGTTTTCTATTAAGCATTGTTTCCACAAGGCCTATTTAATATGCTACTTGCCTAATGCAAATCAAATAATAGCCCTGAACAAAGTTCAAGCCATTACACTTCGAGATAAACCCAAAGAAGAGGAATCCCTGTCCAACTTTACAAAACTGGCCAGTCGTGGGCCTTTGCCTAGGATCAAACGAGAAGTGGATTAGAATCGAACATGGGCTGTGCATCAGTAGAGCTGAAGCCCAATTTAATAAAAAACGAGTTGTTGAGCCCTGATCCTTCAATGGTCAAAACCAAATGGAACCTCAATTCGAATATAAACCTGTTGACTTTACTTCAAACTGCTAAGTATATTCAATAACCGTTGTAATAGAAAAAAAAGAAAAAAAATGTATGTCTAGTTAGATCAACAGGCTAGTGATTATTTGATCCCATCTAATTCTCATTGAATTCAAGGAATTGATACAAAATAACTAACATCTACATTGAGGCCTTAAACTCAAATGCATATCTTCTAATTTTAAAACTAAATTACTGAAGTTAACACTAAAACATTTTCCAAGACTGGGCTGAGCATGGATATGAGCTTGCATACAGATTTTCAAACTCAATTCCAAGTTTATGTCACTTTTTGATTTTAAAGTTAAACAATCATGAGAGATCAAACTATACTACACTAAGGCTACTGTGTTTTAGATGAATCAACAGAAATCTAAAGTTCAATAGTCCAATACAATCCAAAATATTTACATTGAGTATATCAACCAAATCAAAGAGACTACTCGAAATCTAAACAATCAGATCTACCACAAAAACTTCGTATCAAACTTCATTTCATATCTCAAGTTGAAATCTACATTATGTCAGGCTTAGGAAGTGTGCCTGGCAAGCACAACAATAAAGAGGTGAGAAATTCAGCAGTGAGAGAAAGTAGTAGTCAGCAACAGAACAACCAATGGAACAGGAACTCAAGGTCAATCAACCCAGATTCAAGTTACACTCAGCCCCCAAATATCAAACTCAACTCAAAACCAATCAAGAATGAACCGGGAAACTCGAATACCAGCAGATTCAGCTCATTTTCTAGCCTTTTGTCACTTAAAGGTGTCTCAAAATCAATGTTATAAGACTTCCCTGAAAAGTTTCCAATAGAACAGTGACTTTAATTTGGTTAGATTTTTAGACTGTCCAGTTCCCTTTTTTGTATTTTTCTCGAATTTAGCTATCAAGACCTTCTGTGGTAGCAGCCTTGTTTTCTGTAATTTTTAGCCTATCTTCTCTTTCGTTGAAAGGCAAAACTAGTGCCTTTACATAGGAATAACATAGGGTTTCCTTTATATATCTTACTTTGCATCCCGAGTCCCTTTTTTAACTATTGTTTTTAGCTACCTGGTCCCTTTATTAATGGCTTGATTATCAAGTTTAACACTAACGTACTAAAATTTTGATTGAAGCCCCACCTAGAATGTTCTAGGGGTTACCAAATCAGTTAAATGCAAGACCCTAACTTACAATACTTGTATTACCCCTGAACTAATATGAAATTACCAAACGTATACTAGGTGACCTCTTTTATATTAGTTAAATTGACTATAGTCAAACTCAATGAATGCTAATTTAGCTACATCCAACTATACTAAAAAGTAATAGGAACGAAACCAGCAACGAAAATAAGGGACTACTGAAAAATAAAAATCAATGAAACAAATGCCTATCTAAACAACATTAAACTACAATCAGAAATCCAAAGCAGGATCAACCATAAACCAAATTAAAACAAAATATTAAACTAAAGACCAAAGAAATCGCAAGAACAAAATTGATCACAAACAAAATAAAATTGAAAACTAAAGAAGAAACCTAATGATTTTAATTATTGTTGTAATCTAATTAAGGCAGTACTCATGCCTTTGACTACAATTCGTTCGCATAAAAGATTCTATCAAAACCAACCACAAATATCAGCTTGCACACCTCAAACCAAAAGAAACAAAGGAGAAGGGCACAAATTTGACTATTCGAATAGAAAAAGAAAAGAAGAAAGATCGAAAAGAACCAGAAATGAACAGAAGAGGAAATAAAAGTAAAAGAAAGAAAACTCACCATTGATTTGAACATTTCTATTAGGGCATGGGCAAATTATATGCCCTGGTATTCATGGATACCAGGAAAGGTGCTTATGTGAGTTGATATGGCCTTGGCTTCAAAGGTTCGAATCACAGATTTGATATTCGAGCAGTTCAATAAGGATTTGAAAGGGATTGACCGAAGTTTTGGAATGAGGAGGGCAAAAGGATTCAAGGGTGTTGGTTTGGACGGGTTTAGGTGAGTTAAGGTTTTGGCCGGAGATTTAATTCAAGATTTCGAAGAGTTTGGCTATGATTTGAGAAAAGCCAAACCCAAATATGGAAATAGTAGGGGGAGGAGTATTCATGGTGTAATTCTTCGAGGGATTGGTGGCCAGCCGCCGTCGTGAGCGGCGGAGCAGCCGAGTTTCAGAGATTTATTCGATGAGGTTGGGGAATGTTTGAAAGAAACAGATGGTAGGATTGGAAAGAGGAGGTTGAGAAGGTGATGCAGTTAATTTTGGGTAGCATTGGGACTTGCCGCCAGCAGCGGCTATTTTCAACCGGCAGACAGCGGAGATGAGTGGCGTTAGGGTTTCTAGGTTCAGGGTATAGACGGGAGGATTGGGGCCGGGGAAGTGGGGTAGGGCTACGTTTGGACATATATATATCAACTTAAACCCCACTTTCCAGCTGTTAGATCGAGTTACCTCGACGACCGGGATTTCTTCTCAAAAACGATGTCGTTTTGGAGTGATGGGGACTGGATCGGGTCTGGGGACGTGGGTTTGGGCTGGGGCGACGAGTTTGAGGTCTGGGCCTATGTTTTTTTAATCAAATGGCCCAACTTTGGGTCTTTTAAGAAAGACCCTATGTTCCAACCCCTATTTTTAATTCTTTTCAAAATTTTTTCAATTTCTTCTCTTCTTTTTTCAAAATTAAACTAAGAATCCTAAGTTAATTATAAAGTTAATGTAACCTACCAAATCTAATTAATTGACCTTTATAATTATCTCAACTGAATCAAACACCAGATTAACAAGAAAAACTATCAAAATTCCAAAAGTCAAAATAAAAACAAAATAAACTATTTTTTTGTGATTTTGTATTTCGAAACTCCTAATTGCTAATTAATTCCAAAATAACAAAAATTAAACCCTGAATGAGATACATATTTTTTTGTATTTTTATATAAATTAAAACGCACGTACAAAATGCGAGAAATTAGCATAAAACGTCATAAATATCCACAAAATTTCAAACAATAAAAGAAATTATTTTTGCTCGAATTTATGGGAGTAATTCATATAAGGCAAAAATCATGTGCTCACAGCTGCTCCTTTTTGCTTGCAAACACAAAGAGTTTTCGCTCAAAGCTACGTGAGCAAATACGAGCGACTTTTGCCTATTTGAATACTCCATGTGAAGCATTTTTGAAAAGTTTGACCGCACCCTACTTCTGAGGTTACCTACATATCCTTGGCTAAAAAGGATCAGGTCAGTGTAGTTCAGGAGTGTTTGGTAGCTGGGACTACCGAAGCTGTGATTTCACTGCTGCTGATGCTGCTACTACTAGACCCCCTAATTACACCAAAAATAAAGGAACTAGACTAAGCTATAAACTATGGATTACAAAAGAACCTATCTACATTTCCAAACTTACTCTTGATCCTTGCTTCTTTGTTGCCTTGTATTTCTTCTTGTAAACTCCTCGCTTTCTTGTTGACTTGTATTTCTTCATGTAGAACTTTTTGTTGCTTTGTTGACTTCCTGTTTTCTCTTCTTTTGTGTTTGCTGCTGAATTGATGGACTTAAACTGTACTCCCTTGTTTTGCAGGTGGGTGCCTGATTACCAAAAGTTGAATCTTGAAAATTATTTCGTTGTTCTAATAGATGGGCACCTGATTATCAAAACTTGAATCTTGAAAATATTCCCTTGTTCTAACAGGTAGGCGCCAGATTACCGAAACTTAAATCCTAAAAAATATTCTCTTGTTCTAACAGGTGAGCGCCTGATTACCAAAACTTGAATCTTGAAAAATATTCCCTTGTTCTAACACGTGGACGCCTAATTACCAAAGCTTGAATCTTGAAAAATATTTCCTTGTTATAATAAGTGGGCGCATGATTACCAAAACATGAATCTTGAAAAATATTCCCTTTTTCTAACAGGTGGGCGGCTGATTATCAAAACTTGAATTTTGAGAAATATTCCCTTGTTCTTACAAGTGGGCGCCTGATTACTGAAACTTAAGTCTTGAAAAATATTCCCTAATTCTAACAGGTGGATGCCTGATTACCAAAACTTGAATCTTGAAAAATATTTCATTGTTCTAACAGGTGGGCGCCTGATTACCAAAGCTTGAATCCTGAAAAATATTCCCTTGTTCTAACAGGTGGGGGCCTGATTATCAAAAATTGAATCTTGAGAAATATTCCCTTGTTCAAGCAGGTGGGCGCCTGATTACCAAAGCTTGAAACATGAAAAATATTCCCCTATTCTAATAGGTGGGCGCCTGATTACCAAAACTTGAATCTTGAAAAATATTCCCTTGTTCTAACAGGTGGGCGCCTGATTACCAAAGCTTGAAACATGAAAAGTATTCCCCTGTTCTAATAGGTGGGCGCCTGATTACAAAACTTTGAAATCTTGAAAAATATTCCCTTGTTCTAACAGGTGGGCGCCTGATTACCAAAGCTTGAAACTTGAAAAATATTCCCTTGTTCTAACAGGTGTCGCCTGATTACCAAAACTTTGAATCTTGAAAAGTATTCCCTTGTTCTAACAAGTGGGCGCCTATTTACCAAAACTTAAATCTTGAAAAAAAATCCCTTGTTCTAACAGGTGGGCGCCTGATTACCAAAACGTGAATCTTGAAGAATATTCCCTTGTTTAAACAAGTGGGCGCCTGATTACCAAAGCTTGAAACTTGAAAAATATTCCCTGAGACTGCTGCTTGTGTACCTGATCACAACAAAACAAACAAAACACAAGAAATTCTTTCTGCCTCAATTTGGTGTTGGGCAGATCTGTGATTGTTAATTAAATCCTCTTACCAAATCTTTAAATCCAAGTTAAGTCCCATTATCCAAGAGGGTCCTGACAATTCTTAACTGATGACATCTTTAATATTATGTTATGTTTCTCAAAAGGTATTATTTTCCAGTATGTCTTGTTATGAGTAATATTTGCTGGGGATCTGCTGGTTACTGGTGATTAAAGCTACTTCCCATTATCCATGCGGGTCCTGACAACTTTTAACTAGATTACAAATGCGTCTGCTGAGGATTAATATTTAAAGCTATATCCCGTTACTCAAATTGGTCCTGATTACTCTTGTTGGGGACATGTTTGTGCCAGCCCATGTACCCGATTGTTGGTGTTTTAGGCTAATTTTTCAAGAAGATCCTAGCAACTCTTAATTGAATCCTACTTCAACATACAAGTCATTTTATGCTCTTTGCTATCCATGACTGTCTATAACATTTAAACAAGTCCCATTTTCCAGGAGGGTCCTGAGGGTGCCAGACTAAATGCCAATTCTAACTTCTGGTTGTTTCTGCTGGTTATCATTGTCCAGGAGGGTTTAGGTGATTTTTACCGGGGAAGGTGTTTGCGCCTGCCCATGTTACCCGTGCCTGTTTGCGTTTTAAACTACACCCTGTTTCAACTTCCATACCCCTTTTAACTTTCAGTTGTTTCTGCTAGGGTTGCTAATTAAAATTTGTCTCAATATACTCTTGCTGGGAAGAACATTTATGATGGACTATGTTCCGTTTGAGTTTAACTAGGTACCATTTCCAGGTGGGCCCTAAGATTTTGATCATACCTGCCATGTGCCTACCTTCCCGTGTGGATGGCCCTCCTTAGGCTTTTCTGGAATTTTTCTGCCCCTTGTCAATCAAAGAAAACTTTTCAGTTTGAAAAACGGCGGTTAGCTTGCAGCATTTTTGTTGGAAGTGGCCTCCCCACTATCGTATTCTCTTGTGTTCAAGTCTCCATGTTGATGGTGCGTGGCCTTTGTTGGTTAGCTGACCCCCGAACCTTTATGGGTTTACTTTGCTCCCTGTTGTTGTGTTACACTCCTAGCCCTTTTTCCAGGATTCTTACGTCTTTCCTGATATTACCAAGTCAATGTACTATGCTTGGCTGAACCCCTGACCCTTGTGTCTTTCTTCTTATTCCCATCTTTTTGTTATGCTCCTTCACATTACCAAACACTTGCCTCTTCAAGTATTTTTATCATTGAAGCTCTCGTGAATCTCTCCCCTTGTTGTTTCAAACTTTTCTGCTTTTGTTACATTTTTAGGTGTCATGCACTTTTTCCCTGTGGGAGTTGATAGTAAGCCTTGAAATTTCTCCCGTTTGCTTAAACAAAAGGACTTTTAGAGACTCGAAAGAAAAATGAAATTCAATGACTCAGACGGTATTTAGGGTAAAGAATTCCACATTTAATTATTGTTGAGGGGAAAAGAAAGAAACTTATCTGAGGAAAATCAAATGGTTTTTCATGACCATGACATGCACTTCGGCCTAATCGAACCAGTCTGTTTGGATGACCAGCCTTTGGTTGCAAGCTTTTGTTTTTGCGACTATTTTAACCCGATTCCTCTGACCAAACCCCAACTTTGCTTGACTTACGGTGTTGTGAACGGATTTTCACCCACGACCCTCCATCCACTCTTCATTCCTTCCCTTGCCTTCACCTTATAGTGCCCGTGAGGGTTTTCACCAACAACGCTCTCTCATTTTTTATTTCTCTCAAACTCTCGTCGCCTTATGGTACCCGTGAGGGTGTTCACCGATAAGACTCTCTCATTTCCATTTCTCTCAAACTCTCGTTGCCTTTTGGTGCCCGTGAGGGTTTTCACCAATAAGACACTCTCATTTTTATTATTTTCTGCCGGAACTAGAGTGCCGTCCTGAGGTATGGTCCACCTCTCCTTGCTTTCCCTGGTGTTTCTTAAAGATTGATCAGAAGGTCTTTCTTTGGACCGTAATGTAGGCTTTTGGATAAGGTTAGAAAGAAAGGGTGTGAAAGGCTCAAAAACCACATTTATGGGTTCAAAATTTACAACATTTAGAATGCAAACCAATGCCATTTTTGCCCCAGTTTCTTGCTTGGGTCCTTTGGATTTTATTTTAATATAACCAAGCTGTGAGTCTATCTATGTATCCTTAAACAGAATCAGGTCAAACGTAGTTCCTGCCGATTCCTTACTTTTACTATTGTTTGTCAGTTTTCCTTGTTCTTTTCTTCCTTTTTTTTCGTTTTTTTTCTTTTCTTTCTTTTCTTTCTTTTTCTTTTCTTTTGTTTCTTTGTTTTGATTTCTTTTTTCTTTTGGTTCTTGTCCATTCACTACCTTCTTATAATTGCGTTTTTGAATTTTACTACTGATTCCGAAAGAGGGATATGAAAGAAAATAATTGAAGCTCAAGAGGGTTAACAAAGGGTAAAGTGTTTAGATAGATGAATAAAATGCATTGGTCATTTCAATCTCTAAAATATGCCAAGTACAAACAAATGCAAGTATAGACAATGATTCAAACAAAATAAAGTCATACATAATGTCTTTTGACTGCATCTGAATTGATAGCCATTTCTACACATTTTCCTTCCACATCTGTTAGATACAATACCCTATTGGACAGCACTCTTAACACGACAAACAGTCCTTGCCAGTTTGGACCAAACTTTCGCTTTGCCTCGGCCTGGTGAGGGTGGATGCGTTTCAACACCAATTGACCCACTTCGAACTTTCTTGGACGTACTTTCTTGTTATTGCTCTTGCCATCCTCTGTTGGTACAACTGACAGTGACACACTGCTGCCAATCTTCTCATCAATCAAACTCAATTTCTCCAAACTAGTTCTAACCCATTCTTCATCGTCGCTTCCTGCTTAGCCATGATCCGAAGGGAGGGGATTTCAACTTCAGCCGGGATTATTGCATCTGTGCCATATACCAACAAATATGGGGTTTTGCCTATCGAAGTGCAGACAGTAGTGCGATAGCGTAACAGTGCAAATGGTAACTTCTCATGCCACTGCCTGGACCTTTCCACCATTTTACGAAGTATCTTCTTTATGTTCTTATTGGCTACCTTGACCGCTCCGTTTTCCTTGGGGCGATATGGGGTGGAGTTGCGATTTGTAATCTTGAACTGCTAACATACCTATTTCGTCAAGTGACTGTTGACATTTGCCCCATTGTGAGTGATGAGAATCTTGGGGTTTCCAAATCGATAAATAATATATGCATGTACAAAGTTGACTACTGCTTTCTTGGTCACTACTTTGAAGGTCTTGGCTTCAACCCACTTGTTGAAATATTCAATTGCAACCAAGATGTTCATGTGTCGTTAGAAGTTGTCGGCTTGATGGGCCCGATGACGTCCATTTCCTATGCAACGAAAGGCCATGATGTAGACATCATATGTAACTTAGATGGCAGAGATTGAATCAAGTCTCCATGCACCTTACATTGATGGCGTTTGCGCAAGAAACTGATACAGTCCCGCTCCATTGTGAGCCAATATCCTGCCTTGAGAATCTTTTTCGCCAAAACATATCCGCTCATGTGTGGCCCGCAGACACCAGTATCTACCTCATTCATGGTGGCTGTCGCCTGCCCAACATCTACACATCTTAACAAACAGAGATCTAGAATTCTTTTGTATAATATCCCTCCGCTGAAGAAAAACCCACTTGACAAGCGATAGATTTTTCTCTTTTATCACTCGTGGCTTGTACCGGGTACGCACCCATCCTGATATGTTCTTTGATGTCGTGGAACCAAGGCTCACCGTCAAGCTCTTCTTCCACCATGTTGCAATAAGCATGTTGATCATGGACATGGATATGTATCGGGTTAACATAAGCCTTATCCGGATGATGTAACATTGACGCCAAAGTAGCCAAGGCGTCATCAACCTCATTATGAATTTTGGGGATGTGCCTGAACTCTATTGACCGGAATCGTTGACAAAGATCATGCAAGCATTTCCAGTATGGTATGAGCTTTAAATCTCTTGTTTCCCACTCCCCTTGAATTTTATGTACGAGAAGGTTCGAGTCTCCCAAGACCAAGACTTCCCGTAAACCCATGTCTGCTGATAACCTGAAACCCAAAATACATGCCTCGTATTCTGCCATATTATTGGTGCAATAGAAGCGGAGTTGAGCTGTGACTGGGTAATGATGCCCTTCTTCAGAAATGTGCACTGCTCCTATCACGACGCCTTTCATGTTGGCAGCCCCATCAAATAACAATTTCCATCCCGATTTCTCACCCCACTCCATTTCATCAATATGCATCACTTCCTCATCCGATAAGTATGTTTTAAGGGATAATATTCTTTGTTTATCGGATTCTCAACTAAGTGATCAACCAATGCTTGTGCTTTCATGGCAGTCCTAGTCACGTAGACAATGTCAAACTCAGTGAGCAAGATTTGCCATTTCGCGTCCACACGTGAGATGAGATAAGTGGTATATGATAACAAGTAATGCTTTAACTTCTGGGCTACCCACATTAAGGCACATCATGTCCTTTCGAGATGAGAATACTTAACCTCGTAGGCTATTAATTTCTTGCTGAGATAGTATATGGCCTGCTCTTTTCTACCGGTGACATCGTGCTGACCCAACACGCATCCAAATGAAGTTGTCCAAGACTGTCAAATATAAGATCAAGGGCCTTTTTGGTTCTGGCGGAACCAACACCGGTGGGTTCGACAAATATTCCTTTATCTTATCAAAAGCCTCTTGGCACTCTCCCGTCTATTTCACCGCAACATCCTTTTTCAATATCTAAAAGATGGGCTCGCAGATTGTTATGAGATGAGCAATGAACTAACTGATGTAATTCAATCTTTCCAATAAACTCATCACCTCTGTTTTGTTCCTCGATGGTGGTAGTTCTTGTATATCTTTGATCTTCAATGGATCTAGCTCAATCCCTCGTCGGTTGACTATGAACCTTAGCAACTTCCTTGAAGGGATGCCAAATGTGTATTTTGCCGGGTTGAGTTAGAGATCATACTTGCGGAGCCTTTGGAAGAATTTACTCAGATATTTTACATGATCAGATTGCTTTCTGGACTTCACAGTCACATCATCCACGTATACCTCAATTTCCTTATGTATCATATCGTGAAAAATGGTTGTAATTTCCCTCATATATGTCGCCCCGTCGTTCTTCAAACTAAAAGGCATGAACCTATAGCAATATATTCCTCGTGGTGTGATGAATGATATTTTCTCCTCATCTTCTTCATCCATTATTATCTGGTGGTAACCTGCGTGACAATCCACGAATGACCCAATCTCATGCTTCGCACAATTGTCAATCAATATGTGAATTTTTGGCATGAGGAAGTTGTCCTTTGGACTTGCTTTGTTGAGTTCACGATAATCGACACACACCCTTGTTTTACCATCCTTCTTTGTCACGGACACAATGTTGGCTAACCAGGTGGGATACTGTGTGACTTGGATGACTTTTGTCTCAAACTGCTTGGTCACTTCCTCTTTGATTTTCACGCTCACATCAGTTCTAAAGTTTCTCAAATTTTGTTTGATGGGAGGATATGCTGGGTCGGTGGGCAATTTGTGAACCACCAAGTCAATGCTCAATCCAGGCATATCATCGTAAGACCATGCAAACATCTTTGTATTCAAGCAACACTTCGATTATCTCTTTCCTAAGTTGTGACTCCAGATGGACACTTATTTTGGTTTCTCTAACGTTATCCGGGCTCCTTAAATTGACTGCCTCTATATCGCTCAGGTTTGGTTTGGATTTCTCCTCAAATTGGCTCAACTCTTTACTAATTTAATCCCATGCTCCTTCCTCGTTGTACTCTGGCTCATCCTCATGATTTATTTCCTGAATTATTACTTTTGAACTAGATCGATTTTTAATACTATGCCAAAGAGTCCATATGCATTTCAGATCTTTGGAACCAGCATAAAAATAACTATACAAAAGATAAAAGAAAAAGAAGTAAAGAAAAATGGGAACTATCAGCATTGCTGGAAAGGAAATTGCTTTTCATTAGAATCAAAAGATAAGTGAGTTTACACATCCAAATGGAGGGAAATAATAACTGAATTAACAACTCTGAAGCTAATCCAAACTAGACTAAAGGAAAAATCAAAGACGACTACCACGACTCCCTCCGGGTGGGAAGAGGAGTGGCTTTCCAGTTGTTGACTTTTGCGCATGCTCCCACAAACTGCACATCTGCCTTACTCGATCCCTCTCTAGTCTCGCCCATATTTACCTCATTGAATAGCCTTTCTAATCCTTTTCCGAATCCACATCTACATCAATCAGTGGACCGAGAATCTTTGGCACTAGGCACTTGCTAATACTAGGCTTGACAAATGATCTGGACAACCTTAGGATGGACTTTGGAAGGGCCCAAGCCCTTTGCTTTAATTTTCTGGCTTGCCTTATATCCGTATCTTCAGCTTGAGTTATGTGGAGAGCAGACAAATATTTGCACTAGACCCATTTTCAACTAGAACTCGGGTGACCACATCATCTTCAAACTTCACCGTCAAATAAAGGGCCCGATTGTGCTCATTGCCCTCCATGGGCAACTCATCGTTAGATAAAGAGATCCGATTTACCTCAAATATCTTGTTTGCAGTTTTCTCCAAATGATTCACTGTTATTTTTTCAGGGACGTAGGCTTCATTCAAAATCTTTATCAGCGCCCAATGGTGTTCATCTGAATTGATTAATAAGGACAGTAAAGAGATCCGAGTTGGTGTTTCCCTCAACTGCTCTATGATGGAGTTGTCCTACATCTTCATTTTCTTGAGGAATTCTTCTGTGTCTTCTTCTGATACAACTTTCTTCACCAATTCTGGGTTATCCTTTGGGATCCTGCTTTTTCTCAACTCCTCGGGGGCGAAGTATCTCCCTGACCGAGTCAAACCTCGGGCTTCACAAACCTCCTCCCTAGCTTCCTTCCCTTTGTACATCACTATTGCTTTCATATCTCCAAGGAACGACTTCGGTGTTGACGAATGGCGACTGGATTACTGGTTTTACAATGACAGGCTCTATGCGAGCACCTTCAACAACTATGACGGGTTCTTTTTCCATCCCTTGTACTATCACCTTTGCTTTTTTCTGTTTTGGTGCAACCATGCATGATGAACTCCCCTGAACAACAACAGGCTTGATGTCTATTCCCTTCATCTCGATTACTCACTTATTACTACTCATATTCTTTGTTGGCTTGACTTCACTGGATTTGATCATCATTACCGTTTGTGAAGGCTTTTTAGGCTCTCCTCTTTTCTCCACGATCTCAATCATGTTGGTCTCATGATGGACTGTCAATAGTTTTATGTTAACGTTGGATGCCTATGGAGCCTGCACTTCAATCTAGTATGAGTCAATAAGTTCCTGGATAGCATTCTTCAAATACCAACACTTTTCGGCATCATGCCCCGTTGCACCGAAACAACATTCACAACTCACAGAATAATCTAGATTCTTTGGAGGAGGGTCTAGAAAATTTTCTTCGATTGGTCTCAACATATCCATTTGTCGCAGCCGGTGGAATAAACTAGTGTAGGATTCTCCTAATAGAGTGAAAGTTTTCTTCTTCTGCACCCTTTCATTTCTCAAGACAGTATTGGCTCGGAAGCTGGGTTTCGGGAGTTGTTGGTAGGCTCTTGGAAGTGGGTAATGATTTTGTGGAGTTGGGTAGGTATTTTGTGGGGCTGGCACACGCCATTGTGCGTGGGCGGGAGGTTGGTATACGCTTGTACGTGATGGACTGAGAAGCGAGGTTCTAATGGTGGATAGTAATATTGTGCTAGGCCTCATGGAGTGTGTGGGTATGTTTGGTGGTGAGGACGGGGTTTGATGTAATGGGATGGGGCTCGAGGCTTGAACCAAGTTCCCGACTCCTTTATTGCTACTTTCTCCTTCTTCTTCTTTCCAAATGTTCCCCCTGCTTCACTCTGGACTGCCTGAGTGGTCACCTTGATTGCAGAGTAGCTCATGATCTTGTTAGATTTGAGGCCTTCCTCAACCATACTCCCCCTTTTAACTACCTCGTTAAAAGATTTACCTACTACCAAAACCAGATGCCTGAAATAGGTAGGCTCTATTGGAGTATCAAATTTGGCTACTATTCTCTCCACTAGAAACTGTATTCCCTAAAGATGTTGTTGTGTTTCTTCTCCATTTTTGCAAAAGATAGACGACCCGTGAAAATTTCGAGATCATTGAAAGTTACAGGCGAACGGTTGTGCCAGGTCCTCGCAAGTGTACCACCGATTGTGATCCTGCCTAGTGTACCACTCTAATGTCGAGCCACTTAAACTTTGGCTAAAATATGCCATTAGCAATTCATTTTTTCCCCCTACTCCTCTAATTTTGCTGCAAAACCCCCTTAGATGCACGCTCGGATCGCCATGTCCATCATATAAGTCAAATTTAGGCATCTTAATACCTGGAGGAAACTGCACGTCCAGAAATAAACAAAGGTCCTTGAATGTCACGATCACCTGGCCACCTAACCCTCGCATGTCCCTGAATGATTGTTCTAAACTTTTGACCTTTTTGAGCACCTTCGCTTGCTCAGGATTTTTTATTGGATTTTCAACACCCGCCGGGATTGAGATTGGGAGAATAGGATTATAGTTCATGGACTTTGTAAGCGGGTTCCGATGGGCAGTACTAGTTGTCGTAAGCTTGAAGCAAGGGCTCACTTGATGATCTATGGAGTGCGGGAGGAGGAGATGCAACATAAATGGGAGCAATTGGTGGAAGGGGATGAGGAGCGACTTTGGGTAGTGGAGCTGGGGGTGGTTGATAGGTCATACCCTGGTGCTACGAGTAGACATGAAAACTTGGGGGTAGATCAGGGGTGGAATGGTCATGAGCTTGGGCCAGTGGCAAGATAAAGGTTGGATTAGAAGGATAGGTTGGTGGTTGGTGTCCTCTCGCCATTCCTGTTACATCTCAGCCATTTGGTGTTTCAATTTGTACATTGCCTCCTTAATAGCATTAACGTCCAATTCCTCTACCTCTTTCGAAGGGTCAATAATGCTGACATTGGTTTAATGATTGGCCATGACTTGCTTGCTCTTAGACCGCGTGTTGTAGGAGTGGGTTGCCAGAATGCCGCAAGTGCTAACCATTTGTCTAGGCTGGATACACAAACTCCAAACTTGTTAATGGTTAGATTTCTACATGTAAGTAGCCACATGATGGGGAATGAATCCATCTAAACAGTTATTGGTTACTACATGCATCAGTTGCTTGCGTCATCCCGGCTTTCCCTTTTTTTCATTTGCTAGGCCCCTTTTTAGCTTTATCTTCTTACTCTCTCTCTCTCTCTCTCTTGTTTTTCCTCGTTTGTTTCTTGCCTTTCCCCTGTCTTTCTCTTCTATTCTCTCCCTCTTCTTTTCTTTTCTCTTTTCTTTTCTTTTCTTTTACTTGGTTACGGTCGAATCCTATGTAGATTGTCTACGTATCATGACCCCGCATGAATCTGACCGAGCATAGTTCTGGCAACTAAAAAGTGAGAAATAATAAAATATTTTGGAATTCTCAATTTTTATAAGAACAAAATTTTGTTACAAAGACTCAAAAAAAACTAACAGATTTAAACAAGAAACTAACAAACTCTGATGAAAGACGGACTACAGACTCCAAGAACAACTAACCTTGCGTAAAAGAGAATACAGACTCCATGACAAACTGACAGACTTTAAGGAAAAGACAATCTTAAGAAATCACAAATACATTAGGGCTTCAATTACTCGTGGGACCCGCGAGGCATCGTTCGGCCTTGCTGTAGGATTGCGTGCTAAATCCCCTTAGACGTGATGTAGGTCTTCCATTACTTGATGAACAAAGGTCATGGCAGTGGCAAAGAACATGGATCTTGTCATAACCTCGCAGTGGCTGCACTTCATGGTGATGTAGTTTGTGATCAACTATACTCTCTCCCATATAGCACCCTTTTCTTGCAATAGTCACCCAATTTGTTGGGCCCTTGCCTCCAGAGTTCGTTTGGCTACCCGATTCAACTCCTGGAATTGCCGCAGATCCTTCTTCAACCGTGCTATTGCTGCATAACAATGTTCACTTTCAGCTTTGAAGTCCCTGGCTTTCTTGGCCACTTTTTTTTCAACCATGATGACTTTCCTTTTCAATCCAGCAACCTCGTCGTCATGCCTTTCCTCTAATTGTTCAATGATGCGGGCTCGTTCCTCCGCATTTTTGGCGAATTATTTTCGAGCCCTAGATGGGTCACCTTCTGCTTTATTCAAATCAAATGCATATTCTGCTACTTTTTGCCTAAAATTGTCTATGAGCTTTTCATCCTTCGTGCTCCTGGTGGGACTCTCCGCGGCTGTTTTTATTTTCTGGATTTTGGCTCGCAACGCTTCATTTTCTTTGGCTAATCTTTTCTTTTCCCCCTCATCTGCAGCAGCTTGCAAACAATTTTCAAACTAAAGGTCTTTGACTTGTTATTCCAATTTTCCTATCGTGGCCCTGCATTCATTTTCCTTGGCTAGCCAATTCCATTGTTCGTGTGATGTTTCAGCAAATTCTTGAAGATGTGCCCTCTTAGACGGCCTTCCGAACTCTATTTCTTTCTTAGGCAAAGCAAGGTACCCTGGTGTAACCTTGCCTTTAGATGAGTCGCATACTCGAGTGTCTGCCGTCAAGTATTGACATTCACTCCAAATTTAACGGACGGCGCCTTAGGGAAATTGACCATTGGGACTAATCTCGACCACGTGGTGACTAACGTCCTCATCCCTAAGAAGCATTTGGCACCTCCCTAATTGTCTTAGCACTCTGTATGGAGCATATGGTTGGATACTTCGGAGACCCATCAGAAGGAAATGAGGTCTGGTGGCTGGCATACACACGATTTTATCCACGGAGAGCCACCCAGACGTCCACTCTATATGGTTTGCAGTTATAGCCCGAAGACGTGACACCCATTTCGTAGCACCCTCGGGTAATTTAAGCCCATCAACCATATTGTAGAATTTCTCTATGCGTCTCTTTGTTGACGGCGTGTAACTCATGAATTGAGGCCTATGGCACAAGTTTTCGATCATCCATATTTTGTAACAACATGCTACAACCTTCGAAAAAGTCTCCCCATGCTTTACAGGCTGTGTGAGCACGAAAGATTTCAGATAATATCATGGGAGCAAGGGTGCTCTTGGCTTGAGTTATTAGAGTGTTGACAACCCCTGCTATTCGTATGTCAATATTTTCGTCCTTCCGTGAAAACACCAAAAGGCCCAAAAAGAATACCATGAATACAAAACACCGGTGTTCCTCCCATTTGAGTTGATTTCCTTTGCTACAAATATGGTTTTCCGGGTCATTAAATCCCCCTATGTGCCCATACATATGATATATAAACAGTGGGGTATAAAAGGCGGCTGAAAGGTCTGGGTTTGTAAACCTTCCTGCCGATCTTTAAAGAGTCCAAGAATTTGTGTACGGCGATGGCCCTTGGTGCAATCAAGTATTTGTGCCTCAGAGGAATCGTAGGGGCCCCAATATATTCAGTTATTTCCTCCAAGGTCGGCATGAGCTCGAAATCCGGGAAATGGAATACATGTGAGTCGGGTCTCAGAATATGATTAATGCTTATATGATGTCTCCCCTCGGGTTAATTTTAAACAGTCCGGTATGTCCTCCCAAGTGCATGTTAAAACTATTTTGTTCCGCTTCACTCAGGTCATTCCACAACATGTGTAGCTCTAAGGGAATTTTGTTCATTGTTGTTATTGGAAAATGTTGATTCATGCTCATTCTGCACATTATTAGGGTGATTAAGCAAAAAAATAAAGATTTATTGGAGTAGAAAACAAAATTGATTTTTCAAATGTTCATTTCAAAGATTAAATCCCGGCCTTGCAAGTACGACATTTTAGCACTTCCTGAGGAAGATTTTAAGGCTGTGCCTACTACCGGCCCAAAAATAATCCAAGGTGGTTGTTCTTGCAAAAACAGCCTTCCAACGCCCTCTTAGAGGCACTTGGCTAATTATTACAAAGCTGATTTATTTATTGGTCACAAACAAAACCTGGTTCTTTTGGTCATATTTTGTAAAAATGAAGTTGGGCCCGATGGGGGTTGCCTGCGTATCTCAATCCTGTGAGAATCAAACTGGCGTAGTTCGGGCAAACAAAGCTATTTTTGAAAACAAGACCTTTTTCCTTTTGTCGTCTCAAAAACAAACAAAACTATTTTTTAAAATAAGGCTTTTTCTCTTTTCTTGGGCGAATAAAACACTCTCTTTGCATTTTTCCTTTTTGTTTTTTATTCTTTTTTGAAAATTCGGCAGAGTTTTAGCAGTATTTGGACATTGATATTTTCAAAACAAGCGATTGACTATCTTTACTCTCATACTGCTATTTCTCTTCTCTCAACTTTTCTCCCCAATATTCATGTGCCGGTCGGCATGCAAAATTCGGAATAAATGCACAAGTATCACACAAAAATGCTTCAGGATGGTCCATCATTTTGGGTACACCTATCCTAGACGGACCCAACCCCTATGTTGAGTCCCCTAAGTCAAATGCATGTCGCAAATAAGTGTTCCTACCAAGGATCTAGCATGAGGCTGAGTTATTTTAGGTTCACAACCTGGGTATATGTTCTAGACTGTGTACCCGAGCGGACAACTCCAGTCGAGGAGGGGGCTACGTACCGGGAACCAAATGGCCATCCGGTTTTGTAACTTGTCCGAGCGTCTTTCTTATTTTCAGGTATGACACTAACAGAATAGAGAGTCTCAACCAGTGAGCACATTCCTGGAAGTGAGAAGAGAAGGGTTTCGCGGCAACTTATACAGTCCAAATAATATGAAAGTGGTAAAACAACTTTTAGCAGATCATGTAATAAAATCAGATAAATAAAGCCAAATACAATAATTATTTAAAGCTCAAATTCTTGAACCCTGAACCAGAGATTCTGGGTTTGATCCCCTGCAGAGTCGCTAGAGCTGTCACACCTCATTTCTAACACTACAACCCTGCAAAGGGCATAGTTAAAGGGAGTTTTTCCAATTTAAGGACTATCGAAACCGGATCTAATTATTTAAGAGATTTTCAGAGTCTCCACTTGGAATAATTAATGGTGTCCCAAATAACCGGTTTAAATACCGAATCGATGAAAGTTTGACTCTGTATACAGTCTGCGAACCAGAAATCCGAGTAAGGAATTCTGTTAACCTGGGAGAATGTGTTAGGCATTTTCAAGTTCCGTGGTTCTAGCACGGTCACTCAACTATCATATTCGGCTGAAATTATCTTATTTTAAACAATTATGAACTTATGTGCAAATTTTAACTTTTAGCCGCTATTATTATTATTATTAAAATAAATTGCAACGTCGTTAATACATGCCTCAAACCACATCACATAAATGCATCCGTGATTTTTGACACATTTCAACTTTGTTGAGATTTGGATTTTGGTCACATAGATGCGCACCCGAGTTTAAAAAGGTAATATTATTAAACGTCGGGCCTAAAGCAACTAGCGTATTATTAACTTTTCGGGAGGCCATGAAATTTGCTAAATGGCACGTCCCAAGGTCTAGACACCTAATGCACATTCAAAAAGTGCTACGCGATTTGTTATTTTTTTGGCGCGGCGCACCTCATTTATTTTAAAAGATATCCTAAAAGAACTATGATTTTCTATTAAGCATTGTTTCCACAAGGCCTATTTAATCTGCTACTTGCCTAATGCAAATCAAATAATAGCCCTGAACTAAGTGTCACACCTCCTTTTGCACTACTACATCCCGCGAAGGGCGTAATAAAGGGTGTTTTTCCAATTTAACTAACAATCGAAACGAGATTAATTATTAAAAAAAAAATCAGAGTTGTCACTTGGGATAATTTATTGTGTCCCAAGTCACTGGTTTAAAATCACGAATCGAGGAAAAAATGACTCTGTTATTGTAGCCTATGAATCAGAAATTTGGGAAAGGAAATATGTTAACCGGAAGAAGGTGGCACTCACGAATTCCGTGGTTCTAGCACGGTCGCTTTGATAATGCTTGGCTTGTTAAAATTATTTAATTACTGATTTGAGAACTTATGTGCATTTACTTCTTTTACCGCTCTTAATTAAAAAATTATCTTGAAACGGGTTATGCGTACGTATATCCTCTTGTTTGGCGCATCAAAAATCATGTCACGTGAACGTGTCCACAATTAATAAAGCTTAATTATTTTAAAGAAGAGTTTGGGCTAAAGTTGCACCGACGCATACTCCAATTTTGTTTTTATAACTGCAATTGTATTACGCGGACGTATACACAATCACACTAGTATTTTAAACGGTCCTAAAGGATATTCTATGAAATATTATATTTTACCTAACCTAGGAAATTATTAAAAGGCCATATGTGATTCAATGAACTCATATAAACTAAAATAATTAAAATTGGTAACCTATTTTATTGTTAAGAAAAGATTTGATCGAAGTTGCGCGAACGCATACTCCAAATTAATTTAAAATTGTGGTCATGTTACGCGAACGTATACGCAATCACAATAGTATATTAAATATGCCTAAAACAGTTTGTGAATATTGGTCATTTTTTATATCTAGGAATTATATGGGATGTTCAAGAGCTTATGAACAAATGAAAAGACAAACCAATGCATCAGGAATTGATTGAACAGACTCATACAATCTATATATGCTTAACTTTTGCTATTCATTCTTAGCGGGGATGCGGTACTAGGCACTCGATAATAAAAAATGAGCAGGGAATATCAATTAACTGAACAGATAATACCAAACACTGATGTTTACACCTATTCACCAACGTACTGAGTTTATCTCAAAATCACAGCAACCAAAAGCCAAACCAACTAGTGTTTAAATAAAAAATGTTCATGCTGCAAACAAATTGCTATGCCAGATATAGAGATCTTCAAGCTGCCAAACATGGACATCAGTTTCATTTCTCAATATGCAACCAAGTTAACAGATGACATCACTCTCATTCAGGTGGGACAAGTTCCAATCATGGAAGATGAATTCAACTGAACAAATGATTAAGTCAAGCTGAAACCATCACGAATTTGGACTAGTTTTGATCTAGTTAAACCAAGAGCTAACTCTAGTAGATGACACAGAATAACACGCAAGGTTCTTAAAACTTGTTTTGGGCTAACACCAGCAAGGGAGCTACCAGACTCGCAACAAACTCAGAGGAAGCACAATAATGGTTCGCAATCCCTTTGACGGAGTATTGAAATCGGCACATATATGCAGATTTCATAACAGTAAATTTCATACAGTGCCACTTAAACTGGAAACACACTTCGAACACCAATAAAACAAGCCATAATTAGACCAAAGAGGTGACGAAGGACTGACATGACCTAGCTATGCAGAATCAGTGAAATACTAACAGTACAATGTACCGCATGTCTCAAAATAATATAGCTCAAGAAATTTCAGCTGCCGAAATACTTGGTATCTACTACAGAAAAGATTGCACAACTAAAAGTGATCGCATTCAAACAAAACCAACAGGTACATTCCATCTTATATTGAGCCTCATAGAGCTAGTATTTATCCAAGGGGAACTTCAACAGACTCAAGCCAGCAGAAATATGCAGCAATGATCATAAGTTCAGAGAAAAGGGAAACACTTTAGTGGTCCATGTCGAACTTGTCGAGACAAAATAGTAAATACAGTCAGAGTCATTCAAGTAGGCTGCCTGGACAGTGCAAACAGGGCAGCTAACTCAATTCATCAAGGTTCAGAATGATTACTCAGATTCGAGTCCCTAACAACTGCTATCAATTCGCCTATACTCGATGACAGTCCCAAAATTTTGGTGCAAAGGTAAGCTCATACTTTTAACCAGTAGAACGTGCAAACATGGACGAAACCATTCAATGATTCATGTCGTACATATTGAAACTAAGACGGAAAATACAAGCAGATTGACTTAAATATTAAAGAACTTCATATGTAAGAGAAGAAGCAGAGAAGATCATCTTATGAAGCGAAGCAAACATCATGAGAATAAATGACATAGTTTCAGGCTTGTCTAGCAATCACGGAAGTTGAACACATCGTTCATTTGAAGGAGACGGAACCTTGACTCAAATGAAACTCAACATCACAATATAGGTTAAACCAAAGAAAATGACCACTCGAAATCAACTTCTACTAACTGAAAATATTCAAATGCACACAACTGAGAAGCAGTTCAACAACTAAAAGAATCACGCACAGAACCAAACATCATTCTGGACAAAATCTCACATACGAAAAATAAAGAAATCGAACATGAAATTTCAAAATTTTTAATAAATATATTCTCGAAAATACACATTTTGATCTTGAATTCTATCCAGGTTCAGTAGAGATCAGCAGAACAATAGTAGAAACATAGCTCGAACTTCAATTTGTATCTTCCAGGAACTCAAATCTGGATTCAAAATAACAACAACAACAACAACAACAACAACAACTACCCACTATACTCCCACCAGGTGGGGTCTGGGGAGGGTAATATGTAGACAAGCCTTACCCCTCCCCGAAAGGGCAGAGAGGCTGTTTCCAATCGACCCCTGGCTCATTGGATTCAAAATAAGAAGAAAAAAAGATGTATCTATGTCTTTCTTAAAATTTAATGACCTCGTCAAAGAAAATCAACTCGAAAGAGTAATTTTGTTCATAGAAAACCTTTTGACCCTTTTTCTCTGAAATTTTTTAGCCGATCCCCCTTCAAAATTTGATAGAACTTCTTTTGAAAATGAATTCCTGTTGAATGTGGGGCTTGGATTAAGTGAAATCAATCCAACGCCTCACACTCATCTAGAAAATCCTTTTCCATAAGGCTCAAATCGAGCAAGTAGGAAGAATCTTCCGTCAGAGACCGTTAGAAATGGTAAGATGAGAGAATGAGGGACGCGTGGTTATAGGTTTGAGATTCACTCGCCTGAACTTGGACTGAATTAGAGCTGGATTCTGGTGTATTTTGTGGAGAAGAAGAACAGTCACACGGGTGTTCTTTGGAAATTTTAGGGATTAAGACCTTTGTCCTTTAATTAGGTGTTATTTTAGGGAACGGGTCGGGTTGGGTCACCTAGGATGGTAGGAGCGTGTTATATGGGTTAGAGAGTGTGTTTGGGCTGGATTTTTTAATAAGATTATGACCCAATTCTAGTCTTTATTTCAAGATCAATTATCCAAGATTTCTTTTCCTTTCTTTTCTTCCTTTTTTTCAAAATTAATATAATTCTAAAATTAAATCTTAGGAGCTAACTAATTTTATAGTGATACCAATCAAACTTAAATGATAGTTAACTTAAACAATTAGAAATACATTAGAAGGAAAACTAGTTAAAATAGTGCAAATTACACTATTTTGTGATTTTTTATTTTATAAAACAACTAATTTACTAATTAATTCTAAAAATATAAAAAAATCTTAAATGCAAATGCATGGTATTTCTATATTTTTAATATTATATATTTTATTTAGTATTTTTTTTTAAAAAATTAGATAAGATGAACATGCACATACAATATGAAAATAAAAACAGAAAATGCCACAAATATCCGCAAAATTGCAACTACTAAAAGAGATTTTTTTTAACTCCTGGGAGTAATCCATCTAGGCCAAAAATAACGTGCTCACAGCTGCCCCTCTTTGCTCGGAAACATGAAGAGTTTTTGTGCAAAGATACGTGAGCAAATACGATCGATTTTTGCATGTTTGAATACTCCGTGTGAACCATTTTGAAAAGTTTTACCGCACGCTGCCTTCGAGGTTGCCTACATATTTTTGGCTAAAAAGGAATCAGGTTAGTGTAGTTCAGGAGTGTTTGGTAGCTGGGACTACCGAAGCTGTGATCTCACTGTTGTTGTTGCTGCTGCTGCTGCCTTGTTACACCTCGTGAAAATATAAAGAAGCTAGACTAAGCTATGAACATCGAGTTACATCTCAAGTCCAACATATTCTTGTTGTCTTATATTTCTTGTGGACTCCTTGTTGCCTTGTTGACTAGTATTTCTTCCTCTAGAACTTCTTATTGCCTTATTGACTGGTATTTCTTCCTGTAAACTCCTTGGCCTTGTTGACTTCTTGTTTTCTCTTCTTCTATGTTTGAAGCCGAATCGATGGACATGATATGTATTTCCTTGAAAAATATTCCCTTGTTCTACAGGTGGGCGCCTGATTACCAATACTTTTAATTTTGAATAATATTCCCTTGTTCTCCAGGTGGGGGCCTGATTACCAAAACTTGTATCTTGGAAAATATTCTCTTGTTCTACAGGTGGGTACCTGGTTACCAAAACTTGAAATTTTGAAAAATATTCCCTTGTTCTCCAGGTGGGCGCCTGATTACCAAAACATGACATTTTGAAAAATATTTCCTTGTTTTCCAAGTGGGCGCCTGATTACCAAAACTTGTATCTTGAAAAATATTCCCTTGTTCTACAGGTCGGTGCCTGATTACCAAGACTTGCATCTCAAAAATTATTCCCTTGTTTTAACAGGTGGGCTCCTGATTACCAAGACTTAAATCTTTAAAAATATTCTCTTGTTCTAACATGCGGGCGCCTGATTGCCGAAACTTGTAATTATAAAAAGTATTTCCTTATTCTCGAGGTGGGAGCCTGATTACCAAAACATGAAATTTTGAAATAAATTCCCTCGATCTCCAGGTGTGCGCCTGATTACCAAAACTTTAAATTTTGAAAAATATCCTGTTTTCCAGGTGGGCGCCTGATTACCAAGACTTGAATTTTGAAAAATACTCCCTTATTCAATAGGTGGGCGCTTGATTGCAAAAACTTGAAATTTGAAAAATATTCCCTTGTTCTCCAGGTAGGCGCCTGATTACCAAAGCTTGAACTTTTGAAAAATATTCCCTTGTTCTCCAGGTGGGCGCCTGATTACCAAGACTTGAATTTTGAAAAATATTTCCTTGTTCTATAGGCGGGCGCCCGATTGCCAAAACATGAAATTTTGAAAAATATTCCCTTGTTCTCCAGGTGGGCGTCTGATTGCCAAAACTTGAAATTTTGAAAAATATTCCCTTGTTGTCCAGGTGGGCGCCGTATTATCAAAACTTGAATTTTGAAAAGTACTCCCTTGTTCTACAAGTGGGCGTCTGATTGTCAAAACTTACATCTTGAAAAATATTCCCTGAGACTGTTTCCTGTGTACGTGATCACAACAAAACAAACAAAACACAAGAAATTCTTTCTGTCCCAATTTGATGATGGGCAGATCTGTGAGTGTTAATCAAATCCCCTTACCAAATATCTAAATCTAGCTAAGTCCCATTATCTAGGAGGGTCCTGGCAATTCTTAACTGATGATAACTTTAAGATTATGTTATGTTTCTCAAAAGGTATTATTTTGCACTTTGTCTTATTATGAGTTATATCTGATGGGGATCTGCGTGTGACTGGTGATTAAAAATACTTCGCACTCTCCAGGCGGGTCCTGAGAACTCTTAATATGATGACAAAATATGTCTGCTGGGGGTTAGTGTTTAGAGCTACGTCCCATTATCCAGGGGGTCCCTATAACTCCTACTATGAAATCCCATTATCCATGCGGATCCTGATGACTCTTGTTGGGGGAAGTATTTGAGTTTGACCATGCCGCCCGAGTGTTTGTGTTCTAGGCTAAGTACCATTTTTCAGGAGGGTCCTGGCAACTCTTAGCTGAATCCTACTTCAACATGCAAGTCATTTATGCTCTTTGCTATCCATGATTACCTCTAACCTTTAAATAAGTGCCATTTTCCATGAGGGTCCTGAAGGTTCCAGATTAAATGCGAATTCTAACTTCTGGTTGTTTCCGCTGCTGATCATTGTTCAGGAGTGTTTGAGTGACTCTGACTAAGGAAGGTGTTCGTGACTGCCCATGTTGCCTATGCCTGTTTGAGTTTTAAACTAAACCTAATTTCAACTTCCATACCCCTTTTAACTCTCAGTTATTTTTGGTGGGGGTTGCTAATTAAATTTTGTCCCAATATACTCTTGTTGGGGAGAATATATATGTCAAGCTATGTTCCTTTTAGTTTTAACTATGTCCCATTGTTAAGATGGGCCTTGACATTTTATCATACCTGCAATGTGCCTGCCTTCCCCTGTGGATAGCCTCCCTTTGGATCTTCTGGAATTTTCCTTCCCCTGTGTCAATCAAAGAAAACTTGTCAGTTTGAAAAGCGGTGGTTAGCTTGGGGAATTCTTGTTGGAAGCGGTCTCCTCACTGTCGCGTTCCGTTGTGTTCAAATTTCCATGTTGATGATGAGTTTCCTGAGTTGGTCGGCTAACCCCCTGAACCTTTACGGCTTTACTTTGCTCCCCATTATTGTGTTGCATTTCTAGCCCTTTTTCCAAAATCCTTGCACCTTTCTCGAGGTTGCCAAGTCAATGTATTATGCTTGGCTGACCCTCTGACCCCTGAACCTTCACTATGCTCCTCATCTTTGTGTTGTATTTCCGACCTTTGCTAAAATTCTCACATCCACTACTGAGACTACCCGGTCAGTTTATGATGTTTGGCTTACCCTTGACCCTGATGTCTTTACTTTGTATCCCCATCTTTGTGTGGTGCTCTTTCACTTTGCCAACTCTTGTCTCTTCCATCAATTTTACCATTGGAGCTCTTGTGAATCCCTCCCCTTGTTGTTTCAAACTTTGTTGCCTTTGTTACGTTTTTGGGTGTCATGCGCTTTGTCCCTTTGGGAGATGATACTAGGCTTTGAAATTTCTCCCGTTTGCTTAAATAAAAAGACATTAGAGACTCGAAAGAAAAATGAAATGCAATGACTCAGCACTGTAGTTAGGGTAAAGAATTCCCCAATCACTGACTGTTGAAATGAAGAGAAAGGAAACTTACCCGAGGAAGAGCAGCTGGTTTTTCATGATCATGACATGCACTTCAACCTAGTCGACCCAGTGTGTCCCGATGACCGGCCTTCTGTTGCCACGCTTTTGTTGTTGTGACCATTTCTAACCCAATTCATTCAACCAAACCCTAGCTTTGCTTGCCTTATGGTGTTCTGAACGGATTTCCACCAAAGACCCCTTTTCGGTTGTTGCTTCTTGCCTTGCCCATGCCTCGTCGTGCGCGTAAAGGTTTTCACCAATGAGACTCTCTCATTTTATTTATTGCAACTTGCATCGCCTTACGGTGCCCACAAGGGTTTTCACCAATAAGTCTCTCTCATTTTTATTTCTCTCAAACTCTCGTCGGCTTATGGTGCCCGTGAGGGTTTTCATCAATAAGACTCTCTCATTTTTATTATTTTCTGCAGGAACTAGAGTGCCGCCCCAAGGTATGGTCCACCTCTCCTTGCTTGCCCCGACATTTCTTTGATGAGAAGGTCTTTCTTTGGACTGTAATGTACGCTTTTGGACAAGTTTAGAAAGAAGGGGTGTGAAAGGCTAAAAAATCGCTTTTATAGATTCAAAATTTACAACTTTCGAAATCCAAACCATCGAACTTCTGCCCCAGTTTTTTGCTTGGGGCTTTTGGATTTATTTGAATATGACCGAGCCGTGAGGCTGCCTACATATCCTAAAAATGAATCAGGTCAAACGTAGTTCCTACTGATTCCTTACTTTCACTATTGTTTGTTTTCCTTTCCCTCCTCTATTTTTGTTGTTCCTTTCTCACTTTTCTCTTTTTCTTTTCTTTTTTTCCCTTTTTTTCTTTTCCTTTCCTTTCTTTTCTTTATTTTATCTTTTCTCTTCTTTCTTTTCTCTTCTTTCTTTGTTTTGCTTTCTTTTCTCCTTTCATTCTTGTCCTTTCACTGCCTTCTTATGATTACGCTTCTGAGTTTCATTAGTGATTCCGAAAGAGGGGATATGAAAAAAATAATTGAAGCTCAAAAGGGTTAACTAAGGGTAAAGTGCTTTGATAGCTGAATAAAATGCCTTCATCATTTCAATCTATAAAACATGCCAAGTACAAACAAACGGTAGCTATAGACAATGATTCAAAAATAAAAAGTCATACATAATACATTTTGACTGCATATGAATTGATAGCCATTTCTATACATTTTCCTTCCATATATGTTAGATACAATTCCCCATTGGACAACACTCTTGACACGACAAATAGTCCTTGCCAGTTTAGAGCGAACTTGCCCTTTGCCTTGGCCTGGTGAGGGTTGATGCGTTTCAACACTAATTGAACCACTTCAAACTTTCTTGGACACACTTTCTTGTTATATGCTCTAGCCATCCTCTGTTGATATAGCTGGACGTGACACACCGCTGCAAATCTTTTCTCATCAATCAAACTCAATTGCTCCAAATGAGTTCTAACCAATTCTTTGTCGTCGATTCCTTCTTCAGCCACGATCCAAAAGGAGGGGATTTCAACTTTGACCGGGATTACTGCTTCTGTTCTATATACCAACAAATATGGGGTTGCCCCTATCGAGGTGCTGACGGTAGTGCGATAGCCTAACAGTGAAAAGGGTAACTTCTCATGCCACTGCCTGGACCCTTCTACCATGTTACGGAGTATCTTCTTCATGTTCTTATTGGTTGCCTCGACCGCTCCATTCACCTTGGGGCGGTACGGGGTGGAATTTCGATGTGTGATCTTGAATTGCTGACATACCTCTTTCATCAAGTGACTATTGAGGTTTTCCCTATTATTAGTGATGAGAATCTTCGAGATTCCAAACCGACAAATGATATTTGCATGTACAAATTTGACAAAGGCTTTCTTGGTCACTGCTTTGAAGGTTTAGGCTTCAACCAATTTGGTGAAATAATCTATAGCAACCAGGATGAACCTATGTCCGTTAGAAGCTGCTGGCTCGATGGGCCCGATGACGTCCATGCCCCAAGAAATAAAAGACCATGGTACACACGTCGTATGCAATTCAGATGGCAGGGAATGAATTAAGTCTCCATGCACCTAACATTGGTGTCATTTGCGTACGAAGCTGATACAATCCCGCTACATTGTGAGCCACTAATAGCCCGCCATGTGAATCTTCTTTTGCAAATCGTATCCGCTCATGTGTGGCCTGCAGACGCCAGCATCCACCACATTCATGATGGCTGTCGCCGGCCCATCATCTACGCATCTCAACAAACCAAGATCCGATGTCCTTTTGTATAATATTCCTTTGCTGAGGAAAAACCCACTTGACAAGTGACAGATTGTTCTCTTCTGGTCATTCGTGGCTTGTAATGGTACACACCTCTCCTAATATATTCTTTGATGTCGTGGAAACAAGGCTCACCGTCAACCTCTTCTTCAACCATGTTGCAATAAGCATGTTGATTATGGACCCGGATATGTATCAGGTCAACATAAGCCTTATTCGGATGATGTAACATTAACGCCAAAGTAGCCAAGGCATCAGCAACCTCATTGTGAATTCTGGGGATGTGCCTTAACTCTATTGACCAGAATCGTTGACAAAGATCATGCAAGCATTGCCAATATGGTATGAGCTTTAAATCTCTTGTTTCCCACTCCCCTTCAATTTGGTGTACAAGAAGGTCCGAGTATCCCAAGACCAAGACTTCATGGACACCCATATCTATTGCTAAACTCAAACCCAAGATACATGCTTCGTATTCTGCTATGTTGTTGGTACAATAGAAGCATAGTTGAGCCGAGACTGAGTAGTGATGCCCTTTTTAAAAATGAGCACTGTTCCTATCCCGACACCTTTCATGTTGGCACCCCCATCTAAAAACAATTTCCATCCCGATTTCTCACCCCATTCCATTTCATCATTATGCATCACTTTATCGTCTGGGAAGTATGTGTTAAAGGGATCATATTCTTCATCTATCGGATTCTCAGCTAAATCATCAGCTAATGCTTGTGCTTTCATTGCGTTCCTACTCACGTAGATGATGTCAAACTCAGTGGGCAAGATTTGCAATTTCGCGAGCCTTCCTGCGGGCATGGGCTTCTGGAAAATGTACTTCAATGGGTCCATACGTGATATGAGATCGGTGGTATATGATGATAAGTAATGTTTTAACTTCTGGGCTACCCACGTCAAGGCACAACATGTCCATTCAAGATGAGTATACTTAACCTTATAGGCCGTGAATTTCTTGTTGAGGTAGTATATGGCATGTTCTTTCCTCCCAGAGATGTTGTGCTGACCCAACACACATCCAAATGTATTGTCCAAGACTGTCAAATATAAGATCAAGGGCCTTCCTGGTTCTGGCGGGACCAACACCGGTGGGTTCGACAAATATTACTTTATCTGATAAAAAGCCTCTTGGCACTCTCCAGTCCAGTTCACTACAGTATCCTTTCTCAGTAGCTTAAAAATGGGCTCGCATATGGTTGTGAGTTGAGCAATGAAGCGACTGATGTAATTCAATCTTCCCAATAAACTCATCACCTCTGTTTTTCTCCTCAGTGGCGGTAATTCCTGTATTGCTTTGATCTTTGATGGGTCTAGTTCTATGCCTCGTCGACTGACTATGAACCCTAGCAACTTCCATGATGGGACCCCAAATGCGCATTTTTCCAGGTTGAGTTCTAGATCATACCTGCGGAGCCTTTGGAAAAATTTACTTAGATCTTTGACATGATTGGATTGCTTTCTGGACTTCACAATCACATCATCCACATAGACCTCAATTTATTTATGCATCATATAATTGAAAATGGTTTTCATAGCCCTTATATATGTCGCCCCGATTTTCTTCAAACCAAAAGGCATGACCCTATAGCAATATGTTCCCCATGGTGTAATAAATGTTGTTTTCTATGCATCTTCTTCGTCCATTAAGATCTGTTGGTAACCTGCATAGCAATCTACGAACGACCCGATCTCATGCTTCGCACAATTGTCAATCAATATGTGAATGTTCGGCAGAGGGAAGTTGTCTTTGGGACTTGCTTTGTTGAGGTCACGGTAATCGACAAAGATCCTGGTTTTACCATCCTTCTTTGGCACGGGCACAATGTTAGCTAACCAGGTGGGATATCCCGTGACTCGGACAACTTTTGCCTCAAACTGCTTGGCCACTTCCTCTTTGATTTTTAGGCTCACATCAGTTTTAAACTTTCTCAACTTTTGTTTGACGGGAGGACAGGCTGGGTCAATGGGCAATTTGTGAACCACCAAGTCAGTTCTCAATCCAGGCATTACATTATAGGACCATGCAAAGACATTTTGTATTAAGCAGTACATCAATTATTATTTTTCCTAAGTTGCGACTCCAGTTTGACACTTATTTTTGTTTCTCAAACGTTATATGGGCTCCCTAAATCGAAAGCCTCTGTATCGCTCGGGTTTGGTTTGGGTTTCTCCTCAAATTATCTTAACTCTTTACTGATTTTATCCTATGCTCCTTCCTCGTCGTAGTCTGGCTCATCCTCATGCTCTATTTCTTGAATGGTTATTTATGAACTAGACTGATTTTTAAAACTGGGCTGAAGAGTCCTTATGCATGTCAGAGCATTAGAACCAGCACAGAAATAACTGTACAAAAGATAAAAAGAAAAAGAAGTAAACAAAAATGGGAACTACCAGCATTGCTGGAAAGGAAATTGCATTTCATTAGAATCAAAAGATAACAGAATTTACACATCCAAACGGACAGAAATAACAACTGAATTAACAATTCTAAAGCTAATCCAAACTAGACTAAAAGAAAAACCAAAGCCGACTACAACGACTCACTCCGGGTGGTAAGAGGAGCGGCTTCCCAGTTGTTGACTCTTGCGCATGCACCCACAAACTGCACATCTTCTTGCTCGACCCTTCTCTTGCCTCGATCATATTTACCTTATTCAATAGCCTTTCTAACCCCTTATCCAATTCCACATCTGCATCAATTAGCGGACGAGGAATCATTGGCACTGGGCACTTGCTGGTACTGGGCTTGACAAATGATCTGGACAACCTCGGGATGGGATTTGGGAGGGCCCAGACCCTCTGTTTTAACTTTCTTGCTTGCCTTATATCTGCAGCTGTAGGCTTGAACCCTAGACCAAAAGTGTCCAGATTTTTGGGGAGGGACACTGGTTGCACGATACTTTGTAGAGAAGCACCCAATCCCTTGGCGGAATGAAACAATTCTTCAACATATCTAAAGCCACCATGACTGACGCGGCTGCTCTCTTTGGAGCTGTGACAACTTTACCATCTGGGATCTTCTCAACTGACAATGTGTCGAATACCTGGTAGACCCATGGACCTTTGATGTCTTCAGATTCAATAAAAGGTACGATAATATCACCTGAAACACACTGATTATCTTCGCCGTGTACCACAATCTCTTGCTTGTCCCATTCCAATTTGACCATCTGGTGCAAAATAGATGGCACTACCTTGGCTGCGTGAATCCAGGGCCTGCCTATCAATAGGTTATAAGAAACTACCACGTCCAGGACTTGAAATTTTATGGTGAACTCAACAGGCCCTATTGTCACTTCCAACACTATATCCCCTACCGAGTCTTTGCCTCCGCCATCGAACCCTCGAACAAAAATGTTATTATTGTGGACCCTTTCAATCTCCACCTTTAGCTTGATCAATGTGGAGAGTTGACAAATATTTGCACTAGACCCGTTGTCAACTAGAACCCGGGGGACCACAACATCTTCACATTTCACAGTCAAATAAAGGGCTCGATTGTGCTCAGTGCTCTCCATAGACAGTTCATCGTCAGAGAAAGTGACCTGATTTACCTTGAATATATTGTTTGCAATCTTCTCCAAATGATTCACTATTATCTTGTCAGGGACGTGGGCTTCGTTCAAAATCTTCATCAGCGCCCGATAATGTTCATCTGAATGGATTAGTAAAGACAATAGGAGATATGAGCTGGTGTCTTCCTCAATTGCTATATGATGGAGTAGTCCTGTATTTTCATTTTCTTCAAGAATTCTTTTGCCTCTTCTTACGATACAGCTTTCTTCATCGATTATGAGTTATCCTTAAGTATCCTGCTTTTCCTCAACCCCTTAGGGGCGAAGTATCTCCCTGACCGAGTTAAACCCCGGGCCTCACAAATTTCTTCCCTTACTTCTTTCCCTTTGTACATCACTATTTCTTGTTCATATCTCCAAAGAACGGCTTTGCTATCGATGACTAGTGGCTAGATTACTGGTTTTACAATGACAGGCTCTATGCAAGCACCTTCCACAACTACGACGGGTTCTCTAGCTGCCTCATGTATCATCACTTTTGCCTGTTCCTATTTTGGTGCAATCGTGCATTATGAGCTCCCTTAAACTACAACATGTTTGTTGCTTCTTCCTTTTACCTCGATCACTGACTTCTCGCTACTCATATTTTCAGTTGGCTTGACTTCACTGGATTTGATCACCATTACCGTCTGTGTGGGATTTTTAGGCTCTCCCCCTTTCTCTACAATCTCTATCATGTTGGTCTCATGATGGGCCGACAATGGGTTTTGGTTAATATTTGGTGCCTCTAGAGTATGCACTTCAATCCGGTAGGAGTCAATAATTTCCTGGTTAGCATTTTATAAATGCCAACACTTTTTGGTATCATGCCCCGGTGCACCAAAACAGTATTCACAGCTAACAGAATAATTTAGATTCTTCGCAGGAGGATTTGGCAATTTTGCTTCGATTGGTTTCAACATATCCAATTGTCACAGCCTGTGGAATAAACTAGTGTGGGATTCTCCCAATGGAGTGAAAGTCTTCTTCTTCTGCACCCTTTCATTTCTCGGGACTGGATTGGCCTAGAATGCGGGTTTCACGGGTTGTTATTAGGCTATTGGAGGTGGGTAACGATTTTGTGGAGTTGGGTAGGTATTTTGTGGGGCTGGCGCACCCCTTTGTGCGTGGGCGGGAGGTTGGGTATACGCTTGCACGTGATGGACTGAGAAGCGAGGTTCTAATGGTGGATAGTAATATTTTGGTGGGCGTATGTAGGGTTTGGGTATGTCTAGTGGTAAGGACGAGGTTGGGTGTAGTGGGATGGATTGAGGCTTGAATCAAGTTCCCGACTCCATTGTTGCTACTTCAACCTTCTTCTTCTTTCCAAACGTTCCCCCAGCTCCACCTTGGATGGCATGTGTGGTTGCCTTGATTGCAGAGTAGCTCATGATCATGTTGGATTTGAGGCATTCCTCGACTATACTCCCCATTTTAACTACTTCGTTAAAGGACTTACCTACTGCCTACACCAAGTGCCCGAAATAGGCAGGTTTATGATACTGTAAGAAATAATCAACTATCTCACTCTCCTTCATTAGAGGATGAACTCTGGATGCTTGTTCTCTCTACCAAAAACCGTATTCCCTAAAAAAACTCTTGTTGTTTCTCTTCTCCAGTTTTGTCAAAGATAATCAATCTGGGACAATTTCGAGATTATATTGAAAGTGGCAAGCAAATGCTTGTGCCAAGTCATCCCAATTGTACCACCGGTTGTGATCCTGCCGAGTGCACCACTCCAGTGCCGACCCACTTAAACTCTGGCTAAAGTATGCCATTAGCAATTCATCTTTTTCCCCTGCTCCTCTCGTTTTGCTGCAAAACCCCCTTAGATGCGCGACCGGATCGCCATGTCCATCATATAAATCAAATTTAGGCATCTTAAAACCTTGAGGCAACTGCACATCTGAAAATAGGCAAAGGTCGTTGAATGCCACGCTTATCTGGCCACCTAACCCCTGCATGTCCCTGAATGATTGTTCTACACTTCTGAATTTTCTGAGCACCTCCTCCTGCTCAGGATTTTTTATTGGCTTTTCAACTCTTGCCGGGATTTCGAGACGGGGAGCATAGGAGTAAGGTTCATGGGATCTGTAAGCAGGTTCTAGTGGATAGTATTGGTGGTCGTAAGCTTGAAGCAAGGGTTCACTTGACAATCTATGGAGTATAGGAGGAGGAGGTACCACATAGATGGGAGCATTTGGTGGAAGGGGGTAAGGAGCGACTTTAGGTAGTGGAGCTGGTGGTGGTTGAGAGGTCGTACCATGGTGTTGCGAGTAGATAGGGAAACTTGAGGGTGGATTAGTGGTGGACTGCTCAGGAGCTTGGGCCAGTGGCGGGATAAAGGTTGGACTAGCAGGATAGGTTAGGGGTGGCTGCCCCCTCTCCCATGCCTGGTACAACTCGGCCATTTGATGTTTCAGTTTGTAGATTTCCTCCTTGATGGTATTAATGTCCAATTCCTCTACTTATTTCGAAGGGTCAATAATGATGACATCGATTTCCTGATTGGCCATGACTTGCTTGCTATTAGACCGCGTGTTGTAAGAGTAGGTTTCTATAATGCCACAAGTACTAACCACCTGTGTAGTCTGAAATTACAAAACACCAAAAACTTGTTAATGGCTAGGTTTTAACATGCAAGCGGCCACATATTCGGTGTGAATGCACCTAAATGATGATTGGTCACTACATGCATCGGTTGCCTGCATCATTGCGGCTTCCATTTTCTTTGTTTTCAATGCTGTTTCTTTTTTTCTTTGCTTTATTTTCTTACCCTCTCCTATTTTTTTTTCTTGTTTGTTTCCTTGCATTTCCTCTGCTTTTCTCTCCTATTCTTTTCCTTTCTTTTCTTTTCTTTTTTTTTTCTCTTTTATTTTCATTATTTGGTTATGGTCGAACCATTTTTAGATTGCCTACGTATCATGACCTCGCATGAATCAGATCGAGCATAGTTTTGGCAGATATGAAAGATAAACGACAAAATATTTTTTGAAATTTTTCATAAAAACCAACACCTCGACCACAAAGACTCAAGACTCACAGACTCGAAATAAATTGAACATGCTCAAAAAGGTCAACTAATAGAGCTAACACATTCCAAAATAACTTAACAGACAACTTAACAAACTCAAAGATAAAATATCGACTCAAACAAAGATAACTAATACATTAAAGTCTTAAACACTCCTAGAGCTTTCAGGGTATTGTTTGGTTTTGTTGCGGGCTCATCTGCAAGATCCAACGGGATCCTTTCCAAATCTAACATTACTTGCTGAATGAACATCATGACTGACACGAGGAATGTGGATTGGTCATGTCTTCACATATTTGGCATTTTACCACAATGTACTCTGCAATCACTGTAACCCTTTTGCGGATCCTACCTTTCTCCCGTAACAAATATCCAATTTTCCAAGTTCTTTCTTCCGCACTTCGTTTGGATACATGGCTTTGTTTTTAAAGGTGGTACAAATCCCTCTCTAGCCGTTCTATTAAAGAATAAAAGTGCTCCCTTTCGGATTTAAAATCCCTTCCCCTTTTGGCCATTTCGTTTTCGATGATCTTGACCTTTTTCTTCATACTTGCCATCCCCTTGTCATATTTCTCCCTCACCTGACAGACAAAACTTGCTTGTTCCCCTGTATCCTTGGCTATCTTGGCCCAAGCACTTGCTAACTCCTTTTCAATCTTCTATAAATCATCCTCGAAGTCTCGTGCTTTCTAGGTAAGGTTGTAGATGAGCTTCTCATCCTTTCTACTCCTGCCTGGGTTGTCAATTGCTATTTTCATTTTCCGGATCCGTGCTGTGAGGGCTTCATTTTCTTGGATCAATCTTCTTTTCTCTCCTTCAGCTTCCTGAGCCTGGAGATCATTGTAGAATTCCATTTTCTCAGCTTTTCTTTCAAGGCATGAATCTCAACTTGATACGCTTTTTCCTTTTCTCCCCATGCTAATCTTTCTTGGATTTTGTCTTCGAAGGCTTGAACATGAGGTCTTTTGGTGGGTCTTTTAGGTTCGGGTTCCAGCTCAGTGTTCACACAGGACCTTTTCTCAAACCAAGTAGTATAGTGTGGATCCACCTCTCCTTTTGTGACATCTGATACTTGGGTGCCATTTTAAAGATACCAAAAACTATTCCAACCTTGTTGAACTAAAGCTTCAGGCAATGAAGCTTCCGGATGTAGCTCTATAACCTAGTACTTTGATCCTCATCTTCGGGTAAAATTTTATACCGTCCCAATTGTCTTAAAACCCTCTGTGGCGCAAATGTTGAATACTCCTCACACCCATTATCCTAAAGTAACCTTTAGCAGCAACCATGTATATGGCTTCTGTCTTCGGGATTCATCCGATGAACCACCCAATTTGACTTGCGGTGAGAGTTTTCAAATGCGACACCCATGCCATAAACCCCTCTTGCACACTTTAATCCTTCACCCTCTCTTCATAAATGCTGATGAAATTATTTGGGCTCGAATTATAACTCATGAATCTGGGATGGTGGCGAAGATGCTCGATCATCAACATTTGTAGGAGGATATTGCAACCTTTGAAAAATCGAGCTCCATCTTTGCATAAAGTCAACGCACGGTAGATATACGCCAGTATCAACGGGGCAAGTGTATGATTTTTCATTGTGGTGAGGATTTGTGAAATTCTAGCCATACGAATATCCACTGTCCCTTTCTCATTGGAAAAAACCATTACCCCCAAGAATGCCACAATAAATGCGAGCCGACGATGAAGTTGCCAAAGCCCCTTATTTTGTTTGTTTCTCAACCCCTTTTCATGTGTCTCAAAACCAGAAGAATGCCTAAATCTGAAGTACAAGAAATGGAAATCATAACACCCGTTGCTTACGTGGTTTTTGCTTGTCTGTTTGCTGATATTCAAGAGGTCATAAAATTTGTAACCTATGGGGTTCTTGGAAATATAAGTTGTTGCTTCCTCAGATCTCGTCCAAACTCAATGTACCCAGCTATCTCCTCCAAAGTAGGGTTAATCTCGAAGTCTGAGAAGCGAAAAACGTTATGAGCGGGGTCCTATAAAATTATCATAGCCTTGATCAAATCATCCCGCGGTTTGATCTCCCAAATGTCTATAAGAGCGCCCAACTGTTGTCTTACCCATTCCCGACCATCTTGATCCAAATCAGTCCACCACATGCTCAAATGTACTCGAGCCTGGTCCCTGATCACTTCTGGTGGGTCCTGGATAATATTCATTTGTTCCTGTAAAAGGTAGGGTTAGGGTTGACTCTAATGGCCCTTATTGAAACATGTTTTTGGTTTAAAAAAGATCATCATTCCCTCCTTGATATGACCAGGTTAGGCAAATGACCTTTTTGCAAAAACGGCCCCTTCCCAATCCAATATAAATTTTGAGGCCGTAGAGGGTTTATTCTGTGAAACATTCTCAATTTTGTCCATTCTTTTACGAAGATAGTTCTTCGATAACGGGAGAATATTCTAGGGCTATTTCAGTAAGAACGGTTTTGAAACACTACCGACATTGAATCGGCTTATTTCTCTCATTTTCTTCTCTCTTTTTCTATTTTTCAAAAATGACGTCGGACCTTATGTAGGTTGTATATGTATCCCATATCTGATGAGAATCAGACCCGCGTAGTTCGGCAAATACAACTACTTTTGAAACATGACTTATTTTTTCTTTTTTTTAATTCATAGGCAAATAAACAAACTAAGTTTGAACACAAGACTCTTTTTCTTTTCATTGGCAAATAGAACAAACAAAATTATTTTTCTTTTTATTAGCGACCAAAACTCTTTTCCCTTTTCTCTCTCCCTCCCCCCCCCCCCCCCAGTTTTTTTTTAAAAAATCGGCAGAGTTTCGAGATATTATCAAGCATTGGGTTTTTCTTAGAACCGGGTTTACTTCTTTCCTACATCACTCTTGGTCTTTTTCTGTCTCTCTTTTTTTTTTCTTTTCTTCTTCTGATATTTCCTCACTCTTCTTTTCTTATTTAGCTGGTCAGCGTGCAAGCCCAAATGAATAAATGTTCACATAGCACATTGGATACATCATGATGGTCTGTTATTTTGTGTACACATGTCCTAGACGGACCCAACCCTTGTGTTGAGTCCCCTAAGTCAATATGCATGTGATGCAAACAAGCGCCCCTACTAGAGATCGGCATTAGGCTGCATTTTTCTAAGTTTAAATCCTGGGGTTTGGATCTAGACATGGGGTACGCGAGCGGACAACCGGGGCCGAGGAGGGGGTGACGTACCGGGAGCACTAAAGTCTACTCGGCCTTGTCTCTTGCCCAACCGCGCTCTATTTGGTATAGTTTCTACAGGAAAAAGCGGGCTAGGCAAACGTATACACCTTTTTAGAAGACTCAGAGGGGTGGCATAAGAAAGCAATTATATACAATTCAACAATATTAATGCGGTAAACAGATAGCATTTTAGCACAAAGGTTCACAAAAGTACAATACTATCAACAATAAATAGGCCAAGTAAAAATCATAAAACAAGCTCGAATTCTTAAACCCTGAGCTAGAGATTCTGGTTCTTATCCCCAGCAGAGTCACCAGAGCTGTCACACCTCCTTTTTCACTACTACTTCCCACGAAGGGCGTAATAAAGGGAGTTTTTCCCAATTTAAGTGACAATCGAACGAGATTAATTACTAGAAAAAATCAGAGTCGCCACTTGGGATAACTTATGGTGTCCCAAGTTACCAGTTTAAAATCCCGAATCGAGGAAAGAATGACTCTGTTATTATGTTCTGTGAATCAGAAATCTGGGTATGGAATTCTGTTAACCTGAGAGAAGGTGTTAGGCACTCCCCAATTCATTGGTTCTAGCACGATCGCTTTGATAAACTTGGCTTGTTAAAATTATTTAATTACTGATTTGAGAACTTATGTGCATTTACTTCTTTTACCGCTCTTAATTTAAAAATTATCTTGAAACAGGTTATGCGTACGTATATCCTCTTGTTTGGCGCATCAAAAATCATGTCACGCGAACGTGTCCACAACTAATAACGCTTAATTAGTTTAAAGAAGAGTTTGGGCTAAAGTTGCACCGACGCATACTCCAGTTTTGTTTTTATAACAGCAATTGTGTTACGCGGACGTATACACAAATCACACTAGTATTTTAAATGGCCCTAATGAATATTCTACGAAATATTATATTTTACCTAACCTAGGAAATTACTAAAAGGCCATATGTGATTTAATGAAATCATATAAACTAAAATAAATAAAATTGGTAACCTATTTTTTTGTTAAGAAAGTATTTGATCGAAGTTGTGCGAACGCATACTCCAAATTAATTTAACATTATGGTCATGTTAACGTATACACAACCACAATAGTATATTAAATGTGCCTTAAATAGATTGCAAATATTGGTCATTTTTTATATCTAGGGATTATATGGGAAGGTCAAGAGCATATGAACAAATGAAAAGACAAACCAATGCATCAGGAATAGATTGAACAGACTCATACAATTGACATATGCTTAACTTATGCTATTCATTCTTAGCGAGGATGCGGTACTAGGCACTCGATAATCACAAATGAGCAGGGAATATCATTTAACTGAACAGATAATACCAAACAGTGATATTTACACCTATTCACAACCGTACTGAGTTTATCTCAAAATCACAGCAACCAAAAGCCAAACCAACTAGTGTTTAAATCAAAAAAGTTCATGCTGCAAATAAATTGCTAAGACAGATGTAGAGATCTTCAAGCTGCCAAACATGGACATCAGTTTCATTTCTCAATATGAAACCAAGTTAACAGATGCCATCACTCTCATTCAGGTGGGACAAGTTCCAATCATGGAAGATGAATTCAACTAAAAAATGATTCAGTCAAGCTGAAACCATCACGAATTTGGACTAGTTTTAATATAGTTAAATCAACAGCTAACTCTAGTAGATGACATAAAATAGCACACAAGGTTCATAAAACTTGTTTTGAGCTTACACCAGCAACGGACCTACCAGACTCGCAACAAACTCAAAGGAAGCACAATAATGGTTCGCAATCCCTTTGATAGAGTATTGAAATGGAACATATATGCAGATTTCATAACAGTAAATTTCATGCAGTGCCACTTATACTGCAAACACACTTCGAACACCAATAAAACAAGCAAGAATTGGACCAAAGAGCTGATGAAGGACTAACAGGACCTAGCAACGCAGAATCAGTGAAATGTTGACAGCACAGTGTCCCCCATGGCTCAAAATAATCTAGATCAAGAAGTTTCAGCTGCCGAAATACTTGGCATCTACTATAGACAGGATTGCACAACTAACAGTGACTGCATTCAAACAAAACGAACAAGAACATTTCCAGCTTATATTGAGCCTCATAGAGCTAATATTTATCCAAGGGGAACTTCAACAGACTTAAGCCAGCAGAAATATGCAGCAATGATCATAAGTTCAGAGAAAAGGGAAACATTTTAGTGATCCATGTCAAACTTGTCGAGACAAAATAGTAAATACAGTCAGAGTCGTGCAAGTAGGCTATCTGGACAGTGAAAACAGAGCAGCTAACTCAATTCATCAAGGTTCAGAATGATTACTTAGATTCGAGTCCCTAACAACTGCTATCAATTAGCCTATACTTGATTATAGTCTCGAAATTTTGTCGCAAAGGTAAGCTCATACTTTCAACCAGCAGAACGTGCAAATATGGACGAAACCATTCAATGATTCATGTCGAAAATATTGAAACTAAGATAGAAAATACAAGAAGATTGACTTAAATTTTAAGGAACGTCATATGCAAGAGAAGAAGCAGAGAAGATCATCTTATGAAGCGAAGCAAACATTCGGAGAATAAACGTCATAGTTTCAGGCTCGCCTAGAATTCAAGGAAGTTAAATCCATCGTTCATTTGAAGGAGACGGAACCTTGACTCAATGAAACTCGACATCACAATATCAGTTAAACCAAAGAAAATGAACACTTGAAATCAACTTCTACTAACTGAAAATATTCAAATGCGCACCACCGAGAAGTAGTTCAACAGCAAAAAGAATCACGCACAGATCCAAACATCATTCTGGACAAAATCTCACTGTTCAAAATATTTATAACAGAGATGCAAAAATTAAAGAAATCGAATCTGAAATTTCAAAATCTTTTTAATAAATATATTCTCGAAATTACACCTTTTGATCCCGAATTCTATCCAGGTTCAGTAGAGATCAGCAGAACAACAGTAGAAGCACAGCTCGAACTTCAATTTGTATCTTCTAGGAACTCAAATCCGAATTCAAAATAAGAAGAAAAAAAATGTTTCTATGTCTTTCTTAAACTTTAATGACCTCGAAGAAAATCAACTCAGAAGATTAATTTTGTTCACAGAAAACCTTTCGACCCCTTTTCTCTAATATATTTTAGCTGAGCCCCTTCAAAATTGGATAGAGCTTCTTTTGAGAATGAATTCATGATTAATGTGGGGCTTGGAGTAAGTTAAATCAATCCAACACCTCACACTCATCCAGCAAATCCTTTCCAGAAGCCTCCAATCAGAGATAAGGCTCAAATCGAGCGAGTAGGAAGAATCTTTCGCCAGAGACCGTTAGAAATGGAAAGATGAGAGAATGAGGGCCGTGTGGTTATGGGTTTGAGATTCACTAGCCTGAACTTGGATTAAATTAGAGTTGGATTCTGGTGTATTTTATGGAGAAGAAGAACACAGTCACGTGGGTGTTCTTTGGGATTTTAGGGATTAAGACTTTTGTCTTTTAATTAGGTGTTATTTTAGGGAATGGGTCGGGTCGAGTCGCCCAGGCGGGTTAGAGCGTATTATATGGGTTAGAGAGTGTGTTTGGGCTGGAAGTTTAATAAGATTCTGGCTCAATTCTAGCCTTTATTTCAAGACCAATTATCCAAGATTTCTTTTCCTTTCTTTTCTTTCTTTTTTTTTCAAAATTAATATAATTCTTAAATTAAATCTTATTAGCTAATTAATCGATAGTGTCACCAACTAAACTTAAATGATAGTTAACTCAAATAATTAGAAATAAATTAGAAGGAAAACTACTTAAAAAGTGCAAATTACACTATTTTGTGATTTTTCATTTTATAAAACAACTAATTTACTAATTAATTCGAATAATATAAAAATAAATCTTAAATGCAAATGCATGGTATTTTGGTATTTCTATTATTGTTTAATTTTTTGTTTTCTTAATTTTTTTTAAAAAAATAGACAAGATTAACATGCACAGACAATATGAAATAAAAACAGAAAATGCCACAAATATCCGTAAAATTGCAACTATTGAAAGAGCTTTTTTTTATCTTCTGGGAGTAATTCATATAAGACACAAATCACGTGCTCACACTATGTTAAGGCCATTGGGCTTTGAGATAAACCCAAAGAAGAGGAATCCTTGTCCAGCTTTACAAAACTGGCTAGTCGCGGGCCTTCGCCCAAGCCCAAACGAGAAGTGGATTAGAATTGGACCTGGCCTGTGCATCAGTAGAGCTGAAGCCTAACTTAATCGAAAATGGGTTGTTGAGCCCTGATCCTTCAATGTATCCAACCAAACGGAACCTCAATTCGATTATAAACCTGCTGACTTTACTTCCAACTGCTAAGTGTATTCAATAACTTTTGTAATAGAAAAAAGTTTATGTCTATTTAGATCAACAGGCTACTGATTATTTGATCCCATCGAATGCTCATAGAATTCAAGTAATTGATAAAAAACAACTAACATCTATATTGAGGCCTTAAACTCAAACGCATATATTCTGATTTTAAAACTAAATTACTGAAGTTAACACTAACACATTTTTCAAGCCTGGGATGAGCATGGATATGAGTTTGCATACTGATTTTTCAAACTCAGTTCCAAGTATATGTAACTTTTTGACTTTAAAGTAAAACTATCACAAAAGATCAAACTATACTACACTAAGGCTATTGTCTTTTAGATGACTCAATACAAATCAAAAGTTCAACAGTCCAATACAGTCCAAAAATTATTTACATTGAGTATATAGACCAAATCAAAGATACTACTCAAAATTTAAATAATCAGATCTACAACAAAAACTACGCATCAAACTTCATTTCATATCTCAAGTTGATTTCTACATTGTGTCGGGCATAGGAAATGTACCTGGCAAGCACACCAATAAAAAGGTGAGAAATTCAACAGTGAGAGACAGTAGAAGTCAGTAGCAGAACAACCAATGGAACAGGAACTCAAGGTCAATCAACCCAAATTCAATTTGCACTAAGCCCCCAAATATCAAACTCAACTCAAAATCAAAGAAAACCCCAATTTTGAACTCACAGTGACACCACACAAAGCTCATAACAGAAATCTAATCAAGAATGAATCGGGAAACTTGAATACCAGCAGATTCAGCTCATTTTGTAGCCTTTTGTCACTTAAAACTATCTCAGAATCAACGTTACAAAGACTTCCCTGAAAAGTTTCCAATAGAACAGTGATTTTAATTTTCTTAGATTTTTAGACTGTCCAGCTTCTTCTTTTTGTATTTTTCTCGAATTTAGCTATCAAGGCCTTCTGTGGTAGCAGCCTTGTTTTATGTTATTTTTAGCCTATCCTCTCTTGCCTGGAAAGGCAAGACTAGTGCCTTTATATAGGTATAACTTAGGGTTTCCTTTTCAGATCTTACTTTGCATCCCGAGTCCCTTTTTTCACTCTTGTTTTTTGCTACCTGGTCCTTTTATTAATGTCTTATTTCTCAAGTTTAACACTAATGTCCTAAAATTCTCATTGGAACCCCACCTAGAATGTTCTAGGGGTTTCCAAATCAGTTAAATGCAAGATTCCCTAACTTACAATACCTATATTATCCTTGAACAAATCTAAACCCACCAAACTTATGCTAGCTGACCCCTTGTACCTTAGTTAAATTGACTATTTTCTAACTCAATGAATCCTAATTCAGCTACATCTAACTATACTAAAAACAAATAGGAACCAAACCTGCCACGAAAATAAGGGACTACTGAAAAATTAAAATCAATGAAACAAATGCCTATCTAAAAAAGATTAGACTACAATTAGAAATCTAAAGCAGGATCAACCATAAACCAAATAAAAACAAAATATTAAACTAAAGACCAAAGTAATCACAAGAACAAAATTGATCACAAACAAAATAAAATTGAAAACTCAAGAAGAAACCTGCTGATTTTAATTGTTCTTGTAATCTAATTAAGTCAGTATTAATGCCTTTGACTACAATTCGGTCTCATAACAGATTCTATCAAAACCAACCACAACTATCAGCTTGCACACCTCAGACAAAATGAAACAAAGGAGAAGGGAAGAAATTTGACTATTCGAATAGAAACAGAAAAGAAGAAAGATAAAAAAGAAACAGAAATGAATAGAAGAGGAAATAGAAGTAAAAGAAAGAAAACTCACCATTGATTTGAACAATTCTATTAGGGCATAGGCAAATGATATTCCATGATATTCATGGATACCCGGAAAGGTGCTCGTGTGAGTTGATCTAGCCTTGGCTTCAAAGGTTTGAATCCCAGATTTGATATTCAAGCGGTTCAACAAAGCTTTGAAAGGAATGGACTGGAGTTTTGGAATGAGGAGGGAAAAAAGATTCAAGGGTGTTAGTTTGGACGAGTTTTGGTGAGTTAGGGTTTTGGCCGGAGATTTAATTCAAGATTCAAACAGTTTGGTTATTGTTGGAAACACGTTCTCAATGCAATATACTAAAACGTGTGTTCTTTTGTGTAGGTTTTGATGAATGACAAACGAAGCGAAAATTGATATATGACGAAGTTCAAGAAACAAGCGCACAATTGATATACATCGAGATTCAAGCTCAAGACAAAGTTTTATAGTTTAATTGAGTCATTCTTAATTGTGATCTTGATCCTACAACTTGACTCGTAACATGGCTTCTCTCATAAAACTATTTTCCAAAAATCATGCATATTTAATTTAATGCTAAATGATTTTAAATCATGCATATCTTCATTAGTCAAAATGATTTTTAAATGCCTCTGAAAACTGGACTAAGATAATCGATTATGTACTAATGATAATCGATTGTTTTAAGCCAAGACTGCATGACAATCGATTGTGAACTAATGACAATCGATTGTGTTAAGGCAGTGAACATCAGGTTTTTTCAAACCTGCATGACAATCGATTGTGAACCTTATGACAATCGATTGTGATGAGGCAGTGTCCATCAAAGTTTTTCAAAACTCAGAATAATCGATTGTGAAGCTAATGACAATCGATTGTGAAGAGACAGTGTCCTTCAGATTTTTCAAAGTCACAAAATAATCGATTGTGAACTAATGACAATCGATTGTGTTGAGACAGTGACTTCCAGTGATTTTCAAATTTATTAAATAATCGATTGTGAGTATATAACAATCGATTGTCAAGAGGCAGTGTCTAAAATGTTTTTCAAAAACTAATAAGTAATCGATTATTGACTTTGTGCAATCGATTGTGAAGCTGACAGTTGTCGTAAAGTTTTCAAATACCGTCAGGTAATCGATTATTGATTCTGTATAATCGATTGTTTTGATTAAAATCCGGAAAAGATTTTTGAACGTTATTGGGTAATCGATTATTGATTTTGTATAATCGATTGTTTTGATTAAAATCCGGAAAAGATTTTTTGAACCTTGCTGAGTAATCGATTGTTGATTCTGGACAATCGATTGTTTGTGGTAAAATCTGGAAAGGATTTTTTGAACGTTGCCAGTAATCGATTATGGATTGTAAGTAATCGATTATCAAGCGTAAAATCTTGGATTGAATTTTGATCTGACTGGCAGACAATCGATTGTTGGGGTTTGACAATCGATTGTCAGTGAGTAAAATCAGCAACTCTTAATTGGCAATTAGGCAACGGTAATGCCAAGTTTTCAACTGTAAATACAGCTTCATTTCAGTGTTTTAAACACAACAACATACTACAACTGATCATTACATTGCTATAAGCTTGCATACTTTTGTTTATCATTTTATATTCAATTTCATAAAGCTTTTGAGAGCCATATTCTTGTCCAAAGTTGTTGTGATCCAGAGCTTATTTCTTTTACTCATATCTACTCATTAAGGAGTATTTTGTTTGAGTGTTTTAGTGTTTTATACACTTGTAAGAGAATTGTAATTCTCTTGTTGTAAGGAACTTGTGTTTCCTTGGTTGAAGTCTTGGAGTGTTGTAACTCCGAGCAAAGGTGTTGAGGCTTGCGTCCTCAATTTGTAAAGTTTTGTTTAGCACCCGGAAGCTTGGCACGTAAGTGAAAAATCTCGAGAGAGTCTCTCGGGGAATGGACTAACCACACATTGTGGTGAACCAGGATATATCTGTGTGTAAGTTATTATTTATCGCACTTATTTACTTCCTGCAAATTTTAATTTCCGCAAGTTTACGCTAAATTTTATTATAACGCTATTCACCCCCCTCTACCGTTAAGCGTATTATCTAACAATTGGTATCGGAGCCCAACTCTCTGAAAACTTAACAGTTTGAGAGAACCATCCATGGCTTCTACTCGTGATTCTTTGGCAGGAATTGATGAAGGACAGTGCTCCACACGACCACCTCTATTCAACGGTACAAATTACACGTACTGGAAGGAGAGGATGAAGATCTTCATTCAGTCCAACAGCTTTCACCTTTGGAAGGTGATAATGAAGGGAAACCATATTCCAACAAAGAAGGTGGAAAACGAATGGGTTCCCAAGTCCGAGGATGAGTATGACGCAGATGACATCCGAAAGGTTCAAAATAATGCTAAAGCAATAAATTTATTATATTGTGCTGTTAATGCTGACGATTACAGGAAAATATCGTGTTGTACAACGGCAAAGGAGATGTGGGACAAGCTAGAAGTCACGTACGAAGGTTCGGACCAGGTAAGGGAAGCAAAAATTGATTTCCTAACCCATTCTTATGAATTATTTCACATGAAGGAAGGTGAAAAGGTGGACGAAATGTTTGAGCTATTTTCAATAATCGTAAATGACTTACATGCTCTCAAGACATTCACGGATAGAGAGCTCGTTCGAAAAATTCTTAGAAGTCTCACACCGGCATGGAGATCAAAGGCCGATGCAATTCAAGAATCCATTGGCGTTTCAAACGTCACCATCGACGCACTAAGAGGTAACCTTAAAACCTATGAGCCTACTATTCTTAACCCTTTTGTTGATGATCAAAGGAGGCAAAGAATAGCTCTAAAGGCGAGCACAAGCCAACCGCAAATTGATGAGGAAGGAGACAACGAGTTTGGACTCGTTATCAAAAGATTTCAAAAGTTCATGCGCAAGGAGTATGAACGCAAGGCGAACAAATCAAGTGCTATGAATGTGGTGAAACCGGGCACATCAAATCAAATTGCCCAAACATCAAAAAGGAGAAGAAACCTTTTAAAAAGCAACGTGCATACATTTCTTGGGGAGGCGACTCCGGAGATGAGTCAAGCGAAGGAGAAGAAGACGAAGCAGCAAATCTTTGCCTTACGGCACAAGAAGACAACAAAGATGAGGTATGTCAAATTTCGTCTAAAAACTTCTTTACTCTTGAAGAAATGCGAACTGCTTTTGATGAATTATATGCTGAGTTTATTAAGGCTTCAAAAACTGTTAAGGGCATAAAAGAAAATGCTTCATTAAAAGAAAAGGATTTTCAAAAACAGCTTTCTTTGAAAGAAAAGGATTTAGAAAAACTGGTTTTAGAAAATGAGAAGCTGAAAGAGGAAAACAAGTTTTTTGGAAAAAGAAGTTCCGATAAGCCCAAAAGCTCTACTAGAAATTGCACTTCTTGTTTGCTTCTTAAGAATGAAGTAAGTAGGCTTAAAGGCATATTAGATAAGTTTAATTCTTCGCACAAAAACTTGAATGATGTTCTTGTTAACTTGAAATCAACCAAGCATGGAATAGGCTTTAAGAATGAAGAAAAGGTTGCAGCTAAACCCCAACAACCGAAAGCTCAACCTAGGATTAACAATAGAAATGCTTATGCTAGAAACAACAACTCTAGAGCCACTATGCATGTTAGACAAAATGCTGAACATTTTAGAAGACCTAGGAATGACTTACCACCTAGAAATAGTCACCCTAGAAATGATGCATATTTTAGGCCAAATTTTGAACCCCTTAGAAGACCTAGCAATGGCCCTCAACCGAGAAACAATCACTCTAGAAATGCTGCCCATCCTAGAGCTCATAGTAGGAGAAATAATTCTCATGAAATGCGAAATAGTCATAGTGTTCAAAATAGAGTAAGAAATTTTCATCCGTCTAGTTACTATGAACCTAGAAGGATGCATAACCCAAATGTGACTTGTCATTATTGTAGACGTATTGGTCATATTGCTCCTACATGCTTTACACGTCATAGACATGTTACTCAATCGCACCATTATAATATGCCTAACCCCCAAGGACCCAAGATGGCATGGGTACCTAAAGAACATTAATTTGTTTTGTAGGTGTGCTTGAAGGGATCAAGTGTAGTATGGTACCTTGATAGTGGATGCTCCAAGCATATGACGGGAGATGAATCCAAATTCCTTCAATTAGAGCACAAAGAAGGAGGAAGTGTTATCTTCGGTGATAACAATAAAGGAAAGATCATCGGCATCGGCTCGGTCGGTAAGGATGAAAAATCCTCTATTAAGCATATATTACTTGTGAAAGGTTTGAAGCATAATCTCTTGAGCATAAGCCAATTATGTGACAAGGGAAATCTTGCTCTATTTGATTCGGATGAATGCCTAGTATTTAGACGTAGTGATTTCAAAATCATACTTCGTGGTTTTAGAGTTGATAATATTTATATGGTTGATCTTGCTAATTCCTCACCCGAATATGTTGATTGTCTAATGAGTAAAGAGGATGATACTTGGCTATGGCATCGTAGAGTAGCACATATCAATATGCATCTTTTGAACAAATTGATTTCTCAAAACTTAGTTGTTGGTCTTCCCAATTTAAAATTTGAAAATGACTCTATTTGTGACTCGTGTCAAAAGGGGAAGCAAATAAAAGCATCTTTCAAATCTAAAAACATTGTTTCAACTTCTAGACCATTGCAATTGCTTCATATGGATTTATTTGGTCCCTCTCGCATTGAAAGTCTAGGAAGAAATAAATATGCTTTTGTGATTGTTGATGATTACTCGAGATTTACTTGGACTTTATTTCTTGCCAATAAAAGTGATGCTTTTCAAAATTTTAAATATTTTCTTAAGCGTGTTCAAAATGAGAAAGAAACAACCGTCACTTCAATTAGAAGTGATCATGGGGGAGAGTTTGATCACAATCTCTTTGCGGACTTTTGTGACGAACTCGGAATCGAGCATACCTTTTCCGCTCCACGTACACCACAACAAAATGGGGTGGTGGAAAGGAAAAATAGGTGTCTCGAAGAGATGGCTAGAACCATGCTCGACGAAGCTAAGATACCCAAACATTTTTGGGCAGACGCCGTGAGTACCGCTTGCTATGTTCTAAATAGAGTAGTAATTCGGCCGATACTCATGAAAACCCCCTATGAACTTTATAAGGGAAGAATACCAAATATTTCCCATTTTAGAGTTTTTGGTTGCAAATGTTTTGTTAATAACAATGGCAAAGACCAATTGGGTAAATTTGATGCTAAGTCGGATGAAGGTATTTTCATTGGATATTCCTCACGTAGTAAAGCATATAGGGTCTTTAATAAAAGAACCCAAATTATGGAGGAATCCCCTCATGTTGTATTTTCCGAAAATAATGCTCGCTTGGCGAGAAAGGATTCCGGTTTTGATCTTACAGGTATCTTAGATAGCTTGAAAGACAAAATACAAGAGGAACCACCCAAGGAAAATAAAGATGAAACTGAGGAACAACCAACGGAAGAAGCGCCACAATTGGAAAAAGAAATGAATATGCCTAACGAGTGGAGGACAATCAAAGATCACCCTCTCGAACAGGTAATTGGCAACGTTGGAGACAAGGTAAGTACCCGAAACTCTCTCAAAAATACCTTCGAACATACTGCTTTTGTTTCTCAAATTGAACCCAAAACCATCTCAGAAACAATTGGGGATGAATTTTGGACCTTGGCAATGCAAGAGGAGCTTAACCAATTCGAACGCAATGACGTTTGGGATTTGGTGCCAAGACCCGAAGGTCATACCATAATTGGTACGAAATGGGTTTTTCGCAATAAACTAGATGAAAATGGTATAATCACTAGAAACAAAGCTAGGCTTGTAGCAAAAGGCTATAATCAAGAAGAAGGTATTGACTATGAGGAAACATATGCTCCCGTATCTAGATTAGAAGCTATTCGCTTATTGCTTGCCTTTGCCTCTTCTATGAATTTCAATTTATATCCAATGGATGTGAAAGTGCTTTTCTAAACGGTTTTATTCAAGAAGAAGTTTTTGTTGAACAACCCCCCGGTTTTGAAAACTTTAAATCTCCCGATCATGTTTTCAAACTCAAAAAGGCTCTTTATGGTTTAAAACAAGCTCCCCGAGCTTGGTATGAAAGATTGAGTAAGTTTCTTTTGGGAAATGATTTCATTAGGGGGAAAGTTGACACAACTCTCTTTGTTAAGCATAAAAACAATGATATTTTGTTAGTTCAAATATATGTAGATGATATTATATTTGGTGCTACTAACAATGTTTTATGCAAGGAATTTTCCGATTTAATGACAAGCGAATTTGAGATGTCTATGATGGGTGAGTTAACATTCTTTTTGGGATTACAAGTAAAGCAAATGAAAGAAGGTACATTCATTTGTCAAGCCAAATATTGCAAAGAATTGCTGAAACGATTTGAGATGAAAAATGCAAAAGAAATGACAACTCCCATGAGCACATCCGATCATCTAGACAAAGATGAGAAAGGTAAGGAAGTCGACACCAAAAAGTATCGAGGTATGATTGGCTCTCTTCTTTATCTTACTGCTAGTCGTCCGGACATTATGTTTAGCGTGTGCTTATGCGCTCGTTATCAATCGTGTCCGAAGGAGTCTCACCTTACTGCGGTAAAACGGATTTTAAGGTATCTTGTTGGTACTACAAATGTGGGTCTATGGTACCCCAAAGGCTCTTCATGCCAACTTGTTGGCTACTCCGATTCCGATTTTGCTGGATGCAAATTGGACCGCAAGAGCACTAGTGGCACTTGCCATTTGCTCGGTAGCTCTCTCGTTTCTTGGTTTAGCAAGAAACAAGTAAGTGTTGCGTTGTCCACAACCGAGGCTGAATATGTAGCCGCGGGGAGTTGTTGCGCTCAAATCCTATGGATGAAACAACAACTCTTGGACTATGGCCTAAGTCTTGATCATATCCCTCTTAGATGTGATAATACTAGTGCCATATGCTTGACGAAGAACCCCGTTCTTCATTCGCGAACGAAACACATTGAAATTAGACATCATTTTATTAAAGATCACGTCTCAAAGGCGATGTCGAAATTGAATTTGTTGAAACCAAAAACCAATTGGCAGACATCTTTACAAAGCCTTTAGAGAAAGAGTCCTTCTTCCGAATTCGCAGTGAACTCGGGATCCTTGACTCCACGTTGATCTAAGTCATGCATTGCATTTTTTATTACATGATTTCTAACTTGAGCGTTGGAGATGTCTAACGATTTTTGCAGGTATCGCCCCAAAGTAAAGGGGAATTATAAAGCTTGACGTGCAACAATCGGTTTCCGTCATCTAAAAATCGATTATTTCGTATCAATAATCGATTATGTTGCTATTATTCGGGTTGATGTTGCTGTAATTTCTTTCCAATAAATAAACAAGTTTTATTTACATCTTTGGCATCTTCTTCTTTTATTTTTGCTAATGGCAAAAGGGGGAAGATAACGGGTATGCAACTCTCAATATTTATAAGCTTAAATTGAGGGGGAATTCATATATTGAGGGGGAACAAATTGCATACTTGTTGCATGAATATACTTGTCTTGAATCGTCAATATAAATTGCTTGTCTTGCATATCCCGCTTAATGTTTGCCATTATCAAAAAGGGGGAAATTGTTGGAAACACGTTCTCAATGCAATATACTAAAACGTGTGTTCTTTTGTGTAGGTTTTGATGAATGACAAACGAAGTGAAAATTGATATATGACGAAGTTCAAGAAACAAGCGCACAATTGATATACATCGAGATTCAAGCTCAAGACAAAGTTTTATAGTTTAATTGAGTCATTCTTAATTGTGATCTTGATCCTACAACTTGACTCGTAACATGGCTTCTCTCATAAAACTATTTTCCAAAATCATGCATATTTAATTTAATGCTAAATGATTTTAAATCATGCATATCTTCATTAGTCAAAATGATTTTTAAATGCCTCTGAAAACTGGACTAAGATAATCGATTATGTACTAATGATAATCGATTGTTTTAAGCCAAGACTGCATGACAATCGATTGTGAACTAATGACAATCGATTGTGTTAAGGCAGTGAACATCAGGTTTTTTCAAACCTGCATGACAACCGATTGTGAACCTTATGACAATCGATTGTGATGAGGCAGTGTCTATCAAAGTTTTTCAAAACTCAGAATAATCGATTGTGAAGCTAATGACAATCGATTGTGAAGAGACAGTGTCCTTCAGATTTTTCAAAGTCACAAAATAATCGATTGTGAACTAATGACAATCGATTGTGTTGAGGCAGTGACTTCCAGTGATTTTCAAATTTATTAAATAATCGATTGTGAGTATACAACAATCGATTGTCAAGAGGCAGTGTCTAAAATGTTTTTCAAAAACTGATAAGTAATCGATTGTTGACTTTGTGCAATCGTGAAGCTGACCGTTGTCGTAAAATTTTCAAATACCATCAGGTAATCGATTATTGATTCTGTATAATCGATTGTTTTGATTAAAATTCGGAAAAGATTTTTTGAACGTTATTGGGTAATCGATTATTGATTTTGTATAATCGATTGTTTTGATTAAAATCCGGAAAAGATTTTTTGAACATTGCTGAGTAATCGATTGTTGATTCTGGACAATCGATTGTTTGTGGTAAAATCTGGAAAGGATTTTTTGAACGTTGCCAGTAATCGATTATGGATTGTAAGTAATCGATTATCAAGCGTAAAATCTGGGATTGAATTTTGATCTGACTGGCAGACAATCGATTGTTGGGGTTTGACAATCGATTGTTAGTGAGTAAAATCAGCAACTCTTAATTGGCAATTAGGCAACGGTAATGCCATGTTTATCATCTATAAATACAGCTTCATCTCAGTGTTTTAAACACAACAACATACTACAACTGATCATTACATTGCTATAAGCTTGCATACTTTTGTTTATCTTTTTATATTCAATTTCATAAAGCTTTTGAGAGCCATATTCTTGTTCAAAGTTGTTGTGATCCAGAGCTTATTTCTTTTACTCATATCTACTCATTAAGGAGTATTTTGTTTGAGTGTTTTAGTGTTGTATACACTTGTAAGAGAATTGTAATTCTCTTGTTGTAAGGAACTTGTGTTTCCTTGGTTGAAGTCTTGGAGTGTTGTAACTCCGAGCAAAGGTGTTGAGGCTTGCGTCCTCAAGTTGTAAAGGTTTGTTAAGCACCCGGAAGCTTGAAACGTAAGTGGAAAATCTCAAGAGAGTCTCTCGGGACTGGACTAACCACACGTTGTGGTGAACCAGGATATATCTGTGTGTAAGTTATTATTTATCGCACTTATTTACTTCCTGCAAATTTTAATTTCCGCAAGTTTACGCTAAATTTTATTATAACGCTATTCACCCCCCTCTAGCGTTAAGCGTATTATCTAACAGTTATGATTTGAGGGAAACCAAACTTGGATATGGAATGAGGAGGGGGGAGTACTTATGGTGTAATTTTTGAAGGGATTTGTAGCCGGCCGCCGCCGTGAGCGGTGGAGCAGCCGAGTTTCGGAGCTTTATTCGATGAGGCTGGGGAATGTTTGAAGGAAACAGATAGTGGGGTTGGAAAGAGGAGGTTGAGAAGGTGATGCGGTGTAATTTTGGGTAGCATTGGAGACTTGCTGCAGCCGGCATCGATTTCCGGCCGGCGGCGGACGGCGGGGACGGGTGGTGTTAGGGTTTTTGGGTTCGGGGTTAGAGACATGAGGATATATATATATATATATATATATATATATATATATATATATATATATATATATATATATATATATATATATATATATATATATATATATATATATATATATATATATATATATTAGACCGAGTTACCTTGATGGCTGGGATTTCTTCTAAAAAACGACATCGTTTTGGAGTGGTGATGACTAGATCAGATCTGGGGATGTGGGTTTGGGCTGGGGTGACGGGTAGGTTTGGGCCTGGGTGGTTTTAATTAAATGGCCCAAATTTGGGTCTTTTAAATAAGACCCTATGTTCCAACCCCTATTTTTAATTCTTTTCAAAAAAAAAATTCAATTTCTTCTCTTCTTTTTCAAAATTAAACTAAAAATCCTAAGTTAATTCTAAAGTTAAACTAACCTAAAAAATCCAATTAATTACCCCAATAATTATCTCAACTTAATCAAACACCAGATTAACAAGAAAAACTACTAATATTCCAAAAGTCAAAATTAAAGCAAAATAAACTATTTCTTTGTGATTTTGTATTTTTGAAACCCATAATTGCTGATTAATTCTAAAAATAAGTAAAGTTAAACCTTGAATGATATGCATATATTTTTTGTATTTTTATATGAATTAAAACGCACGGACGAAATGCGAGCAATTAACATAAAATGCCATAAAAATTTACAAAATTTCAAACAATAAATGAAATTATTTTTGATCGAATTTACGAGAGTAATTCATATAGGGAAAAAATCATGCGCACACACGGCTTGGAGACCGCAGAAGTGGTCCCAGCGCTTTTGGCCCATTTCGTAGATACGGTCTATTTCTCGCAGATGCAGTCCCTTGACCGCAAATATGGAAATTGCTAAATTAGTGAGGTTCATTTAATACGAGCTCTATGTCATTTTTATCACTTTTTCTCCCCTCCATTTGGTGATTTTAGAGCTTTGCGCAAAGAACATCACCTAGAATCATGATGTAAGTGTCTTTTACCTAAAATATTTCTAGTTTAATAATTATGTCTTAGGTAAATTAAAAACAAGTATAAGGTGAAATCATGACGTTAGAGAAAACCTAGGGCTTTAATAAAAGTTAGACTTAACCAGGAAATTTGTTATAGAACAAATTAGAAATCATATATTATTAATCCTTAAGACGTAGAGAAAAATTTCCTTCGAACAATCTCGAAATCCGGGCAAGTTGGCTCGGGGTCAGATCTTAGAAAACTTGTGTTAATGGTTAGGAAATTGCTTAAATAGCTAGAATTAGATTTTATGAGTCTATATTGACTAATTCTTACTTCGTTTAACTAGTTTGGGATTGTTCGGCTCCAAATTGAGGGCTTGGACTTGTTCTCAGTATTGGGAGTACACTTTGGAGCGAGGCGAGTCTCCTTTCGAATATTGCAAGAGGGAATTGTCCATATATGTATAAAAACTAAATTAATTGCCATTATATGCGGGGGCTACATATGTACTATGTGACGAGAGTCCTTAGTCTAGGACCCATAAACATGCTATACGTGATATTCCTGTAACTTGATGATAAATTCGGATTCGTATGAACTATTTTAACTAAGGTAAATGAGACTAGTGAAGGAACCTTATCCTGTTTGGTCTTTTAAAAGAGCATATTTGGTATTCCTATGAATAACTATTCCATAGATATATATTATAATTGCTTGTTGATGAGTTTATTTATATTTAACCGCATCGCATGGGTGATTTGCGAGCAGAGTAATAGATGCATCTATGATTCGAGTCATTCGACCCCCCGCAGTGCACAATTTACTTATATGTTGGATCGGGCCGTACGTCCCACGGCGTTACTTGCGCATGTTTTGCTTAGCATTTCTCTGAGGACTGAATTTCATAACTACTTGAGATATAGGTGAATACCCATGACAATACTTGCGAAAGGACTACTATTCCATGATTATTTAATGCTAATAACTTATGCCATTCATGATTATTATAAATTCTTCTCACATTATTTAACCCTAGTAAGTATCAATTCGGCCTCTCGTTTCTACTTCTTCGAGATTCGACGGGATACTTACTTGATACATATTGTTTATGCACTCATACTACGCCTCTATACTTAATTGTACATGGTCTGAGGTATGCGTATCTGGCTATCAGTCTGGTGTGCATCTTTAAGCGGACTCGAGACTTTTACTGTGAGCTACTTCCCTTCCATGTTGTTCGGCAGCCTGAAAAAGTCTTTCTTATGTATTTTTGTTGTCTATTTTGTGTAAGACAGTAGGATAATGCGATTCTTTTGTATATTCTACTAGTTTCCCAGTACTTTTGACACCAGGTCTTGGCACACACATTAGTAAACTATATTATTTTGGGGTTGTATTATTAGCATGATCTTACATATCGTTTCTGATTTATTTCAACTTAAAAAATTATTTCAACTATTTGGAGGAAAAGGTAAATGAAGTTTTAGTTCGTATTTTTCTCATGGGCTTGCCCAGCAATGATGTTGGGAGCCATCATGATCTGTTATTGAAATGGCTCCTGACAACATGGTATCGGAGCACTCGGTTTATGTAGGTCTCACAAATCATGCACAAACTTAATAGAGTCTTGTAGATTGGTATGAAGACGTCTGTATTTATCTTCAAGAGGCAATAGGGTATTAGGAAGAACAAATATTTATTCATTCCTATCGTGGAGTGGTTGGTATATTAAACTTCGCTCTTCTATTCTCTCATAGATGATGAGGACACGCACAGCTGATGTTACAGACCCGTGCGTAGTTGCTCCCCCCGTTGTTCGAGGCCTATGCAGAGGCTAGGGGAGGGCACTGGCCCGTGGTAGGGGACGAGAGCGTCCCAGAGTTACTCCTGTAGTTCGACTAACAGATCCTATGTGAGATCATATTATTGAGGAGCAGGGAGATGTGCCCGCAGTTGAGCCCACCCCGGCAGACTTTATGACAACAGTGGAATTTCAAGAGGTTATGGGCCGTATGCTTCGGTTCATGGATTCTATGACACATACTGTTTTTTTCCACCAGATCCAGCTACTTCACAAGTAGGAGGGGGAGCACAAACCCCTATTGCTCAGGCTCTTGGACATACAGTTGCAGTGTATCAGACTCCGCGGCAGATGGGGCCCAGCTAGTTGCAGCAGTGGTACCCCAGCTCAGACCAGCTGCGGATGGTGACCCACATATGTTTTTGGATATATGGACTAGACTTCACCCTCCTATCTTAGGGGGAGAGCGATATGAGGATGCCCAGAACTTCATCAGGAGGTGCAGGGAGAGATTGCAAAACATGACGATATTGGAGTCACATGGAGTTGACTTCACTACTTTTCAGCTAGAGGGCAGGGCCCGTAAATGGTGACGCTCCGATGTTATTGGAAGGACAACAGGTTCTCCTCCCCTTACCTGGGGTCATTTCACCCGATTTTTCTTGGATAGGTATATTCTACCCTCTGAGACGGAAGAGCTAAGACACAAGTTTTAGCATCTTGAGCAGGGTCAGATGTTTGTGACTGATTATGAGGTGTGGTTCTCTGAGTTGTATCTCCATGCACTCATGATACTTCCTACAGATGCAGAGAGAGTTCAGAGATTTTTTACAGGGTTGCACCCAGGTATTCGAGCTAGCATGGCCCAAGATGTGGAGATGGGTACTGAGTATCAGCTAGTAGTAAAGATTGCTTGTTAGGATTGATGGGTATCTCCTGAGGGATAGAGAGAAGATTCAGCAGGATAAGAGGGCCCGATTTTCAAGAGAGTTCAGAGGTATCCCAACTAGGGGTAGAGATCACTTGGAGAGGGGCCATCCCAACAGACCCTCATATCCAGCACCACCACCCCCTCCTCGAGGTGCTCCAGAGAGGCCTTATTTCAGTGCGATGCTAGAGAGTTCTTATCGCCACCAGCTATTCAGGGTTTCTCCGGCGAGTGTTTTGGTTATCACGATTCTTCTAGTGCTCATTTCAACATTGTTCCAGAGAGTTCCTACCACCCACCAACTATCTAGGGTTCTTCCAGTAGGTATTTGGGTCAGTAGGCTTAGACTCAAGGGCAGCAGGTTATGGTATCGAGAGTTTGATGCAAGTGTGTAGAGATCTCGATCATCAAAAGAGGACCTGCCTCAGGCTTCGGGGCAAGGCAGTGCATCAGGGTCAACAACCCAGGACTTCAGCACCAGCTGCCTAGCTACTTAGATGTGGAGGGCGGGCTGGTAGGGGTCGTCCTAGAGGTGGAGGTCAGGCAGTGGGAGTCTAGATAGCTACTGCTCAGTCAAGTAGGGGTCAGCCAGCAGGCGCTTCTGCTAGATTCTATGCTCTTCCGGGTAGGCCAAATGCATTGGCCTCAAACGCCAGTATCACATGTATTCTTTCCGTTAGCGGAAGAGGTGCTTCAGTATTATTTGACAAAAGGTATACTTATTCATATATATCATCTCTATTTGCTCGTTTCCCAGTTATTTTTCTTGAGCCTTTGGGCATTTCTTTTCGTACTCCTGTGGGGATTCTCTGTTTATGGATCTACTCTACTGGTCCTCTATGGTCACATTCTGTGGTTTTGAGACTATAGACGATCTCCTATTGCTTGATATGATCAATTTTGAGGTCATCCTAGGCATGGACTGGTTATCTCCATATCACGCATCCTAGATTGCCATGCCAAGACTATTTAATTAGTGGTTCTAGGATTACCGAGATTGAAGTGGCAGGGTTCCACAGTCGATGCACTTAGTCAGGCTATTTCTTTCCTGAAGGCTCAGCATATGGTCTAGAAGGGGTGTTTGGCTTATCTAGCTTATGTTGGGGACATCACTAGAGTCTCCGATGATTGATTCAGTTCCAGTAGTTTTGGAACTCGCCGATGTGTTTCCCCCTGATCTTCCCGACATGACACTGGATCATGACATTGATTTCTGTATTGATTTTACTCCAGTCACCCAGCCTATATCTATTCCCCCATTTTGTATGGCTCCTAAGGAGTTGAAGGAGCAGCTTGAGGAGTTGTTTGAGAAAGGGTTCTTTAGTCCTAGTGTATCACCTTGGGGTGCACTAGTGTTATTCGATAACAAGAAGGGTGAGACTATGTGGATATGCATTGATTACTGCCAGTTGAACAAAGTTACAATCAAGAACAAGTTTCCGTTTCCTATTATCTATAATTTGTTTGACAAGTTGTAGGGTGCTAGGATGTTCTCTAAGATAGACCTGAGGTCAGGGTATCATCAGTTGAGGATTCAGGACTCGGATGTTCCGAAGACTGCATTACGGACTAGATATGACCATTATGACTTTTTGGTGATGTCCTTTGGCTTGACTAATGCCCCAGCAACATTCATGGATTTGATGAACAGGGTGTTCAGGCCATATATTGATTCATTTGTTATTGTCTTCGTTGAAAACATCTTGATATATTCTCGTAGCTTGGGAGAGCACGAGTAGCATTTGAGAGTAGCATTTGAGAGTAGCACTTCAGACCTTGTGGGAACATAAGTTATATGCTAAGTTCTCCAAGTGTGAGTTTGGTAGAATCAGCAGCATTCTTGGGACATATTGTGTCAAAAGAGGGTATTAAGGTGGATCCCAAGAAGATTGAAGCAGTTCAGAGTTGGCCACATCCTACCTCAGCGATCAATATTAAGTGTTTTCTGAGGTTAGCAGGTTATTAAAGGCGATTCGTGAAGGGCTTTTCATCTATTGCATCACCTTTGACTAGATTAACCCAGAGGGGTTCCCCTTGCCATTGGTCTGAGGATTGTGAGCAGAGCTTTCAAAGGTGACGCAATAGATCATCATCTTCCTCACCCGAAATACAAACCCAGACACTACCTAACGACCTAACCTATGGGGGAAATGAAATCAGATGTTTTTCCATCAAAGAGACCTCTTAGAGCCGTGACATTCTTCTTGAACCAAAGAACACCCAAAACAAAAAGCTCCTTGTGAGGATATGATTTTTGACCGGTCGAAACAAGCTCCTACAGTACTCCTAAAGTTTAGGATTTTTCTTTTAAATGTTTGTATTTTGATTTTTAGGATTTAACTGCATGTGCATGTTCGTTACTGCATGTTTAAAATGGTTTAAGATTTAGTTGTAAAATAAATTTATTATACAAATTATATATATATATATATATATATATAGATATATATATATATATATATATATATGTATATGTCCGGCACTTGAAATTATTTTTGTTAATTTTGGCTTAGTTTAGTTTATTTGTGATAATTAGGAATTTGTTGGTTTTTCTTTTTGATAAAGTCAGTAATTATTTTAAATTAAAAGAAAAGACAAAAAATATATGGTATGTTATATATATATATATATATATATATATATATATATATATATATATATATATATATATATATATATATATATATATATATATATATATATATATATATATATATATATATATATATATATATATATATATATATATATATATATATATATATGCATCCACTGTGGTTGACCACAATTGGGCTACACCTGAGTGGCCCAATCTGCTTTCCCCATTTCAATACACTACCCAGCCCAATAATCGCGCAGTCCAGTCCACACCCAATAAACCCAAACGACATTGTTTCAGATAGGAGTCATCACAGCCGTCCATCCGCATCTCATTCAACGGCCGCGGAAGTCTCCCCCCTTTTGTATACATATGTCAAAACACCTCTAATACACATACATGACCAAACATCACCCTCCTCGTACCTTCTTCTCTCGCTATGACGCTTCCCCTTGACCACCAGCCTACCACCATACTGACGCCACCGGAAATCGCCTAACGGCAGCGGCCGACAACCAAACCTTCAAAAATTAACACCATTCAACCGTCATGACCTCCCCTACCCCATCTCATGGCTAGTTTCCCTCGAATATGACTCCTTCGTCTTGAATCTTCAAAAATAGGACCGTCGGAACCATTATCTCCGGCGACCCTGTTCCAAACCCTCCCACCTTAACACCACAAAACCACTACGACACCCCTCCCCCGTCCTGCAACCCACTCCCTTCAAATCCCCCTCCATCATCTCGAATATTCTTTGAAAGGTTGCCGGAAACCCTATCTCCGGCGACCTATTCCAAACCCCCCCCCCCCAAATTTACACCCATAAAGCAGCTTAATCCCCTTGTTCTAACTATGTAATTCACTCCTCTCAAATCATTCTGAAACTCCTCGAATTTCTATCCAAAGGTTAACCCTAAATCCCAAAACCTGCAAGAAATACCTCAAACTTCTCCTAGTCTACCCTTGGTCCCTTTTGACACTAACCACACCACCATTGACTCCCAAACACCCTCAACCACCAAACAAACCCAAATTTGAGACCACACTGAGGTCTCAGAACCATGAAAACCCTCCCCTGAGCTCTTAAACGGATATTCACTATCCTGAGATGTTCAAAACCTTGTGGAAAGGGTCACGAGCCACCTTGAAATGGTCTAAATGGACAAGAACAAAAAAAGATAAGTTTTCCTATATATATTCATTTTTTTAGCTGATTAAATGCTTGATTTCTTTTAATGACTGATTAGTATTTACATGTTTAATAGTTTGAATTTGTTTTATTTGATTTTTGTTTCTTTTGGTTGTTTGTCTTGTTTAGCCACAAGTTCATCTGAAATAGTGTTAAATATTTATATGCTTTCATTTGTCACTAGTCCGGAAACCTTCTCGTATCTGAAATAGTTAAACATCTCGATAAAATTAGCTTTTGAGCGGTGTGATTCTCATAATTTGATTAACTCTATTGATTCACTAATATACTGATTGGTTTGATTGTTCGTTCATACCACTGAATGCCTGATCTTCATTTCACAATAACTTTGGTCTTCAACTATTTATGCATAATTAAGTTGTTGTCTCTTTGAATTTCTACTTGCTTCATTAATTTGCTCATGAACTAAGTACTTAACCCCATGCTGTGTGCTTTTCATTTTTAAGCACTTCTGAACAACTTGATTGAATTATTTCTGAAAGTTGAGTATTGATAGATGTATTAACTTTTCTGGTCTTTTGTGTGTTAATCATGTATAATGCTTGAAGAAGTCTGTTAATTTTGGTTGATGGAACTTTCATGAGCTTATTAGTGACCCAAGTCTTATTGACAAGGGTCAATTGTGACTAAACTAGGGTCAAACAACTGACCAATGTCAAACTTCAGGGGTGGGTAATTTAGGAAAGAAAGTGAAGGCATCAGAGGGATTTGAATATGTAAAAATCTAATAGGAATCCTTTAGAACCTTCTAGCAAGGACTAAAACATATCTCTTGCCTCAAACTTGAGGCACAAGTTAGGAATTGGAGGACTACTTAGGCAAAAAGACAATTTGAGTTAAGGACTAAAAAAGAAAACAAGGTAAAATCTGATGCCCTAACATCTTTACTATAAAATGAACCATTTGGGGTATTGGAAAAGGATCCGCAACCTTTCTCTTCAATAGTAGAGCTGAAATACTTATTCCACATCTGAAAATATCATTTGTGCTATTTTTGAATCATATTCTGAAGATTTATTTCTCTAAAAATACTCTGCTAAAGCCCTGGAGGCACTATGTATTTGGCTGTTGATTGCTTAGTTGGTCTATTCTGTTTACTCATAGGCTTGTTTCTTCTGCTGCATTACAGGTACACTCAATGTTCATGTATCTATGAAGTTGAAATGAAATATATTCCCAAATGTGAAGATCTCTAGCTGCTTTTTGTATTTTGAATTACACCCCCATTTTCCCCAAGTCAGTTCGAATATAGGTATGTTGATAAAATGATTATCATGTTATAGTTCAATATTAGATTGATCCATTTTTGTAATAGTTGGACATTTAGGGACTGTTTCAATGTGTAATAACTGGATATTTGATTCAATTTCTTCTTGTATGTGTATAATTAATGGTCAGTTTCAAATTTTCTTCTGGCTGGTTCAAGTGCTGATCCTGTGCACTTAGAGCTACTGGACATAGGAATTAGTAGTAGCTTTAATAATCATGTGAAGATCATATATGCTATGTAAAATTTCAATTCATCCAAGTCTCAATATGTCTCGTGATAATTGGTTTTTCAGATCTATTCACTACAGGGTAACCTGAAAAACAATTGAATTTTGGAAATTAGATTTATATAGTCTGAGTGATGAGTATATGAATCATCTGATTCAAATGTAACGTTAAAAATTGATATTGTTAATATTTTCTCTGTGAGCTTGTAGATATCCAAGTTTGTATATAATTTCTAACAAATTGGCTGTTAACAATTGGGACTTTTCGTTCAAATTAGTACTGGGCTCACTCGAGAGGCCCAATAGGTACTAGGAGGTTATAATATTACTTGCCTTTTCAATTGGAAGAATCAAAGGTTCGGTCCAGTCATGAAACAGGCGCAATGGCTGTTAATACAGCGTGTTTTGGGCTGGCCCAGACTTGAGTCCATGCACACGATTAGCCATGAATAAGGCTAAGTGCAAGTACTACTTCTTCAAATACACAACCTGTACATAAACGATTAGTGCATTTAAGCACTCGCAAGATTAGAAAATTTCGCATGGATTAGGATGTCCTTGTAAAAAATAAAGTGAGCCGCGTCAATTCAAGAAAATACTATACGAGGCTCCTTAATTTGATAAAACACTATGCCGATTAGCGAATTTCACGGCCTTTCACGAATTTTTGAAGACGGAGTTGCTATAGGCACGAAATTGATAATGAAATACCTTCTTAAATTCGGATGCGCATTTATGTGACCCAAATCCAAATCTCAACAAAGTTGGAATGTGTCAAAATCCACAGGTGCATTTATGCGGCGTGGTTTAAGGCGTGTTCTAACGACGTTGCAATTCTCTTTAAGAAAATAATAAAAGCGATTTAAAGTTAAAAGCACATAAGTTAAAACATTTTCTAAAATCAGATAAATTAGGCAAAATATGACAGTTGAGCGAGCGTGCTAGAAACACGGAACCCGGGAATGCCTAACACCTTCTCCCGAGTTAACTGAATTCCTTACTCAGATTTCTGGGTTCGCGGACTGTAAACACAGTCATTATTTTCCTTGATTCGGGATTCTAACCGGTGACTTAGGACACCTTATATCTCCCATGTGGCGACTCTCAAATCCTCTTTAGTAATTGAATCTCGTTTCGACTGTCCTTTAATTGGAAAAACTCCCTTATCTACGCCCTTCGCCGGTTTGTAGTAGCAAAAAGTAGGTGTGACAGTCTCTGGCGACTCTGTTGGGGACTATATTTTCTCTAGAATCTCTGGTTCGGGATTCAAGAATTCGAACTTACAACAACTGTTATATTTGTCTTCTTCTGATTTGCTTACCTGCTCTATGCTAAATGCCGCATGTTTTACCGCTTTGATATTATCTGAACTATATCTATAAACTGTTACAACATCCCTTCACTTCTCACCTCCAGGGATGTGCTTACTGGTTGAGACTCTCTATTCTATTAGTATCTTACCCTGAAATAAGAAAGAGGACGGACAAGTAACAAAGCTGGACGATCTCGCGGGTCCCCTGTACGTAGCCCCCTCCTTGACTCGAGTTGTCTGCTCGGGTACATAGTCTAGACCCTATACCGATGCTCTAAACTTAGTATAACAAAACTTCATGCCGGATCCCTAGTTGGAACGTTTATTTGCATCATGCATTTTGACTTAGGGGACTCAACACAGGGGTTGGGTCTGTCTAGGGCAGGTGCCCTGCGATAAAAGACCACCCTGATGCATTTTTACTTGCTACTCGCGCATTTGCTTGCCTTGGATTCACATGTTGACTGGCCTGTAAACAAAGGAAATAATTGAGAGAAAATAAGCAGCGCTATGGTAGTCATTTTTAAAAACCAATGCTCAAATAGCGCCGAAATGCTGCCAGATTTTTCAAAAAAAAAAGAGAATAAAATGCACAAAGGCATAAAAACAGAATCAAAGGCACCATACTTTTGGAGTTCTTGAATAATTTATGTGGGTTTGCGATAAAATATTTTTGGCCGGCTCCAATTTTTTTTGAAAATATCAAGAAATGCTCGAGTTTATTTTTCTCACTTCAAAATGAGTCGTATGGTGCCGTTATTGCGATAATAGTTGAATGAAGCTACAAGGGACGCCGGAAGGCTGATCTTGTGCAAATGGACGCCTCTAGATTTTATCAATGTCAGTAAGAAAGCACAACCTAAAAACCTTAGCCGAAGTGTTGAGAGGCCGTATTTTCAAAGCCGGACCTATTTTAAAATAAATTTCATAAATGTCAACTTTAAATGTTTTGAAAACACTAATTTGCCGTAATAAATGTGCATTAATGAGAACGATAATCAACAAAATCCCTTTGGAGTTGCGGCTGTGGTTGAATGACCTTGGAGAAGCCGGACAGGAAAAGGTCAAAGCACATCTGGGGGGACTTACTTAGTTTGCTGAAAATCAACCCTAGGGGAGATATCATAAAGTCCCTAATCGTCTTCTGAGACCCGACCCACAACGTCTTTCACTTCTCAGATTTTGAGCTAACCCCGACCTTGAAGGAAATGACCGGATATTTTGGGACCCATACAACCCCTTTGATAGATCAATACTTGATAGCACCGAGGGCCCTCGCTGTGCACAAATTTCTGGATGTTCTGAAAATTAGCAGAAAGATTCACAACCCTGATCTGTCGACTGGATTTTGCACTCTCCAAATCATGTACCAAAGATATGGCCACATCGGAGGATTCAACAACCCTGAAAACCTCATTTGTATCAAGGGCAATCGGATAAAATGGGACGAACATCGATGCTTTGCGTTTATGTTATCCTTTTTAGGTCTTTTAGTATTTCAATGAAAGGACGGAAACATCGATATACAGATTGCTGGGGTTGTGAGCACCTTGATGACTCAGGCAAAGAGCATTGTTGCTTCGACGATCCTATCTGATATCTTCCGAGCCCTTACCACTTGCAAAGCAGAAGGGTATTTCTTTGAAGGCTGCAACTTGCTATTACAAATCTGGATGATTGAGCATCTATGTCCCAAGCCTTGGTTCATGAACGGTGGGTTGCCAACGAAAGGTTGCATAGAATAAGTGGACAACTTGGTAAATGGGTTTAAAATACCATAGGGTGTCGCAGAGTGGGTGTCACATCTCCGGTCTATTTCGGCAATTCAAATACAATGGAAGCTCAGCTGGATCTCCGTGGACGAAGTTGTGCATATGCCCACAACAGAATCACATTTTCTCTTAATGGGCCTTAGAAGCATCCAGCCTTATGCCCCGCGTCGGGTCTTGAGACAACTCGGAAGATGCCAGATAGTGCAAAAAGAAGAAGATCACAGCATCCAGGTAGTCGAAATTGGGCCTGGTAGTCAATTCCCCGAAGTAATGGTTCGCAAAATCTGGAATGAATGCCAATACCTAACCGCTGACACTTGTGTACAAGATCCTGCCAGAGATGAAGTGTCTCCAGGATACCTTTCTTGGTATAAGAGAGAAATTGAGCACAAAAGACCATCCAAAAGGACTCACATCCAAAAGTTCGTCGGGAAATCACAAGAGTAGTTGGATTGGTTAGCGAAAGAACATGAATACTGTGCTACCATAGGACGGCTGGAAAAGAATATTCAGGAGTTGCAATTCGAAAACAGCCTGCAAACTGCTGCTAGCAAAGGAGAAAAGAAGGTATTGGTGAAAGAAAACGAAACCTTGTGAGCCCAGATTCAAAAAATGAAGACAGCTGCAGAAAACCCTCTGAGAAGTATAAAGGATGAAAAGCTCATAGAGAACCCACACCGAAGAGTAACCGAATACGGTTTTGATCTGAATAAGGAAGATGGTGAATTGTCTAGAGCTCGGAGTCAATTAGCTAAAAGTGCTGAAGAAAGGGCCTGCATATTGGAGTAGTTAAAATAAAGAAATGGCAACGAAAGTGGTGGTCTAAAATTAAGGGTTATCATAGCTGAAAGCAAAATGGCTAAGCAGGCCAAGGATTTCAAAGCTGAGGTGGACCATTGCTATGCGGTAATAGCAAGGTTGGAAAGAGATTTGCGGCAGTTTCAAAAGCTAAATCATGCAGCTGACCGGACTTTGGAAGCACGGGCTGAACAAATAGGGCGTCTGTTACAAGAAGAAGGGATTATCAGGGAGAATGTGCGGGAAATTGCAGACTATATTACCACCAAATGAAATCACTGTGAAGACATGACGAAGTCTTTGTTTCTTGCCGCTGCTATGACCTTTGTCTGACAAGTAATGCAAGATCTCCATTATCTCCAAGGAAGTTTAGCGCGCAAACCCATAAGGCCGAATAATGCCCCGTAAGCTCCGAAAGCATTTGAAATGTTGATGTACTCATAGATTTATATTTTTCTAAAAAAAGAAAAACAAAAGAGTCTGTTTGTTGTCCTTTCGAGTCTGTAAGGGTGTTGAATATCTGTCTGGTAGTTGCTCTTAGCCATTGTAATTAAAGTTTGTATCTTTATCAAATTGAAAATCCCAAAAATATTTTGCCGCGTACTTAACCTTTTATTTTTTCAAGAACTACTCCTGCTCTGGTTCATGCGGAGACATGATAGGTAGGCAATCTATATAGGATTCGACCATAATCGAATAAAATTGGAAATCGAATAAATATGAAAAGGGAGAGAATATGGCTAAAACAAAAGGGCGTTTTGCGGATAAAGCTGGGATATCGCAAGCAGTCAATGCATATAGGGACCAATTGTAATTTATCTGCATGCATATGTGACCACTTACATGTTGGAACCTAACTACTAATGAGTCTTGGGTGTTGTGTATTACAGTTCCAAATTAGACAGGTGACTAGGACTTGTGGCATCCTAGCAACTCACTCATACAACAGACGGTCAAAAAGCAAACAAGTCATGGCCAACCAAGACACTAACGTAAGCATTATGGACCCCTCGAATGAAGCAAAGGAATTGGACATTAATGCTATTAAGGAGGAAATGTATAAGCTTAAACACCAAAGGGCTGAGATATACCAGGCATGGGCAAGAGGACAGCCTCCCCCGACCTATCCTGCCAACCCACCCTTCATCTCGCCACTGGCCCAGGCACCTGACCAGTCCGTTACTGATCCGCCTCCAGGTTTTCTTATTTGCTCACAGCATCAGGGTGCTGCCTCCCAGCCACCAGCCCAACTACCCAAAGTCACTCATCACCCTCCCCCACCAATCGCTCCTATCTATGTGGCACCTCCGCTCCCTACACTGCACAGATCATCCAGCGAACCACTTCTTCAAGCCTACGAGCCTCAATACTATCCCCCAGAACCCGCCTACAAAGCCCAAGAGCCTTACTCTTATGCTTCTCGTCCTGAAATACCAATGAGAGTTGAAAAGCCGATCAAAGATTCTGAACAGGAAGAAATGCTCAGAAAGGTCCGCAGCCTGGAACATTCTTCAGGGACATGCATGGATTAGGTGGCCAGGTGAGTGTGGCCTTTAAAGATCTTTGCTTATTCTCGGACGTACAGTTGCCTCCAGGTTTTAAAATTCCTAAATTTGACCTATATGATGGTCACGGCAATGCTGTCGCACATTTGTGAAGGTTTTGTAGTAAAATGAGGGGAGCAAGAGGAAAAGACGAATTGCTAATGGCATACTTTAGCCACAGTTTGAGTGGATCGGCATTAGAGTGGTATACTCAACACGATCCCAATCGGTGGTATACTTGGGATGACCTGGCACAAGCGTTTGCCTGCCACTTTCAATATAATATCGAGATTGTCCCGGATCGTCTATCTCTTACAAAGATGGAGAAGAACAGAATGAGAGTTTCAGGGAGTACGGTTTTGTGGAGGGAACAAGCAGCCCGAGTTGATCCTCCCATGAAGGAGAATGAGATGGTTGACTATATTCTGTAAGCATTGGAACCTACCTACTTTGGGCATCTGGTATCAGCGGTAGGGAAATCTTTCAATGAAGTGGTCAAGATGGGAAGTATGGTTGAGGAATGCCACAAATCCAATAAAATCAAGAGCTACTCTACAATCAAGGCAACTACTCAAGCTATCAAGGGTGGAGCAGGAGGAGCATTTGAGAAAAAGAAGAAGGAGGAAGTAGCGACAGTGGAGTCGGGAACTTGGTTTGGACCTCGGGCACCATCTCATTACGGCCAGCCCCGTCCTCACCACCATACATACCCACACACTCCATATGGCCCAGCGCAACATTACTTCCCACTACCAGAACCTCGTTTCTCAGTCCATCATGCACTGGCATACACCCAACCTCCCACTCACACACAATGGCATGCACCACCCCCTCAAAACACTTACCCAAATCCACAAAATCAATACCCACCTCCAAGAGCTTACAACAAAATGTCGAGGCCTGCCTTCCGAGGCAATCCGTCCATGAGAAATGAGAGGGTGCAGAAAAAGAAGACTTTCACTCCGCTGGGAGAATCTTACACTTGCCAGTTCCACCGACTGTGACAACTGGATATGTTAAGACCAATTGAGGCGAAGCTGCCAAACCCTCCCCAAAGAATTTAGATTATTCGGTTAGCTTTGAATACTATTCTGATGCACTAGGTCATGACACAGAAAAATGTTGGCATTTAAAGAACGCCATCCATGAATTTATTGACTCTCGCAGGATCGAGGTGTAGACTGTAGAGGTGCCCAATATTAACCAGAACTCGCTGCCAACCAATCCGGAAACCAACATGATCGAAATTGAGGAGAGAAGGGTAGAGTCTAGAAGGACTTCACAAATAGTAATGATGATCAGAGACAATGAGCCCACCTAGGTTGTAAGCAGCAAGAAGCTGGTAACTAGCGCAAAAGAAAGTAGAAAAACTGTCGAAGTGCAGGGGAGCTCAGCATGTACGGTCGCGCCAAAGCGAGAACAGGCAAAGGTAACAGTACAGGGGGCGGCTAGAGAGCCTTTCGTGGTTGTGGAAGGTGTCCTCATAGAGCCAGTTATTGTGAAGCCAGTAATCCAGCCACCAATCATCAACAACAGAGTCGTTGATTCGAGATATGAACAAGCAATAGTGATGTACAAATGGAAAGAAGTTGGAGAGGAAGTATGTGAGGCACGAGGCTTAACTTGATCAGGAAAGTATTTTGCCCTATAAGAGTTGAGAAAGAGTAGAATCTCCAAAGATAACCCAGAATCAGTGAAGAAAACTGTATGAGAAGAAGAGGCGGAAAAATTCTTGAAGAAAATGAAAATGGAGGATTACTCCGTCATAAACAGTTGAGGAAAACACCAGCCCGGATCTTTTTGTTATCCTTATTAATCCACTCAGATGAGCACCGCCGAGCGTTGATGAAGATTTTGAATGAAGCTCATTTCCCAGATAAGATAACGGTGAATCACTTGGAAAAGATTGCAAACAAGATATTCGAGGTAAACCGGGTCACATTCTCTGACGCTGAATTGCCTATAGAGGGCACAGAGCACAACCTGGCTCTTTATTTGAGTGTGAAGATGCCGTGGTCACTCGAGTTTTGGTCGAAAACGGGTCCAGTGCTAAAATTTGTCCACTATCCACATTGACCAAGTTGAAGGTGGAAATTGAAAGGGTCCGCAAGAATAACACTTGTGTTCAAGGGTTCGACAGCGAAGGTAAAGACACAATATGGGATATAGTGCTGGAAGTAGCTATAGGGCCCGTCGAGTTCATTATGGAATTCCAAGTGTTGGATGTATCAGTCTCTTATAATATGTTATTGGGTAGACCCTGGATTCATGCAGCCAAAGCAGTACCATCTACACTGCACCAGATGGTCAAATTTGAGTGAGACAGGCAAGAGATTGTCGTGTATGGAGAGGATAACCAGTGTACCCCGAGTGACGCGATCGTGCCTTTCATTGAATCTGAGAACAACGAAGGGCCATGGGTTTACCAGGGTTTTGATACGGTGTAAGTTCAGAAGATCCCAGAAGGTGAGATCGTTGTAACCCCAAGGATAACAACCGCATATGTCATGGTAGCTTCAGAAATGTTGAGAAATGGCTTTATACCCGGCAAAGGGTTGGGAGCTTCCATGCAAGGCATTGCACAACCAGTGTTCCTTCCCAAGAATCTAGAAACTTTTGGTCTAGGGTTCAAACCCACGGCCGCAGACATAAAGCGAGCCAGGAGGCTGAGACAGAAAGGCTGGGTTCTTCCGAAGCCTATCCTAAGTTTATCCAAATCATTTGTCAAACCCAGTAATGGCCCCAGACCCAGGATATCCAGCCAGCTAATCTTCACGGACGGAGATCTTGATAAGGGGCTAGAAAGGGTCTTCAATGAGGTTAATATGGTAGAGGCGGGAGAAGGATCGAGCAGGGCAGATGTGTTGTTTGTAGGGGCACGCGCAAGAATCAATAACTAGGAAACCACTCCTCTTCCCATTCGGAGGGAGTCTTGGTAGTTGGCTTTGATTTTCCTTTCAGTATTAGCATCATTTAGTTGTTATTTCCGTCCATTTGGATGCACAAACTCTGTTGTCTTTGATTCTAATGAAATGCAATTTTCCTTTCAGCAATGCTGATAGTTTCCATTTTTGCTTTACTTTTTCTTCCTTTCCTCTTTTGTACAAGTTATTACTATGCTGGTTCAAGTGATCTGACATGCATAAGGACTTCGGCCCAAACTTTGCATCAAGCCTAGTCCAGAAATAATAATTCAGGAAATAGAACACGAGGACGAACCAGGGTATGATGAGAAAGGGGCATGGGATGAGATTAGTAAAGAGATGGCCCAATTCGAAGAGAAACCTAAACCAAACCTGAATGATACAGAGGCAATCGATCTAGAAAGCCCGGATAATATCAGAGAGACAAAAATAAGTGTCTATCTGGAGCCATAGCTTAGGGAGGAAATAATCCAAGTATTGCTGGAGTACAAAGATGTCTTTGTATTGTCCTATGATGACATGCCTGGATTGAGCACTGATTTGGACACAAATTACCTACTGACCCAGCCTGCATTCCTGTCAAACAAAAGTTTAGGAAGTTTAAAACTGATGTAAGCGTGAGAATCAAAGAAGAGGTGACCAAACAGTTTGAGGTGAAAGTTATCCGAGTCACATGATATCCCACCTGGTTAGCTAATCTCGTGCCTTTACCAAAGAAGGATGGTAAAACCAGAGTGTGAGTTGATAACCGTGACCTCAATAAAGCAAGTCCAAAAGACAACTTCCCCTTGCCGAACATCTACATATTGATTGACAATTGTGCGAAGCATGAGATCGGGTCATTCATGGATTGTTATGCAGGCTACCACCATATTTTAATTGATGAAGAAGACGCGGAGAAAACAACATTTATCACACTGTGGCAGATATACTGCTATAGGGTCATGGCTTTTGGTTTGAAAAACGCCTGGGCAACATACATGAGGGAAATGAAAACCATTTTCCATGATATGATGCATAAAGAAATCGAGGTCTATGTAGACGATGTGATTGTGAAGTCCAGAAAGCAATCTGATCATGTCAAATATCTGAGGAAATTCTTCCAGAGGCTCCGCATGTATGATCTCAAACTCAACCCGGCAAAATGTGCACTTGGGGTTCCCTCGGGAAAGTTGTTATGGTTCATAGTCAACCGCCGAGGCATCGATCTAGACCATCAAAAATCAAAGCTATACAGGAGTTGCCGCCACCCAAAAACAAAATAGAAGTAATGAGTCTATTGGGAAGGCTGAATTACATCAGTCGATCCATCGCCCAGCTCACAACCATTTGCGAGCCCATCTTTAAGTTGTTAAAGAAGGATGCTGCAGTGAATTGGATAGGAGAATGAAAAGAAGCTTTTGATAAGATAAAGGGATATCTATCAAACCCACCAGTGCTGGTCCCGCCAGAACCAGGGAGGCCTCTGATCTTATATTTGACAGTCATGTATAATTCATTTGGGTCCGTGTTGGGTCAGCACGATATTTCTGGGAGAAAAGAGCAAGCCATATACTACCTCAGCCAGAAATTTACGGCTTGTGAGGTTAAGTACACTCATCTTGAAATGACATGATGCGCCTTGACATGGGTAGCCCAGAAATTGAAGCATTATTTGTCATCATATACCACTTGTCTGATCTCAAGACTAGACCCAATGAAATACATTTTCCAGAAGCCCATTCCCACAGGGAGGCTCGCGAAATGGAAAGTCTTACTTACTGAATTCGACATCATCTACATAACTAGGATTGCTATGAAGGCACAGGCATTGGCAGACCATTTAGTAGAGAATCCCATAGATGATAAATATGAACCCTTGAACACATACTTTCGGATGAGGAAGTGATGCACGCCAATGAAATGGAACGGGATGAGAAGCTTGGGAGGAAATTGTTCTTCGACGGGGCTGCCAACATGAAAGGCGTCGGGATAGGGGTGGTACTCATATATGAAGAAGGGCATCATTACCCAGTCACAGCTCAACTTCGTTTCTATTGCACCAACAACATGGCTGAGTATGAGGCATGCATTTTGGGTTTGAGATTAGCAGCGGACATGGATGTCAAGAAAGTTTTGGTTTTAGGGGAGTTGGACCTTCTGGTACACCAGATCCAATAGGAATGGGAGACAAGAGATCTAAAACTCATACCTTACCGGCAATGCTTGCATGATCTTTGTCAACGATTCTAGTAAGTAGAGTTCAGGCACATTCCCAGAACTCACAATGAGGTTGCTGATACCGTGGCTACTTTGGCATCAATCGTACATCACCCAAACAAGGCTTATGTTGACCCAATACATATCAGGGTCAATGACCAACATGCTTATTGCAACATGGTGGAAGAAGAGCTTGACGGTGAGCCTTGGTTCCACGACATCAAGGAATATATCAGGAAAGGTGTATAACCGACGCAAGCCTCGAAAGGCAGAAGAGAACAATTCGTCATTTGTCAAGTGGGTTCTTCAGCAGTGGAGGGTATTATACAAGAGAAGGCTAGATCTAGGTTTGTTAAGATGCGTAGATGCTCGGTAGGCGACGGTCATCATGAACGAGGTGCATGCTGGCGTTTCTAGGTCTCACATCAGCGGATATATCTTGGCAAAGAAGATTCTCCGCGAAGGGTATTATTGGCTCACCATGGAACGGGATTGTATCAGTTTTTTGCGCAAATGCCACCAGTGTCAGGTACACAAAGTCCTAATTCACTCTCTTCCGTCTGAACTGCACACGATGTCTGCACCTTGGCCTTTCGTTTCTTGGGGCATGGACATCATCGGACCTATCGAGCCAGCAGCTTCTAATGGACACCGATTTATCCTGGTTTTTATCGACTATTTTACCAAGTGGGTTGAAGCCAAAACCTTCAAAGCGGTGACCAAGAAGGCCGTGGTCAATTTCTTGCACACAAACATTATTTGTTGGTTCGGGATCCCCAAAACGCTCATCACTGATAACAGTCACCTAATGAGAGAGGTATGCTAGCAGTTCAAGATCGCACATCGAAACTCTACTCCATACCCCCCAAGGCGAATGGAGCAGTTGAGGCAGCAAATAAGAACTTAAAGAAGATATTTCGGAAAATGGTGGAAGGATCCAAGCAGTGAGAAACTGCCTTTTGCATTATTAGGCTATCGCACCACTGTCCGCACTTCAGTGGGGGCTACTGCTCACTTATTAGTATATGGCACAAAGGCGATGATCCCGGCAAAGGTTGAAATCCCCTCTCTGCGGATCTTGGTCGAAGCAAGAGTCGACGACGAAGAATGGGTCAAAGCTCGTCTGGAACAATTGAGTTTGATTGACGAGAAAAGATTGGCGGCAGTTTGTCATGGCCAGTTGTATCAACAGAGAATGGCTAGGGCATATAATAATAAGGTGCACCCAGAAAGTTTGAAGTAGGTCAATTGGTACTAAAGCGCATCCACCCTCACCAGGGCGAGGCAAAAGGCAAGTTCGCTCCAAACTGGAAAGGACCATTCATCGTATCAAGAGTGTTGTCCCACAGAGCGTTGTATCTGACAGACGTGGAAGGGAAATGTGCGGAAATGGGTATCAATGCGGATGCTGTCAAAAGATATTATGTATGATTTTCTTCAGATCATTGTCTATACTTGACACTTGATTGTACTTGGCATATTTTGAAGATTGGAATGACGAAGGCATTTTGTTCTACTATACAAACACTTTATCCTTTGCTAACCTTTTTGAGCTTTAATTATTTTATTTCATACCCCTCTTTCAGAATTAGTAACAAAAGTTAGAAACGCGAGTATGAGAAGGCAGTAAAAGGAAAAGAAAGGGAAGAATGAAAAGAATGAAAAATAATAGTAATAATAAAAAGAATAAAAGGAAAGGAAAGAATGAAAAGAATGAAAAAGAAAAAAAAGAGAAAATAAAAAGAAAAGAAAAACCAGAAAAGAAAAGAGAAAAGAGCAAAGCGAAAAGAATGGAAAAATGAAAACAAGAGAAAGAAAACAAAGAAAAGAAAAACATATAGAAAAAAAGCGAGAAGAAAAACAATAACAAAAACAAGGAATCCGTATGAACTACGTTTGACTTGATTCCTTTATAAGGATACGTAGGCAGCCTCACGGTTCGGTCTCATCAAAATAAAATCCAAAGGTCCCCAAGCAAGAAACTAGGGCAGAAGTTGTGTTTGTTATAAGAATGCGATCCCGAAAGTTGTAATTGAACCCATTTGAGTTATTTTTGAGCCTTTGATACCCCTTCCTTATAACCCTATCCAAAAGCCTACGTTATGGTCCAAAGAAAGATCTTCCGATTAGTCTTCAAAAATGCCGAGTCAAGCAGCTCAGAGGGTATTCATGTCAGGGGCAGCACTCTGAGCCAGATAAGAGAAATATAAAATGAGAGAGTCTTATGAGTGAAAACCCTCACGGGCACCATAAGGCGACGAGAGATTGAGAGAAAATAAAACGAGAGAGTCTTATTGGTGAAAACCTTCACAGGCACCGTGAGGTGAAGGTAAGGCAAAAGCAAAACTTAGAAAGGGGCTATTGATGGATGAAAACTGAGAGTAGGTAGAGCTAGAGTTTTGTCGAAAGAAGTGGGTTGGAAAGGTCACAACAATAAAAGCACGGCAATGAAAGGGTGGTCATAGAAACAGATTGGGTCGACCGGGCCAGAGTGCATGTCATGATCATGAAAACCGGTTGTTCCTCTTCAGATAAGTCTTCCTTCTTTTCAATAGTCAGCGAATCAGGAATTATTTACCCTAAATACCATTTGTAGTTTCATCTTTCTCTCAAATATATAAAGTTTTTTCTATTTAAGCAAGCAGAAGGAATTTCAAAGCCGATTGTCAACTCCCAAAGGGACAAAGCGCATGACGCCCAAAGGCATAACAAAAATAACAAGTGTGGAATAGCAAAGGAAAGGATTCATAAAAATTGTAATCGATGGAAGAGACAAGAATTGGCAAAGTTGAAGGAATACCACATAGGAAAAAGCATGCAAATGAAACCACAATGATTCGGATGGAACATAAAGTTGGCACAACACAAACATGGGAAAGGTCAAGGGTTGACCAAGCATGGCACCTCAACTCACCAATCATCGGGGAATGGCGTAAAGAATTTTGAAAAGGGGGCGGAAGTGTAATACAAGATGGGAAGTAAATGTAAAGCCACAAAGGTCAGAGGGTTAGCCAAGCATGATACATTGAATTGGCGATCATGAGAAAGGCGCAAAGGTTATGGAAAAAAGGCTAGAAATGTAGCATAATTATAGGGAGCAAAGGAAAGCCATAAAGGTTCAAGGGGTCAGCTGAGCAGTTCAAGAAACTCATTATCACCATGGAAAATGGAACACAACGGAACACGACAGTGGGAAGGCCGCTTTCGACAAGAATGTCGCAAGCTAGCCTCCATTTTTCAAACTGACAAGTTTTCTTTGATTGACACAAGGGCAGAAAATTCCGGAAAAGACTAAGGGGGAGGTCGCCCACACGAGAAGGAAGGCACACGACATGTATGATCGAAATCTCAGGGCCCACCTAGAAGTGGGACTAAGTTAAAACTCAAAAGAGACATAGCCGGTTATAAACACCCTCCATAGCAAAGAGCACAATGGGATAAATTTTAACTATAAAACCCCAATTGTAACAGTTGAGAGTTTAAAGAAGCATGGAAGGTGAGATGGAACATAGTTTTAAACTCAAGCAAGTGCGAGTAACATAGACAAGCTCCAACACCTCCCAAGTAAGAGTCGCAGAAACAATCAAAGATCAGGATTGGCATTTGAGTTAGAGCCTTCAGGACCCTCCTGAAAAATGGGACTCATTTAAATGTTAAAGATAATCATAGATAAATAATGACATAAAATGACTTGCATGTCGAAGTAGGATTCAGTTAGAGATATCAGGACCCTCCTGAAAAATGGGACTTAGATTAGATATTTCCCCAATAAGAGTCGATAAGAATCATCAGGACCCTTCTGAAAAATGGGACTTAGATTAGATATTTTCCTAACAAGAGTCAACAAAAGTCATCAGGACCCTCCTGAAAAATGGGATTTAGAGGAAAAAATTCAAATCTCCCCAACCAGAGTCGAGAAAAGTCATCACAACCATCCTAAAAAATGGGATGTAGAGGGAAAATTTCAAATTTCCCCAGCTGAGTCAGCTAGAGTCATCAGGACCCTCCTTAAAATGGGACTTAGATTAGATACTTTCCCAGCAAAAGTCAACAAGAGTCGTCAGGACCCCTCTTGGTAGCGGGATGTAGTCCTAAATACTAACCCCCGGCTGTCACCTTTTGTCATAAAATTAAAAGTTGTCAGGACCCGCCTAGATAATGGGAAGTAATTATCACCAGTTTCCTGAAGAACCCCAGCATATATAACTCGTAATAAGACATGGGGGAAAATAATACCTTTTCAGAAATATAGCCTAATCTTGAAATTGTCAGCAGTTGAGAATGGTCAGGACCAATCTTTCAATCAGGCGCCCACTTGTAGAACAAGGGAATATTTTTCAAAAATTCAAGTTTTAGTAATCAGGCGCCCGCCTGTAAACAAGAGAATAGTTTTCAAATTTCAAGTTTTAGCAATCAGGCACCCACCTAGAGAACAAGGGAATATTTTTCAAAATTTTAAGTTTTTGGCAATCAGGCGCCCACCTGTAGAACAAGGGAATGTGTTCCAAAATTTTAATTTTTGGCAATCAGGCGCCCACCTGTAGAACAATGGAATATTTCTCAAAAATTCAAGTTTTAGTAATCAGGCGCCCGCCTATAAAACAAGGGAATATTTTTCAAAAATTCAATTGTTAGTAATCAGGAGCCCGCCTATAAAACAAGGGAATAGTTTTCAAATTTCAGATTTTAGCAATCAGGCACCCACCTGGAGAACAACGGAATATTTTTCTAAATTTCAAGTTTTTGTAATCAGCCGTCCACCTGTAGAACAAGAGAATATGTTCCAAAAATTTTAATATTTGGCAATCAGGCGCCCACCTGTAGAACAAGGGAATATTTTTCAAAAATTCAAGTTTTAGTAATCAGGAGCCTGCCTGTAAGACAAGGGAACATTTTTCAATAATTCAAATTTTAGTAATCAGGCGCCCGCTTGTAAAACAAGGGAATATTTTTCAAATTTCAAGTTTTAGTAATCAGGCGCCCACCTGGAGAACAAGGGAATATTTTTCAAAATTTCAAGTTTTGGTAATGAGGCGCCCACCTGTAGAACAAGGGAATATTTTTCAAGAGTTATGTTTTGGCAATTAGGCACCCACCTGTAGAACAAGGGAATATTTTTCAAGTGATAATGAGGCACACACCTGGTGAACAAGGGAACACAATTCGAGTTTGGGTAATCGGGCTCTCACCTGGAGAACAAGGGAATATTTCTCGGAAGTCAAGTTTTGATGATCTGGTGCCCGCCTGCAGAACAAGGGAAGATCTTTCAAAATTGCGAGTTCAAGCAACCGGGTGCCCACCTGTAGAATGAGGGAATGCTTTCAACGGGGAACATCTTAAGACTAGCAATTAGGCATCAAAAATAGAGGAAGCAAAATTCCAGACAACAAGGCAACAAATTCCACAGGAGGAAACACCGGTTAATAAAGCAACAAGAAGTTCCACAACAAGAAATGCAAGACAACAAGGCAACAAGGATTCAGAGCAAGTCGGAAGATATAGATAGGTTTTCTTGTAATCAATAGTTCATAGCTTAGTCTAGCTTCTTTAATCTTCACCATGGTGTAATAAAGGGGTCTAGCACCAGTAGCAGCAGCAGCAGCAGTAAACTCACAGCCGCGGTAGTCCCAGCTACAAAACACTCCAGAACTACACTAACCTGATTCCTTTATTGCCAATGATATGTAGGCAACCTTTGAAGCAAGGTTCGCTCAAAAATATTTCAAAATGCTTCACATGGAGTATTCAGTCGGACAGAAATCGCTCATATTTGCTCACTGGGCTTTGCACGAAAACGCTTCGTGTTCCCGCGCAAAGAGGGGAAGCTGTGAGCATATCATTTTTGATCGATCAAAACATGCTCCTACATGACTCCTAAAGTTTAGAATTTTTCTTTTAAATGTTAGGATTTTGATTTTTAGGATTTAACTGCATGTGCATGTTCGTTACTACATGTTTAAAATTGTTTAAGATTTAATTGTTAAATAAATTGGTTTTACAAATTAAAAATACTATATATATATATATATATATATATATGTCCAGCACTTGAAATTATTTTTGTTAATTTTGACTTAGTTTATTTTATTTGTGATAATGAGGAATTTGTTGGTTTTTCTTTTTAATAATAACAACAACAACAACCTAGTATAATCCCATTTAGTGGGGTCTGGGGAGAATAGTATGTACGCAGACCTTACCCCTACCCTTTGGTAGAGAGGCTGTTTCCAAATAGACCCCATGCATCATTCCCTCCAAGAACTTTCCACCTTGCTCTTGGGGAGACTCGAACGCACAACCTCTCGGTTGGTTTTTCTTTTTAATAAAGTCAGTAATTATTTTAAATTAAAAGAAAAGACAAAAACTATATATATATATATATATATATATATATATATATACACACACACACACACATCCACTCAGGCTGGCCACAATTGGGCCAGACCTGAGTGTCGCAATATGCTTTCCCCATTTCAATACACTACCCAGCCCAATAATCTCCCCAGCCCAGTCCACACCCAATAAACCCAAACGACATCATTTCAGATAGGAGTCATCAGAGACGTCCATCCGCATCTCGTCCAACGGCCACGAAAGCCTCCCACATTTTGTATACATATGTCCAAACACCTCTAATACACATACACGACCAAACATCACCCTCCTCATACCTTCTTCTCTAGCTATAATGCCTCCCTTTGACCACCGGCCTACCACTCTACTGTTGCCGCCGAAAATCGCCTCACGGTGGCGGCCGGCAACCAAACCTTCCCAAATTAACACCATTCAACCGTCATGACCTCCCCTACCCCATCCCATGGCCAGTTTCCCTCGAATATGACTCCTCCGTCTCGAATCTTCAAAAACAGGGCCATCGGAACAACCTTCTCTGGCGACCCTGTTCCAAACCCTAACACCTTACACTTCCCCATTATTTTTCAAAAATTCAAAAAAATCAAAATAAAAAAAGAAAATCTAATATGATTTCCACTTTTCCATTATTTTCCAAATATTAAGAAAAAATCAAAAAAGAAAATCCAAAAAGATTTTACACTTTTCCATTATTTTTAAAAATAAAAAAGAAATAGAAAATCTAAAAATATTTTACACTTTTTCATTATTTTGTAAAAATTCAAAAAAGGAAAGAAAAGAAAATCCAAAAAGATATTGTACATTATAATCATTTAAAAAAAAAGTCCAAAAAGATTATACATTTTCCATCATTTTTCAAAATGGACAAAAAATATATTTTTTTCCAAATTAGCGTCAGTTTCTTAACTTTGTACCATATCCAATCTTCCCGAACTATGCAAACTTGATTTTCGTCTCTCGGGGTGAGATATGTAGGCAATCCACATAGGGTCCGGTCTTCCTAGTATCTTAGGTTCTTGGCTTTGTGGAGTCCTAGCTATATCTTGCATGTTAAGCCATTTTTGGCCATATCGGCCATTCTTGCAAAATGGGATCATTTTTGCAGAAGCGTTCAATTACCCATGTCTTAAGATCTTGAGTCCACAACTCGGTGTCATATTACTTTAAGGTCTTTCCTTTCTGAGTTTGTATCTTTAGTTACTTCTGGCCATATCGGCTATTTTTGCAAAATAGGTCATTTGTTCAAATTAAGTTTTGACCATGATTATTGGGAGTTTGAGTCCATATAAGCTATAGTGAGGTATTTTCATGTGTTATAGATCACCTTTGTTGAGTTTGCATTAATAGCTACGCTTGTTCCATGAAGGTTAATTTTTAAAAATAGCCCAATCTGGTCTTGCATACGTCAAATAGGAGGTGTTGTGGTCTCACATAGTGTCTCGATCACTAAACTACTTGGTCTTATTTTGTCTCATTCAGGTATGATTTCATTTATCACAGCTCGAGCATAACGTATATCCCAGGGCCAGTGCATTCTTTTTTTTTTGGGCACCCCAAGGCAAGTGCCTAGGGTTGGTTTTTTATTAATAACAAAAAAGAAAACAAAATACAACAAACAGAAAAGTACAAATAAGGGGTACAATAGCACAGGTATTGTTACCCATATAACTCAACTGGGCTAACCTTATTGTACTAATCCTATTGAGGCATAAATAACCTCTCTAGCAAGCATGCAAAAAGAAAGAACTAGCTAGAACTAGGTACTCTATGATCATCACAGAGTTTATAACATACTCTATGATGATATTACATAGAACTATACTGATGTGATGGTAAAATAAAAATATGAAGAAACCACCATGGTGCTCTCTTTTCTCGACACTTGTGAAATCTTCAATTTGTAGAATCTTGACTTCGTCCACAACTCTTTTCTAAAAGTATTCAAAAATCATACTTTTTTCTTTGAACGATTGGACTTTGTAGATGTAGTTTGAGTTACTTGTTTTTGTTTTGCAGTTCTCATTGGGAGTCTCCTTATGTTTGAATCTTCATTTACTCTACCGTCCCAACTCTTATCCCTTGTGCGCGACTTCTTGCTTTTTCTGCTATGCATAGGTGATAGATCACCTTTTCTTGCCACTTCCTCCCTACATTATTGTAACATTTCATCCTCTTCTCCCTGTTCAAAAACTTCTCTCCCCATTTTCACAGGTTGTGGGCTATTTTTGGCATTATCAAGTGCCACCAAGGCAGCCTCTTCATTCAGGAGCTACTTGAGGAGTCTTTTTATATTTTGAGCATATTTTTGAGTCTTTTAGGTGGTTTAAGAGTTTTTTTAGTCTTTTGTTATCATACTTGATGTATTTGACAACCAAAAAAAGGTTATAAATGAAAAATCCAAAAATATTTTTATTTTTAGTTCACTTTATCCATTACTTTTCCAGAACTATGATTGATCTGATTCATGAGGGGCATGATACGTAGGTAACCTACATATGGTTCGATCGAATCAGTTTTTCAAAAATCAAAATAAAGATAGAATGAAATTGTGGGACATGAGAAATGACGGCAAAGAAAAGAGCGACAATCAGAAAGAAATGAGAGAAAAGGAAAGAGAAGATTGAAGTGAATAAATAGGGATGATGCCAAATGACCTTGTGACCCTGAAAGTCATTCTAGAATCATAAATTGTTGATATGGGACATTGCATGCAATGTAATATTTTTATCTGATTAATGCTCCAACGCTAACGTGTTGGCTTTGTTATGATCCTCTTTGTTACTTTCACTATTGCTATAAAATAGGGTGGTTAGTTTGTGGCACTTTAGCGATTCATCCATACAACACAAAGTCAAAGGGCAAGGTAGTCATGGCTAGAAATAATTTTGGCACAGGTGTGGTCGATCTGCCTAAGGAGACAGTTGAATCAGAATCTGAGTTGAAAGAAGAGGTCCTAAGGTTAAAAGGATAGATGGCCGAAATGCACTGAGCCTAGATTAATAGGCGTCCTCCACCTTCATTCCCTACTAACTACATTGAAAGCCTTGCAACTTTTCTGCCACTATCACTAGCCAAGGTTGCCACTACCATCGACCTTTCCCCTTAACATGCACCGGGCTTCACCCCTTACAACTCCTACCCTGGCACTTCCTCCCAAATTATCCATACTCTACCAGCCAAAACAACCTCATACTATGCTCCGACATTTGCTCCTATTTTTGTAGCTCCTCTACCAGCTACTCTTCCTCGATCATCTAGCGAGACTATGTTCAAAGTTCCCGATGCCCAAGGAAACTGTTAGGGAGTTTTGGTTCAGATGGAACAAGCAAGTTGCTGGGATCAGTCCTCTGATTAATAGAAAAGATGTTTTCGAGCCCAACCAGCGACAGGATCCAGTGGACGTCCCTGCTAAATGCTTTCAGCCTTAATACCGACCCCATGAATATCCTCGTACTCCAAATAATCCTCCCCAATGCTACTTTCCTCCAAAAAATTCCCAAAGTCATACCTTACCTCCCCAGTTCTCTATCCATGATGCACCGCCATATGCTCCACACTCACAAAACTCGCAACGGCTTGCACTACCTCCACAAATGTCTTCCCCACCTCTACAAGCATATCAACTCCCTACCCGAAAGAGGTTCCAACTAACGCTGGAGTACAAAAAGAGAAGGCAGCATCTAAGGGAAAAGTCTTTCCCTCCTATTGAAGAACCATATGCTAGTTTGTTCCAAAGGCTGTGGCAATTGGACATGTTGAAGCCGATTCAAATAAAAATACGGAAACACTTTCCAAAGAATATTGATTTTTTCAAAGGTGTGCATATTTCTCTAATTCCCGGGGGCAAAACATAGAAAAGTGTTGACATCTGAAAAGAGCAGTCCAGAAGCTTATTGATGTAGGTGACATTATCGTGCAAAATTCAAATGCAGCATATACTAGCCAAAGTCCATTGCTTGGTCATTATGAGACGCATGTGGTGGGTATGATTTGTGTGCAAAAGGAATATGAGAAATCTTCTGAATCCGTTGGGTGGCCACCCACCGCAAAGTTATCAGCTTTATCAGTCTCGATTCTAGAGGTTGATCTTAAGAACGAGTTGGCAAAAGGGACCCAAAATCTATTTGCTTAGGTCAACGTGATGGATATTGGTGACGGTCCTAGCAATTTTGATGTGCAATCCAGTGGCTAATATGTCGAGCTTGGTAATTGGAAAGACGCTCCTTTCGTTGCTAGCTAGGGAGGAGTTTTAGTGTTTTATTCTATTGCCATTTCTGTTTGTCCGGGCTATTTCAGGGCTGTAAGCTGGACATTATCTTGTCGTTCAAACTCTTCTTCTTTTTGCCTAGTTCTTTTTATTGTAGTAACTCATCTATTGTTATCTAGGATTTTTCCAGGGTTGTAACCCATGTATGTTTTGATTTGTTTTGTTCAAACCATGTTCACCATCTGTCTAATGCAATCACATATTTTCTGTTAATTCTAGTTAATTTTGATTAGGTCACTTTTTCCTTTTGTAGTTCTTCTCATGCTGATTCTAGTGACATGACATGCACACATAATTCTCTTCCTGATCTTGAAAGTTAGTCTAGTCATGAAGCAACGGCACATTTTTATATATGGTAAAAGGATGCGTTTGAGGAAACCATTAAAGATTCACGCATTCTGAGAAACCTGAAGCTTGAATTTGAGAGTAACTGAGGCATTTAGTTTGGAAATCAAGAGGTGGATGAGAGCATATAACAAGGGAATGTCTCTCAAGCATTTTGAGGTAGATCAATCAGTGTTGAAATGCATTCTTCCACATCAAGATAAGTTTGAATTGAGTCTGCTTCGAGCTGGCAAGGATTATTCATTGGTACAGAAGTGTTGCCCATTGGCGCTTTTGTTTGGATTTCTTTGCTTATCTTCAATCAAATATTTGTACTTGGAATTTTTACAGTTTGGTATGACAAAGACATTTTATTTTTCTACCCAAAAACTTTTATCATTTGCTACCCATTTTGTGCCCTAATTTTTTGTTTCATGCCCTATTTTGGAATTAGAAGTAGAGTCAGGAACTAGAAAAGGAAAAGAAAAAGAGAAGAGAAGAAAAAAAGGAAAAGATAAAAAGAAAAAAACAAAAAAACGAGATACAAAAGAAAAAAGGAAAAATGAAAACAAAAGAGAGAAGGAAAAGAAGAAAAAAAAACAAACAACTTTTTTTTAAGTACGTTCGACTTGATTCTTGTCACTATAAGATATGTAGGCAGCCTTATGGTTCGATCACACCAAATAAAATATTTCAAAATTCTCGAAGTCAAGAGTGGGGCAGTTTTTCTTAAAAATCCCATCAAAGCAAAAATCCAAAAAAAAAATTTCCCAAACTCCAATAAACTGGGGCATAAATTTTGATTTTGCCAAAAGGCCTGATTCCAAATGTTGTAATTTTGAACCCTTTACATCTTAAATTATTTTGAGCTTTCATGCTACCCTTTATTTCTAACCCTATCCAAAAGTCTATATTACAGTCCAAAGAAATACCTTCTGACCAACCTTGGAGGATGCCAAATCAAGTGTGTGGTGAAAGTATAATCTTCCTGCATCATGGGTAATACTTTTATTCTCAGCACAATGAGAGAAAATGATAAAATGAGAGATTTTTATCGGAAAAAACCCTCAGGTGCACCGTAAGGTGATGTTGAGTTAAGAAAAGAGAAAAATGAGAGAGGCTTGATGGTGAAAACCTTCTGGGCACTACAAGTCAACTGAAGATTGTAGATTAAATAGGATAACTGAAGCTCTGAGGCCCAGTTTCATAGCGAAGAAGTACAACAAGAGTTGAATATTAGACTTTTTTGAGAGATTAGGCCACTTAATCCAAAGGTGAATGGCATGGTCATTAGAGTTGGTATCTACATCTAATAAGGTTCTACTTTGCGATTTTCTTTCTAGATACCATCTCTTGTCGCTTTTCTCCTTATTTTGATCCACTTGATTTGTTCGAGTTTCTTCTTGAGTCTGTTTGGTATGAACAAGTGAGAATTGATTATAAAACTTGCTACCAACTTTCTAATTGCACAAAACAAACTTGGCTAGCACATCAAATTGACATATGTCAAGGAAAAGTTGTATGCGCACAGAGTTGGAAACAATCAACATGCTTTGAGATTCATGTGAAATGCAAGGGTTCGGTAAATGTCAATTCACGAGCAAAATGCAACAGATAGAGGATATTGGGATCAAATAGAACAGAGGTGTTTTATGTGATAAGGGTTGAAATAAAATGGGTAGTCGATGACATGCAAAGTCTTCCAAGTTGAAATCAAAGTTATCATGGAAAGTGCAGAAGATGCTGCCTTCAAGGTCAAGGCCACAAACTAACCATCGTGTTTTAAACTCAAAAGTTTTCTTTGTCTGGGACAGGGATGAAAGCTATGGTCACAGCAAAGCTTGAATTTTTCAGGTGTAATGCCAAAAAATTTCTTACGCAAAGGCTATTGAGAAGATCACACATCACCCCTAGGAGTAGCACTTCCTAGTCTGAGGCTTTCAGGTTATATTTTTGTTTTAGGAGACACACTTTCTAAATTGAAGTTTTGCCCCTAGGAGACGCACTTCGTAGTTTGGGGTTTTTAGGTTATATTCTCGTTTTAGGAGATGCACTTCCTAAGTTGAAGTTTCATCTCGAGGAGATGCACTTCTTAGTTAGTTTTTAGGTTATATTCTTGCTTTAGGAGACGCAATTCCTAAATTGACTTTTAACCCCTAGGAGACACACATCCTAGTTTTGGGTCATTTAAGTTTATTCCTAGAGGATGCGCTTCCGAGGTAAATTCATTGAAATTTTACCCCATAGGAGATGCATTTCCTAGTTTGGGTCCTTCAGGTTATATTTTGTTTAGGAGATGCACTTTCTAAATTGAATTTTCACCCCTAGGAGATGCACTTCCTAGTTTTGGGTTATTTAAGTTTATTCCTAGGAGACACACTTCCTAGATTAATTCATTGAATTTTTACCCAATAGGAGATGCAATTCCTAGTATGGTTCCTTCAGGTTATATTTTATTTAGGAGACACACTTCCTAAATTGAGTTTTAACCCCTAGGAGACGCACTTCCTAGTTTTGGGTCATTTAACTTTATTCATAAGAGACACACTTCCTAGCTTGAGTTTTGAAATTTTACCCCCTCGGAGACGGACTTCTTCGTCTGGGTCCTTCCAATTATTTTGTTTAGGAGAAACACTTCCTAAATTGAGATTTGACCCCTAGGAGACGCACTTCCTAGTTTGGGTCATTTTAAGTTCATCTCTAGGAGATGCACTTCCTAGTTTATGACATTGAAGTTTTACCCCTAGGAGATACACTTCCTAGTCTATGTCATTCAGGTTTTATTATTGTTTTACTCACAGGAGACGCACATCACAGTCAAGTCTTTAGTTTTACTCTCATCATTGCATCAATAGCATAGGTGATTTACAGTTTTTCTAACAATTCACAAATCTTCCTAGTACAAACCGAGGTAGAAAGTTTTGTTTGTTTTGTTGTTTTGATTGCAGGCACCCACCTAAAGAACGAGGCAAGTCATTTCAAAATTCGATTCAAATTAGAAGTAGTAGAAGCTCGCCTCAAGAATGCGAATCAACGGTCCGAGATAACCAAAAGAAGAAGTCCCAATCCAAAATTAAAAAAAGAGAGAAAGACAAAAAAAAAAAGAAAAGAGAAGTGAATCCAAATGGCAAAAGCCGAGACAAGAGGTCGATTGTTTAAGACATGACCGAGTCACGAGCTTCGCATGTCCCTCATGATTAGAAAAATCTGAAGAAGAATGAACTAGCACCTGTAACTAGCGAGCGTCAAGGCTCAAATCTTAAGTCCGCATTAAGAACCATTCAAGACTCAAGATCAAGCTTCAGAAGACTTATAGATAAGAATCTTGTAACTCATAGTTGACAGGCTTAGTTAGTCTTTTTCATATTTTGATTTTGATGTAATAACAGGACCGCAGACCGGAACTTCAATGTAATGGCACTTCGACCGGCTCTCCACCTCGATATACTCCATCATCTTACTCACATATGAACTACACGTGGCCTGATTCATTTATAGCCAAGGATATGTAGGCAGCTCAGATACCAGGACTCGATCACATTCTCCTTCCTCTTAGTTTTGGTCTCCTAAATAAAGGTCGGGTCAAAAAACTTGTTCAGTCATTCTTTGTTTGAAAATACTTTGTATTCTAGTCAAAGAGGGGCAGCTATAGACATGTCATTTTTTACCCTCCACAAGATTTTACACTTTTTAGCTTTAAGATATTTATTTTAGGTCTATTATTGCAATTTTACCTAGTTTTAATTATTTTACTTTATTTTATCACAAAAATAAAAAACTACAAAAATATTTTCTTTTATTTAAGTTAATGATAATATATCTTGTTACTTTTAGTTTATCTATCTTTCATAAAATTCAAAAATACAAAATATAATTCCACTTTGTTTTTCAAGAATATTAGTATTTTTGGTAGTAGTATTATTTTAACTTTGTGATAATATTAATTTAATCCTTTATTATTTCAGTATGATATTTGAAAAAACACAAAAAATAGTTTCACTTTTACTATTTAGTTTTATTTTAATAGTTTATTTTAATTAAGAGTGATTTTTATATTTTTATAGATACGCTATATTATTTAGTCTTTTTACCCCAAAATTAAAACCCAACAAGACATGGACCCAACCCAATTTCCCAAATTCAATCCCAATTCCCTCATCCCTAAAACCCTACATCTTTTTCACCTCATTAAAAAAAGACCTAATTCTTAGTAGAGGGGGATGAGCAGTTTTCTAAGGGGAAAGAGCACAAAAGAAGCTGGTTTTCTTTATCTTACTAGCCGTAGAGAACACATGAGACCCTCCCCTTAAAGATTATCATCTTTCTCTTCCAAAAAATAGACCTAGACACTACCTAATGACCTAACCTGTGGGGATATGAAATTAGATGTTTTCCTATCAAAGAGACCACCTAGAGCCGTGACCTTCTTCTTGAACCAAAGAATGCCCAAAACAAAAAGCTCCTCACTACTCGAATTCTTTGCAGCCGCAGGGGTTTGCCCCAAACGAATCACTCTATTGAAGGCTACTATTATCATGTTCCAACCATCTCTCCACCTTAAACCTTCAATTTCAACCCTTAGCCTTCTCAGTCAACCATTATTCCTTCATCTTTCAATAGACTCCGAAGCTATTACCGTCCAGGTTCTATTCGAGTTCCAGCCACTTCGTCGCTTAGCAAGAAGATTATTGTTGTATGTCTTGCTAGAGGTTCTAATAAAATATTGGAGAAGGTTTTACTTTAATTGAGGTCCATCCTTTTCTTTGCTCTTCACTTAATCTACATCTACCTCACTTGAGTGTTATGTGCTTGCTATCAATCCTTACTTTAATTGGCCTCTTTAAATGATTAATTGGCATGATCTGTTTGTTTAATAGATGTGAATTAGTGTAGTTAAGTTCCTTAACATTTATTAAATTGGTTGTTGAATGTGATTTTAAATTTTAGCACGTTAAACTGAAATGAGATTTATAGTCCTTAAGAGCTCTACTTGAACCTTATTGAATTATAAGTTGTGCTGTATGGTTAGTGGAATATATGTTACGTGTTGGGTTATCGGAGGCGGCGTTAATCGTGTGAAAGAAATTAGATTTCAAATATTCCATTACTTATATATTATTTTACTATTTTCATCGTAGTAGTATGCTTAGGTCCACTAACATTTGGGTAGGTATTTCTTAGAATTTTGTTAGTTTTGAGGCAAAAAGTCCTTCCTTTAATTGCATTTAATTGGGGAATGCCCCGAAGGATTTGTATATATTTTATCCAGGGTATGCCTCAAAGTACATATAAATGAAGGCCAATGAATGGATGATGCAAGGAAGCGTAGAATAGAACTTTAATATTTTTTTTTATTTATTTTTATCTTTTTAGGTGGGGATGACCTCTAGTCTCTTGGTGTTTATTTTGTTTTTTTTTTTTTTGTGTTTTTACTTCAATTTGAATATTTTGAAAGCCAACTAGATTGTGTACACAACCGTACTAGTTACGGGACTCGAAGAATGCCTTTTAACTTCTTGCCGAGTCAAATGAACCCCCTTACCTAAATCTCTAGTGCGGACTTAGTTTTGCGTCCGAAGTGTTTTAAAGGAAATTTTTTTTTTTGAAAAACGGTGACCTGGCACACCGAAATCAATGTCAGGTGGCGAATATGAGTTAATCCTTTTGAACACACCAATTTTGTCACTTTTTTTAATTAAAAACCGTTCTCAAGCTTTACTAAATCTTTGTAATAGTTTAAGAGGGTTAAGTGAGACTTCGTAAAAAAAGAGGCGTGACATCTCTGGCGACTCCACTAAGGAATTACAAGTTCGAGCTAGTAATTGATCTTGTTGGCTTTTAAGATATTAAGTTGAGGTTTATATGTGTTTGTTTGCTTTATTTGATTTTTATTTTATTTATGTCTTTTTATTATTTGCTATTTGATTATTTGTTTACATTTTTTCTTTATGTGTTACTGCTTCATAAACTGTCGTCATTTAAATAACCTCGGGTCTTCTTTCTGCAACAAGTCTTCTAGAGCATTTTTGATCGTAAACGGCCTTTTTCTGAGTCACTCATGTCTTCAAGGGGGTGGCGTGGGAGCGCAGAGTGGGCGGACAGCTAGAGAAGCCACCATTGACCACGTGTCGCCCTGAATTGCCTTGTCTAGTGAACCCCGACCGTAGGTCAGCCTTTAGGTCATATTTATCTGCATCATATCATTTAAACCCAGCAGGGTTCGGTCCTAGGCACCATGTCCTATTGTTGGAGGCCTATCCAAATTTTATCAAAATGGGCCCATGGCAATGATCCACATTTGGCAGTTCTTAGGGAGACGGTGCTTCAGGGAGGTGCCAAGGAGGTTTCCATTAGTAAGGATGGGATTTTGCGACTCCAGGGTCGGTTGTGTGTCCCTAATATTTATGGTCTAAAGGAGAGAATCCTAGAGGAGGCACACAGTTCGCGGTATCCTATTTACCCAGCAGCTACGAAGATGTATCACGACTTGAGGCAGAGTGTGTGGCTAAGTGTTTGAATTGTCAGAAGGTCAAGTATGAACACCAGAGGGTGGATGGCCTACTTTAGTAGATGTCTATTCTAGATTGGAATTGGGAGCGCATCAGCATAAATTTCATTGTTGGGTTGCCGCAAACCTTACGGAAGTTTGATTCACTATGGGTCATTGTTGATAGGTTGACAAGTCGGCTCACTTTATTCCAGTGGCGACTACTTATATAGCGGATAGGTATGCCCAGATTTACATTCAGGAGATAGTCTAGTTGCACTGTGTGCTTGTTTCCATACTATTAGATTGTGGCCCTCAGTTCACCTCCCATTTTTGGAGATCCATCCAGAGTGGGTTAGGGACTCGTAAAGAGCTCAGCATAACATTTCATCCCCAGACAGACGGACAGTCAGAGTGAACAGTTCAGGTTTTGGAGGACATGCTCATGGCATGTGTGATTTACTTTGGAGGGCAGTGGTATCAGTTTTTGCCCTTAACAGAGTTTGCATACAATAATAGCTACCACTCTAACATAGAGATGGCTTCATATGAGGCTTTATATGGTAGACGTTGTCTCTCTCCTATCGCGGTGTTGGATCCTGGCGAGATTAAGTTATAAGGTACAGATTTGGTATAGGATGCCTTGGACAAGGTAAAGTTTACCTAGGAAAGGCTTTTCATTGCTCAGTCAAGATAGAAGAGTTATGCAGATGAGAAGGCGTGTGATGTATCATTCATGGTTGGCGAGAAGGTTCTCTTGAAAGCCTCACCAATAAAGGGCATTATGAGGTTCGAGAAGAGAGGAAAGTTGAACCAAAGATTTATTGGTCCCTTTGAGGTGTTGAAGAGAGTTGGGGAGGTTGCTTATGAGCTTTCGTTACACCCCAGCTTATCAGGAGTTCATCTAGTTTTTCATGTGTCGATGCTTCGTAAGTATCACACTGACTTGTCCCATGTGTTAGACTATAGTACTATTCAGCCGAATGAGAGCTTGGGTATGAGGAGGAGCCAGTTGCCATTGTTAATAGACAGGATTGCCAGTTGAGATCCAAGAGGATTTCTATGGTAAAGGTCCTATAGAGGGGCCAACCATTCGAGGAGGCGACTTTGGCCTCCGAGGAGGACATGTGAAGCAGATATCCCCATTTATTTAGCAGCTAAGGTACTTTTCTAGTCCAATCAAGGATGAATATGTGTTTAAAAAGTGGAGAATGAAATGAACCAATCAGTAATTTTGCCTTTTGAACCCCGTTCCGTTAAATAAAACTCCTCGTGCTTGCATTAGCTAATATACGACTTGCAGGGATGGTTGGTTTGGAATTTGGAAGAGCTTGGAGAAAAATATGCGCATTTGATTCCTTACGATTTTCTTAATAATCTATGTTTTACCTTAGTCAATATTTTGAGCAAACGGACCCGGATTCCCCGTGCTTGCTTTAGTTAATAACTTGTGTTATCCATGCTTATTATAAATTCTTCTCACATTATTTGACCCGAGTAAGTACCAAGTTGACCTCTCTTCTATACTTCTTCGAAATTAGACGGGATACTTACTGGGTACATATTGTTTATGCGTTCATACTACACTTTTGTACTTAATTGTACAGTGTTTGAGGCAGGTGTATTTGGCTATCAGTCTGGTGCGTATCCTAGAGCGGACTCGAGACTTATACGGTGAGCTGCTTCCCTTTCATTACGTTGATTATCCTAAAGAAGTCTTTCTTATGTATTTTTGCTATCTATTCGGTTTTAGACAGTAGAATAGTGTGATTCTTTTGTATATTCTACTAGTTGGCCACAACTTGTGATATCAGGTCTTGGCATACACATTAGTAGACTGTATTATTTTGGGGTTGTATGATTTTCATGATCTTACTAATCGTTTCTTATTTTATTTAGACTTAAATAAATATTTCAACTATTTTGGGGAAAAGGTAAATGAAATTTTAGTTAGTATTTCCACGTGGGCTTGCCCAACAATGGTGTTGGGCGTCATCATGACCTGTTGTGGAAATGGGTCGTGACACTCGTCTTTCGGGGCGTGATACACGGGCAACCCATATAGGGAGGTCTTCCTAGTAAGTCTTAGGTTCTTGGCTTTGGGGGGTCTTAGCAAAATTTTGTACTTCTAGCCACCTTTTCTCCATGTAAGCTGTTTTGCTAAAAATACCCTCAATCATGTCTTGATTGTGCCCAACAGGAAGGGTTATCGTCTTACATAGCGTTTAGGTCTTTAACTTTATTTGGTCTCAATTTTGTCATACAGGTGTGGATTTACTTACAGGAGTTGTAAGCATGACATGACCCTAGGACCATCTACCCAAGATCGCTCATTCAGGAGGGGATTTTTTAAAACGAGATTCTTTTCTTTTTTATATTTTAAGTATGTTTTTCTTTTTATGCCGTCTTTTACCTTCTAGTTTTGTATATGAATGTCGAGTTATTTTTATTATTATTGTACTTTCTATTTTGCATTTGAAAATGTATTATAAATAAAAAATCCGATAAAAAGAGATGTTGCATTTTATATTTCCGCCAAAAGTTTTCTTCAGAATACTAATTCTAGAAATTATAAAAAAATTCTTTTGAGGTGGTTTTACTTTAGGAAATTAATATCTAGAAGTCAAAATAAAAAATTAACTTTATATTTCTTTTAGTACATTAAGACTAAACATTCAAAAAAAGAAATTTCTTTTAGTATCTCTTTAAAAGTTTTCTATATGATATTAAAAAAGATTTTCTTTTGACTTTCTTCTTTGGGAAATTAATGAAAAAATGAAAAAACTTTATTTTCAATAGAACTTTAGGATATTATACATAAAAGAAAAAGAAAACAACATACTTTATCTTTGTTTTATCTTCAGAGTTTCTCCCTTGGGTAATTAAACTAAAATCCAAAAATATGCTTTTTGTTCTCTTTTTCATTTCTTGGTTCGAAATCTTCTTCATGGATATCAAATGAAAATTTAAAATATTTTTTTGGTTTATTCTTTAGATTTCCTTTCAAAAAAATAATCAAACAAAAAATATTTTTCTCTTCTAGGGTTTTTTCCTTAAATAATTTCTCATAGAGTATTTGTTTCAATATATATGCTTGTTAAACTTGACTTTGGAATAGTTTATTGAATATTAGTTCTAGAAAATTAAAAAAAAAGATTTGCTTTTTTATTTTTCTTTTCTCATCAGAGTAGTCATTAAGGTAAAAAAAGAAAAAAAAGCACGTTAGTTTGTTACTTTATTCCTGATCTTCCTAAACTACGCAAAGATCTGATTCATGTGGTATCATGATACATAGACAACCTGCATAATGTTTGATTGAATCATTTTTTTAATTGAAAAAAATAAAAAAACAAAAAAAAGAAAAGGAAAAAAGTGGGTGAAGTCATCGCACGTGAGAAATGAGAGGAAAAGAGCGATAATCAGAATGTAAAAGGAAAGAAAATGCAAAATCCAAGAAGTGCTAGAAAAGAAAAGAAAATAGAGGATTGAAATAAATAAATTAGGATGATGCCATATGATCTTCATACCCTCAAAGTCATGATAGAACTGATATTTGTGGTTAGGTGCATTACACATAAAGTGAGATTGTGTTATGTCAAATGCCCTAATGCAAACATCATGACTTCATCTTCATAGAAGAAAGGTGGTTGGTTTGTGGTTCTTAAAGTGGTAAGTCTTTTTTACAACACAAGGTCGAAAGGCAATGGCAGGCGGCAACGAAATCGAGTCGGTTGATACTGGTGCCCAAAAGCAATTGGTTAAACAGGGAAATGGGTTGGTCGAAGAGGTAAGGATGTTAAGACAACACGTTGCAGACATGTATCAGGCTTGGATGATTGGGAAGGCACTACCCCCGCCACCATTTATCTTCTTAGATGATATCCTTATCCAAACTCCAGTCATAGTGCCAGATGATCCCCCATACTCTCCAGATCCACCCGCTTATCACAACTTTCCCAACCACCCTACTACCTCCATCACTCATCCTCCCGTTACCTTTCCCAAAAATTCCCTCATGTCTTATCCACTGTCTCCAACGATGAACACCCACTCAAAGCTTCAAATGGCCAATATTATCCTGCAGAAGTAGCCGACAAGGTTCCTGACTCATACAAGCACAGCTCTCGGGGTGAGACTCATGCTGAAAATGGAAAGGTCATAGGAAAAAAGGGGCGAGATGAAATATCCAGGAAGCTAAAAAGCATATAACATTCCTTAAAGAACATGCAAGGGATGGGAGACCAGGTTAACATGTCTTACAAAAAATTGTGTATGTTCCTAACGTTTTCCATCCTGCAGGGTTTAAAGTGCCAAAGTTTGACATATATAATGGGTGTGGAGATCCGATATCCCATCTGAGGGGTTATTGCAGTAAAATGAGAAGTGTTGGCGAGAATGATGATTTGTTGATGGCGTATTTCAGCGAGAGCTTGACTGTGAAAACTTTGGAATGGCATAATCATCAAGATGTCGGTAATTGGCATACATTGCACGACATGGCTCAAGATATTGTTTGACACTTTCAATATAAATTAGACATCGCCCTAAACCACTCCTCCATATCTTAGATGGAAAATAAATCGGAGGAAAGCTTTAGGAAAGCTGCTCGAGTTAGTCCCCCGGTTGGTCAAAAAGAAATGGTTTATCTTTTCCTACAAGGCCAGGGGCCCACCTACTTCTGCCATTTGATCCCGGCTTTAGGTAAGCCTTTTAATGATATGGTAAAAATAGGAGAGATGGTAGAAGAGGGAACCAAGTTAGGAAAAATGATGAGTTATTTGGTGTTGAAAGATACGACAGAAGACATTCAGAACATCTAGTAAGTTTGGGTGGGAGAAAGAGAAATAGAAAGGATGATCCGGTGAGCAATCCTGCTCAATGCTTTCAGCCTCAATATCGACCCCATGGATATTCCTGTATTCCTCCCCACTGTTATTTCTCTCCACAAAACGCCTAAAATCAAACACCATTTTCTCGATGCCGCATCCACAATGCACCACCATTTGCTCCACATCCACGAGGCCCGCAATGGCCAGCACTAGTTCAACAAATGTCTTACCCGTCCCCTCAGGCACATCAAGAACCTACCCGCAAAAGGTTCCAACCAAGGCGAAAATACAAAATGAAAAGACAACAGAAAAAAGAAAAGACATTCACTCATATTAGAGAATCATATGCCAGTCTGTTCTAGAGGCTGAGGCAATTGGACATGTTAAAGCCGATTCAGATAAAAATGCCACTAAGCTATCAAATATGAGTTACAAAAGAATTCCCTTGTTCTGCAGGTGGGCGCCTGAGTACCAAAACTTGAAATCTAAAATGTATTCCCTTGTCCTCCAGGTGGGCGTCTGATTACCAAAGCTTGAAATTTGAAATGTATTCCCTTGTTCTCCGGGTGGGCACCTGATTACTAAAACTTGAGACTTGAAAAGTATTCTCTTGTTCTCCAGGTGGGTGCATGATTACCCAAAACTTGAAACTTGAAAATTATTCCCTTATTCTGCAAGTAGGCGCCTGATTACAAAAACTTGAACCTTTAAAAATACCCCCTTGTTCAGTAGGTGGGCACCTGATTACCCGAAACTTGAAACTTTAAAAGTATTTCTTTGTTCTACAGGTGGACGCCTAATTACCAAAACTTGAAATCTTAAAAATATTCCTTTGTTCTGCAGGTGGGCGCCTGACTACAAAAAATTGAAACTTGAAACGTATTCCCTTGTTGTGCAGGCGGCCGCCTGATTACCAAAACTAAATGTATTCCAATGTTCTCTGGGTGGGCGCCTTCTTACCAAAGCTTGAAATTTGAAATGTATTCCCTTGTTCTCCAGGTGGGTGCCTGATTACCAAAGCTTGAAACTTGAAAAGTATTCCCTTGTTTTTAGGTTGGCACCTGATAACAAAAACTTGAGACTTGAAAAGTATTTCCTTGTTCTCTAAGTGGGCACCTGATTACCCAAAACTTGAAACTTGAAAAGTATTCCATTGTTCTACTGGTGGACGCCTAATTACAAAACTTGAAACTTTAAAAATATTCCCTAGTTTTGCAAGTGGGCTCCTGATTGCCCAAAACTTGAAACTTCAAAAGTATTCCCTTGTTTTGTAGGTGGGCGCCCGATTACAAAACTTGAAACTTTAAAAATATTCCCTTGTTTTGCAGATGGGCGCCTTATTACCGAAATCTTGAAACTTGAAAAGTATTTCCCTGTTCTGCAGGTGGACGCCTGACTACCAAAACTTGGAATCTGAAAAGTATTCTCTTGCTCTGCATGTAGACGCCTGATTACAAAACTTGAAACTTTAAAAATATTCCCTTGTTTTGCTAGTGGGCGCCTGATTACCCAAAACTTGAAACTTCAAAAGTATTTCCCTGTTCTGCAGGTGGACGCCTGATTACCAAAACTTGAAATCTAAAAAGTATTCCCTTGCTCTGTTGGTGGGCGCCTGATTACAAAGACTTGAAACTTGAAAAGTATTCCCTTGTTTTGCAGGTGGGCGCTTGATTACCAAAACTTGAAATTTGAAATGTATTCCCTTGTTCTTCAGGTGGATGCCTCATTACAAAATATTGCAATTCTAAATGTATTCTCTTGTTCCTCAAGTGGGCGCCTGATTTCTAAATACTTGAACGGTATTCCCTTGTACTCTAGATGGGAGCCTCATTGCCATAGACTGTAACTGTTTTCCCTTGTTCTTTAGGTGGGTGCCTGATTGCCACAAACTTGCAACTTGAAAATTATTCCCTTGTTCTCCAAGTGGGCGCCAGGTTACCAAAACTTGAAACTTGAAAAGTATTCCCTTGTTCTCCATCTGGGCGCCTGATTACCAAAACGTAAAACTTGAAAAGTATATCCTTGTTCTCCAGGTGGTCGCCTTATTATCGAAACTTGCAACTTGAAAAGTATTCCCTTATTCTCCCGGTGGGCACCTGATTACCAAAACTCGATACTAGAAAAGTATTCCCTTTTTATCCAGGTTGGCGGCTGATTACAAAAACTTGATACTTGAAACGTATTTCCTTGTTCTGTAGGTGGGCGCCTGGTTACCCTAAACATGAAACTTGACAAGTATTCCTTTGTTCTGCAGGTGGGTGCCGGATTACCAAAACTTGAAATTTGAAAAATATTCCCTTGTTTTGCAGGTGGGCGCCTGATTACCCAAAACTTGAAACTGGAAAACTATTTCCTTTTTCTGCAGGTGGGCGCCTGATTACCAAAACTTGATATCTGAAAAGTATTCCCTTGTTCTACTGGTGGGTGCCTGATTACCAAAACTAGAAACTTGAAAAGTATTCCATTGTTCTGCAGGTGGACGCCTTATTACCAAAACTTGAAATCTGAAATATATTGCCTTGCTCTCCGGGTGGGCACCTGATTACCAAAACTTGAGACTTGAAAAGTATTCCCCTATTCTCCAGGTGGGCTCCTGATTACCCAAAACTAGAAACTTGAAAAGTATTCCCTTGTTCTGCAAGTGGGCGCCTGATTACCAAAACTCGAAACTTTAAAAATATTCTCGTGTTCTGCAGGTGGTCGTCTTATTACACAAAACTTGAAACTTTAAAAATATTCCCTTGTTCTGCAAGTGGACGCTTGATTACCAAAACTTGAAATCTGAAAAGTATTTCCTTGTTTTGCAGGTGGGTGCCTTATTATCAAAACTTGAAACTTGAAAAGTATTCCATTGTTCTGCAGGTGGACGCCTTATTACCAAACCTTGAAATCTGAAATGTATTCCCTTGTTCTCAAGGTGGGCATCTGATTACCAAAGCTTGAAAATTGAAATGTATTCCCTTGTTCTCTGGGTGGGAACCTGATTACCAAAACTTGAGACTTGAAGAGTATTTCCTTATTCTTTAAGTGGGCGCTTCACCACCCAAAACTTGAAACTTGAAAAGTATTCCCTTGTTCTGAAAGTGGGCGCGTGATTACCAAAACTTGAAACTTTAAAATATTCTCTTTTTCTGCAGGTGGTCGCCTGATTAAGCAAAACTTGAAACTTTAATAATATTCCCTTGTTCAGCAGGTGGGCGCCTGATTACCCAAAACTTGAAACTTGAAAATTATTCCCTTGTTCTACAGGTGGACACTTGATTACCAAAACTTGAAATCTGAATAGTATTCCCTTGTTCGGCAGGTGGGCGCGTGATTACCAAAACTTGAAACATGAAAAGTATTCCATTGTTCTGCAGGCGGCCGCCTGATTACCAAAACTTAAAATCTGAAATGTATTCCCATGTTCTCTAGGTGGGCGCCTAATTACCAAAGCTTGAAATTTGAAAAGTATTCCCTTGTTATCAAGGTGAGCGCCTGATTTCCAAAGCTTGAAACTTGAAAAGTATTCCCTTGTTCTCCATGTTGGCGCCTGATTACCAAAACTTGAGACCTGAAAAGTATTTCCTTGTTCTCTCGGTGGGCGCCTGATTACCCGAAAATTGAAACTTGAAAAGTATTCCCTTGTTCTGCATGTGGGCGCCAGATTACAAAACTTGAAACTTTAAAAATATTCCCTTGTTTTGTAAGTGGGCGCTTGATTACCCAAAACTTGAAACTTGAAAAGTATTTCCCTATTCTCCAGGTGGATGCCTGATTACCAATACTTGAAATCTAATAATTATTTTCTTCCTCTGCAGGTGGGCGTCTGATTACCAAAACTTGAAACTTAAAAAGTATCCCCTTGTTCTATAGGTGAGCGCCTGATTACCAAAACTTGAAATCTGAAATGTATTCCCTTGTTCTCCAGGTGAGCGCCTGATTACCAAAGCTTAAAATTTGAAATGTATTCCCTTGTTCTCCGGGAGGGCACCTGATTACCAAATCTTGAGACTTCAAAAGTATTCCCTTGTTCTCCATGTTGGCGCCTGATTACCCAAAACTTGAAACTTGAAAAGTATTCTCTTATTCTGCAAGTGGGCACCTAATTACCAAAACTTGAAACTTTAAAAATATTCTCTTATTCTACAGGTGGTAGCTTCATTACCCAAAACATGAAACTTGAAAAGTATTTCCTTTTTCTGCAGGTGGGCGCCTGATTACCAAAACTTGAAATCTGAAATGTATTCCCTTGTTCTGCAGGTGGGTGTCTGATTACCAAAACTTTAAACTTGAAATGTATTTCCTTGTTCTGTAGGTGGGCGCCTGATTACCAAAACTTGAAATCTGAAAGGAATTCCTTTGTTCTTCAGGTGGGTGTCTGATTACCAAAGCTTGAAATTTGAAATGTATTCCCTTGTTCTCCAAGTGGGCGCCTGATTACCAAACTTGAAATTTAAATTGTATTCCCTGAGACTGCTTAATTTAACCCTGATCACAACAAAACAATGAAATTGTTTCTGCCCCGATTTGGTGTTGGGTGCATCTGTTAGTGTTAATCGAATCCTAGTATCAACTATTTCTAAAATGTGATTGTTAAATCCCATTATTATTGATGGAAACTTTAATATTAGGCTATGTTTCTCAAAAGGCATTATTTTCACTATGTTTTGTTATTTTATTTATAGCTGCTGGGGATCTATTGGGGACCGGTGATTGAAGCTACTTCCAATTACACAGAAGGGTCTTGACCAATGTGTCTGCTGGGATTAGTATTTAGGTCTACGTCCCATTATCCATGCAGGTCCTGATGACTCTTGGAGGAAATAATTGTGCCCGCCCATGTTACTCATGTCTGTTTGAGTTTTAAACTGAGTTTCATTTCTAGGACGGTCTTGAGAATTTCAAATTACATGCCCTTTTTAACTCTCGATTGTCTCTGCCGGGGATTGCTAATTAAAGTTTCGACCCATTATTCAGGAGGGTCCTACCGACTCTTACTGGGGAAGGTGTTTGTGCATTCCCATGTCACACGCGCATGTTTGAGTTTTAAACTGAGTCCCATATCCAGGAAGTTCTTAAGAATTTCAAATTGCATGCCCCATTTAGCTATCGGTTGTCTCTGTTAGGGATTGCTGATTAAAGTTTCGTCCTCCTATACTCATTTTTGGGAGAATATCTATGTCGGATTATGTTCCTTATTGGGTTTTAACTAGGTCCCATTTCTAGGTGGATCCTGAGATATTTTATCATACCTGCATATGCCTGCCTTCTCCTGTGGCTGGCTTCCCTTAGGTTCTTCCGGAATTTTTTCTTCCCCTTTGTCAATCAAAGAAAAGTTTATTAGTTTGAAAAGTGGTGGTTAGCTTGTGCCATTCTTGTTGAAAGCGGCCTCCCCGTTGTCATGTTCCGTTGTATTTAGTTTCTCGCACTGATGATGAGTTCCTGAGTTGCTCGGTTGACCCCCACGCCATTATGGCCTTACTTTGCTCCCCCGTTATTGTGTTACACTCCTGGCCCATTTTGTCAGAATTCATACATCTTTCCTGAGATTACCGAGTCAGTGTACTATGCTCGGCTGACCCCTGAACCCTTGTGGCTTTACTCTGCTCCCCCATCTTTGTGTTGCGCTTCTGACCCTTTTTCCAGAACTCTTCCATATTTCCTGAGATTAACGTGTCAGTTTATGATGCTTGGCTGACCCCTGAACCCTTGTGGCCTCCCATCTTTGTGTTATACTCCTTCACTTGCCATGTTAGCTTTGATTTCACCTTGAAAGATATTGCTTGCTTATTGACTAACCAATTTCTCTATCACCTTTATCATAGAAGATACCACTTCTCCATTCAGACCCAATATCCTCTATTTGTTGCATTGCTCGAACTAACATCTACCAAACCTTTGTGTCTCACATGACCCTCAAAGCATGTCCATTGCCCCCCACTCCGCGTGTATGTTGTTTTTGATTGACTTAAACCACTGGCCTACACCTTGAGGTCTGTTGTTCTATCGCTAACCATGATAACTTTGATTTTTTCTTGAAAGATCTTGCTTGTCACTGGTTTACCACCCTATTGTCAATCTTATCACAAAAAACACCTTTGATCCGTTCACTCTAGCCCTCATTTTATTGCATTGTTCATGAAATTATATATACCAAGCCTTTGTATTTCAAACGAATTTCGGAGCATGTTGAATGTTACCATCTCAGTGTGCTTGCTGGGACTCCCTCTATTATTTGGTGCTGAACTGTATATGTGGAACGGATTGCGCGCCGAAGCAATATAATATTTCGATTAGGTTGCACGCCGCAACAATAATATAATTGGATCTGGTTTCATGCTGTAACAGTGATAAATGATATGGATCAGGTTGCACGCCACAACAGTAATAAATTATATGGATCGGGCTGCACGTTGCGATAGTGTTTTTTTTATGATTTGGATCGGGTTGCACACCGCAACACTGATAAATGATATGTAATGGTTGCATGCCACAACAGTATTTTTATGATTTAGATTGGGATGTGTGCCGCAACAATAGATAGTAAAAGTTCTTATTGATTGGTTACGAGTTCCTTATTCTTTTGAAGTGAACGTCAAATTGTTCTTTATGGTTTACCTCTTAAATATTTGTTGGTAAATGATACTTCCCCTGCAGCATGTCCCTGTCTATCCTTACTTGTTTATTTCTGTTTTATATATTCTATTTTACATTATATAACTACATAGATTTTTTTGGTAGTCCGGTCCTATCCTCGTCATAACTTTGTCGAGTTTAGGCTAGGAACTAACCAATACATGAGGTTGGTTGTTACTGATACTACACTTTGTACTGTGTGCAGATCCTGGAGCAGCAGCATTCAAACCTTAGCTTGGGTAGATGCCTGCAGTCCAGTCGGATATTCCAAGGTAGTCTTGCCATCGTCCACAGGCCCCGACGTCTCCCTCAATCCCTTCATCCTGTATTATTTACTTATTTCCGAAATGGTGGATCATTTTTCTTTCAGACCTTGTTTGTAGTAATCTTAGACTGTCTGTGTAACTGTGACACTAGTTTTGGGTTGTAGATGTTCAAGCGGTTGTATTGGATATATTCACATAGCTTTACTGTTTTTCTTCATCCTGTTATAAATTCCGTTGTTATTAAGTTATTGCTTTATACTTGTTAAATATAAAAATAGGAAAATTTAATTTGTTCAAACATTCGGCTTGCCTAGCATTCATTGTAGGCATCATCACATCTCCCGGGGGGTAGGAAATCCGTATCGTGACAATTTGGTTTCAGAGCCCTAGATTACATGGGTCTCACAATTCACAGAAAAGCTTAGTAGAGTCTGAGGGATCGGTATGGAGACGTCTATATTTATCCCTCAGAGGCTACAGTGTTAAGAAAAAATTCACATCTAATATTTCATGTCGTGCAGTTTGGTTTCTTAATGCTAATTAGATTTCTACTCTATTCTTTCGCAAATGGCGAGGATAATTACCAGCCGAGCAACAACTCAGATCAGTGATGGATCAAGTACATCTTGAGATGCCTTGTGAATATTAGACAGGTTTACCAAGCGTTTTAGTACCACTTTTAGTGGTGCATCTTTTGAGGATCCCCCCAAGATTATTTAGATAGTTCTCATAAGGTTCTCAGGAATATGGGAATACTAGAGATCAATGGGGTTGACTTTGCAACTTTTCGCTTGTCTGGATTTGCCAAGACTTGGTGGAGAGATTATTGGTTGGCAAGCCCAATCAGATCACCGGCTATGACTTGGGAGAAGTTTATCCCTATCACTCAGAGAGAGATTTATCGGAGGCAGTTTGAGTGTCTCCAGTAGAGTTCTATGACCTTTACTCAGTATGAGACCAGATTGATCGACTTGGCTCGTCATAGTCTTACCATACTTCCCACCAAGAAAACAAAAGAGAGAGAGAGAGAGAGAGAGAGAGAGAAGAGGTTTATTGAGGGACTTATTTAGCCGATTCGACTTCAGATGGCTAAGGAGACAGGGAGTAAAATTTATTTTCAGGATGCGACCAATGTGGCCAGGAGAGTGGAGATGGTTTTGTTGCAGGGAGGTGGTTAGGGGTCCGACAAGAAGCCTCATCATTTAGGCAGATTCAGTGGCGCCTCGTCTGGAAGTAGGGATTCGTATGGTAGAATCCATGCTCCTAGGAATTTTAAGTCAGCACTTCAGGTTTCTCACAGCACTTCAGGTGGTCGGTGCTCTCACGTGCAGTATTTTGATCAACAATCCTATAGTGCATCACCAGCTCCTATCAAGCACCTCCGCTTTAGAGTTTTCAGGGTCATTAGCCCCAGCAGCCGAGGGCTTGTTTTACTTGTCGTGACACGAGGCACATTGCTAGATATTGCCCTCAAGCACCGAGCAGTTCTTAACACCACGGTTCACATGCCATGGTTCAGACACCAAGTGTTCAACCGCCCACTCAGCCAGCTAGAGATAGAGGTAGAGGTGATAATGGTGGAGGTAGAGTTATTAGGGGTGGAGTTCAAACAGCTAGAGGTGGAGGCCAGCCAGCAGCAGGTCATCCTCGAGATATAGTTTAGGGTGGTTGGAACCAACCCCGATGTTATGTTCTTCCAGCCAGGCCTAAGGCTGAGGCTTCCGATAAAGTTATCAAAGGTATTGTTCTAGTTTGTAGCAGATGTGCTTCAGTTTTATTTGATCTAGGCTCTATGTACTTCTATATGTCATCATATTTTGCACCGTATCTTGTCATGCCTAGAGATTCTTTGAATGCTCATGTATATGTGTCTACATGTGTGGGTGATTCTATTATGGTAGACCATGTCCATTATTCATGTATAGTTGTGATTTTAGGGTTCTGAGACTCATGTAGACTTGTTATTTCTGGACATGCCAAGACAGTGACCTTAGCTTTGCCGAGTTTACCTCATTTAGAGTGGAGAGGGACTCTTGGTCATTCTACCCGTAGTATTGTCTCAGATATGAAGGTTCGACGTATGGTTTAGAAGGGGTGTTTGTACTATTTGACAAATGTTTAGGATTCGAGTGTAGAGATTCCTTCTATTTATTCTGTGCCCGTTGTTCATAAGTTTCCTAAGGCATTTCCTTCAGACGTGCCAAGTATGCCACCCGACAAAGATATTGACTTATGCATTGATTAGGCTCCTGGCACTCAACCCACATATATCCTTTCGTATCGTATGGCCCCACGTGAGTTGAAAGAGTTAAAGGAGCAGTTGCAAGACTGGCTTGATAAAGGCTTTATTAGACCTAGTATCTCGCCTTGGGTTGTGCAGGTGTTGTTCGTTATGAAGAAGGAAGGATCGATGACAATGTGTATTTATTACCAGTAAATGAACAAGGTTATAATCAAGAATAAGTATCCATTGTCGATGATTAATGATTTGTTTAATTAGCTTCAGGGTGCCAAGGTATTTTCGAATATTGACTTGAGATCTAGCTACTATCAGTTGAGGATTAGGGTATATGATGTCCCCAAGACAGCTTTCCACACTCGGTACGGGCATTATGAGTTCTTGGTGATGTTATTGCAGTTGACAAATGCCCCAGCAACTTTTATGGATTTGATGAACTGAGTGTTCAGGCCTTACTTGGATTCGTGATAGTATTCATTGATGATATTTTGATGGACTCCCGCATCCAGGAGGAGCATGAGTAGCATCTTAGAGTGGTTCTTTAGACTTTTAGAGATAGTCAGTTGTATATTGAGTTTTTGAAGTGTGAGTTCTGGTTAAATTAAGTTGCATTCCTGGGTCATATTGTATTAGCAGAGGGTATTCAGGTTGATCTGAAAAAGATAGAGGCAGTCAAGAACTGGCATATACCCGTATCATCTATCGAGATCCAAAGTTTCTTTGGTTTGGCAGGCTACTGTCGTCGGTTTCTGGAGGGATTTTCGTCTTTTGGAGCCCCGATGACAAGGTTGACCTAGATGGCTGCCCAATTCAGATGTTCAGACGAGTGTGAGGTGAGCTTTCAGAAGCTCAAGACAGCTTTGACTACGACACTGGTGTTGGTTTTGCCTACAGGTTCAAGGCCTTTTACAATTTATTATGATGCATCTCATATTAAACTTGATGTGATGTTGATGCAGGATGGCAAAGTCATCGACTACGCCTCGCGACAGCTAAGGATTCATGAGAAAAACTATCTGGTTCATGATTTGGAGTTGACAGCCATTGTTCACGCGTTGAAGATTTGGAGGCATTATCGGAATGGCATGGTATGTGAGGTGTTCACAAATCACAATATTCTACAGTATTTGTTTGAGCAGAAGGAGCTAAATTTGAGGCAGAGAAGGTAATTGGAGCTATTAAAGGATTACCATCTTATACCATCTGAGAAAGGCCAATATGGTGGCCTATACTTTGAGTAGGAAGTCAACCAGTATAGGCAGTCTCCCTTATACTTCAATCGGTGAGAGACCGCTTGCTTTGGACGTTCATTCTTTAGCCAACTAGTTCGTAAGGTTGGATGTTTCTGATCCCAGCCGTATATTAACTTGCACATTCGCTCGTTCTTCATTATTGGAGCATATCCGAGATTGGCAGTGCGATGATCCTTATTTGTATGTCATTAAGGACACGGTAAAGCATGGAGGTGCCAAGTAAGTTACCTTGGGAGATGATGGAGATTTGAGAAAGCAGGGTCAATTTTGTTTGCCTAATGTGGATGGACACCAAGAGTTGATATTAGAGGAGGCCATAGTTCCTGGTATTCTATTTATTCGGGCGCTGCTAAGATATACTATGATTTGCCGCAGCATTATTACTGGCGGAGAATGAAGAAGGACATTGTTGCACATGTGGCTCGGTGTTTGAACTATCAGCAGGTTAAGTACGAGCATCAAAGGCCCTTTGGTTTGTTCTAGTAGATTGAGATTTCTGAGTTGAAGTGAGAACATATCACTATTGGCTTCATTGTTGGACTCCCATGGAAATAGAGATAGTTCAATGCAGTGTGGGTTATTGTTGATAGGCTGACCAAGTCAGCATATTTCATTCCTATGGCAGTCTTCTATTCGTCTCGGAGGTTAGCAGAGATTTATATCCGGGAGATTTTTCGCCTTCATGGTGTGCCCGTATCTATCCTTTTGGATAGAGGTGCGTATTTACCTCACATTTCTAGAGAGCAGTTCAGCAAGACTTGGGCACACGAGTTGAGTTAAGCACATTGTTTCATCCTCAGACGGACGGGCAGTCTGAGCATACTATTTACATTTTGGAGGATATGCTCCGATCTTGTGCTATTGACATTGGAGACTCGTGGGATCAATTTTTTCCTTTAGCGGAGTTTGCCTACAACAACAGCTACTAGTCGAGTATCTAGATGGCTCCTTATGAGGCTTTGTATGGTAGGCGGTATCAATCGTCAGTTGAATGGTTTGAGCCTGGAGAGGCTTGGTTGTTGGATATGGATCTAGTAGAGGATGCCTTGGACAAGGTCAGGATCATTCAGGATAGGCTTCGTACAGATCAGTCCAGGCAAAAGAGTTATGACGGCCGTAAGGTTTGTGATTTGATATTCATGGTCGGAGAATGGGTATTTCTTCAAGTGTTTCCTTTGAAGGGCGTGATGAGATTCGAGAAGAAGGGAAAGCTTAGCTCTAGGTTTATTGGCCTATTTGAGATTCTAGATCAAGTGGGAGAGGTGGCTTATAGACTTGCGTTTCCATCGATCTTATCAGTCGCGCATCAACTGTTTCATGTGTCCATACATTGGAAGTATCACGACGATCCATCTCACTTGTTAGATTTCAGCACTCTCCAGTTGGACAAAGACTTGTCCTATAAGGAGGAGCCGGTAGCTATTATAGACCAGCAGGTTCGTCAGTTCAGATCGAAGATTTTCCCTTCTATTCATGTTTAGTCAAGAGTTCATCCTGCTGAGGCATTAACCTAGGAGTCCTAGTCCAATATGCGGAGCCGTTATCAACATCTTTTCCCTGACTCAGGTACTTCCTTCTTATGTCCCTTCGAGGAGAAACGGTTGTTTTAGAGGTGGAGGATGTGATTACCCAAAAAATGATCACTTGTTTTAGAAACTAATTCAGTGTTCTAAAGCTTAAAAACCTCCCTTTTACCTCACCTTGATTTGTGTGCGTCGTCTGGACCTATATCTAGAATGCTTTCTATGTGAAAAGATGAGAAATATAAATTTCTAGGGTTAAAATTTTGGTTTTTGGTTGACTTGGTCAACCTTTTGAGAAAACGGACCCGGATCCGTGTTCCGACAATCCCGCGAGGTCCGCAGTAAAATATGGGACTTGGGCATATGCCCGAAAATGAATTCCGAGGTCCCAAGCCTTAGAAATTAATTTTTTGAAAGAAATTGTTTTGCTGAATTATCTAAGAAATGAAGAAAAAAATTAATGTTTGAAACCATTGTTATTAGGCTCGTATTTTGGCGGGAGCTCGGTACAAACTTGTTATAGTATTTGAATGATAATTGTGTAATTTGGTAAACATGGACCTAATTGACGTGAGTTGGACTTCCGGTGGAAGAGTTATGAACTTTAAGTGTTCTTATTGAAAATGATGAGTTTTGAGGTTTAATTCATGGTTTTACATGTTATTTTGATAATGTGATCGCACGAGTATGTCCATATGATGTTTTTGAGTTAGTATGCACATTTGGTATGGAGTCCCGAGGGCTCGACTTAATTTTGGGTAGGTTATGGGATGTTTTAGGCGTAAAACATGGATGTTGTAGGCTTAGAGAAGTGCAAATCTCTTAATCCACCAGCGGTCCGCATTGGTTTTGTGTTTTTCGCGGTGGGGGCTTTGCGGACGCAATCGATTATGTATGGTCCGCATAGGTTCACTAGTTTGACTTTGGAAGCCAATATGTTTTGATATACAAAGAATTTTGAGATGATTCAAAAGCAACAGTTGTAGACCTTCGTGTGAGGCTTCTAGAAAGTTAAAGAAATCACTATTTGGACATCTGTAGAAAAAGTAATAGCCAAACTACTAAAGCATGTCACTGCAATCAACCTTGTGAGCTATGCGGCCGGACTTCTTTTTGTGTGGTCCGCACAGGGGGTCTAAGAGAGCTATATTTAAAAGGTATTTGAAATACTTTCATTTTTCAAAACCCCAAAAACATAAGAGGTGATTTTTCAAACAACATTTCTTCTTTAAAACATTACTAAATGATTTCAAACTCGTTTTCTTTACTCCTTAACTTATTTTTACAAGATTTCATACTAGAATCTAGGGTTTTCATGGTGGAATTCCGAATTTTGGGAAAACCTAAGAATATTATAATTTTGGGATTTAGACCTCAAATTGAGGTTGGATTCCAAAACCAATTATATATACGTGCTCATTGGTGAATGGGTAACCTATTTTTTGTCCGAGTTTCGGGTTTGGACCAAGCAGGCCTAGGGTCCATTTTTGACTTTTTGGGAAAAACATTATAAACCTTATTTTCACGCATTAAAATTGATTCATTTAGCAGTTAGTAATATTATTAAGTAACTTGTGGCTAGATATGAGCGAGTTGGTGGTGGACTCAAGAGATAAAGTGATAGTTGAGGCTTGAATTATGTCCGTGGCATTGAGGTAAGTGTTTGGTATTATCTTAGCTTAAGGGATTAGGATTTATGTCATATTTGCTACGCGTTACTTTTTGAGTATGATGTATAGGCATGGTGAAGAGTATCTATACGTTGGTGTCAAGCATGACCATGAGTCTTAAAGTGAAATGGTTGAGTTCTTAACAAATACTATGAATGCCTAAGTTGTTGATTCTCTATGTTGAGCAAGATTATGATTATTCTCATGGAAATTACTTATTATAGAGTATTGGTGCTAGTTAAGGAAGTTGGATGTTGGAACAAGTTTGGTTATAGCTGGTTTTCCCTTGCCGGGAAGTATTTACTTACAATGTTGATTCCCTTGCCAGAATTGTGTTGTTTCTTTATTGAACCCTTGTCGAGACTCCTTTTGTGATTTGGTATTGAACTATATATGTGGAACGGGTAGCACGCCGCAACAATATTATCTTTGGATCAGATTTTATGCCGCAACAATAAAATAATAGGATGGGGTTGCACGTGGCAATAGTGATAAATGATGTGGATCGGGTTGCACGCCGCAACATTGATAAATGATATGGATCGGGTTGCACGTCACAACAGTTATTTTATGATTCAGATCAGGTTGCATGCCACAACAATAGATATTAAAAGTGCTTATTGATATGTTACGAGTTCCTTATTCTTTTGAATTGAACGTCAAATTGTTATTTATGGTTTACCTCTTAAATTTCTGTTGGTAAATGATATTTCCCCCGTAGCATGTCCCGCTCTATCCTTACTTGTTTATTTTTGTTTTATATTTTGTTTTACGTTATATAATTGCACATGTTTATTTGGTAGTCCGGTACTAGCCTTGTCACTACTTCGCCGAGGTTAGGTTAGGAACTTACAAGTACATGAAGTCGGTTGTAGTGATAGTACACACTACATTATTCACAGATCCCGGAGCACCAACATTCAAACCTTAGCTTGGGTTGCTGCCTTTAGTCCACTCGGAGATTCTGAGGTAGTCTTACAGGCGTCTGTAGGCCCTGGCATCTTCGTCTATCCCTTCATCCTATTTCATTTACTTATTTCAGAAACAATGTATCATTTATCTTTAGAACCTTGTTTGTAGTAATCTTAAACTGTCTATGTAACTGTGGCACCAATTTTGGTTAGTAGTTGTTCAAACAGTTGTATTGGATATATTCACGCAGCTTTACTGTTTCTCTTCTGCTTTATATAAATTGTGTTGTTTATAAGTTATTGCTTCATTCTTGTTAAAGGATTAAAATGGGAAAAAGGTAACTTGTTCAAACAGTTGGTTTGCCTAGCTTTCATTAAGTCATCAAAACTCCCGATAATGGGAAATCCGGATCATGAAAAGTTGGTATCAGAGCCCTAGGTTATGGGTCTTAAACTTCAGAGACAAGATTAATAGAGTCTGATGGATCGGTACGGAGACGTCTGTATTTATCCCCCACATGCTATACAGTTAGGAAAAACTTCACATCCATTATTTCCTATCGTGTGGTTTGGTTTCTCAATGTTAATTTGATTTCTACTCTATTTTTCCACTAATGGTGAGGTCACATACCACTTCTTCAGCCGAGCAGCAGCTCAGACTGGTGATGGATCAACTACATCATCAAATGCTTTGCGGAGATTGGACAGGTTTACCAAGATTTTCACTACCACTGTCAGCGGTGTATCTTCAGAGGATCCCCATGATTATTTACATAGCTATCATGAGGTTCTCAAGAATATGTGGATAGTGACGACCAATGGGGTCGACTTTGCTACTTTCCGCTTGTCTGGATCTACCAAGACTTAGTGGTGAGATTATTGTTTGTCTAGACCATTCGAATCACCAGCTTTAACTTGGGAGCAATTTAATCATCTATTTCTTGAGATGATTCTCCCTATCACTTAGAGAGAGATCTATTGGAGGCTGTTTGAGCGTCTACATTAGGGTTCTATGACCTTTACTCAGTATGAGACCAGATTCATCTACTTGTCCCGTAATGCCGTTATCATACTTCCCACAGAAAGAGAGAGAGAGAGAGAGAGAGAGAGAGAGAGAGATAGGAGGTTCATTGAGGGACTTATTCAGCCGATTCAACTTCAGACGGCTAAGGAGACAAGGAGTGAGATTTTCTTTCAGGAGGCAACCAATATGGCCAAGAGAGTGGAGATGGTTCTGTTGCAGGGAGATGGTTAGGGGTCCGAAAAGAGGCCTTGTCATTTAGGAAAAGTTAGTGGTGCCTCATATGGAGGAAGTAATTAGTGTGGTAGAGGCCATCCTCCTAGGCCTTTTCAGTTAGCACTTCAGGTTTCTCACGGCGATTCAGGTGGCCGTGGTTCTCACATGTAATATTTCGATCAGCAGTCCTACAGTGCATCACCAGCTCCTATCAGTGCACGTCTACTTTAGAGTTTTCAAGGTCGTTAGCCCCAGTTTCCAAGGGATTATTTTACATGTGCAACACGAGGCACATTGCTAGATATTGCCCTCGAGCACCAAGCAGCTCTCAGCACCAGGGTTCTCGTGCCTTGGTTTAGGCATAGAGTCTTCCACTGCCCACTCAGCCAGCTAGAGGTAGAGTTACAGGTACTAGAGGTAGAGGTATTAGACGTGGAGGCCAGCCAATAGCAGGCCATCCCCGAGGTGTAGTTTAGGGTGGTGCGGCCCAGCCCCGATGTTAGGCTTTTCCAGCCAGGCTTGAGGCTGAGACTTCTGATGCAGTTATCACAAATATTGTTATTGTTTACAACAGAGGTGTTTATGTTTTATTTGATCCAAGATCTACGTATTCCTATGTGTCATCTTATTTTTCATCGCATCTGGTCATGCCAAGCGATTCTTTGAGTGCTCATGTATATGTGTCTACACCGGTGGGTGATTCTATGATGGTGGATCGTGTCCATCATTCATGTATAATTGCGATTGGGGGTCTTGAGACATGTGTATATTTGAAACTTCTGGACACGGTTGACTTTGATATCATATTGGGGGTGGATTGGTTATCTCTGTATCACGCTATCATGGACTGTTATGCTAAGAATATGACCTTAGCCTTGCCGAGTTTACCTTATTTAGAGTAGAGGGGGAATCTTGGCCTTTCTACCTATAGTGTTGCCTCATATACGAAGTCTCGGCGTATGGTCAAGAATGGGTGTTTTCCTATTTTACATATGTTTGGGATTCGAGTGCCGAAATTCCTTCTATTTATTCTATGCCAATTGTTCGTTAGTTTCCTAAGGTATTTCCTTCAGACCTGTCGGGTATGCCACCCGATAGGGATATTGACTTCTGCATTGATTTGGCTCCGAACACTCAGCCCATATCTATCCAATTGCATAGTATGGCCCCATCTGAGTTAAAAGAGTTGAAGGAGCTGGTGCAAAAATTTCTCGAAAAAGGCTTTATTAGACCTATTGTCTTGCCTTGGGGTGTGCCGGTGTTGTTTGTTAAGAAGAATGACGGATTGATGAGAATGTGTATTGACTACCAGCAAATAAACAAGGTTACAATCAAGAATAACCATCCATTGCAGAGGATTGATTATTTGTTTTTATGAGCTTTAGGGTGCCAAGGTAGTTTTGAAGATTTACTTGAGATCTAGCCACTATCAGTTAAGGATTACGGCATCCAATGTCCCAGAGACCTCTTTCCACACTCGGTACAGGCATTATGAGTTCTTGGTGATATCATCTGGGTTGACAAATTCCCCAGCAACTTTTATGGATTTGATGAACCGAGTGTTCAGGCCTTACTTGGATTCGTTCGTGATAATCTTCATTGATTGTTATTTTATCTATTCCCGCAGCCGCGAGGAGCATGAGCAGCATCTTAGAGTGGTTCTTCAGACTTTGAAGGATAGTTAGTTCTAAGTTTTCGAACTGTGAGTTCTCGTTGAGTTTCATTGCATTCTTGGGTCATGTTTTTTCAGTAGAGGGTATTCAGGTTGATCCAAAGAAGAGAGAGGCAGTCTAGAACTAGGCTATACCCGCATCAACAACGTAGATACGGAGTTCCTTGTGTTTGGCAGACTATTATTGTCAGTTTGTGGAGGGATTTTCATCTATTGCAGCCCCGATGACCAGGTTGACCCAGAAGGGTGCCCAATTTAGATGGTCAGGCAAGTGTGAGGCGAGCTTTCAGAAGCTCAAGACAGCCTTGACTACGGCACTGGTGTTCCTTTTGCCCACAGATCCAGGGTCTTATACAGTTTATTGTGATGCATCTCGTATTGGAATTGGTGCGGTGTTGATGCAGAATAGAAAGATCATCGCCTATGCCTCGTGGCAGCTAAAGATTCATGAGAATAACTATCCAATTCATGATTTGGAGTTGGCAGCCATTGTTCACGCGTTGAAGATTTGGAGACATTATCTGTAAGGCGTGGCATGTGAGGTGTTCACGAATCATAAGAGTCTACAGTATTTGTTTAAGTAAAAGAAGCTAAATTTGATTCAGAGAAGGTGGGTGTAGCTATTAACGGACTAGGATATCACCATCTTATATCATCCGGAAAAGGCCAATATGGTGGCCGATACTTTGGATAGGAAGTCAACCAGTATGGACAGTCTCACTTATAATTTCGGTCCGTGAGAGACAACTTGCTTTGGATATTCATTCTTTGGCCAACCAGTTTGTGAGGTTGGATGTTTCTGAGCTCAGCCATATATTGGCTTGCATAGTCGCTCGTTCTTCATTGTTGGAGTGTATCCGAGATCGGTAGTATGATGATCCTCATTTGTGTGTCCTTAAGGAAACGATGCAACATGGAGGTTCCAAGCAGGTTACCTTGGGAGATAATGGAGTTCTTAGATTGCAGGGTCGAGTTTGTATGCCTAATGTGGATGGAATCCGAGAGTTGATTTTAGAGGAGGCCCATAGTTCTTGGTACTCTATTCATCTGGGCGCTGCAAAGATGTATCACGATTTGTGGCAGCATTATTGGTAGTGGAGAATGAAGAAGGACATTTTTGTACATGTGTCTCGGTGTTTGAATTTTCAGCAGGTTAAGTACGAGCATTAGAGTCTCGGTGGTTTGTTCTAGAAGATTGAGATTCCTGAGTGGAAGTAGTAGCATATCACTATGGACTTCGTTGTTGAACTCCCACAGACTCAAAGGAAGTTTGATGCAGTATGGGTTATTACTGATAGGCTGACCAAGTCAGCACATTTCATTCCTGTGGCAATCTCATATTCGTCCGGGAGGTCCGCAGTAAAATATGGGACTTGGGTGTATACCCGAAAATGAACTTCAAGGTCCCAAGCCTTAGAAATCAATTTTTGAAAGATATTATTTTTTTGAATTATCTAAGAACTGAAGAAAAGAATTATTGTTTGAAACCATTGTTATCGGGCCCGTATTATTGTGGGAACCCGGTACAAACTTGTTATAGTATCTGAATGATAAGTGTAAAATTTGAAGAAAAATGGAGTCTATTTGACATGAGTTGGACTTCCGATGGAAGTGTTATGAACTTTAAGTTATCTTGATGAAAATGATGAGTTTTGAGGTTTAATTCATGGTTTTACATGTTATTTTGATGATGTGATCGTACGAGTAGGTCCATATGATGTGTTTGTGTTATTATGTACATTAAGTCTGGAGGCCCGAGGGCTCGGGTGAGTTTCGGGTAGGTTCCGGGATGTCATAGGCTTAAAACATGAATGTTGCAGGTTCAGAGAAGTACAAATCTCTGAACCCGCCAGTGCGGTCCGCATTGGTTTTGTGCTATCCGCGGTGGGGGCTTTGCGACCGCACTTCGTTTTGTGCAGTATGCACGCTTCACTTGTCAGACTTCTGAAGCCTATATATTTGATCTACAAGGAATTTTGAGATGATTCTGAAATGAAAGGTGTTGTCCTTCGTGTCGGATTTCAAGAAAAATAAAGAAATCACAATTTGGAAATCTGTAGAAAAAGTAATAGCCAAAATACTAAAGCATGTCACTGCAGCCAACCCTATGAGCTCCACGGCCGCATTCTTTTTTGTGCGGTCCGCATCGGGGGTATGATAGGGGTATATTTAAACGGGATTTTCAGTTATTTTTCATTTTCCAAAACCCTAGAATAATTAGAGATGATTTTTGAAACAACCTTTCTTCTCCAAAACATTAATAAGTGATTTCTAACTCGGTTTTTTTACCCCTTAACTTCTTTTTACAACATTTCATTCTAGAATCTAGCATTTTCATGGTGGAATTCAGAATTTTGTGAAAAATCTAATAATATTAAAATTTGGGGATTTAGACCTCAAATTGAGGTCGGATTTTAAAACTAATTACATATCTGCGTTCGGGAGTGAATGGGTGATCGGGTTTTGGTCCTAGTTTCGGATTTGGACCTAGCGGGCCCGGGTTAATTTTTGAATTTTTGGGAAAACTTATTTCCATGCATTAGAATTGATTGATTTAGCACTTATTAATATTATTAAGTAATTTGTGGCTAGATACAAGCGAGTTGGTGGTGGACTCAAGAGGTAAAATGATAGTTGAGGCTTGAGTTGTGTTCATGGCATCGAGGTAAGTGTTTTGTCTAACCTTGGCTTGATATATTAGGAGTTGTGTCCTATTTTGCTACGTGTTATTTCTTGAGTATGACATATAGGCATGGTGACAAGTATCTATATGTTGGTGTCAAGCATGACCGTGAGTCTTAAAGTGAAATTGTTGAGTTCTTAATAAATACTACGAATGCCTAAGTTGTTAATTCTCTGTGTTGAGGAAGGATTTTTATTATTCTCATGGAAAATACTTATGATTGAGCATTGGTGCTAGTTGAGGAAGTTAGATGTTTGAACAAGTTTGGTTATAGCTAGTTTCCCATTATCAGGATGTATTTACTTATACTATCGATTCCCTTATCGGGATAGTGTTGATTCTTTATTTAGCCCTTGTCGAGACTCCCTTTGTTATTTGGTATTGAAATGTATATGTTGAATGGGTTGCACGCTACAATAATATTATGTTTGGATCGGGTTGCATGCCGCAACAATAATATAATTTGATCGGGTTACACACCGCAATAGTGATAAACGATATAGATCGGGTTGTACGCTGTAATAGTATTTTTATGATTTAGATCAGGTTGCACGCTGCAACAGTGTTAAATAATATGGATCAGGTTGCACGACGCAACAGTGTTTTTATGATTCCAATCGGGTTGCATGCCGCAACAATAGATAGTAAAAGTGATTATTGATTGGCTACGAGTTCCTTATTCTTTTGAAGTGAACGTCAAATTGTTCTTTATGGTTTAACTCTTAAATTTCTGTTGGTAAATATATTTCTCCCTATCATGTCCCCCTCTATCCTTACTCGTTTATTTTTTGTGTTTTATTCTAAAGTACATTATATAACTAAACATGTTTATTTGGTAGTCTAGTCCTAGCCTCGTCACTACTTTGTCGAGGTTAGGCTAGGCACTTACCAGCACATGAGGTCGGTTGTGCTGATACAACACTCTGCACTATGTGCAGATCCCGAAGCAGCAACATTTAATCCTTAGCTTGGGTGGTTGCCTTCAGTCCAGTCTGAGATTTTGAGGTAGTTCTGCAGACGTCTGCAGGCTCTAGCGTCTCCCTCTATCCCTTCATCATGTTTCATTTACTTATTTTAGAAATAGGGTATTATTTATATTCCGGACCTTGTTTGTAGTAATCTTAGACTGTCTTTGTAGCGGTGACACCAGCTTTAGGTAGTAGTTGTTCAAACAGTTGTATTGGATATATTCATATAGCTTTACTATTTCTCTTCCGCTTGCAATAGATTTCATTGTTTATAAGTTATTGCTTCATACTTGTAAAAGGATTAAAATGGGATAAAGGTAATTCGTTCTAACAGTCTGCTTGCTTAGATTTCATTAGTACGTGCCATCACGACTCTCAATATTGAAAAAATCGAGTCTGACATGTGTCCACGCTTCTAATGTCACATTTGCGACATCAAGCTCGCAAATGCGAAGTCTCAATTGCGATAAAATGTTCGCAAATGTGAACCTGACCTTCCTTTTTCTTGATCGCAAGTGCGATACACGGGTCGCAAATGCGGATCCTGTTGGGTTCACAAATGCAAAAAATATGTCAGAAATGCGACCACTGCCCCCAGCCGGCTTCATCACAAATACGATGCTTACCTCAAAATTGTGAGTTCACAATTGCAATCAATATCTTGCAATTGTGAGATCTGCCGCAGCAACAAAAACACCATAAATTTGGTGTGCTTTTCTACTCCCAACCTATGCCTGAAACTAACCTCAACCCTTGGGGCTCTACTCCGAACACTCACACAAGTCCAACAATATTGTACAACCTTCTCGAGCGATCAAATTGCCAAAATAACACCTAAAACCACGGATTCAATACCAAAACCCATGAAATCCTTAAGAACATTCAAATTCTTATCTTTACAACCGAACGTCTGAATCACGTCAAATTAATCCTGTTTCTCACCAAATTTGTCAGACAAGACTAAAATATTATATTGGACAAGTACCAAGTATCGGAACCAATATATGGGTCTGATACCAGCATGATCACAATATTCCTTTTCATTAAATCCTTAGAGTTTCAGTTTAACAATTTCTAACAAAATTTTACTACTCAGGCGAGGAACCTCGGCATTCGATTGTGAGCATACGCCCAGATCCCATATTTTCCTAGGGACCCTCCGGAACCGTCAAAACACAAAATCCAGGCCATTTGCAAAAACTATTGACCAAAATCAAACTTAACTTTTTAAAATTTTTTAAGGAATCAAGTGTTCATATTTCAACCCAAACTCTTCCAAATCCCGAACCAATCATCCGCGCAGGTCGTAAATTAGTTAAAGCAAGGACAGAAAGTTTTATGTAGGGGAAAGGGGTTCTAAAAAGTAAAACGACCAATCTGGTCGTTTCATCTGGTGAAGCCTCTGGTCTTCCTCCTCATTTGTTTTTGCTTAGGGTAATGCACCCAGCACGACTTTGTGATTTTTAGATATGGATCTGACAGGGAAGATGAGAGAAGGGAAGTAAAAGAGAGAGGGGGAGAGAGAGAGAGAGAGACGGTTGGATCTGATGGTGGACATGAGAGAAGGGAAGAGAGAAAGAGAGTGAGAGAGAGAGTCGGTTGTTTGGTTGGGCTCTGGTAGACCTCTTTGAGAGAACATGACCAGCAACGATATAAATGGCGGCCTTGCTGAGAGTGAAGAGAGAGGGGAAAAAAAGAGAGTTGAAGGAGAAGAGAGAGAGAGTGTTGAGGGAAAAGTTCAGGGATCAATTGTATAAATTTGTATTTTACTATAAAATATAAAAAGTGACTATAAATAATAATATTTTAAAATTATTTTGATTTATAGTAATAAATATGGTGCATTATTTAAGATGACCAGCAACGATATAAATGGCGGCCTTGCTGAGAGTGAAGAGAGAGGGAAAAAAAAGAGAGTTGAAGGAGAAGAGAGAGAGTGTTGAGGGAAAAGTTCAGGGATCAATTGTATAAATTTGTATTTTACTATAAAATATAAAAAGTGGCTATAAATAATAATATATTAAAATTATTTTGATTTATAGTAATAAATATGGTGCATTATTTAGCTATACCATGTAAAATTTCCAAAGAAATAGAATATGGGTCTCCGAGTTGGATTTTGAATTAACCCCCTGAAATGTAAAAATAGCATCGGCTAGTCAATTTTCGGACTGGTCATTCAAAAATAGTCAGTGTTTGTAAAGCTTTTTAAAAATAGCCACTATTTTGCTGCAAAACGAAAAATTCTAACATAATATACTGGAGATTTGATTACTTCGAAAATTGTAGCTATTTGTAAATGACCACTTATAAGTCTGATTATTTTTTGATTCTCTCCAACCCCAATTCCTCCCCGCAAAATAGTTGGAAGAACTACGAGAATAACCCCAAATATATAAAGTTTACAGCCAATTTACCATTTTAATCACTTAATTATTTTTCGCCAATAAAAAAGTTATCAATGATATGCAACATCCAAAAAAAAAAAAGCAAAAGATTCTTTTCAGTGAATATAAATGAAATTTGAATTTATTTGGAGTCAAAACTCATAACTGAAATAAGTTTGAGAATTTTTTTTCCACCACATATATCTCATATATAAGTATATATAAATATTCAAAAAAATACACAAAAGATACACAAAAACTAGGGAATACACATCTTATTTTCTTTCATGATTATTTTATACTTCAAATTTGACTTAATTTCAATTCAAACCACCTAACCAAATCATCCAAAATTAAAATTGAAACTCTTTAAATATACTCGATCTATTCGGCCAACACTTGTTCGAAATAAAATCTAATTTAAAAAATACAAATTTTAAATTTAGACTTCAGCGAGACTATATGGCTTTATAGAATTTAAGCTCATCCTTTTAACATATGCGCGCATTATTACTGAAGAACGGTAAATTATAAGAAAATTATTAGTTAAATCTTTTTATAAGTAGTTCATTATAAAAATTAGTTAATTCATAATATATTACTAATATTAGTCAATTAACTATTTGTAGAAAAAAACAATAAATTTTTTTTTTTGACTGGGTGTATTGGAATAGATTAAGTACATCTTAAGGAGCTTGAATCTCAGTTTTGAGATGATTTGGTGAAGTTTTGAGGTATTTTGAATTAAAAATTCGACATAAAACTGAACATGAAAAAATATGATATGTGTGTATAACATTTCGTATCAATTTTGTATCACGTATGCATCATATATGTATCAATTGTGTAACACATGTATATCCATGTATACCTGTATGTGAGATAAGTGTGTGATACATGTTTGATACATGTGTTGCAGAAGAATTTTTTGAACTCGATTTAATTGCGAATTTTAATATAAAATCAATCCGAATCACCTCCAATTTTCCTTAAATTTTGTATATTGGCTTATCTATACGTTTTCAATTAAATTAAACTATACCCATTGAAAAAGTTTTTTCGTTTAAATTTTTGGAATATTATATTTTTTTTATTTTATTTTATCACCTTATTTGCTAGCTCATCTATGCAATTTTCTTTTCGTTTTGTATCTAATATTACTAATCACGCTTATAAATATGGAAGGTGATTTTTGCATGTGATTCTTTGAAAGAAAGAACCTTATTTATTTTGTTTTTTAATTTCTATATGTGCTTGGTTAGTTTTGGTAAATTTATGACTAATTACTAGAGATTCGTAAGATGAGATATTTAAAATATTGTACAAGTTTTCCTAAATTATAACCAAACATTTTGTATGCTAAGATAAACTTTTTTATGAGGTAACCAAACAATCTGTATGTTATAATAGGATTTATACGAAGAGGTAGAACTTGCACATCCTAACATCCTTGTTGACAACTATGCCAAATACGAGATACAGTCCTTTGTAGATTACTACGCAGGATACCACCAAGTGTTTATGGATGAGGAAGATGCTGAGAAAACTGCCTTCATCACACCTTGGGTAACTTACTGTTACAGAGTTATGCCTTTCGGTTGAAAGAAATATGGGGCAACATATATGAAGGCCATGATCACAATTTTCCATGACATGATGCATCTAGAATTAGAAGTATATGTGGACGATTTTATTATCAAGTCCAAGACTCAGGGTGATCATGTAAGGGACATAAGAAAGTTCTTCAAAAGGCTTCGCAAGTATGATTTGAAATTTAATACAACCAAGTGTGCATTCGGGGTTCCCTCAGGCAAAATTTTGGGATTCATTGTCAGCCGAAGAGGCATCGAGTTGGATTCGACCAAGATAAAATCCATTCGAGAGCTACCTCCCCCAAAGACCAAGAAGGATGTAATGAGCTTACTGGGAAGACTGAATTACATCAGTCGATTTGTCGCCCAGTTGACTTCCACATGCAAGCCCATATTCAAGCTATTGAAAAACGATGGGGCAGTCAAATGGACTGTTGAGTATCAAGAGGCTTTTGAAAGAATCAAACACTACTTGTCCAACCCACCAGTTTTGGTCCCGCCGGAACCGGGAAGGCCACCATTTCTCTATATAACAGTCCTGGCTTTTGGTTGTATTCTGGGGCAGCATGACGCTACGGGAAAGAAAGAGCAAGCCATCTATTATTTGAGCAAAAAGTTTATCAGTTACGAGGCCAAGTACACGCTGCTAGAAAGAATTTGTTGTGCCTTGACGTGGGTGGCTAAGAAGTTGAGGCATTACCTGCAAGCTCATACCACCTACCTTATGACCAGGCTAGATCCACTGAGGTATATATTCCAAAAACATATGCCCACAGGGCGATTGGCAAAATGGCAAATCATGCTCACCGAGTTCGACATAGTTTATGTCACTCGTACTGCAATGAAGTCTCAAGCATTGGCAAATCATATGGCTGAGAATATAGTTAACGGTGAATATATGCCCTTGAATACCTATTTCCCTGATGAAGAAGTGAATTTAGTGGAAGTAGCATCTGAAGACATTCACGCTTGGAAAATGTTCTTCGACGGAGCAGTAAACACAAAACGCAAAAGGGATTGGGGAAATATTAATCTTACCCACGGGCCAGCATTATCCGGCTACAGCCAGGCTCCGGTGTTTGTGAAGCAATAATACAATTAAATACGAGTCTTGCATTATGTGCATGAACATGGACATTGACCAAGAGGTTGAGGAATTGTTAATCATGAGGATTCAGATTTGATCATACCACGGGCTCAAGGAGAGTGGTAAACAAGAGATGTTAAACTCATCCCCTATAGACATCATGTGGAGGATCTCAGCAAACAGTTCCGGTCAGTACAATTCAGGTACATTCCGTGTTGTCACAATGAGCTAGCCGATGCACTCACAACTTTGACTTCCGTGTTGCCTTACCCCGGAAAGGCCTACGTTGATCCTTTGAAAATTTAAATCAATGAAAGGCAAGGGTATTGTAATATGACCGAAGCAGATTCCAGCACAAAGCCATGGTATTATGACGTCAAGAGATTCCTTAAAACATAGAAGTATCCCGAGTAGGCCACCGGGGACCAAAATAAAACCATCTGACGGCATGCAAGTAGCTTCTTCTTGAGTGGTGATACCTTGTACAAAAAGACTTCAGATCTAAATTTGCTGAGATATGTTGACACCGAGGAGGCCGAAAGAATAATGGACGAAGTGCACTAAGGAGTGTGTGGACCACATATGAACGGGTACGTACTGGCAAAGAAAATACTGCGAGCTAGGTATTATTGGATGACCATGGAGAAAGATTACTTCAGCTCCGTTCGAAAATATCATCAATGTTAGGTGCACGGTGATTTGATTCATGCACCGCCAACCGAATTGCATCCTATGTCAGCACCCTGGCCATTCGGTGCCTGGGGCATGGATGTCATTAGGCCGATTGAGCCAAAAGGCTCAAATGGACATAGATTCATATTGGTCGCTATTGAATATTTCACAAATTGGGTTGAAGCTATCACGCTCAAATCCGTCACCAAGAAAGCCGTGGTAGATTTTGTGCATTCCAACATCATTTGTCGCTTCGAAATTCTCGCAACCATCATTATAGACAACGTGGCCAATCTGAATAGTCGTCTGATGGGAGAAATATGTGAACAATTTAAGATAACACATAGAAACTCCACCCCTTACCGGCCCAAAGCTAATGGGGCCGTCGAAGCAGCTAACAAGAACATCAAGAAGATCTTGAGAAAAATGATTCAAAGCTCAAGACAATGGCATGAAAAGTTGCCTTTTGCATCGCTGGGATATCGCGCTACAGTGCGCACATTGATAGGAGCAACTCCATATTTACTGGTCTATAGGACTGAAGCTATCATACCCGCAGAGATAGAAATACTTTCGCTCCGAGTAATTGTCAATGCAGAATTAAGGATAGTGAGTAGGTTAAAACTCGTTTGTAGCAGTTGTCATTAATTGATGAAAAACGAGTGTATGTGGTTTGTCATGGGCAGTTATACCAACAAAGAATGGCCAGCGCTTAACAAGAAAGTTCGCCCTAGGAATTTCGAAGTCGGACAGCTGGTACTGAGGCGTATACTTCCTAACCATCAGGAAGCCAAATGAAAGTTCGCTCCTAACTGGAAAGGTCCATACATTCTTAGAAAGATATTACCCAAATGAGCATTGTACTTGGGTGACGTTGAAAGAGACGAGCCCGAGGCAGAAGTAAATGCAGATGCAGTAAAAAGGTATTATGTTTAAACTCCCTATTGCAATGATTATGGCCGGTGGAAATGACGAAGGCTTTCTTCCCGCTACCCTAAATACTATCAATCCTTCGCAAACCCTTTGAGGCGATTGCGTTCTTTGTTCACCCTCTTTGGAACCCGAAAGTGCTATTCAAAAAAATGATGAAAAAAAAGAAGAAAACAAAGAGGAAAATGAAACATATATGAAACAAAAAAAAGAGCAAAACAAAAAGAAACAACAAACAAATTAGTTTAGGAAACACTTCTGAACTACTTCTGACTTGATTCCAAAAGGATACGTTGACAGCCTGTCCTTGAGGTTCAGTCATATCAAAATAAAACCCCAGTTCCCCAAGAAAATAAGACTGGGGCAGAAATGTATTGTTTCAGTCACAGATCCGCCCAGATGGTTCCAAAATTGTAAATTTCCATCAAGAACCTGGTCCAAGTCATTCCGATCAATTGGCCAAAGCAGGGACGTGACAAACAATTTTGTTGGGATTCGGCACAACTCAATTTGAGAGAAATAAAATGAGAGAGTCTAATCGGTGAAAACCTTCGGGCACCATAAGGCGACGGTGAGCAGAGAAAAATAAAATGAGAAAGTCCGTTTAGTGAAAACTCGTAAAGAGCGCTATCGGACGACGGGAGAAGAGAAATGAGAGAGGCCGATTGGAGAAAACCCGTAAAAGGGCGTCGTCGACCGAAAAGAGGAAATATTGACACTCAAGCCTGAACAAGTTTCCATGGTTTTGAAAGATTGAAATCAAAAGCAGAAATGGATCTAGGCCGGATATTTAGTCCAAGAAGCATGTCGTTTCCATTTAAAGTTGGCACGTATTTCAAGATAAGTCCTCCTTTTTTCTCCAAAAGAAACATGCCTCTCTAAATTCATGTTTTTGTTTTATTGTTTTTCCCACTCCTTTTCCATTTAACTTTGATGTCCTGATCATTCCACAAGAGAAGGTAGCAGGACCCGCCTCACGGGTTTTCTCCTAGCAAGAACTAAAAGAATATCCGGTATCAGCGAGTGCATTTAGCCAACCCCGGCTGATCATGACGGCTAACACTTCAAAAGCAGGAAAATAGAAAGAAACGAAATTCAAAGTTAAGAGCCCATGAAGGCGAATCACGATCGGAAAGGTTAAGCCCAAGCAGGATAATGGTTCCTACCAAAGATCCCAAAGGCAAGCCCTAAAGTGGAAATCGGGACAAAAATCATAACCAAGGGCCTGGAAAACAAAAACCGACCTGAAAGATGAGGACCCCCCGACCAACCTACGAGGAAAATATCGGAATTCAAGGTTTTTCCTCCAACAGAAATGAGGCTGTAAGCAAGCAAAACAAGGCCACAAACCAATCACTGTTCAAATTAACAAATTGCTATGAATTGAAATTTGACTCAGGTGTAACCTAAAAACAACAGAAACACGTGACTAATGCAACCGAAGGAATGGCACAAGAGCTAATAATGGTGTTGTATAAATAACAAAAAGGGAAGTTTCCTTACATTCTTTTCCTGCAAATTCATAAATAAACATGATAGCATGGGACTTCGATCCTTAACTCCTTTCCCCATACTTAGGGCCAAATCCCTAGCTTCCCCCGGTACAACTTATGGACTTCCTTGGCATAACCTAAGGATCATATTCCACTCTCCCTAGCATAGACCGGGAAATTTTCTTCCTTTGCTCCCCGGCATAACCCGGAAGGTTTCTCTTTACATCCCCAGTATAACTTGAGGACCCCATTTTTCACCTTCTCTCCCCAGCATAGTCTGAGAGGTAAAGCTCTTCTTTCCTTAGCATAACCTAAGGGTTTGTCTTTACCTTCTTTATCCCTAGCACAGTTAAAGGGATCTCTGTGGCCCTCCATTACCTTGAATTTCCCTAGAACAACCTAGGAGTTTTTCTTTCAATCCCGGCATAACCTGCGGATTCCCCTAGCATAACACATGAATTCTCCATTCAATCATGGCATAACCTGTGGATCTCCCTAGCATAACCTTGGAGTTTTTTCATTTCATCCTGACATAACCCGCGGATTCCCCCGGCATAACCCAGGAACTCTTCATTCAATCCCAGCATAACCCGTGGATCTCCCTTGCATAATGTAGGTATTTTTCTTCTAATCCCGGCATAATTCCCCTGGCATAACCCATGAATTCTCCATTCAATCCCGGCATAACCCGTGGATCCTCCTAGCATGACCTAGGAGTTTTTCATTTCCATCCCGGCATAACCCGTGGATCTCCCTAGCATAACCTAGGAATTTTTCTTCCAATCCCGGCATAACCCGCGGTTTCCCCTGGCATAACCTATGAATTCTCCATTCAATCCCAGCATAACTCTTGGATCCCCCTAGCTTGACCTAGGAGTTTTTCATATCATCCCGGCATAACCCGTGGAACTCCCTAGCATAACTTAGTAGTTTTCCTTCAATCCCGGCATAACCCGCGTATTCTCCTGCCATAACCCAGGAATTCTCCATTCAATCTTGTCACAACCCGTGGATATCCCTAGCATAACCTAGGAGTTTTTCATTCATCCCGGCATAACCCATGGTTTTCCTTTTATCCTCAGCAGGGACTCTTCATTCCTATCTCGGCATAACCCGTGGATCCTTTTCTTACCCCCAGCAGGGACTCTTCATTCTTATCCCGGCATAACCCGTGGATCCTCCTCTTATTCCTCGCAGGGACCCTTTCTCCTCCCCAGCATAACCAGGCAATCAGTCAAAGGATACGCAATCCTGACTTTTATTGTTTTCAATAAAGAAATAGCTTTGATTTGTGTTGCTGATAACTCACAAAATGTTCCCCGTGAAAACTGGGGCAGAAAATTTTCTTTGTTTATTTGTTTTGGTGTCCAAGCAGGTTGTATTTCAAGGCAAAGAATTCGAGATAACCGGGAGTGGGTGTCTCAATCCAAATAAGAAAAAGAAGAAAAGAAAAAAAAGAAATGAATTCAAAATGATGAAGCGGACAGAGACACGGACTGCCCAAATTTGATTGAAATTTCAGAACCTGCTTGTTCTGCTTTGTTTCAAAATTGAAGAATAAACTAGCGGCTGCAGCTAACGAGCACCAAGATTCATATCGAAGTCTGCTACAAGAGCTAGCCAAGACTCAAGATCAAGTTTCAAGAGACTCATTGATAGGAATTTTGTAACTCATAATTAATAGGCCTAGATAGCTTAGCTGTTGATTTTCTTTGTGTAATAAAGAGTCGATAAGCAATAGCAACAACAGCAGTGAAATCACACCCCATGGTAGTCCCAGCTACCAAACATTCCAGAACTACACTAACCTGATTCCTTTATCGTCGAGGATAGGTAGGCAAACTTTGAAACAAGGTTTGGTCAGGCGTCTTTTCAAACTGCTTCTCATGGAGTTTTTGAGTAGGAAAAAATCCCACATAGCACTTATTTATCTTTAACCGAAAACCCTTCATGTTTCCGGGCAAAGAGGGGCAGCTGTGAGCATGTGATTTTTGCCTCGTTAAAGTTACTCCAACAGAATTCTCAAACTTAGGATTTTTCCTTTTGTTATTTATTTTTTAGGATTTAATTGTGCATATATTGTGTTTTTTCATTAATGCATGAATGACAAGTCATAAAAATACAAAACAATTACATAAAAATTTAGGATTTCACTTCACATATTTTATTTGAATTAATTGGTAATTAAGGTTTTGTTCTACAAAATAAAAAAATACAAAAAATAAGTAGTTTATTTTGACATTATTGTTAATTTTCTTTTTTTGGAATTTTATTGTTAATTTTTACATTTTTTTATGTTTAAGTGGTTATTAGTATAAATTAGTCTAATTAGAATTTTAAAATAAAATAACGAAGTTTGTAAAAAAGAAAATGAAAAAAAAATATAGGAATAAAGAGATTTAAGCAAGGATGGCCACAATTGGGCCAAGCCTAGGTGGCCCAAACCCCTATACCCGTCCAAAATATCCAAACCCAACCCAAAACCCGTCTATGACCCAAGTCCATATAAGAGACATCCCAAAACAACGTCGCTTTGGGGAGATCAATCTCAGCCATTCATTCATGATGATCTAACGGTTCTAAACTCCCTTCCCAAACCCATATATATGTCCAAACGCCTGTGTATACTGAGAGACAAAACCTTACCTTTCTCATGCACACATACACCGGTGTAATTCCGCCTGTCAACCATCACAGACCCATCGACCGCCGCCGGCCGGAAATCGTCTCCGTCGGCGGCAAAGCTCAGATCCCGACCAAAGATACACCCATGACTCCTCACATCCCCCTCTTTCTGATGCCCTAGAAATCAAACCTCGAATATAACCCCATCGTCTCGAATATTAGATTCTTTGGACACCGCCTCCACCGTCCACGGTGGTACCGTTGCCGGAAAACTCCCAAAATAACACCCATTATCCTCACCCCACCCCTATAACATATCCATGGTTGTCTCCCTCCAAATCCCTACCCATCGTTTCGAATCTTGAATCGAAGCTCTGACCCAAACCACATCCTCACCGGAATCCCTCAAAAATTGTCCCAAGTGACCTCCTCACCTTCCCATCTACAACTCCATGACTAACGACCTTCGAATACAACTAGGTTTAGCCAAAAATCATATCGAAGATGATCTGAAACCCAGATCCCACCCCAAGATAACCAACATTAACCTGATGCCCTCTCCCCACTCCCACAATGATACAAAGTTCTCAAAAGACCAAAAACCCTCTCCAAAAGGGTCGAAAAACCTTGAGACTTAAAGGACCCAAATTTTAGGGTTACGGCGTTAAAAGCTTAGTACCCTAAATTCTTTTGATTGTCTTTTAAATTTTCTTTTGTTCTTGTTGGTGTAAGTGCATGAATGTCCGTTTGCATCTGTAAAAAAATTTCTGATGAAGTTACTTTGTTTCCATCTGCTCATTTGTAAAAAAATTATGATTAAGTTACTTTATTTCCATTTCTGATGAAGTTACTTTGATTCTGTCTGCTCATCTGTAAAAATTTATGATTAAGTTACTTTGTTTCCATTTCTGATTAGTTGCTTTGTTTCCATTTGATCATCTGTAAGAAAAATTCTGATTAAGTTACTTTGTTTCCATTTCTGATTAGTGATTTGTCTCCATTTGCTCATCTATTAAATTTTTCTGATTCAGTGACCTTATTTCACCACATGTTTTTTGTTTTATGTCTTGATAACCTGCTTCTGAATGGTTCTCTCATCATGTGAATTCATAATTGTTCTTTCGACCCATTTGAACTATCATGCTAAGCTCAGAATTGTTCATCTCTGGTTTATAATTGATCAATGTCCTGTGTTTCTGAATTTTGTGTTGTATAGCTTTATATGTGCTTGTGCGTAATTTAGTTTCACATCTTGATAATTTCCTGTATATATGTGTTGCATTGATTTTTTTTTATTAATTTGGACCCGTGGTTGTTTGCTTTTACATAGTATAGTATAGTTTCCGATTTAATAGTTGGCCATGGCCAGCTTTTTCAAAATTTGGTCCCCAGCTGATAATATAACCCTAGTCGATGACCTAAATAAGTTAACTAGATTCAGTTTCTGACAAAATAGATAGGCACCAGGGATTAAAACACTTGGGCTAGTAATTAAGAAAAGAAGACATGGGTATTGGGGGTATTTGAGCATAAGAATTTTGTAACAAACTCCTGGAACATTCTAGTGAAGGGTCAAAATACTATTTCTGTTAATTATGCTTTAAAACTTGAGGCACAAGTTAGAAAATCAAGGATCATTTAGGAAAATCTGAAAAATGGGTAAGGGACTAAAAGGAAAACAAAAAGATTTTTTTGCCCTAAGGCTTTGGTTATAAAAGAGACGTCTGATTCTTTAAAAGGGGGATACATTTTTATATATACAAATAATACACGTTAGATATACATTCAGATACATTTTGAGATACACATTCTGAAGAAAAGGGTCGAGAACACCCATCTGAAAATCAATTTCCTATTATCCTAAGCTTTTCCTTGCAAAATCTTCTATAATAATCTAATTCTATTCCTTAGAAATTGAAGATGATTTGAAGCATACGCACTAGGGATCAAAACTTGTGTGTGTTGGATTTTCAAAGCTTTTCCTGAATTCCTGATACCTTGGTGTAGCTGTTTGATCTGTTGTTGCTTGTTTGTTTCTTGTTTGCCTTACTCATAGGATTCCTCTTTGGCTGTAATTCCAGGTATTTCTCTCATCTTGGAAAAATTTGGAAAGGCACAGCTGTACACATTCATGACCATGGCTGGTAATGAAGATGATCATGTTTTATTTTAATGTTATAGTGTAAACGTTGCTAGTTTAGTAGTATCTCTTGAGATGTAATGTGTATAAATATGTAAACTATACTAGATTGTGAACTTTAATTTTTTTAAATTCCAGTAGCTTTAAAATAGGTTAGTCCATAATTTGCCATTATGTTCATGATTGATTATGTAGTAGGGTTTCGATATATGTATATGTACTCTTATCGATGAGTACATCAGTTTCTTTTTAGATGATAGATTTTAAACCTGAGCTATAATGTATTAATTCACTAACATAAACTCGTTACCAGGACTCCCTTTGTCAAATGTTTTCAATATGTTTAAAAATGATCAATTATATAATGTCAACAATTGTAGTGTAGCAACTTGAAAATATTGTCCCTATTTTCCGTAATTAATTTGTAGTCTAGTGTTTCTGGGCTCAATTGAAGGCCCAGATTATTGTAGATTGTGAAGCAAGAGGAAACACGCTGCTGGGCTTTTTAATGTCGTGGATAGAGCCCAGTTGCAGAAATATGATATACAAATACTGAATGCGCATATTGATTGATTCATTTGAACCAAGTATTAATATGAAATAGTTAGGACTTCTCCATTAAAGACGCGTATACTAGAAAACTATAGATTCTTTAGGTTTCCCTTCTAAAAAAATAAATTAAGTGAGCCGCCTAACAAAATCATGCACCACGTGGGCTCCTTAACTGTAATAAAATGCATAGAAATCTGGAGGTGATGTTTAGCGAATTCCATAGCCCTCCACGAATTTTTAAATGCGTAGTTGCTATAGGCGCGATATATTAATAAGATATCTTCCTAAATTCAAGTGTGCATTTATGTAACCCAAATCCAAGTCTCAACGATGTTAAAATGTGTCGAGAACCCAGGCGCATTTATGTGACGTGGTTCAAGACGTGTTTTAATAACGTTGCAAATATTCCTAAAATGATATAAAGCGGTTAATAATTTTGAAACTGCATTGTAGGATGAACATGTATAAAAATCAGGAAATTAGCCATTTATAATAGTTTAAGCGACTGTGTTATAACCACGGGATCCGGGGGTGCCTAACACCTTCCCTCGGGTCAACAGAATTCCTTACATAGAATTTTTGGTTCGTAGACTCCTATTGGGCAGTCGAAAAATTTCCTCGATTTGGGATTCTAAATAAACCGGCGACCCAGAACACCAAAATCCAAACCTATCCCAAGTGGTGACTCTTAACTAATAAATAATCTCATTTCGAATAATGTCACTTTAATGGGAAAAACTCCATTATACGTTTATCCTTCGGGGTAGCCATGTGTAAAAGGAGGTGTGACAAGCTCATTCGCATATTTCTGTTGATGGATCATGGTTCCATTTGGGATTTATTTTATCTGTAAGCCTAAGTTAAAATTGATCTCACCCATCATACTCATTTCAAACTCACTCCCCATTAATTTTTCAAAATTCTTACTTTTTGTCTGTGCTGGCCCCAAAAATTATGTCATCAATATATATTTGTACCAGAAGAAGATCCTTACCTTTTTCCCTCAAGAATAATGTAGTGTCAAATTTACCTCTTTTGTAGCCATGTTCAAGTAGAAATTTGGACAATCATTCATACCATGCTCTAAGTTCCTATTTGAGTCCATTGAGAGCCTTGTCTAATTTGTACACATGCTCAGGACATTCCTTGCTCTCAAACCCTGGAGGTTGTTTCACAAACACTTCTTCTTTTAGGTAGCCATTCAGGAAGGCGATTTTGACATACATCTGATGAAAAGTGAATTCCATGTGTGCTACAAAGTCAATGAGGAGTCTTATTGCCTCTAGTATTGCAACTACAGAAAAAGTTCCATCATAATTTGTACCCTCCTCTTGGCTATAACCTTGGACCACCAGTCTTTCTTTGTTTCTTGTAACTATTCCATCTTCATCAAGTTTGTTTCCGAAGACCCGTTTTGTGCCAATTACTTATCTGTCCTTGGGACTTGGAACTAGGTGCCAAACTTGACTTCTCTAAAACTGATTGAGTTCATATTGCATTGCAGTTACCCAATCTACATCATGCAGAGCCTCAACAATATTTTTAGGTTCACTAAGAGATAGGAAAGCATCAAAAGCACACAGATTCTTTAATTGTGATCTAGTTTTGACTCCATAGGTTAGATCAGTAATTGTGTTCTTAATCGGATGAGAACTTTTATACTTGTGAGGTTTCACAACAAACTGATTTCTCTTGATGCTTCTCCCATGTTCTGTTGCTGAGGAACAGGGTAATGAACAGGTTCCTTTAGAGGACTTTTTTCAGTTCCTCTTTGATCAGTTTCCCTATTAGATTTCCCTAGATGGTAGAACCGGTTCCATCACATGTTCCTTCTTTTGGTGCCACTTTAGCTTGAGCTGAGACATCAGTCAAATCTTTTACCAGCCCAACAACTTCATCTTTATGTTCCTATCTCTCTGAAAGATTGTTAGTTTCATCAAACACTACATGCACACTTTCTTCTACACACAATTTCTTTTATTAACACGTTATATGCTTTGCTATGTGAAGAATATCCCTAGAACACTCCCTCATCACTTCTGGGATCAAACTTACCTAGGGATTCCTTTCCATTATGGTGCACAAAGAACTTGCATCCAAAGACCCTAATATGGGATATACTTGGTTTTCTCCCTTTAAGTAACTCATAGGGAGTCTTCTCTACAAGAGGTTTAGTCATGCATCTATTAATGTTATAACATGCATTGTTTATAGCCTCTGTCTAGAAATTGTGGGGCAATTAGCTAGAAAGAAGCATAGTCCTAGCCATATCTTCTAGAATTCTATTCTTTATTTCAACTACTCCATTATTTTGAGGATTCCTAGGGGTAGAGAAGTTATGATTTGTACCATGCTCATCACAAAATTCAACAAACTTAGCATTTTCAAATTCAGTTTCATGATCAGACCTAATGGATGTTAGTTGATTACCTAATTTTTTCTAACTCTTTCTGACAAGGGCAGTAAATATGTCAAATGTTTCATCTTTAGATGTTAATAATAGTACCCAGGTAAACCTAGAATAATCATCAACAAGTACCATCACATATTTCTTACCACCTCTGCTCAATGTCCTCATTGGACCACAGAGATCCATATGAACCAGTTCCAATGTCCTAGTTGTGCTTACCATTTTCTTGCTTTTAAAAGATGATCGTACCTTCTTCTCCCTTGCACAGGCCTCACAGAGTTTGTCTTTCTTGAACTTGATGTTAGGTAACGCTATCACCAAGTCCTTGGAGACTAATTTATTGAGTTGATTCAGACTTGCATGACCAAGTCTTTTGTTCCACAAGAGGGGATCATTGTCAGCCACATTTAAGCAAGTTAGTTCATTTTCTAAAAAGAGTAGACAAATCTACAATGTAAATATTGTTAACTCTTTTTCCCTACAAAAAAATCTTGTTAGTGGTAAGGTTAATCACAAAGAATTTTGGTAGAGGTAAATGCTACAAGGTTACCTCTGTCACACACTTGTCATACAGTGATTAGGCTATATTTCAAGTCATTTATCAAGTAGACATTCTCAATAGAGTGTGATGCTGTATTACCTACCTTTCCAACCCCAATAATCTCACTTTTCTTCCCATTTCGAAAGGAGACATTACCTCATTTTAAGTCCTCGAGTGAAAGGAACTGGTTGTTGCTTCCAGTCATATGTTTTGAGTAACCACTATCCATATACCATATTTGGCTACTTCCTTTCACTTGGACCTTTTGTTCATCATCTGATTCTCCGATGGCCATAAGTGTTTGTTCATCTCCAACTTCATCTTCTGAATCCTCATATGATGTTTCTCTCCAAGCAGCAACTATAGCCTTTATTGATCCTTTGTTCCATTTGGGTTGAACCTGATCCTTCTTCATATTCCTTCGTTCACCCCTTTCCTTCTTCTATTCGGTTACCCATTGAAGACAGTTCTTGATCATGTGATCAGTCTTACCACATTTGTAGAAACCCCCTTTGCTCTGCTTCTCCGGAGTCGTTAGTTTGTTGAAAGTTGTAACTCTTAAAGAACCTTTTCCTATCATTAGGTAATTTTTGAAATCCCTTGTGATCATGGTCATTTCATCATCCTCCAGATCTACACCTTCAGCTATTCTGAAAGCCAGACTCCTTTCCTTCTTCGGTTCATCCATTTTCATGGGTTGCTTTCTTAGTTCACAGGCAGTGAGGTTTCCAATCAGTTCATCTAGCTTGAGAGTAGCAACATTATTTGACTCCTGAATAACATTGATTTTGCTTTCCCAAGTCACTAGTAAGACTCTTGTTAAGATTTTCTCAACATTGGCTTGTTCAAGGATAATTCTCCAAAGAGATTTAAGTTCATTTGTTAGTTTTGTGAACCTTGTGTACATCTCCGGATAGATTCTCCTTCCTTCATAGTAAAATTCTCATATTGAGAATATAGTAGTGTTCCTCTTGATCTCTTTACTTGAGGAGTTCCTTCATGAGCTACTTGTATATTATCCCATATCTCCTTAGCAGTGGTACATCTTTGAATCCTGCTGTACTCGTCTGGACCCAGTCTACACACAAGCTATTTCTTGGCCTTGGAATTCTTCTCCCATTTCTTCAAGTCTTCAGGAGTACAATCAGCTCTTGTCTTTGGCACGTCCACTCCTTTAACATTCTTCTTTGTAGTCGCCAGGGGACTATCAGTGACTATGTCCCAGAGTTACATAGTTTTCTCTTATGATGTGATCTCTTATCATGTTCTTCTACCAAGAGTAGTACTGACCATTTAAGAGTGAAGGCCTGGCGATATATTTCCCTTCCCAGTTTCCAGGTGGTAGACTCATCTTGATCTTTTCCTAAGGTGTTAACCACTTCAAGGATAAGCAGCTCTAATACCAATTGTTGTGATAACGTCATTTCCAAACAAGAGGGGGGTGATCTGTGTGGTACCCAATTTTTGCTTAACTGAACTCTAGAAGAACCCAAACTTATACTAAAATCAGTGAGCCAAAACAGCATTCACAAAACTCTTTGTAAACCTAAGGATTAACTCTAATCTTGTTGTAGCACACAGCATCAACTATTGCGACAACTTCAAGTTAACTCTAACTTGAACACTCTAGGTACCTAATACAATTGCTTCTATGAAAAATGAAAGGTATAATGTAAAATCACCTACTACAATTGAACTAGAATAAAACATAAACACGTGGAACTAGTTCTTCTATCTCGTTCAAGTAGCTTTACGATTGCACACTCAAATCACATAAATTTCTTGCAAAATTGCCTTGCTCTTTTGCTCTCAATTTAAGTTTAACTTCTGATTATATGTATTACCTATAAAGGAGAACAACACTGACATTTAATAGGTTAGTATTCAGAGTTTGACTGTGATTCAATTGCTACTCTTCTATCGTAGAAGAGTTCATGGTGATCTCAAACTCTAAAACTATCTTCATCCTAAATCGTGTTCTCTGCATATAAGGAGTCTTTCTCTCATTAATCCAATATGCAACCTTTTTTATTAGATCGGGAGATATTTCATCTTGATCAGTTAGATTATCTCCTTAATGTGCATCTCACATGTTCAGATTGATCATGACTGTGCTCTACAAGATGGATCTGGTCCATATATGAGTTTTTGGTCAATCTTTAAAACTTCATTCGTTCTCGGGCCAACATTTCCTCTGCGAACACCGTGGTAGGTTAGGTCACACAGTCAACTAATGCCTCCACCACTAAGCAAAGCCCTCAATCTAGAGCCAGTACAATACATTCAAGAAGCAGCTCAAGGCAACAGCAAAAACCAGAACCATCAGATGGTTAACGGCAAACCAAGCGAATGGAGAACAGTCTTCTTTGCCAGATGAAGAAAAACACTATATCCATAACATGGAGCAATGGATGCCACAAAGGAGAAAGAGATACAAAATGGCCCAGGTATTGCCATTACTATCTATTCAAAAGAGCAAGGTAAGTTTTTGCACCTAGAAACCTTATTCTATAAAAATAAACCCACTGGTTTGTCAAATAGCCACACTTACTAATTTCTATAAGGACAAAAATTCCAATCAGTTAATGTTCGTTAATCACCACAAAGAGGGCATTAATAGAGGCCCAAATACCAGTTTTAGGGACTTTAGTTTCCTCACCAATAGGAAGAACAAGCCTGCTTAGCTATTGTCCAATCAACATACCCCTTTAATATCCAATAATTTTGCAACCCTCCCTCTCCCCAAGATGGATCAAAGACAGCATAAAAAGTAATTAACCAAAACCCCTCAATAGCTGCCTCTGCAAAACCTTCGATACAAACAAGAATGACCTCAGTAAAAAAATATCCTACATGGACATAACATTTCCCAATTGGAAAGTTTTCATGCCACTACTTAGCTTGGAATTTACATGTCATCGGGAATTAATGAGCAGGAAGGCTCCAAATCAAATAGAACATTCTTCTAAATACAATCTAACACCTCCTTCCTCTTAACACCTGGCAACTCTTTCTGGCCTAGTGGACATGCAAATATATATGTTAATTTGTATGCCATCTCTCACACGCCAATCCCCCCAATACAATCCGTAATAAATCTCACTCAATAGATTTATAATCATTATCCTCTAGAAATCTATCACATACCCTCTCCAATATTAACAAGCTTCTATCTCCCAAAATGTTACACCACCTCCTATTACACTCAAGAGCTCAACTGCTATTCCGTCCACACCTTATCAGATTACCAACCAACTCTATGAACAACCTACCACCTCCATGAAAAACACCATGAATTGGTGTATGCAACTCAACTACTACCATCATTCCACCCACCCTAATCCTGAATCGAACAAGAGACTTAGGGACAATCAATCTTTTGCACAATGATCATCAACAGTATGAAAGTACTGATAATCATTCAAAATTCCAACTTCTTAGCACAACTGATATCATAAGTGACGAAGCTGGCCACAGACAACTACATAAACCATACGTGGTTGGCAAATTTGTTGGATCCTTTGGCTTTAGCAATCGTACCAACTCTATTGCATGACATGCACCAACAGTGGAATCTCCCCCCCCCCCCCCCCCCCCACTTCAATTCCCTCCTAAATATGAAATAGATTTATGAGCCGCCCTTCTTCCCACCCCAAGAGATGATAAATTTCAATCCATTATTCTTTCCATGGTAACCCCAACATGTTCAAGGCTATACACCCCCCCCCCCCCCCACAAAGAAGTCCTCATGCACATGAACCCCACCACCCCCTTCCTCCTGCTCCTCAGGTATAGAAAGAAATAGATATAGTTGAGGAGATAGAGGAGATCCCTCCCACCCCTACATAGGCTCATTCAGAAAAATCTCAAATCTCAGAGATACAAGCCTTATGATATTCTCATAGAGAGGACAATAAAGCATCCACTGTACAGTTGTACTAATGAAGTGCTCCTTCGATCTTCATCCAATAATATACAGAGCTCTAGCAAAGTATGCAGTAGTGATGACCCCAACTATGAGGGGAAGCCAGTTTCCTATCAAAGAGAGTCAAGACTTTACACCTCCCCCCTCCCCCAAACCAGAATTTCCTCATGACTAAGCCCAACTAGTTGTGTTGTCTGCGATATTAGGGGTGATAATAATGATGCTTTCAAAAGGAATTTCCGTGAGCTAGTTAATACCCACAGGCCATGCATAGTGGCCTTGCTTAAAACAAGTATGGAGAATCACGAGGGTGTTGAAGAGGACTTCCATTTTAATGATTTCCTAGTGATACCTGCCCAAGGTAGAGCATATAGGATTGTCCTTATACGGCTTACTAATATGGTCACAGTCACTCGTATTAGGCAAGCTGACCAAGAATTCCATGTCATGATTCATGTATGCCCTAGTCATATTTCTTGGTTATTTAGTGTTATTTATGCGATAACTAAAATTAGTAATCATAAACTGTTATGGGATAGTCTAGAATCCATGTCACAAACACACAATGGCCTTTAGTGACTTGCAGGAGATTTCAATGACATTCTTAATCAAGATGAAAAATGGGGTCGGAGACTGATGAATCGTGGTAAATCTTTTAATTTCTGGATATGCATTAAAAATTGTAATTTAATAGACCTAGGTTTCAAGGGATATCGGTATAACTGGTCTAACCATCGTAGAAAGCATGGAGAGATGATTCTTGAATGCCTTGATAGGTGCTTAGCTAATGAAGAATGGCTCCAGCAATTATCGTATGCCACAATTACTCATCTCCCTAAAACTTACTCCGATCAGAACCTGCCTCTTATAAATATTACTAGTGTCACACCTACACCTACTTATAAGCCCTTCAAAATGGAAACCTGTTGGTGTTCATACCCTAAATTTTGCGATATTGTATATCAAAGCTGGCACTATAATGAGCTGGCCCAAGTCTCAAGCCTCTTCCAACAAAACATAACAACATGGAGTAAGGCAACCTTTAGTAATAGCTTGCAAAAGAAAAGAAGAATTTTAGCAAGATTAGACTAAATTGAAAATTCTCAATCATACCCTGCCAGCAATTTCCTTCAAAATCTTGAGAAAGAGCTCATTAAAGGCTATAATAATATATTACAAATTGAAGAAGACTTCTTGAAAATTAGATCAAGAATTAATTGGTTCAACAAAGGTGACGTTAACACAAATTTTTTCCACTTTTCTGTTATTAATAAAGAATAAAAAATAGAATTTCTTTCTTTAAGGACGAAGAAGGGAACCGGATCCGAGATTACAATATCTTAACTCAACACACTCAAAAATACTTTCAATCAATTTTCACAACGGAGCACACTAGCTCCAACTAGAGTGACATCCAAAAGAGCCACGCTAGTTACCATAAAGTAGATCTATCATCATTAGACAATCCTCTTCATAACCAAGAAGTTGTTCAAGATCTATTGTCCTTTAAACCCTTTAAAGGCACCAGGCCCCGATGTCCTACACACATTCTTTTATCAAAAGCATTGGTCAATAGTAGGGGAATCCGTTCTAAATTATTCTCTCCAGATTTTTAGCTTACAAAAAAACCCTGAAAACCTAAATAATATGCTCATTTTCTTAATTCCTAAATTCAAAATGCCAATAACTTAAAAAATTTCGACCAATAGGCCTATGCAATACTATTTATAAAGTAATCGTGAAAATCATTTTTAATCATATAAAACCTTTTCTAGCCGAACTTATTGGAACTTACCGAACTAGCTCCCTCAAAGGCAGGAGAGCAAGTGATAACGCCATCCTAGTTTAGGAAATTCTAAGACATTAAGCAGACAAATGTGACTGAAGCTAAGATAATGTTAAAAATAGACCTAGAAAAAGATTTTGATCACATAGAATGGTCCTTTGTTCATTGTGCCCTACTTTTCTTCAAATTTCTCTCAAAAATCACCACCCTTATTATGCATTGTATCAGTAGCAACAATGTGCCTAATTTAGTAAATGGAACAAAAATCAGCTATCTCTTTCCATCTCGGGGTATCCGTCAAGGAGACCCAATATCACCATATATTTTTATCCTGTGTGTGGAGTTACTCTATACTTATATAAATCATCAAGTAGACCTCCAAAAATGGTAACCAATCACCATTAGTAAAAGGGTACCCAAATTGTGACATTTATTCTTTGCGGATGATTTAACAACTATGTGTCATGCTAACCAAAAATCGATTCTCTCAATTCATCAGAGCCTAGAATATTTCTATCATCTTTCAGGGCAAAAAATAAATCTAAAGCTATCTTCTCTCCCTAATGACATGAGGATACCAAACAGCTTGTCCTTCAATCCCCAAACATCAAGCTACCGACAACTTTGGTATTTATTTACGCGTCTCCATCCTGAATAATAACCCTAAGGCCTCTGACTTTCAATTCATCATTGATAATAAAGAAAACTAGATAGTTTGTTATTAAACTTCCTTACTTTGTCTGGGAGAGTGACTATTACTAAAACTACTCTAAATGCAATCCCAGCATATGCAATACAATATTTTCAGACTCCAAAATTCATTTGCTACATTATTGACAAAATTCAAAGGGATTTTATTTAGGGTTCTCTACCAGAAAAGAAATCCATTATATTAGTTAGGAAGTAGTAACCTTACCAAAGACTCAAGGTGGCCTGGAACTATGCAAATGACAAGAACCTTGCTCTCCTAACTAGCCTTTCGTGACGTCTATTTCTATAACCCAATATACTCTGAGCAAAAAGCTTAATCAACAAATATAATCTAATTAAGAACAAAACCTCCCACTCTTTCATCTGGAAGAATGTCATTAAATGAGGTACTTATTGTTCCAAAGGAATTGCATGGACCCCTAAGACAAGATCCTCAATAGACCTATGGAGTCAAGTTGGATTCCTCACTCACCTACTCTCCGAGCTTCTGTCTATGGTCCCTTAAACTATAATGAGGAAAGGCTCAAAGTCAGCCATATATGGAAACATAATGGTTGGGATTGGACTTAACTGTTTGTCCAGCTTCCTTAGGAAATTATCATCAAAGCATTAGCCACAAGCATCCTTGCTACTCCTGGGCACAAAGGCATGCCCTACTGAATACTAACTAGCAATAGCATGTTCACAACCAAATCAGTACGCTCCCTATTACATGAAACTCAAATTCCCTAGAATTTCAAATGGATTTGGTCCATAGGCTACCAATCAGAGCATATATCAATCTTATTGGTTTAAACATAGAGCAAAATTGTGCTATATGTAATAGTACACAAGAAATCATACACCATATATGCTCCGAGTGCCCATTAATAATGAAATTATTGCTAGACATAGGTCTAAATATCCAAAATCCCCCCTACCAACTACACTGGCTGCATTTTACGGCCCAAGTTCTCCCTCCGCGAACTGTCGTGACTGCACCTAGTTTCTACGACTAGGTAAGCCTAACCATTTGTGAAAGAAGGAATTTAAAAGTACAACTAGCCATACAACAACAACTACCCAGTATACTCCCACCAGGTGGGGTCTGGGGAGGGTAATATGTAGACAAGCCTTACCCCTACCCGAAAGGGCAGAGAGGCTGTTTCCAATCGACCCCCGGCTTATAGTATAGAAGGAAAAACAGCAGTAAAACAAAAACAAAGACAAAACAAAAACAATAGAGCATTAGTAACTCCAGCAGAAATTACGTAAATAGCGTAAATAATTATCTAAACATACGAAACATAAATACAATCGCATGCAATAATATCATACAGTAACTACCATAACTAACAGCCATAGGGGGGACATAAGCTAAAACACAAATCATCTATGGGTAACCCTGCTGACTCACACCCAACCCCGGATGAGGCGTACGAAAAACTCTAGGAGCCCCTATCCTACAACCCTGATTCTAGACCTCCAGACTTTCCTATCAAGGGTCATGTCCTCGGAAACCTGCATTCTAGTCATGTCCTGCCTAATCACCTCTCCCCAATACTTCTTAGCCTCCCTCTGCCTCGCCGACCGCCAACAATCTCCAGCAACTCGCAGCTCCTCACCGGGGCATCGGGACTTCTCCTCCGCACATGCCCGAACCACCGCAGCCTCGCTTCTCGCATCTTCTCATCCACCGGGGCCACCCCCACCTTCTCTCGAATAACTTCATTCTTAATCTTATCTATCCTGGTGTGACTGCACATCCACCTAAGCATCCTCATCTCCGCAACCTTCATTCTCTGAACATGCGAGTTTTTCACGGGCCAACACTCCGCCCCATACAACATCGCAGGTCTAACCACGGCTCTATAGAATTTCCCCTTGAGTTTGTATGGAACTTTCTTATCACACAGGACTCCTGATGCAAGCCTCCACTTTGACCACCCCGCTCCTATACGATGAGTGACGTCCCCGTCAATCTCTCCGTCCCCCTGAATCACAGACCCAAGATACTAGCCATCCAACTGGTAAATATGGATAAAGTGTTTAAAATGCCGCTTGGCATATACAATAATAACACTCTCGACCAATACACTCCCAAAATTCGAAATATCATAAATCGCAAACTAGAGGAAATACATAGTGTTCTAACTTCAGAAGTCTAAACAAAAGTAATTACATAAGGTCTATAGCTAAAAGGGACAACAGATATGGACTTCTCGATCTGTGGACGCGGCAAATATACCTCGAAGTCTCTAAAAATCGCTGCCTCACTAGTGGTATGGTTGAGCAGAAGAACCTGGATGTGCACACGAAAAACATGTGCAAGAAAGGGCATGAGTACATCACAGCGGTACCTACTAAGTGCCAAGCCTAAGCTCAGCCGGGTAGTGACCAGGAAGGTCAGGAGATATATATATATATATATATATATATATATATATATATATATAAAATATGATAGTATAATTCAAATACTAACAGTCGATAAAGAAGGAATTCATAGAAAGTAATAACTCAAAACATAGAGATAGCAACAAAAGATTCGTATGATATCATCCCGTAGTCCAAAACATAAATGTGTAGAGGATCTCCAGGGATATCGTTCCATAGTTTGAATCATAAATATGCAGGGGAATCTCCTGGAATACCAATTTGTAGTCTCAAAGTAAATATCCAGTAAATGGGGATCTCCCGGGATATCGCCCTATAGTCCCGATTGTAAAGTGTAGGGGGGGTCTCCCGGGATACCGATTCGTAGTCTCAAGGTAAAGACATAACAATCTTAATAAAGAAATCTACAATTCTATTCGAGAATAAACATGAAATCATACTCTAAACATGTTGCACAAAGTCCAAGTAAGCAGTTGTCACAACCCAACTTTCCCTCCGTTTGGAAAACGTGATGGCACCAAGTCTTAGAGACTAGGTTAGTCTAACTCACACTAAAATACCACAATAATAAATGAAATTTAACAGTCTTGAAACAGAAATCTCTACAAATTTGTAATTCACCGGTAGTACAAGTCATTAGCTCTACAGAGTTAGCTACCACTTCTAAATATGATTGTTCCGAAAAGAGTGAAGATAGTTGAAAACAAGTAATAAGGTGACTCTGAATCCTATGGATGTAGCGGCACGTTTACCTTAAGTATTCTCAGCAATGATCAGCATAACTACTAATGATCGATACTTGGATCTGTATAACAAAAATGTGCAGAAGAGTAGCATGAGCACATCACAGCTGTGCCTAGTAAGTATAAAGACTAACCTCAGTGGAGTAGTAAAGAGGAACAGTCAAGACACCTACCGATCCAACAAACTATACAAATATAGGAACAACAAAACATGACGTGTATGTAAAGACTACACGAAATGGCTAACAATACTACCATCATAATAAAGGAAGAAAACAGCAAGTAATGGCGAAAATACCAAAATAATGACATAGAAGAGCAAGCAAAAATACAAACCCAAATCCTAAATCCAAAATACAGTAAAGGTAAGCATTAACTCAGATCCTACGATAATCACATCGGGTCACATCCAACAATTTTCACGAAGTACCAAATCTCAAACAAATTACAGCTCACGAGTCCTAGTACCTGAAATCTAAGACTTAGCATCATGTTCCCCAATCAAATCTTATGGTCATGCTGACAACTCACTTGCTAATTAGAGCCACTCTTACATATATAGCAAGTACAAAGGTGTGCATCTATACTCAGTGAAATTAGGAGGACTTCACATCTAATAGGAGTGTTCAACTACGTGTATGCTTGTGCAAGTGCTTTAACATAGTTCCTACCAGCTAATAAGCATAAAGAAAAGAACGGACATCACGTAAGATATTTCCTCACAATTTCCACGAGATAAAGCTCATACTAGTAAGCATACCACAACATAATATCAAACAACAAGAATGCCCCCAAGCCATCATAAATCATCACAATCAATCCTTAACATAGCCACCTTGTCTCGCCACATGTGCAAATAATAACATAATAAGTTCCTGGCTTGTTTCTCCACACGTGCATCATAATGTTCCCACCTTATCTCTGTACCCGCCTTGTCACACCCCATGTGCAATATATCAATAGTAGCAATAGCATGGCCGAAACCTCGTGCAATCCCATAACAACAACCGTACGGCAGAAACCTCGTGCATCATAATATCAACAACCCTACGGTAGACCTCGTGCACCACCACAATAAGTACAACAACAACAATGACAATATATATATAAAAGAACACAACGATTAAATCAACTCAAGTACTTCCGATCACAAGGAGACAGTAGAAGTCGCTCACTAGGAATAATCACAATAGAGAATACTAAGCGTAATAAGAACAGCTCAACAAGGAAGAAAATAATATGAAGCAACGATCCCACAATATGTAATTCAACAACAAGAAAGCTAACACAAATCAAATAATTCCAAATAAGGAAATGTCAACTAAATATAGGCTATCTAAATTTCTTTTAAGGTCGGGCAATTTGCGTAGAATATACAACAATTTCAAGTAAGGATGAGCAGCGAGAAGATAATTATACCCTCTATTAAGACTAAACAATTACATAGGAGATAATAATGATTTCTAATAAAGAGAGGAAATAATGAAAGATAGCATGACAATAGAAAAGGTAAAAATCTTCAGTTAATCAAAATAAGAGTCAAATAGGCAATAAAAATGAATCGTAAGCAATTAATTTCAATTAGAGTTGTAGAGAACTAGTTAGTGGAAAACTCAAGCATATCAAGTACACATTCATATACAGTGAATGTAAGGACCTAAGAACCCTAAAAGGCCAATTGTTCCACAAATAAGCCCAAGCACATACTCGTCACCTTGCGTCCACGAACTAAAAAAAACGTAGCCGACTCAAGTCTTAATGGGAAGTCTCACACATAAGGTTAGGCAAGATACTTACCTTACAAACAATTGATAGTCAACCATACAAAATTTATCAAATTTCGATACCATTTGGTCCCTCCAATCATGTTTTTTTTATTTTAGGTATTTTCTTCAAAACCCAATATTTTTCCACCCAAAACACAAATTAAATGATGAAAATAAAGATAAAATCATGGATGTGTTATATTCTAGATGAAGAACACTTGCCCAATCGATTTGTGTGAAAAACCCCCTCAAAGAATCTCTCAAAACCGATCTCCACGAGCCAAGATATGAATAAAATGGTCTAACTCTCGATTTGGGAACATATTATGCCTGCCTAGGGGTTGTTCTTCACGTTCGCGATTCTTCTCTCGCATTTGAGATGAGTAAATTCCTTGTCAGTGTTTTCAAAACTCATTCCAGACAACCTTTAGTATAATGGCCATAACTTTTTGCACACTATTCTAAATGACATATGGTTTGATGTTATGAAAACTAGACACCAACAGTTATCGTTTCATTGGTTATCATTTTCTGAGTCGGTATATATTGAGAGATATAAGCTTCCAAAGTCAACCCTATGTAGCATAGATCTTCAAACTCTCCCCGAATAGCCTATAGTGTAGGTACCATAACTTTTTGTACACAAATCTAAATGTCAATTAATTTATATTTCTGGAAACTATATGCAAAGAGCTACAATATTTATTTGTAGATCATCTCCAAACTCCTTATAGATTGTGGGATATGATCCTCCAATGTCCGACATCTACTACTGGGATTTCCTTCTGTGCGAATGCATGAGTTTCTTTGTGAACGTGAAGAACAAATTTCCGGAAGCCAAATTCTTCTTGGCAAACACGAGAGGCTCCTCGTGAACGCGAAGAAAAACACCAGATATCGTATAATCAACATTCAAAGTAGCCCAAAATAATCCGAAACACACTTGAGTCCCCCAGGACCCCGTATAAACACACAAACAAGTCATATAACCTAAAATGGACTCGCTCGAGATCTCAAATCATATCAAACAACGCCGAAATGATGAATCACACTATGAATCGAACTATGAAGTTCCAAATCTTCCAACTTCGAAAACTTATGCAAAAAATTATCAAATCAACCTGGAATGACGCCAAATTTTGAGATAAGTCCAAAATGACATAATGGAGCTTCTCCAACTCTTGGAATCGCATTTTGACCCTGATATCATAAAAGTCAACTATGGGTCAAATTTTTCCACTTTTCCAACTTTCACCAAAGCTCCTCAAATTACCCTACAGCCCTCCAAATCTGAATCAGGACACATGCCTAAGTCTAAATCACCAGATAAAGTTGTTGAGATCGCCCAAAACCCATTCCGGGGCCGTTACGCAAAAGTCCAATTCCAATCAAATTCTCACCGTTTAAACTTCCAAACTAGATTCTTTTTTCCAATTAACTTGAATCATTTGTTAACTGAGTTCAACTATGCACGCGAATCGATATTTATATTATGAATATATTCCAGATCTTATAACGCCAAACAGATGTTAATTTCTCAAAATGACCGGTCAAATCTTTACAGCAGTTAAAGCAAATATAGCAGTTAAGTCATATGATCATGCTTTCCTAAGCTAAACAGGAAACTTCAAATATAGTGCTCCGTCAAACGAGAAACACATATATTTACTTAATGAAAATGGGGTTTTTCAATAATTAGCATGTGTATGCACTCGTCACCTCGCGTATAGGGCACTCATATAACAACGGTACCAAAATCCTATGGGAAATTTGCCCCATACAAGGTTAGGCAAGACACTTACCTCGAACCAGCTCAAAATCTATCTAAAATCATGCTTTTCCCCTGAGTATTCAAGTCCGAGTGGCCCAAACCTAATCAAATCAATATTATAACGTAAATACAACTACAAAAAACTAATTTGGCTAAAGAAATCGAAGCTAAGGCAAGAAAATACAAGAACGTCCAAAAATCCTCCCGGGGCCCACATCTCGAAATAGGGTAAAAGTCACAAATTATGAACACTCATTCACTCACGAGTCTAACCATACCAATTTCACTCAAATCAGATATAAAAATCTTGATAAAAATCCAAAAATTAGGCCAAAGAACTTTTCTCAACTTTTTCCCAATTTTTCACCCCAAATCTAAAATTAGATAATGAATTCATGGTTAGATTAATAGGTTATAATCAGAAAGGATATAGCAATCACTACCCACAAACTTCCTCCGAAAATTTCTCCAAATTTCGCCTCATACTGAGCTCTCAATCTGATTTTTGATTTGTGAACTCAAACCCTCGATTTTGGAATTGAAATTCTGCCCAGGTGCGTTCTTCTTTGCGAACGTGTGACCACAATTGCGGAAGCGATGCACAAAATCCCATTGGCCAAATTTGCTCTTTCGCAAATGCGAGGGTCCACTCGCGAATGTGTAGCTTGCACTAGTAGACCCTTCACGAACGTGAGGACCTTGTCACGAATGTGTATGCTAAAGAGTCCACTCCTTCACAAACACAGTAGCATCATCGCAAACACGAAGCACAACTCAGCTGCCTCTCCCAGATTCTCTTCGCGACAAGAGACCCCTCTCTTGAATGCGAAGAAGGATTTCTTTGCAACAAACACCAAAAAATTGGTCACTTCTCTAAGTCCAAAAATGACTCGTTGAATATCCGAAACACACCCGAGGCCTTTGGGACCTCAACAAAACTTACTAACCAATCCTAAAATACATTATGAACTTAGTTAAGCCCTCAAATCAACTCAAATAATGCTAAAATCACGAATCACCCTCCAATCCAAACTTAAAGAACTTAAGATTTCAAAATTTTACAACCGATGCCGAAACCAACCAAATCATGTCCGATTGACCCCAAATTGTGCACACAAGTCACATTCAACATTACAGAACTATTTTAACTTTTAGAATCGAATTCCTACCCCGATATTAAAATCTCACTATCGATTCGAAAACTTCAAAAATTTAACTTTCGGCATTTCATAAATAAGCTACGACCTCCAAAACACAATCTAAGCACGTTCCTAAGCCCAATATCATCCAATAGAGCTAACGGAATTGATAAAACTCCATTCTGAAGTTGTCTCCATACTGCTCCGACTACGGTCCAGATTCTAAAGCTTAAGCTCTCATTTAGGCTCTAAATTTCCCAGAATACTCTGAAACTCAAAACAAAGCTTTCTGAAAAATCACAATAGTATAAATAATTTTAGGGAAAGCAGTTAATAGGGGATAGGGCCGTTAATTCTCAAAACGATCGGTCGGGTCATTAAATGCATGTGCTATAGGAAGTAAATGTTTCTCTTCAAGATACTCACATTCAATGGCACGACTTTTTTCCCTTTTCACTATGGCACATTTTGTTAAATCATAATCGCAACTCCTTTGAAAACACACAGCACACTCTCCCCATAAGTATCATATCATGAGGGCTCTATAATTTAAATACACCACCTCACCTAGAATAAAGAACAGTGAAATAAGATAATTCACGTGAATTGGTCCCATCCCGCTGCTGGTTATATTAAGCTAAATACATATGGGGCTTTCAACACCAATACAAATAGTGGTAGAATTGGTGGAGTAATTAGAAATTCAAATGGAGAGTGGATAGTAGGCTTCTGCAAAACATCCATATGCTATCAATCACGCACATATGGAGTTACGAGCTCTACATCAAGGACTGCAAATAGAAGCAAACCATCACCATAGACCCTTTGAAGTTGAAATAGATTCCACTGAGGTCATACAACTACTAGAGCAACAAAGTCCAATTTACCAAACTCTAATTGATTCTTGCATGTGCCTGTTGAAGAAGTTGGGGAATCCATTGGTCCAGCATAACTTGTGGGAGACAAACAACGTAGTCCACGTTTTTGCCAAAGAAGGTTCTAAGCAAGCCATGCACAACCAACTATTAGTTTTACTAAAACCTATTGCCTCTATATGGTCAAGTTTATAAGCTGACAAAGAAGAGGTCACCTTCAAAAAGATAGTATTTGTATCTATGTACAATAACCTAGCATGTCTTGGAAACTTAGGCGCACCAAATGTAGAAGATGCTATTACTACTAGTACTTCTAATTATGTAGTGATGACTCATGATAGAGCATTTGTAACAATTTAGTTCTATCTATATAAACTAGTATAAGTACCCGCCGGATACGCGAACATTAATCATGTTAAATATTTAAGTTATCTGGACTGTATGTAAATAATCTTAAAAATTTATATTTTCTCAGTATATATAGATAATCATTGGATATAAACTATATGAAAAAACTTAATTATTTCTTCTATTTTTAATATCATTCTTGCCGATGTCACAGGATCCTAAAAATAGTGAGTAAATAAAATAATACCTGATATTTATAGCAAAACAATCAAATATTTAGACAATGAATGACTCTTTAGATAAGACTTAACTCTTTCACTTGAACTCTTATTTAGTGTGTTGTTATATCTCAAAAAATATTTTTTTCTTAAAATTTCAGTTTCTAAAATATTATTTTTCAATAATAATTAATTTTTATAAGGTAATTCAAAATATTATTCTTAATTCAAAATTCATTTTAGCTGGCTACCTGAAAATATAAAAATTCTTTAGTTAGTGAATTTTTTACTCCATTTTAATATTTGATATTAACCATGATACATATTTGAGTTATTTGAATTATATTTTTATTGAGTTTAACATTTAAACATTCTAAATAATAATAGATAATCGTTTATATTGGTTAAGAAACACTGCATGAAAAAAGACTAACATTTTTTCAATTCTCGTAGTGATAAAATTTTGCACTATTCTCATAGGTGTCATTGGAACCTAAAAATAGCAACAAAGTGAAATAATAACTCATATTTTTGGCAAAGTACAATGGTTGACACGATATAAACGATTCTTTGATTAAGACGTGACTCTTATACTATGAGTTGAACTCTTATTTAGTATGATTTTATCTTTCAAAAAATATTTTTATTTAAAAATTTTAATTTCAAAAACTTTATATATATTATAATAATAATGATTATCTTTATAACGATGCAAGTTATCACGACCCAAAATCCACTAAGGGTCGCAATGGCGTCGGACACTGCTGTCAGGCAAGCCAACCAAATTTGTTAATTAAATTCTCGTTTTAATACTTTTGAAATCTAGGATTTTCCTTGCTATCTAGCAATTTTAAAAGATGATTGTCTCAAAGTAAGTTTAAATGCTGAGCAGTTATACGAAATACTTCAAAACCATCCCAGAACCCGGTGACATAAGTGCATGAGCATCTACAGATAAGAAAATAATATACAACGCCCGTCCGGAATACAGTGGACAGGAAGTAAATATAAAATACATCAAGGGACTATTCTAGCTACGGGCTGCCTCGAATAATAAAACTCACCTAGTCCCAGAATCATCCATGCTGCTACGCCCAGTAGGCCGCTAGAGTTACATGTACCTGTGCAACAAAATACACAAAAGTATAGTATGAGTACGAAAGCAATGCGTACTCAATGATTATCTCGTCTAATCTCGACGAAGTAGAGAAGAGATAGTCAACTTCGACACTTGCTAGTGGTTCAATTATAATGTCAATACTACATTAAATCGTGGATTTATACGAACATGATTTTTACAAAATAGAAGGAAACAAGTAAACAATTATTCCTTTCATGGGAAATTTCCAGAATTTATTTTTCATTATTTTTCAAATATTCTCAAGCCGTGAAGAGGCAATGATAACTTTATTAAGTTCAAGGCAGCAATACAAGCATGCGCAAATCATGTCGAGGTCGACGGCCTGCTCCAACAGAAATGTAAACTGTGCACTGCCGAGGGTCAAACGGCGCGAACCATAGATGCATCTATTTAATCTACTGAGGCGCTAGACCTTCTCACATTTAAACTTCCAAGGCGTTCGGCCCGCTCCAACAAGAAATAAACACACACAGGCAGTCAATCAAGAAGTCATCACGGAAAAAATTTTCGAAGAAGAACCCGTTCTCATTTAATAATTTACGAAAATGAGGTTTAATTCCTTTTAGAAATTTGTTATTTAAGAAAGACAAGCTATCAACAAGTTCATAGGTAATCCAAGTATAGCATGCCTAAGGGTCCTAACTACCCGGACAATAGCATAATAGTAGATAAGCGCGGACTCTCGTCACCTCGTGCGTATGTAGCCCCCACAATTAGGAGCACATAATAAATTATTTCACCTATGGGGACAATTCCCTCATACAAGATTAGAAACGAGACTCACCTCGAATCAATTCAAAATGCTCCAAAACTAGCCAATAATCATATAAACCCATTAATATATACTCAATTATTCATTCAACCCAATTCACCACAATTCCTAACCCCGATCGAAAAGTTGACAAAAACGTCCTCGGGCCCATGTGCCTGCAATCCAAAATTTCTCAAAGATAAAGTTTACCCATGAACTCCCAAACCCAAGTATATAATTTTCTCTTAATTCCATACTCAAATTCGTGATTAAATTCCAAGAATAATAATCTTCTAGGTCTTCCCTCAAACCCCAAGTTTTCTACAAATTCCTTGTCTAAATCCATATACAAACCTTGTATTTAACTCAAAGCTAGCATAAAGTACTTATCTCATGATGAGTGATGAAAATGGTACCTCAAAGTTGCTCCACATTGGCTCCAATGGAAGATAAATGGGGTTGAAATGAACACAACCCCGGATCTTTAAAGACCTCACTGCCTCAGCTATTTCCGCACCTACGGTCTATCGACCGCTTCTGCGGTTATGCAGGTGCAGTTAAAATGACGCCTCTGCGATCCTCCCCAGACCTCCCTTTTTCATTTTGCGACAAGCCTTCCGCAGATGCGGTCCTGCTTCTGCGGAACCTTAACCGCATCTACGGTACTCGAGCCCCTGACCAAAACCCGTTTCTGCGGCTCCCTTTCTTCTTCTGCGGTTCACCAACCGCAGAAGCGGTTATACCAGCAACCAGACCCTTCAGCTATCCAGGAATTCCAAATTTCAATCCGCTAATCACCTGAAATCCATTATATGCCCCCGGGACCCCAACCAATCGTACCAACCAGTCCCAAAACACATTTCGGACTTGCTCGAAGCCTCAAATCACATCAAACAATGCTAAAACCATGAATCAACCCCCAATCCAAGCTTTATGAGCTTAAGAACTTCAAACTTCTATTTTCGATGTTAAAACCTATCAAATCACGTCCGGTTGACCTCAATTTTTGCACACAAGTCATACTCAACATTACGGACCTACTCCAATTTTTAGAATCCGATTCCGACCCCAATATCAAAAAGTCCACTTCCGGTCAAACATCTCAAAAACTTCCAAATTTCTATCTTTAGCCAAATGGCTCCAAAATGACCTACGGACCTCCGAATTCAATTTTGATCGTGCTCCTAACTCTAGAATCACAATACAGAGCTACTCCCAGACTAGGAATCTCAAACAGACATTGACAACACTGAAATGCACTTCAATCGAAACTTATGAAATTTCTTCCAAAATGCTACTTTCCACAATAGGCGCCAAAGCGCTTCTAGGTCGTCCAAAACCTGATTCGGACATATGCCCATGTCCGAAATCATCATACAAACCTGCTGGAACCTTCAGATGCCGATTCCGAGGTCATTTACTCAAAATTCCAGTCCTAGTTATTTCTTTCAACTTTAAGCTGCCGAAATGAGAATTCTCTTTCCAAATCAACTCTGAACTTCCCAAAACTTAATTCCAACCACGTGTACAAGTCACAATACCTGAAATGAAGTTTTTCATGGCCTCAGACTACTGAATAACGTGCTAGATGACCGTTTGGGTCATTAAATTCTCTCCCACTTAAGCATATGTTCGTCTTCGAACGTGTTGAGAACTACACTATAGTAGTCTGAAATCACTTTTTAGCTTCTAATGCACCTTCACGTGCTACCACAACTTATTTGATATCATCAGCTCGATCAATTCTGAAATATATTCTCTTTTATTCAAACAAATAAGCCTTAGAGCCCAATTCCAACATTCTAAGTTCTATGCCGGACCTGTTTCTAACATAAGATCAACATATCAATCACTACACACTGAACCCCAACGTGGCTGCATCACTTTTATGAATTCAAACCTAGAATCACTTTACTCACCATACCACAATAACATTTTCTGATCAACTTAGTCAAAATTCCATGAATCTGATGCTCTCATTGCACCTCACGACATACACAGGTCTTACTATAACTCTTACGATCCCTTCACAATGGAAGAATTAGGTAGAAATTCATTATCAACTGTTGAGTCAACCAATCATTGAGTCTATACTTTTCACAAGAAACATACTTCATGTTGAACCAAATAATGATCTTTGCTCCTTAATATATTTCACGAAATCAGATTGTACTGATAGCAAATCCAACAATCTTGTCTCACCTAGTACGAATTGCTCAGGAAATAAGCAACTCCGACATGACCAAAAGTCTCATACGATGCCACAATGTACCAATAGGCTACCAGTTAGATTGTGATACAAAAAGGAGAATGAACTCTGAAAAGTAATTTCAATTACCCCGCTTGCGAATCATACATGCGACGCAAGCGCACAACTAATATGAGCTTCCTTCAGAAAATAGGAAATAGAACATAATAAATAGATACGGGGAACTGTACTGAACATCACACTATTGCAGCACACAACCCGATCTAAGAAATCATAACCATGGCGGCCTGCCAACGGATCCACACAACATAACCATAGTTACGTGCCACCCGATCCAAATAACATACCCATATGGCGGCGTGCAGCCTGATCCACACATGGAACTCACTTAAGGAGATGTACATCGAGCTAAATTTCTCAATACAACAAAATACTGAATATCAATCAGAAACACGCTAGGTGAGTAATACCATCCCTGAGGGAAACATAAAGCACTGTAGGATACAGAACTCAAGCTCAACTGAGGTGCGATATATGATCTGAATCTCAATAGTCATCCTACTCATATAATATCATCGCCGCACGGAACCTCAACGCATATGAAATTACCAAGGCGTATCACAACTCATACGATGCAATACATCATTACCTGAAATGGCTAACGACAAAATAACACCAAATTAATGATATTACCACAATCCTCATACTTGGTTTAAATCTTAAATTAATCAAGTGACCACATGCCACACTTATAAAATCTTCCTGTAGGACACGCTCCCATAACCTTTCGAAACACATAATAGGTCTTTACACCCAAACCACTGGTCACACTAATGTTAAAAAGCGATCAAGAATTTCTTAACTAAAATGCAAGGCCTTCCTTACAAAACACCAATCTCATGTGATACCGATGACAATACCAACTCACTTTGAACATCGAAACTCTTTTCATGCTCATCCGAGCTCGTGACATCCTTGTCAGCACCGAACTGCAACCTTGATCACTTCAAACTCCATACCACTCACTGCACCCAACATGCCAATATACAATAGAACCCATTTATCATAGCTTCAGAACCACTGTTAGATTAACGCTTCATCATATAAAAATTTCCACTTAACTCGCTTCAGGGGGCATAGCAACACACATGTAAATTCTCATGACCGTAGAATATGCAAATCTCTAAGTAGTGGCCTAAACCACCACATCCCTTCTGGGATCCACCTCTACATAATAGGCCACAACGGTAGAATACTTTCTGAATAACACTAACTATGGCAGCCGATGATCCTCGTACGCACTATCACAATTCACTTGCATAACTTGTTCATGCTAAAAGAACTGACCGTTACGAGTAACATGCCAATTCGACTATGGCTAACCAATCCCTCTTCTCCAATTTGTCCTTGATTGCCCTAGAAACAATGATTACCCCATTCAACACTTAAGACGCTCCATCTGCACTCTTCCCCAATAACCCTGAATCACGAGACCATGCTGTCTCAAATCCCACGAACCATTTCGTACCTCCCAATTGTTACATCGCAAGTCAAAACGCCATAGAACATTATGTGCCTTTTCTCATAGGCCGCTATCAAGCTTGATTCTTAACCATACCCATAGGCTCGAAATCATTAGGCATCACACTTTATCTTTTGAATTCACTAGGACTGTTGTTGAGAGCCACCCGCTCTGACTTGTCCCCGAATATAATCAATTTCATAAATCTTCTAGCATATGAATGCCCCATTGGTAAAGCACCCGGCAGAATCATTCCCTTGTAATCCGCATCTTTACAAAGCACAATCCTGAATCCTTTCCCAAATCTGAACATGGGCCAATAAGGCCAACGATACCCCACATTTAATAACTCCTTTGCTCCATTTACCACCTATGTTATTTTCCCGTAGCTAAGATAACCCATAAATATGCTAATAACTAGAAATCCCATGAGTAAAACCATGCAACACCATCATATGCGGTAGGACTCTCCCACTTAGCTCAAAGCCACTATTACACAACTATGAAATTTACGAGGATTCTTAACCTCATATTAACATAACCTTGTGCAATCAAACACCAGAATTCTCGATATCTTACTGTGGAAACTCCCTTTTTATACCCTTAATCATCAACAACATTCGCATGACCGGTCCCTTTGCTATATTACCATTAGAATTCTTCGCAGAAGCCTCGCCAAGTATGTGACGGCTAACCTGCTCATGGGAATAACCCAACTATGGAAATCACTTTCCGACATCTTCCAATGCTGCTGCATAGGGTACAATCACCACAACATCAATAAACTATCTTGATCCCAAGATCACTCTCCAGCTACACAAGTCCATTCACCCTTCATGGACATCAATTAACGGTGCAACATCCTTCTAATTCAATGTTATATTGCATCCTTCTTCATTCAAGCAGCTCCTCCCCATTATATTGAATCTCCTGCCGCATAATAGGCCATACTTCAAATATAATTTGCAGGCCAAATCACTAATCACTAAAATTTCCCCAAATCACTCCAAATTCTTATTAAGGTACGTGGTCACACTACCACAATTCCCATATGCAAGTCCGCCACTCTCCCACTTTGGTAGGATCCATCCCTTTAATTGTCTACTCGACCTTTGCTTCTCATACTTAGCCTTCTAGAAATTTTTGCCACTACTTGACACTTCCTATATGTCTTTCCTCATCATTTGCTGCTCATCTGTTACCTTAAATAAATCCATCCTTGTAGCACTTGAACCCATGAATCGCTACTAACCTTTAAACCTTTATGAAGATCGCCTTTCTTGAGCCGTTAATATTAGAAACACTGATTCGATCTAAACCACCACACCCCGCGACATTTACTATTGCCTTTCCAATATTATTTATAGTTCCCTATCCTAAGGCAAAGTGTAGAAAACCATAACACTAGTGAACTTAACACATACAACTAAGGACGATGACATTACATCGTAGTTGAAAATTCCACCATGTTCGCAAATATCAAGTCTTGTTACCTCATCGACCCCAACCTGAACATCCTCTGCCCGATTGCATTTCCGCTGTTGGGAACAAAACACCAAATCTCTAGATCATGCACTGAGTAAACCTCCCTTCCAGTCATTCACTGCCTCGACACGTGGGCAAACATACTACCATCATAACAATAATTTGGAATAATCGCTTAGAAAAATCATAGCAACTTGTGCCTAGCCTCAAGGCTCTCAGAAGTACTGCTACTGAGCCGAAACTGTTAGAATATACGCTTAACGCTAGAGGGGGTGTGAATAGCGTTTTAATAAAAATCAAGATAAATTTGCGGAATTAAAATTGCAGGAATAAAGAGTGCAGTAATTAAAGTCGTAAGGAGAGAACACACCGAATTTATACTGGTTCACCACAACGTGTGGTTAGTCCAGTCCCCGAGAGACTCTCTCGAGTTTTACACTAACTCCGTTAAGCTTACGGGTGCCTAACAAACCGTTACACTTGCTCGTAGATATATGCTCTACAAGACTTCAACTTGCTCGAGGATACCTCACCTCAAGACTTCAAGTCAAGGAACTAAACTTTCCTTCTTACAACAAGTAGAACTTCCCTTCAAGTGTATGCAAACACTTAGCACTCAAGACAAGACTCTCTTATAGAGTAGATGTGAGTAAAATTAATACGCTCAAGAACACAACAACTTCTTCAAGAATTTGGCTCTCAAAAACTATGAAATAAATATGAAATGATTGAGATGAGAGTATGTAAGCTTATGCAAGAATTGTATTCAGTTGTTGTACTTAAAAGAGTGGCTTTGAGGTGTATTTATAGTCCTCAAAGACCCAAAGACCGTTGCATAATTGCCAATCACTAATTGCTGATTTTGTGCTAGAATAATCGATTATCTGATTTGCATAATCGATTATCTGCAAATCGTTCAAAAATCATATGCAGATTTTAAGCTAGAATAATCGATTATTCAAATTGCATAATCGATTACCTGATAACGTTCAAAAATCAGACGCTGATTTTATGCTAGCATAATCAATTATTGCCTTGTGCATAATCGATTATCTTTCAGCGTTTAAAAATACTTTGGCAACGGTCAGTGAATAATCGATTATGCTATATAGGATAATCGATTATTGACCTCTGCGGAATTTTTAATATAATTCGAATAAAGAGGATAATCGATTATCATATTACATAATCGATTATTTTGCTGTTTTGTATATTCCGGTTTACACTGTCTTAACATAATCGATTATCAAAAAGACATAATCGATTATTTTGTTGTTTTGTAAATTCCGGTTTACACTGTCTTAACATAATCGATTATCAAAAAGACGTAATCGATTATTTCTGTCCAGATTTGAAAGACATGTTTAAAATTCATTTTGGCTAAAATGAAAACGTTTGAAAATCATTTTGTTTTAAAACAAAGATGCATCGTTTGATGAGAATGATTTTGCGAGAGAAGCCAAGACTTGAATCTATTGTTGGATCAAGATCACAATATAAAATGACTCATGTATATCTTCGTTGCTTTACTTGATCTTGTTCTTTGTTTCTCTTGTGCTTGGACTTCGGCATATGTCAATGTTCCATGCGCGTCGGTTTGTCATTTATCAAAACCTACAAAGATGAACACACGTTTACTTTTAGCGATTTTAGAACGTGTTTCAACAGAAACAACAAAATATCTGTCCATAAGGCGACGATAACAGCTCAAATAACCCCGCAGGTAGAAACGCCCACACCATATTCGTAGTGCCATTACAATTCTTCCATTCTCGATTTATAACAAACACTTTGCGTAGCATAAGATTGAGTATGAAGGAAACAAAGGCATTAGCCTCACGGGAAGTCAAGTCTTACAATAAGGAATCAAGAAGGGAAGTACTCCTAACGTTCCTGCTACCTCCCGAGGATAAGTACAGACGTCTCTGTACCTATCCACGAGACTCTGCTAGACTTGCCCATGACTCCTGAGACCCTAAGAACCTAGTGCACTGATACCATGTTGTCACGACCCAAAATCCACTAAGGGTCGCGATGGCGCCGGATACTGCTGTCAAGAAAGCCAATCAAATTACTTAATCAAATTCTCGTTTCAATACATTTGAAATCTAGGATTATCCTTTCTATTTAGCAATTTTAAAAGATGATTGTCTCAAATCAAGTTTAAATGATGAGCAGTTACGTCAAAATACTTCAAACCCATCCCAGAACCCGGTGTCACAAGTTCATTAGCATCTACTGATAAGGAAATAAAATACAATGCCCGTCTGGAATATAGTGGACAGGAAGTAAATACAATATACTGGAAGGGACTATACTAGCTGTGGCTGTCTTGAATAATGCAACTTACCTAGTCCTAGAATCATCTGTGCTGCTACGCCTAGTAGGCCGCTAGAGTTATATGTACCTGTGCAACAAAAATGCACAAAAGTGTAGTATGATTACGAAAGCAACATTTACTTAATGAGTATCTCATCTAGTCTTGCAGAAGAATAGACGAGATAGTCAACTTCGACACTTACTAGTGGTCCAATAATGATGTCAATATTACATTAAATCAAGGATTTCTACAAACAAGATTTTTACCAAATAGAAGGAAACAAGTAAACAATTATTACTTTTATGGGAAATTTCCAGAATTTCTATTTCATTATTTTTCAAATATTCTCAAGACATGAAGAAGCAATGACAACTTTAATAAGTTCAAAGCAGCAATACAAGTATGCACAAATCATGCCGAGGTCGACGGCCCGCTCCAACAAAAATGTAAACCAGGCACTGTCGAGGGTCGAACGGCGCGAACCATAGATGCATCTATTAAATCTGCCGAGACGTTCAGACCGCTCCCATTTAATCTGCTGAGGCGTTCGGCCCGCTCCAACAGGAAATAAACACGCACAGGCAGTCAATCAAGAAGTAATCATGGAAAAACTTTTCGAAGAAGAACCCGTTCTCATTTAATAATTTAAGAAAGTGAGGTTTAATTCCTTTTAGAAATTCGTTATTTAAGCAAGTCAAGCTATCAACAGGTTTACAGGTAATCCAAGTATAGCATGTCTTGGGGTCCTAACTACCCAGACAATAGCATAATAGTAGTTACACGTGGACTCTCGTCACCTCGTGCATACACAGCCCCCAAATTAGGAGTACATAACAAATTATTTCACCTATGGGGGAAATTCCCGCTTACAAGGTTAGAAAGGAGACTCACATCGCTCTGAAGTTCCATAACCGGTATTCCACGCCTTTTCGAAGACTCGAAACGATGCAAAAATGCTCCAGAACTAGCCAATAATCGTATAAACCCATTAATATATACTCAATTATTCATTACAACCCAATTAACCACAATTCCCAACCCCGATCAAAAAGTTGACAAAAACATCCATGGGCCCATGTGCCTAGAATCCAAAATTTCTCGAAGATAAAGTTACCCATGAACTCCCAAACCCAAGTATATGATTTTCTCTTAATTCCATACACAAATTCGTGATTAAATTCCAAGAGTAATGAGTTTCTATGTCTTCCCTCAAACCCTAATTTTCTACAAATTCTTTGTCTAAATCTATATATAAACCTTGTATTTAACTCAAAGCTAGCATAAATTACTTATCTCATGATGAGTGATGAAAATTGTACCTCAAAGTTGCTCCCCATTGGCTCCAATGGAAGAAAAATGGGATTGAAATGAACCTACCCCCGGATCTTAAAAAACCTCACTGCCTCATCTATTTCCGCACCTACGGTCCCTCGACCTCTTCTGCAGTCCCGCAGGTGCGGTTAAAATGCCGCTTCTGCGGTCCTCCCCAGACCGTCCTTTTTCGCTTCTGCGACTAGCCTTCCGCAGATGCGGTCCCGCTTCTGCGGGACCTTAACCACATTTGCGTTACTCGATTCCCTCACCAAAACCCGCTTCTGTAGCTCCCTTTTCCGCTTCTGCGGTTCACCCACCACAGAAGCAGTTATACCAGCAACCAGACCCTTCAACTATCCAAAAATTGCAAATTTAGATCCATTAATCACCTGGAATCCATCCGAGGCCCCCGAGACCCCAAACAACCGTACCAACCAGTCCCAAAACATATTTTGTACTTGCTCGAAGGCTTAAATCACATCAAACAATGCTAATATTATGAATCAACCCTCAATCCAAGCTTTATGGACTTTAGAACTTGAAACTTCTATTTTCGATGCTAAAACCTATCAAATCACGTCCGGTTGACCTAAATTTTTGCACACAAGTCATATTCGACATTACGGACCTTCTCCAACTTTCAGAATCGGATTCCGACCCTGATATCAAAAAGTCCACTTCCGGTCAAACTTCTAAAACACCTTCAAATTTCTATCTTTAGTCAAATGGCTCCAAAACGACCTACAGATCTCTGAATTCACTTCCGATTGCGCTCCCAACTCCAGAATCACAATATGGATCTACTCCCAGCCTCGGAAACTCAATCGGACATCGACAACACTGAAATTCACTTCAACCCAAACTTCTGAAATTTTTTTCAAAATACTACTTTCCATAATAGGCGCCAAAATGCTTCCGGATCGTCCAAAACACAATCCAGGCATACGCCCGTGCCCAAATCATCATACAAACCTGTTGGAACCTTCAGATCCTGATTCAGAGGTTGTTTACTTGAAATTCTAATCCTAGTTAATTCTTTCAACTTTAAGCTTCCGAAATGAGAATTCTCTTTCCAAATCAACTCTGAACTTCCCGAAACTTAATTCCAGCGTACAAGTCATAATACCTGAAATGAAGCTATCCATGGTCTCAGACTGTTGAAAAATGTGTTACGCCTCAAAACGGTCAGTCGGGTAATTACACAAGTGAAGACATTATCCTTAATTTAACATTTACTTTAATCAGCTATCTAAAATTTAAATAATTTTTTGGCTGGATTTATTTTAGTATGACTCCATTTTTAGTTTATCAATATCTCTAGCTCAAAATTTTAATTTGTATACCTTATATATACACAAAAAAAAATCTTTGAATCATTAAATATTAAATTAGTTGATTATCATAAAATATTGCATATATTATCTTAAAATTGTCAAGTAGTTTATTTTTTGATACCATACTTGGCTTAACCTCAATGCAAGCTACTCAAGTTGCATTTCAGTTCTAATTCTAGTATCATATCAGTTTGTTAGTACTAGTGATTTTTTAAAAATGACGCATAATGTAAATTAAAAAAATATTCTAAGATATTCTTATCTTATAATATATGTATATGAGTTGAAAAAATATATTTAAAATAATGAGATTAACTTTCAATTTTTTTTATACTCAACAAAGATGAAACATAAAAAGAAATTTGTTGTCATATTTTATTTCTCGTTTTTAGATATTTCTAATATTGTTTTCAATATTTATTTTCTTTTATCTTATTTTTTATGTCATTGTTTTATTTATTACAAAAAATCAATTTATTTCACTATAAAAGGATGAGTTTTAAAAAAATCTCTACATATGAACTTTAATTATATTTTTAGTCTTTGGTAAAAATTATTTTATATTTTCCTTTTGGGTTTATCTAATCAGCCTAAATACGTTCTCACCGACTATTTAAAAAAAATAATTAAATAATATATAATATATATATATATAATCCATGTATATAATATATGTATAATAGTATGAATTCGATATATCATATATTTATATTAGCTATAAAAAGTAAACAATAAATATGATCAGATATTATATAAATATTTCATAAAATTTCAATTTTTTGAGTTAATAACTGACATAACTTCTATTATAATAATTTTAAAACTATCGAATAATTTTCAAAAATATCTTATCATTTTATTATATAGTTTTTTATAAAATAATTTGTTTAAATGTTTTTAAAAAAATCATGTCATATTAATTTTTTCTTTATATATACTCTTTGTTACAGTTAAAAGTAGTTATAGAAAGTATCAATTAGAAACCAATTTATTTCTTGTTGAGTTTGAAATAAAAAATCTTTCACATAATTTAACTATCCAAAACTAATATTCTTCAACGGAAAAAATATTATACTCTTGCAATATTGGCTTGACTACAACTAAATGAAGGGGTTTCAGCTTACACCCTTCAATTTTTTGAATGTGTTAAATTAAAATTAATGATAGCAGTTGTATATTTAAAGTTTTGTTATTTTTATGATATCCATTTATGGAAATTAACTCTTTAGACAAATATTCTTCAAAAAGAAAAATGAAATAATTTTTTTTTAATATTGACTAATTTTGTGATATTTTTTTCCAACGTGTATGTTTACTTTATTATATATGCAAGCAAACTTTTATTTAATTTTTTAAACTCTTTTTTATTATTTAGATAAACATATACGTGTACCTTATATATTTTTTTTATTTTAAAAGAATTTCGTTTTATTCAAATCTACTTGTATCGTTTTAAAGACTATCCTTATAAGATTTTAAATGTGAAAGAGTTTTATAGTTATATGAAGTAGTTTGTTTTTTTTTTTTGCTAGAAGCGAAGTAGTGTTTAAATAATTAAAAAAATAACAAAGTTCCTAACATAATTATATATGATCATTAATCAAATTAAGTATGATAAATGATTAAAAAAAGATAAATTTTCAGAACTTTATTCATAAATTAAAAATTATATATATATATATATATATATATATATATATATATATATATATATATATATATATATATATATATATATATATATATATATATATATATATATATATATATATATATATATATATATATATATATATATATATATATATATATATAGAAAAGCAAGAAAGTTATATATAAATTATCCAATTAACCAACAAAAAACTACTCCTGTATCCATAGAGGTCTTAATGCACCAAATAAATCCTCGTGTATCCTTAGAGGTCTTAATGTACCAAGTAAAAAAATTTGGACAATTATGATACGCTGGATTTGATCACCAGCCACTAGAGTGGGAATTATAATGCCTTTTTTTTTTGTAATTAAAATTTTATTAATCACCAAAAGGTTGCCTTACAAAATCATAGGACAGTTTAATCTCAACTGCCTATTAGAAACTGGAACATGAAGTATCAATACTACTCTAATCAGTCAGCATTTATAACATGAGATGCTGAATATATGAACTAAGCCTAGGAGGAGCTCGAACATTACAGATATAGGCTATACTACTTAGGAGTTTATCACAACCACAATAGGTGTTTTCAAAGATTCTCGCATTCCTTTCTAACCATAGACTATATAGCATTTCTGTAATTGTCATCTTGAATGTGTGAGCTCGGAGAGATTTCCCTTTAGATTGTTCAATGATCCATTGGCAGAATTGTGTCCAATCTTGTCCAGTGAAGTCTACCATTCCTAGCCATTGCATTGTTTGATATCTCAACTGGGAAGCAAAGGCGCAATGTAAAAATAAATGGTCTCTAGTTTCCATTTGTTGTTGGCACATAACACAGATGCCTGGTATGTTCAAATTCCATTGCAGCAGTCTATTTTTGGTAGGAAGTCTATCCTGCAGTAACAACCACAAACTGAAGATAGCTTTAGGTCTAGCAGCATTTTGCATTACCAGATTCTTCCATGGAACTCTAGTTGATTCTCCAAGCAGTTGCAAGTATACTTTTCTTATGGTGCAGTCAGTGTTATCTAGCAATTGAAGTTGTTTTAGCAGCTTAGTTCCCTCCACAATTTTCCTTACCATCCAGCTAGCATTTGCTGGGACAGTGAGGTTCTCCAGCTGTTGATGTTTGATGTAAACAGTATGGATCCATTTCACCCACAACAGGTCTTTCTTATGAGCTAAATCCCAACTTAGTTTAGCTATAGCAGCCCTATTCCACAGTAAGATAATTATTAAATTCAAACCTCCAACAGATTTAGGCATGCATACTTTCTCCCAAGACACATAAGCTTTCTTTGTGATATTAGCTGATCCTGACCAGAGATAAGTTCTGCATATAGTCTCCAACATTTTAACAACTTTTGATGGCATGATAAACAACTGAGCCCAATAAGCTTGAACTCCAAATATGACTGACTGTACCAACTGACTTCTGCCTGCATAAGATAGATATCTTGTTGTCCAGGAAATAATTCTTGCAGAGATCCTATCAACCAGAGGTTGCCATTGAGCAACTGACAGCTTTTTGGTAGTTAAAGGGACTCCCAAATATTTGAAAGGGAGGTCCCCTCTAACATACCCAAGATGATCAAGAATTTGTTGCTGGATCACAGGAGACACCCCACCAAAATACACAGCACTTTTGTGTAAGTTAGCCTTAAGACCAGTAGCAGCAAGGAATTGAGAGAAGAATAAGAACATGGAACTTACTGATTGAAGTTCCCCTTTGACAAACAATAGCAAGTCATCAGCAAAGCTCAAATGAGTGATTCCCAACTTCTTACAACCAGGATGATATTTGAAACTTTTAGTATGATTCAACTCTGCCAAGGATCTACTTAGATATTCCATTATAATAGCAAACAGGAAGGGAGATATTGGGTCTCCTTGTCTCAATCCTTTGGCAGCTTGAAAAGGCTCTGTTGTTTCTCCATTAACCACAACAGTATAGCTAACAGTTTGGACACATTCCATGATCCATCTAATAAATCTGCTAGGAAAATCCAGTTCTTCCATAATCTGTTGCAAACTGTACCATTCCACTGAATCATATGCTTTTTGAAGATCAATCTTGATCATACATCTGGGAGAGATATGTGATCTAGAATACTGTTTTATTAGCTCATGAGCTAATATAACATTATCTGCTACTCTTCTTCCTGGTATAAATCCAGCCTGAGAATTACATATAATACTACTCATAACTTTCTGGAGTCTGTTAGCCAACAACTTGGAAATAATCTTGTACAAGACTGAGCAACAAGCTATAGGTCTGAACTCTTTAACTGTCTGAGGATTGGATACCTTGGGCAGCAAAGTGAGTGTGGCACAATTAGTAGGTCTGTACATCTTGGAGGTCTGAAAGAAATTCCTGACAGCTAGCATAACCTGGTTACCAATGATATGCCAAGATTGCTTGAAGAACATGGCATTAAATCCATCAATCCATGGAGCTTTATCATTTCCAATACCCTTCAAGCTATCTAGTATCTCTTTGTTAGTAATATCAGCAACTACATCCTTCCTTTGGAACTGAGATAGCTTTGGTCCATTCCTCATATGCATCTTATTCACAGCTGGTAGTGAATTTGCTGTAGTTCCCATTAGTGCTTGATAGAAATCCCTAATCTCCTTTTTCAAATCTGCAGGATCAGTTATCTTCAGTCCTCCTTCTGTGGATAGTTCAATAATCTTCTTATACTGACTCCTCTCCTTCATGACTGCTGAAAAATATTTATTATTGGAGTCACCTAGTTTGATCCATTTAGCTCTTGACTTTTGTTGCAAAGCTGAATCTTCAATTAATGACCACTTCTCTAGCTGTTGTACCAGGGATTTTGCTCTTTGCTGAAGTGTGTCTGTATAAGAGATTGCCATTTGATGCTGCACATCTTCCAGTTCTTTTCTACTGCTTTCAATCTTTTGAGAAATATTCTTAAAATCTCTAATATTACGAGATTTTAAGGGAGGTTTGAGAGACTTAAGATTGTTCCATACTCCTTGGAGAGTATTCTGCTCCTTGCTTTTCCAGTAAGTTGAAAGTATAGCAGGAAATTCTCTATGCTGGATCCAAGCATTAAAGAATCTGAATGGTGTCTTCCTTGTAGATGTATCTGTTGTCAGAGTTAGTAACATGGGATTATGATCAGATATGAGGGGATGTCCATATACAGTATGCACATGGTTCCACTTCATCTGCCATTCAAAGTTACCAAACACCCTATCCAGTCTACTACATACTCTATCTTACCACTTTGTTGATTAGACCAGGTAAAATAATTACCCTCCCATGGCAGCTCAACTAGGCCTGATTGCTGAATGCAATTGTTAAAATCTACAAGGTCCCTTTGCTTCACTTGTTGGCAGCATTGTCTTTCCTTGCTGGACAGAATTGCATTGAAATCTCCTGCAATGATCCAGGATCAGTAATACCAGTTGATAAGTTCAGGATAGAATTCCACAGCATCCTCCTTTGATCACAGTCATTAAATCCATAAACTACTGAAAGCCAGCAGATAATATCACCAGTGATAGATTGAACTTGACAATGAATGATCTGAGCTTCCTCCAAATATCTAGTAACCACCACTTTTGTAGGATCCCACATGATCCAAATCCTTCCATTTACTGCACCACTATAGTTAGTTATCATGTTCCATTTAGGCAACAAAAAACTAGCTATTCTACTAGCATTGTGTTGTTTAACCTTAGTCTCTACAAGTCCTACAAGGTCAAATTTATTAATTCTAAAGTAATTTTGAGCTTCTTTTTGTTTAAACCTTTTATTTACACCCCTAATATTCCAAAAGATCCACTTCATTGGGTTTTGCTAGTTCCCCCTTCATCCAGGGGATGATCAGCCCACCTAACTGTCCCAACTTCAAATCTGTTAAACATCACAAGAGGAGATAAGGGAGGAAAATTAGCAATGTTAAAGACTGGGGAGTCTTGAACAACCTGCTTCTGTCTGTTCCTAACATCAGCTGTAGCTATAGTGCTTGTCTCCTTAGTTACCTCTTGACTGTGAGGCATCTGATTATTTTGGACTACTGTGACTGGTGCTTTCACTCTCCACTCTTGTGTCACCTTACTTTTCTGTGTATGTTGAGCAGTTTTAGTCAGACAGTTGTGTCCAACCTCCAAGTATTTCTCACAATACAAAGGTTTCCACTCGTAGATCACATCCTGTATGAAACTCTTTCCATTTGGGTCTAGGATCTTTATTTCACTAGGTAATTTTTTTGACACATTTACCTCAATGAGCATACGAGCATAAGAGATTCTGGATTGCTTAGTAGTACATTCATCAGCAAATATAGGTTTACCAAGGACACTGGCAATCCTACTTAAAGACTTGCTGCCCCAACAAGACATAGGTAAGTTAGGGAACTTGATCCACAGAGGAATTTTTGAAGGGAAGGCTGCCTTGAAATCAAAATCCACAGACCATTGCTTCAAAATCATAGGTCTGTTGGCAATAGTATAAGGTCCTCCACACAGAATTTCTTTAGCATCTTCAAGGGAACTAAATTTAACAATATAATAACCCTCATCATGATAAAACAGTTCAGGCTCAGGAACATGGGACCAGTGAAGACTAATAAATCTTTTCATGCCATTATACCCAGGGCTATTGCCTAGCACAAATACAACAAGAACACATTTCCATTTCACTTCTTCCTCCTCAACTTCTTCCTTCACCAGTTGACCAACTGGTTTGCCATTAACAATCGTAGGAGGAATATACTCTAAGGACATACCATTTGCAGCAAGTCTGCTACTCTGGAAGAGACTAGTCCACTGTTTGGGTGGATCTAATTTTGGACCTTCATCTCTAACAGCCTTTGGAACATCAGTTGTTGGTGGTTGTTGCATGCAGATCTGGACTCTATCCTCAGGCTCCATCGGATAAGTTGCTGGTTTGAGTGGAGGCTCTGTACCCCTCACATTTGCTATTAGTATCACTGAAACTCCAGATGGTTGTTGCATGCAGATCTGGACTCTATCCTCAGGCTCCATCGGATCAGTTGCTGGCTTGACTGGAGGCTTTGTACCCCTCACATTTGCTATTGGTATCACTGAAACTCCAGATGGTTGTGGATCTATTGCTACTTTAGGCAATGGAACAGTAATCTCAGCAGGATTCAATGGAACAGTTGTACCTACCATTGGTACAGTAGTAACAGCTTTTGGTACTACATCGCTCGCATAAAGTGGTACTATTTCTTTCCTTGGGCGACCTCTCCTCCTTGCCATACCAACCTCTGCCAGGTTTACTTACCTAAGCAGATGCAGCAGAGAAGAAGACGATGGAACAGTAAAGAAGAAGATGAGAAAAGTTAGAGAGAAGGCAGAGCTTCTCTCTCTAACATTGCGTTTAACTCAAATATCAAAATGAATTATAATGCCTTTACATTGGCAACTTGATTAATTTTGTTACTGGGGTGCCACTTATATTATTTATACAAATTCCTTTTATATATATATATATTAGTATATATATATATATATATATATATATATATATATATATATATATATATATATATATATATATATATATATATATATATTAATACATAGCGTACGGGTGGTATACCACCCCCATCCCTTAATATATAGATTTGCCACTGCGACCAACCCACCTCCACACTAACCCTCACCCATTCAATCCCATCCCCGCCCGACCCCCACCTACACACCACATCCCCTCCACCCCACTTCTACCTAAATAAATAAATTATTAATAGTATTTTCTTTTCATATTATAGATAGATTATTTTTTATTTCAACAAATGAATATTGTTTCATGAGATAAAAAAGTATTTTTTCCAGCTTAACAAAAAAAATACTTTATTTTTATGTAGGAAAAAATATTTTTTTCATTTCAACAAAAAAAAAAATTATGACGCAAAAAAAGTTTTTATTTTCATTTCAACAAAATGAGCATTTTTTTTCATGATGTAAAAAAAATATTTTCTTTAATTTCAAAAAATGAATACTTTATTTTTATGAAGAGAGAGTACTTTCTTTTTCAACCAAAAGAAGAATATTTCTTTTTAGTTATGGAGCATAAATTTCAACATTAGTTTTGCGTAAAAAAAGTAAAGCAGCACATTAGTTCCTTTGGGTTTGTATGAATTTTAAGGACTCGGGAGGGGACGGGGAGTGAGGAGAGCAGCACAAAAAATATTTTCTACTCTCTAACCAAACGCTAGAAAATATTTTTCATTCACCAACCAAACATGGAAAAATATGTGATGACCCAAAAGGTCATCACTTATTTTAGAAATAAATTCTGTGTTTCAAGGCCTTAAAAACCTCTTTGTGTCTCATCACGATTTGTATGTGCAGTCCGGACGTCTATCCGGAAAGCCAGTATATAAAAATCTATGAAAATGATAAATTTTACTTTTAAAATAAATTTAGGTTGAATTCAGTAAACATTTTAAGTAAACGGACCTGGACCCGTAATTTGACAGTCCCAGAGGGTCCGTATGAAAATATAGGACTTGGGCATATGCCGAAAATTGGATAGGTCCTATATGAGTTTTTGGAAGTGAAATATATTTGAATTTGATAGTATCGGGCTCGTATTTTAGTTTTCGAGCTCGGTACAGGTCCTATATGTGATTTAAGTTGAGCATGTAAAATTTGGTAAGAGACGGACTTGAAATGACGTGAATCGGCCATTTGGTTGTTAAAAATTTAAACTTAAGTGTTCATGAGATATTTCTTTGATTTTGATGCTAAATTCATAGTAATTGATGTTATTTTGGTGATGCGATCGCACGAGTAAGTCCATATGATTTTTTGGACTTGTGTGCATATTAGGTGTGGAGACCCGAGGGCTCGAGTGAGTTTTGGATAGGTTACAGAGTAAAATTTTTACTTAGAAAATTTCTTGTATGTTGCAGGTCTGCAGGATTCGCAAATACGAAGTCTGACTCACAAATGCGAGCCCGGAAATGCGAACCTTTGTCGCAGATGTGAAGAAGACTTGGATTGCCTTGGTCGCAATGCGACGTATTCATCGCAAATGCAATATCGCAAATGCAAAAGGTCTCTCACAAATGCGAACTGGACTGGATTTCATTCAGTGTTGCAAATGCGACAAAATCTTCGCATTTGTAAAGTTAGCAGGTTTTGAATTGCGAATTCTGGTCGCAATTACGACATCTGAAACCTGCTAAATCATAACTTAGATGTATTTTTAGCCATTTTTCAACCCTTTTCAAAATCTAAATACCGTTGGGTGATTTTGCAAAGACAAGTATCCTTAAAATCGATTGTAAGTCATTTCTAACTCGTTTTCATTAATCTATAACATCTTTTCACATGATTTCAACTCAAACTCAAGGGTTTTCATGGGAAAAATTGGATGTTTTGGTTAGAACTTAGGTTTTACAAATTTCGAGAATTTGGACCTCGATTTGAGGTCTGATTTTAAAATAAATTGTACATTTGAGTTCGTGGGTGAATGCGTAATCGAGTTTTTGGTTCGAACCTCGGGTTTTGACCATGTGGGCCCGTGGTCGATTTTTGACGTTTTGGGAAAATCTTTATAAAACTTATTTTCATACATTAGAATTGATTCATTTAGGATTTATTTTATATAGTTAAGTAACTTATGGCTAGATACAAGCGAATTGGTGGTGGAAACAAGAGGTAAAGCGGTAGTGAGGCTTGAATTGTGTTCGTGGCATTGAGGTAAGTGTTTGGTCTAACTTTAGCTTGAGGGATTATGAGTGGTGGCCTATTTTCTATGTGTTATTGTTGAGTATGACGTATAGGCATGGTGACGATTATCTATACGTTGGTGTCAAGCATGCCCGTGAGTCTTATACTATGATAAATGTGACTCTGTTTGTATTGTTCATGCCTTATGTGATGATTTCTGCTGTTGAGCAAGTCTTTTGAAGGTAATATTGGTGTTTGAATATTTAAGAGCATTGGCTCAAGTTGTAAAATGATTCGTGGAAGTATAATTGGTCATTGAACCTTATAGAGCATTGGCTCAAACTGTGAATTGAGTTGTGAAGTAAATGTAAAAAAGAGAAGAGATTATTATATTGTCTCCCTTGCCGGAATTTTGTTGCTTTTAATGTTATTTCCCTTGCCGGGATATTGATGCTTGGATTTGATTGGTGTGCTATTATTCCCTTGCCGGAATTTTTTTTTTGTGATTTTATTTATTTCCTTGCCCTTATTGCTTGTGATTGTTGTTTGGGTGAGGAAGAGTATTAAAGCACGAAGGGTGATGCCGTGCATTGTATTGGTGAGAGAGTGTTAAAGCAAGAAGGGTGATGCCGTGTATGATTTTTTTCAGGAAGAGTGTAATGCACGAAGGGTGATGTCGTGCCACACAATGTACAATTTCGTGCTAATTATATTGATTTTTGTGGCGAGGACGAGGGTAAAAGCACGAAGGATGATGTCGTGCATATTATATTGATTCTTATGGTAGGACGATAGTAAAAGCACGAAGCGTGATGGCGTGCACTTTTTTGATTTCCAATTCTTTTTGATAATTAAGTTATGGTGTTCCTTATAATTACCTGGTGTTCTTCTGTTATTACTTGATGTTTCCCCGCAGCATGTTTCCCCCTCCCATCCTTAATTATACATTCCTGCTTTTGTTTTCAGTTGTAGATGATTTAACTACAGAGGTTTATTTAGTAGTCTGGTCCTAGCCTCATTACTATTTCGTAGAGGTTAGGCTAGGTAATTACCAGCGCAGGTGTCGGTTTTGTTGATACTACATTCTACGTTGTGTGAAGATTCCGGTACTGGAGCTTACGAACATTAGCTTTGGGTTGTTGCCTTTAGTCCATTCAAAGATCCAAGGTAGTCATGCAGACGTCCGCAGGCCTATGCATATCTTTCTATTCTTTCATCCTATTTCATTTATATATTTGTGAGACAATATTGTATTTATTTTTTGACCCTTATCAGTAGTATTTCTAGACCGTCAATGAAATTATGGCACTAGTACTAGGTAATCTTTGTTTAAGGAATTGTATTGGTAATATTTAAATAGTGACATGTTGTTCTTTCACTTATTAAATTCCACAGTGTATATAATGTTGGTTCATAATTGTCAAAGGATTAAAATAGGAAAAAGGTAAATAATTCAAATTGTTGGCTTGCCTGGCCTTCACTAGTAGGCACCATCACGACTCCCGATGGTGAAAATTTTATGTCGTGACAATATGATATTAGAGCTCTAGGTTACATAGGTCTCACAGCTCACGGACAAGCGTAGTGGAGTCTTAGGGATCAGTACGTAGATGTTTGTATTAATCCCCAAGAGGCTGCAGAGTTAGGAAAATTTTCACATCTATTCTTTCATATCGTGCAGTTTGGTTTCTCAATGCTACTTGAATTTCTACAATATTCTTTCGCAGATAGCAAAAACACGCGCTTCCTCATCCATTGTTTGGCAGCTTGAGCCCCTAGCAGCAGTTCCCTTAAGGAGCATAGGGCGAGACCAAGGCCGTGCTAGAGGCCGAGGTAGGGGCAGCACTCACCCCAGAGCAGCAGCACCAGACTCGGGATGAGTTTGATGATGAGGTTCTGGCCCAGGCAATTTCAGTGCAACCAGCTCAAGTCCTAGAGGGGTTCATTTCTACCCCAGTTCTCCAGGATGTTTCGTTCCGTCTAGTGGGACTTGTGGAGAGTGTCACCCATGCAGTCGTGCTTCTTGAAGAGCCACCTGCCTCCCGGGCTGGAAGAGGAACCTAGACCCCTTCTACTCATACTCCAGAGCAAATGGCTCCCCATTTTCAAGACTCCGGCAGCTCAGCCAGTTGGAGCAGTTCATCCGAGTATGGTAGCTCAGACCGGTGATGGAGCAGCTATGTCTGTCGATGCCTTGTGGAGATTGGAAAGGTTTACCAAGCTCTTCACCACCACTTTCAGTAGTGCATCTTCTGAGGATCCCCAGAATTATTTAGACAATTGTCATGAGGTTCTCAGGAACATGGGGATAGTGGAGACCAATGGAGTCTACTTTGGTGCTTTTCGTTTGTCTGGATCCGCCAAGACTTGGTGGAGAGATTATTGTTTAGATAGACTAGGTGGGTCACCAGCTTTGACTTGGGATCAATTTTCTCAGCTATTGTTGGAGAAGTTTCTTCCTATCACTCAGAGAGAGATCTTTCAAAGGTAGTTTGAGCGTCTCTAGCAGGGTTCCATGACTGTTACTCAGTACGAGACCAGGTTTATTGATTTGGCCCATCATGTTCTTCTTATACTTCCCACTGAAAGATAGAGAGTGAGGAGGTTCATTGAGGGACTCGTTCAACCCGCTCAGCCAGCTAGAGGTGGAGGTAAAGGTGTTAGAGGTGGAGGTAGAGGTATTAGAGGTGGACGACATGTCGCTGGAGGTGGAGGCTAACCAACAGCAGGCCATCCCAGAGATTTATTTTAGAGTGCTAGGGCCCATCCCTGATGTTATGCTCTTCCAGCCAGGCCTGAGGTTGAGGCTTCCAATGCAGTTACCACAGGTAGTATTCTGGTTTGTAGTAGAGATATTTCTATTTGATCCAGGGTCTACATACTCCAATGTGTCACCTTATTTTGCACTGTATCTGGTCATGCCTAGTGATTCTTTGAGTGCTCATGTATATGTATCTACATCGGTGGGTGATTCTATTGTGGTAGATCATGTCGATTGTTCATGTATATTTGTGATTGGGGGTGTTGAGACTCGAGTAGATTTGTTACTTTTGGACATGGTGTATTTTGATGTCATATTGGGGATGGACTGGTTATCACCTTACCATGCTATCTTGGACTGTCATGCCAAGACTGTGACCTTAGCCTTGTCGGTTTTGCCTTAGTTAGAGTGGAGAGAGACTCATGGTCATTCTATCCATAGTGTTATCTCATATATGAAGGCTCGGCGTATGGTCGAGAAAGGGTATTTAGCTTATTTGTCATATGCTCATAATTCTAGTGCTGAGGATCCTTCCATCGCTTAGATGCCTGTTGTTTGAAAGTTTCCCAAGGTATTTCCTTTAGACGTGTTGGGTATGACACCCGACAGGGATATTGACTTCCACATTGATTTGGCTATGGGCACGTAACCTATTTCTATTCTGTCGTATCGTATTGCCCCGCTTGAGTTGAAATAATTGAAGGATCAGTTGAAAAGACTTGCTTGATAAAGGCTTCATTAGACCTAGTGTCTCTCCTTGGGGTGCACCAAAGTTGTTTGTTAAGAAAAATGACAGATCAATGAGGATGTGTATATATTACCAGTGTTGAACAAGGTTATAATCAAGAATAAGTATCCATTGCCGATGATTGATGATTTGTTTGATCAGCTTCTGGGTGCCAAGGTATCTTCAAAGATTGACTTGAGATCTGGCTACAATCAGTTGAGTATTACGGCATCCAATGTCCCTACGACAGCTTTTCGCACTCGGTACGGGCACTATGAGTTCTTGGTGATGTCATTTGGGTTGACAAATGCCCCAACAGCTTTTATGGATTTGATGAGCCGAGTGTTCAAGACTTATTTGGATTCACTCATGATAGTCTTCATTTATGATGTTTTGATCTATTCTCGCAGCTGGGAAGAGCACGAGCAGCATCTTATAGTGGTTCTTCGGACTTTGAGGGATAGTCAATTATATGCTAAATTTTCAAAGTGATTTCTGGTTGAGTTAAGTTGCATTTCTTGGACATGTTGTATCAGTCGAGGGTATTGAGGTTGATCCAAAGAAGATTGAGGCAGTCAAAAACTTGCATTTCTTGGACATGTTGTATCAGTCGAGGGTATTCAGGTTGATCCAAAGAAGATTGAGGCACTCAAAAACTGGCCTACACCAGCATCAGCTACTGAGACTTGGAGTTTCTTGAGATAGGTAGGCTATTATCTTCGGTTCCTGGAGGGGTTTTTATCTATCGTAGCCCCGATGATTGGGTTGACCCAGAAGGGTGCCCATTTTAGATTGTCAAACGAGTGTGACGTGAGCTTTCAGAAGCTCAAGAAAGCTTTAAGAAGCTCAAGATAGCTTTGACTACGGCACTGGTGTTGGTTTTGCCCATAGGTTCAGGGCCTTATACCGTTTATTGTAATGCAAATCGTATTGGACTTGGTGCAGTTTTGATGCAAGATGGCAAGGTCATTGTCTATGTTTCACGGTAGTTGAAGATTCATGAGAAGAACTATCCGATTCATGATTTAGAGTCAGCAACCATTGTTTACCCGTTGAAGATTTGGAGGCGTTATCTGTATGGCGTGGCATGTGAGTTGTTCATGGATCACAAGAGTCTTCAGTATTTTATCAAGCAAAAGGAGTTAAATTTGAGGCAGAGAAGGTGGTTGGGTTTTTTGAAATCTTATGATATCACCATTTTATATCATCCGAAAAAGTCCAATATGTTGGTCGATGCTTTGAGTAGGAAGCCAGCGAGTATGGGCAGTCTTACGTACATTCTGGTCGATGAGAGACCGCTTGCATTGGTTGTTTAGGCTTTAACCAATTAGTTTGTGAGGTTGGAAATTTCTGAGCCCGGCTGTGTGTTAGCTTGCACAGTCGCTCCTTCTTCATTATTGGAGCATATCCGAGATTGACAGTATGAGGATCCCCATTTGTGTGTCCTTAGAGACACGGTGCAGCATAGAGGTTTCAAATAGGTTACCTTAGGTGATGATGGAGTTTTGACATTGTAGGGTCGAGTTTGTGTGCCTAATGTAGATGGACTCCGAGAGTTGATTTTAGAGGAGGCTCATAGCTCCTGGTACTTTATTCATCTGTGCTCCGTGAAGATGTATCAGGATTTACGGCAGCATTATTGGTAGCGGAGAATGAAGAAGGATATCGTTACATATATGGCACGGTATTTGAATTGTCAGTAGGTTAAATACGAGCATCAGAGGTCTAGTGGTTTATTTCAGAGGATTGAGCTTCCCGAGTGGAAGTGGTAGCGGATCACTATGGATTTTGTCGTTGGACTCCCACAGACTCGAAGGAAGTTCGATGTTGTATGGGTTATTGTTGATAAGCTTACCAAGTCAGCCCATTTCATTCCTACAGTTGTTTCTTATTCTTCTGAGAGGTTAGCAGAGATTTATATCCGGGAGATTGTTCGCATTCATGGGGTGCCCGTGTCTATCATTTTAGATCGAGGTGCGCAGTTTACCTCACGTTTCTAGAGAGCAGTTCAGCGAGAGTTGGGCATGTGGGTTGAGTTGAGCACAGCGTTTCATCCTCATATGGACGGGCAGTGCGAGCGGACCATTCAGATTTTAGAGGATATGCTTTAACTTTGGAGGCTTGTGGGATCAGTTTTCGCCTTTAGATGAGTGATAACTAGGGATTTTGACGCATTTTATACTCCTTGTTGCTTATGCTTTGATTAGAAATTCATACAAAATAGTGTGAAACAGCTCACAAATTGTGCTTGATTGCAGGTTTGATCATCAAAGTGACAAGATGTCAAAGATCAGCTCAAAAGGAGTGAAACTTTGCACAAGTTCAAAAGACAAGACAAGCTTAGGCAAAATAGGCCTAGTGCCACCATACACCATTTTGTGTGGTTCACACTAGGAGATTTAGACAGACTAATTTCCAGGCTAAGAGGCAGTGCGACCGCACTAGGTTTTTGCGGTCCACACTGAAGGCGATGTGGCCGCACTCGATTTAGTGCGGTCCACAGAGCCAAGAATCATAGATGTTGAAATTTGAAGTTTTCAAGCCAATGTTGTTCACAATCCACTTTGTGCGGACCGCACTAGAAGCCTCTGCGGTTGCAGTCTATTCTATGCAATCCGCATTGCCCGAGTTCAAAGAGTTGAAGTTTCAAGTTCAGAGCCTTAGTGCAGCCGCACACCATTTTGTGCGATCAACACTTACCCCCAGGGGCATTTTTGTTTAGATTTTTGAGCTTAGTATAAATAGCTTCTTTTCCCATTTTTAGGGTATCAGATATTGTAATTAAGCAGATGCGCTCGTGGTTTGAGATTATTAGCTATTTTGGGCACTTTTAGCTACTTTTAATCATTGAATCTTTGTGCTTAGTTAAATGATTAATTAATATGAGTTTATCTTTATCTATTTCTTATTTTTCTTCTTCAATTATGAGTAGCTAGACCAATTAGCTAGGGGTGTGGCTCAACCCTAGTGTAGTTAATTGATGGGTCTTGTTTTTAGGGATAAATTGACTATGGGTGTTTTTTATTTAGGCCAATATCATGATTAATTTCTGAATTAGTGGTTGCAAATACTATTTTGTGTTGAGTTGAGCTCTTCTTGAGAAAGAGAGCCTAAGTCTCTGAAATTGGTCCAACAAGGAATTGGGGCATACTCAAGAGATTTATAGCCTCAATTAAAGGGTTAAACCTCGAGAGAGTAATACCCGACTTGAACCCTAGTTGCTTGTGCAAATTTTGCATACTCAATTGGTCTTGAAAAAGTCAATTGGGCAAAATCACTTGAACCACCGAGAGGTGTAGAGTGGATAAATTAGTGCTACGGTCATATCATACTCCCCAAATATGTCAAATATGCCTTAGACTCAAGAACACATCAATTGACCCCCTAGCAGAAGTCCCTACCCTAGTGCCTTTTAAACCTATTTGAACAACTTGTAGCATTATAACTCTTAGCAGAATTTAGTTGCAATTACCATTTGTAGTTTGATAATGGTAGAATTAAAGAAAAACCCCAAAAATGATTAGAAGTGCAATTAAGAACGCATACGCAATCCTAAACTAGATAGATAATCGATTCCAATTCTAGCTCTCTGTGGATATCGATCCCAACCCAAAATCGAGTAAAAGCTGCTCCGACTCTCTCTCACTACTTAATTAGAAGTGTCGAGTAGGCCGTGTCACTTTTTGCGCCGTTGTCGGGGAGCTAACGATTTTGGCTATATATCTATAGTTACTTTTGTGTATTGTCCTTCTTTCCTTCTTTGTTACTAATTTGTGTGTGTCAATACTTTAGGTACAAAATGGCTTTAAATACTAATGAACCTCTTGGAAACATGCTTGCGGGGAGGAGGTTGATGATATTGGAGAGGATGAGGTGCCTCTTGTACCTCCTGGTCCACGAAGAGGCCACCAAGCCAATGTTAACGAAAATATTCCAGATCCTCCTCTGCCACCTTTAAGAGCGATTCCTCGGGTGCTCCCAAACCAAGGCTACGCAAGTGCCAATGTCCCACTCTGAATCTGCACTGGCAATTTTCAAATTACTAATATGATGCTGACATTGTTGGAGAAGCGTGGGTACTTCACGAGCGCTGCCACTCAAAATTCTTACAAACATCTCAAGGGATTCGTCGATACCTGTTGGGGGAGCAAGCAAACCAATATGTCCGAAGATGCACTCCGGTTGAGACTCTTCCCATTTTCACTTAGAGGGAAGGCTTTGGATTGTCTTAAGTGACTTCCCAACCATTCCATCACTACTTGGGATGAGTTGGCGGATAAGTTCATCACAAAGTTCTTTTCACCGGGACATATGGCGGATTTGGGATGAGATCTTGGCTTTCAAGCATGAGCTCACCGAACCTTTGCATGAGATTTGGAAGAGATATAGAACTATGGTGAAGGAATGCCCAACAATGACATGACGGAGAATATGTTGCAACAAACTTTCTACCGGGACATCAATACTTCAAATCAATGCATAGTAAATCAACTTTCTGGGGAAAATTTTATGAAATTGACGTATGACGAAGCTTGTATCGTTCTTGATAAGATGGTTGATACATCCTCCGCATGGCAAAGTTGAGCCAATGTGCCCCGGGTAACCTACCATCGTTCATTTGCAAAAATAATTACATGATCATGGGCAAGCGATAGCAGAATTGACAACTACTATGAACCAACTAGCAAAGGTTCAGTTGCAACAAGTCCAAAATCCTCGCCAAGTGAATGCTATAGAGGGTGTTAACATGCTAGTGAACCAATAAGACAAAGAGGTCAATAGAACCAAGGGAATTCGGATCAATTTGACAATTATTGTAGTAGATTTCAAGATGATGGCTATGATGAGAAAAATGAAGAGGTACAATATGTGAACAATTATCAAGGCCAAAGAGGCAATTCTTCCAACAAACAACAACAATGGAGGTACTAAGGTAATTATAGCAATCAACAGCAAGGGAACAAAATTTGGGGAAACAATAATCAAAATTCGAATTGGAGAAATCAAAACAACAATTGGAGCAATAAAGGAAATTGGGGTACAACAACAATCAGAATAGATGGAACAACCACCAAGGAAATCAGGGGCAAGTTTTTCAAAGGCTCCCAATACACCAACAACCAAGCAATCCACCACATTTTTTCTTTCCAAGGTCCTAGTTCTTCTAACAATGATATAGGTAGAATTAAAATGATGTTCGAACAAATGATGAAGAAGAATGCGGATTCGGATGCTTAATTGTCTTCTCACAATACTTCCATTAGAAATTTGGAGGTGCAACTAGGTCAAATATCTCAATACTTGAATACACTCCCTAAGGGTGCTCTACCAAGTGACACAGTAGTGAACCCAAAGGGCAGGAACAATCATGTTATGGCGCTGACCACTAGGAGTGGACGAGGTGATAATGTGAATGCTTCCAAACAAAAGAAAGTTTTTGGGGATGAAGTTGAGTTGCAAGAAGATGAAGTTCCTTTGGTGGTTGAGAATGTGGTTGATGAAAATGTGAATGAAGATGTGAGGATTGATATTCAAGATGTCGAGGTGGAAATGTAGAATGATGTGAACTCGTCTAGGGAACACGTAATTGACATGTCGGAGCCGGTCGTGCTAAAATTCAAGGCACCCTTGCCTAGACCACCTCCACCTTATCCTCATAGGCTAGCCAAGCATAAAAGTGAGAATCAGTTCAAAAGGTTCATTGACATGATGAAAAGTTTATCCATCAATGTGCCTTTGGTGGAAGCTTTGGAGCAAATGCCAAGCTATGCCAAACTCATGAAAGATTTAGTGACCAAGAAAAGATCCATGGACTGTGACACTATCAAGGTGGCCCACCAAGTTAGTGCTATAGTACATTTAATGGCTAAAAAGTTGGAGGATCCCGGTGCTTTCACAATCTCTTGCATTATTGGTAGTGCGGACTTTTCTTAGGCTTTATGTGATCCAGGGGCAAGTATCAACTTGATGCCCTACTCAGTTTTCAAGAATTTGGTTATTGGGCCATCAAGGCCAACTTCCATGAGATTGCAAATGGCAGATAGATCAATAATGTGACCTTTGGGTATTATTGATAACGTGCTTGTCTGGGTGGACAAATTTATCTTGCCATCTGATTTTATGATATTGGATTGCGAGGTGAACTATGAAGTCCCGATTATATAGGGGAGACCTTTCCTTGCTACGGGGAAGGCTCTAGTTGATGCGGAAGCAGGGAAACTCACTTTTCGAGTGGGTGATGAAAAGGTAGTATTCCATATATGCAAGTCAATGAAGCAGCCCAACTGTACCGAAGTGTGCTCATTTGTGGATCTAGTTGCATATGTGATTATTGATGATACAAGTGCTATGATTAATGTGGAGGACCCATTGGAGGCCATGTTGTTAAATCTTGATGTCAATGATGACGAGGGAAGAGTGGAGTGCGTGAATACGTTGCATGGAATGAGCTCTTATTCTTATTAGCATTGGAAGAGATACTTGGACCTTGAAAATAGAAAGACTCCGCCAACTAAGCCGTCAATTAAGGAATCTTCGGTGTTGGAGTTGAAGCCATTGCCTCCACACCTCAGGTATGAATTCTTAGGCCCTAGTTCTACTTTACCAGTTATTCTTTTCACTTTTCTTACTAATATGCAAGTAGACGACACTTTGGCGGTGCTTAAAATAGGAAGAAGGTAATTGGATGGACTTTGGCCGACATTCGGGAAATAATCCCTGCATTTTGTATGCACAAGATCATTTTGGAGGATGATGCAAAACCCTCATTGGATCATCAAAGGAGGTCAAGTAATGCAAGAAGTGGTGAAGAAAGAAATGATAAAGTGGTTAGATGTCGGGGTTGTGTACCCTATTTCCGATAGCTCATCAACTTCTTCGGTGCAGTGTGTGCCAAAGAAAAGTGGTATGACTGTGGTGACAAATGACAACAATGAACTTATTCCCATTCGGACAGTTACCGAATGAAGGGTGTGCATGGACTACCAGAAGCTGAACAAGGTGACCTGCAAGGATCAATTCCCATTGCCATTCCTTGACAAAATGCTTGATCGCCTTACGAGGCGTGCCTTTTATCGCTTTTTGGATGGATATTCGGGATATAATCAAATATTGATCGCTTTGGAGGATCAAGAAAAGACCACATTTACTTGTCCATATGGCACCTTTGCTTTCTCTTGGATGTTGTTCGGGTTGTGTAATGCCCCGGCAACATTCCAACAATTAGTGATGGCTATTTTCACCGAGATGGTGGAAAATATTTTGGAGGTCTTTATGGATGATTTTAGTGTGGTTGGTGATTCACTTTAAGAGTGTTTAGAAAATTTGGATAGAGTTTTGGCCGGTTGTGAAAACACAAATCTCGTACTCAATTGGGAAAAATGTCATTTCATAGTTGAGGAGGGCATAGTATTGGGCCATAAAATTTCAAAGCATGGGATTGAAATTGACAAATCCAAGATAGAGGTGATTTCAAGGCTTCCTCCCCCCACTTATGTCAAGGGGGTTAGGATTTTTCTTGGGCACGCGGGGTTTTGCTGGAGGTTTATATAAGATTTTTCAAAAGGTGGTAAACCCCTTTTGCAAGCTACTTGAAAAGAATGCTAGGTTTGTGTTCGATGAGGGATGTATGTAAGCATTTGAGCTTCTCAAGCTTAAGTTGACCACTACCCCTCATTTTGTTAACTTTTTTACACAAAACATCCCCAACCGCAATGTCACTTGCATTGCACATGAGCTCGAAAGGCAAGCTCTAATTTGGTGTGATGGGTGTTACTACTTCAATAGTTTGATCTAGAAATTATGGACCGGAAAGTTAGTGAAAACCATGTAGCGGACCATTTGTCCTGGTTGGAGGAGGAAGGAAGGCCATGTGATGGCCTAGAGATCAACGATGCATTTCTCGATAAGCAACTACTTTTCGTGTCTATAAGTGAAATGCTTTGGTTTACGAATATTGCTAATTACCTTGTGACTGGTATTGTCCCGTGTGAGATCTCTTTAACCAAAGGAAGAAGCTCAAACAGGATAGTTTGGATTTCTATTGGGATGAGCCATAGTTGTTCAAGATTATAAAGGATGGTATGATCTGAAGGTGTGTTTCGGAGGAAGAGAAATTGAGTATCTTGGGGGCTTATCATTCCTTTCCCTATGGTGTCCATCATGGTAGGGCGAGCACTGCTTCTAAAGTTATTAGTTGTGGATTCTATTGGCCAACTTTGTACAAAGATGCTAGTGATCTTGTGAAGAGGTGTGATGAGTGCCAAATAGTGGGTGGAATTTTGAAGAAAGATGAGATATCTCTCAATGCCATCCTTGATGTTGATATTTTTGATGTATGGAGCGTTGATTTTATGGTCCCATTTGTTAGCTTGTGTGGGAACACATACATTCTTGTGGCAGTGAATTATATTTGAAAGTGGGTTGAAGCTAGGGTTTTTCCCAACAATGAGGCCCCGAGTGTTGTTGCATTTCTCAAGAAGAGCATTTTTACAAGGTTTGGTACTCCTCGTGCAATCATAAGTGATGGGGGTCTCACTTTTGCAATAGAGCTTTTGACACTTTGCTTTCAAAGTATGGTGTCAATCACAAATTTTCTACCCCCTTATCATCCTCAAGCGAGTGGAAAATTTAAAGTCTCCAACAGGTAAATCAAAAGCATATTGTTAAAGACGGTCAATGCAAATAGGACCAATTGGTCAAAGAAGTTGGATGACGCTCTATGGGCTTATAGAACTTCTTACAAAACTCTGATTGGTATTTCTCCGTAACGGTTGGTGTCTGGAAAAGCTTTCCATCTACCAGTTGAGTTAGAGCACAAGGCCATATGAGCCTTGAGGAAATTGAACCTTGAGTGGGGTGTAGCTGCTAATTGTCGGGTGGACCCACTCAATGAGCTTGATGAATTTAGATTCCATGCCTAATCTAGTTTGTGCTTATATAAGGATAAAATGAAATACCTTCACGACAAGTATAATCGGGGCAAAGAGTTCAAGGTGCGGGATTTAGTGCTCTTATTCAACTCTCGGCTAAGGTTGTTCCCAGGAAAGCTCAAGTCAGAATGGAGCGGGCTATTTGAAGTAGTGTATGTGTCCTCGTTTGGTGCTATTGATTAAAAGAAAAAATGGTGAAGTTTTTAGAGTAAATGGGCATCGGGTCAAGCATTATCTTGGAAAAATTGATGATAACCATGTGGTGGCACTCCTGCATTTCAAATGATGGTGGTAACCTGCATCGTGCGGCGACGTTAAATCAGGCGCTTCTTGGGAGGCAACTCATGTGTTTTTATTCTTGTTTTTCTTTGATTTTCTGTGTATTATAGGATTGATTTTTGGGCTAACTAGTTATGAGATGCTACAGGGTTATATTGATGCAGTGCAAGACATAATAGAAAAATGCACAGGTCTCTGAAGTTGCCAGTGCGGCCACACTATATTCTGTGTAGACCGCACTAGTGAAGGGAAAATGTAGATCTCTCTGAAGTTTGTCACTGCAGCCGCACTACATTTGTGTGGTGCGCAGTGGACCTCTATGGCTGCAATCCACTTTGTGCAGACCGCAGAGCATTTCCTTCTCAAGTTTTGAATCAAGTTGCGAGTGCGGTCCACGGTCAATTTTGTGCAGTCCACACTGGTTGGTGAGACTAGGCACAGGGCTTTTTATATAAATAGCCACTAAGGCCCTACTTTCAAACACTTCGATCCATTGCCTCTCAGAATATTAAATACATTGTTCATCCTTTGATTGGCTCACAACTAATTGCTTGGATTTTATAAGCTTAATGTCTTCTCACACATCTCACATCTGGTAACTTAAATTCAACATAATTTCTTTGATTTTGTTATATTCCTTTACTTTTCTATTCTTTCAATTTATTCTTCTCGTAGTTATTCATTAGGGTTGTTAATTTCGTGTTTAAATTAGTCTAGGTGAGTTAAATACATTGGTAACAAACTTAGGGACACTAATTATTTGAAAAATGGAGCTTAAAATATGCTTTGGCGATGTTACCTACCAAATAAAAGGCCTGCTAGGTGATCGAAATCGCTCAGGTCAGTGAAGACTCACTCACTCACCTACTCCTTATCTAATTAATACTTTCTTCTATCTACTTAATTTAAAAGGCGACCCGCCGTGTCGGGCTATAATAAAATTTTCATAAACCCTAACTTAGTGCCAAAACTGGGCACCTTGTGTTCATCACGGTCATTTTATGCGGTCTCCAGTCCCTTTGTGTGGTCTGCAGTACCATTCAATGCGGACTGCATTGATGAAATTCCAGAAAGCTAAACTTTACAAAGTGCGTCTGCACTACATTTTGTGCGAACTGCAGTGGCCATGTGCGGGTGCACTACTATTTTATGTTGTCCCCACCCCTGTGCGGATCGCATGACCATTTAGTACGGTACGCACTGACCCCTATGCGGCCACACACCATTTTGTGCGGTCCGCACAGGGTGGTTTCTCCAACCCTTCTGCAAATTTTCTTTGATGTTCTGCAACACTGCTTTTAATTGCTTCTTAACTACTTAACTAAGACTAACAAGCTAATTGAATTGTGTTTGTATACAATGGTAAAACAACAAGGCAAAGGTTCTAAACAACAGGCAGAGATGAATCTTCCCGGGGAGGGAAGCAAAAAATGATAAAACTCACTCCCCAAGCTAGGCAAAATATCAAAAATATACGAAAAGCAATAAGTTGCTAACAAGTCTTGTGATTAGTTGGGGAGTGAGTACGAGTGCTCCTGGGAGATCTCATCAGACTCTGTGCCAGAGTTCGTCCCTGACTAGCTGGAGAGGCATAGACTGAAAGATACTCCTCCACCATCACCCACTACCCAAGCACCAGCACATGTTATTTCTGAGTTGTCTGAGGGCTCAACAGTGGGTAGTGGGCCTCCCACATCTTCATTATCTGGGGAGGATGCAGTAGGAGATAAGGAGGAAGTAGAGAGATAGGAGAAAGTAGCTGAAGGAGGTGAACCTCAGGTGGAGGGCATTGCTAGAACCAGAAATCCGGAGGTTTGGAGAGATAGAGTTATTAGTGAGGTGGCGTACCATAAATTATGGGAGTGGTGGCCGGTGAGAAAGTTGATCCTGGAGCGGAGTTTTACCGATAGAGATCTGTTACCTTACAACCCCAATGTGAGGACGTAGTTCAAGACAAGTGTGGGCTGGGACCATTTTCTAGATAAGTGTGTGGATGCCAACGAACACTTGGTCAAAGAATTTTACAGCAACATAGCCCACATCAAAAAAGGCTCCAAAGTGACCAAGGTTAGGAACTTAAAAGTACTATTTGACGGAAAGTAAATAAATGAATACCTTGGATTTAATGAGGAGGACGAGACCCTTTATATGGCGAAGATGAAAATGGGCGAGGAGGTCCGTCCATTGTTGGCACAATACCTAGAAATCCCAGGTACCACCCCTGACTGGTTGACTGTTGGAGTCAAAATTCTGAGGCAGAGTTTGAATTTCGAGGCGCAGGGGTGGGAGACCTTTGTATGTAGCAGGTTGGACCCCACTACGCATGACAATACCATTCCTCTTCACCAGGCTATTTTGGTGGCCTCGATCATGGCGGGGTACCCAATCAGTGTGGGGAATGTGATGTCTAAGATTATCTCAGTTGCGGGTGCCGAACATGACAGAAACTATTCCTACCCCAGCACCCTCACTATGTACTTCAGGGATCTGAAAGTGGGCAAGAGGCCCTTTGACATTAAAGTCAAAGCAAATGCCCCTTTTCCTGGTACAACATGCAGGGGGATGATAACCCCAAGAACAAGAACTTCAAAGGTATAGCTACTGCTCTAACTGGCTAGTTTGAAGAGCCAGTTGTGGTAGTGGCTCCTTCTAATCCTACCTCCACCTCCACAGATATACCTCCCGGTCCGTCCACATCCACAGTCACTCCTGCTATTCCATCCGCCTCAACGGGCTCGGAGATCCCATCTTCCTGGGCCCATCTCATTACTGCCCACCGACTAAGCCAGGCACTCTTGAGTATTAACAACTAGATGCACACTGCCTCATCCAAGTTATCCATCTTGACCACTATTGTAGAGGCTCAGTCGGCACCTCCAGCTTCACAAGTTCCACAATCAATAGAGGATGCTCTCAAGGAGATACTTGAAAACCAAAAGAAAATCCTCGACACTCAGGCGGTGCTCGTAGAGGCGGTTGACTCACATAGCAAGATTCTGAAGGAGCTTGCGAGGGAGCACAAGAAGCTGAGGAAGACACGGGCCTCCAAAGAGTCCGTGAAGAAGATGCTAGCAGATATTGACAGACTGAAGGCAAGTTACTTGCCTTTAGACTTATTGCTCCAGGACCCAGCACCAGCAGTTCTTCCACAGACGGAGCAATCTCAGAGGCCTCCCAAGAAGGAGAAGAATGACCCCCCAAGTTGATGATGCAGTCATCCAACTGGCAGACCTACCGGAGGCTTCCTCCAGTCAACCACAAGATGTATTTCCAGAGCCTATCTAGGTCCTAGCCCAGGTCCCAACAGCAGAGCAGTAGGACACAGGGAACTAGTCTAAGGTTCCCGAGCACATTGAGGACCCTAGGACCACTGAGGAGCCCATGCAGACGGACAGACCATAGGGAGTTTTCTATATCCTTTTCTCTTTTTGGTGTTTTATTTAGTCTAGTTGGTATTGGGGACAATGCTAGCTTTTATTTGACGGGGAAGGCCTACATTTTAGATTATTGTATATATTTAATAAAAATTATGCTTTGTTGATTTTTCATCTTTAGTCTGTATATAATTTTGATATTTCATTACATTTATCGTACTTTTATTTTACTTTGGGTCTATATATAAGTTATGTTACATTGTACATATCATCCCATCTATTGTATATTCGAATCCCCTCTTGTATATATTCATTCCACTTTCTGCAAACTTTTAGTTCTTCGCTTCTTATTTGTGATACGTAGCCTCGCGTTTTCAGTATTTGCAATAAGCCTTTGGTTCCCATAATACCACGGTTCTTTCCAAAGGTGGAGTGGTGTGTAAACTAGGTGGCTCTTCCCAATTATGGATGGCGTGACAACCTTCTAAAGGTTTGAGCCCGTTTTTCTTTTTGTTTTTAGTAGGTAATAGCTAATGGTACCTCAAGCAAAGCTTCACTTAGGTAAGAGTAAAGATTTTGACGTTCTTATTACCATCGCTCAAACTAACGAAGATTATGTGCATCAATTCTTCTTCACTAACGAAAATGATTGGTTTCAATTCTGCTATACTTTTTCTTGATTGTTCTTTCCTAGCTCTTGCTCTTGCCTTGGCCCTTGAATTTAAAATTTTTATTTTGATGTTTTTGTGTTTGATTCAAAGTAGGTGTTGTTAAATATTGCTTCTTGTACCATATGAAAGTTCATTCTGAAATTTGAAATCAGTTGGAGCTCATTTGAGGTGATTGAGATCGAAATTTTCAGTTAAAAATCAAAGAAGAACATAATTACAGTATCCCGCTAAATATATAGCTACACTGCAACAGTATACTATTATAGTTTACAATATACTGCAATGGTATATTATAATAATCGAAGAAGAACACAATTACTTAACAATATATTGCTGTAGTATACGATATACTATAGGAGTGCATGGTTATACTGCAATAGTATACTGTTATCGTATACAATATATTGTTATTGTATACTATAATATGTAATATACTATAACAGTATGTTGTAATAGTATACAATATACTATAAAGTATACTTATTACACGTAAATTCACTTGTCTTTTCCCTTTTAATTTGCTTTAAGCTTTTACTCAACGTGAGTGGCAAATTGAAAATGAAAAAAAAATTAAAATTATAGCATGCTATAAAATGTAGCGCTATACTCTTAGAATTAGATACTTTTATAATTTTTTGAAATTTTTACTGACAACTGATATTATTTCAACTTAATAATTTAATTTATTTTTTTAACTCTTTGCGTGCAAGTGTATTTTCTGTTAGTATAGTTATATACTATATTGGTATCATATGTTAGTTAATTTTTTTTTATTGTATTATCACATTTAATTGGTACACAAATTTGATAGTTTTTAGTAATAGTTTATAAAAGAGGAATAATAAAAAAATAGTGAAAACAATAAATAAAATTAAATTATGAAGAGAAAAAGAATGTAAAAAAGAAGTTAAATGAAATTAAATAAAAGAATAAAAAGGAACCGAGAAAAAAAAGGAGAAAAGGAAAAAAAGAAGAAAAAAAAGAAGCATAAAAAAATGGAGAATAAAAAAAATTCTTCACAAAAATTATTATAAATAAAAAAATATAATTAGTTTATAAATAAAAATAATGTTATGAAATAGAAGATTCTTACACTTCTATTTAAGGTGAATGTCTTTAATGTATTTAATTAGAGAGATTCTAGAGTTCTATTCTTGGTAGATAAATCATCCTCCTCCCTATAAATAGAGGTGCTCTCTACCATTGTAATTCACCCCTCTCAACTCAATAAGAAGAACTCTCTCTACTCTTCTCTCTATTGCTATTGTTCTTGTCTTTTGCTTTAGTTTATAACACGTTATCAGCACGAGACTCTATCGTCTCAAGTATCATTCTCGAAAATCCAAGGTATTTTCCCTCTTCCTAATTTAATTTTCGAGTATGTCTGACATTATGAAAAGAAAGTTCGTTGCCCTTGAAATTTTGGGCAAGAACTATATGACATGGGTGTTGGATGCTGAAATCCACCTAGATGCTATGGGTCTCGGAGACACCCTCAAAGATAAAGAAAAAGCATCCACCCAAGATTGTGCGAAGGCCTTGATTTTCTTGCGCCACCACCTTGACGAAGGTTTGAAGATTGAATATCTCACCGTCAAGGATCCACTCGTTTTGTGGAACAGCTTAAAGGAGAGATATGACAACCTGAAGTTGGTCACTCTGCCACAAGCACGATATGATTGGGCCCATCTGAGGCTACAGGACTTTAAGTCCGTTTCTGAATATAATTCTGCTATGTTCAGAATTACTTCTAAACTGAAGCTATGTGGAGATAACATCTCCGATTACGATATGCTTGAGAAAACGTTTACAACGTTTCATGCCTCCAATATGGTACTGCAACAACAGTACCGAGAGAAAGGCTTTACGAAGTACTCTGAACTGATTTCTCTCTTACTAGTGGCTGAGCGAAATAATGATCTGCTCATGAGAAATCACGAAAATAGACCAACTGGGTCTACACCACTGCCTGAAGCAGATATGGTGCACTCGCATTATGCCAAACATAAAAGGGACCATGATCACGGTCATAAACGGGGTCAAAGCCAAGGACGTGGACAAGGAAGAAATTCCAAAGAAGTCCGTCACCCCCCAAAGAGAGATAACCACCAAAAGCAGAAACGGGGTCCAGAAGATCCTAAGGCAAATAGTTCAGAAACTATATGTTATCGTTGCGGTGGAAATGGGCACTGGTCTAGGACTTGCCGTATACCAAGACACTTGGTTGACCTTTATCAAGCATCTCGAAAGAGAAAACGCCCTGAAACAAATTTTGTCTCTGACGACAACTTTGACTTCACCCACCTGGATGTGGCAGACTTCTTTGAGCAACCCGAGGGAAAGATAGACCACCTAATCGGTGACGGAACCGTGATGAAAGAAGATGGAGCTGTTTGATTCTACTTGTATTAGTCAATGAATAGATTAATAGTCATTAGCATTAGCTCGTATTAGTTAGTTCATAAAGCAATGTTAGCAGTAGTTCTTTAGAATATCTTCAATATGTTCAAATATCAATAAAACTTTTATTTTCCAGTGGGGGTAATCGACTAGCCTGAAAAACTAGTCGATTATCAACTATTTTCGCATTAAAGTTGAAAAACAATTGATCAACAATCGATTGTCTTTGGCTAACAATCGATTGTCTTGAAACAGTGTGTTCTGGAATTTTTCAAAAATAGCCAACAATCGATTGTCTTTGTCTAACAATCGATTGTCTTGAAACAGTGTGTTCTGGAATTTTTCAAAAATAGCCAACAATCGATTGTCTTTGTCTAACAATCGATTGTCTTGAAACAGTGAGGTCTGGAATTTTTCAAAAATAACAAATAATCGATTGTGTGTGTTTAACAATCGATTGTCTATGTTCCAACAATCGATTGTGTGTTTAATAATCGATTATCTTATGAAAAACGCTGAAATTTTCAAACTGCATAGTAATAGATTATGGACAACATATCTGATTTTGTTAGTCAACTGTTAGTAGCAGATTTTGAAAATATTATGTGACACAAAAGGATTGAACTTGTTTATTCTTATGTTCGTGTATCTCCTTTTTTGTATGTCAAACTATGGGAAAGCAAAATGGATATCTCACAAAGCGAACTTGGATCAACATCCAACTGTAAAAGTATTTGCCTAGTTGATTCATGTACTACACATACAATACTCAAAGAAAGGAAGTATTTCTCTCAACTGAATATGTGTAAGGCAAACATTACTACAATCTCTGGAAGTAGTAAAATGATTGAAGGCTCCGGAAGAGCTATTGTAACTCTGCCCAAGGGCACGATGTTAATCATAGAGAATGCAATGTTCTCCTCCAAGTCTATGAGAAACTTGTTGAGCTTTAAAGATGTACGCCGGAATGGCTACAATATTGAGACAATGGATGAAGATAATCTTGAATATCTCGTCCTCACTTCAAAGAATGTCTCCGGCCAAAAGAGGGTTATTGAGAAATTCCCGTCTTTATCTTGTGGCCTGTATTGGACAAGAATTAGTGCAATTGAGGAACATTCAACAGTAAATCTAAAGAATACTGAGTCCAATACATTTGTACTTTGGCATGATCGACTGGGTCACCCAGGATCAACCATGATGAGACGGATTATAGAAAGCTCATATGGGCATCCGTTAAAGAATTTCAAAATTCTCTCAAGTAATGAATATCCTTGCACTTCGTGTTATCAAGGCAAGCTGATTATCAGACCATCCCCAACAAAGGTTGGGACTGAGTCACCCCAGTTTCTGGAACGTATACAAGGGGACATTTGTGGACCTATTCACCCACCTAGTGGGTCGTTTAGGTATTTCATGGTCTTGATAGACGCATCCTGTAGATGGTCTCATGTGTGCCTGTTGTCATCTCGCAACCTGGCGTTTGCGAAGTTAATGGCACAAATCATTCGGCTACGAGCACACTTTCCAGATAATCCAATCAAGTCCATTAGACTGGATAATGCTGCTGAGTTTACATCCCAAGCATTTAATGATTATTGCTTATCAATCGGGATAAAAGTTGAACATTCTGTAGCCCATGTTCACACTCAGAACGGTCTTGCAGAATCGTTAATTAAGCGCTTGCAGTTGATTGCAAGGCCATTACTGATGAGAACGAGGCTGCCCACTTCAGTGTGGGGTCATGCCATATTGCATGCAGCAATGCTAATTCGTCTCAGACCGACGAATTACCACAAGTATTCTCCGTTGCAATTGGTTTTGGGTCATGAACCCGATATATCCCATTTAAGGATATTTGGATGTGCCGTATATGTGCCTGTAGCACCGCCATCCCGCACCAAAATGGGTGCGCAAAGAAGGTTAGGAATATATGTTGGGTTTGATTCGCCCTCCATCATTCGCTACCTTGAAACATTGACAGGCGACCTGTTTACTGCACGATTTGCAGACTGTCGATTTGATGAAACACTTTTCCCAAAATTAGGGGGAGAAGTTGGTGAAACCAAACGGGAAATTTTGTGGAAAAATGAATCATTATCTCATCTTGATCCACATACCTCTACTTGTGAGAAAGAGGTACAAAAGATTATCCATTTGCAAAGAATAGCAAATCAAATGCCTGACGCATTTACGAACTTGAAGAGGATAACGAAATCCCACATTCCTGCGGAAAATGTTCCGATCCGTATTGAAGTCCCTATTGGACAATTATCTAGTGCCATATCCAATGAGTCAAATGCACGCCAGAAGCGTGGCAGACCATTAGGTTCCAAAGATCGAAATCCTAGAAAGAGGAAAAAGAACGATCTAAATGACACTATGAAAGAATCACATGAGGACGCTCATGATTTGATTAATTCCGAGATTCACGAAGAATCTATTGAGCCTGAAGCTCTTGAAAATACGGAACTACTCCCAAATCCAATTAATATTGAGGCAAATATTAATCGAGTGGATGTTGTGGTAGATAATGTATTTGCTTATAATGTAGCATCTAACATTATGAAAGAGTGTGAGGATCTCGAACCTCAATCTGTGAAAGAATGTCGAGAAAGACATGATTGGCCAAAATGGCAAGTAGCAATTCAATCTGAATTGAATTCGCTGGCAAAACGTGAAGTTTTTGGCCCTATAGTTGAAACACCTAATGGTGTTAAGCCCGTTGGCTACAAGTGGGTCTTTGTACGCAAACGAAATGAGAAAAATGAAGTACAAAGATACAAAGCACGACTTGTTGCACAAGGTTTTTCCCAAAGGCCTGGTGTCGATTATGAAGAGACATATTCGCCTGTAATGGATGCGATAACCTTTCGTTATCTCATAAGTTTTGCTGTCCATGAGAAGCTGGACATGCACTTAATGGATGTCGTTACTGCCTATCTTTATGGCTCACTTGATAACGACATATACATGAGAATTCCCGATGGAATCAAGGTGCCAAATGCGCACAATTCCAAATCTCGGGAAATGTTTTCAATCAAGTTGCAAAGGTCCTTGTATGGTCTAAAGCAATCAGGACGAATGTGGTATAATCGTCTAAGTGAGTACTTGTTGAAAGAAGGCTATATAAATGATGCCATTTGCCCATGTGTGTTTATAAAGAAAACAACATCGGGATTTGTTGTACTTGCCGTATATGTTGATGACATAAACCTTATTGGAACCCCTGAAGAACTCCAAAAGGCAATTGATTATCTAAAGGATGAATTCGAGATGAAAGATCTCGGTAAGACTAAACTATGTCTTGGTTTGCAAATTGAATATTTGGCAAACGGAATTTTTGTTCATCAATCTACCTATACAGAAAAGGTATTGAAACGGTTTTATATGGATAACGCACATCCGTTAAGTACACCGATGGTTGTTCGTTCACTTGAAGTGAACAAAGATCCATTCCGACCTAAAGAACGGAATGAAGAGATACTTGGTCCTGAAGTACCATATCTTAGCGCAATTGGCGCATTAATGTATCTTGCAAATACTACAAGGCCGGACATTTCTTTTTTAGTTAATGTCTTAGCAAGATTCAGCTCGGCTCCTACGAGGAGACATTGGAATGGGATCAAACACATATTGCGGTACCTAAAGGGGACTACCGATTTGGGCCTATTTTATGGAAAGAATTGCAGCCCGGATCTTGTTGGTTATGCTGATGCTGGATATTTGTCTGACCCACACAAGGCTCGGTCTCAAACGGGTTATGTGTTTACCTGTGGAGAAACCGCCATATCTTGGCGATCGACTAAGCAATCAATTGTGGCTACTTCATCTAATCATGCCGAGATAATTACTATTCATGAAGCAAGTCGGGAGTGTGTGTGGCTAAGGTCGATAATACATCATATCCAAGACAAATGTGGTTTGAAATGTGATAAACTACCCACAACTTTATATGAAGATAATGCAGTATGTATAGCTCAATTGAAGGGAGGATTCATAAAGGGAGATAGAACGAAGCATATTTCACCAAAGTTATTCTTCACACATGATCTTCAGAAGAATGGTGATATCAATGTTCAAAATATTCGTTCAAGCGAAAATATGGCTGATTTGTTTACAAAATCTCTACCAAAGTCAACCTTCAAGAAACTAGTTCACAAGATCGGGATGCGAAGACTTAAGGACATAAATTGATGTTCTTATCAGGGGGAGTTAATGCGCGTTGCACTCTTTTTCCCTTACAAGGTTTTGTCCCACTGGGTTTTCCTTGCAAGGTTTTTAACGAGGCAACCAATAGGCGCATATTCAAACATGTGTACTCTTTCCTTACTTTAATTTTTCCCATTGGGTTTTGTTTTAAGGTTTTAACGAGGCACATCATTGAATAGACATTCAAGGGGGAGTGTTATGAAATAGAAGATTCTTACACTTCTATTTAAGGTGAATGTCTTTAATGTATTTAATTAGAGAGATTCTAGAGTTCTGTTCTTGGTAGATAAATCATCCTCCTCCCTATAAATAGAGGTGCTCTCTACCATTGTAATTCACCCCTCTCAACTCAATAAGAAGAACTCTCTCTACTCTTCTCTCTATTGCTATTGTTCTTGTCTTTTGCTTTAGTTTATAACAAATAAATAATTTTATAGAGAATGGGCTTTTGGTGCCATTTGGTTGTGTTTAGGCCTATACTATACCTATATGGGCTTGGAACGTTACCATAAGTTAAAGGGATTTTTACCTAAATATGTTATATAGCAAACCTTATTACCATTATTGTGCCTTGTTTGGTTATTACCCGCATATACCATGTTTTCGTTATCAAAAATGTACCAAATCATATCTGACTGATTTTATAGCCTAAAATAGCGCCAGATTTTAAGCTTCACAATTAATATTTGATTCTGTCTTAATTACCAAATCATATCTGGCTGATTTTATAGCCTAAAATAGCGCCAGATTTTAAGCTTCCCAATTAATATTTGATTATGTCTTAATTAAATGATCTTTTTAAAACCTTAAAAGATCTAATCCCAGCGCAAATCTCTCTGTGTGATAGTTCTTCCAGATTTCAGTTTCGAAAATCTCTCTTTCTTCTACATCAAATACCGAAAAATTAGAATTTACAGCGTGATAGTCAATCAAATTGTAGTTCTTCCAGATTCCAGATTATTGAAGCTAGGTTTATTTATACAAATTGTAGTTAAATTGTAGTTAGTTTGTAGTTAATTGTTGTCCATTTGTAGTTACTTGTAATCAGTTTGTATTTAATTGTAGTCAGTTTGTAGTTACTTGTACTCAGTTTGTAGTTAATTGTTTGTAGTTAATTATAGTCCGGTTGTAGTTACTTGTAGTCAGTTTGTATTTAATTGTAGTCAGTTTGTAGTTACTTGTAGTCAGTTTGTAGTTAATCGTAGTCAGTTTGTAGTTAATTGTAGTCAATTTGTAGTTAATTGTAGTTTTAATAAACATGTCTGAAAATTGGATTTTTTTGTAACTACTGGCTTGTATGTGTAGCTGAGAACTGCAAATTGCATTTCAAGGCAACGTCAATTCATGATTCTTCATTGTTCAAGATAAGAAGTTTAGCGGACAACACACATGATGCCGAATGGACGAAACATTCATACATCACAAATATACTGCAACAGTAGTTGGTAGCATTGTCGTTCCAAAGTATTGTGATCCTAAGACTGTTTACACGCCAAAGGACATACAAACTGACATGTTATCCGACTTCAAAGCAGAGAGAGAGAAATCGGTTTTGTAGAGCCGTTCTGGCTTTGATACAATTTTATGGACTGAAAGTATGGTGGATTGAGAAGAACTTCTCGATTTGAAACTGTTCAAGCTTCGACAATGGTGGATGAAATTCAAGCAGAGAGAGAGGGAAATCGGTTTTGGTGAAAAAACGTGGGGGGAGGGTAATTAAAAAAGGGGAGAAAATAGTGGATTTTGTTTGTAAGAGAGAGAAGAAATGTGTACAATAAAATCTGAAAAGATTTTCTGTTCCACAAATCAAGCCTATAATTAATAAGTTGATAATTAAATCTTAAATAGAATTTTAGTACATAAATTTAAAGGTGGTATACTAAAATGTAATAAACGCAAACCTTAAACATGGGTGGTAATAAGATTTGTTATATGGTATGTATACGTAAAAATCACTAAGTTAAACAGAATCAAAGCCGTCCCTAGATGATCATACGGCCCAAATGCAATCTGCTGCGAGTGCGCTCTTTGGAGTATATAAATGGAGATAGAGCAGAGAGAAGACGAGGAAGCAGAAGAAACCCCCACCCACTCCACCTTTCCAGTTTCATCACACTCAAAGACAAGTTTTTTCTCAGAAAGAAACAGTCTCAGGAATAAAACAGTTGTTCATACTCAAGAACTGATCCGAAATTGATAGCCATATAGACCAAGAAAGAGAAGAATTTGGTGCTGGAATTTTCTGATTTTCATAAAAAAGTTTCACTATTTGGGGGAACCCACTGTATCTTCTTATTTCTGATGAAAAATCTTAAAATTTGAGGTAAATTTGTTTTCATCTTTTTCTTATCTTCTACCATGTTCAAACATTTACCCCTCCGATTCCCTTTTATTTCAGCCCTCAAAACCTCATTTTGTGGTTTGTATTTTCAAGGATTTCCTGTATCAAACACAGATCTTGAGGTAACTAGATGTTTGTGGTTTGTATTTACTTTTTGTATCTGAAGAGAATTTAAATAAATGTTTTGTTTTTGAAAGGGAGGATGGAGAAGGAAGAGAAGAATGGGGAAACAGAAGTATTCTGTTTGCAGTGGGGAAGTAGAAAGAGACTCCGATGTGTGAGAGTCAGAGGACCCCAACCTTGTAGATTTCGCCGCAAAATATCATCATCTCATTTCGCCGCAACTAAAGACGCCCATTTCCCTCTTACCCCTCCTCGTTTTACCAGGTGTGTAAATTTTCTCTTAGAAAATCTGGAAACAGAGAGAAGGGAAGGGAAATCAGTTTTTTTTTTCACTTTTGGGTGCCGGAGAAAATGGAATCTATCGGTGCCAAAATTTTGTCAACTGGGAAATACAGAAATGTTTCTTTTCTGTATTATGCCAATGGGGAACTCATTTTTAAATATGTGAAAATTTCGTAAATTTTCTGAAAATTTTCGAGAAACTGTAAAGAAAATCTATCTTCTCTCCTCAGTTTTTCCTTTTGGTTACCACAAAAGGTATAAATATTTGGTGAAAGAATTCAGTAAATTGGGAAATCTGCAAAGTTTTTCCAACTTTTTTCTACACCAATCTGGAAAATTTCCTGTTTTCTTCACTTTTTACTGAAAAAAACCTAATTCTCTGGAGAGAAAGTGCGTAGTATAAAATCTTGCGCAAAAATGGTCAGTGCGGAATTAAGGAAAATTTCCTACCTTTTTTAGATCCCAATTAGGAAAGTAAAAACCTTTAATAGGAGGGCTGCAAATTTTTCGTTCATTTTTCTTAATAACTTTTTGGGATTGTGTGTTGGTAACAGGAATTCAGAATCGGTGATGCTTAGATCGGAGGCAAGAAAATCATGTTCGCCGGAGAAAGAGGAAAGGTGTTACACAACAAGAAGGTCAGCAGAGGAAAACGGCAAAATTCTGGTGGATAGCGCTGCCGTAAGTGGCGGCGAGAATAACATAGTTTGGCCGAAGTTGTATATAAGTTTGTCAAGCAAAGAGAAAGAAGAAGATTTCATGGCTATGAAAGGTTGTAAACTTCCTCAAAGACCTAAGAAGAGGGCTAAACTAATTCAAAGAACTTTACTTGTAAGTCCCCTTCTTTATTAGATTCTATTTTCCCCTTTCTTATATGGGTTGGGCTAGGACTGAATCTTTTTGTTTCATCGTCGGCGCCGGTGCCGGTGCCTGTGCCGGAAAATGGAACAGTTGGTGAGTCCGGGAACATGGTTGACGGATATGTCTTTAGAGAGGTATGAAGTCAGAGAGAAGAAGACTTCCAAAAAGGTACCAAAGTGCTTTATCTTTTTTTATGTGTGGGTTTGCCTCAATTTTTCCTTTTCGGTGCTCTTTTACCTCTTTTATTGACGTTTTTTAAATAACAAAAAAACTTTTATTGACGTTTCATAACCCTTTCTCCCTTTCTTTTTAATATGTTTATGGGTATTGGTTTATTTACATGGAAAGTTGGTGGTTTTGGTGCAGAGACCAAGAGGGTTGAAAGCCATGGGCAGTGTAGAGAGCGATTCGGAATGACAAAGGCTCTATAAGGTTTCTGCTCCCTTTCTTTTGGGGTATGTTATTGTCTTCCATGCCAATTTTTTGTTGGGGGGGGGGGGCCCAGATTATTTATTTGCTGTCCATTGGGAATCATGGTTGTATCTATTGGAAATCTATCCACAATTTGTAGTTCTAGCGCCATTCCTTTCAATGTGATGTGAAATCAAAATAACCCCCCCCCCCCCCCTCCAACCCCCAAATTTCGAGCCTAAATGCAGTAATTTTATGATAAACTGGAATCGTTTGAAAATCACTCAAATCTGGACTTTAAAGCCTACTAGCGAAGGCATGATTCCTACAGGGCAGTCTGAAAATCCTCAAGATGAGGATAATGCTGCATCAACATTTTGACCAAAGACTAGCTGCCTCTTTGCACTTGTAATAATGTCCTCTTTTTCTTTACGAAGTACTCCTCCGGTCCGCGTGATCAATTTGCATTAAGCACACTTAGTAGTTTTAAGAAGTATTTTTTTGAGAAGTATTTTTGTAGAGAAGCGGCTTGTGTTTGGCTAATCAATTTAAAAAATATTTTTGAACAATAATTTTTATTTGATCAAGCTTTTTAAAAAGTACTTTTAAGTGACAAATTATAAATAAGGATAGGAGTTAATATTGTATAAGTAGATGAATAATCATAAAGATTATTACCAAGATAAAAATTAAGTTTTTAAATTTTATTTAAATAAAATGGAAAAATAATAATTAAAAAGTACTTATTCTTTCAAGATGATTTAAATATTTCAATAATTACTCATCCCAACAAGAATTACAAACATAATAGAAAATTATCCTAAAAATAAGAAGAAACATTTATACATTAAGAGAGTTATCAATAATATATCTCTAATTCTATTACGTAATAACTCCATAACATTAGAAAACATTTCTTGCATTTCTGAGTGAATGTCTGATTGATCATCTTCTTCTTTAAGCTCGGCATATTATCTTCATTTGCATAATGGTCAAACTCAACATCGGTGGAAGAATTTCTTCGTATAAAATTATGTATACCATAGTAAATGTAACAAGATGATCTTGAATGTAAAACTTGAACGATGGTATTGAACGTAAAATAAAAAATCTATTTTTCCAAACTCCAAATGTTCGTTCAATTGTACATCTCAAGCTAGGAAAAAAATTAAAAACCTCATTCGGATTTCTGAAACTTGAGTTACGTTCAAAATCAGGGAGATGATAATGTTCGTCTTTATATGGTCCTAAGTATCTTAACATTGTTGGATATTTTGAATCAACTAAATAATATTTATCTAATTTAAGTAAGAATAATAGTAGTAATGAATTGATATGAAAAATAATATCAATAGCATGTGAATTTACAAGACATAATTTTAGGGTCACTTAACGGCTGGAGGATGGAGAAAACTAATATTTTGTCCTCTAAATGCTTGATAAAATATTCTAGCATCATGTGCAGTACCTTCCCAACCTGGCCATACAAAAGTAAAGCACATGTCCCAATCACATACGGCCATGTGTTTTGTGAAGTGAAACTTTTACTTCCGATATACCTTATTTGATCCTTCGAAGGAACAGTACAAGGTATATGTGTGCCATCTATAGCTCCAATACAATTTTTAAGAAATGGCCAGTACCTATTATCTTCTCTTAATTTAGTGTGAACATATGAAAGAGCTGGATCTTTTGGCTTAATGATGTCCACAGCCAATTTCAAATATGCTAGTAAAACTTAATAAAAATATCTGCTAATTGTCTCCAGAGTGTAATGAATCGTTCTTGAATCATTCGATTCCCTACCCTATGTCCTACCATCATTAGGAACATAACAACAATTTCCTCAACAATTATGTTTCTTGTTGGTTCTAAGCCATATTGTTCATTTAACGTTTTGCAGAATAGAAGAAAAATATGTTTTTTCATTCTAAACATCTGATAACATCGCTTATCAATTAACAAAATGAAAACCTGTATGAAGAGAAGTTCTGCATGGAGTCTTTAAACAAAATCTTAAGTAATACTCTGCTGCAAGAGTTATACCCCTAATTGCCAAATCAAAAACATCATCAATATCATCACCAATTATAAGAACTTCATTAACATCGCCATATTATGTTTATTCAATGACATCTGTAAGAAAAGATAAAAACAAACATTACTTATCTGCTAAGAACTTTATTTTAAAACAAACATTACATAATTAATAATAACTTATGTACATGAAATGCTTGGCAGATATACTTTTATATGAAATGTTGTATGGTTACACACAATTCAGGGAAATGACAAGGCAAAAGACATTCTCAAATATATTACACAAGGAATTAAAATTCTCACGAAGTATACAGGTATGGTCTTTTAATCTAAAGCTGTCTATTTCTTTTCTTATTTTTCAGGTTAGTCTCCAAGGAAAGCAATTCATGTATATATTGTTGCATAGAGATCCCAAAAATAGGTTAGAATAATCAAAATATGCACAAAAATTAATTACAAAAACTAAAACATCTTATATTTCTTGTCTTTGTATAGTTCGGACATCTTTTCCAACCATAACAATTGCAACCCTGGGTCTTCTTGTGCTGAAAACATTTCTCTCATTGATTGCTTGACTAGTGACATACTTGTTTTCCACCATAAATCACTACCAACAATCATACCAGGTAAATTACGAACAAAATTCATAACACTCTTAATGCTGAGTGGAGTGTCTTTTGACCCAACAATAATTGCAGAACGCAATTCCACAACTTCTGCAACTCTCTCAATTGATGACGCGATCCTTAAACTAGTACTGATTTTACTTTTTTTCCTTTTCAGTTGTAATTGATGATGGCTTCCTTTTTTTAGTTTTATCACCACTCTCATTAGGTCTCTTTTTTCAGTTACTTCTTGTTCTTCCAAGTTAATATGATCCAATCCTTCTCTTGTATTACTTTTTAAGTCATCCTCCATAATAAGCTCCTCATTACTTGTTGGAGTTTCAAACTCAAATTATTTTCAGGTTGAAACCAATTACTTTCAAGTTTGTTATCGGGTAAAACTCAAGATAATGGTGCCCATGCATGTTCGCTAGTGGCAAGCAACTGTCAATGAAGTGGTTATTCTGGAATATTAGAGGTGTAAATAAAAGGTATAAATAAAAAGAAGTTAGGGAGTATATAAGGAGAAATAAAATAAACCTTGTTGGTTTGGTAGAAACTAATGTTAAGGAAACAAATGCAAGAAGAATTGCTAATCTGCTGGCTCCTGGTTGGGGTTCTCTAACAAATTATAATGGTGCTATAAATGGTAGAGTATGGGTTTTATGGGACACAAATATGTTCACAGCTGCTGGTATCCAGGAAGAGGCTCTATTGATACACTGCAGAGTCAGAAACATTAGTGGTGATGTCACTTGCTACCTCACTGTGGTATATGACCATAATGGGTTTTAACAAAGAAGATCTCTATGGAGGCATCTGTAGGACTACTCATCAGCTATAAATGAAGCTTGGTTAGTTGCTGGAGATTTCAATGCTGTGTTATATGCCAAGGATAGACAGTCAAGTAATCTTGTTAAATATTCAGAAACTCAAGAGTTTAGTCAATGCATACAACAGGCTGGGCTTTCAGAACTACCTTGGAAGGGTGACTACTACACCTAGACAAACAAGCAGCCATGTACTGATAGAGTCTGTAGCAGACTGGATAGAGTATTTGGTAACTATGAGTGAATGATCAAGTGGATTCATGTGGAAACAGTATATGAACAACCTCTAATCTCTGACCATAATCCTATGATAGTGTCACTGGCGGCAGTTACTAGTAAAGGTAAGATACCTTTCAAATTTTTCAATGCATGGATTGAGCATGAAGATTTTCAGCAGATGGTGGAAGATAACTGGCACTATAACAACCTTGGATCTATGAAATTAGTATGGCTAAACTCAAAGCATTGAAAGGTCCCCTAAAGACTTTAAATGTTAAGGAGTTTAAGAACATTACTCAAAGAAACCAGGTCATACTAGACAAGTGCTACAACCTACATGGGTATCCTACAAACTTTAAATTCATAAAAGGGTCTGAAAGTAAGGAAACTGCAACTCATGTTGAAGTGAACTCTTCTTCTACTCCTGTTAATGTTGATTCTACTGTGGTTCCTGACTCTGTCAATTCATCTGACTCTAGTAATGCTTCAATAGTTCCTAGTTTAACACAAGATCGATTCTCCCAACTGATTATGTTTTTGCAAGAGTCCCGTGTATCTGTTGATTCATCCTCTACTCCTTTAATGGCTTCTGCTACCGTTGCTGGCAAGCTGTTGTCAGAAAGTATTTTGCTTAAGTCATGCATGCTTTCACAAGTAGATAATTTTGTCTGGCTAATAGACTTTGGAGCTTCTGACCATATGACCTCTCATAAAGATTTACTTTTTAATCTAAGGACTCTACCTATACCTTGTCTAGTTTCTCTTCCAAATGGTTACAATGTAAAAGTTCATTTAGTAGGATCTTTAAACTTGTTTCCAAATTTCATAATTCATCATATTTTGTATGTTCTTTCTTTTCAATACAATCTTGTTTCTGTTCATAAGCTGTTAGAATAGTATAATGGGATTGTTCTATATACCAGACTTCTTTGTGATATACATGCCCTTTCTCTGAAGATACCTCTGGTTCTTGGTAAACTGGACCATAATCTTTATAAGCTTCTACTTCCTCCTATTTCTTCTCAAGTACTGCATCCAGCTATTCTTCTAGTGTTGTTTCCCCTGTATGTATTTTTCTTGAGACACAAGAAAATGCAAAGAATGTAAATGTTGCTGATGTTGTTGAAACACATGTAAATACTGATGCAAATATCAATAAATGGAAGTGATTTGGTATTATAGACTTGGGCATATCACATTTTATATAATGAAACACATCTCTATGCTTGGGTCATATTTATCTACTAAAAATCCTTTTCTTGTCCAATATGTCCACTAGACAGACAAACAAGATTGCCATTTCCTGATAGTAGCATACAATCCACATTAACACTTGGGGTCTATATCACTCTCCTATATATTCTGGCTCCAAATAGTTTAAGAACATTATTGATGACTATTCAAGAGCCACTTGGACCCATCTAATGGGAGCCAAAATCAATGATTTTGACCTCTTAAAAGCTTTTGTTTCCATGACTGAAACTCAATTTTAATTGAGAATCCAACATGCAAGAAGTGACAGTTCCTTAGAGTTGGGATCCAGCATTCTTGGATCAAAATTATTCTCTGAGAAAGGGATATTGCATGAAACAACATATCCTCACACTCCACAACAAAATGGGGTTGTGGAAAGGAAACACAAATATCTTTTAGAAATTGCTAGAGCTCTTCTTTTCCAAACTGGTTTTCCTCTTAGATTTTGGGGAGACTGCATACTCACAGCCACTTACTTGATAAATAGATTCCTTTCTAGTGCATTAAAGAACAAAATCCCCATATGAGATCCTCTCTAACAAACATCCCACACATTCAAATATTAGAGCTTTTGGATGTTTATTGTCACGATCCAAATCGATGGGCCACCACGAGCATTCGGTACTTACTCAACCGAGTACCAATACAATGTATCTTTCTTATTGCATCTTTATAGCTAAGTAGGCCAGAAGGGGCGTCATAAGATAACCAGAGTAAATATGAGGGAATACCTGATGTAGAATGACCCAATCTTATATATAAACATACATGTGACATACGGGCCTATAAGGCCAATGTGATCCATACTTAAAATATAGGCCGACAAGGCCATATACGTATCAGTATACATGACCTCTATCTACAAGCCTCTAACAATACATACTTATCATATAGGTCAGGACAGGGCCCCACCATACCCAACAATACATATCTAAATCATATTGATCAAACAAAAAACTTCGGAGAAAATGGAGCGTACCAACATCTTCCGCTGAGCTACTCTTGACCTTGCAATCGGGACTTACTGGCATGGAGCACATCATCCACATGCAAAAGGGACATCACTATAAATAATGTACCGAGTATGTAAAGGATGAAAATAATAAATAATAGACATGAGAGAAATATGGAGTAAAAGACTCAATATGTATATCTTTGAATAGCGATGGGAATCATTTAATATTATAATATTATGCATATGCGTATAAATGTCATACCATGCATGGTTATATGATTCATAACATCATCAAGCCTCTAAGACATCCCATCGTATTATCTCGGCCACTATGTGTAAATCATCAACGTATACCAGCTGATCAGATGATGGTGCATATATAACGTTGCAACTTTTGTTCATATCTCATATATATGTATGTATATATATATATATATATGCGTATATAATGCTATTTTGTCATGGTTCAATGTAATCATCAACGTATACCAGCTGATCAGATGATGGTGCATATATAACGTTGCAACTTTTGTTCATATCTCATATATATGTATACATACATATATATATATATGTATATATGTATATATATATATATATATATATATATATATATATATACACGCATATATAATGCTATTTTGTCATGGTTCAATGTAAATGAATGCAATGCATGAAAAGTATATTAATAAAATCCCTCAGAACATCATAACACCATTATGACTCTAATTAATATCATGAAACAAATTTTATCAACTTACATATTTTCTATGACTCATGAGGAGACGATAGAATAATAAGACTTATGGGAGAATAAGAATATGCAGATCTCTAGTATTTCTACGAATAGAGTAATTTATGAAAGTTGTGCATTTGCTCATTTAGTTTGTATCATATGGATCATGCCAAAAGGAAAGAATGGATAGCCTTAATATACCTGAGTCGATTCTCTTGACAATCCCTGTAACACACGTCAACTGAAAAAATACATAATAACGAATCAAAGTAAAAAAATTGTTATGATATTATTGAGAAAGACTGTACCGTGCTCTCTTAAAATTATAAAATCTCATTGCTATAATGATAAAAAGTCTCGTAGTATAATATTTGGATGAATTTTGCTGAAACCTTCTTTCATTGTAGAGATTCATAATGACTTTAGAGAGGTCTCTTTAATCTCTTAAGTGTGGGTCCCACTAAGAATAACTTCGACAAGGAATTTCGATAACTTTTGCCACCTAGCAATGTGATTTTAAGAGTCATTATATTGGACATAGTGTGCTGCCACGTTGGGCTTAGCAAGCCTATCCAATAATTCCCCCATTTCCTTAATTAAGTTATTAATACCTCATTAATTTAATAATTAATTAATTACTCACATAATTAAAAATTATTTTGAATTACTTAAAATGCTATTCACTTTAATCATACTTTATACACCGTATTGTTATGGTCATGCGGTATTTTGTATAACACTAGTTTATAAATACCAGGTATTATAACTCGGATCGTATTTTATCCCAAATTGCAAACCTTCAACGAGACTCATTTTCTTTGATTCGTTTACCATCTAAGCTTCGCAACACTTACTTATCGTCTGCTATAAATAGTATAAATGCTTACAACCTCAAAAAAATAATCTCATTCTCGAGCTTACGTCGATTAACTTAAGACGAAACTTTAACGTACGAAAATGCGAGATGTAACATCTCATTTTCAAGCTTATATTAATTTACTTATGGCGTACTTTCACATACAAAAATATATGGTGTAATATTTATGTTACTCTACTATTCCAAAACCTCATAGGGACAAACTACAGCTTAGGGTCATTCCTTGTGTGTTCATTGGTTATCCCTTTGGGAAGAAGAGATATAAACGGTATGATTTACAAAATAAAGTTTGTCTTGTCTCCAGAAATGTTATATTTCATGAGCATATTTTTCCTTTTGGTAAATTTGGATCTTCCTCCCCTATCATGTCAAATTTTCCATTTTCTACATGTTTTGATCACAATGCTAAACAACATTCTTCATTGTCCCATAATCTATTTTACCTTACACCATCAGCTGCATCTCCTGTTCCTCCTCCTTCTACCCTTGCTTCTTCTGATTCTGAGCTATCTTTAAGCAACTCTCATGTTTCCTCTAATCTCCCATTGTCCCTTCATTCTTAATCTAATTCCCCTCCTTTAAGGAGATACTCTAGACTTCACATTCCTCTTTCCTATTTACATAATTTTGTGTGCAACTTACCTAATCCTGACTCAAGGTCTGCTAATTGAACTATTGTGTCTACTTCTAGTGAGCATCATACATTTAATCCTACTACTTATTTTTAGGTAGCACCTACCCCTAAGTGGTAGACTTCTATGAGAAAGGAATTTGAGGAATTGGAGACTAATGGTACTTGGGACATAGTTGCGTTACCCAAAGGCAAGAAGCTAATTGGCTGCAAATGGATATACAAAATCAAGTCTAAATTTAAGGGAAGTATAGAAAGATATAAAACTATTTTAAACACTTTAATTGATGTAGTTGTTAAAAGAAATTGCTCAATAATTCAATTAAATATTAATAATTATTTCTTGCATGTGGATTTGGATGAAGAAGTTTTTATGAAACTCTCACCTGGCCTTTCAGTAGCTACTGTATCTACTGCTTCTGTTCCTAATACTTTGGTTTGTAAATTGAAAAATATTTGTATGGTTTGAGACAAGTTTCAAGGCAATGGTATGCAAAGTTGTCTCTGTCCTTGTCCTCTAGAGGTTATTCACACTCTTTCAATGATTAATTCACTTTTTACTAAGAGTTCTGGTGATACTTTAGTACTCTTAGTTGTCTGTGTTGATGATACCATATCACTAGGACAGATGTGTCTGAGATTGATGCTGTGAAAAACTTCCTACATGATCAATTCAAGATCAAAGATTTAGGCCACCTTAACTACTTTATAGGCATTGAGGTCTTGTATTCTAAGGGTAGGGTGTTGCTGCATCAGAAAAAGTTTCTGTACGATCTTCTCAAAGAGTTTATTTCTATGATTCCTCCTTAGTTGTATCCCCCATTGAAATGCATGACAAGCTACAGGCTAATCATGGCGATCCTCTGCCCATTCTTGAGACTTATAGGTGCTTAGTGGGAAAACTCAATTTCTTAACTCATACTAGACCTGATATTTTTTTTGCCGTGCAACATTTAAGTTAATTTATGCAACAACCTTTCCTTACTCACATGCAAGCTGCCGCGCGTTTACTTAGGTATCTCAGGGGTACTCTTGATTTTAGGGTTTTCTACAATAATTCTTCTTATATGTTCCTTAGTGTCTATTGTGATAGTGATTGAGGTTCTTGCCCGGACAGTAGGAAGTCTATCAACAGACTTCGCATTTTGCTAGGGGGTTGTTTAGTTGGATGGAAAAGCAATCTATGGTCTCTTTGTCATCTATAGAAGCTGAATACAGGTCTTTGAGTAAGGCACTACCGAAAATACTTGGGTTTTCGGGCTTCTTTTTGATTTTGGTCTTCTTTCTTCTTCCCCTGTTACTCTGTTTTGTGATAACTAGGCAGCCATCCACAATTCTAAGAACCCCATTTTCTATGACAACAACGTACGTTGAGCTGGATTGACACTTTGTTCGCACCAAGTTGAATTCAGGTTTGCTTCAGTTGCTTCATACTTTCAGTGCCAATTAGCTTGCTGATATATTTACTAAGTCGTTGGGAGGAGCTCTTCATTATCTATATCCTCGCAAGTTGGAAGTTATCTCGCCGTCCAACTTGCCGGGGGTGTTGAGATACAAGAAAATGCCATTACTTAATTAGAAAATCTCACTTTATACTCATTAATTTCAAATTATTTACCATTTTATGCCCATGACCAAATTATTTACTACTCCTATATATGGCTCCCAAACTATTTACCCACCTATTTACCCTTGAATTGCGGAGGCACATGTCAGATTCATAAGCGAGAGAGTTGACGGCATCTTCACTATGGTGAGGTAGCAATTCATTGAGCAACTTTGTCACATTGCTGGCTCCAAATGTTTTGTGAACATTTGCAAATTTCTGGGGTTGATCTGGTGGGAAGTAAGGAGCAAACACGCATTCTGGCTGGCATTTTCGACATAGGAATTTACATGTTGCACGTGGTGAGTAGGAAGATAATGAAGTTGAAGAAGATGAAGCCATTAACAAGTATTATAGCTAGTTTGCACAAACACTTCTCTTTTTGAAGATTTATTGTTTGATTCGATGTGTTGTTATAAAATATTGCTTATAGCTAGCGTTTGGACATATAGTTAGTTGAAACTTGAAAAAAATAATTTTTGAAGAAGTTTTAGAAAATATTTTTTGGAAGTTGAAATTATGTTTGGACATGCATTTTATTAAAATCAAATTGAAATTTTATGAGTGGAAGAATAAGTTTCACCCAAAATCTACCCTAAACTAGATATTTGGAACTTGAAACATAATTTTAGAAATTTTCAAAAATAGATCATTAATTATGAATAAACAATATTTTCAAAAAAGTTTTGAAAAACGTTGCCAAAATATATGGCCAAATGGAGCCTCGAATAAGCTTCCCAGATCTAAATTTTTATGTGTATTTGAATATCTACTATTGTTGGACTTGGAGGCTCAATTTTATTTTTGAAATTTTTTTGTTTGACTCAAAGTGGGTGATGCTAAATATTGCTTATAGTACCTTCTAGAAGTTCATACTGAAATTTGATAGCATTTGGAGCTGATTTGAGGTGATTGAGATCGAAATTTTCAATTGAAAATCAAAGAAGAACACATCTACAATATACCTCTACGGTATATAATATGTTGTAGGAATATATAGCTATATTGCAATATAATATCACTATAGTTTAGAAAATAGTATACCGCTACAGTAAACTAATATACTATATGAGTATATAGTTATGCTACAACAATATACTATTATAGCCTACAATATATTGTTATGGTATACTGTATAATATGCAATATACTGTAACATTATGTTGTAATAGCATACAATATACTATAATAATATACTTATTATCCGTAAATTCACTTGTCTTTTCCCTTTTAATTTATTTTAAGCTTTTACCCAGCGTGAGGGGTAAATTGAAAATGCAAAATAAAAATACATAGTATGTTATATGACGTAACGGTATACTCTTACAATTAGATCCTTTTAGAATTTTTAATTTTTTTTGACAACTGATATTATTTCAGTTTAATAATTGAACTAAAATCTTTTTAACTCTTTGCGTACAATTTTATACCATGTTGGTATAACTATGTACTAAACTGGTATCTTATGTTAGTTAATATTTTTTTTGGTTGTATTAACTACATTTAATTGGTGCACAATTGATTTTTCTTTAGTAATAATACAAAAGAAAGAATAATAAAAAATAGTAAATAAAATTAGATTATGAAGAAAAAAAGAATGTTAAAAAATAGAAGTTAAATGGAAAACAGAAAAAAATAAAATATAAGAAGAAAACGAGAAAAAAAGAAGAAAAGAAAAAAAAAAGAAAAAGAAAAGAAGCATAGAAATAAAAAAGAATAGGAGAATAAAGAAAAAATTTCCCACAAAGCCTACTATGAGTAAGATATGAATTAGTTTATGGATAGAAAAATAAATAAATAGACAATGATAAATAATTTTATTTTTGTGGGTAACTGTGACAAAACCCCTTACTTAATTGGGTTGATTTTCTTTTACTATTAGGCCCTAAGCCCATATTGTAGTAAATATTGTATGGGGTCGCCACTATTTAAAGTGGTATTTATTTTTTATCCAGTATTTTTAATGCTTAACAATAATAGCCATTAGTCTATTAAAATTAATATGAAAAGATTGTGTTACCCTTTCTTCTATCTCTTTCATGTATATTCTCGGCACGGAGTTTCTCATTCTCGTTATTCAATTGTGTATTCTCATGGTGTTCGTGATGAGCCTAGGCAAAATAATGAAAACTATGTCGTTGTTACCATTATTACATTGAATGCTAGAATTTAATGCTATTTTCAATTTTGCATTTAGAAAATTGATGTTAAAATTGAAAAGACTAGCTAACTACCTTCATTTGAGTACGCTTGATTTCGAACCACAACTTGATTTGCAAAGGCTCTAATCCTAATATTTTTCCCAACTCTTTTCTTTGTTTATCATCTGGATGAGGGCATTCTTTAAAAGACCTGTCAACTGACCAATTGATTGATTATAATAACAACAACAATGTAAATAATAAACCCAGTATAATCACAGAAGTTCAAAAGCTATGCACATTTAGTTCTGAACTTAGACTAACAAGCTCAAAAATTAAGGATAATAGGTCCTGAACTTATAGTTATAAATTCAAAAAGTTAAGAACAATAGGTTCTGAAGTCCTGAACTTAGACTAACAAGCTCAAAAAGTTAAGGACAATCAGTTTTGAACTTAAACTTACAAGTTCAAAAGTTAAGGACAAGGAGTCCTTAACTAACATTTACAAGTTCTAAAGTTAAGGACATGCAGTCCTTAACTTATAGTTACAAGTTCAAAAGTTAAGGACAAGCAATCCTGAGCTTACTGTTACAAGTTCAAAATTAAGGACAATAGGCCCTTAACTTTGATGTTCAAGTTCAAAAGTTAAGGACAGACAATCCTTAAGTTCAAAAGTTAAGCACAAGCATTCCTTAACTTACAGTTACAAGTTCAAAAATTAGGGACGTTTGGTCCTGATGTTTGAGTTCCAAGTTCAAAAGTTAAGGACATGTAGTCTTGAAGTCCTAAAGTTAAGATCAGAAGTTAAAGACATGTAGTTCTGAAGTTAAAGTTAAGGACGTATAGTTCCGAAGTGCTGAAGTTAAGTACAAAAGTTAAGGACATGAGCGAAGGGTATTTTCGTTCGGGCAGTTAAAATTTATTAAAGTAATGACTAAACACTAAGATATTTTAAATAATGACTTGGAAATAAATATATATGTTATTAGCGGCTAACCGTACACTTTTCCCCATATTGTATTAGTTTTAATCTTTGTAGTGAGTTATGGGCGGGCCCATATTGAAGGAAAATTTTCTTTTGTATATATAAACTTTCATTCCATTTTCAGACTAGAAGATAATACATCTGGAAACTTCTATCTCTCTATCTCCATCTAATATTCTTCGATCTGCTTAACAATGGAGTTTTATCATAGGTTATAAAATTACCCAAACGCCATTTAGCTCACAAAGATTTCTAACACTAAAAGAAGGATTAAATAAGAATATTCGGTTTCAATAAACACCAACTCTTTTTTTAAATAAAATCTATTAGATAATACAAGCACTACGACACTGATAACAAAAAGTCAAGGTTAAATTCACACGAGAGTTGTTAACGCATTTTGAATAACTAATCATATTTTGTCCTGGTTTTGCAAACCTACCTTGGTTTATGTGGGGTGAGTTTTTAATATTCAGAACATAAGTAATGCAAAAAACAACGAAGAATCAAATTAGTGGGCAAAAAAATAAGAGTAGGTATAGTGAATACAGTGCCTGCGGTATATCCTCATGGTCTAACGTCCAACCTCAATAGACGTTAGGTTACATTTTGAGGTGTATACCATACACTGGTCTTTTTATTATCAAAGAAAATGTATGTTAGTAGGCTGCTAGGCGCGCGTGCAATGAAATTGTATGTGAATTATGCATATATTATTCATTCCCAAATTTTTTGTTTAAGCAGATGGATAAGCGACTATTTAGATTAATTCTTCTTCATAAATTTTTGCACTCGTATTAAAAATTAATTAATAACATTAATAAAAAGATTATTTGACAGAATTATTATTTATCTCTCTTAGTAAATACAATTAACCATGGATAAATGACTGTTATATTGTTTATTAGACAGCAAGTATAACTTTAGATAAAAAGAAAATTAATATCTTCTTGATTTGATAAGATGAAACTTAGAATGTGTTTGGTATAAAGGAAAATATTTTTTGTGAATCATGAGTGATTTTATCACTTATTTTGTCTTATTGGTTGGTGAGTGAAAGCTTTTTTTCGGAAGATACTCTTTCTGTTGCAATAAAAGAAAATTAAAAGAAAATACTTTTTACTACATCATTTTATTAAAATAAAAGAAATATTTCTTCTACGTAATAAAAAAATATGTTTTTTTGTTAAAATGAGAAAAAAAACATTTTTCTTATATCATGAAAAGAAAACACTTATTTGAAAAATACTAAAAAAGACACTATTAATAATATTTAATATAGAATGGGGGTGGGGCGAGGGTGGGTTGGGTTTGGGGTGGTGTGGTGTGGTGTGCAGGTGTAGGGTTAGGGGTAGGGGTAGGTTGGTAGGGGTTGGTGGGGATGGAAAATGGGTGTTGGAAAAGAGTTTTGGAAAAAAAATATTCTTATCTAGAGAAAGGAAAATATTTTTCTCCATTTAAAGGAAAATGAGTTCATGAGAAAATATTTTCTAAAGCATTTAAAACAATTAAATATATAAAAGTTGAAAAATATATTTTGACAAATATTTTTCTTCGTACCAAACGCACCCTTATTTTGTACCAATTTTGAAAAGTTAAAAGGCCTATTTTGGATAAAATGTAATAGTACATTTTACTAGAGAAATTTACTGATTTTCATTGTTCAGATACTTTTTGCCGCCATCCTTTAGTGGTATAGAAGAAGATACATTATCTGCAACCACATTATCTTAATAAAACTTCTTACATTTGACGAGGACATCGAACCAATCTATTCAAAAAATATTATAAGAGTGTTTTAGTAAACATATGATACAATTGTTATATAAAGATTGTCTTAGAAATAGGTCGATTCTTCAGGTAGATCAATAATTGAGCTCAAATATTAATAAACTCAATGAACTTTGTAAAAGAGCTATTTATCGGATCAATACCTTTGTCGATCTATTAATAACAAGTAAATTTATGCGAGAAGAATAATTAATTTGTCAGGAGAAACTTACAAGAAGCCGTAGATACACTTCTTGATAATGAAATCCGAGGACAACCAATAAGGGACGATCATAATAAAGTTTGCAAGTCATTTCTAATATAATTGAAGGCAAAGAGGGAAGATTTTGTGACTCTTATTGGAAAATGAGTCGATTATTTAGGATGTTCCATCATTGTCGTGGGTCCTTTACTTTTATTACATCGATGTGGATTGCCTGGTGAAATAGCAATACAACTTTTTCAAAAATTTGTAATTCGTGGTCTAATTAGACAACATCTTGCTTCAGACATAGGAGTTGCTAAGAGTAAAATTGAAGAAAAAGAGCAGATTGTTTGGAAAATCCTTCAAGAATGTTATGCAGGGACATCCTGTATTGCTGAATAGAGCGCCCACTCTACATAGTTTAGGCATATAGGTATTCCAACCCGTTTTAGTTGAGGGGCGTGCTATTTGTTTACATCCATTAGTTTGCGAGGGATTCAATGTTGATTTTGATGGAGATCAAATGGCTGTTTATGTACCTTTATCCTTGAAGGCTCAAGTAGGAGACCGTTTCCTTATGTTTGCTCAAATGAATCTTTTGTCTCCGGCTATTGGTAATCTCATTTCCGTACCAAAGCAAGATATGCTTATTGGACTTTATGTATTTACGAGCGAAAATCATCGAGGTATTTATGTGAATAGATATAATCCATGTAATTGTAGAAACTATCAAAATCAAAAAAGAAGTGACAATAGTTATTATAAGTATATGAAAGAACCGTTTTTTTTTTTTTGCTAATTTCTATGATGCAATTGGGGCTTATCAGCAAAAACGAATCAATTTAGATAGTTCTTTGTAGCTCCGGTGGCGACCAGATCAACGCGTTATTGCTCCAAGAGAAACTCCCAACACAGTTCACTATGAATCTTTAGGTACTTTTTATGAGATTTATGGACACTATCTAATAATAAGTCTAAAGAACAAATTATTTTTATATACATTCGAACCAATGTTGGTCATATTGCTCTTTATCGAGAAATCGAAGAAGCTATACAGGAGTTTTCTCGGGCCTATTCAATGGTACCTAACGTAATTTTATGATACCCGTGGGACTTCGGGGCTATCCGATTTAGCTAGGTCGATAATTTCGAAATTTATACGCTAATAAAGATCGATAAAAGGAAGTTTTACAATCACCGACTCAAACCCTTTGTCGAATTTTACTCGGCGGAATATGAAGGTACTTATGGTAGAATGGGCCAATCTGGTCTTTTACAATAAAGCGATAGACGAAACTGACATGAAACGGCTTACTTCGAAATGGCATACACATCTTATATCCTAGATCATATATAGATGTTCATCCAAATTAAATATACAAATATATTGACAATATGGAATTAGTTCCGAAATTACATTAATTTTTTTTCTTAGTTAAATTGGAACATTACTTTACAAAATTTACATCACAATAACTTTCTTAAGAGCTACTAAAGCTTCAATAACCGAATAAATTGTCTTTAACCCTATTTGTTCAGAGCAAACAATCTATGCTGATGATGACACATCAAATAAGGTACAGTATGAAGCTTAAAGCGTAATGTGGGATCCACTTTTTTAGAGAGTGTTAAGGGATAGGAAAGGAATTAATAGAAGTTGCTTAATTTTTTTAAGGGCCTAATAGTCAGCACAGGTAAGATTTTATGTAGCACCTGCAGTACCACCTAACCAATGAAAAAGGAACAATTGAATTACTAAAGCAACCTTCAAATCTCACACGATGACCAAGTGGAGCTTGGCTTTCCTTTATGCATAGTAGGGTGGGCATATTTCGAGTAAAATCAATAACTCAAACCGTTAATTATTTATTGAATTATTGGTTAACAGTTCGATAACAGACTAAAATAATTTTTATTGCATTATCGGTTCGGGCTCGATTTACAATTCTTTAATTAGGTAAAAATCGATAATCCAATAAAAATTAACTAATTTATTAGTCTATCCTTCAGTATATACATACTATATTATGGTTTCATAATTGATGTTTCCTATTCTTTCTCAATTCTCAGTAAGTCAGTCTCCCTACGACTCAACCTCACCAGTTCTCCGTTTCACCATGGCTCACACCCTCACCAGTCACCATTCATCCCGTCAAGACTCAAGCCGGCATCACTCATCAATCGCATCACGCTCTCACCAGTCAGCGCCGCCGTGTAAGTTTTTAGTTGCTTCATTTTCATCTTTTTCTTAGTTTATTTGAAAGCATTCTGGCTCTGGAATTTTTTTTTTTTGGGGGGGGGGGGGGGAGGGGGAGGGGGGGTTGTGCTCTGGGTGTGCGTTGCTATTGTTTGAGATCTTGTTCTAATCATTTGTCTAGTTTTTAAACGTTTTTGTAGATTCTGTTTTATGAGAGTGAAATGGGCTTTAACAAGAAATGCATAAATTTGGTGCGGTTGCATTATCCACTTATAATTTTAACAAGTGTTTCTCTTTTTAGAATATTAAGAATCGTAAGCAGTAAACTTCTATTTAACCGTTCCTAAGAATGCAAGACCACGTTTTATTAACAATACAATCATATTCCATTCCACCTTTTTAATCCTATATTTATGCATCAGAAAGTTATCAAAGACAATGGAAATTTGATCTATTTCTTGACTCCTGGCTATTGAGAACTCGATAATTTTATATATTGAAATTGTTTTAGTTATTTTATTTAATCACGTAAACTGATAATGATTGATAACCGATTAACCGATAACCAATATCTTATTGGTTTGGTTATAGGGTTATGATATTTGTAAACAGATAACCGATAGGCAAAACCGATAATATTCAAAACCAAACCGAACCGACTGATGCCCACCCCTAAATTGTATAGTAGAAGTAAAACATTATAGTAAAATATCAGGGAGAAATTTGAGAAACCACAGCAAAGCCAGATGAAGATTACTAAAATGGCTTGGTTTGTTATCTGTAAACAACATATATGCTTATGAATTTTAAAATTTCATTCTAAAACAAGCATTCCACAAAACTCTCTGTATATAATATATACATGATATAGAGTTTTCAACACAAACATGAAGCTGCAATGGGAGTTGGGGTATTATAAAGGCAAATCAGTGAGCCTAACTCCTGGCAGCCTGAAGCATTTCAACAATAAGTGTCTTCACATCCCTGCAAATTTGATATAGGGAAGAATTATTTTGGAAACATGTAGACATGCCAAGATATAGCAGACAGAATTCTGCTTTTTTAGGACCTCAATTTAAGAAAACAGTGTCTAACAAAAGCATGACCTAGGAGTAACTGAATATCTTTCTTTTAGTCAAATGGGGCTCCTGAATGATCTGAGAAAATTTCACAAACAAACATCCGCTTTTATTCTAGGCTCTATGCTCATTTATGCAATTAGATTATTACTGCAAATTGGTCTGCTTAACCTTGAGAACATAAATTCGTAGTTTGTTTAACACTAGTGTAAATACTAATTCGTGATCAGTAAACGTTATTTCTTTTTCCAATACGGAGATTATTTTGGACATTACTTTCATAGTTCCTCCATCCCAGTAAAAGTGACCTTTCCTTTTGATCCAACAACTAAAATTAATACTATAAACTAATTGCAAACTCATTGACATCTTGCCAACTAATTGTTCTACCTTTCATATTTTAAAATTTTCTTATTCAAATCAGTGACGACAATTTATTCAAACACCTTACTCTTGATAATAGGGCATGGTGATTAAGTCTGGTTTATTTGAATGGAGTATATCTTAAGGATAAATCAACTATTCAAAAAACTATCAAGCTGACAACCCAATGCTGCAGAGCTAAATATAAACAATGTTGCAGCTAAAAGAAACCATACAATCAATCAAAAGAATTATCTACAGGAAGAGGAGACTACCATGCCTGGATAATACATCATTACTTCTTTGAGCTCCTAATGTAAAAGGTTTATTTCACATCCACCAGGATAATTTTAGCGCTCTCATAACCAGGGGTTTTATTAGAAATATCACCGTAGTGGGTCACAAAATCATGGACAAATACTTTTTTTTAACATCTTGACATTCTTCAAGAGTGAAATAGCATGTCTTCTAAACAAGCTCAAAGTGGTTCCAACTTTCTGGAGACTAGGACACGATCCTACATGTGTCTACTCAAAGTACTATTTTCCCAAGACCACACTAGTTTAAGAAAACAAGAGCAACAAATAAAATTTAATAAAATAGACATAGTGCATCAGATAAGGGGAAGAGAAAAGGAAGCAGAAAAGGCGATTTATGTGAATTATACACTCGCAGACACTACAAAAATTTTGTGATAGAACTTTCTGGACTTACTTTCTGTCTACAGCACGTCTGGGAAACGGAACTCGAAGCTTGAAAGTGTTCTTTTGGTAGCCAGCCTGAAATTAAAAATCATAGTATAACTATATATTTCACACCCATACTTGAACAACAAATACCAAATGTCTTAGCAAAAAAAAAAGACCTCTGCACTTCCTCAAATAGGCATTTCTTGACATTAACAGACAATTTTCTAAAAAAGGATTTTGAGTTGCAATTTGCATATTTTGAAACAGACAGTCATAGAATCTCATAGTGCAGGCTTCTCCGCTACTTAAATATAAGGGATCAGAATATTTATAGGAAAAATTAAAACAGACCTGGCATAAATAACATTGGAGATGGAAATAGAAGCCTCACCTTGACATTAATACCAAGACTGTCTACATCCAACATGTACGCAAAGTCCACCTGAACAACAAATTCAAAAGTTCTTATTTTAGGAGTGAATGCCTTACGCCTTATGTCCAGTAACACGAAATTAATCGTAACTAGAGGTATCGGAACTTTCAATGGACTGCAAGTGCGACAAAAAATCATGCATCATATCCAGGCACCAAATCCTTAAAGGCCTTACAGCACCTCAAATTTCGGTACATGGGCATACCTCATTTTTGGGGCAAGCTAAATGTAATGTTAATCAGATGCTGGACAAACAAGTTATCATCTATGTTGCACCGACTCTCCAAAATGCTATCGCACCCGTGCCGGATCCTCCAAAAAATCCACTACTTTAGGAGGATCCGACATGCACCCGGAGATATTTTTGGAGAGTTCGAGTAACATAGGATATCATAGCCTTGGTGAAATAATGCATCCAAGCATTTCCAATCCATTTAGAAAATGCAATCTTTTTGGGTGTTAGCTCTACTCATTTGTTAATTAGGCAAAACTAGTTTGGAATCCTTAAGTATTCTGATATTAAAAATTCTCCCAGGCTGTCCAGTGATAAGTGGACTAATGCATCTTTGCATTTCCAAGTGAAAAAACAAATTTTGTGCTGTTAGCTCTGTATTTAATTAACTTTTTTTGTGTGGATTTCATCATAAGTTCCTGGTATAAAAAACTTTTCCCAGGTCCCTGGTACTTGAGTATCATTGGAGAATAAATATAAAAAAGTCCCAAACATTACCGGAACCGATGTTGAGTGCCGCACAATTAGCTTGGTATCCTCAGCATGATCTTTATTCATATGTGACTGACAAGAAAATTAAAGGAATGAAAAGAAATTACCATTTATAAAGAAGAAAGCACATAAAGTAGACAAATGAACATCAGCATTTCTGTACCGTGATTGGCTTTGAGAATTGGTATATTGGATCTATTTTTGCTGTTCTAAACTCCTCTTTGCTAAATTCTGTGAGCATTCAAGAGAGAATTAGTGCAAGAAAGAAACATAAATATTGCACCCCAAAGCAACAAAAAGAAAAGCCAAATATTAGTAGTTCACAATTTTGTCACTGCCTCTCATTTCCTCAAATATTGCGCGCGGGGGAGGGGGGGGGCATGGAAATCTAGTGGGACTTGACAAATTAGCATTAGCAGATCAGATGTATGTTTTACCAGCTCTTCTTCAGCCCATATGGTCTAAGGAATGTAATAAGAGGCCCGAATCAAATATCAATTGTGGGGCTAGGGGGAGAACGGCAGAATGCTATATGGAATAGGGGACAGTAGTAACAAAAAGGAGGCGACGTCAGTAGTCAACACAAACCTCCAGATCCCAATATAGCGGTAGCAACGCCAGATACATAACGTACAATTCTGGGTTCAATGCGCATGAATTGGAAGTCACCGAAGTCAACCTTCACAAAGGTTCAGCTAATTACATGAGATGGACAGAAGAAGGGATATCTATTGTGAAATGCACAATGGCACAGTCTAGAAAGAGGTGACTAAAGTTACCCAAAATGCCTCGGGATGCCTAGCCAAATATGCAGCTCGAATACCCTCTTTCTCTGTTTCTGGTACCTATGATATCGATCAAAACAATAAATTGACATGAATTTCTTGGCATATGAAGAAAGAGTTCATAGAAAGAAATTTCTCTCGAAGTGACAGCTTACAGGAACAGCATCACCATGCACTGTTATTACTAAGTCGGTCCTATCTTCAGGATCCCTTGCAACAAGCAATGAGCATTTGGAATTAGCTAATAGGTCCTGCACTAATCACCGAGGTTCAAATAAAAACCACAGTTCTGAAAATGAGAATGGAAAAGCATAAAAATATATAAATACAGGAAGAATGGCACATAGAGTGTCATCATTTTCAAGATAATCAGTGATATATTGACATATAAAAGAGAACATTGATGCCAGCATTTTCGTTTCTTTTTACAAATTCAAATAATATCTTGAATAGGCTTAGAATTGAAATCCAAACTTAATAAACAAACCAAAATATAAGGAGACCAGAGATATTTTGAACAAAGTTTTTATCATTCCACTTCGGTAACTGCAGAAATTTAAGCACAACTTCTTAACCACCAAAGATGATAAAATGAACCTTGGTGTGGACTGCCAAGTCGCTAACTGCTAATATTGGAGATCCATCGGCATCACATGCAAAATCAACCATGGAACCCGAAGGATAGCCTTCATACTTCTGCACATGATAAAAGGCATTGTCGGAATAAGGGTGTCTTGTAATAAAGATTCCATTGTTAACTTTGAAATTATTTATGAAATGAGTGTAAAGTGTGAAATAATGGAGCAACAAGTACATAACATTCAGATCACTGATCAGAAAAGAAATATTCAGATAATGGCCCACTATGTTCTCCTGTTTCCTTTCATGCACTTGCACTGTAGAAAGAAAGATGATTGAATGTGCCCAAGATGGGAACCGAACACGGGCGGATCTATGCAGGGCATTGGGGGCGGCACAGCACCCGGACACTTGGATAAAATTTCATGTGTATTGGTATGTCGCACAAAAAAGTTGATCTATTTAAGAGGTGGCATTGTGCCATGGTTGAAATGCTGAAATTCCAAACGCAAGACCTTAGATTGACTCGCTATTATATTTATCCTCGTCCCTAGTTGCTCCCTCATTCATTTTTCTTTCTTTTATTTCTTTTCTTTCAGCTCCTTTTCTTATTTTATTTTATTTCTTCATCTCGATACTTCCTCTCTCTTTAGAATGATGGCACCAATAACAGAAGAAGAAGATTGCATTTTTCCCATGTTAATCTAAAACCAAGAATGATATGACAAAAGAAGTGAACCTGAGAGAAAGTAGAAAGCACACCGCGGAGGCTGTAATCAAGAACTGTTCTAACTTCTTCAATAGGAGATAGCCTAGCAGCCTTTTCCTGCAACATATATAAAATTCCCAATTAACCCCTTGATTCCACTATGCCTAAACATAAAACCTATTAAAAGATAAATCTTGCTAGTTGATACCTGATGAGCTTGAATCAACTGAAAGATATTAACTTCATCACCAGATGACACACTCTGAACAAAACAAATAAGAAATTCAAAATAATTAAATCAAAATAGTCTTGGAAGCAACTGAAATTTATCAAAACTGAATCTAGACGAAATCTAAGAGAAAAGTCAATAAAATTAATCAACAAAATCTTTATATAAACCGACAATTGATAAAAATTAAATCTTGACAAAAACCCAGAAAAGAGAGGTAAACAAACAAGTACCTGAGAAGGGGTTTGGGTGGAAGAAGACATGGCAAGAAAAGGAAGACGAGGAACAGTTGAGGTTAGTGAGAAAAAGGGCTTAGATGGAAAACGACGGGAAGGAGAAAGGTAATTATGGGTACCATTATTTTTGTAGTTGTTGTAATTAATACTAGAATTAGAATAAAGAAAGCGTGAAAATGGGGAAAGGGCGGAGCAGGTGCGTAGAGGTGGAGCTGCTAGAAGAGTCTTCATTTTTGACACTCAACTCGCTGGCTCGCTCTCTAAACTTTTCGCTTTTTTTATTTATTGTTTTTGGTGCAGTAATGGTGGCTCTGTGCTTACCCGCGAGATATTAGACGTGAGATGCAGGGTGCAGCTGACTTCTGTGCCAAAATTCTTACAGAAATTAGCAAGCGTGACCCCCAAAAGAGATGGTCTCGGCGGAATGTACACAGTTTCATGGTCCAAGTAAAATGAACTTTTTTTTTCACTAAAATATCATAGTTCTTGAACTTTCAAATTTGAAATTTTTGTTTAATTGTAAAATGTAAAAATTAAGGATTGTGTTATGAAACAATAAAAGAAGACCAGTAATTCAAAGAAAAGTAGAGAAAGATAATTCTTATTGATTTGATATGAATTACAATAGAATAGATCTCTCTGTTTATATGGAAATAGTAACTTAGCCACCAAGTAATAATCCCTGGATCTCTTTAAATATAGACATTCACCATATGTAGAATTCTATTTGTAATACTCCCCATTGAATGTCTAGATAATGTACCTGATTAAAACCTTAACTAAATTCAAACCCAATGGGAAAAAAATTCTAGAAAAGGAAAAAGACTATATATATCTAATAATACGCCTTTTGGTTGCTTTGTTAACAACCTTGTAAGTAAAACCCTGTGGGACAAAATCTTGTAAGAAAAAAAGAGTACAACATGTAATAACTTCCCCTAATGAGAATATCAATTCACATCTTTAAGCATTTGCATTCCAATTTTGTGCACCATCTTCAAAAGATCTTTGGTAGATATTTGATAAACAATTCAACCATATTAACTTGAACAAATTTGTTTCACCTTGAAATCATCATTCCTAATAGATGTATTGTCTTCATATGATCTTGCTGGAATCGTCAGTTCAATATAAGCGTGTCAACCGGACCGGGACCAGACCGGAATAAACCGGGACCAGACCGGTATAAACCGGGACCGAACCGGTCCGGTGACTAAGGGGCCGGGTGGGCTGGGTTCGGGGGGAGGGGGTTGGTCCGTTTGGGATGTTTGGGGTTGGAACCAGCCCGGACCGGCCCGGTTGTACTAAATAGTGACTTGAACTGGTTGGACCGGCCCGGTTCAACTGTGAATATAACATGAATATATCATAATATACCATGAATATACCGTAAATATATCGTGAATATACTATGCATATACTTACTATAAATATACTCTAAATATACTATGAATATACCAATTATTGTATACTAATTAACATAATTTAAAATTATTGGAATTTAATATAAAGTGTTTATATTTAGGGTATAAAACTATAAATGCTCAAATCATAGAATATGATGGTAACGTAAAATATGCTACAAATTCTACTTGCAGAAGCAAAAGGAGACTTGCAATAAATACAATTTTTCCCATCTTACTTGTATTCATTCAATTATTACAAAGCATTAATATAACTTAATAGTTATACTACACATAAATTCAAAAAAAAATGAAAATATACTAAACCCGGCCTGGCCCGGCCCGGCCCGGCCCCCTTCAACCCGTAACCCGTATGGTTAAATTTTAACCTGAACTAACGCAGCCCGCTACGAACCCGTCACTGTGCAACCCGGCCCGACCCGAAACCCGGATGGGTCGAAAAATTTCAGACAGGGCCCAGCCCGTCCCGGTTGACCCGTTTAACACCCTTGGTTCAATATCTTCATATTGAGATGAAAACTCTTGCTATCATATTATCATGTCCATAGTTATAGCAAGATATTGTGCACAAATTGCACGGGGAAAGTGATACTTTAAGATTAAGAATTGTATATACTTCAAGCAACTTAAATCCTTTATGGATTGTCATATAAGTTAAGTCATATATACCATCTAAAGAGACTTTAGATGCATATCAAGTTTTCATGTCATGCTAGATATACAAGATATCGAAAACTGATTACACATATCATTGACTTTATACTTTCAAGTGTTTGAACTACATGTATTTCATGTAAAACCAATTCTATTCAAAATTGTTTCTCCAGACTTATGATCCTCATATATATTTAGCACTATCATATATGTCGTCGACGAATATTTTATATCAGTTCCAATCTCTTTATTTTTATATAGATATAACATTAAAATCTATTCATTCATATATTCATGTACTTGAATCTCTCATGAGATTTTATGAAGTGTTATGTCATATGATCTTCTAGATCACTTGCCTCCTTTATTATGATCATTTTAATCATTTTCTCATCTTCTTTATCAAGAAGTTTATTTAAAACCGATTTGTCTATATATTTTAAGAGTACCATAGACTTTGTTCTTCTAGGACTTAATAGGAGCATTTGCACTGAGAATATAGTTACTTTCTTTGGGTCAGCAAATGCGTCTGGCATGTTTTGCAATATATTGCAAATGAATTATCCTTTTATGAACTTCAAGTTCATATTACTTTATTCGAGGATCTAGATGTACAAATGATAATTCATTTCACGTAACTTTTACTCGACTGTTTATCATGTCTTCCCCTCATGTTAGAAAAACTAACTTGTTTTCTCAACTTTGAGAACTCATCTTTGTGCTTTACGGTGTTAATCAGAATATACATCGCACATCAATAATAATAAGATGAAATTATTTGGTTCCTGATCCTGAATCACTTGTGATGGGAGAAAATAACATAATTTGGTGTATAACATATATCAAATTAATATAGATAACTTTATACTCATAAGCAATTATTTAACTATTAAGTGGAGGCACTCAATAAATTATTTTGCTAAACCAACTATGATATAAACCAACTTATTAAGATGAACTATCTTGAATAAAAAAACTGGAAATTATGCTCTAAATCAAATTATTGAGCAAGTTACCTCGCAAACACCATGTTGCGGGTTAATAATAATCGCACATATAACCATCTCACAGATGCATCTTATGTGGTCTACATGGCAAGTGAATGAGCCCATATTCACCTTTGATATTTTCAGTATTCATGGGATTAAATCTCAATTTTAGTTGGTCCATCAAATAATGAGAACAAGCAACATAAGAGAATTCGTAAAGAACTTTCTAGTTCTTTAACATTTACCCATGTGAATTCTCTATTATTTTTGCACGTCATACTTAAATTACTATGGCTAAGCACATTATGCCAGCTGAATGAATTAATAATATTGATAAACTTTAGATTTATACTATGACGTATGCAATTATCAATAAACTCCAAGTTTAATATGATATCAATAAACATCTACTTTTAGTATGGTAATATATTATTTGTGTAGTACAAACTGAAGAATAAAGCGGGTAACTTTTCACACACATATTATCCCGCTACAAGTTATGGTAATGGAAGATCAAATCTTTCGTTTATTTATAGTCTCAATATAATCAACCGCTTTTGCGAATACCTTAGAAACTCAATTAAGTTTCTTTGAGACTTACTACAATACAATACCTTATTGGTAATCAATTGTATTTCTCCAAAATAGTAATAATTGGCTCTTCTAGAGCTCTCAATTAATTTTGTACTATCACACATTCGTCAACATCCATGTGGCGAATATCTCTTTTAAAGAGGAAGTGGTCAAAATTATATACAAGATATGTTTCTTGCATTAATGTTATTCTTTAATAATCACATTATCAAAATATTTTGGCATGCAATAGGTACGTGACCAATGACCATTTATGCCATAATAATAATATTATTTTCTTATATCATCTCAGACCTCCTTCTAGAGATGAGTGTGATATATTCACTACTAACACGTATATATTCTTCCAAGAACGAATATGTATTCATATATCAGATATTGTTACATTCATCATGAATGGACCATAAGCATCTATGTAGTTCTTTATAAAATCTTATGTCAAATCGATGACAATTATTCCTTTCACGAAGTGAAGGATCATTTTGAGAATCCTTATTATTCTCACTATTACAACGAAGACAACTATAATTTTGTCTATTGCCACGTCCACATCCATTGATACCTTTACGGTAATAATTTTATCTTCTTTCAGACTTATCATATATTGTTATCACATTCTTTTAAGGGAATGAAAATGAATCAAATTCAATGGGACAAGTTTTCACTTCTTGTACTCACGATCATACATGACTTTGATCATGGCAAGATGTAGAAATTTTATCACTTCGAGTGGTTATAATTTCTTATTAGCTCCATTAGAGGTATAATCAAAATTTATTTTCTTTGCTTGTATTGAAAATTAAATTATACACTGTCAAGAATTTAAAAGAGAAAATTAAAGTAAAATACTTACCTTAAATCCAGAATTTAATCATAAAGAAAGTTCATGGAACAACAGACAATCATTATGCTCAATCCCAAAGCGTCTACTCAATTGGTTAGAGTCTCGTACTGATAAACGTATTATAAAATAATAAAAGAAGAAGAAGAGTAATGCAGATAAAAGTAAAGAGAGACAATTCTTATTGATTTGTGATGGATTACAATGGAATAGATACCTCTATTTATAGGAAAAGAGTGACTTAGCCACCAAGTAATAATCGTTGAATCTCTCTAAATATAGACATTCACGATATATAGAATTCTATTTATAACAGATTGATTGTTATTAAAATTTTTGAATGTTAATTTGTGCTTAAACTTTTAGTTCAAATATATATGAGACAAAGTATTGAAAAAGACAAAGTGAATCCTTTTAATTTGGTGTTATTTGACTAAATTGGTAATTGGGGATTTGTTTGTGTTGGTAAATGGAAGCTTTATTTCAAATTTGAGATCATTTGGAGCATATTTGGAGTTGTTTGATTGAAATTGAAGTTTCAAATTCGAAAAATACTTTGTTAAAAAAATCGGGAAAAAAGTATGTCAATTTGATAGATATCGATGAAAAACTTAACAGATAAGTAGACAATATAGCATCAGCTCTACTGACTTGGTTGAGAAATCCCTAAAGAACATAAGTATAACAATCCGGTTGACTTTAATGAAAAACTTAACACATAATAGAGTAATAATAACATCAACTCTACCAGATTGGTAGAGAAAGCATGAAAAGCAATAGTATGACAATCTGGTGGATTTCGATGAATAATTTAATTTGATAAAGAAACCGGAAGAGCTTGTGCGAGTTCATGGTTATTTTTTAAGAACCACTAAATTTGAAGACATTATACTAAAACCACCCCAGAAAGTTCAGTTTTCTCAATCAGTCAAATTTTTACACTATTGCTCCGAATATTTAGCCAAAGTTATGCATGACGGAGCTAAGACTCGGTTAGGACAATGGGAGGTGACTTAGAAATTTTTTTTGTTGTTATGGGGTTACATCAAGGATCTGAGCTTAGCTCATTTATATTTTTCCTAGTGGTGGACGCACTAACATGACATTCAATGGAGGTGCCATGGTGTATGATACATGCTGATGATAGAGTTTTGATTGATGAGGCGCGATGCAGTGTTAATGAGAGTTTGGAGGTTTGGAGACATATCCTTGAGTCTAACAGTTTCAAGTTGAGCAAGACTAAGACAGAATAATTGGAATGCAAGTTTAGCACCGTCGAGGGAAGCGGTCATGGACATGAGGCTTGGATCAACGAGGACGTCACACACTGTATATGGGTGGGTTGAATGAAATAGAGGTTAGCATTTGGAGTCCTGTATGACAAGAAAGTTCCATGATACTTAAAGGTAAGTTTTATAGAGCGGTGGTTAGATTGGTCATATTTTATGGGATAGAGTATTGGCCGGTTAAGAACTCACATATACAGAAGATAAAAGTAATAGAAATGAGGATGTTGAGGTGGATGTGCAGATACACTAGGATGGATAAGACTAGAAAAGAAGATATTCGAGAGAAGATGGACCTGGCTCCTATAGATAACGAGATGCAGGAAGCGATGCTTAAATGGTTTGGGCATGTGTGGAGAAGAAGCCCTGATACCCCGGCACGAAGACGTGAGCGGTTGGCTTTGGCAGGTACAATAAGAGGTAGAGGGTGACCTAAGAAGTATTAGGGAGAGGTGATCAGACAGTACATGGCGTGGCTTCATATTTCGAGGACATGGCCCTTGTTAGGTAGGTGTAGAGATCGAGCATTAGAGTTGTAGGTTAGGAGGTAGTTGAACTATTTTCTACTTCATTCCGCGTATGAGGCTAGTGTTATAGGGTTTGTCTTAGATTGCTAGGGGTTAATGTTGAATTCACATTTTTCTCCTATTTTTCATAGCATCGGGTCTTATTTACTGGTTAGTTTAATTGCTTTTTAACTATTTTCAGGTTCTTATAATATTGTTATTTTTTCTATGGTTTCTGTTGATGGTACTCATATATTGTCATTTTTTTTCTTTCAATTTTCTTGACCCGAGGGTCTATCGAAAATAATCTCTCTACTCTATTGAATAGGGGTAGGGTCTGGATACACTACCCACCTAGACCCCTTACCTGGATTTTGCTAGGTTGTGGTTGTTGTAATCTCAAAATAGCATATTTATATCATTTTCAAAATTTATTCAATAATATTTATATTTTAAAATTCCATGCCAAAAACTAGGCTAAAACTGGACCAAACCGGCCAAAAATTCTTGGCCAAGCGAAACGACCCCTTTACCCTCAACCTGGTTGGGACACGATTTTTAAACCATCTCCCCTTACTTACAAACCCAATCCCAAATCCTAAGGACCATTCCCCTGGTGTCCGTCACCCTCACACGCTCTACCTCTCTCCTAAAACCTAGCCGCCTCATCCGTATCCCAAATACAGTCCGACATGGAGATCATCCATTTTCCTTTACTCGAGTCCAAAATGTTACTTCTCTAATTCATGGCTTGGTTCATTTGGTGCCGATTTATTTATGGAAGTTCTTTATGGCTTTGATTCTAAATATCTGCTTTATTCTTGGTCCAACACATCCAAGGCAAGGTCACATATGTTCTTCTCAACCAGATTTTTGGCTATTTTTTATTCTTCGTCTGGGGTTTGCTTGATTAAGCCCTAATTCGGTTCAGAATCGATTTACATGAGATTCTTTCCTTACTTTCGTAATTTGATTGATGTTTTTTTTTTTTTTTGATTTGGGTACTTTGAGAACTATATAAACTCCTCCCCCAATACTCCTAAGGACGGATCTTAATCACTATTGTCTCTCTCACTTCACTTACTCTCTTATGCTCTGAAACTATTATATCTAATTATTCAGTGGCCGACTGAAAGCCAAGGCCATTGTGATGTTTTAACGACCTCCTAGCCCTGCTCGGAGCGTATCTTAAGGCACTTGTGAACTCTGATGCACCGGATATTTGGTTTTCACTATTCTCCCTCAATTGTTGTTACTTAATCATTTATGAGATTTTATGTTAATCATTTGTGAGATTTTATGTTTCTCACTATTTGCCCATTTGTTCACAACTAATTAGTGCTCTATACTCTTGCAATTTTATTTAAGCAAGCTGTGGAACAAGAGTTGGCAAAGGTTATCATAAGTTACACTCATAAATTTGCTGAAATTTAGGTCAAATGTATATGAACTTTTCTCCCAATATTATTAGAATACAAGAATGATCTATATACCAAATTTAATATATACAAGTCTAGTTTCCAACGAGTAAACCGTTCATCCATACGACATGGTAGTAGAGAGATATTCGCTTTTTCGCGAGACTGCGCCAAGCACCTCTCTAGGGGTCCCACTTAAGGTGGGTTAAGACATTTGGATTTATATAGGGCACATACAACCCGTTTTAAGTCGTTTTGTTTCACCATTTTCAGAACTTATAACCCTAGGAACACCTTCTCAAGGTTCTCTCAGGATTTAATACCCAAACAAAGGGCAAACAACACAAATCAAGTATCGGAAATCTCGTGGATCTAGTAAGTCTCTTATTGTTCTTGTTGTTGCTGAATTTTAGGTGGTTCAAGCTCGTATGGGAGGTTATATTAAGTATTTTATATTCTGTAAAATAATCTCTCATGGTTGTTATATCAACCCTAGATTATTTCATGTCATTCAAATGGATTACACCATATTTCAACATCAAAACCTAGTCCTAGTGAAGAACAACACCTCTTTGAGGTTGTGTTGTCATTGAGGATGATTGTGGGCTATATTTGGATGAAATTCCAAGTTGTTGCTGTTGTCTAAGGTGAGTATAGCAGCCTACTAATTGTGCTTAAGCTTGCTTGTATGTTGGTTAAGTTGTTAGGATGATACACTACAAGATAATACTTGGATTAGCTTAAGTCACTTCTATGGTGTTATATTGACATTGAGGGTTATTTTATGCTAAATAAAACTTGGATTTCAACTTGAAGTTACTTTAGGAGGAAGGTATATTGTGTTCTTGCATGTGCCTAAGGTTATATTGATGTTGATTAAGTTAAATGGATGGAGTAGATATCAACTAGTGAATAAAGTTACTAATCGAAGGTAGTTAGAGTTTGAGTTGTTTCCTTTGTTATAAATATATGGTATAAGGATGGAATTATTGATGAATGACTTTATTATCATGTTGATGATACCTTTAACTTAATGTAAGAAGTCTATAAGGAGTAGATGGGTTATACGAATTCCAATTGGAGCTTGCCGCCTCGTCGTGAAGTAGTTGTGACTTATTATTGTTATGTGGTGTCTTGTTATTGAAATTTATACGTTGATGGACTTCTATGGTTGCTGTTGTTGTTGTTTTTATATGGTATAGGAGGAGGCCCTTGTTACAAAGGAGATGCTGCCCAAATTTAAGTAAAATGAGCTACTAGCTCAAGTTAATGGCCTTTGCTCAACACTAATTTTGAATCTCCTTATGCTATGATAGATCGAGTTGACTTGTTTGAAGAGTCACTTGGAAGGAATTAAGGACTCAACATGTTTAAGGTATGCTAAGTCTTTTACCTCTTTCTTTTGGCATGATCTAAAGTGACATGAATATAAATGGTACACCAATACATAACGGATCTTCTCATAGAAAATAAGAATTTCCATGTTCTTCTTTCCTTATAAAATTATTCTAAGCAAATGTGTATGATCCTTGAATATTACTAAGGTTCATATTGAGGGTATAGATGTCCATAAGGTTCTTAAGACACTCCAAAAGGTTTAGAAGATGATTCCATGAGTCGAGCATGCATTATATATATGTATCTATTTTAGTCTACCGAGCCGCGCTATAGTAGGACGGGTACGGCACCTACTATGCAACCACTGATAAGTTGGGTTATACCAAGCTCCATGTGGCCGGGTACGATTATATCGAGCCTTCTGATGGCCGGGTACGTTTTTACCGAGTCCTCTTTGAGGCCGGGTACGATATGATGATGATGATTCCCACAGAGGCAAATGTTTTTAAAAGTTTATATATATATATATATATATATATATATATATATATATATATATATATATATATACGTGTTATGCATTTCATGTCAGTAGCCCCCAGAGGCACTCAGATGTTACAGGTTGTATTTCTTTACTCTCTTTACATTACAGTTCTTATTTACGCTTTCGTGTGTTACATACTCGGTACTTTATTCGTACTGACGGCCCTTTTTCATAGGGACGCTGCGTTTCATACCCGCACGTCCCGATAGACAGGTTTGACATTCCTCCTAGTAGGCTGTCAGCTCGGCAAAGGTATTGGTGCACTTCACTTGCTCCGGAGTTTCCTATTTGGTCAGTATTCTTTAGATATGTATTGATAGGTAGGGTGGGGCCTTCTCCCGACCTTTATGATTTTATGTACTCTTAGAGGCTTGTAGACAGATGTTAGGTTTATAGATACTTGTATGGCCTTGTCGGCCTACGGTTTGAGTTTACAAATGGTCATGTCGGCCTTGTAGGCCCGTATGTCACATGCATACGTTTTTATATCATGTTGGGTCTTTATATGTTGAGTATTCTCTTATGTTTTATTCTTGTTATCTCATGAAGAGTTTTCTATCTCATTTACTCATGATAGTATGGTATGAATATTATGTTACATTGTTGATCGGTGAGTAAGACACCGGGTGCCCGTCACGGCCCTTTGTTTTGGGTCGTGACACCTATAGGATTCAAATAAAATTTGTCTGATATTTGCTTAGCTTGTTTTAGTTCTATAGACAACATGCCTATAGGATCCCACTTGAGTAATTGAGACTGTTTAAATTGATACCTCTTTTTCAGTTATGGTTTGCCTAGAAATCATGTCTACTGGATTAATGAAACAAACTTGCATTTTAAATAGCTTCATTGCCCAAATATGACCATCTAAAAATCAAGCTTATAGACCTTATGTTGAATTTTGAAATTGTTTAATCATGTTAGATCACTTAGAAACCATGGCTATAGTTTTAAAGTACAACGAGAATCAACATCACTCAACTACTTGGTCTTAATCTTCTAAGTTTAATCGTGTAGGAATCATTTCTATAGAACTTAAACAATACAACACACTCTAATTTCAGATTTGTCTACTTATAAATGCCCATCTACCTAGTCACTTTGCCTGAAGCATAGTTGACTTGAATAGCAATTTCTTGTTTACTTAATCATGTGAAGCAATCTGAAATATGTGCATATGCGTTTATATGTGGAGGTAAACTTGAGACGTTTTGTGCTACTTGTATCATATGTGGAGTCCTACTTGGTTTTAATTGTGTGACGCCTAGTTTTCACATTTTAAGAAGCCTAGATTGAGTCTATAACCACCCACATTATGTTAGAAAATACGCTTAACGCTAGAGGGGGGGTGAATAGCGTTATCATAAAAATTAGCGTAAACTTGCGGAATTTAAAAAATTGCAGGAAAGAAATAAGTGCGATAAGTAAATAAATAAGAACGAACGCACCGATGTATCCTGGTTCACCACAACCCGTGGCTAGTTCAGTCCCCGAGAGACTCTCTCGAGATTTCCACTAACACTGTTAAGCTTACGGGTGCTCAACAGACCTTTACAAACTGAGGACACAAGCCTCAACAACCTTTGCTCGAAGATACAACACTCCAAGACTTCAACCAAAGGAAACACAAGTTCCTTCTTACAGTTCAAGGGACTAACACTTCCCTTCAAGTGTATAAAACACTTAGCACTCACTTAAACAAGACTCTCTTAATAGAGTAGATATGAGTAAACAGATACGCTCAATAACGCAACAACTTTCGTCAAGAAATTTGGCTCTCAAAACTTATGTAATGAATAGAAAGTGATGAACAATAGAGTATGCAAGCTATAGCAATAATATGATCAGTTGTTATATTTAGAAGACTGATTTGAAGTTGTATTTATAGTTGCAAAACCATGCATTACCGTTGCCTAATTGCCAATTAAGAATTGCTGATTTTACTCAGTGACAATCGATTGTCAAAATTCCACAATCGATTGTTTGCCAATTGTTCCAAAAATCATTCCCAGATTTTACGCTTAACAATCGATTATCTAAGATCAATAATCGATTACTGGCAACGTTCAAAAAATCATTTCCAGATTTTACTTAAAACAATCGATTGTCAGAAATCTACAATCGATTACTTGGCAACGTTCAAAAAATCATTTCCAGATTTTACTTAAAACAATCGATTGTCAGAAATCTACAATCGATTACTTGGCAACGTTCAAAAAATCTTTTTCAGATTTTATTCAAAACAATCAATTATTAGAAATCTATAATCGATTACCTGACGGTTCTTGAAAATATTTTGGCAACGGTCAATTACACAATCGATTATGCTATGAGAACAATCGATTATATATCAGTCTTTGAAAAATCAATTAGACACTGCCTTAATGCACTCGATTGTCAAAGGTACACAATCGATTATTTTATGACTTTGAAAATGTCTGATAGACACTGCCTCAACACAATCGATTGTCATAAGTCCACAATCGATTATTTTGTAGCTTTGAAAAACTTTGATGTACACTGCCTCAACACAATCGATTGTCATAAGGTTCACAATCGATTGTCATGCAGATTTGAAAAATCTGATGCACACTGCCTTAACACAATCGATTGTCATAAGTTCACAATCGATTGTAATGCAGCTGACTTAACATAATCGATTATCATAAGTACATAATCGATTATCTTAGTCCAGATTTTAGAGGCATGTTAAAAAATCATTTTGACTAAAGTAAATATGCATGATTTAAAATCATTTTGCTTTAAATTAAATATGCATGATTTGATAAAAATATTTTTACGAGAGAAGCCAAGTCCTGAGTGAAGTTATCGGATCAAGATCACAATTAAAGAACGACTCATGTATAACTTTATATCTTTGCTTGATCTTGGTCTTGTGCTTGAATCTCGTTATATATCAATTGCGCGCTTGTGCTTGGACCTCGTCATATGTCCATTGCGCATAGATTGTCATTCATCAAAACCTACAAATATGAATACACGTTTTAGTATAGTGCCTTGAGAACGTGTTTCAACAATTTCCCCCTTTTTGATAATGGCAAACTTTAGGCGGGATATGCATATTTGATAATTCATAATGATGATTCAAGACAAGTAAAGATATGCAACAATATGCAACAAGTCTCTAGATGTGCAATTAGTTCCCCCTCAACATATGAATTCCCCCTCAAATTATGCCAATAAAAAATTAGTGCATATCCCTTATTCTTCCCCCTTTTGACATTAGCAAAAATGTAAAAAGTGAGTAACTTGTTTATTGATTAAGCAAAAGTTGCATAAGAAGACATAATAAAGCAAATAATACCAACATAATCGATTATTGATACTTGATAATCGATTATATACTAACGAGAAATCGGTTATCCTTAGGATAAATAGATTATTCTGCATCAATCTTTATAATTCCCCCTGCCTTTAGGGCGATACCTGCAAAAATTCGTTAGACGTCTCTGACGCTCAAGTTAGAAATCATGAGAAAGGGAAAATGCAATGCATGACTTAGCTCAACGTGGAGTCAAGAATCCCGAGTTCACTATGAATTCGGAAGAAGGACTCTTTCTCTAAGGGTTTTGTAAAGATGTCGGCCAATTGATCTTTGGTTTCAACAAATTCAATTTCGACATCACCCTTGAGAACGTGATCTCTTATAAAATGATGCCTAATTTCAATGTGGCCAAGTGAGAACGTGATCTCTTAAGAAGTGTGTCCTAAGGTGTTCTTAAGAGTGTTTCGGGTACTTACCTTTTCTCCAACGTCGCCAATTACCTGTTCGAGAGGGTGATCTTTAATTGTCCTTCATTTGTTAGGTATTTTCGTTTCTTTTTCCAATTGTGGCGCTTCCTCCGATAACTGATCCAAGATTTCATCTTGAGTTTCCTGCGGAGTTTCCTCTTGTACTTTGTCTTGAGGACTTAGTGAGTTTAAAATACCTGCAAGATCAAAACCAGAATCCTTTCTCGCCAAGCGAGCATTATTTTCGGAAAACACAATATGAGGGGATTCCTCCACAGTTCCGGTTCTATTATTGAATACCCTATATGCTTTGCTACGTGAGGAATAACCAATAAAAATTCCTTCATCGGATTTGGCATCAAATTTTCCCAATTGATCTTTTCCATTGTTATGAATAAAGCATTTACAACCGAATACTCTAAAATGGGAGATATTTGGTTTCCTTCCCTTGTAGAGTTCATAAGGGGTTTTCATGAGTATTGGCCTTATGACTACTCTATTCAAAACATAGCATGCGGTACTCACGGCATCCGCCCAAAAATGTTTGGGAATCTTAGCCTCATCGAGCATGGTTCTAGCCATCTCTTCGAGACACCTATTTTTCCTTTCCACCACCCCATTTTGTTGTGGTGTTCGTGGAGCGGAGAAGGTGTGCTCGATACCGAGTTCGTCACAAAAGTCCGCAAAGAGATTGTGATCAAACTCTCCCCCATGATCACTTCTTATTGAAGTGACGGTAGTGTCCTTTTCGTTTTGAACACGTTTAAGAAAATATTTAAAATTATGAAAAGCTTCACTTTTATGAGCAAGAAATAGAGTCCATGTAAATCTAGAATAATCATCAACAATAACAAAAGCATAAGGATTTCTACCAAGATTTTCAATGCGAGATGGTCCAAATAAGTCCATGTGAAGTAATTGCAAAGGTCTAGTAGTTGAAACAACATTTTTCGATTTAAAAGATGCTTTTGTTTGCTTCCCTTTTGACAAGAATCACAAATAGAGTCTTTTTCAAATTTCAAATTTGGAAGACCAATGACTAAATTTTGTGAAACCAATTTATTCAAAAGATGCATGTTGATGTGAGCTACTCTACGATGCCATAACCATGAATCATCCTCTTTGCTCATAAGACAATTCACATATTCAGGTGAAGAATTTGCAAGATCAACCATATAGATGTTATCCATTCTAAAACCTCGAAGGATAATTTTAAAATCGCTACGGCGAAAAACTAAGCATTCATTTGAATCAAATAAAACAAGATTTCCCTTGTCACATAATTGACTTATGCTCAAGAGATTATGTTTTAGACCCTTAACTAGTAATATATGCTTAATGGAAGAGGAGTCATCCTTACCGACCGATCCAATGCCGATAATTTTTCCTTTGTTGTTATCACCAAAAGTAACGCTTCCTCCTTCCTTGTGTTCTAGTTGAAGGAACTTGGATTCGTCTCCAGTCATGTGCTTGGAGCATCCACTATCAAGGTACCAAAGTACACTTGACCCCTTCAAACACACCTACAAAACAGATTAATGAGTTTTAGGTACCCATGCCATTTTGGGTCCTTGGGGGTTAGGCAAATCATAGTGATGTGATTGAGTGTTATGTCTATGTCGTGTAAAACAAGCAGGAGCAATATGTCCAATTCGTCTACAGTAATGACAAACAACATTAGGATTATGCATTCGTCTAGGTTGATAGTAATTGGACGGACGAAATTCATTTACTCTATTCTTGACAATATGACTATTGAGCAATTCTTGAAAATCATTTCTCCTACTATTTGTTCTAGGATATACAGTATTTCTAGGATAGTTGTTTCTAGGTTGAAAGCCATTTCTAGGTGTTCTACAAGGTTCAAAATTCCTTCTAGTGTTTGGCCTAGAGTATGCATTATTTCTAGAATGATTATTTCTAGGTTGCGATTGTTGAAAGCCATTTCTAGGTTTGTTATATCTAGGATGAGCGTTTGTTTTATTAATCCTAGGTTGAGCCTTAGGTTGTTGGGGGTTGGCTTCAACCTTTTCTTTAGGCTCATTCTCAAAGCCTATGCCATGCTTGGTTGACTTCAAATTAACAAGAACTTCATTCAAATTTTTATGAGAAGAATTAAACTTATCTAGGGTGCCCTTAAGTCTTTCTACCTCATTTTTGAGATGCATGCAAGAAGTACAATTTTTACTAGAGCTCTCGGGTTTGTCGGCGCTTCTCTTGCCGAAAAATTTGTTTTCTTCTTTCAACTTCTCATTTTCCAAAATCAGTTTTTCCAAATCCTTTTCTTTCAAAGAGAGTTGTTTTTCAAAATCTTTTTCTTTTAAAGAAGCATTTTCTTTTATGCTTTTAACAATTTTGGAAGCTTTAATAAATTCACTATACAACTCATCAAAAGCATTTTGCATTTCCTCAAGAGAATAGAAATTTTTGGAAGAAATTTGACATACCTCTTCTTGATTGTTTTCGTGAGCCATGAGACAAAGATTTGCGGCTTCGTCTTCTTCTTCCTCACTCGACTCGTCACCGGAGTCGCCTCCCCAAGATATGTATGCTCGTTGTTTCTTGAAGGGTTTCTTCTCCTTTTTGGCATTTGGGCAATTTGATTTAATGTGCCCGGTTTCTCTGCACTCATAGCACTTTATTTGATCTCCTTGCTTTTTGCCCTTTCGTTCATACTCTTTTCGCATGAACTTTTGAAATCTCTTAATAACGAGTCCGAACTCGTTGTCTCCGTCCTCATCATTTTGAGGTTGGCTTGTGCTTGCCTTGAGAGCGATCTTTTGTTTCCTTTGATCATCAACAAGAGGGTTAAGTATAGTAGATTCGTAAGTTTTAAGATTACCTCTTAATCCGTCGATGGTGACATTTGAAATGCCAATAGATTCTTGAATCGCGTCGGCCTTGGATTGCCATGCCGGAGTGAGACTTTGGAGAATTTTTCGGACAAGTTCCTTATCCGTGAAGGTCTTCTTAAGAGCATGTAAATCATTAACGATTTTTGAAAATCGTTCGAACATCTCATCGACCTTTTCGCCTTCCTTCATGTGAAACAATTCATATGCATGGTTTAGGAAATCAATTTTAGCTTCCCTTACCTGGTCCGTACCTTCGTACGTAATTTCCAGCTTGTCCCACATTTGCTTCGCCGTTGTGCAACATGATATTTTCCTGTAATCATCAGCATTTACAGCACAATATAATAAATTAATGGCTTTAGCGTTGTTTTGCACCTTTCGGATATCATCCGCATCGTATTCATCTTCGGACTTTGGAACATCTTTATTTTCAACCTTTTTGGTTGGAATTTGTTCTCCCTTCATTATAACCTTCCAAAGATGAAAACTATTTGATTGAACAAATATTCTCATCCTCTCCTTCCAGTACGTATAGTTTGTGCCGTCGAATAGTGGTGGTCCGGTGGAGCATTGTCCTTCACCTATTCCTGCAAAAGAATCACGAGTAGAAGCCATGGATTGTTTCTCTCAAACGATTAAGTCTTCAGAGAGTTGGGCTCTGATACCAATTGTTAGAAAATACGCTTAACGCTAGAGGGGTGAATAACGTTATAATAAAAATTAGCGTAAACTTGCGGAATTTAAAAAATTGCAGGAAAGAAATAAGCGCGATAAGTAAATAAATAAGAACGAACGCACTGATGTATCCTGGTTCACCATAACCCGTGGCTAGTCCAGTCCCCAAGAGACTCTCTTGAGATTTCCACTAACACTGTTAAGCATACGGGTGCTCAACAAACCTTTACAAACTGAGGACACAAGCCTCAACAACCTTTGCTCGAAGATACAACACTCCAAGACTTCAACCAAAGGAAACACAAGTTCCTTCTTACAGTACAAGGGACTAACACTTCCCTTCAAGTGTATAAAACACTTAGCACTCACTTAAACAAGACTCTCTTAATAGAGTAGATATGAGTAAACAGATACGCTCAAGAACGCAACAACTTTCGTCAAGAATTTTGGCTCTCAAAACTTATGTAATAAATAGAAAGTGATGAACAATAGAGTATGCAAGCTATAGCAATAATATGATCAGTTGTTATATTTAGAAGACTGATTTGAAGCTGTATTTATAGTTGCAAAACCATGCATTACCGTTGCCTAATTGCCAATTAAGAATTGCTGATTTTACTCAGTGACAATCGATTGTAAAAATTCCACAATCGATTGTTTGCCAATCGTTCCAAAAATCATTCCCAGATTTTACGCTTAACAATCGATTATCTAAGATCAATAATCGATTATTGGCAACGTTCAAAAAATCATTTCCAGATTTTACTTAAAACAATCGATTGTCAGAAATCTAAAATCGATTACTTGGCAACGTTCAAAAAATCATTTCCAGATTTTACTTAGAACAATCGATTGTCAGAAATCTACAATCGATTACTTGGTAACGTTCAAAAAATCGTTTTTAGAATTTATTCAAAACAATCGATTATTAGAAATTTATAATCGATTACCTGACGGTTCTTGAAAATATTTTGGCAACGGTCAATTACACAATTGATTACTCTATGAGAACAATCGATTATATATCAGTCTTTGAAAAATCAATTAGACACTGCCTTAATGCACTCGATTGTCAAAGGTACACAATCGATTATTTTATGACTTTGAAAATGTCTGATAGACACTGCCTCAACACAATCGATTGTCATAAGTGCACAATCGATTATTTTGTAGCTTTGAAAAACATTGATGTACACTGCCTCAACACAATCGATTGTCATAAGTTCACAATCGATTATTTTGTAGCTTTGAAAAACTTTGATGTACACTGCCACAACATAATCGATTGTCATAAGGTTCACAATCGATTGTCATGCAGATTTGAAAAATCTGATGCACACTGCCTTAACACAATCGATTGTCATAAGTTCACAATCGATTGTCATGCAGCTGACTTAACATATTCGATTATCATAAGTACATAATCGATTATCTTAGTCCAGATTTTAGAGGCATGTTTAAAAATCATTTTGACTAAAGTAAATATGCATGATTTAAAATCATTTTGCTTTAAATTAAATATGCATGATTTGATAAAAATGTTTTTACGAGAGAAGCCAAGTCTTGAGTCAAGTTATCGGATCAAGATCACAATTAAAGAACGACTCATGTATAACTTTATATCTTTGCTTGATCTTGGTCTTGTGCTTGAATCTCGTTATATATCAATTGCGCGCTTGTGCTTGGACCTCGTCATATGTCCATTGCGCATAGTTTGTCATTCATCAAAACCTACAAATATGAACACACGTTTTAGTATAGTTCCTTGAGAACGTGTTTCAACACATTATAGGTCCAAAACCTCTTGGACCATTAGCATGGGTTGGGTAGGAACACATAGGGTGCCACATAGAATTGAACTAGTGTGCTTTAGATAAACTATTTCAAGATAGTAATTGGGTAGCAGGAAATGATAATCTATGTTTGCTGAATAATATGAACAACCCTTATACTTTAAGGGATTGCGAAATATTATTTATATTGCACGGGGTGATCCTTTAGGCTAACAAATTTAGGACCCCCCTTCATGTATAATTATTTCTTCTATACTTGCCTATTGATACATAGACTTCACTAAGTTATATATTGTAATTCTCGAAGAGTTTTATCAATTAGTGTTGATGGACAAGTTATTTTTTCCTCTAGTATGGCATTTCTCTTAATCAATTATTTTGTCTTATTTCCTTATTTTGCATAGTTGGTCAATATACTTGGACTCTCTTCTTATTGACATACTCCACAAGGTAGTTATAATTTAATAATCCCACATACTTTAAAATTCGGTTAGAAATCACAGTTGGGTCCTTGTAGAGCGTCTAATACCTTCTCTTCGAGGTAATTTAAGCCCTTATCTAATCTTTGGTAACACGGACTAATTAAAATAGAATTATTTGTAAATAGGTGTCCTAACACACTAAAATCGTTAGGTGATGACTCTTCTCTTTTAATGACCCTTTAAAAAGAGTTGTCACATGTCGAAACTCTTTTTTACGAGAAAACCTGGCATGGCAGCATGACGACTCTGCTAGGGATATACTTAGACTCCTACAATAAAGAATTTTACTTGTGTGGATTACTGAATTGTTTGACTTCTTTCATGTACCTCCCTCTCCCCATCTCGTTTATTTGCTCGAAATTTCTACATCATGAACTTCCCTTCCGCATCTCCTTTATTTGCTTCATTTAGTTATATTTTCGAATCCTTGGGAATTATGCTAACTTTTTCCTTTTTCTTTTCTTTCTCTTTCTCTCTCGCTTATTTTTGCCGCATTGATTAAACTGTGATTTTATGTGATTTCACCATGCAAATTACTTGACTAAATGCTATCACTTTCGCATAAACATGTTTAAACATTATGTTTCACTCGTACCAATTATCAACATAGCGGCGCTTGATTAGTGTCCGCACTTTCCATAAATATCCTTGTCAATCGGAAAGGCTTATAAGCAAAAAATTAGGTGATCAGTGGTACAATCGATGGTCTTGTGCCTTTTCCTTCAAGTAGTCTGCTTGAGCGTATCTGTCAAGACCCTTCTAGAATCCCACTCTAATTAAAAATGGGCATGCATCATGTTGAAACCTAAGATAGGGTAAACGCCCATGGCATATTAATCCGTTTAGATAAGCCTTGTCCAAAGTCTAAAAAGGATCTCTACAATTCCGAGGGACAAATTCAAGCTATATGAATTATTTGGAGAAAGCGTGACCACATGTTGATTGTTATTGCATAATCAAATGAGGAAGGGGAAAGGCTAACTCTTTTATTGGACGCAAAAAATATGGCACAAAATTCCCAGGTTCGCTATGGTCCTAAACTTCCACCTCCGTTGATTGATTGGAATAATGACCTTGCACCATGTGACATGAATCATGTAAGAAGGGTACTGGATAATTTATCATCCTTTATGGATATCCGACCAATCATAGAACTAATTGAGGCAGACAATATGTTTTGGGATGAAAAAAGGCTGTCTTTTGGTTAGGAAATATGGAGATGACTCCTCTTTTGGAAGAAAATGGAGGTTTTGCCAAACTTCCACGGGATAGTCCAATTTCATTGGTACCAGAAAATCGTACACCTTGTGGTTTACTAAAAATAGTTGGGTTTAAGAAGAATGATAAGTTTGGCTGCTTGAAAAAGTCCTACACTCCCTTTGACTTTTTTATGAACAGTTTGGACACAGTAAATCATATCGTTTGCATCATGAGGAATTGGCCATTCACTTACATTGGATGGGTTTATCATCGAGTTTATATCTTCATAGTCTATTTTCTGGGTCCGTTGATCTTCCCAATACAATAAAGGGAAGATTGACACTCGTTTAGCCATGGTTTCCAGAACCATGATGGAAGGAATCAAGGGACAAACCTAAATTATTTTTGGTATGATACTAGTTGAGATGTACAGAGCATTGGATCGACGCAAGCATGAGACTAAGGCAGTTTATTTAGACAATTTCCAAAATTTGAATCGATCCGCTCACTGTCAGAATTTGGATCAAATTTCATATTATCTTTATTAAGATTTTGGATATCTGGGTCGGATTCCGATTAGTATAATTTTATTCTGATCCGATCCGAAATAAAAAATTATTAGTGCATGTATAAATACTAAACTTTAATTTTGGATAGCCAATATTTTCTTTATATCTTCCTCCTAGTTATTAATTTTACAATCGTTAGATTTGGCTATATTGGCACCATAGTACCCTTATAATCGTAGAAACATGATTTTTTTCCTTGTATTACCTCTTCTACAAAGAAAATATTTAATTAGAGATGCAATACTGATAGAAGGGGTGAAAAGCAAAGGATGTTTTTGTTAGCACAGAACATAGAAGAAGCAGATAAGGCTGATACTTTAGCTGATAAGATTATCAATAGTCTTAATAATACGTATAATCCGATCCGAAAATTCAAAATAGTTATCCGATAAACTTTAAAATTTGATATGATCCGATATTAATTTGGATCGGCTTTAAATTGCATTTTGTAGAATTTGAAATCCAAATTTAAATCCGAAATATGCTAAATCCGATCTGATCCATGCACAACCTTACCTATAAGGATTATAAGGCAAGCCAAAAGGAAATAGGTTATACCTCGGGGGTCCAACATGACTCAAAACAAGGTGGACTTTAAAGGGAACGTCATTCCTTTCAAATTCGAGGTTCAACATATGTGGAATCAAAAGACCAACTTGGATGGAGAGACTTTAGAGCCTGATACTGGGGATATGTATTACTATTTGTCATGGATAGAGGACAACATAACCGGGGATGTCACAGGGGATCAACCTAAAACGAAGTATCATAAATGAAGAGGCCAAGTCCCAGGTAAAATTTAAGAGGCTGCACAAAAGAGTTTCCAAATCTGAGGCCAAACACATGGAAAAACATAAGACATATATGGAAGCAATAAAGGAATGGAAGGACATTGCGAATAAGTCAATAGAAAGGTTGGAGTACTTAGAGAAAGGGTTGATGGAGTTGGAAGGAAAGATGAGGAAAGGCTCTGGGATTGCCAGGGCATGGTCTACGATGAGGGAGGAAAGATGGCAATGGCTTACTTGCTGTTCGACATGCGCGACCTTAGGAATGTGATGGATGGAGCCAAGAAGGAAAAGTATGGGGAAAGTCCGTCTGGGACCAAGTAGAATAGGAAGAATTTTCTTTTGTCATTTTATAGTTAGATTTCGTTTAGATTCGATGTATTAAGGCTTTGTACCATTAGTAACTCTATGGTATTTCAATTTAATAATAGATTTGTTTGATTTATGTTTTTGCATTAATGAGATGAAGCAACAATGACAGAAAATTTCTCCAAGTTTATTTGTCTCTTAGGCTTAATTAGGCACAATAAGGTCCCCCAAATTAAGGCATGAACTATTACATGCCTTATGTACTATGTGTTTAAATACTGCAAGATCCTCTATTTCGTCTTACTAACTTGGCTACAATTTTGTTTTTCTTTCTTTTTGATTGTTTTCATTCCCAAAGGTTGGTTTGTGCATTCTGGTGACATCATCATATCATATCAGATCTAGAGGTCCTCCACCTCCTAACGACATCAAGAGCAAGGGTAAAGGAAAGATGGACGATTTGAGAGGCAACAAGAAAGACAATGATCCTATGATAGAGAATTTGGAGACTTCATATGGAAGAAGTACACCGAGGGAAAATGAACTGGTTCTGCGATTAGAATAGAAGATTTTTGAATTACAAGGTGAGACGAGAACGCCGCAACCTCGACGACCTCTCTCTCACCTTAAACGTCCCCGACATCAATCACCCGAACACCACTACTCAAAACCAGACACAAACCCTAAATCTATAACCACAAAACCCACAACCCCAAGCTCTACAAAATCCCCATGCTACACAACAATATTACAACCCCACACCCCGAAAAAACCTAAACCGTCGACCATTATAAGCTCCCCAACAAAACCACTATAACACGACCCAATATCTGCAAACCGCTACCTACCCCACTCCTCAAAATATAGGACAACTTATCCACGATCCACCCTAGGCATCCATCAATGATCATCCATACACTCGAGTCCCTGGAATCTACCAAAGAAACCATTTATATGTGGAAACCCTACCATACACCCCATAGCAAACACTATACATACCTGAACCTATCGAGAAAGACCTGCTCTTCAGGAACATGGCCGAGGAGTTGAAGAAATTGTCTGGAATAGTCCAGAGTGTCGAGGAAGGAAAGGGTGTCGAATGTTTTATGTATGAAGAGTTGTATATGCAACAAGATGTAAAGCTTCCTGAAGGTTACAAACCGACGAAATTTGAAATGTCTGATAGGACTAGTGATCCCAAGGTGTATTTGAGAACTTACTGTAATAAACTCGTGGTAGTAGGCAAGAATGGGCAAATCTGAATGAATCTACTTATGTGAAGTCTCACTGGGGATGGTTTATCATTGTACATCAGTCAAAACCCAAAGAAATGGCCCATTTCGGTAAGTATGGCATCTGACTTTATGGATAGATTTAGGCTAACACAAAGAATGCATCACATGCCTTTTATATATAGAATCTCAAGAAGAAATGCATCAAAAACCTTCTGTGAGTATGCCACTTGTTGGAAGTCAGAAGTTGCTAAAGTAAGGCTGTCGCTGGAGGAGGAACAAATGAATAAGTTCTTCATTCGAGCTTAGGATCCATAGTACTACGAAAATTGATAGTAACAGATAATCACAAGTTATCTGACATCATCAAGTTGGGGAAAGAATTTAAGAAGGCATCAAGATTTGCACGGGTACCAATTTGGAAGCTCTGCAGCCAACTAAGAAAACCTTGCAGTCTGGGAATATTTCTAAGAAGAAAGAAGTGGGTGCCGTGATGGTATCCTAAGGGTTGAAGTCTCCTCTCACCTATTAAACACCCCGACCATCATATCACCCTTCACCCCCAAAGTACTATTATCCCACTTCCATCTACCATACTTACAATACCCATCCAACTTAGTATCACTCATCTCCACTTGCCCGACAGAACTATTCAAAATCCCGACCAAATTTTTACCGCAAAGCTCCTAGACAATACACCCCTATCTCCAAACCAATAGCCCAATTATACGAGAGACTGAAGGTTGCTGGTTATGTCACTCCCATTCCTGTTGCTGGGATTGAAAATCCTTCTCAGTGGTCAACCCAACAAAACTTGCTCCTATCATTCAAGCATGAAGGTACACACCATCGAGGAATATCACATGTTAAAAGACAAGATCCAGACGTTGATTGACACTAAAGTGATACAGGTGAATGAATCTGTATCAAATGTCTGCAATCACCCCTTCCAGACCACAAGGGAGAGGGAGTAAATGTGATCTAAACTGATAAAAATGGGACCGGGAAGGATCCATCGGTCTAATTCAATAAGGAGGCACCGTTGTATCGTCCTCTGTCACACTCTCACCAATTGTGGTGAAAACTAAAGCATTGTTTGAGTTTGAAATGGCTACACCTAGGCCACCATTCATTGTGATGGTAGCACCATCGCCATCCTACCAGATGATGTTCCACGAGATTATGTGGCAGAGGCATGAAGTAAGGGGAAAGACAAGATGGAAGAAGCAGGTCCTGACCAAGGAATGACTAAAATAGATAGGGTCTACACGTTGGAATATCTCGCTCGGGGAGGAAAAAATAAGGAGACCATGCCAAAACCACATGTTGTGGAAATGGGTACTGATGACCTTTGGAGAAAGGTACAAGCAACTGTGTATTCTGTTGTTGATCACCTAAACAGAACTCCTGCTCAAATATCCATTATGTCATACACAAGAACACGTTGATAATGGTGTTAAGTGAAGCCTATGTACCTATTGGCATCACTACTGGAGAGATGAAAAAAATATGGTGGGATAGGTGCTGGAGACACACAAGATTACCTTGCACGAAGATGAGTTGCCGCTGGAAGGTTTGAGTCATAGCAAAGAATTGCGCATCACCTTGTAGTATGAAGAAAAGTTGATTGCTTGAGTCTTATTTGATGAGGGTTCAAGTATGAACATGTGTCCTTTGACTATCCTAGAAATATTGTGCATAAGTATACCAGAGATACACTTGGGGAAGCATGAACATGAAAGCATTTCAATGGGTCCCAATGAGCTACAGTTAGAGAAATTGACCTAGGTTTGAAGATATGCCCGACCATGTTCGATGTAGAGTTATAGGTATTAGATATCTACGCCAACTACAACCTGTTGTTGGGACGACCTTGGATACACATGGAGGGGGCAGTTGCTTCTACTTTGCATCAGGACATTAACTTCGAGTAGAATCATCAGGAGGTAGTTATTCACGGAGACATAAACAATCCTATCTATAGCAACTAAGTCGTACCAGCAGAACAGAAGAAAGTTAGGAGGAGAAACGTTCTACAGAATCAAGCAGATAAATACAGTCGAGAGAGGATGATAGTGGAGCAACCTTTGGTCTCGGGTATAAATACACTATGAAAGAACGTGAGGATTGGTCACCACCATGAAATGATTTCTATTTCCTATTGACTAAACCATACTATCATTGCCCCAAAACATCCCGACAAGACCGTGATTTGGGGTTCTAAAGAAGATGAGATCTTAGTTGGTATGAGGAACCTATTTCTGAACGAGGAATATATGGATTGCAATGTGATATTGGGGAAGGAGGAGGAGGAAAACCTTACCATCCATATGGTACGAGATGAAGCTGTTCTCAAGAGCTGGACCGTTGCACCATGCCGGGCTCGCCGAGAACCTAGGTAACTTTAGAACAAATAACATGATTTCTTTTAAAAATTGTTTTCTGGCATTTAAGAAATTTTGATATTTTGCTTTGAAATAAACACTCGAGACATTGAGTCGTGTTTGTCTGACAGCTTTATGTTTAATTAATGCATCATTTCTTTTCATTTATTTATATTTTTATCTCTCTATATTCTTTTCAACATAATTATTTCCTATCCTGTTGAATCTACAACTGTGACATGTAATGAGATAATGCAATACAATAAAAGTGATTTAGAAGAATGGGAAAACAATGTAATACATAAGGAACTTGTCAGGGAAGTTGAGGATTTTGAGAATAAACCAAAGTCCAATCTAGAAGAGACTGAGACAGTTAATTGGGGTGACTCTGAAACGGTCAGAGAAAATCACATTAGCATTCATCTATCATTGTTAAACAAAAAAGTCTATATCAAATTTCTTAAGGAATACGAGGACATCTTAGCATGGTCCTATAACGATATAATAGGGCTAAACAAATCTATAGTGGATCATAAGATACCTACCAACCCCATATGTCCACCAATGGAAAAATACTAAGAAAGTTCAAACCAAACACGAGTCTAAAGATAAAAGAAGAGGTTACCAAGAATATTAAAGCCAAAGTATTATAGTTGTTAAAAATCTGACCTGGTTAGCCAATATCGTGCAAGTACCAGAGAAAGATCGAAAGGTCAGGGTGTGCCTTGACTACCGAGATCTAAACAGAGCACGTTCTAAGGATGATTTTCCACTACCCTACATACACATATTGATCGATAACTGTGCCAAGCATGATCTCTAATCCTTTTTATAGGATACCACCAGATATGGTTGAACGAAGAGGGTGTAGAGAAGAAAACTTTCATTGCACCCTAGAGGAAGAGGGCGTATACTGCTACCATATGATGCCATTTGGTTTGAAGAACACGCGGGCAACCTAGAGGTCCATGACCACTCTCTTCCATGATATGATACATAAGAAAATAGAGGTTTACGTGGATGATGTCTTCATCAAATATAAGAAGAGCTCGAATAACATAACAAACCTGAGAAAGGTTTTTGGTTGCGGGGTTTCGCCGTCAGTCACTGTGGTATTGAGCTGGACCCGCTAAAGATCAAAGACATTTAGGATCTTCCACCTCTAGAGAACAAAAAGGACGAAATGAGTTTCCTAGGTTGTCTCAACTATGTCATCCATTTCATAGCACAGTCAACAGTAATATGTGAACTAATATTCAAAATGCTAAGAAAAGACATTGCAACAAGTTGGACTGAGGAATGTCAAAGGATTTTGATAAGATCAAAGGGTATGTATCCAAACCTCCTGTGTTGGTCCTACTAGAGCCCGAGAGACATTTATTGTTGTACTTATCAGTGTTGGACAGAGCATTTGGATACTTCTTGGGATAATATGATGAGATTAGGAGGAAGGAGCAAAGAACATACTATTTGGGTGAGACGTTCGCACTTTATGAAGCCTGATACTCACTATTTGAACACATCTATTTCTCTATCGTGGATAGTCCAAAAGTTGAGGTATTATTTCTGCGCATATACCACGTACCTCATATCAAAAATGGATTCCTTATCGTAAAATTTCCAAAAGCTGATGTCTACTGGCAAAATTGGCACATATTGCTAAGTAAATTTAACATCGTCTCCGTGACTCTGAAAGTATTCAAGGGGAAAGAATTGGCCGATCACCTGGCAGAAAATCCTGTGGGCAGAGAATACGAACCATTAAAAACGTATTTTCCCTATGATGAAATATCTTTCGTAGGAGAATATATCACCGAAGCATATAATGGTTGGAGAATTTTCTTCTATGGAGATGCAAACTTTAAGGGAGTATGCATCAAAGTTGTCCTAGTATCACAAACCAGTCAGCATTATCAAGGATCTGCTAAGCACATATTTCTATGCACCAATAATTCTTTTTTTCTTTAGAAGTATTTCTTTCATAAAATCAAAATAAAAGTCAAAAAATTCAAAAATATTTCCTTTCTTCTGTAGAAGTTTTTCTTTCAAAATACCAGTAAAAAAGAATTGAAATTCAAAAAAAAATATTTTCTTAATTATTTAGAAGTCATTCTTTTCAAAAATTTAAGACAAAAAAAAACAAATGGAAATCCAAAAATATATTGTTTCTTCTTTTTATGTCTTTCTTTCAAAGAAGTCCAAAATCCAAAAAAAGAGTTAGTTTATTTTCTTTATTCCTAACCTTCCCGAACTACACAAGATCTGATTTATGTTCCCACATAATATGTAGGCAATCCACATCAGGTTTGATCAGCAAAAATAATGATGAAAAAAATTGAAAAAAGAAAAGAAAAATGATGATGATAATAAGGACTGACTGAGTCCATTCTAACATGTTTTGTTTTGAATTGTGAAGAAGGTTAAGGTGGTCGATTTTGGTAAGCTAGAAACACAAGATCCAAGGAAAAATGATAACTGACATCGAAGCTATTAGAAGTGCTCAAGAGACTCAAGGTCAGAGGGTTCAACAAGAGTCTATTGTGTTTGCGGAAAATAGAATACTGAAACAGCAAATGACCAAAATGTGTCAAGTATGAGCCAATGGCCAAGGACAGCCTTGTCGTGAGTCGCAATTTGCTACCCAACAAGACCAGTACCACTCTTCTAAGTACTACTCGTACTGGTTTGATCTTCCTGCAAACATTGAGAAGCCTGACTGAAACATGGCATAAGAAGAAATGACCCAAATAGTGAAAAGCTTAGAATAATGATTGAGAAATATGTAAGGGTTGGCAGGTCAGAAGAGTATTGCCTTCAAGGATTTATGTATGTTCCCCGATGTACACTTACCCCTTGGTTTCAAGACTCCCAAATTTGAAAAGTATGATGGACATGAAGACCTCGTACCCCACATGAAAAGGTACTTCAATCAACTAAGGGGTGCAGGAAGAAATGAGGAATTGCTAATAACTTATTTTTGGGAAAGCCATAAGGGAGTAGCATCCAAATAGTTTATGGATCAAGAGGCGTCTCGCTGGCATGTCTGGGATGGCATGGCACAAGCCTTTGTCAAACAGTTCCAATAAAACATCGACATCGCCCCATACCATAATTACCTTTCAAACCTAAAGAAGAAACCAACTAAATGTTTCAGGGAATATGCCATTAAATGGAGAGAGCAAGCAGCTAGAGTTAAGCCACCCATGGATGACCACGAGCTAATCACTGCCTTTCTTTAGGCTCAAGAGCTAGATTAATTTTCAAAATATAATGTCTGCAGTGGGTAAGTCCTTATAGGAAGTAATCAAAATGGAGGAAAAGGTTGAGAATATTCTTAAGACAGGTATAATTATAAGTAAAGCAGTTATCAAAGCCGCAACTCAGGCTGTCCAGATTGAATCTGATAATTTTAGTGACACGAATGAGAAGAATGAAGGAATCATGATGACATCAGGGTCGAGAAAAGGTCTTAGGAGAGCATCTCCAAGGTATAACCAGCTTGTGTATTTTTCGACAACTCCCCCGAGCATTAATATCCCACTCAAAACCCACAATACTTTGTCGCTCCACCTCACTATGTTGTCTAGCCACCAAAACACCACAGAAGCCGAGCACGAGCATCACAAAATCTCCACCAGCCTCCACAAAATATAAAGGTGCCCTATAACCCACAACCAGGCCAGAGGTATAAAGGGAAACAAAAGTTGAAAGATAATTTTACAACAATAGGAGAGTCTTATGTAAGCGTATTTGAGAAGTTAAAGCAGTATGACATTATTACACACATTCCTCCAAATCATGTAGACCCACATTCAAGAAGTTTTGACCCTTCTAAAAGGTGCGAATACAATTCCAATGCCCACGGGCACAATATTGAAATTTTTCGGGATTTGAAAAGACAAATACAAAGGATGATCTAGGAAAAATTGATAATGATACAAGACAGTGACACCTAGAATATCACGCAGAATCCTTTACCTGCACATGATGATGCACACTTTATGGGGATGATCCCTAGTGACATGGAGTATGAGAATCCTTTCGGGACTTGCCGACTGAAATTGGAGAAGAACATGGTGATTCTGATGCGCCAAATTGTGGCTAAATGTCAAGCTTAGCATTTGAAAAGTCACTTTCTTCTCACTAGAAAGGAATCTTGGTAGTTTTTTTTGATGTTTTTCTATTATCTGGGTTACTTTAGGGTTGTGATCAAGATTTTATTTGTCTCATTGAGTCAAACCCTCCTATCATTCTATTATGATTGCATGAGTCTTATCTATCTACTTTTGTCACTATTTTTATTATCCGAGTTATTTTAGGGTTGTAAGTCGGATTTTAGATTGATTGTTTAGTTGTCAAACCCTTCCATCCTTATTCAATAAAATACAGTTTGTTCTTTCGTGTCATTCTATTTCTAGTTCCTTTCTCGCTAGTTCTAATGACATGATATGCACCCGGAAATTTTGACCAAATCATAGAAACTAATTTAATCTAGAATTGAATAATCGAAAAAAGAAGGAAAAAATACTTTTGAGGATGAATAAAGAGTTGACATATTTTGGAATGAAGGTCGAGTAAAATTCACCTTCAAATCATTGTGAATATCGGGCTTGAGGATATTTAATCACTTGAAGTTTGTTGAAAGTTTGACATTAAGGGATGGAAAGTGTCTTATGACCACGACAAAATAAGAAGACAGGCGTGTTTGTCAATGTTGTGATTGCGAAAAGATACTATGTTTGGCATTCTCGAGGTCGGCCCTTTTTCTGCTACCCAAACACTTTATACCCTTTGCCACCCCTTTGCACTCTTGTTATTTTCTTTAACCACCATATTTTGGAATCAAGTTTAGTGTCAAAAGTGAAAAAACTGGCGCAGCTCTTTGAAAGTTCAAGTGAAAAAAAAGGTCCATGTCCCAAGAGTATAAACCGGGGCAATTCTTAGAAAGTTCAAATGAAAAAAAAAATGAAGAAGAAAAGAATTGGAAAAGGTCTATGCTCCCATATGATAGAAGCCATGGAAACTTGTTTTGAAAACAACAAAAAAAGACAAAAGGAAAAAAGAGAAAGAAAATAAAGAAAGATGAAAAAAATAGTTAGGTCGGATCTTTGAACTACGTTCGACCTGATTCCTTAAAAGAAAGATGCGTAGGCAGCCTTACGGTTCAATCCAACCAAATAAGAGTCCAAAAAAAAAAAGAAAAATCCAAAAAATCGCAGTATCTTAAACTGAGGCAGAGATTTTATTTTACTTTTGAAGGAATTGATTCCAAGAGTTGTAAGTCCACAATCCCTTTTACTTTGAATTTACTTTTAGCCTTAATGACTTCATTTCTTTCCAACCCATCCATAATGCTTCCAAATAAAGACATCCCGATATGCCTTGAAGAATTCCAAGAGAAGCATGAAATATGCAACGATTGTCACACGACATAGAACATTGCCAAGTTGCTCATAAATGATAAAAGAAGGGGGAAGAGAAGGAAAAAGAAAAAGAAAAAGAAAAAGAAAAATGAGAGAGTCTTACTAGTGAAAATCTTCACGGACACAGTAAGGTGACAATGAGTAGTGATGAATAAATGGAGAGGCTTGTTGCCAAATATCCCTCGAGGAACTACTAGTCAAAATAAGTCGTTAAGTTGATGCAAAGGAATTACATGAACAAGCCCGACTTCAAAGTCATAAGAATGTTAAAAGGGAAGATTTGGTCAGTTTGATAGATCAGTTATTAAGTCCAAAATGCATGTCATGATCATTAAGGAGAATCCATGCAAAAGCTCCCCCCAAAAGAGTCTTGTCAGCTTGCTTGGCGCAAACAAAGCTAATTGGTGATTCTCTCTAATAGACAAGTTGCTCAAAAAGCAAGAAGTCATTCAAAATATCAGAAAAGGTCACATGAGAAAAGTTCTATAGTTGGGATAAGGCTGATTGAGCCGCAAATACAAATGGTACTGGGTGTGAAACAATCAGAGTTGGTTTAGAGCAAAAGTCTTTTGAGGCCAACTCAAGCTGATCGAGCAGAATCCAAACTGCGCAAGGCTCAAGGCCACAAACCGACCACCATTTTCAAAACTGACAAATTTTTCTTTGTGTGAAACAAGAACACAACAGTGTAAGGAAAGTGGTTGAAAAAAAGGAAAAAAAAAGAAAAAAAACTAAAAAGGGAAGTTTCTCAAATCTTTGCCTTTATTTGTCTTGCTAGTGTGCATAAAATCTTGCCATTGATCTTCATATTTTTCCTCCTAAGTTAAAACGTCCTAGTCTGATGAATTTTTCTCCCAATAGAAATCTTAGTCTGATGAATCTTTCTCCTAAGATAACAAAAAAGGAACTAGTCTGATGAATTTTCTCCTAGGATCAAAATTTTAGCCCGATGAATCTTTTTCCTAAGAAAGAAAACCTACTCTAATAAATTTTCTCCTAGGATAAAAATCTTAGTCTGATCAATCTTTCTCCTAAGATAAAAACCTAGTTTGATAAAATTTCTCCTAGGATAGACGTGACCATATGATTTTTGCCCTACACGAATTACTCCTACAAATTCAGAAAAAATAATTTTTTTATTTGTTTACAATTTTGGGAATTTTTGTGTCATTTTTTAATTATTTGCATTTGTCTGTGCATATTAATTAATGAAAAATACAAAAATATGTTGGATGTGCATTTAGAAGTTGATTTGATATTTTCAAGCATTAATTAGCAATTAGACATTTTACAAAAGGAAAATGGTTTAATTTGTCCTTTTAATTTTAAATTTTGATTTTTAGGCGATCTTGATTTTAAATTTGGTTTAACTATTTATAACAGCAATTATGTAGTATTAAGTAGCATTTTTAGGATTAGTTTGGGATGTATAACTCAATTTATATTTTTAGAAAATCTTGGAAAAAGAGAAAATAAAAAAATGGGGAAAAGAAATATGAAAATAAGAAATTAAAAAGAGAAAGAAATAAAACAAATTGGGCCAACTTTCTAGCACAAAGAACTCACCCAGACCTGGTCCAATACCCGCCCTAACCCGGTCCAACCCCATGAGTCAAAACAACATCGTTTTGGGTAAAGCAATTAGAACCGTCTATGTTTCTTAATGCGACGGTTGTGAAGTAGGGATCAAATGATATTTATATGTCCAAACACCCCCCACCCCGCCAAAGCACCCCATCTCATACACTGTTCACCAGAAACCCTAATGCCACCGTCCTTCGCCGTGCGCCCCAGCCAGAAATCGCCTCCGCAGACGGCAAAACTTCAATCAGCCCCAAATTTACACCACTTGACCGCCTCACCCTCCTCTATCCAAATATAACCACCTTCCCTAGAATATTACCGGAGCTTCTCGAGTATCAGTTTGAACCACTATGCGGCGGCACCACCCCCAAATCACCTCAGCTTCACACCCTGCATTCCTCATGCCTTCCTCAGGTCAAATCAATGAGTTTTTTTCCCTCAAATACCGCTCAGGCGACTCGAATCTTTGATCGAAGCTCTGACTATGCATGAAGATTTCTAGGCTTTTCCAGTGGGTCTGAACCTCATCCTCTTTAGCTTTTGATTTTCTTTGTTTTGTTAAAGAAAATTTCAATTGTTTTAGTTTTCTCTTTCTTTCTTCACTCCGATTCCTTTTGCTTGCTTCTAAGGGTTTGCCCATTTGAATTTAATTAAGTTTGTTAGCAGAAAATTGCATGTGTAAGCAATCGTGAATTTAGGTCTAGTTTATTTGGTTTGATCTCATTATCCAGTTATTTTGCACTTTTAATTGGTTTAATTATTGTAATGATGTTTTTTACCTTTAATTGCATGATTGTGTTTAGTCCTAGTTTTCTTTTAACTCTAGGTTATTCACAGGGTGTTATCCAGGGGTTGGTAACTTAGGGGTTTTTAATTCAAAGGTTCAATTCAATGGTTTAATTCATGAAGTTTTGTTTGATCACTTGTTAAAATTCTGTCATGTGAAAGCCCAAAATAATTGGGTCAATTCGAAGGGTTAAAGGCCCAAGAGGAATCAGTCTAACCTAAGTTAGTAATTTCAGGGATTAGAAATGGTAGTTTCAGTGTAATGGAATAGAAGTCTCTAGAAGCTTCTAGTGTGGGGGGTTTCAAAGGGATTTCAGGGATTAGGTAATTATAACTTAGTCCCCAAGTTTAAAAAATGAGGGTCTCAATTGCAATTTTAAAACCTAGAGGTTCCCTACTTTGGTTGCCTATAAAGACATTCTAAGACTTGCCTTTCAAGGCAGATTTTAGAGACCCTTGAGCTGAGAATCCTAAAAAGGCTGCATTGTTTACTGTTCTATAGAAATCTGGAAGCATAAAGTTAAGAAAAAAAGGAAACAATACAAGTTCTTCCATAAATCACTATTTCATTGAATGATTTTCTCGGATTTCTGAAGTTTTTTAGTTGTTGAAACACCTTCTGATTCATATGGGGTATAAATGGATTAAACTTGGATTTGAAGAAATTTGGTTTTGATTATTGTTCGATTGAAGCTGGTTTTGGACTGGTGAATCTCATTTTTCTGTTTAAAAACTGAATTTGGGTTAAATTCTATCGTTGCTCACTGCTGATCCATCATCTTTTCCGTTGCTTTTTCATTCCCAGGTATATTTCAACCCTCATGGATTTCACTTGAACATGTATTTTGAAGCATGACTTGAGACGGAAATGGATATGGCGCTATTTGCGAAATTCACTAACTTTGTTGTTATTCATTCTATTGTTTGAAATTTAAATCCATGTGTTCTCCAAAATGGATTGTAATTAGTTTGACCATGTTGGTGTGTAGTAATCTCCCTCTGGTTTGGCTGTTAGATGCTATACTAGGGTCAGATTTTTGCTGTGTCTCTATTTTGTTTTCAACTCTTAGTTTAATTTGCATTAATGCATATAAAGGTAGGTTATTAAGGATGGATATAAGTATCAAGTACATGGTTGTTGACTGGTTTGAAACCGCTTACAATCACTGTTAATTAACTGTTAATGAAATTTTTGGCTGCTATAAGTAGTGCTAGATGTTTTTTGTATAAGTTTATCTGGTTCATGGATGCTGAAGATTGGATATGCTTTTAGTCCAATTGGGATGAACATTTGAAGTCATTAGGAATGTTATGTGTGGAACTATATATGTTTTTCTTTTTGAATTATGTTTTAAACTTGTTTACTTTTCTGAATCCAATTAAAGTTGATGGCAAGCATGTGATTACCTGATTAAAAATTGATACGTCACTGGTGCCTACTTTTCTCTAAAGGTTTATCAATTAGGAGGATGATTCAAATGAAAACAGAACAAGAGTAGCATTAATCGAGCTCATAATTAGAACGCCTTTGTGTTAGTTTCAGTAGTAACTTTTAGATGTATGTTGAATTAGATGTGCAGTGAGGTTGATTATAATATTTTTATGGGAGGCAAAAGGCACGTGCCTTGCGCGGTGGTGCAAGATCGAAGTTGGTCATATCAGGAGCTAATTTCGGAAAAGCATTGATCCGGAAATCGAGAGGCCCACATCTCTGAGCTATCAGTATCCTTATGGGGTTCAATTATGATTTAATGCTTTTGGGGATCCTTTTATCTAATAGAATACAACTCTTAGTCCGGTCATATAAGAGTCCTTGGCCACTAATTCTTGAGCATTTACATCTTTAATAATTTCCTTCATTAAATTGTGTTAATATTAGAGGCGAGTCATATTAGGTAACAAGTAGTTTATGGCCCTCCGAGATTTTAATTTAAATATGATTTAAAAATTGAATGAAGGTGTGCCGTGCAAAATAAAATCACAATTGCGTGTCTCTCGTTTAAATTAGTTTCTTTAAATCCTTAGAATTCGAGGCATGCCATTTAGTTGAAATTCCATGGTCCTCGCAAACTTGCAAATGCGTATTCGTTTTCGGCGCGCTAGTTAAATAATTCACTTTCCTAATTACGGGTGCACATTTATGTGACCCAAATCCAAATCTCAACAATATAAAAATATGTCGAAGACCACAGATGCATTTATGTGACGTGATTCGAGACATGTTTTAACAGTGTCGCAATCTTCCTTTAATCAATTGAATAAAAGCAGTTAAGAAGTCTAACTTTGCACATAGGTATAAAATGCATTAAAATCAGATAATCGAGCCGAATATAACAGTTGAGTGACCGTGCTAGAACCACAGAACTCGGGAGTGCCAAACACCTTCTCCCGGGTTAACCGAATTCCTTACCTGAATTTGTGGCTCGCAGACTGTATACAGAGTCAAACCTTCCTCGATTCGGGATTTTATACTAGTGACTTGGGATACAATAAATTATCCCAAGTCGTGGCTCTGATTCTTAAAATAAATAAATTCCGTTTTGATTGTCCTTTAATTGGAAAAACTCCCTTATCTACGCCATTCGCGGGGTTGTAGTGTTAAAAAGGTGGTGTGACAGCTCTGGTGACTCTGCTGGGGTATCGAACCCAGAATCTCTGGTTCAGGGTTCAAGAATTCGAGCTTTAAATAATTGCTGTATCTAGCTTTATTATTATTTGATTTTATTGCATAATTGAGCCCAATGTGTTTTTTACCGCTTTAATATTATTTGAATTGGATATAAATTGCCGTGAAACCCTTCTCTTCTCATCTTCGGGGATGTGCTCGCTAGTCGAGACTCCTTATTTTGTTAGTGTCATACCTTCAAATAAGAAAGAGGCTCGGACAAGCCACAAAGCCGGATGGCCTTTTGGTTTCCGCTACGTATCCCCCTCCTCGGCTCGAGTTGTCCGCTTGGGTACACAGTCTAAACCCTATACCAAGGTTTTGAACGTAGAATAACTTAAAACTCATGCCAGAGCCCTAGTAGGAGCGCTTATTTGCATCATGCATTTGACTTAGGAGAATCAACACAGGGGTTGGGTCCATCTAGGACATGTGTACCTAAAATAATGGACCATCCTGATGCATTTTGTGTGCTACTTGTGCATTCATTTCGGAGTTGCAGGCCGACAGGCTTTTGACAAAAAGAAAAAAAAAGAGAGAAAAAAAGAGAAAACAAGAAAGAGGAAAATTTGACAGAGTGAGGGGTGAGAAAGAAATTTACCCGTGTCAAAACCGATACTGAAATGCTGCCAAAACTTTGAATAAAAAAACAAAAACCCAAATAAAATAAGAAGGATGATTCTGTTTTAAAAAAAAGGATTTTTATTTTTCGAAAAAAAGAAAAATAGAAGTTGGTTTTTAATTCTGTCAAAATTGCCCGAACTACGATAGTTTGATTCTCACAAGGCGTAAGATACGTAGGCAACCCTCATCCGGCCCAACTTCACATTTGCAAAAATAGCCAAAAAGAACCAGATTTTGTTAGTGATTAATAAATAATGCAGTTTTTGTCAAAATTAGGTGAGTGTCCCTAAAAGGGCGCCGGAAGGCTATTTTGCAAGAATAGCTCCTTGGATTATTTTCCAAATTTTGGCTGGTAGTAGGAACAACCTTAAAATCTTACCCCGGAAGTGGTGAAAGGCCGTATTTGCAATGCCGAGATTTGATTTTTGAAATGAAAATTTGGGAAAATTAAATTTTGTTTTTGAGTCCAATAAATCATGGTTTTTGCTTAATCACCCTAATAAATGTGGAAAATGAGCACGAATCAAAACTTACCAATCTCAGTCATGAACAAGATCCCTTTGGACTGTGGTAGAATTATCTAGGTGAATCAGGTCAAAACAAGGTTAATATGCACTTGGACTCACCGGGTTGTTGAAAATTAATCCTAGATGGGACATGATAAAAGCATTGGTTATAATTTGGGACCCGGCCCACAATGTATCATTTTCCGGACTTTGAACTCACTCCGACCCTGGAAGAAATAACCGGATATATTGGGATTCCCAAAATTCCTCTAACACACCAGTATTTGATTGCGCCAAGGGCCGTCGCTATACACAAATTCTCCGACTTATTGAAAATAAGCAGATGGGTTCACTATCCAAATTTGTCAGCCAGTTTTTGTACTCCACAGTTTATATTCCAAAGATATGGGCATATGGGGGGGGGGGGGTTTAATGACCCAGAAAATAAAATTTGTAGTAAAAGAATCCGACTCAAGTGGGAGGAACACCGGTGTTTCGCATTTATGGTATTCTTCTTAGGCCTTTTGGTGTTTCCATGGAAGGACGAAAATATTAACATACGGATAGCAGGGGTTGTCAGCACTTTGCTCACTCATGCCAAAATCACCCTCGCACCCATGGTATTATCTGAATTTCAGTGCCCTCATAGCTTGTAAAGCCGGGGGAGATTTTTTCGAGGGATGAAATTTGTTGTTACAAATGTGGATGGTTGAACACTTATGCCGCCGACCTCAATTCATGAGTTATGGGTTATTAGGAAAGAGCCGTATAGAGGAATTTTATACCAGAGTTGATGTGTCCATGTTACAAGAAGGGGTTACAGAATGGGTATCATATCTCCGTTTCATATGTGCAGGTCAAATAGAGTGGACGTATGGTGGCTCCCCATTGATGAAATTATATATATGGCAGCTACCGGGTCTCATTTCCTTCTGATGGGTCTACAAAGTAACCAACCTTATACTCCATACAGAGTGCTGAGACAGTTAGGGAGGTGCCAGATGATTCTTAGGGATGGAGACATTAGTCGTCATGTGGTCGAGATCGGTCCCAATGGTCAGTTTCCTGAAGCAGCAGACTATCAGATTTGAAGCGAATGTCAGTACTTGACGGCGGACACTCGAGTACACGACTTATCCAAAGGCGAGGTTGCACTAGGGTACCTTGCTTCGTATAAAAGGAAATGGATTTCGGAAGGCCGGCTAAGAGGCCACATCTTCAGGAATTTGCTGAGGCGTCAAAAGTACAATGGAATTGGCTGGCTAAGCAAAACGAATACATGGCAACAATAGGGAAATTGTAAAAGCAAGTAAAAACCTTCAATGTGGAAATGGTTTAGAAGCTGCGGCAGACGAGGGGGAAAAGAAAATATTAGCCAAAGAAAACAAAGCTTTGCGAGACCAAATTCAGAAAATAAAAATAGCCACGGAGAATCCTGCCAGAAATGCGAATGATGAAAAGCTTATAGACAATTTGAGGTGAAAAGTAAGAGAATATGGTTTTGACTTGAACAAAGCAGAGGGTGAGTTGTACAGGGCCCAAAAATAATTGGCCAAAAACGCAGAGAAGCGAACACGCATGATTTAACAATTAAAAGAAAGGTATGACAACGAAGTTGCTGGGTTGAAGAAGAGGGTCATCATGATTAATAACAAAATGGCCAAGCAAGCGAGGTAATTCAAGGCTAAGAGAGAGCATTGTTACACAACAATAGCATGGTTGGAAAAAGATTTGCAACAATTCCAAGAATTGAATCATGCAGTCGAACAAACTTTGGAGGCCAGGACCCAGCAGATTGGGTGATTGTTGCAAGAAAAGGGTGCTATAAGAGAGAGGGTATGGATGATCGCTGATTACATCTATGTAAAGTGTAGCCACTGTGAAGATATGACAAGATCTATGTTCTTTGTCACCGCCATAACCTTTGTTCGTCAAGTGAGGGAAGACCTCCACTACCTCCAAGGGGATTTAACATACAGGCCTGCGGCGAGACCGAATGATGCCCCGCAGGCCCCAGGAGCATTAGGGGATTTAATGTATTCATGATTTTGAAATCTCTTGGTCCATTTGAGAGTCTTTATTTTCTTTTATTTTAGTTTGTCGTAGGTTGTCGAGTCAGTTATTTTCATTTTAAGTCTGAGTGTGTTGATTTCATTTAGTAAGTTGTAATCAAATGCTTTGCTTTATGAAAATTGAAAAACTTCCTAATTATTTTCTATATTTATTCCCCAGAACTACGCTTAGTCTGATTCATGCTGGTTCATGATACGTTGGCAATCTCCATAGGATTCGACCATAACCAAAATAAAAAAAGGGAAAGAAAAGAGAAAAAACCACGAGAGAAATAATAGTAAAATAAGGGAAGGGATAATAAAGTAAGAAACGTAGGCAAACATAGGCTGAGCAAAGAAAATGGAAGAAGAAAAGAAACACAAGGGAGAAAAGAAAAGTAGCATAGGATAAGAGCCGGGATGATGCAAGCGACCAATTCATGTGCATAATAGAAACCGATAACTGCTTAGGTGCATTCATCCCCGAATGTGTGGCTACTTACATGTTGAAACATAACCACTAACAAGTTTTGGTGTTGTCCCTTCTAGTTCAGACAAGTGGTTAGCTTTTGCGGCATTCTAGCAACCCACCCTTATAACACTCGGTCCAAAAGCAAGCTGATTATGGCCAATCAAGAAACCGATACAAGTATTATTGATCCCTCGAAAGAGGTGGAAGAGATGGATGTTAGTGCAATGAAAGAGGAGATGTACAAACTGAAGCATCAGATGGATGAAATGTATCAGGCATGGGTGAGAGGGAAGCCACCATCAGCCTATCCCGCTAACCCGTCCTTTGTCCCACCGCTAGCCCAGTCACATGACCATCCTACCATTGATCCACACCTAAGATTTCCCGTCTAGCCATAATACCAGGTACGACTTATCAAGCACCCCCAGCTCCACCACCCAAAGCTGTTCCTCACCCTCTTCCGCTAGTTGCTCCCATTTATGTGGAATCTTCTCCCCCACACTCCACATATCATCTAGCGAGCCTTTGCTCCAAGCTCATGACAACACGAATTACCCACTCGAACCCACTTACAAAGCCCATGAACCCTACTCCTATGCTCCATATTTTGAAATCCCTGTTAAGGCCGCAAAACTAGTCAAAAACCCTGAGCAAGAGGAGGTGCTCATAAAAATCAAACGTCTAGAGCAATCATTCAGAGATATGCCAGGATTAGGTCGCCAAGTGAGTGTGGCATACAAATACCTTTGTTTGTTCCCAGATGTGCAATTTCCTTCTGGCTTCAAGATGCCAAAGTTTGACTTATATGATGGACATGGTGATCCGGTGGCACACTTAAAGGGTTTCAAAAGCAAGATGAGAGGGGCAGGCGGAAAGGATGAATTGTTGATGGCATATTTCAATCAAATTTTAAGTGGCTCAGCATTGGAATGGTACACCCCGACAGGATCATGCTCGATAGTACACGTGGGACGATCTAGCACAAGCATTCACTTGCCATTTTTAGTACAATCTTGAAATTATCCCGGATCGCTTATCTTTGAAAAAACTGGAAAAGAAGCTCAATGAGAGCTTCAGAGAATACGGCTTCCGTTGGAGGGAACAGGCAACGAGGGTCGAACCGCCAATGAAGGAAAGTGAAATGGTAGATTATTTCTTGCAAGCTTTGGAGCCTACATATTTGGTCACCTAGTATCAATAGTGGGTAAATCCTTCAATATTAGGATTATGGTCGAAGAGGGAGTCAAATCCAATAAGATCATGAGTTACTCTACAATAAAAGCAACCACCCAGGCTATCCAAAGCGGGACCGGAGGAGAAATTAGAAAGAAGCAGGAGGAAGAGGTAGCGATAGCTGATTAAGGAACTTGGTTCGGGCCCCGGGGTCCATCCCATTACAACCAACCTCTACCTCACCACCAAATCTATCCAAACACTCCATATAGCCTACCACAACTCTACTACCTACCTCCTGATCCCCGTTTTCCGTCTATCATGCACAAGTATATACCCAACATCCCACCCACACACAATGGCGGATGCCAACTCCAAAAAATAATTACCCAGCTCTACAAAATAACTATCCCTCCAAGAGCCTACCAACAACCCCGGCAACCAGCTTTTCGAGCCAATCAAGCATTAAAAACTGAGAGGATGCAGAAGAAGAAACCTTCACTCTATTGGAAGAATCATATACCTGCTTATTCTGTAGGTTGAGGCTAATTGAAGCAAAATTTCCAAACCCTCCCCCAAGAAATCTAGATTATTCTATCAGCTCTATGTATTGTTCTAGTGCCCCAAGACATGACACGGAGAAATGTTGGCATCTGAAGTGTGCTATTCAGGAACTCATTGCTTTCCATCAAATTGAGGTGCAAGCTCCGGAAGCACCCAATATTAATAAAAACTCGTTGCCTGCTAATCAAGAGATAAATATCATCGAGATAGTGAACAAAGAAGGGAAGCCCAAAAAGCCTTCGCAAACTGTCATGATGATCCGAGCCAGTGAACGGAAGATGAGTGAGAATTTGACAAGCGAGATGTCAACGCTCAAGTTAAGCACATCAAGTAATGAGCTTGTTGTTGTAGTCAAGAAAGAATCCTCAAAAAACGGGATGGTGGAACAAGAGAATGCAAAATTGGTTGTACCAGGGATGGCCAATAAGCCTGTGGTTGTTGTGGAAGGTGTTCTTTCAGAGCCAGTCATTATCAAACCTGTAGTTCAACTACCGATAATCAATAACAAGGCAGTACCTTGGAATTATGATCAAGTAACACTGACTTACAAAGGGAAGGAAGTTAAAGAAAAAGTTTGTGAGACTCATGGATTGACCCGATCGGGGAGGTGCTTTGCCCCCAAGGAATTGAGAAAATCAAAACCAACCAAGGATAACTCAGCACTGATAAAGAAAACAGTGAGTGAATAAGAGGCATAAGAGTTTCTAAAGATGATGAAAATGCAGGATTATTCTATTGTGGGACAACTGAGAAAGTCGCTAGCTGAAATCTCGTTGTTATCATTGTTGATTCATTAAGACGAGAACCGCCGGGCTTTAATGAAGATCCTGAACGAGGCCCATGTTCCTGATAAAATTACAGTCAACCATTTGGAAAAGATAGCCAATAAGATTCTTGAGGTGAATAGAGTCACCTTTTCCGATGATAAATTACCAATAGAAGGCACTGAGCATAATAGAGCATTGTACCTCACGGTAAAATGCGAGGATTCTGTGGTGACTCGAGTTTTGGTTGATAATGATTCAAGCGCAAACATTTGCCCTTTCTCCACGTTGAACAGCTTGAAGGTGAAAAAATGAAAGAATTCGCAAGAACAACATCTGTGTGCGAGGATTTGATGGCGGGGGAAAAGATTCGGTCGGTGACATAATGTCGAATTGAAAATCGAGCCAGTTGATTTTACCATGGAAGTCCAAGTGCTTGATGTGGCTTTATCTTATAATCTTCTGTTGGGACGACCTTGGATCCATGCTGCTAGAGAAGTCCCCTCTACTTTGCATCAAATGGTAAAATTTTAATGGGATCGACAAGATATACTGGTGCACGGTGAAGACTATATGCATGCTCACAGTGATGCTATTGTAATATTCATTGAGGTAGATGATGATAAGGGGCCCTGGGTATATCTTGTTCATGACTCGATATTAGTGGAAAAGGTTCCAGAAGGGGAGCGTGTTCCAACACCAAGGTTAGATACTGCATCAGTCATGGTGTCAGTTGAGATGTTAAAGAATGGTTTGTTCCCGGAAAAGGTTTGGGAGCCTCACTTTAGGGTATCATACACCCGGTGTCTCTTCCCACGAACGTAGAAACATTTGGTTTGGGATTCAAGCCTACAAGTGCAGACATCAAGAGAGCTAGAAAGATGAGAAAGAAAGCATGGACCCTCCCCGAGCCTGTGCCTCGTCTCTTCAAATCATTTGTGAAGCCTGGTGCCAAGAAGTACCTGACAACAACAAGTTGTAGTGTTGCGGTTGATCCTGATAAGGAATTACTTGAAAGGTTGTTTGAAGATGTGAATATGGTGAAAGCCAGAGAGGGTTCTATCATGGCAGACGTGCAATTTATTGGGCCTCCTGCAAAAGTCAACAATTGGGAAGCTACTCCTCTCCCGACAAGGAAGGAGTTTTGGTAGTTTTCTTTGATTTTTCTTTCAAATTTCTCTGGATTATTCCAGGGTTGTAATTCAGAGTCTATGTTTTGTCCGTTTGGATATGTAAAACCTTGTTATCTTTCCGTTTGAAATGCAATTTCCCTTTTCTTTAGTGCTAATAATTTTCATTTTCTTTGATTTTCTTTTCATTATTGTACAGTTATTTTTATGCTAGCTCCAATGATGTGATATGCATAAGGACTCTTCGGTCCAATCTTAAAAGTTGCTCTAATTCAGAAGTAATAGTTCAAGAGATAGAATATGAGGATGAACTAGAATATGATGAGGAAAGAGTATTTGAGGAAATTAGTAAAGAGTTGAGTCATTTTGAGGAAAACCCCAAGCCAAACCTGAGCGATACAGAAGCAGTCAATCTAGGGGACTCAGATAATATCAGAGAAACCAAAATAAGTGTCCATCTTGAGCCAAAGCTTAGGTAAGAAATAATCAAAGCGCTGCTTGAATACAAAGATGTTTTTGCATGGTCTTATAATGATATGCCAGGGCTGAGCACTAACTTGGTGGTTCACAAATTTCCCACTGACCCGGCTTGCCCTCCTGTTAAACAAAAGTTAAGGAAGTTTAAAACTGATGTGACTGTGAAGATCAAAGAGGAAGTTACCGAGCAGTTTAAGGCCAAGGTCATCCGAGTTACATGATATCCCATTTGGTTAGCCAATGTCATGCATGTGCCAAAAAAGGATGGTAAAACCAGGGTGTGTGTAGACTATCGTGACCTCAATAAAGCAAGTCCAAAAGACAACTTCCCACTGCGGAACATTCACATATGTATTGACAATTGTGGAAAGCAAGAGATTGGGTCCTTCGTAGATTGTTACACAGGATATCACCAGATTCTGATGGATGAGGAGGATGCGGAGAAGACAAGATTCATCACACCATGGGGAACATGTTGCTACAGGGTCATGCCCTATGGTTTGAAGAATGTCGGGGAAACCTATATGAGGGCGATGATAACCATCTTCTACGATATGATACATAAGGAGATTGAGGTCTATGTGGATGATGTAATTATGAAATCCAGGAAGCAATCCGACCATGTCAGAGATCTGAGAAAATTCTTCCAGAGGCTCCGCAGGTATAATATCAAACTCAATCCTACAAAATGCACATTTGGGGTCCCCTCATGGAAGTTTCTAGGGTTCATAGTCAGGTGCTGAGGCATTGAACTAGATCTATCAAAGATCAAAGAAATACAAGAATTTACGCATCTGAGGAGCAAAATAGAGGTGATGAGTCTGTTAGGAAGATTTAATTACATCAGTCGATTCATTTCTCAGCTCACAAAAATTTTCGAGCCCGTCTTTAAGATGTTGAAAAAGGATGCAGCGGTCAAATGGATGGAGGAATGCCAGGAGGCTTTTGATAAAATAAAAGAATACTTGTCGAACCCACCAGTATTGGTGCCACCGGAACTAGAGAGGCCCTTGATCCTTTATCTAACAGTCTTGGACAACTCATTTGGATATGTGTTGGGTCTGCACGATGTCACGGGAAGGAAAGAGTAGGCTATATACTACCTCAGCAAGAAATTCACAGCCTATGAGATTAAATATACTCATCTCGAAAGGATGTGCTGCGCCCTAGCTTAGGTAGCACAAAAGTTGAAACATAACTTGTCATCATATACCACTTACCTCATCTCACGCCTGTACCCGTTAAAATGGGGCAACATTACCCCGTTACAGCTCAGCTCTACTTCTATTGCACCAATAACATGGCAGAATATGAGGCATGTATTTTGGGTTTGAGGTTAGCAACAAACATGGGTGTTCAGGAAGTCTTGATCTTAGGTGACTCGGACCTTCTGGTACACATAAGTCAAGGGGAGTGAGAAACACGAGATTCGAAGCTCATACCATACCGGCAATGATTGCATGACCTTTGTCAATGATTCCGATCTGTAAAGTTCAAGCATATCCCAAGAATTCACAATGATGTTGCTGATGCTTTGGCCACTTTGGCATCAATGTTACATCATCCATATAAGGCTTATGTTGATCCATTGTATATCCAAGTCCATGACCAGCATGCTTACTATAATGTGGTGGAAGAGGAGCTTTATGGTGACCCTTGGTTCACGACATCAAAGAATACATCACGATGGGTGTGTATCCAGTATAGACCACAAGAGATCAAAAGAGAATAATCTGTCGTTTATCAAGCGGGTTTTTCTTTAGTGGAGGAGTTCTATACAAAATAATGCCAGATCTTGGGTTGTTGAGATGCATGGATGCTTGACAGGCCATATCCATCATGACTGAGGTATATTTTTGAGTTTGCGGACCGGACATGAGTGGATATGTTTTGGCAAAGAAGATTCTCCGGGTAGGGTATTATTGGCTTACCATGGAGCGAGATTGTATTAGCTTCGTGCGCAAGTGTCAACAATATCATGTGCATGGAGACTTGATTCACTCCCCGCCATCTGAATTGTATAGAATGTCTGCACCGTGATATTTCGTTGCCTGGGGCATGGATTTCATCGGGCCCATCGAGCCAGCAGCTTCCAATGGACATAGGTTCATCCTGGTTGCCATTGATTATTACACTAGGTGGGTCGAAGCTAAAACCTTCAAGGCAGTGACTAAGAAAGCCGTGGTTGATTTCGTGAATTCAAATATCATTTGCCGGTTTGGAATCCCGAAAATACTTATCACTGACAATGGAGAAAATCTCAACAGCCATTTGATGAAAGAGGTATGTTTTCAATTTAAGATTACACATCACAATTCCACCCTATATCGCCCCAAGGCGAATGGAGCAGTTGAGGCAGCCAATAAGAGCATAAAGAAGATACTTCGAAAAATGATGGAAGGGTCCAGGCAATGGCATGAAAACTGCCCTTTCATTGTTAGGCTATCGCACTACTGTTCGCACTTCAGTAAGAGCAACTCCATATTTGTTGGTGTATGTCACAGAAGCAGTAATAACAGCTGAAATTAAAATCTCGTCCCTTCGGATTGTCACTGAGGCAAAAATTGATGATGATAAATGGGTCCAAACCTGGCTGGACCAATTGAGTCTGATTGATGAGAAAAGATTAGCAGTAGTATGTCACAGCCAATTATACCAACAGAGAATGGCCAGAGCATATAACAAGAAGGTACGCCCAAGAAGGTTTGAAGTGGGTCAGTTGGCATTGAAGCGCATCCTCTCTCACCAGGTTGAGGCAAAGGGCAAGTTCACCCCAAATTGGCAAGGGTCGTTCATCGCGTCAAGAGTGTTGTCCAATAGGGCATTGTATCTAATAGATGTGGAAGGCAAGTGTGTAGAGATGACCATCAATTCCGATGAAGTCAAGAGGTACTATGTATGGTTATCTTTGGTTAAGTCATGTTTGTCTATACTTGGCATGTTTGTTTGTACTAGGCGTGTTATAGAGATTGGAATGATGAAGGCATTTTATTTGGCTACCTAAACACTATATCCTCTGTTAACCCTTTTCAGCTTCAATTGTTCTCTTTCATATCCCTCTTTCGGAATCAAGAACAAAAGTCAGAAACGCAAATGAAAGGAGAAGAAAAGGAAAAAATGAAAAGAAGAAGAAAGGAAAGAAAAAGTGAAGAAAAGAAGAAGAAAAAAAAGGAAAGAAAAGAGAAGAAAGGAAAAAGACTTTTGCTATTTTATTAAGTGAATGTTTAAAATACTTTTGGTAAAAAGTTATTTTTTTGTTTTTCGAAAACTACTTTTACTTCTACTGAAAATTACTTTTTGCTTCTATAAACGTGGATAAATACCTTAATTTTAAAAGAGAGAAAACTATTTGAGCCATAAAGAAATTTGACCAAACAACTATTAGACCAGAAGATATGCTTTTGCATCACTAAACGGTCCTTACAAAGATGGCCAGATTTCATAAAGCCCAGCATTCCTTCCGTCTTGTTTGCTTGGTAAAAGTTGCACGGACTAGTCACTTTTTCCTTTTTATATCATATATTAAATTTTATTATCAAATATGTGTATAGTTTCTAATTTGACCCGTCATGTTCACATTTTTTCTATAATAATTATAGCATCCATTAAATACTAATTATTAGTAGCTGAATCTTCCTAATTAAGTGCGCTACAAATCTGAAACAAAATATTCTAATTGATTTAGCGACCTTCAGATCAAATTTGAAATGAAAATTCTTTATCTTCAATTTAAAATTATATTACATTGACTCTTTTCTGCAGAAACTCTGTTTTTCAATATTTTCGTTAAACCACAAATCAAAAAAGATAAAATTTGTATCAAATTGTAGAAATCAGTTCTGCAAAAGGTTAGTTCGTCGACTTTTTTCCTCAATCCACTGATAAAAAAGAGATAAAATATTTAACAAATTCAAGGCAAATTGTAGAAATCAATTCTGCTGATACTCTGTTCTTCGTCTTTTTTTCTTAATTTAAAAAATCAAAAGAGTGACAAAATATTGAACAATACCTCAGCAACGATAAATTGTAGATGAAGAGAAAATTTTGTAGTCAATATTTTTTCCACATAGATTGTAACTTAATTATAGTATACATGTAATAATTATGTTGATACCCTTACAAATAATACTTCTTTATATATACTTAAACTGATTTGTAGTATATTGGCAAAATTTTTATAGAAAATTTGTAGATGAAGAGAAAAATTTTGTAGTCAATATTTTTTCAACATAGATTGTAGTTTCATTGTAGTATAAATGTAGTAATTATGTATATACCCTTACAAATAATATTGCTTTAATACATATTTAAACCGATTTGTAGATGAATAGAACAATTTTGTAGTCAATATTTTTTCAACATAGATTTTAGTTTAATTGTAGTATAAATATAGTAATTTTGTAGATAATCATGAAAATATTTTATACATTCTAATAGTGATGTGTAATTTGTTTGGAGATAAATATATGAATTTTACAGATATCTAAAATTAGATTTGCACAAAATTTGAAATACTAGAATTACAGACCTCTTTTACAAAGTGGTCGTCAACCAAAATCTCTCATGAGGTCTTATCAAAATGGTAACTCGATCTTTGGCTCTGCATGGGAATCGCGACTTCATCAAAGGCTTGGCGGAGGAGAAGAATTATGGTAAGAGAATAATGTGACGAGACCGTAACTCAAACACGACGATCTGTCCGGCCTAGCGAACTTTCAATGCCAAAGTTAGCTAGTCAGCCTACCCGGAAGCTTAGTAGAACTTAAGAAAGACTAAGCTTGTAGAAACTTGGTGAAGGAAACTAGTAGTTGGAAGAACGAACTCTTTTAATAAGAGAACTTCGAGAACTTTACAATACTTTGAATGCTTACAACTTTGCTTGATTGCTTCCTGGATTCCAAATGCCAACCCATATTTATAGGGGAGGCTTACAAGCTCTAGAGGTTCTAGAGAGTTCTATAGCCTTCTAGCTATGTACATGTCCTAGAATTCTATGGAGAGTTCTAGAGAGTTCTACTACATTCTAGGTAGATACAAGAATGTTCTAGAGAGTTCTAGAGTGTTCTAGAGAGTTCTAGAGAGATCTAGAGAGTTCTAGAGAGATCTAGAGAGTTCTAGAGAGCTCTAGAGAGTTCTAGAGAGTTCTAGAGAGTTCTAGAGAGTTCTAGAGATCTCTATAAATCTCTACACCTAGTAGAATATACAAGATAACTCTAGAGGGGTCTACAGTCTTCCAGGGCCTTCCGGGGCACGCTGGACTGTTTCGGAAGCATTTTGGAGCTGTTTTGAGCCTGTTTTGGTGCGAAAATAGTGCCGTCCGTAACATTCTCCCCCGCTTAATCTCGCGACGACCTCGGCGCGTGCTCCTTGTAAGCCTGGATGAGGTCTTGGTGATTCCACAAAGTTAGTTCATGCTCCCAGCTCGCCTCGCTGTCGGGAGACCCTTTCCACTTGACAAAGTATTCAGTGTAGCTTGGGTGAGTCCCCCGTCTTGGAATGATGCGGTGCGCAAGGATCTCTTCTGCTTCTTTCTCTGGCACCGTTGTGATGGCCGTTGGTGCTCGTTTAGACTCTCCTCGGCTTGGATCTTCCTTGTCTTGATGATATGGCTTCAAAAGACTCACATGGAAGACCGGATGCATTTCTAAATGTGATGGAAGAGTCAAGCGGTAGGCTAGTTTGCCAATGCGTTTCTCTACTGGAAACGGTCCCTCGTAGCGCCTTACTAGCCCTTTATGCACCTGGCCGGATCTTCGACGCTGGTGAGGAAGGAGTTTTACCATGACCAAGTCTCCTTCCTCGAACTCCAAGTGACGCCTCTTAACATCGGCCCATTTCTTCATTTTCTGCGCTGCCTTTGCTAAGTAGGCTTTTGCCAAGTCTGCCTTTTCGTGCCAGCCTTTGGCAAACTTGTATGCTGACGGATTGGGCCCTTTGTAACCAATGGCCAAAGTTTGTGGCGTTATCGGTTGTTGTCCTGTTGCTAACTCGAATGGACTTGCCCCTGTTGACTCGCTCTTCTGCAGATTATAAGAAAATTGGGCAATGTCCAATAACTTGGCCCAATCTTTTTGGTTGGCGCTGACAAAGTGGCGAAGATATAACTCCAGCAAAGCATTCACCCGTTCCGTTTGCCCATCAGTTTGAGGGTGAAAGGCTGTAGAGAAGTTGAGTTCAGACCCCATGATTTTAAAAAGCTCCATCCAGAACCTTCCCGTGAAGCGGGGGTCCCGGTCGCTGATAGTGGTCTTCGGAATGCCCCAATACTTCACCACATTTTTGAAAAATAGTCGAGCAGCGTCCTCGGCAGTAAGCTTTGTTGGACCAGGAATGAATACGCCATATTTCCTGAAGCGGTCCACTACAACCATTATGTTGCTGCATCCTTCGGACTTGGGTAGTGATGTGATGAAGTCCATGGAAATGATTTCCCATGGTCTCTCTGCAATAGGCAATGGCTCCAAAAGACCCGCTGGTGGGCGTTGTTCAACCTTGTCTTGTTGGCACACAAGACAAGCTTTTACGTATAGCTCCACGTCGTCCCGCATGTGGGGCCAAAAGTATGCTCGTTCAATCAGCGCCATCGTCCTTTGGACTCCAGGATGGCCTGCCCATCTGGAGTCATGGCTTTCCCGGATGATCTCCTTCCTTAAGCCTCCCCATTTTGGCACATAAACCCTATTTCCCTTGGTGAGGAGCAGCCCGTCCTCTAGCCAAAACTGGCGTGTCTTCCCTTGACGTGCCAATTCCAACAAATTTTTGGCTTGCGGGTCATGTTCCAGCCCCTCCTTGATGCGATCTACTATAGGGAAATTTGGGCTTGTGATGGAGGCGAGTTCGGCCTTTCTGCTCAGTGCGTCGGCCACAACATTTCCCTTGCCCCGCTTGTAATCCATCACGAAATCAAACTCTGCTAAGAAAGCTTGCCACCGAATTTGTTTTGGTGTAAGCTTCTTCTGGTTAAGGAAGTAACTGGTGGCAACATTATCCATCCTCACGATGAACTTGCTGCCCAGGAGATAATGTCTCCACGTCCGTAAACAGTGTACTACGGCGGTCATCTCTTTTTCTTGCACCGTGTAGCGCTTTTCTGTATCATTTAGCTTACGACTTTCGTAAGCCACAGGATGCCCTTCTTGCATTAGGACGCCTCCCAGGACAAAAGTCAGAGGCGTCCGTCTGCACCTCGAAAGACTTGGTATGGTCGGGCAAAACCAATACCGGCTCTTGATCACGGCGGCCTTTAACTCCTCAAATGCTGTTTGGGCCTTATCAGTCCACTCCCAGGTCCGGTTCTTCTTCAGTAGATCTGTGAGTGGCGCGGCGATGGAAGAGTAGCCTTTGATGAACTTTCGATAGTAGTTAGCCAAGCCAAGGAAAGACCGAAGTTCTGGAACTTTCTTCGGCGGCTCCCAATCCTGTATCGCCCGAATTTTGGACTCATCCATCCGTAGCTTTCCCTCACCAACAATGTGTCCTAGGAAGGAGACTTCTCGTCGAGCAAATACACATTTCTCCTTCTTGACGTAAAGCTCGTTCGTGCGGAGTACTTGGAAGACTTGTCTTAGATGATTTACATGATCCTCCAGTGTGTTGCTATAGATGACAATGTCGTCCAAGTACACCACTACGAACTTGTCTAAGAAAGGCTGTAGGACACGGTTCATGAGGGTGCAAAACGTTGCAGGCGCATTGGTGAGTCCGAAAGGCATCACAAGGAACTCATATGAGCTGTACCTTGTGACGCATGCTGTCTTAGGCTCGTCTCCCTCCGCAATGCGGACCTGGTAGTACCCCGATCGCAAATCCAGCTTGGTGAACCAACGAGCTTGCCCAAGCTGGTCGAACAAGTCGGCAATGAGTGGTATCGGGCACTTATTCTTGACTGTGATCTTGTTAAGCGCCCGGTAGTCGATGCAAAGTCGAAGGGACCCGTCGTGCTTCTTCTGGAACAATACCGGCGCTCCATAAGGTGCTTTTGATGGACGAATATAGCCCATGTCCATCAACTCCTTCAATTGCCTCCGTAATTCCTCAAGCTCCGGAGGCGCCATCCGATAAGGCACGGCAGCTGGCGGGGTGGCACCTGGTTCCAGCTCTATCTTATGATCCACCTCCCTTTTAGGTGGTAACCTCTTTGGTAGCTCCGGTGGCATGACGTCTTGGAACTCCTCCAAAACGTGCTGGACCTCGGGTGGTATGGACTCAGTTGTAGGAATGGCAGCTTCTTCCTTTAAGGCAACAAGGTAGGTTGGCTCTTCCTTCTTGATGCCCTTTGAGAGTTGCATGGCCGAAATTTGTTTTTCTTGGAGTCGGGTTTCCCGCTCTAGTGGAACTAGATGGGTGTTGCCTTCCTCCAAGATATATAAGGAGTTCGCAAAGGGAATTGGGACGGCCTTGACCCTGTCCATGAACTCAATACCCAAGACGAGTGGATAATCGTCCATGGTCACGATCGAGAAGTTTATGTGGCCGTGCCAATTGCCTAAGCGAACCGGCACATTGCGGGCAACTCCAAAGGTTTCTGTTGGTGCAGCATTGACGCCCTTGAGCCAACCTCGGCTTGTCTCGTACCGGATGCCCATCTCCTTAGCCTGCTGGAAAGTGAGGAAGTTGCTGTCGGCTCCAGTGTCAACTAATGCCTTCACGGTATGCTCCCCAATCTTGGCCTCGGCAAACAACCTCCCTTTCTTCTCGTTCTTGGGCACCTCAACTTTTGCCTGAATTGAGCTTAGAAGCCGCATGGTCCCAATCTTTGCTTCCTCCTTCTCGTGATCCTCGAATAAGGCCGAAAGCGTACTCTTTTTGGGGCAATCCCTCGCATAGTGTGGTCCATCATAAAAGAAGCATTGGACCGGGGTCTTCGGTTTGGGAGGGAAATCTCTACGTCCCTTGGCCCTTTCTGACGCCTCCTTGCCTTTAGGCGGGTCTCCCCCGCTTATCCCTTGCCGCCCTTGTCCTTGGGTTTAGGTTTCTCCACTTTCCTAAACTCAATAAGGGACTCGGCAATGGATATGGCAGTGGTCAAGTCTTGGGCACCACGGCGTTGGATTTCAAGCCTTGCCCACTGCTGCAACCCGTCCATGAAGGCAAAGAAAGCTTCTTTATCAGGGTAGTCAGGGATTTCGAGAAGTACCTCTGTGAACTCTTTGACGTACTCCCGGATGGTTCCTTTGTGCTGCAAACGCCTTAGCTTGCCACAGGCTTCCTCCTCGACGTTGCTTGGGTAGAACTGCTTCTTGAGTTCTGCCTTGAAATCTGCCCAAGTCTTGATAGAGCAGGTGCCCTTCTCTATGTCGCTTTGTCTTCTCCTCCACCAAACCATTGCGGTGTCTTCGAGGAAAAGACTACCCATGTTTACCTTTAGAGCCTCGTTTTGCATGTCGAGAGCCCTAAAGTATTGCTCCATGCTCCAAACAAAGTTGTTTAGTTCCCTCGCATTTCTAGACCCTCTGAAGTATTTGGGTCGGGGAACATCTCTTGTGGAAGGGGTAGTCCTTACCTCGGACGTAGTGGCAGTGCCTTGTGCAAGAGCCCTTTTGCACAAGCTGAGCTCCTCCTTGGTGCTCTCCAGCTCATGTGAAAGCCTCCCTAGCTCTTCCCGCATGGACGAAATCTCTGTCTGGTGTTTCTCCTCCACCTCCTGAAGACATTGTGCCAGGACTTGATTCACGGCGGACTGCATCTCCTCCCGCAATCCGTCTAGGCCCTCCTCGACCCTTTGTTCGACCCCCTCGAACCTTTGGTCGACCTCCATGAACTTGTCCTGCCCATCGGCAATGGCCAACTCCACCTTGGCCAGCCTTGTCTCCAACTCCCCCATGGCGTCCCTGGAGCGAGACCTTTGGCCCTTAGATTTGTCCCTTTCGGTTTGGGTGATTTCACTGCCGCCTTCCATACTCCCTTGGATGTTCCAACGAACCTGACGCTCTGATACCAATTGTGACGAGACCATAACTCAAACACGACGATCTGTCCGGCCTAGCAAACTTTCAATGCCAAAGTTAGCTAGTCAGCCTACCCGGAAGCTTAGTAGAACTTAAGAAAGACTAAGCTTGTAGAAACTTGGTGAAGGAAACTAGTAGTTGGAAGAACGAACTCTTTTAATAAGAGAACTTCGAGAACTTTACAATACTTTGAATGCTTACAACTTTGCTTGATTGCTTCCTGGATTCCAAATGCCAACCCATATTTATAGGGGAGGCTTACAAGCTCTAGAGGTTCTAGAGAGTTCTATAGCCTTCTAGCTATGTACATGTCCTAGAATTCTATGGAGAGTTCTAGAGAGTTCTACTACATTCTAGGTAGATACAAGAGTGTTCTAGAGAGTTCTAGAGAGATCTAGAGAGTTCTAGAGAGCTCTAGAGAGTTCTAGAGAGTTCTAGAGAGTTCTAGAGAGTTCTAGAGATCTCTATAAATCTCTACACCTAGTAGAATATACAAGATAACTCTAGAGGAGTCTAGAGTCTTCCAGGGCCTTCCGGGGCACGCTGGACTGTTCCGGAAGCATTTTGGAGCTGTTTTGAGCCTGTTTTGGGGCGAAAATAGTGCCGTCCGTAACAATATGATCGGGGAAAAAAGGAAAGGAAGAAACGTTTCAAAAAGGGGAGAGTTTTACGGAAAGTTTCCGGAGAATTTGGGTGAAATACGTAGCTTATTTTGGGGTTATTTTGGTAGGGCTGAGAGGTTAGAAGAGAGAAATATAAGATGAGTGGGATATTGAAATATACAGATTCCGTTAGTTAAGGAATAAAAAACGTATAATTAATTATATCCTCAATTAATTATGATGTAAAATTAGTAATTTGGTATATTAAGTGTAATTAAATCAAATCTTAAACATTAGCGGTAATAAAGTTTCTATGTGACATAGGAATATAAAAATTCCTTCAAAAATAGCAAGCATTTACAAAGTTATTGAAAAATAGTGATTATTTTGCTGCAGCATGGAAAGTCCATACATAATAAACTAGAGATTAATGCACCTATATATGAACTTCCAGCATATTATGTTGGAACTCTAACACGCGGAAAATTCCAGCATAATATATACTGGAGATTAGAGTACCTGTATATGAACTTCCAGTATGTTAGAACTCCAATATATTATACTGAAAGTCCAGTATGTTATACTGAAACTCCAATATAATATACTGGAGTTCCAATATACTTTTTTTTGGAAATCCAGTATAATATACTGGAGTTTCAGAATATTATAATGAAATTCCAGTATATTATGCTGGAGTATTTTTCGGATTTTGAATAGCATTTTTATTTAAATTTATCTTTACATAAAAAATAAAAATTTCAATTATTTTTAAAAATTTAATTATTTTTAAATAACCACTCATACATCTATCTGTTTTTGAAATTCTCCCGTCTCATTGTGCATAAAAAGATACTATAGTAAAGAGGACGTAATCAAAGGCGTAACAGGCACTAATTTCCTTTTATATTATATTAAAGTGGGACACTTTTCTTTTCCCCTTAAAATCACTAACTACACTAACAATTCCCTATTTAATAACTAATTTATGTATTTAATTTAAAATAATGCAAATACTAGTTTTTTTTAATTTTGAACTTATTTTCTGGTTTCTCCCCGTAACTAAATTCAGATTCGGATTGAAAAATTTCACTTTGGGACAAAAATAATGTTTTCAAATAAAAACGACATCATACATAAGATATCTGATTAATGATAAAAAAAAATACTTGCCACTCCATCATAATCCTTATTAGTTTTCAACCGGAGTCGATCGGTAAGCTCATAATTTTTCAAGATTATCTAAATTTCTAACCTACTTTAGACGGGATATTTACATTATATTTTTATGAATTATTTAGTTTTCAATTGAAATCGGTCAATTAGTGTTTTTATATTATAATTTTAAGTTACTTTACCGATAACTCTCGTTTGGAATAAATATTATTAATTTTCTTTAAATAAAAAATTTACCGAATGACATAGTCATTATATTTAATTTCAATTGGACCATGTGTCAAAAATTAGGACGTTGACCAAATAGACAGAAATCAATCAATCTAGTGGGTGGCTCATACCGACCAGTGATTTAGTGTTCTTCGCGTTTCGATCGATTTTCGGTCTGAAGTAGGCCATTTTTAATTGACTTCGATCGGTTTTTTCCAACAAAAATAGAGCAATTTCTGATAGTATTCCTGAATTATGTGATGCAATTTGAAATTTTAGAGTTAAACTTTTTAATTTTGATCGTGAATTTGAATATAAAATCTTTATTTAATAAAATTTACATATATAAACATTATAAGTTACAATGCTTAATAAATCAAAATATTAAAAAGGTATATTAAAAAATACAATTAAAAAAAATTTATTTGACTTTCGAAATCCAAATTACATCAAGGGAGTAATACTTTTGAATGCGTGAAAATTCCAAACTTGATTTAAACTTATTTCTTTCTCATGAACTTGCTATATATGGAGAATTCTCCTTTAGCTAATCTTTTCACGATTGATTGGCTAAATAAGTACTCCAATAAAGACCACATTACTAACATCATTTTTCACCCTACTAATAAAGGTTATTATGATCTCTATGTATCTTAATATCCAAATGTTAACATATATGTTAAAGTTAGGCAAATATATATGGTGCTATGTTCTAAAAATGATTAACATAGTAAGAATAATTCATCATTATGTCGCAAGGGACTAGGATTGGCCTTCACGAAGAATCTATGTTCACTTATGGTGGAAACAAATTCACAGGTATTAATCAAAATCCATTCTCTCCACCTTAAAAAAATAGCACCTTATTTACTTTTGTTGAGTAATTTAATGACTCTCTTTAAATTTTCGTCTTTAATTTAAAGTTCCTTTCATTATTAAATAAATTATGATACGCACAGTTAGTTCAATTAGTTAGCTAGGTACTAGCACGTGTTAGATAATTTGTGACTTACATTTATTATGCCTAACTCATTCTTTGAACAAATACAGCCAACTTAATGTAAATGCTAACAAGTGAATGAATATAGTCAGCCGTAGCTTATCTTTTCCTTTTTTTTTCTTTTTGCCAAAAACAACTAGTTATATTAAATTAACGATTGCGTAGTATAAGGAGCTAAATTTAAGCCTTCAACAGTAGAGGAGCTATAGGTTTGTGCTGGTACTAGCTAAGTCCCTGAGATGTCAGGGCTGAGAAAGAGTGTGGGATGCTGATTCGACTAAACCAATAGTTCTTGTTTACTATATATTTATCTTAAGAAATTTATTAAAATTATACAATTTATTAATTTAGAGTTAAATAACTTAAAATAATTATAATTTTGAATCCACAAGATGGAAAGTACAAAAAGAAGTGTCAGGTTAACGCATGACACATTCAGTACCAGGTATAATGTGTCTAACAAAAAAATGTTCCTAACTTATCTTCCTCTAAAGCCGTTTGTACAAAAGTTGGAGGGGTTGCTTAACTTTTCTTGTCTTCCCTTTTTCTTTCCATTTTGGGTACAAACTTACGTCAAGCCAATAAATATAAGATATATATTTTGTATATGCCAAAAGTGAGATAAACACCCCCCCCCCCCCAAAGTACAAAATGTAACGGTCAAGAACATACTATGTATATCTGTACAAAAAGAATTATATATACTTATATGGTTTGCTACAAGGAAGCGGATTTCGAACAGATTCTCTGAATTTAATTGAGCCTATTACTTTTAACTTGATAATATGTATACATATTCAAGAAAAATTTAAATATATACCTACAATCACACTCATTCCGGACCATACTTATAGATCTTGATTCTTGAATTCACATTTGCTATAAGTTGAGAACAACTAATCAGGGATTCTGCTGTACTAGGCCTTCATTTTCAGCTAGCATCAAGTACTTTGTTCCTTCTTGTAAAATTAGTGCACTCAAAATCCAATGCATCAGCCAATTGCCTCTGTATGTAATTAGCCACATCATGTGTAGACTTGCCACCCTACCATGTGATCAGGAGGTCAAGGGTTTGAGTCGTAAAAATGGTCTTTTGCATAAATACAGGATAAGACTGTGTACAATAGACCCTTGTGGTTCGTCCCTTCCCCAGACCCTTCGACTTGCTGATGCTTTGGCCGCTTTGGCGTCAATGTTACATCATCCAAATAAAGCTTATGTTGATCCATTGTTATCCAAGTCCATGACCAACATGCTTACTATAATGTGGTGGAAGAGGAGCTTGACGGCGAGCCTTGGTTTCACGACATCAAAGAATATATCAGGATGGGTATGTATCCAGTACATGCCACAAGTGATCAAAAGAGAACAATTCGTCGTTTATCAAGCGTGTTTTTCTTCAGTGGATGGGTGATATACAAAAGAATGCCAGATCTTGGGTTGTTGAGATGCATAGATGCTGGACATGCCGCATCCATCATGACTGAGGTAAATTCTGGAGTTTGCTGACTGCACATGAGTGGCTATGTTTTGGCAAAGGAGATTCTCCGGGTAGGGTATTATTGGCTTATCATGGAGCGAGATTGTATCAGCTTCGTGCGCAAGTGTCATCAATGTCAGGTGCATGGAGACTTGATTCACTCCCTACCATCTGAATTGCGTACAATGACTGCACCGTGGCCTTTCGTTGCCTGGGGCATGGATGTCATCGGGTCCATCGAGCCAGTAGCTTCCAATGGACATAGATTTATCCTGGTTGCTATTGATTATTTCACTAAGTGGGTCGAAGCTAAAACTTTCAAGGCAGTGACCAAGAAAGCTGTGGTTGATTTCGTGCATTCAAATATTATTTGCCGGTTCGGAATCCCAAATATACCCATCAATGAAAATGGAGAAAATCTCAACAACCATTTGATGAAAGAGGTATGCCAGCAATTTAAGATTACACACCCAAATTTCACCCCATATGCCCTTAGGCGAATAGAGCAGTTGAGGCAGCCAATAAGAACATAAAGAAGGTACTTCGAAAAATAGTGGAAGAGTCCAGGCAATGGCATAAGAAGCTGCCCTTTCATTATTACGCTATCGCACTACTGTTCGCACTTTAGTAGGGGCAACTCCATATTTGTTGGTGTATGGCACAGAAGCAATAATACCAGCTCAAATTGAAATCCCCACGCTTCGGATTGTCGGTGAGGCAAAAATTGATGATGATAAATGGGTCCAAACCCGGCTGGACCAATTGAATCTTATTGATGAGAAAATATTAGCAGCAGTATATCACGGCCAGTTGTACCAACAGAGAATGGCCAGAGCATATAATAAGAAGGTATGCCCAAGAAGGTTTGAAGTGGGTCAGTTGGTATTGAAGCACATCCTCCCTAACCAAGCAGAGGAAAAGGGCAAGTTCTCTCCAAATTGGCAAGGGACGTTCAATATGTCAAGAGTGTTGTCCAATGAGGCGTTGTATCTAACAGATGTGGAAGGCATGTGTATAGAGATGGCCATCAATTCCGATGCAGTCAAGAGATACTATGTGTGATTATCTTTGGTTAAGTTGTGTTTGTCTATACTTGGCATGTTTATTTGTACTTGGCGTATTTTAGAGATTGAAATGAAGGCATTTTAGTCGACTATCTAAACATTTTATCCTTTGTTAACCCTTTTAAGCTTTAATTGTTCTTTTTCATACCTCTTCGGAATCAGTAACAAAAGTCAGAAACGCGTGTGAAAGGAGAAGAAAAGGAAAGAATGAAAAGAAGAAGAAAGGAAAGAAAGAGTGATGAAAGAAGAAGAAAAGAAAGGAAAGAAAAGAGAAGAGAGAGAAAAAGAAAAGAAGAAGAAAAGAAAGGAAAGAAAAGAGAAGAAAGGAAAAGAAAAGAAAAAAAAGAAAGGAAAAGGAAAAAGAAGAAGAAAAACAACACAACAACATAACAACAAAACAACAAAAGAAAAAGGAAGAAACAGAATAAAAATAAAGAAAAAAAGAAGAAGAAAAGAGAAATACAACAACAAAAATAAGGAATCTAGATGAACTACGTTTGACTTGATTCCTTTTTAAGGATACGTCGGTAGCCTCACGGTTCGTTCACATTAAAATAAAAATTCAAAGGCCCCCAAGCAAGAAACTAGGGCAGAAGTTGTGATTGTTGTAAGAAAATTTGATTCCGAAAGTTGTAACTTTTGAATCCATTTGAATTATTTTGAGCCTTTAATATCTCTTTCCTTCTAACCTTATCCAAAAGCCTGCACTACAGTCCAAAGAAGGACCTTGTGATCAGTCTTTAAGAAATGTCGAGTCAAGTAAGAAGAGGTGATTTATACCCCAGGGAAACACTCTAGTTCAAGCAAGAAAGATGAGAATGAGAGAGTCTTATTGGTGAAAACCCTCACGGGCACCGTAAGGCGACGAGAGGCAAGAGAAATGAAAGTGGGAGAGTCTTATCGGTAAAAACCCTCATGGGCACCATAAGGCAAAAGAAAATCGAGAAATAAACAACAAAAAAGGGATGTTGGTAGGAATCAATGCATAGCGCCGCAAGATAAGCAAGGTCAAGGTTTGGTTGAAGAAATTGGGCTAAAGAAGGTCGCGAAATTAAAGCATGATAGCTGATGGCCGATCATTTGGACAAACTGCGGCTACTAAGCCGAAGTGCATGTCATGATCATGGAAACTAGCTATTCCTCCACAGATAAATTTCTCCTCTTTTCCCCTCAATAGTCGCCAAATTCGAAAGTCTTACTCTAAAACAAAACAATTAAGAGTCATTGCATTTCATTTTCTTTCGGGTCTTCATTCTTCTAAGATGTTTCCAAAGTCATTTTGTTTAAGCAAGCATGAGAGAAATTTCAAAGCTTACTACCAACTCCCAAATAAAGAATACTCGCGTTCCAAAATGTAACAAGGCAGTGAAAGTTTAAAGGCAATGAAAGTCTCGTCAAGGAATTAACTTGGTGATTTTGGAAAGATGTAATGGCAAGTAGGTCAGGGATGTATTATAATGACGGGGGAACAGAGCGGTCGGTTCATCTAAAAGCCATAGGATTCGGGGATCAGCCGAGCAAATCAGGTGGCTCATCATCAGTATGGGAAATTACACACAATGGAATATGATAGTGGGAGGCCATTTTCTGCAAGAATGCCGCAGGCTAACCACCATTTTTTCAAAATAACAAGATTTTCTTTGAATGAAATAGGGGCAGAAAATTTCAAAATATCCCGGGAAGGTCCTCCACACGGGAAAGCAAGCACATGGCAGGTATGATTGAGAGCCTCAGGACCCTCATGGAAAGTGAGACTCAGTTTAAAACTCAATGGAGAGCATAATCTGGCTCAAATGATTTCCCAATAAGAGTTGTCAGGACCCACCTAAATAATGGGATATGACTTTAACTAGAAAATCCTAGCAGAAACAACAGAGAGTCAAAAGGGGCGTTTAATTTGAAAATTCTCAGGACCCTCTTGGAAAATGGGACTTATTTAGAGGTTGGAGATAATCAGGAATAGCAAAGAGCATAAAGTAACTTGCATGTTGAAATAGGATTCAATTAAGAGTTGTTAGGAGCCGCCTGAATAATGGGACGTGACTTTAACTAGCAATTCCCAGCAGAAACAACCGAGAGTCAAAAGGTACTTTAATATGAAAATTCTCAGGACTCTCCTGGAAAATGAGACTTATTTAAACGTTGGAGATAATCAAGAATTGCAAAGAGGATAAATTAACTTGCATGTTGAAATATGACTCAATTAAGAGTTGTCAGGACCCTCTTGGAAAATGGAACTCAGTCTAAAACTCAAACAAGCATGGGTAACATGGTCATGCACTAATATTTTCTCAATAAGAGCCCTCAGGACCCGCCTGGATAATGGGATGTAGCTCTAAATACTAATCCTCCGCAGACATGATTTATCACCTAATTAAGTGTTGCCAGGACCCTTCTGGATAATGGGATGTAGCCTTAATTACTTGTCCCGAGCAGATAACTTGAAAACAAGACACAGTAGAAATAATACCTTGGGAGAACTTAGCCTAATCCTAAAGTTGTCATTAATTAAGAGTTGTCAGGACCCTCCTGGATAATCGGATTTAGCTTTTAGAGATATTCGGCAACAAGAATTGATTAACACTTACAGATGCACCCAACACCCAACTAGGGCAGAAAATTTCTTTTGTTTTGTTTGTTTTGTTGTAATCAGGTTTAAAGGCAGCAATTTCAAGTTTTGGTAATCAGACGCCCACCTGGAAAACAAGGGAGTACATTTCAAGTTTCGAGTTTTGGTAATCAGGCGCCCACTTAGAGAACAAGGGAATATATTTTAAATGTCAAGTTTTGTAATCAGGCGCCCACATGGAAAACAAGAGAATATATTTCAAGTTTTGAGTTTTGGTAATCAGGCGCCTACCTAGAGAATAAGGGAATACAATTCAAGTTTCGAGTTTTTGGTAATAAGGAATCCACTTAGAGAACAAGGGAATACATTTCAAGTTTCAAGTTTTGATAATCAGGCGCCCACCTGGAGAACAAGGGAATACATTTCAAGTTTTAGTTTTGGTAATCAGGCACCTATCTGGCGAACAAGGAAATAGATTTTAAGTTTTAGTTTTGGTAATCAGGCGCCCACCTGGAGAACAAAGAAATACATTTCAATTTTTAGTTTGGTAATTAGGCGCCCACCTGGAGAAGAAGGGAATACATTTCAGTTATTTCAAGTTTTGGTAATCAGGCGCCCACCTGGAGAACAATGGAATACATTTCAGTTTATTTCAAGTTTCTGCAACCAGGTGCCCATCTAGAGAACAAGTGAGTACAATTCAGTTTATTTCAAGTTTTTGCAATCAGGCGCCCACCTGGAGAACAAGGGAATACATTTAAGTTTATTTCTAGTTTTGGTAATCAGGCGCCCACCTGGAGAACAAAGGAATACATTTCAAATTTTGAGTTTTGGTAATCAGGCGCCCACTTGGAGAACAAGGTAATGTAGTTCAAGTTATAGTTTTGGTAATCAAGCGCCCACCTGGAGAACAAGGGAATACATTTCAAGTTTCAAGTTTTGGTAATCAGGCGTCCACCTGGAGAACAAGGGAATACATTTCAAGTTTCAAGTTTTGGTAATCAGGGGCCCACCAGGAGAACGAGGGAATACATTTCAAGTTTCAAGTTTTTGTAATCAGGCGCCCACCTGGAGAACAAGGAAATACATTTCAAGTTTCAAGTTTTGATAATCAGGAGCCCACCTGGAGAACAAAGGAATACATTTCAAATTTCAAGTTTTGGTAATCAGGCGCCCACCTGGAGAACGAGGGAATACATTTCAAGTTTTTGTAATCTGGCGCCCACTTGGAGAACAAGGAAATATATTTCAAGTTTCAAGTTTTGGCAATGAGGAGCCCACGTGGAGAACAAGGGAATACATTTCTAGTTTCAAGATTTGGTAATCAGGCACCCACCAGGAGAACAAGGGAATAATTTCAAGTTTTGGTAATCAGGCACCCACCTGGAGAACAAGAAAATACATTTCAAGTTTTAAGTTTTGGTAATCAGGCGTCTACCTGGAAAATAAGGGAATGCATTTCTAGTTTCAAGTTTTGGTAATCAGGCACCCACCTGGAGAACAAGGCAACACATTTCAAGTTTAAAGTTTTGGTAATCAGGCGCTCACCTGGAGAACAAGGGAATACATTTCAAGTTCGAGTTTTGGTAATGAGGCTCTCACCTTGAGAACAAGGGAATGTATTTAAAGTTAGAGTTTTGGCAATCAGACGCCCACCCGGAGAACAAGGGAATACATTTCAAGTTTCAAGTTTTTGTAATTAGGTGCCCACCTGGAGAACAAGGGAATACATTTCAAGTTTCAAGTTTTGGGAATCAGGCGCCTACCTGGAGAACAAGGGAATACATTTCAAGTTCGAGTTTTGGTAATCATGCTCCCACCTGGAGAACAAGAGAATGTATTTCAAGTTAGAGTTTTGGCAATTAGGCGCCTACTCGAAGAATAAGGGAATACATTTCAAGTTTCAAGTTTTGGTAATCAGGCGCCCACCTGGAGAACAAGGGAATACATTTCAAGTTTTATGTTTTGGTAATCTGGTGCCCACCTGGAGAATAAGGGAATACTTTTCAAGCTTCCATTTTTGGTAATCAGGCGCCCACTTGGAGAACAAGGGAATACAATTCAAGTTTAAAGTTTTGATAATCAGGCGCCCACATGGAGAACAGGGGAATACATTTCAAGTTTCATGTTTTGGTAATCAGGTGCCCACCAGGATAACAAGGGAATACATTTCAAGTTTCATGTCTTGTAATCAGGTGCCTACCTGTATAACAGGGGAATACAATTCAATTTCAGCAATTAAGCATCAACATGGAGAAAGAGAAACATAGCAACAAGGCAACAAGAAATTTCACAAGGATACATACAAGGTAACAAGGCAACAAGGATCGAGAACAAGTTTTGAAGACATAGATATGTTCTTTTTTAATCCATAGGTCATAACATAGTTTAGCTTCTTGTATTCTTGCATGGTGTAATAAGGAGATCTAGCAAGCAGCAGCAGCAGCAACAACGAGATCACAGCTTCAATAGTCCCAGCTACCAAACACTCCTGAACTACACTGACCTGATTCCTCTTTAGCCAAGGATATGTAGGAAACCTCTGAAGCAGGGTGCGGGTCAAGATTTTCAAAAAGGCTTATCACGGAGTATTAAAACGAGCAAAAATCGTTCATGTCCGCTCACTTATCATTTCACGATAAGTGTGCAAACAAAATCATTTCTTTTATTTGTTTGAAATTTTGGAAATTTTTGTGGCATTTTTTAATTGTTTGCATTTGTTTGTGCATTTCAATTAGTGAAAAATTCAAAAATATGTCGCATGTGCATATAGAAGTTGATTTGAAAATTTTCAAGCATTAATTAACAATTAGTCATTTTACAAAAGGAAATTGGTTTAATTTGCTCTTTTAATTTTAAATTTTTATTTTTAGGTGATCTTGCTTTTAATTTTGTTTAACTATTTATGAAAATGATTATGTATGGTTAAGTAGAATTTTTTGGATTAATTTGGGATTTATAACTCAATTTAGATTTTTAGTTAATTTTGGAAAACGATAAATTGAAAAAGGAGAAAAGAAATTTAAAAAATTGGGGAAACTTTCCAGCCCAAAGAACCCACCCAGACCCGGTCCAATACCCACCCTAACCTGGTCCAGCCCCATGAGTCAAAACGACATCGTTTTGGGCAAAGCAATTAGAGTCGTCTATGTTTCTTAATCTGACACTTGTCAAGTAGGGATCAAATGATATTTATATGCTCAAACACCCCGCACCCCCCAAAATAATACCTCTTCTCTAACCCTGTTCACCAAAAACCCTAATTCCACCGTCCTCCACCGCGTGCCGCCGATCAAAAATCGCCTTTGCCGGCGGCGGAACTCCGATCAACTCCAAATTTACACCATTTTACCGCCTCACCCTCCTCTATCCAAATATATAACTACCTTCCTGAGAATATTACCAGAGCTTCTCCAATATCAATTTAAATCACTGACTCCTTCGCCATATACGGCAGTGCCACCCCCAAATCACCTCAACTTCACACCCTTTAATCCTCATGCCTTCCTCATGTCAAATCCATAAGTTTTTTTCCATCAAATACCCCTGAGGCAGCTCGAATCTTAGATCAAAGCTCTGACTATGCATAATGATTGTCCAGGCTTTTTCGGTGAGTCTGCACCCCATTCTCTTTAGCTTTTGGTTTTCTTTGTTTTGTTAAAGAAAATTTTAATTGTTTTGGTTTTCTCTTTCTTTCTTCATTTGATTCCTTCTTGCTTGCTTCTAAGGTCTTGCCCATTCGAATTTGATTAAGTTTGTTAGCAGAAATTTGCATGTGTAAACATTATGAATTTAGGTCTAGTTGATTTCGTTTGATCTCATTACCCAGTTATTTTTCATTTTTAATTGGTTTAATTATTATGCTGGTGCTTTTTACCTTTAATTGCATGATTGTGTTTAGTCCCTAGTTTTATTTTAACTCTAGGTTATTCGGGGGGTGTTATCTAGAGGTTGGTAATTTAGGGTTTTTAATTCAAAGGTTCAATTCAAGGGTTTAATTCATGAAGTTTTGTTTGATCACTTGTTAAAATTCTCTCATGTGAATGCCCAAAACAATATGGTCAATTCGAAGGGTTAAAGGCCCAAGAGGAATCAACGTAACCTAGGTTAGCAATTTCAGGGGTTAACAAGGTAGTTTCAGTATAATGGAATAGAAGTCTCTAGAGGCTTCTAGTGTGAGGGTTTGAATGGGATTTCAGGGATATGTAATTATAACTTGGTCCCCAAGTTAAAAAATGAGGGGCTCAATTGCAATTTTAATACCTAAAGATATCATACTTTGCTTGCCTATAAAGGCCTTCTTAAACATGCCTTTCAAGGCAGATATTAGAGACCGTAGAGTTGAGAATCCTAATAAGGCTGCTTAGTTTACTGTTCTATAGAAATCTGAAAGCATAAAGTTTAGAAAAAAAGAAGCAATATAAGTTCTTCCAGAAATCACTGTTTCATTGAGTGGTTTTCTCGGATTTCTCAAGTTTTTTAGTTGTTGAAACACCTTCTGATCATCTGGGGCATAAATGGATTAAACTTGGGTTTTAAGAAGTTTGGTTTTGAAGATTGGTTTTGATAATTGTTCGATTGAAGCTGGTTTTGGACTGCCGCATCTCATTTTCTGTTTAAGAACTGAATCTGGGCTAATTTTGTTGTTTCTCACAACTGATCCATCATCTTTTCCGTTGCTTTTTCATTCTCAGGTATATTTCAACCCTCATGGATTTCACTTAAACATGTAATTTGAAGCATGACTTGAGAAGGAAATAGATATGGCGCTATTTGTCAACTTCACTGACTATATTGTTATTCATTCTATAGATTTGAAATTTAAATCCATGTATTCTTCAAAATGGATTGTAATTAGTTTGACCATGTTGGTTGTGTAGTAATCTCCCTCTAGTTTGGCTGTTATATGCTATACTAATGTCAAATTTCGGCTGTGTTTCTATTTTGTTTTCAACTCTTAGTTTAATTTGCATTAATGCATATAAAGGTAGGTTATTAAGGATGGATGCAAGTATCAAGTACATTGTTGTTGACAGGTATGAAACAGTTTACAATCACCGTTAATTGATTGTTAATTGAATCGACTCACCATGACTGTTGGCTGCTATAAGTAGTGCTAGATTTTTTTTTGAGTAAGCGTGTCTGGTTCATGGATGCTGAAGACTGGATATGCTTTAAGTCCAACTGGGATGAACATTTGAAGTCATTAGGACTGTGATATATGGACCTATGTATGTTTTTCATTTTGAATTCTGTTTTAAACTTGTTCATTTTTCTGAAGCCAATTAAAGTTGATGGCAAACATGTGTTACCTGATTAAAAATCGATACGTTAGTGGTACCTATTTATCTCTAAAGGTTTATCAATTTGGAGAATGATTCAAATGAAAACAGGACAAGAGTAGTATTAATCAAGCTCATAATTAGAATATACCTTTGTGTTAGTTTCAGTAGTAATTTTTAGATGAATGTTGAATTGGATATCCATTGAGGTTGATCACAATGTTGGTATGGGAGGCAAAATGCACGTGCCTTGCACGGTGGTGCAAGATCGAAGTTGGATGTATCAGGAGCCAGTTTTGGACCGACATTGATCCGGAATTCGAGAGGCCCACATCAGTGAGCTATCAGGCTCCTTGTTGGGCCCAATTATGATTTAACGCTTTTGGGCCTCTTTTCATCTAAGAGAATACAACTCTTGGTCCGAGTCCTTGGCCATTAATTCTCAAGCATTTACAGCTTTAATAATTCCCTTCATTAAATAGTGTTAATATTAGAGGCGATCCATACTAGGTAATAAATAGTTTATGGCCCTCCGAGCTTTTAGTTTGAATATCCTTTAAAAATGAAATGGAGGTGCGCCACACCAAATAAAATCACAATTGCGTGGCCCTCGTTTAAATTAGTATCTTTAAATGCTTAGAATTCGAGGTGTGCCGTTTAGTTGAAATTCCATGGCCCTCGCAAACTTGTAAATGTATATTCGTTTTAGGCGCGCTAGTTAAATAATTCACTTTCCTAATTATGGGTGCGCATTTGTGTGACCCAAATCTAAATCTCAATAATGTTAAAATATGTCGAAGACCGCGGGTGCATTTATGTGACGCGATTCGAGACATATTTTAACAGCGTTGCAATCTTCCTTTAGTCAATTGAATAAAAGCGGTTAAGAAGTCAAAATTTGCACATAGGTACAAAATGCATTAAAATCAGACAATCAAGTCGAATATAATAATTGAATGACTGTGCTAGAACTATGGAGCTCGAGATGCCTAACACCTTCTCCCTGGTTAAGAGAATTCCTTACTCAGATTTCTGGCTCGTAGACTATATACAGAGTCAAACCTTCCTCGATTCAGGACTTTAAAGCGGAGACTTGGGACACTATAAATTATCTCAAGTGGCAAATTTGATTCTTAAAATTTATAAATCCCGTTTTGATTGTCCTTTAATTAAAAAATCCCTTATCTATGCTCTTCGCGGGGTTGTCGTGTTAAAAAGGAGGTGTGACAATATAAATCTTAGTCTGATGAATCTTTCTCCTAAGATAGAAGATTAAGTCCGATGAACTTTCTCCTAGGATCAAAATCATAGTTTGATGAATTTTTCTTCTAAGATAGAAAACCTAGTTGGATGAACTTTTTCCTAAATATTAATCTTAGTCTGATGAATTTTTCTCATAAGATAGAAGACCTAGTCTGATGATCTTTCTCCTAGGATAGAAATCTTAGTCTGATGAATCTTTCTCCTAAGATAAAAAAGGACCTAGTATGATAAGTTTTTTTCTAGGATCAAAATCTTATTCTGATGAAACTTTCTCCTAAGATAGAAAATCTAGTCTGATGAATTTTTTTCCTAGGATAAATGTCTTGGTCTGATGAATTTTTCTCCTAAGATAGAAAGACTAGTCTAATAAATTTTCTTCTATGATAGAAGTCTTAGTCTGATGAATTTTTCTTTTAAGATAAAAAAAAGAGATCGAAATGTTAGTTTGATTGAATCTTACTCCTAAGATAACAAAAAAATGACCTAATCTGATGAATTTTCTCCTAGGACCGAAATCTTAGTCTAAAGAATCTTTCTCCTAAGATTAAAATAAACCTAGTCTGATGAATTTTCACTTAGGATAATAATTTCTTAAAAAAAACAAAGCAAAAGAGGATGTCTGGATTAAAAAAAGGGTGTTGGGGGTAATTTGCTTATAGGATTGATCTTCTTTAAAGAAAAAAAAATGATGATGTTTTTTCTAATAAAAAAAGACAAAAAAATCCTTCTTGGTTCATTTTAGCATAAGTACACAAGTCAGTAGTCTCACTTTCAAACATAGGGTGCCATTCCCTAGTTGATGCCAGCATAACCTGATAAGCTTTCCAACATAGGGTCTCTATTCCCTAGTCTGCTTTTTCAACATAGGGTCTCCACTCCCTAGTTGATTTTGTTTTAGAAATTGAGTCTCCACTCCGTAGTCTGCTTTTCCAACGTAGGGTCTCCACTCTCTAGTTGATTTTATTTTAGACATAGGGTCTCCACTCCCTAGTCGCCTTTCCAAATTAGGGTCTCCATTCCCTCGTTGCTTTTATTTTAAATATAGGGTCTCCACTCCCTAATCTCTTTTCCCCAAGGATACACAATCCTGACATTTATTACTTTCAATAAAGAAGTAGTTTAGAATTCTTTTACAATAACTCATAAAAATTTTCTAGTGAAAACTAGGGCAGAAAAATTTTACTCGGGTGTCTAAGCAGGTATTACCTCTAGGCACAAGGTTCGTGACGACCAAAGAATGAGTCTCAATCCAGAATAAAGAAAAAGGAAGAAAAAGGAAAAGAAGTAAACTCAAAGTGCAGAAGCGAAAAAAAAGATGTGGACTGTTCAAGACGTGATTGAAGTCACAAGCTTTGCATGTCCCGCCTTGATCAGAGAAGTTGAAAAAGGAAAAAACCAGCACCTGCAGTTAACAAGCATCAAGATTCAGATCAGAGTCCGCATGAAAAACCAACTAAGACTCAAGATCAAGCTTCAGAATACTCATAGATAAGAATCTTGTAAATTATAACTGATAGGCTTAGTTAGTCTTTTTTTAAAATTTTAATTTTGATGTAATAAGGGGACCATGGATTGGGGCCCCGGACGGAACCTCACTCGGCTCTCTCATCCTCTCATTCCATTAATCTTCTTGACCTGCACGCGATCTGATTCCCTTATAACCCACGATATATTGGCTGTCCATAACCAGGACTATGCTATACCCTTTTTTCTTCGTTTATTTTCCTTTATGAATAAAAATTTGGTCAAAAATTAGTCAATGGCTCATTTTGTCTTTGCCTGAGAACTTTTATGTTCCCAAGCAAAAAGGGACAACTATGAGCACCTATTTCTTTTATCATATTTTAATTTCTCATCACTTTTAAGTAAGTAAATATTTGCTAAGTTTAAAATTGATATTTTAGCCCTTTATTTCACTTTTTAGTAGGTTTATTTGATAAAATTAAAAATCATACAAAAAAAGAGAGTCACATTTTGGATGATAGTTGTGTTTTATTTGCAAAAGAAAAAAAATTCACAAAAATATTTTTCCTTCTAATTGTGGTAAGACTAGCAATTTTATAACCTTTTCTTTAATTGTTTCTTAAATTTTTCTAATTTTTGTTTTAGTGTAATAATTTTAATCTTAATTATCTTTAATTAATAAAAAGAAAAAAGAACAAAGTCCAAAAATACCACATGGTAAAGATTCTTTTCTAACTAACCTCACATGCTTTCGCATAAAGTTCACCAGCACACAACCCCTTCATCTGGTGTTAAGCAAGACATGAACTTAGAATCAACCCCATCTCTTACACCCATTCCTCCAAAACCACTGAATCATGACACTGATTCTCCACCACCAATCTCTATTAATCCAGCAAATGCTACTAACCCTTCGTATAAAGAAAACTGCTCTCCCAAGAAAATTTAATAACTACCAGTATTGATCCCAACACGGCCCTATTGGATTGCACTGAACCAATGAGACATGATTCCATTCAGGAACCCCTATCATCAAAGTTCATGCATATTTCCTTATCTGATGATGATAGGCAGCGTGTGTACTCACCAAGACAGTTCTCACTAATAATCAACCTGCTGGGGAAAAAGGTGATCCATCCATACTTAAATAAAAAGATCCAAGATCTTTGGAAACCAACTGAAACGTTCCTATTGATTGATCTGGGGTCATATTTCTATATAGTTAAATGTACTAAAGAAGAAAATATGGCAAAAGCCTTACAACAAGCCCCATGGTTTATTAGTGGTCATTATCTCTCTGTTAGGCGGTGGAACCCAAGTTTGTTGCTACCAAAGCTAAGGAATTATATTTTGCTGTTTGGGTGCGTCTACCACAGTTACCTACAGAGTTCTACGATGGAATTATACTTCACAAGTTGGAAACTCAATAGGAAAGCTGTTGCATATTGATGCTCGCACTAGTTCCACAGTCAGGGGGAGGTATGAAAGCTGTGTGTGCAGGTTCCGCTGGATCATGCAGTCCAAACAGCTGTTCAAATTGGCACTCATCTGCAACAACTAGTATATGAAGGTGAGAAATTTTTGTGCAAGGACTGTGGTTGATTGGGTCACACTGCATCCTCATACACCTACCCCAATCAAGGCTAATACAATAGAATCAAATAGGGCCTTAGATGATAACATCCATCTCAACTAACAAAGAACTATCCACAGAGGAGAAGTGGCAAACAATGTCCTTCCCAAAAAGTCACAAAAAACAGATATGCTACCACCCCTCCAAGGAACAAGCATGAAGGCAACCAAACAGGTATCAGTATCAATAATTTTAATGCAAAAACAGGTAATTCTCTAACTACCCAGAATTTAATTTAAAACCTAAGTATCCATGTAATTCCCAACAAAATGAGGTAGAGAATCCAAATTTCCTAATTTGCAAAAAAAAAAAAAACACTCCCACAGAGACCCTTTCAATAGCTAACCAAACTACTAATCAATTCTCCTTATTACTGCCTACCAGTAATGATTTACCTACAGATGTAGAATCTGCTGCTATGGATTTAGACGAAATCGACCATAGCCAATCCACTTATCAGTCTCACTCCCTTTCCCCCACGAAAACTCCATGTTGCCCCATATAGACAAGCCACATGGCAACTCATTTGCATGCAAAACCATCCCTGCCAAAACAACATCCCCACCTCTTAATTTAATACCTGACACGACTTTGTCTACCCAAATTTCCCCCAATACACAAGTACACTACTTGTCACACTCTAATGGCCACGTGGCCATGCAAGTTAATTGCCCAATCCCGAAAAAGTTGGAAGATGAAGCAATGGAACAAAGCATGTATGATCCAAACTCTATATCTACTACTCAATCATTGCTTCATGATTTCCCAATTGCTTCTGCCTCTACAGCTTCTACTCTGCACTATGAATACACCACCCCTCACTCAATGGAGGATAGCACTAAGTCAGTTATTACCTCAATATGTCCCATCAATACTATTAAGAATTAGCAACCAAGCTCCAAACCTAAAACCACCAACCAATGACATGGTTGGAGCAGAGACTCTAGGGACAAGCTGTGTTCCTCACAGTGAACATGGAGAACTAGGACGTTCTCTTTGTCATAAAAATCCCCAGATCCTAGCCCAACTGATTTCAGAAGGGATGAGACTTTCCATGTCTAATTAAATCAACCACCTTTGGGTGATGAATGTGATCGATCCAATTGCCCTAGCCTTGGCTCCAGCCCTACTCCATAGCATGCAAGACTGGAACCTCCCTCACCACTACAACTCATTGCAGAATATGCAACTTCTTTACTATCTGCCCTTCTTTGCTCCACAAGATCAAAACAGCCTCCATTAATCCATGCATGGCAACCCCTGCCTCAACACTTCCCACCTCCAGTGGACATCCACCCCCCTCACAATGCACCTGTATAAGAAGAGGAAGGAATGGTAGAGCAAGAGCATATCATTCTACCTCTAAGCATCACATCATTCACAGAAATTTCAAACATCCACTCAGTTAAGATCATGCTATTTCAGGCAATGGAGGACAAGAAGTTTGTGTGCAAGTGCCCACAGGAACAATATAAGTGCTCTATCAACATCAGGCCTCCACTAAACGAGGCAGTAGGAAACTCCGCAGTAATACTCTGTCCATCAGTGAAGGGCAATATTCTTCAGAACCAACACATTGATTCCTCAATCAATAGACTTCCCAACTTTATTATTTGGAACTAGGGGTGGTAGCAACAATGCATTCAAACGTCACTTTAGAGATCTAAAAAATACTCACAACCCTTCCATAGTTGCTCTCCTAGAAACACGCATGGCCAACCATATTGGCCTCAGAAATGAGTTCAACTTTTCTAACATGGTGGAAATTCCTGCTTAAGGCCAATCGGGTGGCATTGCTATACCATGGGGTGACTCTTATGCCATCTTAGCCATATCCGCCTTGATGGTCAAGCAATACATGCAATGATACAAGTACTTCCTAATCATTATCCTTGGCTATTTAGGACGATTTATGCTAGTACTAATGTTCATATTAGATCACGACTTTGGGAAAATTTTTAAATTCTTGCTAATAACTACAAAGGTATATGGTTCCTAGGTGGAGATTTTAATGAGGTTGTAAGTCAACATGATAAATGGGGTGGAAGACTTATAAATCATAATGGAGACTCTAGGTTTCTCTCTTGTATTAACCATTGCCAATTTATTGATCTTGGTTATAAGGGAGATAAGTATACATGGTTCAACCATCGGTTTAATCGTACTGATCTTATTTTGGAAAGGTTTGATAGATGATTTATGAATAATCAATGGCTTGAATATTATCTTAATGCTTTTGTCATCCACTTGCCAAAAACCTATTCTGACCATACACCCCTCCTTATTTCTTTGTAACAGTATACTAGGCTTCACATTAATCGCACTTTTAAACTTGAAACCTATTGTTGACAACATCCGGATTTTACAAATATTGTTAGAATAACTTGGAATGGCCAGAATTCAGTTGATGCAACAAATCTCTTCACCAGTAAGGTTAAGGATTGGACTACTCAAAACTTTGGGGATATTCTTAGGAAAAAAAGAACAGTGCTTGCACGACTTGGTGGGATCCAAAAAGCTATAAGCTAACTTTGTTTGCCCAAGTCCCTTGCTTGAAGGACTATCGCACTTTCAGTGGTACTGAGACTGTCCCTACCACTACCCTTTATCAAGCTGGTTTACAAGAGTTCTAGCTTTCCCAACCGGACAAAACTTCTAGGGATCCTGAGGAACACATACTCGTCCCCGGAATAGAAGTGTGCCATCCTGGCGAAGGTTCAACTCCTTCTGTGTCATCAAGTACCTATCCAAATAGTATTTTCCTAAAAAATCTGGAACAAATCTGACTAATGAGTACGATACTCTTTTCAAATTAGAAGAGGATTATAGGAAGCTTTGATCCCGTATTAATTGGCTTAGTAAAGGGGATGCTAGTACTAAATTTTTCCATATAAGTGTCCTTAATAGGGAAGGAAAAATCATATCTCCTTATTCAAGGATGCATATAACAATTGGATAAATGATCCTGACCAAATTCTCCAGCATACTTTTAGTTATTTCCAATCCATATTCCAGACTAGCCAGGAATCCTCTAGTTGGTTAACCAATCAAAACTCTATGTATTCATCTAGTAACATTGATTTATCAACTCTTGATAAGCCTTTACAAAATTTTTAAATCAATAGAGTTATTTTTTTCTTTAAAACCTTTTAAAGCTCCTAGACCGGATGGATTCCACCGCTTATTTTATCAAAAATATTGGCATATAAGCGAAAATGCTATTTATGACCACTATCACTCTATCTTTGAAAACTATACTATCCCGGATCAGATTAATGCTACCTTTCTTTGTTTAATACCTAAATTCCCTAATCTAATGAACTTAAGAATTTTAAGCCTATTGAACTCTATAATACCTCCTACAAAATCATTACTAAGATAATTGTAAATCATTTGAAACCCTTCCTAGATAAACTTATAGGCCCTTTTAAATCAAGTTCTATTAAAGGAAGACGTGCGGCTGATAATGCTATTATCATTCAGGAGATTGTTCATCATTACACCAAGTTTAAAGGGAAAAAAAGGAAAATGATTTTGAAATTAGATTTGGATAAAGCTTTCGACCGACTGGAATGGTCCTTTGTTCGTAGAGCTCTCCATTATTTTCATTTCCCTCCTCATATCAACAAACTCATCACGTCTTGTATTACTACCTCTAATGCAGGTGTGTTAGTTAATGGGCCTCAAACAGAATTTTTTAAGCCATATAGGGACATTAGACAAGGTGACCCCATGTCACCTTATAATTTCATTCTTTGTATCAAACTTTTATCTACACTCATTAACCATCATATTGACCTAGCCCTATGGAATCCTATTAAAATATCCCCTCAAGGACCTACCTTTATCCATTTGTTCTTTGCGGATGATTTAACCTTAATGGCTGAAGCCAATGAAAAGAGGGCTTCCACTATTAAAGGTTGCCTTGATTATTTCTGCAAATTTTCAAGGCAACAAATAAATTTTTTCAAAATCAAAACTCATCTTGAACTGTCCTACTTCCCAACAAATTTCCATGTCCTCTATTCTAAACCGCAAAGTTAATTGTACTTTTGGAAAGTACCTTGGCTTCCCAATTTTAAACACTAACCCCAAACCAAGGGACTATAACTTCATTCTTGATAACCTTAATAAAAGGCTCAATAGCTAGAAAACCCAATTTTTTCCTTAGCCGGCAGAGCTACTCTCATTCAAACAACTGTTAATTCCCTTCCACATCACATTATACAATATATCATGCTACCAAGGAAAACCCATTAGAAAATTGATAAAATCCAACGATATTTCCTTTGAAGAAGTACTCTTAGTTCAAGAAGAATTCACTATATAAAATGGGATACTGTTACCTTGCCTAAAAAATTCGGGGTCTAGCAATACAAAAATCCCTTGACAAGAATAAAGTTGCCCTTACAAGTCTTTCATGGCGTCTTCTTAGTCACCCCTATACCACCTGGGCAACCTTGCTCCAATAAAAATATAAGGGTAGATATACAAATGCGTCCCACTCCTTTATTTGGAAAAACATTCTTATAGGGTGGAACATTTGTAAGGATGCTATTGTATGGCATGTTGGGGACGGTTCCCATGTAAATTTATGGTATGCAAATTGGTTACTATCCAATAAAACCCTAAGGAGCATGCTTCATGGGCCGCTAACTCCCCAAGAGTCAAATATCATGATTTCCCCTATTCTCTCAAATGGGACATGGAACCTCTCAAACCTTTCCTTTTAGTTGCCTCCTCAAATCCTAGACCAACTTCCACTTGTCCACTCTAATGGTAATCCAAGCCATGGAGATATACCTTTCTGGGGTCCCACCACAGATGAAATGTTCACCACAAAGTTAGTGTATCCTTTGGTTGCTGCAACTATGGAACACAACCACGAAAAAAACTTTCAATGGATTTAGAAGTTGAAAACTTGGAATAAGCTGAAATACTTCCTCTGGCAGTGCTACCATGACAGGCTTCCTACAAAATCTTTTTTAAATCATATTGGCATAATCATTCTTTTACATTGCCCAGTCTGCTCCACAATAAAAGAAACCCCTACACACATTTTTCTGAAATACCCCATAGCAAAGCAGTTATGGGAATCACTAGGAGTCCACACTCACCCAATACTTACTCTCTCTACTCACTGGATGGATGAATTATATAACCATAAACCATTTACAATTTACCTATACTTAACTTGGGACTGTTTATTCTCATTTGCGCTTTGGCTTCTTTGGCTGAATAGGAATAAAAATACTTTCCACCATCTTTGCAAACAGTAGAAAGAAACATGGTTATAACAAGAGCCATGGAGTACTTGCACTTTGGTAATATTAACTGCAAAAAAAATAGATAGAACTCTATCAATAGCCACAAAATGGGAACCTCTGATATTCAACAAATAAAAATTAACGTAGATGGGGCCTTTAAAGGTAGGTTTGAAGTAAGTGGAATAGGGGGAGTGATCAGAGACTCAAATGGGGGCTGGGTTTAAAACTACAAAAGAACCATCCCCACTCTACATTGAGCTTGAAGTACTATGCCAGAGACTAGAGCTAGCAACAATTCACCAATGCATAAAGCTACAAATTGAGACTGACATGGCTGTTATACCTCAAATAATGGAATCAATTTCACCATCTCTATATAGCACTCTTATTTATAAATGCAGGTACTGGCTAAAGATGTTAGATAATCTACCTATCCTACACATGTTCAGGGAAGGCAACAACATAGCACATAAGCTAGCACAGCAGGGAGCCCAGTGTGCCAATAGTAACCACATATATCTAGTAGCATCGAACTATGTGAAGCAAGATGTGGATAGAGACAAAGAAGGAAGCGTAGTTGTTAGAACTACTCCTGTAATAAATAATTTAGCTATGCTGGGCAATCCTATAATGACTTCTTTTGATTCTACAAGCACTTCTACTAATATGCCACGGTCTGCAGTCTTGCTACTGTAGTTTTAAATAAAATGTTTCTCTTCTTGCCAAAAAAAAGGTTCACCGGCACACCACATCATACCACATTTTTAGATGCTTTTATTTTATTAATTCTTTTTGCTTTACTTTATTGAAATTTTATCGACATTAACCAAATTCACCCGGGCCCACTGACAAAAAATATTCCTTCACCCAGTACCTACCCTGCTCATCGCACATTATAATCAAACGACCAAACAGCCACCAGCTTCACACTCAACAGTCAGCTTCCACCATTGTTAAAACGTAGTCGGAGTTTCGGCGCTGAAGGTACGTTCTAGTTAAAAGTTTTTTTCTTAAATTTTTTTTTTCTTTTTTCAATCGAGGTTCTGTTTGAGATTTTGGTCTCGAGGCCGTTATTTGATTTCAGTTTTTCTTATCTCAATGATCATGGCTATTGTACAAAGCTTGGTTTGAAGTTTGATAATATATTGAAAGATGCTTCCATTGGAGAAGTCCTTCAAGTTTCTTCGGTCCAACTTGATCTTAAGTTTATTTCTTTCCCCTATTTGAGTTCATCGCTACCGATTAGTCGTTGTAATCCCATTGGAGATGCTCGATAATAATGTTTGATCGATGTTGTTTTGGTTCGAGTTTCCGGTGCCTAGTCAAGTTTCTGTATGTGCTCAAAGCAGTACTGCAATTGATTTCCAGCAATACTGAGGACTTTTGGAGAGTTCCCAAGTTGGTAATACTTTCACCTGAAGGTATATTATCTAGTGGATTGAAGATGCATATGGTAGAGAGCAAAGAAGGGGCTATTGCTTGTATACTATTGTCTCTGTTATTGTTAGGGACATGGCCGACACTTCTGACTTTGCTCGAAAGACGAGGGCGTCTTCCTCAACATACTTATTTTGATTATGCTATTACAAATCTATTGGCTGCTGTGATCATTGCTTTAACCTTTGGTCACTTTTTGGGCCAAACACACCAGAAATGCCTGATTTCCTCACTCAACTCTCTCAGGTTAGTTCCCCTTCAAAATCAAGAACTTAATGTCTTATTCAACGGAAAAGGGTCAGAACTGCCCCTAACTTATTGACGCCATATTAAAAATACCCTCCGTTAACCTATTTTGAAAAAAATGCCCCTACCGTTAAAATTCTGGCATATTTGTGCCCCTAACATATTGACTCCAGTTTAAAAATGCCCCTACCGTTAACCTATTTTGAATAAAATGCCCATACCGTTTTAAATATAAGTACAGTCAGTTGTTAGACTTAGGGGCACAAATATGCCACATTTTTAACGGTAGGAACATTTTCTTCAAAATAGGTTAACGGAGGGCATTTTTAACATGGAGTCAATACGTTAGGGGCAGTTCTGACCCTTTTCCCCTTTTTCAAATTGGACCAGGCATTGATGCAGGCTACCAATTGTAATATAAGGTCAATTTTTCTTGTATTCAATATATAACATTATTTGATTTGGCAAATGTGAATATCCACATGCGTATTCTATGTTGGCGTACTTTCTCTCTTAAGTGTAGAGAGTTTTGGAGAAGTAAATTGGTTTGAGACTTCTCATGAAAATATATTGCTTACAAAGGTATATATAGAGTAAAATCAAAACCTACAAACTATATGATTGTACAATAATGAAGGAAATCAAAACCTACCAACTATAGGATTGTACAATTGATGAGAGAATATTCTACCAATAATAAAAAGATACACAAAAGATATTTACAATATTTCCTAATACGCCCCCTCAAGATGGAGGGTCGGAGGACACGCCAATCTTGGACATCAACAGAGGAAGCCGAGGACTGCCGGTTAGGGCAGCGGCCATGGAGCGCGAGGCAGAGGAGACGCTGATCGACGTCGAGAGAGAGGGCTGCTGGTTAGTGCAGCGGTGGCACGGTAAGATGCCGGAGAAAAGACGCTGAGAGAGAGGGCTGCCGGTTAGTGCAGCGGCGGCACAGCAAGAGACCGGAGAGGACCGTGAAGGTCGGCAGCTGATCTTCTTTGCCGGAGAGGGGCAGCAAGACGCCGGAGAGGGATGCCGGAGAGGGCTGCCGATTAGTGCAGCGGCGGCATGGCAAGATGCCGGAGAGAGAGTTGCTTCTAGAAGACGAAGCCTCCATTGTCGTTGTAGATTTACAAAGTAAAAAAAATGTTGATAGGGAAAAAAAGGAATAATTTGCTGAATTTAGAAGAAAGACCTTGCTAGTGTCGATTATGTAGAAGGTCGGCGGCGGCGGGCTGCCGATTAGTGCAGCCGCCGCCGCCACGGGTAGGGAAAAAAATAGGGTTTGTTTGGCGATAAGCCACTAGCGTATGATACCATGTAGAGAGTTTGGAGAAGTAAATTGGTTTGAGGCTTCTCATTAAAATATATTGCTTACAAAGGTATATATAGAGTATAGGGAAATCAAAACCTACAAATTATAGGATTGTACAATAACGAAGGAAAATCAAAACCTACCAACTATAGGATTATGAGAGAATATTCTACCAATAATACAAATATACACAAAAGATATTTACAATATTTCCTAATACTAAGGGACTACAAAGCATATACTCATATTTGATAGGTAGAGTTACATTAGGGATGATATATATTCTTTTAAGAAAGATATGTACGAGCTTTGATGTCCAGAATATATCCTAATGACATATTGTTATCTATGTTTAGAGTTAGCATGTTTCCATGTAATCTCCACGCTAGCCTACGTTTGTCATAATTAACTCGCTAGACGCAATGTTCATAACCCATGGCCCTCATGTTAATTATAACTAGTGTAGAAAATATTTTGAATATTCGTAGTTTGCTTTAGGTGCGTGTTATAATAAATTATCGTGATTATCGGTATCATTCCCGTGGCATAGTCATGATATCTAATTCCCAATTTCGGGGATGCATTTCATGTGATCGATCATAACAACTTCGAACATTAATAAAAAAAAATATATCACGAATCACGGGTATATTTCATGTATTATGATTTGTGGTGCGTTCCAAAACGGTAAGTGTACGACAATCGTAACTTGTTCAAGAAAAAAATTTCATAAATCCGAAAAAAGCGGTTTTAAATAAATGAAAACGTTTATAAAGTGAAAAATGCACAATAGGTTTATAACGTGTAATAAATAAGATAATAAGTCAATTTTAATAGTTTAAGCGACCATGCTAGAACCACGGAACTCGGGAATGCCTAACACCTTCTCTAGGATTAACAGAATTCCTTATCTGGAATTTCTGGTTCGCAGACTTTTAAATGAAGTCAAAAATTTCATCAATGTGGAATTTTAAAATAAACCGGTGACTTGGGACAACAATAATTATTCCAAGTGGCGACTCTGATAAATTAAATGAAATAATTCATTTCCAATAATATCACTTTAATTGAAAAAACTCCCATATACCCTCGGGGTGTAAAAAGGAGGTGTGACACACACCATCGATGAATGCCACTCCTTGAAAGACAAGATACAATCTTCGATTGGTAACAAAGTTATTATGGCAAAAGGAAGCTGCTCCAAACGTCCGCAAGAACCCTCTTCCAGACCATAAGGGTAGAGATATCCATATGATTGAAGTAGAAGATGACTGGGATCCCGAGGGATCAATCGGGTTGATCGCAGAAGGTGATGACCTAAAGAAACCAACAGTTACTCTCAACCCGTCATAGTCCAGATCCAACCATCCGAGGATACCGAGGTGAATATGTCTATACCTCTTGTGTTTCAAGAAGCGCCACCCACAAAGACACCAGCACTAGTTGAGGTTGAATTCACGTCTTCGAAAAATGCACCCAAACCATTTGAGGTTGCAGTCTTGCAACCTAAGACACATCTTCCATAATAAATAAGGATTAGCCACACCGACCACAGTGGCGATGTCAACCACGACACCATTCTATAAAAATGTTGTACCTTGGGATTATACAGCCAAGGCGAGAAGGATGGGCAAGGTTAGGTTGAAGAAAGTATCGCAACACAGGGTATGACAAGAACTGGTAGAGTCTATACCCTGAACATCTAGCTGAATCAAGCAAGATGGCCTCCTATCGGCCACCCCTCATTGAGACAGGTCCAAACGACCTTTGGAGGAAAACACATGCCATGGAATATTTGGTCATAGACCAGATAAACAAGATGCTAGCACAAATATCCATCCTCTCTTTGCTACAGAATTCCAAGACATACACGAATGTTCTATTGAAGGTGTTGAGTGAAGCGTACATACCAAGTAACATCATTGACGGGGAAATGGCTAATATGGTGGGACAAGTGCTAGAACGTCATAACATCATCTTTTGTGAAGACAAACTGCCACCTGAAAGGCTAGGTCACAACAACATATTGCACATCAACGTGCAATGTGAAGAATATTTCATGACCAGGTTCCTGATCAATGGAGGTTCTAGTCTTAACATTTGTCCACTGATAACACTCAAGAAATTGGGCAAAGGGCTGCATGTGATAAAAGATAGAGTAATCAATGTGAAAGACTTTGATGGTTTTCATAGCCTACCATCGGTGAGATTAGTCCATGCCTGAAGATGGGACCAACCTAGTTTGAGGTCGATTTGCAAGTAATAAATGTACCAGTGTCTTGCAACTTGGTGCTGGTACAGCCATGGCTTCATGATGCTGGGGCCATAGCATCAACGCTGCATGAGGCGGTAAAATTCGAATAGAATCACCAGGAAGTAATCATTTATGGCGACGGTAACAACCCTATATACAACCGCTAGACCATTCAGGCGATCGGAGGAAGAAGGAAGCTTGGTGGAGAAACTTACCACCACATCGAGTGGGTCAATGCTGTCGACATAGAAAAATGGTGGGATAATAAAATTGAGAGTATACTGAGTTGGAGTGGATACGAATCTGACAAAGGGCTTGGCAACAACCTCCAAGGGATCTCTAAACCCATAAGACTCAAGAAATATGGCACTACATTTGGTTTGGGATATGAATACCCCCGGGAAAAAATCAATAGTTAGTCGCCACTATGGCACGGTCCTTACTACCCATTAGAGCAGCCAATACCGCATCTGGAGAAGACTTTCCAACATGCCGACATTATTTATGGGTCAGATGAAGAAGAAGCACTTGCAACAGTGAAAAACTTGTTTTTAGAGGACAATGATATGGACTATTGTGTTATCCTCGAGGAGGATTGGGAGGAAGGCCCTTCTATACAGGCTGCGAGCAAAGGGGAACATCTCAAAGATTGGACCGTCAAGACCATCATAGCCCGATGAGCCTCGGGGTAGTAAGGCTAAAACAAGAACTATTCACTGTTTTATTTACTAAATGATTTTATTTCACATTTTTTCAATTTCTGCCAATAAGATCTTCAATGTTCAAAAACAGTTATTCAATATGTCAAAAGCATGTTTGATTTTTCTTATGAATTAAGATTTATTGATATCGGTTTCCTCCTTACTTTACCAATACAACAGTACTATTACTTATCTTGATTAACTAGTGACTATGATATGCAATGAGACAACACAACAAACGGACATTGATTCAGAGGAAGATGACATACCTGACGAGATCGTCAAAAAAGTTGAGAATAGACCTAAGTCCAACCTGGACGAGACCGAAATTGTCAACTTGGGAGATGCAGAAAATGTTAAGGAAATACGAATCAACATTCACCTTTCCCAACCAGAGAAGAAAGAATACACATAATTTCTAATGAAGTATGAGGACATATTCTCCAGGTCGTATAATGCCATGGCTGGTCTGAGTATGCCTATTGTGGCCCACAAACTACCAATCGATCCAATGTGTACACCGATAAAGAAAATGCTTAGAAAGTTCAAACATGATATGAGTTTGACAATCAAAGAAGAAGTCACCAAGCATATCAAAGCTAAGATTCTCAGGGTGGTTGAGTATCCGACATGGTTAGCCAACATTGTACCATTGCCAAAGAAAGAAGGGAAGGCCAAAGTCTTTGTCAACAACCGGTATCTCAATTGGGCCAGTACAAAAGATGACTTCCATTTGCTAAATATGCACATCCTGATTGACAATTGCGCTAAGAATGAGCTATAATCATTCGTAGATTGCTTCGTTGGTTATTATCAAATCTGGATGGATGAGGAAGATGCTGAGAAAACGGCTTTCATTACATTGTGGAGAGTGTATTGTTACAAGATGATGCCATTTGTCCTGAAGAATGCAAGGGCCACCTACATGAGAGCCATGACTACCATCTTTCACAATATATACACAAAGAGATAGATGTATATGTTGATGATGTTATTATTAAATCAAAGAAGGCCACTGACCACATAGAAGAATTGAGAAAGCTCTTGAATAGATTGCAGAGATACAACTTGAAATTAAACACCACAAAGTATGCATTTGGGGTTCCTGCTGGGAAGTTGCTTGCGTTTATTATGAGCTGCTGAGGAATAGAACAGGATCAATCGAAGGTGAGTCAAAGCCATTCAAGAACTACCACCGCCAAAGAACAAGAAAGATGTGATGAGTTTCTTGGGAAGGCTTAACTATATCAGTCGACACAATCTACAGTCATATGTGAACCAATCTTTATGATGTTATAGAAGTACGCCACTGCCAAATGGACCGATGATTACTAGAAGGCCTTCGACAAAATCAAGGAGTACATGTCAACACCACCAGTCTTAGTTCCGCCCGACTAAGGTAGACCCTTATTGCTCTACCTTGTAGTGTTATATGGAGCTTTCACCTACGTTCTGGGGCAACATGATGAAACATGGAGGAAGGAACAAGCCATTTATTATCTCAGTAAGAATTTCGCCCCGTACAAGGCCCTGTATTCTCTATTGGAACGCACCTGTTTTGCTTTGACTTGGGTAGCTCAAAATCAGAGACATTACTTCTATGCCTATACTACATATCTCATATCGAGAATGGATCCCTGGAAGTACATCTTTCAGAAGCCCATGTCCATTGGAAAGCTAGCCAAACGAAAAATCATGTTGCATGAATTCGGCATTGTTTATGTGACTCAGAATGCGGTCAAGATACATGCACTGGTAGACCACCTTGCTGAAAACCTCATGGATGGAGGATACAAATCCCTAAAAATGTATTTTCCTGATAAAGAGGTATCATTCATAGGAGAAGACATTGCAGAACCATATGACGGTTGGAGAATGCTCTTTGATGGAGAAGCCAATTCCAAAGGAGTTGGCATAGGAGCAGTCTTAATATTAGAAATCGGTCAGCATTATCCATTGTCCGCCAAACTCGGGTTTCCCTGCACCAACAATATGGCCGAGTATGAAGCTTGCATCTTAGGGCTCAAAATGTCCATTGACATGAATGTTCAAGAGCTGCTAGTGATTGGAGATTCATACTTACTTATACATCAGGTATGAGAAGAATGGGCAACCAAGAACTCCAAGATACTCCAGTATCTACATCACATACATGAGTTGAGAAATAGGTTCATAAAGACGGAATTCTAGTATGTTCTCAGAGTCCAAAATGAGTTCGCCAATGCATTGGCTACCCTATCATCTATGATACAACATCCCGACAAGAATTTCATTGATCCCCTTCCGTAAAAATCATAATCATCCAACTTACTCCCATGTTGAAGAGGAAGTAGACGAAAGACCTTAGTTTCAAGATATTGAGGAATATTTGGAAAAAGAGAGTACCCAAGCTTGCTAATCCTACTCAGAAATGCACACTACAGAGATTGTTTAACAACTTCTTTCACAATGGAGGAATCATGTATAAGAGGATTCCCAATTTAGGATTACTGAGGTGTGTTGACGCAATGGAAGCATCCGGGCTATAGAGGAAATTCATGCTGGGACCTACGATCCACATATGAACGATTTTGTCTTAGAAAAGAAGATACTTTAGGCTAGTTACTTCTGGATGACTATGGAAACGGACTGCATCCAGTATGTCTGAAAATGCCTTCGCTGTCAGATACATGCAAATATGATAAAGGTACCTCTAAGTGAGCTCAACACAACAAGCTTATTGTGGCCGTTCGCCGCCCGGGGAATGGATGTTATTGGACAAATCGAGCCTGCCTCTTCCAATGGACATATGTTTATCCTTGTAGCCATAGACTATTTCACCAAATAGGTCGAAGTAGTATCTTACAAAGAAATGACTAAGAAAGTCGTGACAAACTTTGTTTGTGATCGCATTGTTTGTCAATTCGGGATTCCAAAGTCAATCATTACTGATAATAACTCCAACCTCAGCAGCGATTTGATGAAAGCTATGTGCCAAATTTTCAAGATCAAACATAAGAATTACACACCCTACATGCCTCAGATGAATGGAGCTATAGAAGCCTCTAACAAGAATATCAAGAAGATATTGAGGAAAATGATAGAGAAGCATAAACAGTGGCATGCAAAGTTACCATTTGCCCTATCGGGGTACCGTACCATAGTTTGCACATCAACTGGGGAAACCCCCTATATGCTAGTTTACGGTATACAAGTTGTCATTCCAATTGAGGTGGAAATTCATTCCCTAAGGATAATACAAGAAGCTAAGCTCAACGATGCAGAGTGGGTAAAGAGTCGTTATGTGTAATTAACCCTGATAGATGGAAAGAGAATGAACGCAGTCTACAATGGCCAACTCTATTAAAACAGAATGTCTAGAGCCTTCAACAAAAGAGTCAAGCCAAGACAACTCACACCAATACAGCTGGTGATTAAGAAAATTATTCCGCATCAAGATGAAGCCAAAGGGAATTTCTCTCCTAATTGTAAGTGCCCATACGTGGTTCATCAGGTTTTGATAGGAGGAGCCCTCATACTTGCAGAAATGAATAGAGAAGTCAAGCCAAGTCCGATCAATTCAGATGCAGTCAAGCGTTACTATGTGTAATCTTTACGCTTTCCTTATATAATGTAAATTGAACTATGCTTGACTTAATTCCTTTATAAGAGGGGATGCGTAGGAAGCCCTATGTGTTCTGTCAAAATTCAATAAGAATTTCATTCCCCCCCGCAATTAGAAACTAGGGCAAAATTTTGAGGAGGACCCTCAAAATTTTGAATTAATTTCAACCGACCGCCGCACGAGCAACAATCAGAAGCGTAAACCCATAAAAATAGGGCAAAATATTAAGAAACACCCTCAAAATTTCGTAGTAGGAGAGGTTTTCAATTTCATGAACTACGTCACGGTCGTCAGTTCATCTAAAAGCTATTTTAAAGTTTATCCTTTATTTTTACAAAATCATGCATGATTATTATTGAAACTTCTTTGTTTAGCAACGGTTCCCCAATGATATAGACGGTATCACCAGATCGAAGCCGAATGTGTCAAGCAAAGCCAGTAGGGATACAAACTAACCTCCCCATTTACAAAACTCATGATTTTTCTTTGGATGCAGGCACTAGGACTACGAAATCATTAAACATACTGTACACCCATGAATCAAACATTGTTCAAAAATGTGACTCTCCGAACTGTTGCACTTGCCAACATTTTCTATCAGCACATACAAGTAATGCTCCGTAGTCATAATGCTCCCAATAATCACAATGCCGCAATACGCTATCAGCTAAGAAGATTCTACTATCATTTGTTATTTTATTTCTTGCATGAGGCTACCATTCTGCCTTCTTAGACTGAACGTTTCTCCATCTGTATTTGCATTGCATAAGGCTACCATCCTGCCTTCCAATTTGCATAAGGCTACCATTCTGCCTTCCTAGACTAAACAATGTCTCCATCTGCATTTGCATTACATAAGGCTACCATCCTGCCTCCTAATTTGCATTAAGCTACCATTCTGCTTTTCGAGACTAAACGTTGTCTCCATCTGCATTTGCACTGTATAAGGCTACCATTCTTCCTTCCAATTTGCATAAGACTACTATTCTGCCCTTTAAGGTTAAGCTCTACCTCCATCTACATCTTTATTGCATAAGGCTACTATTCTGCCTGCCAATTTGAATAAGGCTACCATTTTGCCTTCCGAGACTAAAAGTTGTCTCCATCTGCATTTGCATTACGTAAGGCTACTATTCTGAATTCCAATTTGCATAAGACTACTATTCTGCCTTTCGAGACTAAATGCTGTCTCCATCTGGTATCCATTACATAAGGCTACCATTCTGCCTTCTAATCTGCATAAGTCTACTATTCTGCCTTCCGAGGTTAAGCTTTTCCTCCATCTTCATTGCATGGCAAAAAGATTGCCTCATACTACATCTACATGGATGAAATATCGCCTCATATTGCATCCTTAAAGATTGCCACGTACTGCATGTGCATGGCTAAAAGATTGCCACATACTGCATATACATGGCTGAAAGATCACCACATACTACATCTGCATGGCTGAAAGAGCGCCACATACTGCATCTGTATGGCTAACAAATCGCCTCATACTTCATTTGCATTGCTGAATGATCGACACATACTAATTTGCATGGCTAAAAGGTCTCCTCATACTACATCTGCATGGCTGGAAGATCGCCACATACTACATCAGCATGGCTTAAAGATCACCTCATACTGCATCTGCATGGCTGAAAGATCGCCACATACTGCATCTGCATGGCTAGAGGATCGCCACACACTACATTGCACGTTGAAAGATTGCAACATACTACACCTACATGGTTGAAAGATTGCCACATACTGCATCCTTCTTGGGCTGAAATATCGCCAGCTCATCCAAAGGCATCATCGTTCGGAGGCACCGTCTTCATAGCCCAAGAAAACCATGTCATGGCCAGAGGATCTCTTTCAAACTTTTGCATATAATTATTCAAAGGCTACATAGTTAGGAGGCACCATCCTCATAGACCGAGAACATCCTTTCGTGGCCTGCGAATCCTTTATCATACCCTTCATGGCTCGGGACATCATGGTCTATGGACGTCATCCTTAGCGTCCGAAGACAACATCTATGCTCCTACGAGAATTTGCATCATGTCTAAATTTACGCACAATATATGCTTGTATTGCTTATTTGTGGGTAAGACGACGAGCAATGGCCATCCAGGCAGGAGCGATCCTACTCCACTTCCCGTAGTCATATGAAACCTAACCATTGTCGTAAACTGTCCACTCTCACAACCCTAGATGTTGCGTTTGTACTTGAAATTGCCTCATCGGTATACTGCATCGGTGAATCCTGAACTACATACAACACGATTTTGTAAAATCAGGGATATGTAGGAAGCTCGGAAGCTAGGGTGCAGCCTAACCTCTTTAAACTATTTATCTCGGTCAATTTTGGCCATTATTTCTTTACGCAGAAACTCTTTTATTCTTCTCGGGCAAAGAGGGGCAGTTGTTGATACCAAAATTTTCCCAATATATTTTATTTAAGTATAAATATCTTCAAAATAGCATATATATGCATTTTTAAGCATACCCAATGCTTTATTATTTTTTTCAAAATTTTAAAGGTTTACATTAATTTATTTTCTCGCTCTTTATCCAATAAAATCCCCAATAATTATTTCCAAAATTATTAATTTGATAATTCTTATATTTTATTTCTATACTTATACCAAAATATGGTTAAAGTAATTTTTACAATTCTTTTAGTATTTTTAAAAGCTAAATTGCACATAATTGCAATACTAGTATTTTTATATTTAATTATGTTTTATATGCATAAAATTGAAACCAGTATTATTAAATTATTAATTATATATTATAAATCATTTTATCCCTTCAAATTAGTTTTCAGAAACTATTTACTATTTTTTATAAATTAAATAGGAAAAAATAACTATTTAAAATATAGCCAAATTGGCTTTCAATTGTAGCCCAAAATTGGTCCCCAATTTTACGGCCCAAGTTTAATTGAAAGCAGACCCACACCCTCTTTACCCATGCCCAAACCCGGATCTGTACCTACCCCTTCTCATTCTAGCCGTTGATCTCTAATATCAAAGGCCCTTATTCCCTCTTAACTATTTTAACCTGAACGACTCTAGAATCCCCTCTTCCCTCCAATTCTATCAGAGACCTAAATCTAACCCTAGTCACTGCCACCAAACTAACCGTAATCCCTTCGATCCTCACTCAATCCATGGACTCCCATGGCTATTTGAGACGTAGGTCTCTCTCCTACGTCTTATGGTTGCCCGTTTTTGTAATTTCGTGAAAGATCATGAAGAGATCTCTTCTTAGGGTTCTCTGAAACTCTCACTCTTGAGATTTTCCACTTTCCTTTAGATCTGTCTTAGATGTAGGTTTATCTATGAGTTTTAACCGATTTTTCTTCGTCTCCGCTATTTTAAAAAAAACCCTAGCTGTAAATCCTCCCATCCTTTTAGATATATGATGGATCTATGGGTTTTTAAGGGATTTTCCTATTTTCCTGAAAATATTTCTCCCATTTTAAACAATTCACTTCCTGACTAGGGCTTCAAAACCCTTTTTACAAAAATGTTTTCTTTTTTATTTTAGTTATTACTTTGTATTTTTAGCGTGTTTAAACATTACTTGAGTCTTCTTTTTTTGTTCGATTCATTTTGTCAAGAACCCTAATACTTCTAGGTCGATTCGTAGTTTTAATTTGTTGACGATGTGTTTGCATGACTATCATAAACATTCTAGGCTTTATATGTGTTCTATATGTTCTTGTGTTTCCTGTTCTAATTTATTCTTATGGTTTCTTTGATTATGTCAAAACCCTTGTTATTATCGTGCAATAGTTTTGCCTATTTGTTTTATTGATCGTTCACACAATTTATGTTAATTCTATGTAATCTCCTTAAACCTACGTCTTTAATTTTGGGTATTTCTTTCAATCCTGTACTGCTCTTTCGAAATTCCTTCCTTACTTTTGTGGTACTTTCCTTAATTAGTATTGATTCCCTGTGATTTTCAATCTCATTCGTGATTCTCTAAACTAATTTTTAAAATCAAATTGTACTCACCTTGTTTATATGCACAAATTTGTTGTTAATTAACGTGCACTTTCCATATGTTTAACCTATTCTGTACTTAGTCCTTATTACATGTTACATGCTTTTACTCTTGCTATTATGGTAAAATCATTTATACAAGCAATTCTTTTCCTTATTTGATACAACTTGTAGCCGTTTGAATCGTGGCTCCCTAATTGAAGGTAGTACAGGTCTTTAATTGATTTTGATTCACATTATTTCTCTAATTATGCTAAGTCAATACTTATTACCTTATTTTTCCTGCATGTTCTCAAACTATAAATACTCTACCCTCTCTTTAGCAAAGAACACAGACAATAGTTTAGAACACACACATACACACTCAAACTCTCTATTCTTTCTCTATTACTTGTGCTACTGTTTTGTCTAGTCGGTTGAACGCAAAGGCTAGACTGTGGGACTCTAATTGCTTTTCTTTTGCTGCACTTTGGTTCCACAATTGGTATGTTCTTAGTTCAATTTTAAAACTTAACTCTATGTGTCCCCTATTGTTTGTCAATCAATATCTCTTTCTGCATTAACTTAATGGCTCATATGTTTCATTGCACTTATTGTTCACTGCTTTACACAACATGTTTAAGTTCTGTGCTTCTTGTTCAAAGTGTAACTGGCATGTCTATTTGAATATTTGGTTATATGCCTCAACTAGTATGTCTCATAATGTACTTGACTGATGCTGAGCCATGACTAATTATATGTAATAGACCCCACATGATTACTCCCATACCATGTCCCTATCTCTTATTACAATTCTAATTTCAAGCATGATTCCCTTGTTAACTCTTTGAAGTATTTGCTTGTGTTCTAAAGGCCAATCAGTCCATACTTGTTCTTTGCACTTGCTGGTTTATATGCATATCTTTTCAGCCATTTTTATGTGTTTTTTTATTTGGATCCTCTATGTCCCCAACCCCTCACTTCCCTGCCTATGAATGCTGGAATGATACTGTTATTTGGATTTGCTCTGTGTGTGTTGTCTTGTTCTAAGTTATTATTCCTCTTATTCCCTTGTTTTTTTCAAAAACTATTCTGTTGTCTTTTGCAAACTCACATCAAACATGATTGTTTTCAAAACTATTTTCCAACTAAACTAATTTAAATTTATGTCAAGAACTCTCACATATACTTGGAGACCACTAGGTTGTGCCCCTTTTCTGTGAGCCTTGCTTTCGGATCCTTTAGCTCCCGCTGAACTTGGACACATAACAGCTAGCCCGTCCACACTGCACTCATTCTTGTTTGGTTATGTAATCTGGGTGTGAGCACTTTCCGGGATCCCTAGAGGTCCTTAGGGAACTCTTACACACCCAGATATGAGAAAGGTATGTAACCATATTGGCACTTGAGGTGCTTTATTACATATCTTAGAGAGGAAGTCCTAATCATGATTCCTATGGTGTAGATTCTTATTTTTCATTTTCTCCTTATGTAATTCACTTACATGGTCTGCAATAATTTGTAAACAAGTATTGGGGCAGCTAGTGAAAAGGCATAGGGTAAATATGTACACTATCAGTGTTAAGGGTAGTAAACATGTTATTAGGGTTATATTCTTAATTATGCAATAGAAACCATGCTTAGGATTCATACATTCATTAGAAATCATGCTCCCATGTTTCTTGCTTCAGCATCTCATTACTGAATCCATCTTTTATGTCTATCACTTAGACATCTTGCTCTTAGGACAATAACAACATGACATAAAAGCTATTACTCATTTCAACAATTATGCAACTTTTGTGTACATTTAGAAATCATGCCATAGGGACTCTGTTTTCAACAACCATGCCATCTGCATGTGCATACTAGATATCATGTTCTAGGATCCTTTCTGCATTTTGTTTAAAACGCCTAGTTAACTACCAATTCGTAAAAAGGAAATAAGGTAATAGTTTTCACATAGTGATGTTTACCGAATAAAACTGATAATAATCTTGCATTCGTATCAACTAGAACAACATACTCTTAGGGTTAAATTATTTCTAGACCGTCTTTTAATAATTCTAAATAACTACTGCATATTGGTTCATGCTTAGGCAGGCCTTAGGTTATTTGAATAAAAACCAGAACTGTCCTTGTTTAATTGTCAACTTGTTAAAATCAGTAGGTAAGCATGATTAAGACTTCTTTTATGAGCCATGTAATAAATCTGGTTCGTCTTAGATTCCATGCTTTAGAATTCCAATATGGCGCTTAATTGTGTATGAGTCATGTTGTCCATGTGCATTCTTTGTGTAGGTATATCTAAGTCTTCTACTTGTTTTTGTGTTTTCCCTTTAAATGTAGTCTTATATGTTCTTGTTTCTTGCTTAGTATTTTGCCTTTAAACTTGAGAGTCTGCCTAGTGTTAGATAATACGCTTAACGCTAGAGGGGGAATGAATAGCGTTATAATAAAATTTAGCGTAAACTTGCGGAATTTGAAATTTGCAGGAAATAAATAAGTGCGTTAAGTAAACAAAAAGGAAAGAACGCACCAATGTATTCTGGTTCACCACAACAAGTGGCTAGTCCAGTCCCCGAGAGACTCTCTCGAGATTTTCCGCTGACTTGTCAAGCTTACGGGTGCTCAACAAACCTTTACAACTTAAGGACACAAGCCTTAACACCTTTGCTCGGAGATACAACACTCCAAGACTTCACTGTTAAGCTTACGGGTGCCTAACCAACCTTTACAACTTAAGGACACAAGCCTTAATACCTTTGCTTGGAGATACAACACTCCAAGACTTCACTGTTAAGCTTACGGGTGCCTAACCAACCTTTACAATCTGAGTACACAAGCCTCAACAATCTTGCTCGGAGATACAACACTCCAAGACTTCGACCAAGGAAACACAAGTTCCTTACAACAAGAGAATCACAATTCTCTTCAAGTGTACAAAACACTAAACACTCAAACAATACACTCTTTAATGAGTAGATATGAGTAAAAGAAGTAAGCTCAAGATCACAACAACTATGGACAAGACTTTGTCTCTCAAAAGCTTTATGAAATGAATATAAAATGATAAACAATAATATGCAAGCTTATAGCAATAGAATGATCAGTTGTTGTGTGTTGTTGTGTTTAAAACACTGAAATGAAGCTGTATTTATAGTTGAAAAACTTGGCATTACCGTTGTCTAATTGTCAATTAAGAGTTGCTGATTTTATTGAGTGACAATCGATTGTCAAAAAGCCACAATCGATTGTTTGCCAATCAATCCTAGATTTTACGCTTAACAATCGATTGTCCAAGATCAACAATCGATTATTGGTAACGTTCAAAAAAATCATTTCCAGATTTTACGTAAAACAATCGATTATACCAAATCAATATTCGATTAATCAGCAACGTTCGAAAAATCCTTTCCAGATTTTGATTTCAACAATCGATTGTACAAAATCAACAATCGATTATTCAGCAACGTTCAAAAATCTTTTTCAGATTTTAATATCAACAATCGATTGTACAAAATCAACAATCGATTACCTGACGGTATTTGAAAACTTTACGACAACGGTCAGCTTCACAATCGATTGGGCAATGTTAACAATCGATTATTTATCAGATTTTGAAAATCATTTTAGACACTGCCTCTTGCCAATCGATTGTTTTATACTCACAATCGATTATTTAATAATTTTGAAAAAGTCTGGAAGGCACTGCCTCAACATAATCAATTGTCATAAGTTCACAATCGATTATTTTGTGACTTTGAAAAATCTGAAGGACACTCTCTCTTCACAATCGATTGTCATTAGCTTCACAATCGATTATTCTGAGTTTTGAAAAACTTTGATGGATACTGCCTCATCACAATCGATTGTCATTAGCTTCACAATCGATTATTTTGAGTTTTGAAAAACTTTGATGGACACTGCCTCATCACAATCGATTGTCATAAGGTTCACAATCGATTGTCATAAGGTTCACAATCGATTGTCATGCAGGTTTTAAAAACCTGATGCTCACTGCCTTAACACAATCGATTGTCATTAACTTCACAATCGATTGTCATGCAGTCTTGGCTTAACATAATCGATTATCATAAGTACATAATCGATTATCTTAGTCCAGATTTTTGAGGCATGTTTAAAAATCATTTTGACTAATGAAAATATGCATGATTTAAAATCATTTAGCATTAAATTAAATATGCATGATTTTGTAAAAATAGTTTTATGAGAGAAGCCATGTCATGAGTCAAGTTGTCGGATCAAGATCACAATTAAGAGCGACTCATTTAAACTATAAAACTTTGTCTTGTGCTTGAATCTCGTTATCCACCAATTGTGCGCTTGTACTTGAACTTCGTCATATATCAATTTGCGCTTGTTTGTCATTCATCAAAACCTACACATAAGAACACACGTTTTAGTATAAAACCTTGAGAACGTGTTTCCAACAATTTCCCCCTTTTTGATAATGACAAACTTTAAGCGGGATATGCAACTTAAACAATTTATAATGATGATTCAAGACAAGTAAATATATGCAATAAGTATGCCATTAGTTCCCCCTCAATATATGAATTCCCCCTCAATTTAAGCTTATAAATATTGAGAGTGCATACCCGTTATCTTCCCCCTTTTGCCATTAGCAAAAATAATATAAGAAGATGCCAAAGATGTAAATAAAACTTATTTATTTATTGGAAAGAGAAAACGTGATTACTTAAAGAGAGCACAATAAAAAATATCAAAATAGAACCAAAAAAAAAACAAAGAAATCATTCATCATCATTTCCCGCCTCGTCATCCGGCACTGCTTCGAAGGGAACAAGACCCGCATATGGATAATGAACATGGTCAAAATATCCATGGATCTCATGAGACAATTGACCAACAGAGGTGGTCAAGGAAGCAATTTGGTCGGAAATGGATTGGTGAGTGGGCTCTTGAGGCGGACGAGTTCGACGGGTTGGAGGAGGAGCAGGTGCTGCATGATCACCGTCATGATGAAAGGAGGATTCTGAAATTTCCCACTTCTTGGTACTCTTTTTGAGAGGACCGTTGGAAGTGATGAATCCGGAGGCTTCAAGAAAATTCATGATGAGGAGAGCATAAGGAAGAGGCCTATCATCTCCAACAGCGTCACGCATGTGAATCTTGACGTACCGATACCAATTGATGTTAGCTCCGGTTATTATGGCATGCATGAGCTTGGTGTCCTCTTGGGAAATGGTAGTATGGTTATGCTTGCGAGGCTTGAGGACTCGGGTGATGAAATAGAAAATCAACCGATAATTTGGATCAATTCCCGTAATTGTAGGACGACGGGAAGAAAGATTTGGATCATAAGAAGTAAGTCCGGTTTGATGTAGGAGGACTGTTTCATCAAAAAGGGCTCCGGCCTCTCCGATGTACCGAAAAATGTCTTCACCATTATGAGGAAGACGGGCAATGGTATGAAGGTTTTCATCGGAAAGAAGAATTTGAACACCATTTATATTTGTCACAAGCTCACCGTCATCATCCTCATGAAGGTTGGAGTAAAATGCTTGAATAAATGTAGTATTGATATAAGGGTGGGTAAGAAGACCAACCTTCGCTTTAATTACCTTTACAGGGTGAGAAAGGTTAGATAGGGATATGATGACCGGTGCGTTAATACCATGTGTAGCCCCTCTTTGAGGAGTGTTGTACCGGGTATTGCATTTATGTAATCCATATTATAAACAAACCTAGGACACCCCTTATATTCGCAAATATGCTTAATTTGTAATCCTTTTCAACACCTAGCTTTTTCATTAGTTGTTTTCTTACGCTTGTGTACTTAAACTTAAATCCCCTATTATTTTAGCACGACTTGTCTATTTTCTAACTACACAAATTCACAAAAACTGTCTGGCCGGGAACCACACTAGTGGATCCTTAGGGGTGCCTAAAACCTTCCCCTTAGGATAGTTTCAAGCCTTTATCCTATCTCTGGTTACCAAACGTAGATATAAATGAACCCCATAGGTGTCCTAACACATGTTAAACCGTTAGGTGGCGATTCTTCAAAAATGCAAACCCCCTTTCCCAAAAGGAAATAGTTGTCCCAAAAAAAATATCATAAATCCGATTTTGCAAGAAAAAAAGGGGCGCGATAGGTATAACAACGTAGAATAAGACAGTATAAGTGAGTGCAATAGTAAGAAGCAACCAAAATAGAAGAATAACAAAAACTAGAACAGAGATAAAGTAATAACGGAAAGGTTATACAGCTCATTACATAGATAACAACCAGGTATCTTGTAGGATACAGTCCTGCAATCCCAATCACAACTATCCAGATCTCCCAAGATACCGTCCCGTAGTCCATCATATATATATCCGAAGGATCTCCTGGGATCCCATCCTGTAGTCCAATTGTCAATGCGGGGCTCTACGGGAATCCATAATCCGTAGTCCCAAATGTAAATACCCAATACTGGAGAATCTACCGGGTGCATTCCCGTAGTTCCATACAACTGTGCAGGGGGATCTACCAGAATCCCACATCCGTAGTACAAAATAGAAAAATAAGGGTGATTTACCTGAATCCTACATTTGTAGTCCCAAATAAACAAACAAGGGGATCTACCGGAATCCCACATCTGTTGTCTCAATGTAAACACAGAGCATCAATAAGAAGAATAATCATAGTGTTTCAACTTTATGTCAAGAAAAATAGGTATTTCTGACCTAGCATGTTGCACATAATTCAAATAAGGAAATTTGAGAAAATAGGCAATTAATTCATTTAGATATGCTTTCCTAAGCTAAAAACAAAATTTTAAATAGTAATGACAAAGAGAAAATGAAACACAATTTTAATTACTTAATGAAAACGAATTTTCAGCAATTAGCACAAGTACGTGCTCGTCACCTCACGTACGAGGCATTTCAAATATCACAATACCAAATCCTAAGGGGAGATTCTCTCGTACAAGGTTAGACAAGCCACTTAGCTTGGACCGGCTCAATAATCAACCCGAAAACACATTCTTTCCATGACTATTCGACTCCAAATGTCCCAAATCTATTCAATTCAATTGAGTAAGGTAAGTAATACTTCCAGTAGCTGATTCTACAAATAAAATCTAAGCTAATACACAAAATTAATTAAAAGGATGAAAACGCCCCTCGATCCCACATCTTGGAATCGGGTAAAATTTACATTTCTAGAATCCTCACACTCTCACGAGTTCATTTATATCAAAATTATCCCAATCCGACATCAAAATCGTGATCCAAATTCTATTTTTATGTCTAAGCACCTTTTCTAACTTTTCTTCCATTTTACCACCCCAAATTCTAATTTAAAAGATAATTTAAGCATAAAGTCGTGGAAAACAATAAAAAACAAGTAAGAATCACATACCCAAAACATCCAGGTTAAAATCCCTTTTGAAATCGCCTATCTCGAACTCCCAAATTAATTTTTCTAAGTTTTTGAACAAACCCTCAGATCTGTCCCCTTTTCTACCAGTTGTTCCACTTCTGTGGTCAAGGGACCGCATCTACGGTCCCGCTTCTACAGAGAATGGACCATTTCTGCAAAAATTACTAACGTCCCAAGAATCCACTTCTATGGCACATTTTGCCGCAGGTGCAGCATCTTCTCGCACCTACGGCTCCTGCTGAACTTCCCCAATTCCGCTTTTGCGGTTGAAATGCCACTTCTGCGGCTCCACACCTGCGGAACCCAAGCCGCGGGTGTTGTAATGGCAATTAACCGCAATGAAAAATCTTCCTTAGTCCAAATTCAACTTCTGTTGGGCACCTAAAACTCATCTGAGGCCCTCATGACCCTAGCCTAACATACCAACCACCCTAAATCATCATTCAAACTTTTTACAACCTTCGGAACACTCAAAACAACATCAAAACACCTATTTCTCATCAGATTCAAGCCTAAGAATCTCAAAAACTCTAGAAATATGTTTTCGATCCAAAAGTCTATCAAACCTCGTACGAATGACCTGAAATTTTGCACACACGCCAAATTCAACACTATAGAGCTACTCCAACATCCAAAATTCCATTTAGACCCTCGAATCAAAATATCACTATTGAATCGGAACTTCAAAATTTGACTTTCAGCATTTCAAGCCTAAATTAGCTACGGACTTCCAAAATATAATCTGAACATGCCCAAAATCACCCAATGGAGCTTACGGAACCACCAGATTTTCATTCCGGGGCCGTCTTCACATTGTTCTGACTATAGTCAAATTTCCAACACTTATGCTTTCAGTTAGGGACTAAGTGTCCCGAAACTCTGCGTAACGCAAAACGAACATCCGGGAAAATCAAAAAAGAAGATATAAACACGGGGAAAACAGTTAATAAGTGATCGAGACATTAATTCTTAAGACGATCGGCCGGGTCATCACATCCTCCTACAATTAAACATTCATTCATCCTCGAACGAGCATAGAGACATACATGAAGTAGTGAAAAGATGAGGGTAACAACTGCACATATCCTGCTCGATCTCCCAGGTCACCTCCTTCACCGATTGACCCCGCTACCGAACCTTTACCGAAGCAATGTTCTTCGACCTCAACTTCATAACTTGCCTGTACAATATTGCCACTGGCTCCTCAAAATAGGATAGATCCTTGTCCAGCTGGATTGAACTGAAATCCAATACGTGTGAAAGATCACCGTGATACCTCCAGAGCATCGAAACATGAAATACTAGGTGAACTCCTGCCGAGATGGGAGGTAAGGCGAGCTCATAAGCAACTTCCCCAACATACCTCAATATCTCAAAAGGGCCAATAAACCTAGGACTCAACTTTCTCTTCATCCCAAATCTCATAAAGCCCGTCATAGGCGAAACCCGAAGCAGAACTCACTCTCCAACCATATAGGAAACATCATGAACCTTTCAGTCCACATAGCTTTTCTGTCTGGACTGGGTTGTACGTAGTCTATCCTGAATCACCTTAACCTTATCCAAAGCACCTTGAACTAAGTCTGTGCCCAATAATCTAGCCTCACCGGCTCGAACCAACCCACCAAATATCTACACCGATACCATATAAAGCCTCATTCTATGCCATCTGGATGTTGGACTGGTAACTATATGCAAACTTAGGCAATGGAAAGAACTGATCTCAAGACCCACCAAACTCAATCACACACGCGCGAAGCATATCCTCAAGAATCTAAATAGTGCGCTCGGACTTTCCGTTCATCTGAGGGTGAAATGTTGTACTAATCTCGTTCGAGTACCCAAATCATGCTGAACGGCCCTCCAAAACCGTGATGTGAACTGAGTACCTCTATCCGAAATAATGGAAACCAGAATACCATGCAGACGAACAATCTCTCGGATATAAATATCCGCTAACCGCACCGAAGAATAAGTAGTCCGTTCATCTGAGGGTGAAACTTTCTCAAAATTCGTGGGAGCCCAACAACAACGTCCATGGTGATCCACTCCCACTTCCACTCTGGAATCTCTATCTGCTGAAGCAACCCACCGGGTCTCTGGTGCTCTACTTCACCTGCTGACAGTTGAGACAGCAAGCTACAAACCCAACTATTTCTTTCTTCATCCAGCTCCACCAGTAGTGTTGCCTCAAATCGTGATACATCTTCACAGTTCTCGGATGAATGGAATACCGCAAACTGTGGGCCTCTTTTAGAATCAACTCTCGAACCTATCAATAGTGGGTACACAGACCTGACCCTGTATCCTCAATACTCCATCCTCGGCAATTGTTATATTTCTAGAATTACCATGCTGAACCTTGTCCTTGAGGAGATGCAAATGAGGGACATCATACTAACACTCCCTAATATGATCAAATAAGAAAGACCGAGAAACCATGAAATCTAGAATCCGACTAGGCTCCGAAAGATCCAATCTCATGAACTGGGTGGCTAAGGCATGAACATACATCGCCATAGGCCTCTCTGATGATGATAAACAAGCCAAACTCTCCAAACTCTATGCCCGGTGACTCAAAGCATAGGCCACTACATTGGTCTTGCCCAGGTGATACAAAATAGTGATATCATAGTCCTTTAGAATCTTTAACCACTTCCTCTAGTGCAAATTAAGATCCTTCTTCTTGAACAGATGCTGCAAACTCCGGTGATCAGTATAAATCTCACAAGGCAAACCATACAAATAATGACGCTAGATCTTTAATGCATGAACAATAGCTTCTAACTCAAGATCATGGACATGATAATTCTTTTAATGTACCTTCAATTGTCTGGACACGTTGGCAATCACCACACTGTCCTGCATCAATACTACTCCAAGGCCAATCCTTGAGGAATCACAATAGATAGTATAAAACCTCGAACCCGTAGGCAATATCAAAATTGGGGCTGTAGTCAAAGCTATCTTCATGTTTTGAAAGCTTGCCTCACATTCTTCCTTCCACTGGAACGGAGCACCCTTCTGGGTCAGTCTGGTCATAGGGGCTACAATCGATAAAAACCCCTCCACAAAACAATGGTAGTAAACTACCAAGCTAAGGAAACTACAGATCTCTGTAGTTGAGGATGGTCTTGGCCAACTCTACACGACCTCTATTTTCTTCAGATCCACTTGAATACCCTCACTCGATACCACATGGACTAGGAATTCCACTAAATCTTACCAAAACTCACATTTCTAGAACTTAGCATATAACTTCTTCTCTCTCAGAGTCTGAAGCACAATTGTTAGATGCTGCTCATAATCTTCTCGACTCCAACTGTGACGACCCAGTCGGTCGTCTTAAGAATTTATGCCTAGATCCCTTATTAACTGCTTTCCCTAAGTTTATTCTACCAATGTGATTGCCAAAATGTTCGGTTTTGAATTTTCAGAGAGTTTTTGGACATTTAGTCCCTAAATGAGAGCTTAAGTGTTAGAAAATTGACCACAGTTGGAACATTGTAAAAACGGCCTTATAATGGAAATCCGATGGCTCGGTTAGCTTTGGGAGGTTATTTGTGACTTAGGAGTGGGATTGGAATGTGTTTTGGAGGTCCAGAGTGGAATTAGGCTTGAATTGGCAAAGTTAATATTTTGGCGATTTTCGGTTGGTAGGTGAGATCTTGATTCGGGTGTAGGAATTGGATTCAGAGTGTTGCAGTAGCTTCAATATATCATTTGGGATGTGTGTGCAAAATTTCAGGTCATTCAGACATGGTTTGGTTAGGTTTTTTATCAAAAGCGTATTTCGGAAGATTTTAGAAACTTGGGCTTGAATCCTTCTGTTCAGGTGTTGCAGAGATTCTCCCTTTGCAATTGCGTAAGGTGTATTGCAATCATGTAGAAGGGATTTGAGGAGGTCCTGAGTTATGCCTTCCCATTTGTGTGAATGGCTTTGCTTTCGCGGAAGGCTGGGAAATTGTGCATTGCGTTCGTGTAATTGTCTTCGCATTCGCGAAGTTATAGGAACAAAAGGCATCGTGTTTACATAGAGTAGTTCTGGGGACTTGAATATTTGTTCTTCACAATCGTGAGGGTAGTATCGCGATTGTAATGAAGGGAAAACAGACCTGGGCAGAATGTTTTAAGTTATTTCATCCACGATTTTGGGTCTATTTTCACCCATAGTTTATCATTTTGAGAGCTTCTTAGTGGCGATTGAAGAGGGATTCGAGGAAAATCACTTGGAGGTAGAATTTTTGACTTCATAGCTCATTTTAGTTGATTGAATACCTAATTAGTGGTGAGAAATTTGGGAAATATGGGTAATTAAGGCTTAAGTTTAAGATGCCTTTAAATGAGGATTGAGGGGCCATTTGGGATCCAATTTTTTTATTCTTGTTATGCATAGACTTGTGAGAGTATAAGGTTTTTGAAAATATAAATTTCACCCGATTCCAAGACGTTGTCCTGAGGGGAATTACGGTCATTTTACATAATTTCGTGTATTAGCTTAGAATTTAATTGTAGAACCAGCTTCTTAAAGTATTATTTATCTTGTGAAATGGAATTGAATTGATTTGCGCCATGTGAAGTCGAATACTCATGGCAAGTACGTGGTTTCTAGTTGATTTTGAGCCAGATTGAGGTAAGTGACTGGTCAACCTTGTGTGGGGGACCTTCCCCTTAGGATTGATTATTTGGTAACTGAAATGCCCTGTATGTGAGGCGAAGAGTGCGTACTTGTGCAAATTGTTGGAAATTCGATTTTCTTTAAGCACGTATTAGTATGTTCCTTATCCTGCTTTTATTACTTGTACTATTTAAGACCGTGTTAGCTTAGGAAAGCATGTCTAAGTGATTTAATTGCCTTTCAATCGGTTTACCTGAACTCTGTGCAACATGCTAGGCTAGAATTATCTGTTGCCTTAATATGAAATTTCCCTTCTCTGAATATTTTGTTGCTGCTACTGTGCATTTAAATTGGAACTACGGATTTGGGATTCCGATAGCTCCCCCATTGTCTATTTACTTTAGGACTGCAGGTTAGATTCGCGATAGATCCCCCTACACATTTTCTTTGGCACTGCGGGTTAGATTCCTGATAGATCCCCTTGCACATTTACTTTGGGACTTTGGGTTAGATTCCCAATAGATTCCCTGCACAGTTATATGAACTACAGGAATGCACCTGGTATAATTCCCTAGTACTGGGTATTTATATTTGGGGACTACGGATTGAGATTTCTGGTAGATCCCTCGCGTATTGATAGTTGGACTATGGGATGGTATCCTTGGATATCCTTCAGGCATATATAGATGGACTACGGGACGGTATCTCGGGAAATCCACTGGATACTTGTGATTGGGGCTACAAGACGGTATTCTGAAAGAGGCCCCGGTTGTTATCTTTGTGTTGAGCTGCATTTCTTTTTGTTGTTTGTTTATCTCTATTCTAGTTGTTTCTATTCTTGCAAATTCTATGTTATTTCCTACTGTTGCACTTATTTATACTATTTTAACTACACTGTTAACCCTTATATCTTATTTGACCTCAGTAGGGACTTGACCTTCCTCGTCACTACCCGAACGAGGTTAGGTTTGGCACTTACTGAGTACAGCCGTGGTGTACTCATGCCCCTTATGCGCAATATTTTTCATGTGCAGATCCAGGTACAACTTCTAAGGTCTACTTTCTTTGGGGAAGGCGACTACTTAGAGACTTCGAGGTATTTCTGCAGACCGAAGAGTCCTTTTCTATTTCTACCTTTTTAGTATTTAGACCTTCTATACTTTTTGTTGTTATTAGACAATTTATGGAGTTAGAGCTATGTAGTATTTCCCCTTTTTCTTAGCTTGTGATTCATGCGTTTCTGGGTCTTGGATTTGGATATTGGTTTAGAGGACTGTATACTGTGTATGCTAAGCGGCACATTTAAACACTGTTATTACTTTATTTCTCCTTTAATCTATTTTATCTCTACAAATGTGGATTTTATATTGCAATGTAGGCTTACCTAGTCGTAGAGACTAGGTGCCATCAAGACAATTCACGGAGGGCAAGCTAGGATCCTGACAAGTTGGTGTCAGAGCTCTAGAATCATAGGAGTCATGAATCACAAGCCGGTTTAATATGGTCTCTGATTGGTACGAAGACGTCTATACTTATCTACGAGGGGATATGTAACTGTTAGGAACAAAATTCCACTTCCTTTGATTCCCTGTTGTGCGAGATGTTTGACGTCAAGGTAGGGGCGCGGGTGCCCCCATTATCTCAGGTAGCGCATGTTCTCACCATTTATGAGAGAATAGAAGACAAAAGTTTAGAACTATGATTTAAAGATCTCGCACGACAAGAAAATCAAATGAAATGGAATTTTCCGTACCGATCAACGTGACTCTAATAAACCGACTTGTGATTCATAACTCCTATGAACCTAGAGTTTTGATACCAACTTGTCATGACCCCAGTTCGTCCTCACTAGGGCCCTGACCTTCTTTGTCACTACCCGACCGAGGTTAGGCTTGGCACTTACTGAGTACTACTGTGGTGTACTCATGCCCTTTTTGTGTGTGCTTTTTTCATGTGTAGATCCAGGTAACTTGACTCAGACTTACCACCATTTTGGCGAGGCGATCCTTTGAAGACTTTGAGGTATATCTTCTACATCCACAGACTGAGGAGTATCTCTCCATTCTCTCTTATAGTGATAGCCCTTCTATCTTTACTGTTGATGTAGACATTCATGCGTTAGAGCATTTCATTGTATTCTTAGTTTGTGATTCATGGGTTTCCAGGTTTTACGAAGTGTTTTTAGTTCGAGAAGTTGTACTTCATATTCCATGCGGCATTTTAAATACTTTTTCATTCTGTTAGTTTTGTTTTTAATTATTTCTTCAACAAGTTTTGTTTATTCTGCACATTATTAGGCTTACCAAGTCGTAGAGACTAGGTACCATCACGACAGTTCATGGAGGACGAACTAGGGTCATGACAAGTTGGTATCAGAGCTGTAGGTTCATATGAGTTACAAATCACAAGTCGGCATATTAGAGTCACATTGATCGGTACGGAGATATCTATTATCTACAAAAAGGGCATGAGTACACCACTTCATTTAATTCCCTGTTGTGCAAGATGTTTGACGTTAATGTAGGGGCGCGGGTGCCCCATCATCTCATGTAGCGCATGTTCTCACCATTTATGAGAGAATAGAAGACAAAAGTTTAGAACTATGATTTAAAGATCTCTGAATAGTCATAATTTGTCAACTTCAAGTCAAGGAGAAACAAGTATTTCTAACCTAGCATGCTGCACATAATTCAAATTAGGCAATTTGAGCAAACATGCAATTAACTCATTTAGACATGCTTTACTAAGCTAACACAAAGCTTAAATTTCAAATAGTAATGATAGAGAGAAAAGGAAACACAATTTTATTTACTTAATGAAAATAAATTTTCAACAATTAGCACAATTACGCGCGCCACCTCACATACAAGGCATTTCAAATATCTTAATTCCAAATCCTAAGGGGAGAGTCCCCCACACAAGGTTAGGCAAGCCACTTACCTCGAACCGCTCAATAATCAACCCAAAACCACGTTCTTTCCATGAGTACTCGACTTCAAATGGCTCAAATATATTCAGTTCAATTGCATAATGTAAATAATACTTCATGTAACTGATTCTACAAATAAACTCTAAGCTAATACGCAAAATTAGGTAAAATGACCAAAGTGCCTTGGGCCCACGTCTCGAAATCGGGTAATATTTACATTTCTAGAATCCTCACACTCTCATGGGTTCATTTATATAAAAAATATACCAATCTGACATCAAAATTATGATCCAAATTCAATTATTAGTCTAAGAATCTTTTCCGGCATTTCTTCAATTTTTCCACTCCAAATTTGAATTACAAAGATAAATTTAAGCATAGATTTGTGGAAAACAATAAAAACGAGTAAGAATAACTTACCCAAAACACCCAGGTAAAAATCCCTCTCGAAATCGCCTATCTCGAGCTCCCAAATCAATTTTCCAAGTTTTTAAACAAACCCTCAGTTATGTCCCCTTTTTTCCCCGTAGTTTCACTTCTGTGATCAAGGGACGACACTTGCGGTCCCACTTATATGGAGAATCGACCGCACGAAATCACTAGCGTCCCAAAAATCTGCTTCTGCGACACATTTTTCGCACCTGCGGCATCGCATGTACGGTATCTTTCTCGCACCTGCGACTCCGGCTAGACTTCCCCGATTTTGCTTCTGCAATTGAAATACTACTTCTGTGGGTCCGCACTTGCGGAATCCATGCCGCAGGTGCGGTAATGACAGACCAGTAATAAAAAATCTTCCTAACTCCAAATTTAACTTCCATTAAGTACCCGAAACTCACCTCAGGTCCATAGGACCTCAACTAATATGTCAACAAATCTAAAAACATCATTCAAACTTTTTCCAACCTTTGAAATGCTAAAAAAACATCAAAACACCTATTTCTTATCGGATTCAAGCCTAAGAATCTCAAAGACTCTAAAAATACGCTTTCGATCAAAAAGTCTATCCAATCTAGTATGAATGACCTGAAAGTCTGCACACATGTCACATTCAACACTACGAAGCTACTCCAACTTCTGGAGTTCCAATCCCACCTTCGAATCCAAATCTCACTATCAAACCGGAAACTTTAATATTTGACTCTCGGCATTTCAAGACTAAATTAGCTACAGACCTCTAAAACACAATCCAAACCCCCCCAAGCCTGATATCACCCAATAGACCTAATGGAACCACCAAGTTTCCATTCTGAGTCCATCTTCACACTCTTATGACTATGATTAAGTTTTCAACATTTAAGCTCTCATTTAGGGACTAAGTGTTCCAAAACTCTTCGAAACTCAAAACCGAACTTCCCAACAAATAAAAATAGCATAAATAAATACGGGAAAAATAGATAATGGGGGATCGAGGCATTAATTATTAAGAGGACCGGTCAGATCGTCATATTTATGATTTATGTGCATCGTCTGTATTGATTTCCAAAAAGTTTATATCTAATTTTTACGGAAAATGTGATTTTGACTTTGAAAATGGCTAAATTTAACCATGGTCAATATTTTTGGTAAATAATATTGAATTGGTATTTTGATAATTCTCGTATGTTCGTATGATGATTTTTGACTTATACACATTTTTTCTTGGGATCCTGAGTGACCTGAGGCAATTTTTGTGCATTATGTGAAAAGTTAAAATTTTGAGTTTTGACCATGAAAATTCTTCAGTTGTAATGTTCGATTCTTGATTTTTGATGTATTTATATGATTTGATCTTGCTATCAAGTTTATATAATTTTATTACACATGTGTGAATGTTCCAATTAGATCTCGAGTGGCTTAGTGAGCTTTGGATTCATTACGAATAATTTTGGAATATGTAAAGAAATCTGGTAATGTAAATCTGCAGGTCTTGCACTTGCGAAGATCTGTTGGCAAATGCGAGTGCAATGTCATGCTCTGTCACTATCCGGCCGATCATCTTAAGAATTTATGCCCCGATCCCCTATTAACTATTTTTTCCTAAGTTTAATTCTGCTAATTTGAATTGCCAGGATGTTCGGATTTGAATTTTGGAGAGTTTTGGGTCATTTAGTCCCCAAATAAGAGCTTAAGTGTTGGACAATTTACCATTGTCAGTACAGTGTAAAGACGGCCTCAAAATGGAAATCAGATGGTTTTGTTACCTCCGTTAGGTGATTTCAGGATTGGGACCGTGTTCGTAATGTGTTTTTGGAGGTCCTTAGCAAATATAGGCTTGATGCCGAAGTTTGAATTTTTGAAGTTTCCAGTCCGATAGTGAGATTTTGATCCGAGGGTCAAAATAGAGTTCCGCAATTTGTAATATCTCCATCATGTCATTTGGGATGTGTGTGCAAAATATTTGGTCATTCAGACGTGGTTTGATTAAATTTGTGATCGAAACCGTGTTTTGAGAAAATTTAAAGTTCTTAGGCTTAAATATTTGATTAATTCGAGTTTCTGATGTTGGTTTAGGTGGTTTAAGGATTGGTAAAAGTTTGAAGGATATTATGGGATAGGTCTGTAGGTTTGGTTAAGGTCTTGGGGGCCTCGGGTGTGTCTCGGATGCTCAACGGGGAAGTTTTGATTTGTAAAAGTTGCAGATTTCTGTCCAGGTCAGTTGTAGACCTTCCTTCTCTTCCATCGCAGCTGTCCCTACACGATCGCATTGTGTAAATTTTGAGGGTAAAATTTTTGTTCTACAGATTGCATTACCTGGTCCATGATCGCGGAAGTCACTTTTTCCCTTTCGCATTTACAATTGTTCTCTCGTATTCGAATAGTAGAATTAGGATTTGGTAATTCCTTGCATTTTCCTCTTCGCGATCGCGTGGCCCTGTTCGTGATCGCGTGGCCCTGTTCACGAATGCGTACGTCTATTTCTTTCTCTTCTACATCACATTCTTTAAGTCGTGTTCCCATAGACCGATTTTGGAACCTTTAAAATTTACCCTTCGCAATCGCATTCAAAATTGCAATCGCATTGAACAGATATCTGGGTAGCTATAAACATTTCAAAATCCGAGGGTTAGCCCTTTTTACTAATACCCAAGCAAGAAAGCTCGGATTTGAGGGAGATTTCAAGAGTTTATTAGAGGCATTAATTGGGTAATGATTCTAAACACCCTTTTTCTCATAACCCACTTATCTAATTGTGAATTCTCCTTTTAATTTCGGATTAGATGAAAAATTGATAAAACTTCATAGACCAAATTTTGAGTTTTGAGTGGGTGTTTGAACTCCGAGTTTTGTGTTCTTATTATGTATAGACTCATGAAAGTATGAGGTATTCGAAAATATAAGTTTCACCTGACTCCGAGACGCTGGTCTGAGGGCATTTTGGTTATTTTACCTAATTTCGCCTCTTAGATTGAATTAAATAGTAGAATCAGTGATTTGAGATGTTATTTATGATATTTAATTGAATTGAATAGATTTGGGCCATTTGGAGTCGGATACTCGTCGAAAAGTGTGATTTCGAATTAATTTTGGAGCTGGTTTAAGGTAAGTGGCTTGTCTAACCTTGTGTGGGGGACTTTCCCCTTAAGACATGATGTTTGGTAATTGAATGCCCTGTACGTGAGGTGATGAGCGCGTACTTGAGCTAATTGTTGAAAATCCAGTTTTACTTAAATATTTAGATTGAGTTTCTTTCTTATCTGCTTTATTCAATCTGCAATTATAGCCTGTGTTAGTTTAGAAAAATATGCTTAGATTGATCTAAATTGCCTGTTTGCTTAAGTTGCTTTTCTTGTACTACGTGAAGCATGTTAGGCTAGAACTACATGTTGCCTTGTATTTCTTTGAAATTCATTGCTGAATATCTTCTTGTTGTGGCTGCATATTTACATTGGGACTACGGATGTCAGATTTCGGTAACTCCCCAATTGTTTGTTTACTTTTGGACTACGGGTTAGATTCTCTATAGATCCCCTGCATATTTATTTGAGACTACGGATTAGATTCCCGGTAGATCCCCCTGCATATTTACTTTGGGGCCGTGGGTTAGATTCCCGAGAGATCCCCCCACATTGATAGTTGGACTATGGGACGGTATCTCGGGAGATCCTTCAGATATACATATGTGATGGACTACGGGACGGTATCCTAGGAGATCCTTGGACAATTAATGAAATGGACTACAAGACAGTATCCTAGGAGATCCTCCATTGTTGGTACCGATAGTGAGCTGTTCACTCTGTGTTACCTTATTTTCTATGTGTTATTTATTGCCATGATAACCTATCTTACTTCATAGTTATACTCATTATTCCTGTTTATTTCATACTTTTTCAAGATTTATTATTATATTTATTTTTAGTAGGTCCCTGACCTTCCACGTCACTACCGGACCGAGTTTAGGCTTGGCATTTACTGTGTACCGCTGTGGTGTACTCATGCCCTCTTCCGCGCATGTTTTTCATGTGCAGATCCAGGTACCTCCACCCAGGCGTGTAATCCTCGAGGCAGAGAGATCTAGCTGAGACTTCAAGGTACATCTGTCGCGTCCGCAGACCAGGAGTCTCTATCTTATTCTAGCTTTAGCAATTAGCTTTCCTTTCGTACTATTGTTTTTGACATTCTGGAGTTAGAGCAATGTATTACATTTTGTTAGCTTGTTTATCATGAATTTTCGGGTTCTGGGATAGTGTTGTAGTAGTTGAGATATTGTCCTATATGTGCCAAGTGGCATTCTACATTCTGCTTTCCATTTTTGGTAAACCTTGATTTGAGTCACAATTTTCGCAAGTTTTTTTTACCCTTTGTAGGGACTAGGTGCCGTCACGACATATTCACGGAAGGCAAACTAGGATCGTGACAAGTTGGTATCACAGCTCTAGGTTCATAGGAGCCACGGAACATAGGCCGATTTATTAGAGTCTCGCTGATCAGTACAGAGACGTCTGTACTTATCTACTAGAGGCTATGTAACTGTTAGGAAAATTCCACTTCATTTGATTTCCTTGTCGTGCGAGGCTTTTGATATCACAACTAAAATTGTGTCTTTCTATTCTCTCTTAGACGGTGAGGAAACATGCTACTTGAGATGACCAAGCACCCGCGCTCCCTATTGCATCCGTCAGAGGCCAGGGCCGGGGTAAAGGTCGAGGACACGGGCATGGTGCAACCAGAGCACCTGTGCAATCTGTCAGTGAGGTACCACCAGCAGGTCAATTCCAAGCAGCTGACACGCCTACTACTACAACTACCACTACTCCAGCTCTTCAATAGACTCAAGCATAGTTCATGAGCATCTACACCACCTTGGCTCAGGCAGGGTTGCTTCCCCTTACTGTAGCCACATCCCAGGCTGGAAGAGGAGCATAGAGTACCCCCCTCGCACTCCTAAGCAGCGAGTGCATGTTGAGCAGGTCCAAGAGGTTATATCTGCGCTCTCTGCAGTACTAGATCAACCCCGGACAGGGCAGCAGCTTCCGAGGAAGAGCAGCTGAGGCTGGAGAGGTTAAAGAAGTACAAGCCTCAAGTATTTAGCGGTCTAGCATAGTAGGATGCTTTGGGTTTTCTTGATGTGTGTTACCGCATTCTCCATACCATGTTTATTTCAGGATCCATCGAGGTTTCTTTTACCACCTTCCAGCTTCGAGGGGCCGCCTATGAGTGGTAGTGTACCTATGAGTTAGATAGTCTAGATAAGGTTGCTTCGCTGACTTTGACTCAATTTTCAGATCTATTTTGTTAGATTATGTTACTCAGAGTCTCAGGGATCCATGGCGTATTTGAGCATTTGCGTCAGGGTACTATGACTGTTTCAGAGTATGCTATCCATTACACTAGTCTGGCTAGGCATGCACCAGTCTTGGTTGCTACTGTTCACAAGAGGGTTCCCCGCTTTATTGAGGGTTTATTCCTAGCATCAGATCTAGCATTGCTCGTGAGTTTGAGACGGATGTTTTTTATCAGCAGGTAGTGAGCATTGCGAGGAGGATTGAGAGTAAACATGGTAGGGAGAGAGAGGAGAGAGAGGCCAAGAGGTCTCGAGAGTAAAGCAACTATTCTGGTGCCCATATAGGTCATCATGGTAAGGTCTATATAGGTCGACCCATTTATTCAGCTCTTCCAGCAGCTAGCAATGCTCTAGCTCTAGGTCCTCCTAGGCCTCGTGAGTCTTATTATGTACCTCGAGTTTCTAGCGCGCCTTCGGCACAGGGTGCTTCCATAGGCCTGTCCAACAGACCTAGCTCTAGCGAGTAGCGACCACCACATCCTCCTAGAGCTTTTTTAGAGTGTGGTGACAGGCACCACATGGTTAGGGATAGCCCCAGACTTGGAAGAGGTGCATCTTCACAAACTTCTCAGCCACAACGTAACATGTAGAGTTCCTGGGATATGGCTACAGCTCCAGTTGTCGCCCCACCCACACATCTAAGTAGAGGTAGAGCCTGGGGAGGTAGAGGTCGCCCTCGAGGGGGAGGCTAGGCCAGATACAATGCTTACCCCCTCATGCCGAGGCTATTGGCTCAGATTCTAGCATCACATGTATATATTGGTTTTCCACAGAGATGCATTGATTCTATTCGATCTAGTATCTTCCTACTCTTATGTGTCCTCTTATTTTGCTCTACATTTGGGTGTATCTCGAGATTCTTAGATTTCCCCTATTTATAATTCTACTCCCGTTTGGGATTCGCTTGTTATGGACCGCGTTTATCGGTCATGTTTTGTTATTATTCCTGGTTTTGAGATAATAGTAAACTTATTGCTACTCAATATGGCTGATTTTGATATTATTTTGGGCATGGACTGGTTGTCCCCCCAGTTTTCTATTATTGATTGTCATGCCAAAACCGTGATGCTGGCTATGCCAGGTGTACCGCGTACTGAGTGGAGAGGTACATTAGATCACACTCCCAGCATATTTATCTCCTTTCTTAAAGCTTAGCGTATGGTTGATAAGGGGCGCGCCACATATTTAGCTTATGTGAGAGATCTCAGTGTTGATACGCCTTCTGTTAATTCAGTCCCAGTACTGCGGGATTATCCTGATGTATTTCCAGCTGATCTTCCGAGCATGCCACCTGATAGAGACATTGATTTTGGCATTGATTTGTTGCCGGGCACTCAGCCCATTTCTATCCCTCCATATCGTATGGCTCTTCATGAGTTGAAGAAGTTGAAGGGTCAGTTACGGGAATTGCTTGATAAGGGCTTTATTTGGCGGAATATTCCACCTTGGGGTGCTTCTGTCTTTTTTGTAAAGAAAAAGGATGGTTTTATGTGTATGTGTATTGATTATTATCAGCTGAAAAAGGTCACCGTGAAGAACCGTTATCCTTTGCCTTGTATCAATGATTTTTTCGACCAACTTTAGGGTGCACGAGTGTTTTCTATGATTGATTTGCGCTCAAGTTACCATCATTTGAAGATTCGGGAGCAAAATATCCCAAAGACTACTTTCAGGACTCGATATAGTCATTACGAGTTTCTTGTCATGTCATTTGGGCTGACCAATGCCCCAGCAAGCTTCATGCATTTGATGCACGTTGTATTTCGGCCATATATTCATTCTTTTGTCATTGTCTTTATTGATGACATTTTGGTATATCCCCAGAGTCGAGAACATCATGAGCAACATCTGAGAATAGTGCTCCAGACTCTGAGAGAGAAGAAGTTATATGCAAAGTTCTCAACATGTTAGTTTCGGTTAGATTCAGTGGCATTCTTAGGCATGTGGTATTGAGTGAGGGCATTCAATTGGATCCGAAGAAGGTAGAGGCTGTGCAGAGTTGGCCCAGGCGGTCCTCAGCTATAGAGATTCGTAGTTTCCTTTGCTTGGTAGGCTACTATCGTCGTTTTGTGCAGGTCTATTGCAGCCTCTATGACTAGATTGCCCTAGAATGGTGCTCCATTTCAGTAGACATGGAGTGTGAGGTAATTTTTCAAAAGTTGAAGACAACTTTGACTACATCCCCAGTTTTGGTATTGCCTACGGGTTCAGGGTCTTATACCGTCTATTGTGATACATTAAGAGTTAGCCTTGGAGAAGCATTGATGTAGGACGGTAGGATGATTGCCTACGTGTCCACATAGTTGAAGACACACCAAAAAAATTATCCTGTCCATGATCTTGAGTTAGCTGCCATTGTTCATGCCCTGAAGATTTGGCGCCAATATCTATATGGTGTGTCTTGTGAGATTTATACTGATCATAGGAGTTTGTAGCATTTATTCAAATAGAAGGATATAAATATGCAATAGAGGAGGTGGTTGGAGTTGCTGAAGGACTATGACATCACTATTTTATATCACCCGGGCAAGGCCAATATAGTGGCTGATGCCTTGAGTTGTCGGGCGGAGAGTTTGGGGAGTTTGGTATATTTACCAATATTGAAGATGCCTATGGCGATGGATGTTCAGGCCTTAGCCAGCCAATCGTGAGACTGGATCTTTCAGAGCCCAGTCGGGTTCTAGCTTGTATGATTTCTCGGTCTTCATTATTTGATCCTACCAGGGAGCGGCAAAATGATGACCCTCATTTGCTTGTCCTTAAGGACAAGGTTCAGCATGTTAATGCCAGAGATGTGACCATTGGCGAGGATGGAGTATTAAAGATGCAAGGTCAGGTTTGTGTACCCAATGTCGATAGGCTACAGGAGCTAATTCTAAAAGAGGCCCACAGTTTACGATATTCCATGCATTCGGGTGTCGCGAAGATGTATCAGGATTTGAGGCAACACTACTGGTGGAGGAAGAAGAAGAAAGATATAGCTGGATATGTAGCTAGATGCTTCAACTCCTAGCAGGTGAAGTACAAGCACTAGAGACCGGGTGGGTTGCTTCAGCACATAGAAATTCTAGAGTGGAAGTGGGAGCGGATCACCGTGGACTTTGTGAGCAGATGATTTTTACCCGGTCCAAACAAGCTCCTACAAGACTCTTAAAGTTTAGGATTTTAATTTTTAGGATTTAATTGCATGCACATGCTCATTACTGCATGTTAAGGATTAATTAGGATTTAATTGTTAAATAAACTTGTGTTACAAAATAAAATACAAAAAATATATAGATGTATTTCCGGCAATTGAAATTATTTTTGTTTAATTTTTATTTGGTTTAGTTTTATTTGTGATTTGTGGTTTTTTAAATAAAGTTAGTAATTAATTTAAATTAAAAGAAAAAGGAAAAAAAATATATTTAAATATATATATATATATATATATATATATATATATATATATATATATATATATATATATATATATATATATATATATATATATATATATATATATATATATATATAACCACTCAGGCTGGCCACAATTGGGCCAGACCTGAGTGGCCCAACCTGCTTCCTCCTTTAATACAGTACACTACCCAACCCAAATAACCAGGCATGATCTTGTCCATACACAAAGAACCAAACGACACCGTTTCAAGAAAGGCTCATCATATCCGTCCATCCCCATCTCATCCAACGGCCACTAAACACTCTCCCAAATAATATATATATATATGTCCAAATGTCTCTAAAACACATTAGAGACAAAACCTCACCCTCCTCGTACCGTCTTCTCCGGCTGTAACGCCTTCCTTGACAACCACAAAACGTCCCTTGAACACCAGCCTACAACCCTTATGCCGCCTCCAAAAATCGCCTCACGACGGCGGCTGGCAACCAAACCGTCCCAGATTTACACCACTCAACCGTCACAACTTCCCCTACCCCGTCCTGTAATTATTTCCCATCGAATAAGCCCCCTCATTCTCGAATCTTCAAAAACAGGGTCGTCAGAACCACCATTTCTGGTAATCTTGTTCCAAATCCTTCCACCTTTACAGCATAGAGCCACTAGGACACCCCTTCCCCGTCCTGCTCCCACTCCCTTAGGCTCAAATATTCTCCGAAAGGTCGTCGGAAACCCTATCTCCGACGACCCTGTCCCAAAGCCCTCAAAATTTACATGCCTAAAGCTCTTCAATCCCCTCTTTCCAACCATGTAAGTCATACCTCTTGAATCTTCCTGAATCTCTTCGAATATCAATTCAAAACTTAACCCTAAAACATAAAACACGTCGTAAATGACTCACAGTCTTCCTAGACAATCCGTGGTCCCTCCTGCCCCCAACCATATCACCCATGACTCCCAAACATCCTCAACCACTGAACAAATCCAAATCTGAGACTACACTGAGGTCTGAGAACTGTGAAAGCCCTACCTGAACCCTTAAAATTGGTCGTACACTGTCCTAGGAGGTTCGAAACACCATGGAAGTGGTCAATATCTGATGAACGGGTCTAAACGGACATGCATGAAAAAGCTAAGTTTTCCTGTATATTTTCATTTCTTTAGCTGTTAAATGTTTGATTTCTTTTAGTAGTTATTTAGGTTCAGTAGTTACATGCCTAATAATTTGAAGTCCCTTCGTTTGATTTCTTTTAGTTGTTTTTAGGTTCAATAGTTACATGCCTAATTGTTTGAAGTCCCTTCGTTTGATTTCTTTTGGTTGTTTGTCTGTTTGTCCGCAATTTCGTTTGAAATAGGTTTCTATACGCCTTTGTATGTCACTAGTCTGGAAATCTCTTCATCTTCTGAATAATTGTATATCCTATTAATATCAGCTCCTTGATCTTGAAAGATTAATTAGTTCTTCAGTATTGTTATTTTGTGGCTTAATTGAAATCCATTTTCTGATCCTTTAGTTGTTTCATTCTATGATTTTTGGTTTTCCCCTAAGTATCTGATTGCCATAATAATTTTGATTTTTTAGTATTGATACTGGTTTAAGTTGACTTGTGGGGTTGGGACCTTTAATTGTTCAGTGATAGCCTTTACTTGCTTCCTAAGATGATTCTTGAACTAAATACTCACCACTTGCGGTGTGCTTCTCGTTTTGAAGTATTTCTGAAGCATTTTGATTGAGTTATTTCTGAAAACTAAGTGTTGATAAATGTATTCATTCTTCTAGTCCTTTGTTTTGATAGTTCTGTGTATTGTTTGGATGTCAAAGTCTATATTAAGGCATTTGTGTTGAACCTTGATAATTTTTGCTAGTTCTAAACTTTCATGAGCATGTTAGTCAAAGATTAAAGTTGACCCAAGTTTGATTGACCAGGTCAATTGTAACTAAACTAGGTTCAAAGAACTGACTAAGGTTAAAAATTCAGGGGAGGGTAATTTAGGAAAGGAAGTGAGGGTATAAGAGCGATTTGAACCTTTAAAAAACCTGATTGTAATCCCTTAGAACCTTCTAGCAAGGATTAAAACACAATTCTTGCCTCAAAACTTGAGGCACTAGTCATTATTTGGATGACCATTTAGGCACAGTGCAAATTTGAGTTAAGGACTAAAAGAAAAACAAGGGAAAATCTGTTGCCCTAAGGTTCCACTATATAATAAACCATCTGGGCATTTTTCAAGGGATCTGGAACTTTTCTTTAGAATCCTAGAGGCAAAAATACATATTAGCATCTTGTTATATCTTGAGAAGCTATCAGTGCTGAGTTTTATCATTTTTGAGTTTAATTCTCTCACAATTCTGTTGAAACCCTAGGCATGTTGTTCGATTGGTTGGTTGTTTGCTTGACTGACTCATTACATTTTACTCATAGGCTCCTATTTTGCTGAATTACAGGTACATTTCCTTGTTCACATGATATATTGAAGCTAAAAATATGAAATATTCTCAAGTGTGAATATTCAAGTGCGTTAGTTTATTCAAAACTCTTCCCCTGTCCTTCCCCTTTTAGTTCAAACATATGTAATAATAAGATGATTATCATGTTGTATTTGAACTTTTGGACTGATTCATTTTGTACTAATTGGACTTTAGATACTGGTTTACTTGTAATAACTGGACATTCGATTTATTTTTTAGTATGAACTATCAGTAGTACTGGGTGAATGTATGACTATCCTAGATGATTATTTTATGTTGTTTAGAACTAAGGAAATCATGAAATATTAGCTCAGAAATTTCAAAATCTAGTCATTATGTATGGTGAAGTGCACTCAAATTTCAATATGTTAGCAGTGTTGTGTTCCAGATCTATAAGTTATAAACCCAAGTCATAATTGAATTTTGAAGAATTGGATTCATATACTTTGACTAACGAGTATATGAATCAATTGATTCATATCTAATGTTAATGTTTGACTTATGAAAATGATTGTTAATATTTTCTTTGTAAGCGTGTAGATATTCGATTTTGTATACAATTTTGAAACAAGAAGGGTTATTAATAATTGGGCTCTTTCGTTCAAATCAATACTAGGGTGATTCTCGAGGCACGATAAGAACAAAATTTTGAAATCCAACATGTTTTCCTGGGCTGAATAATAACAGCCCAAACCAGTCACAATAGTTACCAGTCACAGCCTGAGCAATATGTGCTCATGGGCTGGCCCTAACATGATTCATTACGTGCACGTGGCCACGAATTAGGCTAAGACGCATGTAATGTTTGCCCAAGTATGCAGTTTATACATACAAATGATTAGTGTATTTAAGCACAGATATAATAGAGAACTAAACTTACATTAGAATGTCCTTATAAAATAAAGTGAGCCACGTTAATCCCATCAAACACTATGTGATGGCTCCTTAATTCATTAGAACACATAGAAAATAGGAAGTGTCGTTTAGCAAATTTCACGGTCTTCCCACAAATATCGAAGACGTACTTGATATAGGTGCTTATTTAATAAAAATACCTTCATAAATTCGGGTGCGCATTTATGTGACCCAAATCCTATTCTCAATGGAATTAAAATATGTCTAAAATTGTGGTTGCATTTATGTGACGCGATTCGCAACGTGTTTTAATAACATTGCAAATTTTCCTAAAAGATGTTAAAAGCGGTTAATAAATTACGGATTAACATGTATAGCAAACCATATTTTAGCCACTTATAACGATTTTAAGCAATCGTGCTAGAACCACGGGATCCGAGGGTGCCTAGCACCTTCCCTTGGGTCAACAGAATTCCTTACTCAAGGATTTTCTGGTCGCAGACTCCAATAGGGTGGTCAAAATTTCCTCAATTTGGCGACTCTTGAAATAAATAATTAATCCCATTTCGATTAATGTCAGTTTAATTGGAAAAAATCCTATACACGTGTCTCCTTTTGGGGTAACCACGTGTAAGCGGTAAAAAGGAGGTGCGACAACCTTTGTAGTTGGATCTCGCGGACCTTGAAGAAGTTTGATGCTATCTGGGTTAATGTGGATTGGCTGACCAAGTTCGCTCATTTCTTTCCTGTATATCACTTATTCTTCGAAGCGGTTGGCGGAGATTTATATCCAGGATATTGTCTGCCTGCATGGTATTCAAGTTTCTATTATTCAGATAGTGGTACTCAGTTCACATCACAGTTCTGGAGGGCCTTTCAACAGGAGTTGGGTACTCGGGTGGAGTAAGCACATTATTTAACCCACAGAAGGATGGACAGTCCGAGCGCATTATTTAGATTCTTGAGGATATGCTCCGCGCGTGTGTGATTGAGTTTAGAGGGTCTTAGGATCAGCTCTTGCCATTGGCAGAGTTTGCTTCCAACAATAGCTACTAGTCCAGTATTCAAATGGCACCGTACGAGGCCTTGTACGATAGGCAGTATAGATCTCCGATGGATTGGTTCGAGCCGGGCGAAGCCAGACTATTGGGCACAGATTTGGTTTAGGAGGCTTTGGATAAGGTTAAGGTAATCCAAGATAGACTCTGTACAGCCCAATCCATACAGAAGAGCTATATGGACCGTAAGGTTCGTAATGTTTCCGTTATGGTTGGAGAGCGGGTTCTGCTCCGAGTTTTGCCTATAAAGGGCATCATGAGATATGGGAAGAAAGGGAAATTGAGTCCGAGGTTTATTGGCCCTTTTGAGATATTGAGACGTGTTGAAGAGGTTGCTTATGATCTTGTCTTACCTTCCAGCCTAGCAGTGGTTCATCCGGTATTCCATCTTTTGATGCTCAAGAGATATCACGGTGATCCGTTGCACGTGTAGGATTTCTGTTCAGTCCAGCTTGACAAGGACCTATCTTAGGTTGAGGAGGCAGTTGCTATATTGGACAGGTAGATCAGGAAGTTGAGGTCAAAGAACATTGCTTTAGTAAAGGTTCAGTGGCGGGATCAGCCGTCAAGGAGAAGACCTGGGAGATCGAGTAGAATATACGCAACATTTACCCTCATCTTTTCGCTACTTCATCTATGCGTTTATGCCCATTCAAGGATGAACGAATGATTAAGTGAAGGAGGATGTGAAAATCCAGCCGGTCGTCTTAAGAATTTATGCCCCTATCCTCTATTAACTGCTTTCCCTAATTTCAATTGCCGAGATGTTCCGTTTTGAGTATCGGAGAGTTTGGGACACTTAGTCCATAAATGAAAGCTTATGTTTTGGAAAATTAACCATAGTTGAAATTATGTGAAGACGGCCTCGGAATGGAAATTCGATGGTTCTGTTAGCTCTGTTAGGTGATTTCGAGGTTGGGAGCTTGTTCAGTATGTGTTTTGGAGGACCGTAGCTAATTTAGGCTTGAAATGCCGAAGTTTGAATTTTTAATGTTTCTGGTCCGATAGTGAGATCTCGATCCAAGTGTCAGAATGGAATTCATGTCATTTGGGATATGTGTGCAATATTTCAAGTCTTTCGGATGTAGTTTGGTTAGGTTTTTGATCGGAAGCGTATTTTTAGAAAATTTGAAGTTCTTAGGCTTAAATGTTTGATTAGTTCGTGTTTCCGATGTTGTTTTAGGTGTTTTAAGGATTAGTACAAGTTTGAAGGATGTTATGGGATAGGCCTGTAGGATTGGTTGAGGTCCCCGGGGCCGGGTGTGTTTCGGATGCTCAACGGGGCATTTTTGAGTTGTAAAAGTTGCAGATTTCTATCTTGGTATGTTGCAAACTTTCCTTCTCTACAATCGCAGCTATCCCTTCACGATTGTATAGATTAAATTCGGAGGGTGATATTTTTGTTCTACGCGATCGCATTTCCTAGTTCGTGATTACGGAAGTCAGTTTTTCCCTTCTTCCCGTTCGCAATTGTTCTCCCGCGTTCGCATAGTAGAAATTAGGGTCTGGTAGTTCCTTGCATTTTTCTCTTCGCGATCGCGTGGCCCTGTTCGCGATCGCGTACATCTATTTCTTTCTCTTCTACGACCGCATGCTTTAGGAAGCGTTCACATAAACCAATGTTGGAACCTTTAAAATTTACCCTTCACGATCGCATTCGAATTCTTGCAATCGCATTAAACAAATACCTGGGTAGCTATAAACATTTCAATATGCGAGGGTTAGCCATTTTTACCAAAACTCAAGCAAGAGAGCTCGAATTTGAGGGAGATTTTGAGGGTTTTTCAGAGGAATTGATTGGGCAACGATTCTAAACACCCTTTTGCTCATAAGCCACTAATCTAATCACGAATTCTCCATTTAATTTCGGATTTTAGATGAAAAATTAATAAAACTTCATAGACCGAATTTTTGAGTTTTGACTGGGTGTTTGAATTCTAATTTTTGTGTTCTTGTTATGTATAGACACGTGAGAGTATGAGGAGTCTGAAAATATAAGTTTCACCCGATTCTAAGATGCTGGCTTGAGGGGAATGATTGTCATTTAACCTAATTTCATGTCTTAGCTTTGAATTAATAGTGGAATCAGTGTTTTGAGATGTTATTTATGATATGTAATTAAATTGAATAGAATTGGGCCATTTGGAATCGGATACTCGTGGAAAATGTGTGATTTCGAGTTGATTTTGGAGCCGGTTCAAGGTAAGTGGCTTGTCTAACCTTGTGTGGGAGACTTTCCCCTTAGGAGATGATGTTTGGTAATTGAATGCCTTGCACTGAGGTGACGACAGCGTACTTGAGCTAATTGTTGAAAATCTTATTTTACTTAAATATATAAATTTAGTTTCTTTCTTGCCTGCTTTATTCTATCTGTAATTATAGCTTGTGTTAGTTTAGAAAAGCATTCTTAGTTGATCTAAATTGCCTGTTTGCTAAAGTTGCTCTGTTTGTGCTACATGAAGCATGTTAGGCTAGAACTACATGTTTCCTTGTATTTCTTTGAAATTTATTGCTGAATATCTTCTTGCTGTGGCTGCATATTTACATTGGTACTACGGAAGTGGGATTCCGGTAGCTCCCCCCTTGTTTGTTTACTTTGGGACAATGGGTTAGATTCCCGGTAGATCCCCATGCACATTTACTTTGGGACTGCGGGTTCGATTCTCGATAGACCCCCTTGTATATTTACTTTGGGACGGTATCCCTGGAGATCCTTGGACAGTTGTTGAAATGGACTACATGACAATATCCTTGGAGATCCTCGTTGTTGGTATCAGCATTGAGATGTTTACTTCGTGTTACCTTATTTTTTGTGTGTTATTTGTTTCCCTATTTAATCTGTCTTACTTTATAGTTGTACTCATTATTCATGTTTATTTCATACTGTTGTGAGATTTATTATTATGTTTATTCTGAGTAAGGCCCTGACCTTCTTCGTCACTACCCGACTGAGGTTAGGCTTGGCACTTACTGAGCACCGCTGTGGTGTACTCATGCCCCCTACTGCGCATGTTTTTCATGTTCAGATCTAGGTACCTCCTCCTAGGCATATTGTCCTCGAGGCGGAGAGATCGAGCTGAGTCTTCGAGGTATATCTGTCGCATCCAAAGACCATGGGTCTCTATCTTATTCTAGCTTTAGCAGTTAGGTTTTCTTTCGTATTGTTGTTTTAGACATTCTAGAGTTAGAGTAGTGTATTACATTCTATTAGCTTGTGTTCCCGTGAGTTTTCGGGTTTTGGGATACTGTTGTAGTTGTTGATATATTGTGTTGTATGTGCTAAGTGGCATTCTACATTCTGCTTTCCATTTTTGGTAAACCTTGATTTGAGTTACAATTTTCACAAGTTATTTGTTTCCGCATTGTTAGGCTTACCTAGTCGTAGGGACAAGTTCACGACTAGGTAAGGGCGAACTGGGGTCGTAGAGCACTTCTATAGAGATGGAATTGAGCTACCAGAATCAAAGCTCTAGGTTTATAAGAGTCACGGAACACAGACCAGTTTATTAGAGTCTCGTTGATCGATGCTAAGACATATGTACATATCTACGAAAGGCTATCTAACTGTTTGAAAAGATCCACTTCATTTGATTTTCTTGTCATGCGAGGTTTTTGATATCACAATTAAAATTTTGTCTTTCTATTCTCTCACAGATAGTGAGGACACGTGGTACTCGAGATGATCAGGCACCCGCGCCCCCTGTTGTAGCTGTCAGAAGCTGTGGCCGGGGTAGAGGTCGAGGACCCGGACATGGTGTAGCCGTAGAAGCTATGCAATCTACCACTGAGGTGCCACCAGTAGGTCTATCCAGTGTCCAGGCAGTTGACAAGCCTACTACTACTGCTAGCACTACTCCAGCTCTTCAGGAGACTCTAGCATAGTTCATGAGCATATATACCACCTTGCTCAGGCAGGGTTGCTTCCCCTTGCTGCAGCCACATCCCAGTCCGGGGGAGGAGCACAGACTCCCCGTGCCCGCACTCTTGTGAAGCGAGTGCATGTTGAGCAGGTCCCACAAGTTATACCTAAGGCGCCTGCAGTACTAGATCATCCTCATGACAGGGCAACAACTTCTGAGGATGACAAGCTGAGGCTTGAGAGGTTCAAGAAGTATAAGCCTCCTGTATTTAGCGGTCTAGCATCGGAGGATTCTTTGGTTTTCTTTATGAGTGTTACTGCATTCTCCATACCATGGGTATTTCAGGATCCAGCGGGGTTTCTTTCACCACCTTCTAGCTTCAAGGGGCTACTTATGAGTGGTGGTGCACCTATGAGTTAGATAATCTAGATGAGGCTGCTTCACTGACTTGGAATCAGTTTTAAGATATGTTTTTACGAGAGTATGTTCCTGAGAGCCTCAGGAATGCATGGCTTGTAGAGTTTGAGCATTTTGACCAGGTTACTATGACTCTTTTAGAGTATGTTGTCTGTTACACCAGTCTGGCTAGGCATGCACCAGCCTTGGTTTCTACTATTCGTGAGAGGGTTTGCCGGTTTATTGATGGGCTTATTCCTAGCATCGGATATAGCATAGATGCTGAGCTGGAAACAGATGTTTCTTATCAGTAGGTAGTGAGCATTGCAAGGAGGATTGAGAGTAAGCATGCTAGGGAGTGAGATGAAAGAGAGGCTAAGAGGTCTCGAGAGTCGGGCCACTATTCTGGTGCCTGTATAGGTCATCATGGTAGGGGATATATGGGTCGCTCCATTCATTCAACTCTTCCAGCAGATAGCAGTGCTTTAGCTCCAGCTCCTCCTAGGCTTCAGGAGCCTTATTATGCACCTCCAGTTTCTAGCGCACCTCCTCCATGGGGTGCTTCCAGAGGTCAGTCAACCAGACCTAGCCCTAGCCTACCGCAGACACCATGTCCTTCCAGAGCTTGTTTAGAGTATGGTGACACATGCCACGTCCTTACGGATTGCCCCAGAGTTGGGAGGGGTGCATGTTCACAGACTTTTCAGCCACAACGTGCCCCGTAGAGTTCCTAGGTTATGGTTACAGCTCCAGTTTTCGTCCCACCCGCTCATCCAACTAGAGGTGGAGGCTGGGGAGGTAGAGGTCGCCCTCGAGAGGGAGGCCAGGCCAGATATTATGCCCTTCCCGATCATGCCAAGGTTGTTGCCTCCGATGCTGCCATCACAGGTATTATACTGGTTTGCAACAGAGATGCGTTGGTTCTATTCTATCCAGGCTCTACTTACTCTTATGTGTCCTCTTATTTTGCTCCACATTTGGTTGTATCTCGGGATTCTTTGAGTTCCCATGTTTATGCTACTACTCCTATGGGGTATTCTCTTGTTCTGGATCGTGTTTATCAGTCATGTTTGGTTACTATTCATGGTTTTGAGACCAGTGCAGACTTATTGCAGCATGGTTCATTTTGATATTATTTTTGGCATTGACTGGTTATCGCCCCATTTTGATTGTCGCGCCAAAACCATGACGCTGGCTATGCCAGGTGTACCACGTGTTGAGTGGAGTGGTACTTTAGATCACACTCCCAACATATTTATCTCTTTTCTTAAAGCTTCGCGTATGGTTGAGAAGGGCTGTGCCGCATATTTAGCTTATGTGAGAGATCTCAGTGTTGATACCCTTTCTGTTGATTCAGTTCTAGTGGTGCGGGATTATCCCGATGTATTTCCAGCTGATCTTCAGAGCATGCCACCTGATAGAGACATTGATTTTGGCATTGATCTATTGCCGGGCACTCAGCCCATTTCTATCCTTCCATATCATATGGCTCCTCATGAGTTGAAGAAGTTGAAGGATCAGTTATGAGAATTGCTTGATAAGGGCTTTATTTTGCGCAGTATTTCACCTTGGGGTGTTCATGTCTTTTTTTTTAAGAAAAAAATGTCTTTATGTGTATGTGTAATTATTATTGCCAGCTGAACAAGGTCACGGTGAAGAACCATTATCCTTTGCCTTGTATAAATGATTTGTCTGACCAGCTTTAGGGCGCACAAGTGTTTTCTAAGATTGATTTGCTCAAGTTACAATCATTTGAAGATTCGGGAGCCAAATATCCAAAAGAATGCTTTTAGGACTCGGTACCGTCATTAGGAGTTTCTTGTTATGTCATTTGGACTGACTAATGCCCCATCAGCCTTCATGCATTTGATGCACATTGTATTTCGGCCATATATCGATTCTTTTTTCATTGTCTTTATTGATGAAATTTTTGTATATCCCCGGAGTCGGGAATACCATGAGTAGCATCTGAGGATAGTGCTCCAGACTCTCAGAGAGAAGAAGTTATATGCAAAGTTCTCAAAATGCGAGTTTCGGTTAGATTCAGTGGCATTCTTAGGCCACGTAATATCGAGTGAGGGCATTCGGGTGGATCTGAAGAAGGTAATGGTTGTGCATAGTTGGCCCAGGCCTTCCTCTCCAACAGAGATTCGTAGTTTCCTTAGCTTAGCAGGCTACTACCGTTGTTTTTTGGAGGGGCTATCATCTATTGCAACCCCTATGACTAGATTGACCCAGAAGGGTGCTATATTTTAGTGGACAAAGGAGTGTGAGGCAAGCTTTCAAAAGCTTGAGACAGCTTTGACTACAGCCCTAGTTTTGGTATTGCCTAAGGGTTCAAGGTATACCGTCAATTGTGATTCCCCGAGAGTTGTCAAGCTGAGCTCGGGAACAAACTCGAGATCATAAAGATGCTCGAGGAACTAACAAAATAGGTCGAATTAGGAAAAAAAAAGATCGAAGCCAATGACAAAAAGGTGGAAACCTACAACTCTAGGGTTGATTAAATCCAGGAACCCCTCCGATACTGAAGGGCCTGGAGCCCAAGAAGTTTTTTCAAAATCCTTTTCCTTTGAGCAGCTCCGAACCTAATACCAAAGAAGTTATGGATGCCCGGATTCCTAAGTACAATGAAACAACTGACCCAAATGAGCATGTGACCTCCTATACATGCTCCATCAAAAGGAATGACTTGGAGAATGATGAGATTGAGTTCGTCCTGCTGACAACGTTGGGGGAAACTTTGTCAAAGGGAGCTATGAAATGGCATCATAAGTTACCCCCCCTAATTCTATTGATTCGTTTGCTATGCTTGCATATTCTTTCTTGAAAGCATACGTCAGGTCCATAAAGGTCGAGATCAGGAAGTCGGACCTTTTCATAGTAAAATAGAGAGATAATGAGATGCTCAAGGAATTCATGTCCCATTTTAAAATGGAACGACTGGACCTGCCACCGATCGCGGACGTTTGGGCCGTTCAGGCCTTCACCCAAGGATCCTGCCCAAAGGGACCCCAACCGAATGTGTAAGTATCATGGAACCCAGAGATGACGACTGTCGATAACAGAGAGAGGAAGTTCAATTATTTAACAATAGACACCTCTAAGAATTCTTGAGCGATTGAGCCGAAATTCAATTCACGAATAGGGAATTCAATAAGCAGATTGAACAGGAGGAAGCTTAGCACATCATTAACATGATAATCAATGGAGTAGATGTTCCTTAGGGGCCGATGTTAAAGCGCACCAAAGTATCCATCACAAGGGAAAATAGACCAAGATTATGTGCCCGAAAGAACCTTGTCTTTCAATTACGAGGATGTTGAAGGTATCATGAAACCCCACAACGATGCACTGGTAGTATCTTTACTCATAAATAAATCTCGAGTTAATCGTGTGTTAATTGATCTTTGTAGATCGGCTAATATCATCAGATCGAAAGTTGTGGAGTAGCTAGGTCTGCAAGACCAAATTGTGAATGTAGTTCGGTTTCTAAACAAATTCAACATGGCATGTGAGATCACTAAAGGTGAGATAGCATTACCAGTTAACACGGCTGGAACATTTCAAGAAATAAAATTCTACGTGATCGAAGGAGATATTAGATACAATGCTTTGTTCAGGAGGCCATGGATTTATAAAATGAGGGCAGTGCCCTAGACGCTGCACCAAGTGTTGAAATTCTTGATTCCAGGAGGGTTAAAACAATCTACGGGGAACAATTGGCTGTAACGTAGATGCTTGCGGTCGACGATGTGGTCCCAATATCTGCATGTTCAACACCAAAGGATCTGGGTTTGATCGCGAAGGAAGAAACCAAATAACAAGCAGTGACATTGGCCCCAACCGAACGAGAGAAGCAGGGGATGGGTGAGGAAGACAATTACGACATTCCCAAGTCTATCATAGTCCTCGATGATTCCAACGCCACTAAATTAACGGTCAATGAACTGGAGCAATTTATATTGATCGAGCGTTTGTACGATCGTAATGTATACCTGGGCATGGGGTTAAGTCCTAAGCTCAAGAAATAGCTCACTAAATTCTTTAATGCAAACATAAATTCTTTGATCTGATCGCACCTCGACAAGATAAGGATTCCACCGGAGATAAATACTAATAGGTTAAGCCTTGATCCGAAGTTCCACCCGGTAAAGCAAAAAACGAGGCCTCAGTCCTAAGTCAAGCATGCATTCACCAAAGACAAGGTATCTAAACTCCTAAAAATAAGGTATATTCGGGAGGTTAAGTACACGGATTAGTTAGAAAACTTAGTGGTAGTCCCTAAAAAGGGAATAAATTAACAATGTATATACACTACAAGGACTTGAATAAAGCATTCCCCAAGGACTCTTTCCCTCTGCCCAACATCGATAGCATGATCGATGCGACGTCCGGCCACGAGATCCTCAGCTTTCTCAATGCCAACTTAGGGTACAACAAAATAGGGATGGACCTGGGTGACCAGGAAAAATATCCTTCATCACTAAGTACGACACCTACTACTCTAATGTAATGCATTTTGGACTAAAACTGTCGATGCCACTTACCGGCACCTATTAAATCAGATGTCTGTAGAACAAATAGGAAAATAAATAGAGGTTTACATTGACAAATATTAGTTAAGTCCTTGCGAGCAGAGGCTGATTTGAAACATTTGCAGGAAACCTTTAACATATTGAAGAAATGCAATATGAAGTTGAACTCAGAGAAATGCACATTCTGAGTTGGGTTCGGGAAATTTCTCGAATTCATAGTGTTTAAATGAGGAATCGAGATTAATGTGGATAAGATAAAGGCCATGGAGGAAATCACTGTGGTGGATAATGTTAAGGCCATTCAAAGGTTAACCAAACATATAGCTTTCTTGGGTCGATTCATCTCGAGGTCGTTCGACAAGAGACATTGGTTCTTGTTGTTATTGAAGAAGAAGAATAACTTCTTATGGACCCGTAGTGTCAACAAGCCTTGGAAGAAGTCAAGTGATACCTCTCTAACCCGTTTTGCTCCATACCCGAAGGCAAACATATAGTTGTACTTGTACTTAGCGATATTCGAGATAACGGTAAGTGGAGTCCTAGTCCAGGAAGAGAAAGGTTCACAAATTCCTATCTATTATGTTAGCAGGACTCTCGGCAAGGCCGAAACCTCACCTACAAAAATTGGCGCTCGCTTTTCTAAGGGCCTCGAGATATAGTAAGTAAAATAACAAGGTTACCACGTATGTGTTATAACTAATTACCCATTGAGAAACATAATGCATAAGCTCTCAGGATGATTGGCCAAATAGGTCGTGGAGATCAGTGGGAAGGATATTGAATATTGACCCCAGACTGCCATCAAATCTCAAATTTTTGTGGACATCATGGCCGACTATATTCTATCCCTAATACCCGAGGTCGAAAGGGAATTGTTGTTGAACTCGGGGACTTCCTTAGGAATCTGGACCCTCTTTACGGATCGTGCTTCAAATGAAAATGTGTCTGGACACGCATCGTGTAGAAGCCACCGATGAGTAATGTAGTTAAACAATCTATTAGGACTATAAAATTGACTAACAACGAGGCCGAGTATGATTGCATAATTGTAGGTATCGAACTGGCTATATGCCTATGGGCCAAGGTGATCGAAGCTAAGTGTGGTTCCCTCCTTGTGGTGAACCAAGACAATGGGATGTTCAAGGGAAAAAAGGAACAAATGCAAAGATACTTTTATAAATTGCAGGTAACCTTACATAAGTTCAAGGAGTGGACTCCGCAATATGTACCTCGAGATCAAAATAGGGAAGCCGAATCTATTGCTAACTTAGGATCATTGGTTGATGATGATAAATTAAAGTCGGGAACGGTCATGCAACTGATGAAGTTGGTAGTGAAGGAAGTCCATGTAGAGATAAACTCGACAAGCTTAACCTAGACTGGAGAAATAAGTATATAGATTACATGAAGACCGGGAAGCTGCCCTCGGATCCAAAAGAATCGAAGGCTTTACGCACAAAGGCGTCCAGGTTCAACATGTCTGATAACAACACCTTATTCAGGAGAAATTTTATGGCCCACTCTCCATATGTCTAGGACCAGGAGATATACTGAATATGTTTTAAGGGAATTTCGCAAAGGCACCCGCGAGAACCACTCAGGTGCTAAATCATTTGTTTGTAAGGTAATCAGAGCTGAATACTATTGGATCGATATGGAAAAAGATGCAAGGGAGTTCCTATGAAAATGTGACACATTTTATAGGTACACATCAATGATTCATCAGCCCGGGGAGCTATTACATTCGGTCCTGTCACCTGGCCATTCATGAAACGGGAAATGGTCATCGTGGGTCCCCTGCCATGGGCACCTGGTAAGGTTAAATTCAATTCATTTATGAGTAACTATTTTTCTAAGTGGGTGGAAGACCAGACATTTGAGGAAGTCACGGAGAAAAAATTTATTGATTTCATTTGGGACCACATAATATGCCAGTTCAAAATACCGACCGATATCGTATGCAACAAAGGAAAGTATTTCTCAGCAGCAAGCTGACCAAATGTTTCGAGAACCATAAGATTAAAAGGATCATATCAACACCCTATCACCCTAGAGGGAACGGTAGAAAACCATACTCCAAAATCTTAAGATGAGGTTGACCGTCGCCAAGGGAAAATGGAAGGAAATTTTGCCCGAAGTCCTATGGGCGTACCTTTCAACCTCAAAATCTAGTATCGGGCCCCCCTATTCTCATTGGTCTACGGCAATAAATTTCTATTACCGGTGGAAGTATGAGAATCGAGTCTTAGGTGCTGATATGCAACAGAAGAGTCAAACAAAAAGGCTTTGAGTATGAGCCTAGAACTATTGGATGAGCGGCGCGAGGCTGCCGTCGTCCAGTTGGCCAACCTCCGATTCTTCAATGTTAGGGACTTGGTGTTAATAAAGGTGACACTAAACACTTATAACCCAAACAAAGGGAAGTTGGGGACGTATTGGAAAGGTCCATATCGAATTATTGAGATCAGTGGCAAAGGATCATAAAAACTTGAAACGGTGAATGTTGAGCGGCTACCGAACAACTGGAACGTAACCCACTTAAAATGATTCTACTAATAAGGTATGACCACATTATTACTTTCTTTACATATGATAGATCTTAAATGCTCTTGCCTAATGTTTTAATGATCTAACAAACTTACTACTAAGAGCCAGATAGAGAACCTGACTTGGATTGCTGCAAGCGTTAATAGATTTCAACTAAAAGATGAATTGCAACAACTTCAGGACCTAGGAACCAAACAAGTACCTGATACTCTTGTGGTTTCCTCATAGCAGTACAAAGTCATTTGAACATAGATGGAAATAAAGTGACCGATGACACTATTTCCGCCGCACTGCACCAAACTGTCAGCCCACTCATTCTCTAACCAAACAAAGTAATCACATCATTTCAATTGATAAGAAGAAGGTATACCAAGGTTTTTTTTTTATTTATTTCAAGCCTCTTGCAAAAAAAAATAGAAAAATTATCCTCTCAAGCTTGAAGATCAAGGTTGAACTCCACTACGAACCAGTTCCTGAACGCCTCTTGTAAATCCCTAAACTCGTTGAGTTTATGCTGTAACTAGATTTAGTCAAAAGGAAAAGTCTTTGTAATCATAGAGTTACAAAGTGGCTTGTGGTGATAGCATCACATATTAGAAAAAGCCTTTATAACTAGGATAGTCACAAAGTGGCTTGTGGTAAATATACCACAATTTTGTTGAGTAAAGCCTTTGTAATCAGACGTATTGTGAATTTGTTTGTAATAGGTAAGATTACAAGTTAGTAAAGTTAAAAACCTACAGTGTAGGTCGTGGTTTCTTGACCCCGCTGTGCGGGATTTTTCCACGTAAATATCCTCTACCTCATTTACTTATTGCCTTACTAAGTGCTCTTAGTAGAATCTTATACAGGACTAGGTACTCTACGGTTTTGTGGGTCCATACAAACTCCTCCTATCAGGCTAACACCTAGGAAGGATCTTCATGGAGGCTCCACTAAATTTGAAGAAGGTCAATCGATATACCACCCACCCAAGTTTGATGGAAAATACTATTGGTGGTGGAAATCTAGAATGCATGATTTCATCATGGATGAGGATTATAAGCTTTGAGATGTCATTTGCGATGGTCTGTTTGTTCCAATCAAGGTACTAAATGATTTTCAATTTTCAATAAGAAAAACTAGCAAAGAATACAGTGAAGCAGACAAGAAAGTGGTGGAATAAAATTTTCGTGCCAAGAAAGTTTCGGTATATGGTTTGGGACCCAAAGAGTACGACATTGCCTGCTACTTAGAGATTTTGTCCGCTTGTCAAATTAGAAAAGCTCTTTATGGGCTAAAGCAGGCTCCTCGGGTGTGGTATGAAATATTGTCAAATTTTCTCTTAGAAAATGGCTTTAAGAGAGGGAAATTGACAACACTCTTTTCTTAAAGAAATGAGAAAGGAACCTGCTCATTGTTCAGGTTTATGTTGATGATATCATTTTTGGAGCAAAAACTAACTCTGTGTGTGAAGAATTCACAAAACTTATGGGAAGTGAATTTAAAATGAGCATGATGGGGGGAATTAAACTTCTTCCTGGGTCTTCAAGTAAAATAGTCCCTAAAGGGTACTTCCATTTATCAGCAAAAATACATCAAGGAACTCTTGAAGTGATTTGACATAGAAGCATCAAAAGTGATAGATACTCCCATTGCAACTGCCACTCTACTGGACATGGATCAAACTAGATCTCCTATGAATCAAACAATATATAGAGGCATCATTGGGTCTCTCCTCTATCTCACTGCTAGTTGACCTGATATTGTTTTCAGCATGGGGCTGTGTGTGAGGCTTCAATAAAATCACAAGGCATCTCACTTGAAGGCTATCAAAAGAATACTGAGATATCTCAAAGGCACGTAGGACCTGGTGCTATATTATCCATTAGGTGACAGTTTTAATCTAATTAGGCATGTTGATGCAGACTATGTAGGTTAGTTTGCGGACAGAAAAATCACTTCTGGGATGGCCCACTTCTTAGGATCATGTCTTATCTCTTGGGGGACAAGGAAACAAAATTCAGTGGCGCTTTCAACAGCTGAAGCTGAATATGTAGTTGCAGCATCCTGCTGTACTCAGCTTCTGTGGATCAAGCAATAGCTGGAGGATTTTGGAGTTCTCACTGAGAGTGTGCCTCTCCTATGTGACAACACAATTGCACTCAATATGGCAAAGAATCTAGTTCCACATAAAAGGACCAAACATATGGATGTAAAGCATCATTTTCTAAGAGATAATGTAGAGAAAGTGTTGATATCTATGAAGTTCTGTAGTATAGAAAATCAAATTGCAGACATTTTCATGAAGGCTCTAAGTAGGGAACAGTTTGAATGAAACAAAGTAAAGTTAGGACTTTTGAAGCCAAATTAAGAACCTGATTCCTCTTTAACTGGCTAGTATTTTTAAGAAATAACTAGTTCAAAGTGTTTTTCGACCAATGTCTAACTCACTTCAATACCGTTGCAGGTAGACACACATGATAAGAATTGAAGCAGTAGATGTAGTACATTACTGATAAAAGAGGATAAATTATTTTCAAAATTGGGCTTGATATTTTTTTTTCAAGAACTAGGTTCTTGTACTAAAGGTTAGTAATTTTGTGCATCCTTTAATACACACCTTAAAAGGTACAAAATTCAACTGCCATGTCATCAACTTTTCAGATCCGGCTATCACGTCCCTTCAATTCAAAACATTCTATCTCCCTCTTAAGGATCACAATTCTCCATGCACAAGTGTCGTTTTAGAACCAATGCATATTCTTCTCCCTTCATAATTATCCTATTCGTTTAAAAACCCCTCTTTTCTGCCCTTCTTAACCATAATCCATATTCTAGATTAACCCAAAAGGAAAGGATCACCCCCTACCTCGTCCAATGGCTAAGAAAATTTACGATCTCTCTGCCTCAACTGTAACCACCTCTAACCCATCTATGGAACCTTTCGCCGTCACTGATTCCTTGTCACCCTCTATCACTCCTACTGCTACAATCACACCTTCCCTAGTTTCCCAACCTCTTCCCAACTTCAAAACCCTTGAAACTACTATTCCATTCTCCCCTTCATCTGTTGCCCAAACCAGTCAAACCCAAAGTGGAGAACATGATTAAAATATTGAATTCACAAAAGGCTCCACCATCGTTGCCGTCAACTTCATAGTTGTGGAAACATCGTTTGAAGAAGAAAATATTGTGTTTGTGGTATCCGGTGATGGGTATTACATGAAGTTATTTCCCAGAAATACGAGTCACAAAACATGGGGGAAGAAGGGGCCATTATGGAATTTGAAGGGGATGCAGTAGCATACATTACTAGGGGATCACATGAGGAACCTGATCCATCTCGGGAGGACCCAGGTCAGGACTCTCATCCGAGGAAAATGTTGTTACTACACTCGATATTGTGCCCTTAGAAATTCAAGCATCAGAAATGTGATCTAGGGATGAAGAAGACTTCGATAACGTGGTCCTTGATGGATTCATAACTAAGTAAGGGGTTGTGTCCACCCCTAAGTCAGAAATCAAAAGACCCACTACCAGGCTTCAAGTCAAAGTGGCCTACAATTTTGTACTATAAAAGAGAAAGAGAAGTAGTAAGAAGAAAAGAAGAAAGTTGGTGAAGGATGGTGTACTTGTAAGTGACGAAATCCCTGTAGTTGAGGTGGAAGAAGGAACTCCTGAGGAACCTGGTTCTCTTGTAAGCCGGTCCTCGAAAAAGGCCGAGTTTGTTTCAATGGAGAAAGGGTCTACTTCTGAGTCCAAGATGAATGAGGTAGTGTGTGATGAGGATATTCTTCTCAAGTCCAAAGGGAAAGGCAAAGCCAGTGGAGAAAAGCATAGGAAACACAAATACGAAACAGTTAAAGAACCTAGTCCTGGAAAGAAAGCAAGATGTGAGGCCCGCCTTGGCTTTGAGCGCCTAAGGCATCAGAAAGTTCTGCTGGGTCGTACATTTGACCCAACAATCTTGGAGATAGCAGGAATGCACCAAATTCTACAAAATGGTGGAGTTTCAACAATGGATGCATCTGGTCTACGTTGATGCCCCTAAAGTTTTTTAGGAGGAGGTACAGAGTTTCTTCGCCAGTCTTTTTCTGGTCGATACTGACCATGTTTGTGCTTTGGTCAATAGGGTGGACATTGTCTTTGACATGCAATTTATTGGAGAAATTTTTCAAGTTCCTAAAGTTGGAGTGTCGAGTGTACGAGATGTTTGTCAGTAAAACTTCCAAAATGTGGTGGTGAAATATTATTCAAAGTAGAAAGGGGACCAGATCCATCAGAAAGAACTACTTCCTATCTACCAGCTGTTGTTTGAGTTGGTAAACAAAGTACTATTGCCTCGAGTAGAAAAGGAGGTCAATAACTTTAAAATTGGATCTATACCTAATGGAGAAACCGGATAGTTTCAACCCTGTGAGTCTTCCTGCAATAATGATTCAACACATGAAGAAGGTGGCATATTTCAAGGATGGTAATCACAGGCTTCCCTACGGATTCTTTCTCACCCAGGTGTTCAAGTTCTATAAGGTATCATTGGGAACAGGTAAGGTGGGGACCCGTAAGCAGATATTCTCATAGATAACCTTGGAAGAGTGCGAGTATATAGATTAGTATGGAGGTTTGGGAAGTACTTCAACTGTGTCTTACCTTATCATTTCCTAGAACACGGTGAGGAGATACGTCGATTGAAGGCAGGAATGCTATCCTAGAAGGTTAGCAAGCCCGAGCGGTTCCCATGTCAAATGATGAGGTGATCCATTTAACCCAATAAAATGCTAAGCTCAGGGCGCAAGTCGAGAACCTGAAGGTTGAACCGCTCAACGAGCAAAATTTGAGAAACACCTAAATAGATCTTGTTCTCCAGTCACTTGCCGCAGCTTCCGAGCCTTTTCCTCCTAGTGCCCCCTAAGAACCCCCAGTGATCAGTTTTCTGGATATGTTTCTTTTTCTTGTTTTCTTGTCGATGGTTGGTGGATGTTTTTTTGTTTTTTATGATAGTTGGGATGTACTACTACTATTTCTCTAGTGAACAAGTCTAACATAGAGGCATATTAAAGTTTTTAATAGAAATCCTTATTATTATGTCTTTACTGTCTATTTTGCTCTATTATTTCTCATGATTGTGTGAATGTGTGTGGCATGAGTTAGCTTAGCTAGACTTCTTTAATCTGTTATTTTTTTTAATGATTCCAAAAGAGGGAAACACATTGGGGCAACTAGTTGTTAAACGAATGTAGGACTCAAGGGGAAGCACATTGGAGAACTAGTTCGTATGCTCTATTACTTTGAAATATAACGCATCGTCTCAGGGGGAAGTCTCTTTGAAACTTGTTTTGTTTTCTTACTGCCCCAATTCTGATCTATAAATGTTTAAGTTTGTCATCATCAAAAAGGAGAATATTGATAGATCTTAAATGCTCTTGCTGTTGGAAACACGTTTCAAATGCAATATACTAAACGTGTGTTCTTTTGTAGGTTTTGATGAATGTCAAACAAAGCAAAAAGCGATATATAGCAGTACTCAAGGACAAGCACAAAATGGATGCATTACAAGAAGCTCAAGACAAAGTTTAGAAATGTTATAATTGAGTCAATATTAATTGTGATCTTGATTCCTCAACTTGGCTCATAACATGGCTTCTCTACTAAAATTATTTTTCCAAAATCATGCATATTTAAATTAAGTGTCAAATGATTTTAAACTATGCATATTTACATTTGTTAAAATGTTTTCCAAGCATGCCTCAAAAATCTGGGCTAAGATAATCGATTATGTACTTATGATAATCGAGTATCTCTAAGCCAAGACTGCATGACAATCGATTGTGAATTAATGATAATCGATTGTGAGTAAGTCAGTTAACATCAGGTTTTTGCAAACTGCATAACAATCGATTGTGTACTTATGATAATCGATTGTTAACTGAGGCAAAGTTTTCAAAACTCATAAAAATCGATTATGAACTAATGGTAATCGATTAGAATGAGAAAAATGTCTCCCAGTGATTTTAAATAAGATGATAATCGATTGTGGCTTTTGAAAATCGATTATATATGAGACAGAGAGTTTTGAAATTAATTAATAATCGATTATTCCATTTGATAATCGATTGTTGAAGCTGACCATTGTCATATATTTTCAATTACCTTGAGGTAATCGATTGTTGATATTTAACAATCGATGTTTTGCTTAAAATCTGGAAAAGATTTTCTGAACGTTGTTAAAATAATCGATTGTTGATTTCCGGACAATCGATGTTTTATGCCAAAAATTGGAAAGGATTTCTTAACGTTATAAATAATCGATTATTGACTTGAAGTAATCGATTGTTGACGTAAAATCTGGGATTGAATTTTTAATCTGATAGGCAAACAATCGATTGTTTAGTCTTGACAATCGATTGTCACTGAGTAATTTCAGCAATCCTTAATTGGCAATTAGACAACGGTAAGACTGAGTTTTTCACCTATAAATACAGCTTCAACTCAGTGTTTTCACAACAACAACATATACACTTTGAGTATTTTCATTGCTAAAAGCTTTCTTACATTGATCATCATTTTCCATTCATCCATAAAGCTTTTTGAAGAGCCATTCTATTGAGCTAAGTTGTTGTGATCTTGAGCGTACTATTTCTACTCATATCTACTCATTAAGGAGTGCTTTGTAAAGTGAGTGTGTTTTGTGTTTGTAAGAGAATTGCGATTCTCGTTTGTTGAGGAACTTGTGATTCCTCGGTTGAAGTCTTTGGGATTGTTATCCCCGAGCAGTTGAAGTCTTTGGGATTGTTATCCCCGAGCAGTTGAAGTCTTTGGGATTGTTATCCCCGAGCAGTTGAAGTCTTTGGGATTGTTATCCCCGAGCGGTTGAAGTCTTTGGGATTGTTATCCCCGAGCAGTTGAAGTCTTTGGGATTGTTATCCCCGAGCAGTTGAAGTCTTTGGGATTGTTATCCCCGAGCAGTTGAAGTCTTTGGGATTGTTATCCCCGAGCAGTTGAAGTCTTTGGGATTGTTATCCCCGAGCAATTGAAGTCTTTGGGATTGTGATCCCCGAGCAACTAGGTGAGGCTTGTGTCCTCAGCTGTAACGGTTTGTTAAGCACCCGTAAGCTTGACAAGTTTAGTGGAAATCTCGAGAGAGTCTCTCGGGGACTGGACTAACCACGTTTGTGGCCAACCAGGATACATCATTGTGTAAGTTTATTCTACTGCACTTGTTTTAATTTCTGCAAAGTTTTTAAATTCCGCACTAAAACGCTTAATATTTTTAAAACGCTATTCACTCCCCCTCTAGCGTAAAGCGTATTGTCCAACAATTGGTATCAGAGCCATACTCTCTGAAAAACTTAACCGTTTGAGAGAACCATCCATGGCTTCTACTCTAAATTTCTTTGCAGGAATAGGTGAAGGAGAATGCAGCATGTCGCCTCCAATATTAGACGAAAACGACTACTCAGTCTGGAAATATCGGATGCAAGTTTTTACAATGGCAAACGATTTGTATCTATGGCAAGCTATTAAACACAGTGATCAACTGACGACAAAAGTCGGGAAAGACGAGGTAAGTACATCTAACGATATGCAAATTGCTTATAACAAACTGCATGATGAGTTGGTAAATGCTTCTAAGACTATTAAAGATTTACAAAGAACTCTTTCTTTACAAGAAGAGGATTTTCAAAAACAACTCTTTTTAAAAGACAAGGACTTTGAAGAACGTCTTTCTTTAGCTCAAAAAGGTGTTGAAAATCTGTCTCGTGATAACGAGAATCTTGCAAATGAAAATCAATTTTTGTTAAATGATAGTATAGAACTTAGACAAGTCATCAAGACTATGCATGAAGCCTCTTGTGTTGATAAATGCTCTACTTGTACTGCTTGTGAGTCCTTAAAACTAGAAAACACAGAACTTAGGAAAACATTAGAAACACGTAGTAAAGAAGTTCCTAAAGTTGTTGAAAAAGAAACGCCTAAGAAATATCAACGGCATAAAAACAAAAACTTCACTACTCCACCTAGAAATAACTCTAAGGTATTAAACAAGCCTAGAACAAATTCTTTTAGACCACCTAGACATTATGCTAGAATGTATGAAAATAAGGGTAGAACTAATATCTTTAGACAACCTAGATCCGAATCTAGGATTCTTGCAAACAAGCCTACAAATAGTAATTTTCGGCAACCAAGAAATAACTCTAGGAACGAGCTTAGACCACCTAGACATGACACTAGGTCCTTCAACAAGTCTAGCACTAATGACTTTAGACCATCTAGATATTATACTAGAAATGGGAACAATATGTCTAGTGTTAATCTTTTTCATTCGCCTAGAACTTTGTTGGCTCAACCTAGGCATCAACACAACCCGAACGTAGTATGTCATTACTGCAATCGTATAGGTCATATTGCACCTATGTGTTTTACAAAGCATAGAGATTCTTCATATTATTATGGTCGTTATTTGCCTAACCCCCAAGGACCCAAAATGGTATGGGTACCTAAAGAATATTAATTTGCTTTGTAGGTGTGCTTGAAGGGATCAAGTGTACTATGGTACCTTGACAGTGGATGCTCCAGACACATGACAGGAGACGAATCCAAATTCCTTCAACTAGAGCACAAAGAAGGAGGAAGCGTTGTATTCGGTGACAACAATAAAGGACAAATTATTGGCATCGGATCGGTCGGAATTTTCAAACTTAATGACTAGCGAATTTGAGATGTCCATGATGGGTGAGTTACAATTTTTTTTGGGATTACAAGTAAAACAAATGAAGGAAGGTACATTCATTTGTCAAAGCAAGTATTGCAAAGAACTGCTTAAACGTTTTGATATGAACAATGCAAAGGAAATGGCAACTCCCATGAGCACATCCGATCATCTCGACAAAGATGAAAAAGGTAAGGAAGTCGACATCAAAAAGTACCGAGGTATGATTGGCTCTCTTCTTTATCTTACTGCTAGTCGTCCGGACATCATGTTTAGCGTGTGCGTCTGTGCCCGTTATCAATCATGTCCGAAAGAGTCTCACCTTACTGCGGTAAAGCGGATTCTAAGGTATCTTGTCGGTACTACCAATATGGGTCTATGGTACCCCAAAGGTTCTTCATGCCAACTTATTGGCTATTCCGACTCCGATTTTGCTGGATGCAAATTGGACCGCAAGAGCACTAGCAGCACTTGCCACTTGCTCGGTAGCGCTTTAGTTTCTTGGTTTAGTAAGAAGCAAGTTAGTGTTGCGTTGTCCACAACCGAGGCTGAATATGTAGCCGCGGGGAGTTGTTGCGCTCAAATCCTATAGATGAAACAACAACTCTTGGACTATGGCCTACGTCTTGACCACATTCCTCTTAGATGTCACAACACTAGTGCCATATGCTTGACGAAGAACCCCATTCTTCACTCGCGAACAAAACACATTGAAATTAGACATCATTTTATTAGAGATCACGTTCTAAAAGGCGATGTCGAAATTGAATTTGTTGAAACAAAAAGCCAATTGGCAGACATCTTTACAAAGCCCTTAGATAAAGAGTCCTTCTTCCGAATTCGTAGTGAACTCGGGATCCTTGACTCCACGTTGATCTAAGTCATGCATTGCATTTTATTTCTTACATAATTTCTAACTTGAGCGTCGGAGGCGTCTAACACTTTTTTGCAGGTATCACCCTAAAGAAAAGGGGATCATAAAAGCATGACGCAAAATACTCAAGTATTCTACAGGAAAATCGCCGTCAAACAATCGATTACTGTATCAATAATCGATTACTTTTGTTATCTTTATTTTCCAATAAATAAACTTTTGTTTATTTCATATTTTTTTGCATATTCTTCTCTTGTATATATTTTTGCTAATGGCAAAAGGGGGAAGAAACGGGATATCAAGAAGTATGCTATATCACTCTCAACTTCATTCATGCTGAAAGTGAGGGGGAACATGAATTGAGGGGGAACATCAAATTGCATACTTTACACTTGTCTTGGATTATCAAAATAATTATTGCATATATCCCGCTTATGTTTGCCATTATCAAAAAGGGGGAAATTGTTGGAAACACGTTTCAAATGCAATATACTAAACGTGTGTTCTTTTGTAGGTTTTGATGAATGTCAAACAAAGCAAAAAGCGATATATAGCAGTACTCAAGGACAAGCACAAAATGGATGCATTACAAGAAGCTCAAGACAAAGTTTAGAAATGTTATAATTGAGTCAATATTAATTGTGATCTTGATTCCTCAACTTGGCTCATAACATGGCTTCTCTACTAAAATTATTTTTCCAAAATCATGCATATTTAAATTAAGTGTCAAATGATTTTAAACTATGCATATTTACATTTGTTAAAATGTTTTCCAAGCATGCCTCAAAAATCTGGGCTAAGATAATCGATTATGTACTTATGATAATCGAGTATCTCTAAGCCAAGACTGCATGACAATCGATTGTGAATTAATGATAATCGATTGTGAGTAAGTCAGTTAACATCAGGTTTTTGCAAACTGCATAACAATCGATTGTGTACTTATGATAATCGATTGTTAACTGAGGCAAAGTTTTCAAAACTCATAAAAATCGATTATGAACTAATGGTAATCGATTAGAATGAGAAAAATGTCTCCCAGTGATTTTAAATAAGATGATAATCGATTGTGGCTTTTGAAAATCGATTATATATGAGACAGAGAGTTTTGAAATTAATTAATAATCGATTATTCCATTTGATAATCGATTGTTGAAGCTGACCGTTGTCATATATTTTCAATTACCTTGAGGTAATCGATTGTTGATATTTAACAATCGATGTTTTGCTTAAAATCTGGAAAAGATTTTCTGAACGTTGTTAAAATAATCGATTGTTGATTTCCGGACAATCGATGTTTTATGCCAAAAATTGGAAAGGATTTCTTAACGTTATAAATAATCGATTATTGACTTGAAGTAATCGATTGTTGACGTAAAATCTGGGATTGAATTTTTAATCTGATAGGCAAACAATCGATTGTTTAGTCTTGACAATCGATTGTCACTGAGTAATTTCAGCAATCCTTAATTGGCAATTAGACAACGGTAAGACTGAGTTTTTCACCTATAAATACAGCTTCAACTCAGTGTTTTCACAACAACAACATATACACTTTGAGTATTTTCATTGCTAAAAGCTTTCTTACATTGATCATCATTTTCCATTCATCCATAAAGCTTTTTGAAGAGCCATTCTATTGAGCTAAGTTGTTGTGATCTTGAGCGTACTATTTCTACTCATATCTACTCATTAAGGAGTGCTTTGTAAAGTGAGTGTGTTTTGTGTTTGTAAGAGAATTGCGATTCTCGTTTGTTGAGGAACTTGTGATTCCTCGGTTGAAGTCTTTGGGATTGTTATCCCCGAGCAGTTGAAGTCTTTGGGATTGTTATCCCCGAGCAGTTGAAGTCTTTGGGATTGTTATCCCCGAGCAGTTGAAGTCTTTGGGATTGTTATCCCCGAGCGGTTGAAGTCTTTGGGATTGTTATCTCCGAGCAGTTGAAGTCTTTGGGATTGTTATCCCCGAGCAGTTGAAGTCTTTGGGATTGTTATCCCCGAGCAGTTGAAGTCTTTGGGATTGTTATCCCCGAGCAGTTGAAGTCTTTGGGATTGTTATCCCCGAGCAATTGAAGTCTTTGGGATTGTGATCCCCGAGCAACTAGGTGAGGCTTGTGTCCTCAGCTGTAACGGTTTGTTAAGCACCCGTAAGCTTGACAAGTTTAGTGGAAATCTCGAGAGAGTCTCTCGGGGACTGGACTAACCACGTTTGTGGCCAACCAGGATACATCATTGTGTAAGTTTATTCTACTGCACTTGTTTTAATTTCTGCAAAGTTTTTAAATTCCGCACTAAAACGCTTAATATTTTTAAAACGCTATTCACCCCCCCCTCTAGCGTAAAGCGTATTGTCCAACACTTGCCTGATGTTTTGATGATCTAACAAAATTTACTTCTACGAACCAGATAGGGAACCTAACTTGGGTTGCTGCAAGCGTTAAAGGATTTTAGCTAAAAGATGAATTGCTATTGCTTCAGTACCTAAGAACCAAAAAAGTATCTGATACTCTTGCGATTTCCTCGTAGCAGTACAAAATCATTTGGACACAACTTGAAATGAAGTGATTGACGGTACTATTTCTTCTGCACTGCAACACACTGTCAGCCACTCTTTCTCTAATCAAACAAAGTACTCACATCATTTCAAGTGATGTGATTAAGGTGTACAAAATGGGCTTTACACAAAAACATCACTTGAAGGTTTCTGTTTCTCATTTCAATCCTCTTGCAAAAAACAAAAAAATAATCTTTTCAAGCTTGAAGAACAAGGTTGAACGTCGTTATGGACCAATTCCTAAAACTTTGATTGATGTTATCGTAGTTGAGTTGTAACCTTGTTATTATACTTACTATATATCCTAAATCGCTTACTCGTCGAGTTTATGTTGTGACTAGATTTAATCATAAGGAAAAATCTTTGTAATTATAGAGATACAAAGTGGCTAGTGGTGATAGCATCACAAGTTAGAAAAAAGCCTATGTAACTAGGATAGTCACAAAATGGCTTATGGTAAAGGTACCACAAGTTTGTTGAATGAATCTGTTGTAATGAGAAGTATTTGAAGTGGCTTGTAATAGGTTATATTACAATTTATTAAAGTTAAAAGCCTATAGTGTAGCTCATGTTTTTTTTAATCCTCTTGTGTGGGATTTTTCCATGCAAAAATCATTTTCCTCATTTACTTATTGCCTTAATAAGTGCTCTCAGCAAAATCTTTTAGAGGACCAGGTACTATACAATTTGGTGGAACCATACAAACTAACAATATATATTACGAATTTGACTAATTCTTGTTGGTAACTACCAAGGAATAATGCAACTCTTAGACCTTAAAGCACACATTGCACTCTTTTTCCCTAAAAACTATTTCACCCCGAATGGGTTTTCCGATAAGGTTTTTAACAAGGAAAAAATGGATCATGTAAAACTTAGAGTTAAAGACTGGTTATTCACAAAAGTCAAGTATTAGATAAGTAGTATCTGAGCCCTCTCTACTATAAACCTCAAATAATGGGGGCTATCACCCTCGAAACCCCATGCATGAACTTCCTTGAGAGCCTTCATCCAGGATTGCTACTTCACGTATTCGACAATGTCTTTCAGAAGGTCCTGGGCTGCCTTAACATCAGCTTTGTACTGGGCAACCATCTGTCCTACATTGTCCCTGGTTATTTTCGCCACTGACTTGGCTGCTTTAAGCTCCTTGGCAAGGGTATCCCGTTTGGAAACAGTCGATCCCAATTGAGATTGGAGGTCTTCGATTTTTTGGAATCAGGCCTCAGATTGCTCCCTCACCGCTTGAAATTGGGCCTCCACGAGGCCATTTTTTTCCTGGTTAGTTTCATTTTCCAAAGCCAAACGATCCATCTTGCCTTTCCTCTCTTCGGCCTTGGCCTTGATTACGTCTATCTCGGCTCGAAGTTGGCCGATCCAGTCAAGCTTCTGTTGGACCTGCGGTTTTTGGAAATTAGTCTCCATGTCTAGCTCATCATCACTAACTTCAAAAATCTTTACATGTCCACCAGGTTGTCATGTTCTTTCTGAGCCACGTCTAACTCGTCTTGAAGGTTCTTGACTTCTCCTTTGTATTGCTTGCTGAGAAGCTTATACATGTGCCTCTCCTCACTAGGCTCTTTGACCATGGTTCAAGTTGGTTAAGCTCATCCCGGTACTAGAGAAAGGTCTCATGGTGAAGCACCGAGGCCTGTAAAATGAAGAAAGGAAAAAGTATTAGTGTCCTAAAAAATTGAATCCGAAGATAAAAGAGCATGATAACACCTTACCTAGTTCAGCTCCTATTGTGCTTCGTTGAACAAGCATGGCGCAACCATCTCTTTCATTTTTACTTGGTCTTCTTCGGTTACTAGACACCATAGGTAACTAGCTATCCCGACAGGGGCGAAAAGAACTCCGGAATCCTCCAAAATAGTGATAATAACTTATCGCTTCCGATCCGTGCTCGGGGTAGGGAACCATTAATTAGCCTCGGGCTTAAGTTAGGCCCACCAACCTTTGAGGATGAAATTTTCCTCGGCGCCTTTAAGTCACCCAAACTGGTGAGGTCTTCTAGGGCAGTTGATTCCATGCTGTCAAAAAAGCAGCAGAGGGGATTGTCCATTCTATGAGGCCCTTCGTTGGGTCGCTCTTTCAATGTTCGGGCCTCATTGAACATGGATTCGGTAAACAAAGGTGACTTGGTAATATATATCATGCCGAGTGCCTCATTTGGGGAATTATCGGCATCTTGGGAAGTCTCAGCCCTGGCCTCCTCATCAACCTCCCTAACCTGAGAGAGATCGGTCTCATGGGTCTCCTATTCAATGGCCCCTATTCTTCGGGGGGAGGGATGGATCGTGGGCCGCAAAAGTCTCTTTTTGCTCAGACTCATCCCTAAGCTGGTAGAGCAAGTCCCGTTCTGGTGCTCGAGAGCTGGAGACGTTTTTTGGCTTACGAGCCAGTCTTCTCTTTGGGTTTTTCTTCTCTGAGCTCGGGAAACCCAGAGCCTTTATTTTCTTCTTCTCTCTTGCTATAGCCCCTAGATGTCCTATAGCATAGGAGCCAATGGGCAAGTCATTGCCCCCGACCGGAGGCACAAGCTCGACAGTCTTAGGCAAACCCGCAAAAAGAAAATAAGGAAATTAGAATCCGATGCTAGAAGAAGGAGCACAATACAACTTGCTTGGGAAAGAAATCTTGCCATGGGAATGGGCCTCCCAATGGCCTTTCTACAGTTGGTGCCACTAGCGCCCGGAGTAGGGCATCTGTGACACAATTTCCTCGATCTACTCCTTGAACCGAGGAATAACATTTAGAACTCGAACAAGGGCTGCACAAAAGCAAACACTGATAAGAATATGGAAGATAAAACATATAACCAACGCTTAAAAGGAGTTATACATATGTGATATGTTCCATTTATCAGGAAACGGCCTCCACTTGGAAGATATTTGGTCGGCGGTCCTCACCCGGGCAAAGCATCCTTATAACCTCGATCCTGGTCCTCGTCGATGCTTGAAAATGGGGCTTTGCTTGCCCGGCATACAATCTTTATCAGTCCCCCCCCCCCCCAAGAAGATTCGGGGACTGTACAAGCGAAGTAGATAATCGATGGTTAACGTGCATGCATCCATTTTGTTCGCAAAGAATCAGAGGAGGATAATGATCCTCCATGACGATGGGTGAACTTGGGCGAGGCATACATTATACCTCCTGTAGAAATCTAAGATGAAGGGGTCCATCAGGCCCAATATAAAGGGGTAAGTGTAAATACTCAGATATCTCTCAATGTGGGTGGTAATGGCCTCCTCGGAGTCTGGGACGACTATGTCCTAGTTAGCCCAATTGCAGTCCTTTCAGACTATGGAGAAGTCTTTTTGGTGATTGAGCAAATATATCACGAGGCCTCCTCGCGCCGACTATGACCATAGAAGGCTTCTCAATCTTAAAGTCGTCGGTGGCCGAACAACCCCCCGTGCATTAACATCTTCAAGGGAGGTTCAATGGCCGATTCATTGGTAGACATGTCAAGCTCTCGAGGTCGACCACATCAGGAATGGTCTTATTAATTTTGGCAGTCAGTTGGGAAGTAAAAGCACCTTTTTTGGGGAACAATGAAGGTTTTGGCCATTGTACACCCTGGCTTCTGATAAGATAAATCGAGCTAGAGACATGATAACGAGGAACCAAGACAAGGCTCTCATCGAATCAGAGTCTAGGGGCATAACATCCACCCTCAAGAATATTGGGGCCATGATTCAGGATCGGTCTAAATCCCAAAAGACTTTGGAGGCTGTTCTTGAGAAAGCAAGCACGACCAACAGAAGGCCGTGATATCCGCGACCGGTCGGATATCACGGCGCGCATCTCGACATGCATCGATAAAGAACCGATGATTAGTTAAACAAGAACCGATGATTAGTTAAACAAAAGATTTCTTACCTTTTAAAATTTTACTTAGGGTAAAACTCCCCTACTATATAAAAGGGAGTCTCAGTATTCTTTTGGCACATTGTAACACACGCATATCAAGGCAATATACTATTATTTTCTTTGTTATTATTATTGTTTATCAATGCTGGTCATTGTGAGTGTGGATCGGGGATGGATATTTGATTGAGGCTAGAATCATCCTCCTAACATTGGTTTGAATTTGCTATTTCTTTATTTTTTTTTAATCTAACACATTTTACATTTTATATCGAGTTAATCCGCGTATCCTTAAGACCACTTACAAATTGAATTATTATCCGTTTTTTAGGGTAAACAAAGGGGAATAGCTAATCTTAAAACATATTTTCTTTTTTTTATTATTTTTCTTTTTTCTCTTACTTTTTTCACCAACATTCAGTTCTCACTCAAGAAACTGGTGAAAGTCCTTTCCCTTTGCTGTAGCTTTCACAGTCCCACTCCTTCTCAGACCAGACTGGGTTGCCCCAGTGGGTTGACACCTGAGTTTAAGGCCTTCACGATCTGTGTATACACTTAAAAATAATTGATTAGTAACAGGTTGTAAAGCAAGAAAGCTATACATCGGAGAGGAACCATTTGGATCTTCAATATTGAAGAGTGTAGGTCCAATTGTCACAAACGCAAAGGCCTAGCTGAAGACGAAAAGAGTAATATTACAATAGATAACCGCGGCCATTTAGATCCAATTAGGCGCAAGGTTTGTGCTGCCAATATGATCCCTCCACCCTTAAACAAAGGTTTTAGTAATGGAAAGAAATTCTGATAGAAAATAATTCTCCTCTTAATGGGTCTTACACTCCTAATTAGTTTGAACCCCAAAGCGAGTATAGAATATCGGATGAGAAACCGAACTCCAACGTGAGTATCGAATATTAGGTAAGAACCCAAACAAAATGCTTAAGTTCCAACAAAAAGCTTTTAGTATTTGCAGTTTTTGTGATCAAACTTTGGCAACTTGATCCTAACGGCACTACTAAAAGCCACTCAAGATGTGGTTATCCCAGAAGCAAGTTGCTTCACGGTTTTCAGTAGACAACCATAGAAGTGTGATAATGGCCTTCCATGACCCAAATAAATTACAGGTTTCACAAATCAGGTAACAACAACAACTACCCAGTATACTCCCGCCAGGTGAGGTCTGGGGAGGGTAATATGTAGACGAGCCTTACCCCTGCCCGAAAGGGCAGAGAGGCAAAATCAGGTAGTTCTCTCAAATTTCTCAGATACAATACTGTGTTCAAGAAATGGCAAATTGATGGTACATCTTAAGCCTCGCATAATTGGATTCTATACAGCATATGGCTTTTAAATGCTAAAATGAATTCAGATAACATAGAAGATTTGCAGCCTGTGATATACCCAGTCACTGAATAATTCGTGTTATATACCCAGCCTGTGATTTGCAGCCTTTGATATAGCCAGTAAAAACAAATGGAAATTTCCTGTGATCATGGAGCGCAAGATTAGCTGCAGAACAATCTCTGGAACGTACTGAAAAAAAAATATGTGCTGTATACTCCTAACCATATCTCTGATACGAGATGATCATTAACTACATTTTAAACAATAAATATGGTTATTGAAGCAGATGCAGATACTTTGACTGTGTGCCAAGTCTTTCTTATTTTATCTCCAGCGATCCTGTTACTGAGCTTTCAGAAAGCCTCTGTCCTCCATGTATGAGACAACTTGCCCAGCCATCTCGTGTGGTGTCGGAACTACTCCATCTTTTTGTTGTATTTCAAGCTAGCAAAACCACCACGCAGAAATTGTCAGTCAGTTTCTGAAGAAAAGTTGCTACAAGAACACAGAAGCAAATTAAGATATATCTGAATACTTAAAATTAAGAAATGTAACAGGGTACCTCACAGTTCAACGGCGGTTCATAACGATCATCTATTCCGGTAAAACCTGCAAAATGGAAGGCTCTGTGTTATAAGAAGTTCATTTTCCTCTAAGGTACTGAACTTCAAGAGAGTTTTGAAGCAATGCAGCCTAGGTCGATCTACATCTGATATCAGCACAAGCAAGCAAAATTCTGAAGAATTGCCCCTAGTTACTTCAACTGAAATGATGCCAATTATCCAGTGCGACATACAACAATAATATATCTAGTATTATCCCAAACCATTGGTATCCAGTGCGACATAGGAGAAAAATATTTCATTCTGGTTTCAGGGCAACGATAGAATTGAACTAGACAAATCAGTCCTTTGAGAAATGTCCTATCATTAATGAACTTTTAGTTTCATCAACTTTTAACCACATGAAGCATGGAAACAAGCAGTACACAAACATTACACCTGGTTATTATCAGAATAAAACCTGACAGGTGCAGTTTACCGCTGTGTGTCTAACATCTCATGAATGAGACTTCACAACCAATTGAGTTGCTCTCCTTTTTTAAGACTCCAGATTTCAAAGAGATGGAAAATGTATAGGCTACTACCCTGAAGCTAATACCAACCTTTGATCTTTCCAGCACGAGCAAGCTTGTACAGGCCTTTTGGATCTCTTCCTTCACACAGTTCCAGAGGCATATTCATAAAAACCTGGAAAGCCGAACAAAATGAGTTAAAATTGCAAATATTTCCATAAGAATGTGAAGTGTGGAAACTTTTGCCTCAATAAAACTTTTATCTGGAAATAATGCTCGGCAAGCATCACGATCCTTTCTGTAAGGAGATATCAAACTTGCAATGCATATTAATCCAGCATCTGCAAAGAGCTTTGAAACTTCACCTGGAAAATTTTAGAAACAGGACAGGTAAATGTAGGAAATGCAACACATGTCATACGTCAATGCAGAACATCTAGAAAAATTCAAATTAAATGAATGGGAAACTATACTTGGTTTCACTTAAGTTATTGCCTTCATGATAGCTGCACAGTTAAATAAAGATAAAAACATAGTTTTCGCAAGGCTGGAGTAAATTTCTCAAGGCTAGAGCTGTTTCCGCTCAACAAATATATAAATATCGAAATACACAAGATGTTCTAGATGTGGTTAGCAGAAGAGTCATTAGTTATTAGCCTCAAGGCAGAGATGAGCTGCATAGACTCTTAAAAATCATCTGTCAAAAGTCTTCAATGGTTTCTCTATGAAAGCATCAACTTTTAATTTAGCGTAGATGGTATCTCTTAATTCTTCATGATATTGACTACAATTATGATCCCTATAAGCATTTTTCGTCTAGTATGATAATTCAAATGAAAGATTATTAACATCAGATCTAATGCGTGAATTTCTAACGAGAGGCCTGCTCGTCATGCTATCTACGTATTCAGGGATGCTAGGCATAGAAGTTCTTTTTAAGGACATGAAGGAAGGGTGAATTTCGACCTCATCATTTTTCCTTTCTCCTTCCAAATTTTCCCTTCCTCGCTAACTCACCCACCACCACCACCACCACCACCACCCCAAAAACCCCCCAACCCCCACCACAATATAAAAAAGGGAATTCTAAAGTGTAGATATCCCTGGAAAATTTCAAGACTGAATATCTTCTTTTGATTATAGATGGAATCAATCTGAGCAGAGTTGAGTCCCAAATAATCAAGCGAGAATCCAGAATTCCACCAGCCAAACTCAAGCTGGACTTGAATTGTAAAACTTGTCCAAATTAAGCTCTAGTGTGACTCTAAATAACTTAATCTAGAGTTTTGTGGTGAAAGACTCCTTTCATCAATTGCTCGACGTTTAATCATTAAGCTCGTCATTAGAGTCCAGCTGAAACAACTGTACAACATATTTTCCTCAGGTCGTCTAAGAGTCTGTTCTCTAAGCATCTCAAGTTTAAATTAACAGTAAATCCATGCAACTCATGGTAGTTTCACTTTGTTCTTCAAAAGTACACTTACCAACCCTACGTATATTTTCAGTCCGATCTTCTGCCGAGAATCCAAGATTCTTGTTCAGACCATGCCTAAGGTTGTCACCATCAAGAACATAAGAGAGGTTACCCCTTGTGTGTAATTCTCTACTTAGGGAACAGGCAAGTGTGCTTTTTCCTGCAAAAGTTGAGACCAAATCTTCAAAATAATGGTGACATATGTTACAAAATTGAGCATATGAAACAATTTAATGCCACAAAATATTTTTGACCAAAATATCTAGCTGAATATGGGACAGGCAATTTCTCCTCAATCTCTTAGGCAGTTCAAATGAATATGGAAGAGACATTTTCTTGTCAACCTCTTAATGCAATTCCAATTTCGGGGAAGAACGAGCGTAAAGACTAATTCCAGGATGCAAATCACCAAGGTTAGTGCAAGAATTGAATAAGCAACAGCAAATTAATACTACCTGATCCACTGAGACCTGTAATCCATACAACACATCCCTGTTGGTTAAGCAGTTTTTCCCTCTCTGCCTTTCCAACTGGACATTCATGCCAGAATATATTTGCAGGATTTCCCAAGGTAGACATCAAGAAACAGAAAGCGTTATCACTCCTATTCAGACAGTTAGGTGTATCAGAACAGTTACTTCTTTGACATGAAGAGAAATGACTCAATTTCAGAATCCAAGTGCATTAATTTTTTCTTCCGATATTTCATTAAAGAAGCACTACTTGAAAGTAAATTGCCCTTTGTCCTTCTGATCTTCATAGGAGAAGCACTTCTTCAAGACTAACTTAAACAGGTTATGAGCCCAATTTCAAGGAAAAGAATGTTATCGAGAAAAATAAAGTAAAAGTCGAGGAGCATTTGAAAAATGAGTTGAGAAGCATTAGAAGGAAACCATGGTGGCTAAAGCAGTAAATCTAACGTAGATAGGCTATATCTATATCTTGTCCATGTTAAATCAGAGGTACTAAAATTGCTTCAATACAGAAACGGAAAAAAGAAAAAGATGAACCAAGTTGGATCTAGTGATTATATGGCTGCCAGGGGATGGATTTCTTATTTGACTGAGTAGATTTGATCATGAAGCTGTGATCAATATGCAGTATATGGTGGTGAATGCAGTTAGTGAAAAAAAGTGCTTTTAAGGAGCAACAGAAGCGGTATTGAAGAAGCATAAAAGCAGTTTCTAAAAGATTGGCCATTGCTTCTCATAAGTTTGTAAGGTTCTTTCTTGTTACTATCTTCCAAAGAAAAAATGTATAAACAAGCATGTCATAAAGGAAAAGGAAATGCAACAACCTAATCTAGGTATTGATTTATTCTATATGTCGTATGTAAACAACAGAAAAATAAATGTATAGTATAAATATATTTTATTCCAAACTCATAACACTTATCATAAAATTTCCCACCGGGAAAATGGGTTCATGACAAATCTAAAATAGAACATTATTCAAAAAATTCAATCTTTTTTGACCAATCTTGGAGCGAATAAAACAACAAAATAAAGATAGCTGAAATCTAAACAATATTCACCTCTAGGCAAAAGAACCAAGAAAGCCTTAATAGGAAAATCACATTATGCAGAAAAGCCAAATCAACATGTAAGCAACTTCAAGGAACACAAATTACATTACCCACATAAAGAAATCAAATGATTAAGAAAATATCTTGAGAAGGTAAAACCGGAATACCTGTGAAAGAAGACCAAGTAAGCAGAAAGTGAAGAAAAACTATGAGCTCTAAAGCGGCAGGCAGATATGCGTATTAAAACTGGTAATATGTCTTGAGAATTTGATGAATGTAGACGTAATTAGTGAGACAAAGGCGGAGAATCCACCAGTAGAAAAGAGCCTACTGAAGACAGGACGTGTGAAAGAGCGCAATGGCAAAGATTGTAAGGCGAATTTAATGATGACGGTAGGTTTTGCTGACAAAAGTGCTAAGCATAAGGCCCTGGCATTTATTTTGATTACCTATTACTCCAGAGTCCGGAACCAACATATGATTACGTGGTAAGAAACAAGGTTATATTTTTATGTATAATACCATAATATCTAGCGCTATATAATAATTACTCCGAGTCCGGAACCAAAATATAATTACGTGGGAAGAAAAAAGGTTATATTTTTATGTATATTACCATAATACCTAACGCTATACAGTAACAGTAATTGCACCATTAATGTATAGCGCCAGGTATTGTGGCGCTATACTGCAAAAGCTGACAGGTACTGGTATAGCGCCACAATACCTGGCGCTATACATTAACTTTTATATATTGCGTCATCTACTATGACGCTATACTCATTTTTCCTGGCCCCACCAATATTTCTGAGTTTAATAATTCAAAAGCGTATTGTGCCACGTCAAGAGGGGTTGCTCTGATGGTAAGTAACCCCCACTTCCAACCGAGAGGTTGTGAGTTCGAGTCTCCCCAAGAGCAAGGTGGAAAGTTCTTTGAGGGAAGGATGCCGGGGGTCTATTTGGAAACAGCCTCTCTACCCCAGGGTAGAGGTAAGGTCTGTGTACATACTATCCTCCCCAAACCCCACTATGTGGGATTATACTGGGTTGTTGTTGTTGTTATAGTGCCAACTTATTTGGCGTTATATACATAAAACAAATCTTCCCGATTAGTCATTTCCTATATAAGAAGGTTAGAATCACATAGAAATTCATTCAAAAAAAAATTTAACTCTTGTTGAAACGTCTATTGTTGTAAAATTCTCCAACAGTTTTTTAGTATGTCTGAACAACGTAGGATAAGAGTTCTATTATATTGGGGGGGTGAGGTTTTGATGGGGAATAACTCTGTGGGCTACAGTTTACCTGCTAAGTGTCATGTTAAATTGCCACTTACAATGGATTACGAAAAATTGATATCGTTGTTATGCAAAAAAAACTTAGTGTGAGAAAACATTCAGTGATACTTAAAGTAACCGGAAGATATCCGTATTCAGTTACTCCGCAGGGGTTGCTTTTTACTCGGAGTTTAACATCGACGATGGTGAATATTTGAGTGATTTCCTGAGAACTCCGGACGAATGCCGGGAATTTCTTATAATCACGATGTTGGAGATGTACGTGAAGGTCGAAGACATTCCAAAAAACGAGGTTGTGCGTAGTAGAGATAACTCCAGTCATCGGGTGGTTATTCTGGATTAGCTTTTGCCAGACAGGTTCCGGATGAAAAAGTTTTCCTTGATTTAAACTTATCACCGTCGGTAAATGAGCAGCGAGAAAATAATTTATACCCTGCTTTCCATAATTCACAAGAAGAGTGGCAAACTTCTATTTTCATTTGTGTTTATTATGTATATTTTTGGCGTATTGAATTTGTATTAACTAGGGGTGTGCATTCGATTTATCGATTCGATTTTGACTCTTATCGATAATTACTTATCGATTATTGATTTGTACATATGTTTATCGTTATCGTTTCAATAAGGTTTCGATTTTTACGATTTCGATTTATCGATCTTGGGGGCTTATCGATTCGGTTATCGATTACACCAATAAAAAAATTTGCGGGATCCCACGAAAAGTATATCGCTATAAACGCGCCTAACTAATATGGAAAAAAAGAAGCTAAAATAAGACGAATACCATTTATAATATAAAAATTATGTCAACAAGAACATGCAATAAAACTAAAGTAAGGGATCAAATATATGCCACCAACACTACAATGGTATAAAAAAATAATAAAACACTTCATGATGGCTAATTCTGTTTTCCATTAATTTGAACTTTATTCCCTTGATCTTTAAATATGATCATTCTTTAAATGTGGTAGAGAAAATAATAGGGTAAGAGACTTATGGTAAAAGAAAGGGTATAGATTAGGGAAAATAATATTGTATAGCCGCTTTCAGAATAGTAGCGGAATATATATACACATTCTATGTGTTATATTAATCAAAATAATAGGTAATTACTCATTTAACAAGTGTCAATAGTCTAGGGGTGTATATTCGATTTAAACCCTTATCGATAATTACTTATCGATTATCGATTTGTACATATGCTTATCGTTATCGTTTCAATAAGACTACGATTTTTTCGATTTCGATTTTTCGATAACATATAATCGATTTGATTTATCAATAAACCGATCCGAATGCACACCCCTAGTATTAACGCTCATTTATTTAATAGGGAATACCAGCCGGATATGAATTTTACAAGTGGCCTATTCGGTAGTCATCAGCTAATTGAAAACGTCCATCATGGAATGTCATCACATTACGACTTGTAAGTAAAGTGATATACCCATATCGAAAGCATTTATTAATTTAGTAGCTTATATTTTTGTTGGCTGTGCAGTGAAAATGATCAAGTTGAACCACCCGTACTCACTCAATTGTCCGAAAATAACGTATTACATCGGGATCTGGCAGATCCACAGAGTGAGGAAGAGAATAATGATTACGATAATAATGCCGTTGAATCGGGAGATGATACACCCTTTGCTCGTGAGGATGGTGATAAACAGGTTGAGGAGGAAGGACCCGAATTGAAGAGAAACCCCCTAGACGAAGAGTGGACGAGTCCGAAGTGTCGTTTCATTCTAGAGAGATTTCTTATATTGATAACTAGACAACCATGCCGGATGTGGAAGCCCACACAAGGAATTTTCATGAAATCAGGACAACAATGTGGGATGAGTCTAGACTAACGGTGCTTGCAAAGGGGATGTTTTTTCCTCATAAAGCGCGCGTAAGTAGGGATTGTAAAATGCACAATGTAAAAGAGTGTCGTGAGATGCAGGTATGTGAGTCAAGTCCGATGGTATACAAAGCTGTTTTTTGCAGGTTGTTTTGGCCATGTAATTGGATGTTGCGTACGACCAAGAAGAAGACAAGTATGTGGAAAGTGGGTAAATATATTCCCTCCCACACATGCGAAATGGACACATTCAACGTGAATCACTTCAACTTGGATATTGACTTCATATCTCTGGTACTTATTTCGCACATCAAAACGTCCATAAGGTATAAAAATCAAAGAGTGCATTACAGTAGTCCATCAGGAACATGGCCATACAATTACTAAAAGAAAGGCATATCTTGGGCGCAAAAGAGCTTTTGAAATTGTCTATGGTTATTGGGATAAGTCATTTGCAGATCTGCCTAGGTATATGGCTACACTGCAATTGTTTAACCCCGTGATAATTCTTGAATGGAAGCTTGAGCGGAGTCCGGGTAAACCAGAATATATATTCAATTACGTTTTCTATGTGTTTAAGCCAGCAATTAATGGTTTTTCACGTTTTCGGCTCATAATATCAATAGAAGAAACTCATGTCTATGAAAAGTACAATATCAAGCTATTGATAGCCGTGGGAGTGGATGCTAATGGACAGATATTTCCTCTAGCTTTTGCTATTTTGTGCCAATGAAAGCACAGAGACATGGAAGATGTTTTTGAACCATCTGAAAGAGCACGTTGTCAAACAACGTTAAGGTATTTGTCTAATATCTTATCGGTATGGTGGTATATTAAGTTCTTTTGAGAACTTTCCTGCATGGCAAGAACCTTATGCATACCACCGTTACTGTGTGGGGCACTTGAAGGCCGATTTCCAAAGGCACATCCCAAAAAGAATCTATACAATTTGATGTGGATGGCAGAAACAGAACACCAACAACATATATTCCGGAGGCATATGGATTCTATTAGGCAAGAAGACGATGAAGCCTATCGTTGGTTAATACGACATAACCCTGAAAAGTGGACGTTGCATGAAGATGGAGGCAGACGATGGGGAATTCTTACTACAGACGTGTCAGAGTCCTTCAAGAGGTTATTGAAGTCGGAATGAGGATTTCCCGTCACATCCATGATGCGGACGTCATTCAAGCAGATGGCGGAGAAGTTTGTTCAATTGTCGGCAGCTGCAACAGAATTGACGGAAAGGGGTGTTGAATTTATGCTAGTGCCTATGCAGAGATTTGAGAAATACAGACAACGAGCACATTAGCATTCCTTTTTGCAACATGATAACGAACGAGGTATGTTTGAAGTTCGCTTCGCTATCCATAATAATCGAGGTAACAATGTACATACTGTAAATGAATCTACAAGGTTATGCTCCTATGGAAAATAGTTAATCTACCACATGCCTTGCCCACATGCCATCAAGTGTTTTCAACGTGTTGATTATGCGGAGACCAACTATACTGATCAACAATATAGTGTTTCCAAGGGTATGTTGCAGCCAGTGAGTGCTGAGCATTATTGGACCCCGAAACCATTTAAAATGGTGTGTAACAAGTCCTATCTGCATAAAAGATTGGTGCAGAACATACGCGTATACGAAACCAAATGGATGTTAGTGATACCGTAAATGCGCGCAAATGTGGTATATGCTCGCAAACAGGACACGACCGTAGAAAATGTCCTTTGGGTGGCAACAGTAATCAAGCTCAGGGTGGGTGTTTTTCTAGTGTGCCTAACTACCCATGAGTTGATGTTGTAACAATTAGTTGTTATATCTATGTTGCAATATTTATGAAATAAAATTTCCTTGTTTGTTAATTATGATTTGTACTTTCCCATTTTACCTATTTAAATAATAATTTAATATAATTATCTGTATATTTATGATGTGTGTGTTGTCTTGCCGAACTGAAAAAGCTGACCGGCTGACATAAAGTTGTCTTGCCAATAGCATGATATTTAATACGCAAAATATAACGCCATTAGATATGACGTTATGTGTGTATTGTCTTGTTGAACTGAAAAAGCTGACCAGCGGACATAAAGTTATCTTGTCAACATCATGATATTTAATACGCAAAATATAGGGCCATTAGATATGACGCTATGTGTGTGTTGTCTTGTCGAACTGAAAAAACTGACCAGCTGACATAAAGTTGTCTTGTCAATATCATGATATTTAATATGCAAAATATAGCGCCATTAGATATGATCCTATGCATGTTTAATACGCAAAATATAGTGATATTAGATATGACGCTATGTGTATGTTGTCTCGCCTATAAATAACGGGCTCATTGTAGTTATTTTGTGTGCTCAAAATTTAGTAAAATCAAATAATGTGAAAAAAGTAAGTTTTTAGCTAAAAGCAAATATTTCACAAATGGCTCAACCTCTTCGTCCACCAATCTTTTACTGTGGAAAAGCATGTTTGATGCAAAATTGTTGGGACGATGGTGAAGTTGGACGCCACTATTGGTGCTGTATGAACCAGTTTTACAAGGTTCCCAGCGAACGTATTTGTGATTTTGAGGAATGGATTGATGAAACATGTTATGAGAAATGCTACAGAGAACAACTGCAATTTCTTCATAATATGTGTTTATGCCAACAGGAAACACAAAGCGAAGAGTGATAGAATTATTGCAGAAATGACGACGAAACTGAAATAGGTGGGAGAGGAAAATTGGAAAGCACAATGGAATTGTGAAAGGAACGTAAAAAAAATATAAACGAGAAGTTGCGGAGGTGAAGGAGAAACTGAAAGAGGTAGAAGAATAAAAACAACAAATGGAAGAACGATTTAAGTGGTTGGAGCGGAGAATAAATCACAACTGGGACTAAATATTGGCATGTATGTGTTTAGTGGATTTTTCATATTTCATGCATTTTTATTATGTTGGCATGTTATGTTTGTGTTTGTGCTATAATAATGTTTTTCTTGTTTGTTGTACTAAATTTTATTTTAATCAAAGGGGAAGTTAAGTTTTACTGCTTGTGTTGTTATATGAAACTATAAAACAAATGGAGAGCTAAAAGAGTAATGGGCATATTCGATTAAATATTGTTGTTAATGTATAAAAAAATATTATTTACACCACATAAAAAAAAGGTAGGCCGAATCAATGTGTCCCGCATCCGATTTTTCTCAATGTAGCCGCTGGTCAGAGGCACATTCCTTCCCGCTTGGGTACGCTATCAGGATCATCATCATCAAGTCATCTCCTTATAGCCGGATGCGGCGCAGGATGACATGTATCGATGGTATTGTAAGGCTAAATAATAATATGAATCTAAGTATAGAAAACTACATAACAATTTATAACAATTTATATTATCTTACCATAATCGTGTCTGGATCCTGAATGTAGTCATCTGTCGCAGCATCGCATGAAGCCTGAAATAGAATTTAACAAAGTTAAAGAAAATAAATAAGTTACAGTTAAAACAAATTCAAATTCAATACTAATAAACTCATACCTGCACATGTGATGAGGTGCCATAACTCAGTTGTCGCCCTGTATAAAAATATTTGGTCGGTCAATCCTCATAAATGGTAGACGGGCCAGGGAAATATCGACCCCAATCCGCTCGTTGAAAATTTGAGCCCGTGATCAATAATTGACCTCATAGGGTCACATGCGATGGCACTGGAGTGTGATAAATTCCAAGGCTGTAGGACGGCATGTCGATCTCATGAATGACACCTGCCGTATTTGCAGCAACATAATCAGCAGGAGCCTCATCGCCCCCTTGCTGAGGATCATCTACTCTCCGCCCATGACCACGTCATCCGGCACCAGCAGCTCGTCGGGCACCACCAGCTCGTCGGGTACCACCAGCTCGTGTGATACCACGACCTTGCTGATATGTGGTTGGGTCAATATAATCAGCCTCGTGTGCCAAACGCTTATCCGATAGTGCTTGTTGCAGCATCTGGGCAGCCACATCCCTGAATCGACGACTATACTCCTCCATGACAACAGGATCATGGACCTAACTCTGCATCTGCTGCCCCATACAATAGACGGTATGCAATCCAATTGCCTCCATATAATAATAAATATAAACTACATATTTGGCACTAAATTACAGGTATATAATTAATAATAACAGAAAACACACCAGGGCCTCGTGTCTCCCGGCATATGGGACGTACCGACCGTGTTGCCGATGAACTATGTTCCCGCTAAAAACTCGGGAAACAGTGCAGTACCATGCCATATAACGTGCAATAGGAAAATGCTGTGGAGGTGGGGTCAATTCGCCTCGCCTGTCCCAAATACCCAACTGTGCGTGAAGCTATGCCATAAATGTGTCATCCGCCATGGACCAATCATCCCTCTCATAATGTAAAGCATGCCATGCAGGTGGAGTCGGTGTAGGCTGCGGCAGGCCAAACTGACAAAATACCGCTCTGAGGCATGATGCTCGACAATATCGAGCCACGTCAGGGGGACAGAAGCCCTCCAAATATGTCGGCCAAACGTGCAATACGCTGGCAGGGTACCTATCACCTCATTGTTGTACGGTGTCCAGATGAACTATCAAATAAGAACACAAATCGTTAGTATGCGCAACGCTAAGTTAAACAATAGCTGGTAAGTTTAGTTAGATATTCACCTGTGCGTCCTCCAACAAATCTAACACATCCCTGCAGAGGGGGAAATTATGATAGGCATCATACTCTCGTGCAAGTCTACGACGCATAACCCACCTATGTGCTAGAGGGAGATTCGGAATTTCCACAATAGCCGGTAGTTGTGGTCGAGGTGGCCGAAACTACAGAAATCTCTCCCAGACCCAAAACTAATAGACAAAGTTGACGCAAAATATAAGATTAATTATAACTTGGTAGAATTGTAACTAATTGACATATTATTTGAATATGTTGTCACCTGTAGAAGCGGTAGAAAGCCACAAACGTCTCTCTGTGTCCCGATGCAAGCCTGGCACTTCCACTTGTATAAAAATGAGATGACTGCACCACCCCAGCTGTAGCTGGCTATATCGTCGAACCGAGTGATATGATGCAGAAAATGAAGGTTCACTAGGTTCCTTGAAGTGTTCGGGAACAAGACCCCCCAAATAGAAGGAGCAACAGCAGCCTCGTATATCGATGTACATCCACCTCGGCTGACTCGTCGGTGATAGTATCATGGATCTGCACCAGGTATCTCTAATGGTGACTAACTGTGTACGACTGGCCCAAAACTCTACCTCCTCGTCTGCCGGCATGAAACCCGTGAGCATGTGCAGCATATCCCAATATGCCTCCCACGAATAATATCTCATCAGCGCAGGCACTAAAACAGGCAAGCCATCAGCGGAAAGGCCATATAAAATCTAACCGTCCTTGAGTGTGATGGTGGCCTCGCCGATGGGCAGATGGAAAGTGTGCGTCTCCCGTCGCCACCACTTAATCAGGGCCGTGATTAAAGCATAGTCGAGTTGTATCCGGCCAATGCTAATAATCCTATATAGGCCCACTCCTCCAGGTAATGGACCACATGTGGATGTAGAAAGTCAGGAGGACTCAAAAACTCCCACAATAGATCCAGTCTCCTGGCCCGGAAAGTTTGCGTAAGCAACTACCTGTCCCATAAAAACTCGGATCTATGCTGGGGCTGTAGGGCTAATAGATCCGACCTCTGAGGGCCGAGATGTATAATCGCATCTATATCGTCAACTGTAAGTTCATATTTTTTAATTACTTAATTGTAAAAATTATATACATACATACATATACATAGCTGGTCAGCTTTTTCAGTTCGATATTCTGAGGCATGTGGCACCAAACTATCATTAATAATTATGTATTTTTTTATAATAAAATTTATTATTTTTTAATAACATAATTGTATATATATGCACACACACATACACACACACACCCCTATGTGTTTCGGACTCGATATTTTTAGGCCCTGCAGCACCAAACTATTATTAATAATTATGTAGTTTTTACAATATAATTTATTATTTTTTAATAACATAATTATTTAAATTTTTTTTTATATATATATATATATATATATATATATATATTTTGGGCTCGATATTTTGAGGCCTCTAGCACCAAACTATCATTAATAATTATGTGTTTTTTATAATTTAAATTTATATTTTAATAATATAATTGTAAAAATTACTAATTATGTGAGTTGATACAATTATTAACTTAATTGTATAAATTTTTCCTTTTAAACTACTAGTATAAGATACTTAAACAAAAGGAATTCTAAGCTAAAATACTACACATTGCTACGCTACAAGGCTTTAATTTTTCTACGCTAAAAGCGTCTACATTTTACTACGCTAAAAAGGTCTCGATTTTACTACACTAAAAAATAATCTAAACAAAATATATACAACAAATAAATTTAATTGCAAAAAACAAAACGACATGAAAACACACACACACACACACACACACATATATATATATATAAATGAGGATATTAACAGATAAATTTATTTGATAAATTAAATTGGGATAAATTTAACATGCTAGTTTCAAAAATAAAAACACAAACTAAAATAGAACACGTAAAATTCAAGTAATATGCATTATTATAAAAGTTTCAACTTAAAATAAACCGAAATACATCAACTTAAAATTTTGAAAAAGCAAATATATCAAAATTTTGACTCCGAACGAATGAATCAACAATACCACGATTCTCTACACATATGTGGGAACGTGCTTTAACTTTTATGTGTCGGGGGGACCCAATTTTTTTTTAAAAGAAGGCAGTAGCGGGTAATGGGGGCACCAAGAGAAGGGAGAGTAAAATAATGGAGGATAAGGAGAATGGGCACGGTGAAGGAGACAGATGAATTTTAATAAGGGGTATAGCGCTAGGTATTGTGGCGCTATACCAGGTATTGTCAGCTTTTACAGTATAGCTCCATAATACCTAGCGCTATACTTAATGGTCCTGTTACTGCTAATATATAGCGCCAGTAATTGTGGCGTTATATGTAAAAGTGTCACTTTTTGTCCTACCTATTTGTGTACTTTGATTTCAAATTAGCGGCATTTTGATTCCGGACCCCTATTACTCCTACCTTCAATTAATGAAACTAATTTCACGTTTAATTAATGAGTCTATTTCCCTTTTAACTCTCTTCTTTCAAGACTAATATTTCTACCATTTGTTTATAAATCTGTTTGGGTTTCTGCTATCACCATATTTTGAAAAGTAATTTTTTCAAAAGTACTTCGTAAAAAAGTACTTTTGGTAAAAAATCATTTGTATTTGGTTATTCAATTGAAAAATAATTTTGAGCAATAACTAGTGTTTCACCAATTTTTTAAAAAGTACTTATATGTGTACTTTTATCAAAGTGCTTTGTAAAATAGTACTTTGGGAAGAAGCAACTTTTCTACTTCTCAAAAATTGATTCCGCTTCTACTCAAACCATTATCAACCGAAATTGATGAGTTATTAACTTTAATCAATGAATTTGGTAACGAACAAAAATCGAGTTTAAATATGAAAGACCTTACCCCAAAAATGAGTAATAATTAAATGTGTGCGAGATTTAAAATATTGAGTTAATTCAACACGATTGATTAAGAATAACATGTGAATGAGGTAAAGACAAAAAAAATGATCAAACAATCGCAATGTAGTGACTAAGCCTGATCTGAGATTAAATAGGGGATGTCGTCCTCGATTGGACAATCGGTACAAGCTCGATTGCGAGTGAAGAAAACAACAAATAAGTAATGCTTTTACCAATAGCTAGAAGCTTTGATTTGTGTGTCACCAAGTGTGAGAATGCTTTACACTGTAAAGGAATTTCAGTTCTAATACAAGTCTAAATAAGGTAAAAATCTTCTTATTAAAGTAAATGTTGATCTATATGATACTTAACGGGATTTGCGTTGTAATATTCGGTGGAGGGCGTATATTACGGCCCTCTACTAGTTATGCATAACCTTTCACCACGTCCACCGATGTCCAGAAACTATACTCGATCTGGATTTGTTATTTTACCGTGTCTGATCTCACAAACATCATTCATTCCTACCGGGTTTCAATACGAGGGGCTCTTAGGTCTTGATAATATTCATGTCGAGCCGTAATTCTCCTTCATTTCCTAATCAGAGAATCGGGGAATAATCTACCCTCGATTTTACCCGTATACAGTTAGTTTCCTTTTTTCCTAGAGAGTAGATTTATCGAAGCGACAAGAAGAGATAAGTTAGCCGTGATTCCTTCTTTCGCATGCTACAACCGAGTTGATGGGTCAGTGAAACATCACATGAGTCACATCATTCTGACTTTTGACACGTGTCAACTGCCGGTTGACCACCCCCGAATGTTAAACGTCACGCATTGATTATCCTTTCTCTATAAAAGCTTTGGCCTCTTTTTTACTTTTTTACTTTTTGATTCCAGAGCTCCTTGATTTACCCACGAATAATTCACTTAACTCAAACCCATTCAAATCTTTATACATTATTTTCAATATCTTCATATCTTCATCATTAGATCTTCATACTCTTTCTTTAAATCTTGAAGCCAGTCCTTCATAGCTTCATCCCTATCATGAAATCTTCATCCTCATCTTCATACCTTCATCATTACCTTCAAACCTTCATACTTTCCAAAATTAGATGGCAAAAAATTCCAATTATGTTACTCAACAAATCGTCCCTTCAACTTCCAACCCGGACATAGATGTCGAGGTAGCCATTCCTGAGGTGGCCCTGGATCCTCCTTTGAAGAGCTTCATCTCGAGGGTTGATCCATTGAGAATGATTTCAAAGTCGAGAAGGCCTCCAGTCAACACGATCGAGTTGAAGGAGTATGGAGGTACATATGCTTCGTTACCAAGGACACACTCCCTACAGTTCAGGTGGAATACAACTAAAAAGGCAAGGAAGTGGTTGTCACCGGGCCCAAAGAAGACATTACCATTCACGTGAAGGGGTATCTAAGTTTTTACACTTACCCCTTAACGCTTACACTAGTAGACCCCATAATTCTTGTCTTTTACAAAGGTACGAGGTTTGCTTAGGGTAGATTCACTTGTCCTTTTGGAGGATCGTAATTATCCTTCGCCACTTCGTCAACAACATTGAAGCACCTCGATTTAACCTCGACCAATTGCTTCATCTCTATATTCCCTAAGTTTTTTGATGGGGGTTGATAAAGCTTGTTTGTCGAGAAAGGAAATATCCATTATCGAGCATTGATGAAGATTGAAGTCATGATTAGTAATGGAGGTTTGTTCGGGTGAAAATCAAAGACCTTATTCCCCTTGAATTCTCATCGTTCCTTGAAAAGTGGAACTCATCTAATAAGTTTTTTCTCCTTGAGTATTTGGTACTTCCTTTGTTCTTTTTCTAATTTCCCGTGTCTACCAATGTGCAGCAGTCATCCAAGCTCCCAATGCAATCTCCCACTTCAAGGAGTGGATAAAGGGGATCTACAAGCAAATGTTTTATTTTGAGCGCAAACAGTGTAAGCTCTCAAAGGGCAAATAGGAGCCTATTCCCATGGTGAGTCCTCCACCCAAACAATTGTATTTTCATACTATTTTTATTTCTGCTAAGTCTATTTCAATTTTACATGTTTTCCCAAGACTATTGAGTTTCAGCCGTTGGATGAGGATGAGGCTTCGTCCTTGCTTGTTGAAACCTCTATTTCAGGACAGCCCGGAGCTGCTGCACAAGAGGAGAAAAAGAAGAAAAAAGAGGAAATCTTCTCGATCCTAATACATTGTGGTCAACAAGAAGAAATTAACTATCCAAGTCCGGAAAAGCAACAAAAAGAGTACCAAAGCCAGGGTACCGGACCCTAATTCCCTCTTTGAGATCGGGGATTACCCTGAGGACTATGATATGGAGTTTGTCTCTCATGGGTCGACCATCGGCGAAGGATAACATGCAGCAACCGGGGAAGGGGACCAAGAGGATAATTCGCCTTCAGCTCGGGAGTTAGAAGAAGAATTAGAGGCCACGGCCTCTCGAGAAACCGCCCCTGCCCTGAGGGAAGTAGCCGTTGTCATTGACATCACGAAGTTAGCGTCTTACATAGAGTCTATGTCCAATGAGGCTCAAGCCAACAAAGAGAAATTAAATGAGATGGCACAGGGCGGAGATGAGACCCTCAACATGTTTATTAACAACATGGAAATGAGCGTGTTGGAGGACTATTGTGGGCTTGATAAATTGAAGATCCAAAAAAAGACGTGCTATCGGGAGCAGATGAGCCGAGCTCGAGCCTGAAGCTGGTGAGGCAGTTCCATTCTATAAGTGTTGATCCCGACCATAAAAGAACGGTCATGCTAACTATCCCTATGGAAACCTGAGTGCTATCCTCTCCGGTGGGTGTGGCTAGCTATCTTCATTGCTTGGTGACCAAGGGGGTCCAAGCGAAGATGAATGAAGTAGGCACATCGAGCCTCTTCAAAGAGGCATAACAGGCACTGCATCGGGTAAGTTTCCTATTCCTTGTGCCCTTAGTAATTCTTGTTTAGCTTAAACATACTCTAACGATCTAATCGTTTTGTTTTTTACGCTTTGGTGCTCCATTATATAATCTTTCTTTAGTCTCGAATGAGAGTCAGCCAGCTCGAGTTTGAGCTCAAAGATCAAGTCCAGCAGAAGGACATATATAGGATCCTTAGTGAAAAAAAAAAGATAAGGTCCTTAAGGATCTCTCAATTCTCCGAGCCGAGCTGGAAAAAGCACAGAAATAGGCCTTATACATAAAACGGGAGCATGCTGAACTGGTCGAGAAGGTAAGGATCTTTTATGTTAAAAACGATAGGTTGTGTAATGATGCAACCTCGCAAGTCCAAGAGAAGATAGACTTGATTGACCAGCCTTAGGCCAAAATGGGCCAGGTCAAAGCAATGACCGAGGCGCTGAGGAGCAGGATGGACCTGTTAGCTTCAAAAAAATATACTATAAAAGAAGAGCTAGCATCAATCGAGGACCATATCCGGGTGGCAAAGGACAAGGCCGACAAGTGGTCTCGACTAAATGAAAAACTCTGAACACAACTTGATTCAGCTGCCTTGGAACAGGATGCCCTTGGCCAAGAATATACTGCACTAAAGTCCAAAGTAGAGGCAACCTTGTTATTCCTCTGAAGTTGAGGAAATACTGGACAGGTATGAAATTGATGTTGAGATAGCCGAGGCCCACATAAGAATGAACATCGAGTATGTAAAGCGGTTGTCCCGGAGAGAGACCCTCAAAGAGGTTCACGCCCGGGGATTTGACTTGTCGGTCCAGATTTAAAAGGCCAAAAGGTTTGAGGTCCAGGCAAAGGAACTTTATGAGCCTGAAGTTCCCGAAGGTTTGGAGGAACTTTATGATACTGAAGGTCCCGAAGGTTCCGGTGTCGAGTCGATCTTTAGTGAAGATCAGGCGGAGATGCCTTAGCTCTTTTTTTGTCTCTAGAAGCACCAATGAGGCCCAATTTTGATAGTAACTTCAGATTGCTAGTGATTTTGAGATTTCAATAAAGATCAAAGGCTTTCAGACACTTGCTTTTTGGTAAGCTTTCTCTTTTGGGCCCTACCTAATAGGCTTGGTGCCTCCAGGATTCTATATTCCGGGATATCCAATTTTTTATTGGACAATTTTCCTGAGTCAGGGTAGATTGTGGGCTTTAGAATTTACGATCCATTGTGAAGCATCAGATGAGCAAAATGCATAGTGATAAAGTAAAAAGAAAGTGAAGATTTCTTTCATTGTTTTGTATATAGAGTACATGATTGGATGCGCATAAGTCTTGTGTCGTGGCTAGAGAGGGTTACATGGGTACGGTTCGTTTGACCATTTGACCATTACAATGAATCTTAACTTCCAGGCCTTGGCTTTTCATATCAAGTGATTCCCCCTTCTAAAGCTCTTAACCTAGGGGTAATGGCCCCCAATATTTGAGGCCGAACTTGTGAGGGCTTGAATACTGTTGGTTCAGTGCAAATTATTAATAACTCCGCTTTAAGGCGGCCTTCGAAACTATGGTAGCACGTTTTACTATTGCCTCATTAAACACCTTGCCAATAAATCCACTTTAGGGAAAAAACCGGTTCTAGGTAAAAATAGTACAACACATGCTTAGACTTAATAGTCACATTTTCCCTTGGCCAAGTACGTGCATAAGTTAATCCGTAATAACAAAATTAAAAAGGAAATTGAGATCATCCCTTAGCAGTAGTACCGCTTTATGTGTGCCACATTCAAGTTGTTTGGTAGTTGTACACCGTGTCCCAACTTGAGTTTATGCGAGCCTTTGTCAGTTATTCCGAGAACTCTATATGGTATTCCCAATTCGGGCACAATTTCTCATTGTTTGGGTTCCTGGTATGTAGTGTAACCTTTCTCAACACCAAGTCCCCGACTTGACAATCTTGAAGATTGACTCTTTGCTTGTAGTACCTCCCTACTTGCTGCTTCTGGGTGGTCAACCAGACCATGGAAGTTTCTCGCCTCTCATCCAATAATTCTAGGCTTGTGGTCATGGCCTTGTTGTTGGATATTTCAATAACATACTAGAACATGAACCTCGGTTCCCTGACCTCGATTATATTAAGTCTTCTACTCAGTAGACTAGAGAGAATGGGGGCGCTCCGGTACCATACTTCGAAGTCGTATGGTATGCTCACAAAACTTCGGGCAAGATTTTTTTCCACTTTCCTTTCGAATTATTCGATCTGTTTTTCAAATTTTGGAGTATAGTTTTGTTCGTCGATTCTGCTTTCCCATTCCCACTTGGTGGTAAGGCATTTGTTGCACCCCCTTTTTCCTTCCACTGAGAGAAGTCCGAGTTCTGATGTTCATGGTGTGATAATTCGTTTCCTTTTGGGAATTAGGTATTTGAAGAGTCACCTCCTAACGGGTTGTGATGCATTAAGTAACCTAGAGTGCTTAACTCTTGGATTGATTTGCATTACTAAAGATTAGGGTAAGGGCTCGAAATGACCTCGAGGGGAAGGTGTTAGGCACCCCTCTTGGTCCACGAATGTAGGTACCAGCATAACTTATAACTCAAACAATAAGGCAAAGATTTTGAACAAGTTGTACACATATAAAACAAAGTTTTAAATAAAGGAATTTTGGGGAAGGAAGAGTCTTAGGTTGGTTAGCCTATGGGATTACCCCACAAAATATCCAATAAACACTCCTCAATGAGGGGCTACACGTGACATTAGCGCGTAGTCATTATATCTCATATATACCCTTCTCATCCCATGGTCATAGCCTAAAGCACTCTAGTTAACTTGATGATTCCTATGCGTGCACTACTTGACCCTTCCTTGTGGCGCTGGAGGTGTTTTAGGACCTCTAAATCTGGAGTTTTAGACGACAATGAAGGTGCTTAAAAGGATAAAATTCTAAGGCGATAAGCAAGAACAAAAAGGACCTTAGCACATAAGGTAGAAAGGAAGCAATAAAAGTGTCAATTTCACCTCCCTGGATAATGCATGTAAACAACACGACTCAAACACAAGTAAGGGAAATAGTGTTAAATAGTATCCTTAGACATAATGTCTATGCGAGGAACAGAATCACATGAGATATGCAGTTTTATTCATAAGTAATGGCCCTATAAGTTTGCCTACTGATTTTTAAGCCTATTAAAATCAGAATGACATTAAGTAGCAGAAACAGTTTCAGAGTTACAAGATTTGAAAATGCTTTATAGGCTTTCATACATGTTGAATAATAGTGTCCTAGGAGCATGGTAACTACGTTTCACATAGTAAAACATGGGTAGATTTTTAAACCGACTCTTAACTCCCTATAGGCATGCTGTTTAGTGATAGATTAGGGAAATATTTGAAAGAATTAGTTTCGTGGAAAACAAACCACTAATTAGACTAGTTTCAATGTAAACTAATCATGAACTGGATTAACTTATTTAAACTAAACTAATTCCAGATTCATAGGTAGAATTTCTATTGTTTTTCCCTATAGGCATGATATCTAATTGTTAAGAGCTAATGTTATAAACTTGTAGGCATGAGAACAAATGAAAGCACATATAAATATAAGTTATAACAGGAGTTGAACTGGATCATATTCTATAGGCACGATATCTACTTGTGAAGTTAATTTTAAAACCTATAAACATGATTTCTGTTATAGAAACCATCTGAGACATATAGGCATGATTTCTAACATAGTAAGGTAAACATAACAAATATAAAATCCTATAGGCATGGCTTCTACCCATTAGCCCCGCAAATATGTAACTAACCACCCTTTTTCACTAGTCACCCAATATCCGTTTACAAATTATTTCAAACTAGATGAATGAATAACATAAATAGATAACAAGAAAAGAAGAAGTTACACTATTGGGAGCCTGGAGCAGGCCCAAGTGATTTCCAAAAACCTCCAAAAGTCCTAAAGGCCAATTTCATAGAAAATATCGTTGTCTAGGTGCGTTAGAGTTTCCTAAGGGTCTCAAGGATCCTGAGCAGTGCTCACACCTAGACTTGGTAACCAAATTGAGTATGTGCAATGTAGAAGGGATAGCCTCAGTGTGCTAGAGTAAAAAAGGTTATCAAGAGGATTCCAAGGCAGTACACACACTGGAGGGGCAGAACCTAGTGACTTAGGAGAAGAGTGAGAGTGAAGACACAACTTGAAAGTTTTCAGAAGGAAAATAGTGTTAACAAGAGATTTGCTTGAAATAGTTTTGTAAGAAAAACATAGGGAGTTATTAAATAGGACAATTTTAAAATTGTAGGGTAACTAACAATCAATCAAACCAAATACAGAACCAGAAGAAGTTCATCAACACTTCAATACATGGAGTCAAACAGGTGCACACATCCACTTAGGGGTAATGGGGATTTGGGATGAGAATAGGGCACATAGTAAGCATAGATGCACATAGGTTCAGAATCAGAGGAACCTCGAAAGGGGTCAAAAGATTTTAAAGTACAAAAAGACTTTAGAGTTAATACAAGTCAAACTGGCTTAGGATATCCAACGACTTCACATAGGAGGGTGCATGCAAAGAATCAGAGCAACATGGTGATATTGGGCATGCTAGAAAGGGATCCATAGGGGTATATAGCATGCAACAAACAATATAGTGAAGTATACATGTTAAATGCAACAACAAAACTATAGATAGAAACATCTTAGAAACATGACAAATTGAAGTAATAAGAGAAGCATATTGTTTTGGGATTTGAATTAAAATCAGAACATACCAGTAGAGAGATGGTAAAAAAAAAGTGAGGAATAGGAAAGCATAGCAGTTTGTCTTGGCATACATCCGGCTAACTCAGAATAATAGCAAGTAACCAAAGAGATAGTATAAAGTTTTTTTAAGTGTGAGATAGATTTTTTAACCAAAAATGTCCGTGTCCTTGTGGTAATGGGAGAGTATGTATATATCGTAGTTCGAAACTAGGTAAAATAAGGCAAGAATCATAATAGTATAGTAATTATGGAACTGAAAATCAATTAGATCAAAATCAGTACAAGCACTCCTATAAGTTAAGGAAATTAGTTCAAATGGTAAGAACAAATAACAAATAAGGAAAGAAATCAATGTATGACCAATAAGGAAAGATTTCAAATTCAGGATGTATAGGGTAAATCATCAGAGCTAAGTTCAACAAACTCCAATTAAGGAGATAGTCAGTAAGAATAAATTGCTAAATAAGACAAGGTAGGGGAATCAATCAATTTGAATAGAAAAGGTACGAATCGAAGGTTTAGAGGATGGTCTTCCAATCAAATCGAAACAGGGAATCCAAAATCAATCAAAGAGAAAATCACGAGTAAGTGTTTAGCATATAAATAGAGTAAGATAAGAATAACTAGACATAGTAAGCAAAGAGGCGAGTCTTGAATTGTCAAGATGAACACACGCGTATAGATATGATATAAGTTTGGCATAAGAAACTCAGTAGAAACGTATTCGAGGTGAGGTAGTCACAGAAAATCAAATGAGAAAAGGCCAGTCACAGAAATCAAACAAAGAAACCTAGAAAATTAGGACTTTCAACATAGACGAGCTAAAGATGTGATAAACTCAAAGAATCGGTGAAAAATATGTATGAAATAGAAGTTTAAACACAAAGAATTAGCTAACAAATTTTAAAAGAAGTTTCAAAACCCTTATTTTTTATCAGAATGTGAAAACACTTGGAATCAACGATTCTTGTAAAAGAGTTCTAAGGATAGTGTAAAATTAAAGAAATAAACTTAAATCATCCTATATCTATACAGATCTAAGAGGTATAAGATGAAATTAAGATTTAAGAGGAAATCCACATAGAGATGAAAGAACCTATCTAGAATCCCACAGATCGTAGCAGATACAACATGATTTTGCTCGAAATCATACTCGACTAGCCAAGAACAAACAAGTGACGAACCCTAGATGCAAGTGGGCATGGAGTTTGGCCCTTGAAGGACTTAAAGAAGGCAAGCATGGCATGAGAGAAACCATTAGAGGCTTAGGAGTCGATAAGAAGTCATCGGAGATGACCGGAGAAGAGAGGTCGGCGGTTAAAAAGCTAGGGTTTGGTTGAGAGTTACTGAGAGAGGAGAGGATCTTAGGGCGGCGGATTCTGGGGAAATTATTAGGGTTGGGGTGGTTTAGGATTAAAAATAGATAAGAAACAATGCAGGCTGTTGATCTTTCATATCAACTGTCACACCTCCTTTTTACTACACCACCCCGAAGGAAAATATATAAGAAAGATTTTCCAATTTATGTGACATTATTTGAAATGGTATTATTTATTTATCAGAATCTCCACTTGGGATAGGTTTGGATTTTAGTGTCGAAAGTCACCGATTTATCTTGGAACCAAAATCCAGGAATTTTTTTACTTTCCATGTGAAGTCTGCGAACCAGAAATTTTGACTAAGGAATTCTGTTGACTCGAGGGAAGGTGTTAGGCATCCCCGGATCCCGTGGTTCTAACATGGTTGCTTAAACCATCATAATTGTCTTATTATCTGATATTAAAAACATAATTATCCTATAGTGCAATTAAAAATTATTTACCGCTTTTAATTAGTTTTAAGGAAATTGAACGTCGTCTAATATATGTCTTTGAACCAATTTCTAACCTATAAATGATATCCAAACAACCCAGGAATTGATTTTTCTGGCAAGCAACACCAGTAAACAACCAAAACTAAGCTCAAATAAACCCATTTAAACTCGAAATTACCCTAGGAACCTCTAAAAATTCAAATACCAAAACACAAGGAAAATTCAAGCCATTTTAACCTTAGATAAGCTGGAGTTTTTAATTCAAAACTAGGGACTCAAGATCACTCTCAGAAAATTCGATGAAATAGTAATTTTCTAAATTTTTTGGACGCCTGAAGTTTTGCAGAGCTTTTTCAGTGGTTTTTAATACTTCGAAATCTGAATTGAACCCCAAGTAACAATGCTTTCATAGGCAAGTTACTAGGGAAAACCTCAGACCTAAGTCTTTAGCCTTTAGTCCTTTTAGTTTTCTATTTTTAGCTAATTAGTCCCTCAATTCACCACTTGTTGGTCAAGTTCCAATTTCTTGAATTTCAAATTAGAACCCAAATCTAGAAGGTTCTAGGGAGTTCTATTTTTATTTACTAGAGGATTCTCTTATTGAAATACCTATACTACCCCTAACTCAATTCTGAAATTACTAATCTAGGTTAACTAACCCCAGCCCCCATTTTTAACTTGGTCAAAGTGACCATGGTTAATTAACAAGGACCCTGGCATGTTCAGCAGTAATCAAACAATACTCAATTAACAAAAACTTCCAAAATTGAAGTGAATGTAATTTAAGCTTGAACTAATTACTAAAAGTCAGAATTAGAAACAATTATTGGCAATTTAATAGATGAACATGAATTTATGGAAATAAAAAGAATTAATCACACACTGAATCATATTATATATACAAAGAACTAATCACTGAATCATGAATCAAATAATAAAAAAAATCAAAATATGAATCAAAACTAAATCAAAGAAAAGAAGCTAGAACTTAACAAAAAGAAATCTAAGAAAACTAACAAACAAATACCGAGAAAAGACAGAAACAAATAAAGAAAAAAAATGAAAGAGAAAGGGATTACCAGAACTGAGCTGAGACCTAGGCAAATCATTCGAAATTGCTTGACCAAAATAGTGCATAATCTTTTGTTCTCATGAGAAAACACACGGCTAAACCCTATAATGATCAAACACCAGTAAGCCCCACTCTATGAAATTAGGGTTCTAGCCCGAACTTTGATCTAAAATTTGAGCTATGCTGGAATGATTTAAAGGTTACTGGTTGTGGATTCGAAAAAAGGAGGGTGAGGAAACCATAGGGTGTAATTCTTTTGGGGTTTTGAGACGGCGCCGCCGCACGGCGGAGGCGGCTATTATGGTTTCGTTTATTCAACGAATTTGGGGGGAATTTGAAGAAAACTAAGCGCAGATATGGAATGGGAAGGAGGAGAGGTAGCTATGGTTAAATTTTGGGAGTCATCGAAGACTCACCTCCGGCGGAGGTGATTTCCGGCCGGCAGCGGACGACGGAGGACGACGCCGTTAGATCCGGGGTTAGAGGGTCTGATAGATGGTGAGGGCGGGGGGCATGTGGGGGTTGAGGGTTGTTTGGACATATATATATCAATCCATATGTGCTTCAGGACCGTTGGATTGTATTAACCTCGACGGTCCTGATTAAAAATGGCTAAATGGTGTCGTTTTAAGGGAAAGGGGTTTAGACCGGGTGGCTATTGGGTTGGACCAGGGTTTGGAATGGGTTTGGTTGATTGAGCTGGGATTTGTTTAAATACTGGCCCAGGGTATTTTATTAAGGCCTCTATATTTTTTTAATTTTCTTTTTCTTTTTCTCTTTTTTTTTTCTCATTTTTTTAAAAGATTTTTGTTAAATGCAAAATTAAAAATAAAAAGACCTGATTTAACTCTTAAAATAAAAATACACACAAAATATGCAATCAAATCCTAATAATCAAATAATAAAAGAAAATCCTAATTCTAAAAATTCTATAAGAATAATTCAAGCGAGGCAAAACTCACGTGCTCACAGCTGCCCCTCTTTGCTCGAACACATAAAGGATTTTCGGGCAAAGATAAATGAGCAATCATGGGAGATTGTTGCCAACTTGGCATTGCAAGAGAAGAACTTTTAAAAAACATCTGACCAAACCTTGCTTCAGAGGTTGCCTACATATCCTTGTCTATAAAAGAATTAGGTCAGTGTAGTTCAGGAGTGTTTGGTAGCTAGGACTACCGAAGTTGTGTTTTCACCCCTGATGCTGCTGCTACTACTTGCTGACCTCCTTATTACACCGAAAGAAAATCAAAAGCTAAGCTAGATATGCCTATCAACTATGAGTTACAAGATTGCTATCTATAAATCTCTTGATGCTTGATCTTAGTATGAGCTGATTTTGCAGTGGACTTCGGTCTAAATCTTGATGCTCGTAAGCTGTAGGTGCTGGTTCTTTCTTCAAAATTGGAGCTGAGCGGGACATGCAAAACTTGTGATTTTGAATCAGATTTGAGTAGTCTGCATCTTTCTTCTTCATTCACTCCGAATTTACTTCTTTTGGTTCTTTTCTTCTTTTCCTTTGTTCTGGATTAAGACTCATCTTTCGGTCATCTCGAATCCTATGCCTCGAGGTCAAACCTGTTTAGAAAACAACAAACAAATGAATGAAATGTTTCTGCCCCAGTTTTCACTAGGATAACTTCTTGAATTATTTGCGATGACAGTCTGAACTCATTCTCTATTTTGTTTTTCATTCTCAAGAATTGTATTTGTCTATGATAGAACATATAGGGGGTGGAGCCCTATTGATAAAATGTCAACTGAGGGATTGGAGCCCTAATGTTTGCAAAAAGGTACTAGGGAATGGAAGCCCTATGTCATAAAGGCGCAACTCAAGGATTGGAGCCCTAATGTTGGCTAAAGGATAAGAAACTCAACTCAACAATTGGAGCCCTGATGTTTGAAAAAGGCGACTAGGGAATGGAGGCCCTATGTCTAAAAGGCGCAACTCAGGGATTAGAGCCCTAGTGTTGGCTAAAAGGTAAAAAGCTCAACTCAAGGATTGGAGCCCTAATGTATGCAAAAGACGGCTAGGGAATGGAGGCCCTATGTCTAAAAAGGCACAACTGAGGGATTGGAGCCCTAATGCTGGCTAAAAGGTAAAAAAGCTCAACTCATGGATTGGAGCCCTATGTTGGCTAAACGCGACTAGGGAATAGAGGTCCTATGTCTAAAAGGCACAACTCAGGTATTGGAGCCTAATGTTGGCTAAAAGGTAAAAAGCTCAACTACGGGGATTGGATCCCTAATGTTGTCAAAAGGCGATTAGGGAATAAAGGCCCTATGTCTAAAAAGGCACAACTCAGGGATTGGATCCCTAATATTGGTTAAAAGGTAGAAACCTCAACTCAGGGATTTGAGCTCTAATGTTGGAACCTATGTCTAAAAAGGCACAACTCAGGATTAGAGCCCTAATGTTGGCTAAAAGGTAAAAAAAAACTCAATCTAGGGATTGGAGCCCTAATGTTGGCTAAAAGCGACTAGGGAATGGAGGCCATATGTCTAAAACATGCAACTCAACGATTGGAGCCCTAATGTTGGCTAAAATGTATAAAAGCTCAACTCAGGGATTGAAACCCTAATGTTGGCTAAAGGCGACTAGGAAATAGAGGCCCTATGTCTAAAAGGACAGAACTCAGGGATTGGAGCCCTAATATTGGCTAAAAGGTAAAAAAGCTCAACTCAGGTATTGGAGCCCTAATATTGGCAAAAGGTGACTAGGGAATGGAGGCCATATATCTAAAAGGCGCAACTCAGGGATTGGAGCCCTAATATTGGCTAAAGGGTAAAAAGATCAACTCAGGGATTGGAGCCCTAATGTTGGTTTACAAGGTACTATGTTGGTATTAGGAATCCTAAACTATCCTATTTTGGGATTTTCTTCTTTGTTATCTATTTCCCCCTTTTTTTCATTTTTATTAGATGAGGAAAGAACTTGGAGGAAACTTCACTTTTACATTGATTGTTTGCTTCAAAGCAATTTCAGCACTTGCGCGTTTTTCTTTTGGCTGCACCTGTTTTTTGTACGGTTGCTTGGATCGCACCTGTTTCAATTTTCAAACAAAGAACAATTGTTAGAATGAAACGATAGTTGGTTTTATGGCCTTGATTTCCTTATCCGGCCCAACTTTTGTCGAGAACCTCTACTGCTTTATGGTTTTGAAGATTATTCGCTCTTTCAAAACTAGGGCCTCAACCTTTAGGATTTCATGACAACTCGCCCGCGTAGGGCTCCGGCCCTTCACTTTATTCTGCTCTCAGGACCATTGTATTTGGACATTCCTTCCTTTTCAATATCTTTGCTTTGAAAGCAACATTAATCATGGCCATTTGGGATTGGCTTAATGCACCCACTGAGGCTGGGTACATTTTTTAGCTATTGCTAGGTAGAGCCCTGTAAAATCAGTTCTGCCACCTTTTCTTTGTAATAGTTTCGGAGTCAAAGTTAGACCGAAAGGGATTCAAGGAAAAAGTAAACAGAGAGCAAGGGGATAAAAATAGAATTTCGTGGGAAAATAGAGACTTATCTGGGGATACAGGTAGGCTTCAACTGGACATCACATGCTTCATGGACTAGATGCCCGACCCACAAAAACTTTCCCAACCTCTCGTAAGCTCATTGACCCGTATTTCAAAACCACGGAACCATGCCAAGACTCTTTTTGTGGTGGGAGGTGTCTTCTTTTTCGGCCACGATGCCATTTGCGTGTTTTTACCTATCGGCCTCTCTCATTTCTCTTTTATAGTGCTCTTTATGAGATTTCACTAAATAAACTCTCTCATTTTTAATTTCTCAGCTCACCGTCGCCCTATGGAGCCCATGGGTTTTTACTGATAAGACTCTCTCATTTTATTTCTCTCAATTTGGACTACATCAGATTCCAACAATGATGTTTTTCTATTTCCACGCCTTTGCCAATTGATCGGAAGGACTTAGACAAGGTTTTTGGGTAAAAAGAATTTTAGGCGAAATTACAACTTTGGAACCATCTTAGTGGGTTCATGGCTGAGCCATTATATCATATTCCCCAGTTTCACTTTTGGGGGAATTGGGATTTTGGATTTGGTGTGACTGAACCCTAGAAAGAGGCTGCCTACGTATCCTTTCGAAATCAAGTCAGACATAGTTCAAGAGTGTTTGGTTTTTGGATTTTCTTTTGTTTTTCTATTTTGTTTGGTTTTTTCTTGCCACTTTTTCTTTTTTTTTTAGTAACACTTCTAGGTTCCAAAGAGGGTAATCAAGGAAGAGTAACCGACTGAAATGGGATTGCAAAAGGGTTGATACAGAATAATTGTTATAGAAAGCCTAAAAAGAGGACCTTTTTATTGCGTCTGCATTCACGGCTGCTTCGGGATCATCTCCTTCGATGTCGCCCAGATACAATTCTCCATTTGGAAATATCTTTCTGATGATTTACGGGCCTTTCCAATTAGGAGAAAATTTCCTTTTGCTTCCTGGTGGTGAGGAAGAATGCGCCTTAACACAAGTTGTCCCACCTTAAAATTTCTGGGCCGTACATTCTTGTAATAAGCATGAGCCATTCTTCATTGGTACAACTACCTGTGGCAGACCACAACCATTCGTTTTTCATCAATTAAGGTTAGATGTTCCAAACGAGTCTTGACCCATTCAGTATCATTAATCTCGACTTCAACGATTACTCGGAGAGAATGGATTTCCACCTCCGCTGGTATCACAGCCTCAGTACCATAGACTAAAAGGTATGGGGTCGCTCCTACTGACGTGCGCACTATGGTGCGATATCCTAGTAGTGCCAAAGGAAACTTTTCACGCCATTGCTAGAGCTCTGAATCATTTTTCTCATGATCTTCTTGATGTTTTTATTTGCTGCTCGACGGCACCATTAGCCTAGGTCCGATAAGGAGTAGAGTTCCCATGCATTATCTTGAATCGTTCGCATATCTCTCGCATCAATCGATTGTTCAAATTTTCAGCATTATCTAGGATGATAGTTGCGGGAATGCAAAAATGGAAAATAAGATTGGATTACACGAAATTGACCACTGCTTTCTTAGTAACTGATTTAAGAGTGATGGCTTCGACCCACTTTGTGAAGTAACCAATGGCAACCAGTATGAATCTGTGCCCATTTGAGGCTTTCGGCTTGATTGGCCAATGACTTTCATGCCCCAAGCTACGAATGACCAGGGTGCCGATATGGGATGCAGTTTTGTGGGAGGTGCATGAATTAAATCACCATGCACCTGACACTGATAGCATTTCTGGAAAAAGCTAAAACAGTCCTTTTCTATGGTTATCCAATAATATCCAGCTCAGATGATTTTCTTTGCTAGCACATGCCCATTCATGTGTGGTCACCATACTCAAGCGTGTACTTCATCCATGATCCTTCCAGCCTCTTCCGCATCAACACATCTTAGCAAATTAAGGTCTGGGTTCCTTTTGTACCAAACCTTCCCGCTTAAAAAGAAACCACTTGCTTGTCTCCTGATGGTTCTCTTTTGGTCCCCAATGGATTGCCCGGGATATTCTTGGTTTTTTTAGAAATATCTTGATATTGTGGTACTATGGCTGGATGTTTGGTTCTACCTCAGTTGTATTATAGTACCCACGCCTTCCCTGATTTGGATTTCCAAGGGATCAATGTGGGCATTTCCTAGGTAGGCAACATCGAGGCCAAAGTGGCGAGTGCGTCATGTAGTTCATTGTGAAAGCAAGGGATATACCTGAACTCTATTGTCTTAAACTGCTTGCTAAGATCTTCCACATGTTTCTATTAAGGGATAAGCTTGACATCTCGAGTTTCCCATTCTCCCTAGGCTTCCCGGATGATTAGATCCGAGTCCCTCATAATCAACAACTCTTCGACATTTCGGTCGACTTCCATGTTCATACCCATGATGCAAGCTTCGTACTCGGCTATATTGTTCCTGCAGAAGAACCGAAGCCAAGCTGTGGCTGGATAGTGCTGACCGGTGAGTGAAATTAAGACTGCCCCAATTCCCACACCTTTTGCATTTACAATTCCAACAAAGAACATCTTCCAAGAAGCGGTATCGTCAGATAGTGCCTCCATGGAGTTCACCTCTTCATATAAGAAATAAGTGTTCAGAGGTTGGTACTCATCATCAACCGGGTTTATGGCTAATTGATCAGCTAATGCATGGGCCTTCATGGATGTACGAGTGACATAGACTATGTATAACTCGGTGAGCAAGATCTGCCATTTTGCTAATCTCCCCGTGGACATCGGTTTTTGAAATATATCTTTAATGGATCCAACTAGTTATGAGGTAAGTGGTGTAGGCCTGCAGATAATGCCTCAATTTCTGAGCAACCCAAGTTAAAGCACAGCGGGTTCTTTCCAGCAAAGTGTACTTGGCCTCATAGCTGGTAAACTTCTTGCTCAAGTAGTATATTGCCTGCTCTTGCCTTCCAGTAATATCATGTTGCTCGAGGACGCAACCTAGGGAACTTTCCAAGACGATCAGGTACAGAAACAGAGGCCTCCCTAGCTCAGGTGGAACCAAAACCAGTGGGCTGGACAAGTAATCTTTAATCTTATTGAACCTCTTGACATTCATCCGTCCATTTCACAGCTGCATCTTTCTTTAGCAATTTGAATATGGGCTCACATGTGGAAGTCAGCTGACTGATGAACAGACCAATATAATTCAATCTTCCCAACAAGCTCATTACACCTTTTATGGTCTTCGGAGGAGTTAAATCTCGAATAGGCTTTATCTTCGTCGGGTCTAACTCAATACCTCTCCGACTGACTATAAATCCCAAAAGTTTGCTCGATCGAACCCCGAACTCACATTTTGCTGGGTTTAGTTTCAAATCATATATGCACAGCAATTCGAAGAACTTCCTCAAATCTCGCACATGGTCATCCTAAGTTTTAGACTTGACGATTACATCGTCCACATACACTTCTATTTCTTGATGCATCATATCATGGAAGAGGGTATTCATGGCTCTCATATAGGTTTCCCCAACATTCTTTTGCCCGAACAACATGACACTATAACAGTAGGTTCCCCAAGGTATGGTGAAGGCTATTTTCTCTACGTCCTCTTCATCCATCAACACCTGGTGATATCCTGTGTAATAATCCATAAAAGACTGTATCTCATGTTTGGCGCAGTTATCAACAAGGATGTGGATATTCGGAAAGGGGAAGTTGTCTTTGGGGTTTGCTTTGTTCAAATCTCTATAGTCCACGCATACTCGGGTTTTTCCATCTTTCTTTGGCACTAGAACTACGTTGGCTATCTCGGATCACTCCTGCTCTCAATTGCTTCGAGATCTCTTCTTTGATTTTATCACTGACATCAGTTTTAAATTTTCTTTGTTTTTGCTGGATTGGGGGGCACTCAGGATAAGTTGGAAATTTATGCACTATGAGATCAATGCTTAGTCCTGGCATGTCGTCATACGACCAGGCAAACACATATATAAACTCACACAGGAGTTGGATTATGGCATCCCGGGTTTTCTCATCTCTGTGGATGCTTATCTTGGTTTCCCGAATTTCTTTTGAGGTCCCAAGTTAATCGGCTCGGTATTATTCAAGTTTGTCATAGGTTTATTCTCAAGTTGTTCTAATTCTCAATTTATTTCCCTAAAAGCATGTTCTTCATCGTGTTTCGGTTCTTGGTTAATTAATTCGAAACTAGATATCCTGTTTGGATCTGGGCATGAATTCCGCAAGCATGTCATGTTATTTAAAGCCGCATTATTAGAACTGAAAAGAAGAAATGAAAGAGAAAAATAGCAAAATTAGAAAGAATAAATAAAAATGAACGATTAAATATTAATTTCATTCTTCGGAATTTGAAGATAACAAGGTTTACATTTGGAAATTTAAAGACAAGAAATTAATGAAAACATCCTAGTTACATCCTAGAATAACTTGGGATGCAGAAAGAGTAGCAGGATAGGTCTAATGGAACACTCACATGATCGGAAATGGTGTAGCTTTCCATATTTGGAGCTTAGCGCTTGGTCGAATGTACAGCACCTCAGCGGTGCTTGTGCCCTCTCCTGGATGAACCATGTAGACTTCTTAGAGTATTTTCCTCATCGCCCCACATATTTCTTCAATTTCTTCGGCTGTGAAGGCCTCATCCTCCTCCTATTCACTGTACTTCGGCTTGACAAAGGTTTCATACAAATGTGGTAGTGGTTGAGGCAGAACCCACCCATCACGCTTTCTGTCTTTTGCCCATTTTCTATCATCTGGCATCGGGTGGAAGCCTAACCCAAAGAACTTTTTAGTGGTGGTAAGAGTTACTAGCTTAGATATTACTTGCAAAGATTTTCCAAGTCCCTTTTCGCGCTTATAACCATGTCTGATCATTTCCGTGGCTACCATAATCAATGCATTGGATAAGAAGGGTTGGGGGCAAGAGTTTCCTTCTTCATACTGGTCTGCCACGCACCTTCAAAGTCTTGGTAAATTATATGCTCCCTGACTTCCCTCCCTTCAAGACATGGGACATATGGGTCCCGATAGATTGATTGTTCATTCTCATCGTGGGCTACAATCTCCTGATCTTCATGCTCAAATTTAATCATTTGATTGAGTAGAGGGTACAACTCTTGCTGCATGTATCCAAGGCCTTCCCAAAAGAAAATAATAGGACGTGACCATATCAAGCACTTGTAAGGTTACCTCAAAGTCCACCAGGCCAATGGTCAGAATCAGATCGATTTCTCCAATTGTGTCCCTTTTGATACCATCAAAAGCTCGTACACATACATTGTTGGGATAAATCCTTCCAGTCCCATTTCCATACGCTGGAGTGTAGAGAGTGGGGCAAATATATACCCCAAAACCTTCATCTACCATGACCCTCTTCACATAGTATCCCTCACATTTGACAGTTAAGTGCAAAGCTTTGTTGTGAGTAGCCCCTTTTGGGGGCAAGTCGTTTTTGCTGAATGAAATTTGATTCATAGCAAAGAATCTTTCTGCCATTCTTTCTAACTGCTCCATTAAAGTTTCAGCTGGCACATAGGCATCACTCGAGGTCTTTATTAAAACGTTCTGGTGTTTGGGAGACTTCATCAACAATGACAGTAAGGACACTTGTTTAGGATACTTTCGCAGTTGATCAACCACTTCATAGTCTGCCATCTTCATTTCTGAAAGAAAGCTTCTGCTTCTTAGGGGCTTACAAGTTTCTTAGACGGGAAATACTTTCCAGTGGCATGGTTTACTTCTTCCACGTTGAAGTATTTCTCAATAGGACGATTTTCTTAAAGCTCCCTCGAGATCTCTTTGCCCTTGTACGTAACCATTGTTTTATGATAATTCCACGGTACTGCAGTAGGGTGTGTCATGGGCATTTGTGGGCGTGGCCAATAACCACGGGCTGAGTCAGCCTTGGTGGATTAGTTGTCCCCAAACCATATAAGCTCCCTTGGGCACATACATTTGGGTTGCCTTCTTCAGGTAATGCCTTTTTGGAGGGCTCAACATTAGTTGCTTTTCTTTACAGCCTCGTGGGACATAGAGAATTCTATCTTTGGGAGGTATTACCTCTGTTCGTGTTTCAACTTCCTTCTCCAGTTCTGTCTTGGTGACTTTGTTCTTCTTTTCCCCTTTATCTTGCTTCGAGGCACTTTTTGGATTTCTCTCTACATCTGCAATGGCAATTATGGCCTTTAGCGCCAGATCAAATTCATTATTTTCACAAATCATCCCAATAACTGTTCCATTGTTGTGGGTTGGAAATGGATTATTAGTCACGTTGGGGACATCCTCATCGATTAACACTATTTTGCCTTGCTCTATTAAGTTCTCCACCACGTTTTTCAAGGTCTAACAATCATTTGTATCGTGCCCTTTTGCTCCTAAATGATAGGCACATCTGACACCGACTCTGTAAGCGGGCGATGCTGTGTTTTGCCTCGTTTGAGGAACTAGTTGCAGCAGACCCATTTGGAAAGAATTTTGAAATAGATTGGAGTAAGACTCACCAATTGGAGTAAAATTTGTATTCCTAGGTGTCTCATGAGAAGGAAAATTATTTTGTGGAGGACGGGGATTATAGTGGTTTAGTGGAGTAGGCAGATTTCTTGGAAATGGAGCTTGGTTTCTATTGGCATGTTGTTGCGGTTGTACAAAATGTTGAGAATTCATGATCGCATACGGTTGAGGAACATAGGCAATGTCTTGATGAGGGTAATGATGCAGAGGGGATCTTTCTGAGAACGTGGGTCTAGGAGCATGGTGTCTCTTTGAACCTGAGGCAGCCATGGCTGTTTCTTCTTTCTTCTTACCTTTGGCCACTCCTCCAGACCTGCGTTGGATGGCTTGGGAGGATGCTCTAATAGCGGATTGGCTTAGAATGCTGCCTATTTTTAGTCTATTCTCCACCATTTCACCAATTTTAATAGCCTCTATGAATGGTTTGCCCATAGCTAACATCATATTCTGGAAATAATCAGCCTACTGAGCTTAAAGAATACCGTGACCATTTCCACTTCGTCCATTAGAGGTTTTACCCTTGGCGCCTATTCACGCCATTTGATTGCATACTCCTGAAAACATTCTGAGGGCTTCTTCTTTTGATTTGCTAATGAGTTCTGATCTGGAGCAATGTCTACATTGTACTAGAACGGTCGAACAAAGTCTCTTGCAAGATTGTACCAGATGTGCCATCGAGAAATATCCTGATCCATGTACCACTTGGAGGCGATACCCACAAAACTTTCCCCAAAGTAGGCCATGAGCAATTCTTCTTTTCCTTCAGCTCCGCGCAATTGATTGTAGTACTTCTTAAGGTGAGCAATAGGATCACTGTGCCCATCATTTTTTCAAACTTCAGAGTTTTGAATCCCATTGGAAAATGCACGTGAGGGAACATTCACATATCAGTATATGACACACTTTTTTGCCACCTCAGCCCCTACATATTTTTGAGGCTTTGCTCTAGGGTTCTCATTATCTTTGCCATTTCTTACGGTGAGAGTCTTTTCCTTTCTCGTTATGAACTCAAATAGAGGTGGCTGCGAATAAGTATAGGTGGGGTACTGAAGAGGCTCGATTTGGGAGGTAAGTGTTTGGAATGTAAAGGTTAAAGGATAAAAAGTGGGCCTAGGAAATGCAGGTATTGTTGTAGCTAAGCACGGGGGAAGGGGGGTAAAGATGTTTGGGAATGCATTTGATTTGACTATCTGGGGGCGAACCTCTGAAGGTGTTGCCACAAAATGAGCTGAGATTCTTGGGTGTCCTAATGGGATACTGGGATGACTGATTGGGACAATGGAAGTTCTACCCATTGTAGGGAAAAGCTCAAGAAATCCAGGAATCGCACTAGCTCTTTTCCATTTGCCCAAGCGTACCACATCTCCATCATGCGGAGACGCAATAGCCTATTTTCCTCAATGGTTACTGCTTCTAATGCTAGGATTCCCAAGATTGGGCTCTCGTCCGTGATGGGAATTGCCGGCAGAGTGATTTCTTAAGACATGCTGATGCTTCCCTTCGATCTAGTGGATTATGGGTGCGAAGCCAGGTTACCAAAAAAACCAACCACCATTTATAAAAACCCTGGACTGGAAATTACAAGCAGCAGACAGTTAGTTTGATACAGATAACGGACAGGTAATCGCGCATTGGGGTTTGGTGCACCTATGCAGTTAAATGAGTATCTACATGTTTTGCAACGGTTGGATGCTTCATCCCGGCTTTTTCTAACCCCTTCCTATTTCCTTCTTTTATTTTCCACTCTCTTTTCATTTTTCTTTTCCCTCTCTTTTCTTTTTCTTGCCTTTGCTTTTGCCATGTTTTTCTCTTGGTTTTCTTATTTTCCCTCTCTTAGTTTCTTTTACTTTTTTTTACTTTTCTTACTTTTATTTTAAGGGTACGGTCGAATCTTATGGAGATTGCCTACGTATCATGACCCCGCATGAATCATACCAAGTGTAATTCTTTGAAACACAAATGCGTAAAAAAAAACAATTTTTGAGGATTTTAAAATTTTATTAATAAAACTTCTATTACAAATATGCTAACTTAATCGGTTTCTCGGAAATAAAACAGACTCGAAATGAAACAAAATAAGACTCAATGCTTGAAAAGTCAAGAATACATTAAAGCTTCCATTAGTGGGTCCTGCGGGGCATCATCAGTCATTACTTGACACACGAAAATCATCATTGCAGCAAAGAAGGTGGTTAGAGTCATATCCTTGCATGCTTGGTATTTCATGGTGATGTAATCAGCTATGGTTTTGATCCTCTCTCTGATCCTGCCTTTTTCTTGAAGTAATCGCCCAATCTGATAGTTTCGGGCCTCCAACACTTGGTAGTCATAAAAGTGCTGATTTTGCAATTGCTGCATGTCTTTTCCATTTAGGCCATAAACTTATAACAATGTCCCATATCAGCCTTAAAATCTTTAGCCCATTTGGCTGCTTCATCCTCAAGATTAATCACTTTTATTTTTAGGCTGGTGATAGTCCCTTCATAGTTTCTTTTCATTTATTGCACAAACTGTGCCCGCTCTTCCGCTTTCTTTGTCCACTGTTCCTGTAGCTTTACCTTACTGGCTTCAAACTTTTCCAAGTCTTCTTAGTATTAGAGGACTTTCTTTCTTAGCCCACTTATAAGCCTCTCATCGGCCCGACTTCTTTTTGGGTTGTCGATGGCTGTTTTCATCTTTCTGATTTGAGCTTTGAGTGCCTCATTTTCCTGGGCTAGTTACTTCTTTTCTCCTTCGTCTGCGGCGGCTTGAACACCATTCTCAAATTGAAGCTGCATGACATGCCTTTCCAATTTACTTATTTTGTCCTTGTATTCATTTTCTTTAGTCAGCCAATCCCATTGTTGCTGGGCATCAACAGTGAATTGTTGGACATGTGGTCTTTTCGTGGGACTTTCAGGAACTTGATATCTCCTGCTGAACCATTCAACATATTTGGGGTCCACTTCACCTCTGGCTCGGTCTCGGACTATAGTCTTGGGTTCTATAAATCTACATCTGTTCCATATTTAGCGAATTTTTCCTTCTGGAAATGCAACTTTTGGACCCAACTCAATGGTATTTTTACTCAGATCTTCATCATTGAGGACGGTTTGGAATCTTCCTAGTTGACGCAGCACCTTGTAGGGAGCATACGGTTGGATACTCCGAACGCCCATAAGAGGATATGAGACACTTCAGCTGTTGTGTATATTGCTTCAGTGGCAGGGAGCCATCCAAATGCCCATTCAATTTTATCAGCAGTCAGGGTCGTCATATGTGCAAGCCAAGCTTCCGTACCTGTAGGGAATTTAATGTCCCCTACTCAGTTTCCAAATTCTTCAATGCAGATTAGACCGGTCAAACCATATTTCATGTATCCAACTCGTTGACAGAGGTGTTCTTACATCCATAACTGGAGTAACAAATTGCAACCTTGGAAAAATTTTCCTCCTTCCCGACAAACAGTCAGGGCTCGGTAGATTTCCGACACGATTAAAGGAACCACATTGTTGTTAGCTTTTTTTATGGCCACATCGATCATTCCCACAAGACTTATCTCTATTTTGCCATCCTTCTGTGGGCAAATCACAACACCCATAAAGGCCACTATGAAAGCTAGACTGTGTCTTACCTCCCACTTATCTTTGTTTCTAGCATGGGTTAGACGAGTGTTCGGTAATTCAAAACCTCAAGGGTTACCATATCAAAGATACAAAAACTGAAGTGTACAGTACCTTTCGACTAGATTTCTGTCTTGGACATCCCGACTAATGCTTAGCAAATCTAGGAATCTGTGAGGGGACACCGATCTCGGTGGCAGAGGACATTGACTTCTGAGATTTCCATATAGACCCACATAACCCACTATGTCTTCCAATATCAGTGTGAGCACGAAGTCAAAGAAGCGGAACACATTGCAAGTTGGGTCCCAAAAGGTATTAAGGCTTCAACTATGTTCGACCTTGGCTTGATGTTTAATAATTGGACGAGGCCTCCCAAAACTCTTGTCATTGTTTCCCTACTACCTTTTCCCAGATCATCCTACTACATATGGAGCTTCAAGGGGATATCATTAAGGACTGCGAAGGGTTAAATTTCATTTGTGCTCATCCTGCACATTTATTTAGGTGATTTAATGACTTATTTTATTCTAAAAGAAAAGCAACAATACTTTTCTTTTGAATTTTTTTTAATTGTTTTTTTTTGTTTTTAATAATCCTGGCGTTGGAGATACAACCCTTTAGCAATTCGGGAAATAAGGATGTGCCTACTAACCGTTGGACACAAATCAAGGTGAATATTCTAGCAAAAGTAGCCTTCTGGCGCCCTTTTGGGGACATTCGAATTTATATTAAACAAGAATGGCATCACCCTACTTATTTGTGACTAAACTCAAAAACAAAATTGTTGTTTTTGGTTATTTTTGCAAAAGGAAAGTTGGACCCGATAGGGGTTTCCTACGTATCTCACATCTGGTGATAATCAAACTGGCATACTTCAGGAAAATTTGCCAAAACCAAAATTTGAAAAACAAGCTTTTCCTTTCTTTTATATTTTTCATAAATCCGGCAGAGTTTCAGCACTATTTTGAGTATTGGTTATTCAAAACATGTGAGCATCCTTATCTATTGTTGTTTCCTTTCAGCTCTCTCCCATTATTTACAAAGCGGTCAACATGCAGATCTGAAGCAAATAAATGCACAAATAGCAAGTATGATGCATCAGGATAGTCTTTTCATTTCATGTCCCTTGTCCTAGACGGACCCAACCCCTATGTTGAGTCCCTTAAGTCAAATGCATGTGATGCAAACAAACGTTCCTACGAGGAATACAAAATGAAATTTTGTTACACTAGGTCTTAAACCTGGGTTTATTATTCTAGACCTGGCTTACCCGAGCAGACAACTTGAGCCGGCGGAGAGCGTACCGGGGATACAGAAGCTTTGTCGGCTTAGCAGCTTGTTCGAACCTCGTTATAAATTGGGATAAGACTCTAAACAAAAGAGAAGTCACACGAAGTGCACCCTTCTCCATGATTTACAAGACTTAGAGAGAGAGGAAGGGTTTCACAACAGTTTATTTATACTTTCCACCAAATATCAAAGCGATAAAGCATTTAGCACATTAGGCATGAAACATGTAGGAAAATCAGATAAATCCAAATATAATAGCTATTCTAAGATCGAATTCTTAAACCCTGAACCAATGTTCTAGGTCCTTTTATCCCCAGTAAAGTCGCCGGAGCTGTCACACCTCCTTTCTACTACACCACCCCGAAGGATAATGTATAAGAGAGTTTTTCCAATTTAAGTGACATTATTGAAAATGAGATAATTTATTTATCAGAGTTGCCACGTGGGATAGGTTTGGATTTTGGTGTCCCAAGTCACCAGTTTATATTGGATCCCAAATCAAGGAAATTTTGGACTTTGCAAGTGAAGTCTGCGAACCAGAAATTCTGACTAAGGAATTTTGTTGACCCGAAGGAAGGTGTTAGGCACCCTCAGATCCCATGGTTCTAGCACGATAACTTAAACCATTATAATTGGCTTATTATCTGATTTTAAAAACATGTTTACCTTATTGTGCAATTTAAAATTATTTATCGCTCATAATTAGTTTTAATAAATTGAACGTCGTCTAAAACATGTCTTTGCATCTCGTCATAGGAAATGCACCCGCGATACGAAACACATTTTATTCAACGTTTTGGGATTTAGATTTGGGTGACATGAAATACACACCCTAGATTAGGAAGGTAAATTTATTAAATAACGTGCCTAAAGCAACTAACGCATTGGTAAATTTGTGAGAGGCCGTAATAATTCAGTGAATGGCACGTCCCGTGTTCTAAGGATTTTAAAAGATATATTTAAAGAGGGTCACGCGATTTGTGAATTTTGTTTGGCACAGCGCACCTCAATTCTTTTTTAAAGGACATCCTAAAGGTGAACTATTATTATCTATTAAGGTCTGTCTCTAAGAAAACTTAATTAATTAGCATTATTAATTAACTATCACTAAAAGCATTCAAGAAAACTTGGGCCTCAAGATCAAGTCGAAACTCAAACAATAGGATCTCCACTATTGAAGACCCCTTAATTCAAGTTTTCAACTTAACTTGAAAGGCCCAAGCCTGCATTGCAAAATTACACCAATAACTTTAAATATTAATTTAAGCCTTCGGCATATTGGGCTTTGAAACTGGCCCAAGAATGAGGGAAATTTCAGTCAGCTCTTATAAAAAAGGGGTTGTCCAGCGTTGGGCCATAACATAAGCCCAATTTGGAACCGTCCCTAATAGTCCACAATTCAAGAAGATGGACAAATTTGAAAGAGGGATGATAATGCTCGGGTTTCTTATTATTTAATTGTGCCACATTAGGCTTGGTCCAAAAGGCCTCAAACTTTCTTTCCAGCCAATTGTTAAGCTTTGGCCCAAAATATGAGCCCAAATAAAATATTGATTTTTAAAATGGAGCTTGCAACCCTGATCGAAATTAAAATTAAATTTAACAATTTATAAACCAATGGACCATTCAAACTCGTCCAATCAAACACCTACTCTTTTTAATTCAAAATTCATGTTGTGTTTAAACTAATGAATTGCTACAGTAATCCCTGAAATCCAACAACAAACTAAAGTGATTAACATTTTTAAACTAAAGAAGATGCTTGATATATTGGGTACAGAGTTTTAAAAATTCTAATTCCCTGATCTCGAACCCAGACCATTGGAACTGATTGCTTCCATACAAAACCTTTCAAATTTCTAACAGGCATGAATTAACAATGCTAACATCACTACAACTACAATAGGCTAGAACTAACACTACTAAAATAAGAGTTCACATTGCCATTATTACTAATATATCTGTCCAGGCTATATAAATTTCATGCTTCTATTGAGCTTAGATTAAAATGACATGTTTGCAAGTACTTGAGGATATACTAGATCAAAATAAGTGTATCTAACATGAATCTCATAATACGAAATAAGATTTAAAAGGATGCAACTGTTTTCCCATTTCTTCAAATTTGATCACATATTCGATTGAAACTTCATACAGCATTCGATGGTAAAAATGTACCTGGAAATTAAGGAAAGTAAGAAGAAGGGAAGAGTCATCAGTAGCTTTGAAGCAATTTTGAACCTGGCAATGATATCCAAAAAAATTTCAGGCAGGTGGCACCAGTAAATAACCGAAACTAAGCTCATGAATCCATTTATGCTCGAAATTACCCAGAAACCTCTGAAACTTCAACTACCAAAACACAAGGAAATTTCAAGGAATTTTAACCTTATCTAAGCCGGAGTTTTTAATTCAAAAATTGGGACTCAATTTCAATATCAGAAAATTCAATGAAATAGTGATTTTCTAAAGTTTTTGGTCACCTGAAGTTTTGCAGAGCTTTTTAATACTTCGATATCTGAATTAAACCCCAAGTAATAATGCCTTTATAGGCAAGTTACTAGGGCAAACTTCAGACCTAAGATTTTAGCCTTTAGTCCTTTTAGTTTTTTATTTTTAGCTAATTAGCCCCTTAATTCATGACTTGTTGGTCAAGTTAAACTACCAATTTCCTGAATTTCAAATTAGAACGCCAATCTGGAAGGTTCTAGGGGGTTCTATTTTTAGTTACCGCATGATTCTCTTATTGAAATATCTATACTACCCCTGACTCAATTATGAAATTACGAACTTAAGTTAACTAACCCCAGCCCCCCTTCTAACTTGGTCAAAGTGACCATGGTTAATTAACAAGGACCCTGTCATGTTCACCAGTAATCAAACAATACTAAATTAACGAAACCTTCAAAAATTGAACTAAACCTAATTTTAGTTTGAACTAATTACTAAAAGTCAGAATTAGAAACTATTATTGGAAATTTAACAGTTGAACGGGAATTAATGGAAACAAACAAAATTAATCACACAGTGAATCATATTATATATGCAAATAACCAATAAATGAGTCATGAATCGAAAAATTAAAAATCAAAATATGAATCAAAACTAAATCAGAGAAAATAAACTAGAACTTAACAAAAAGAAATTTAAGAAAACTAACAAACAAATACAAAGAAAAGACAGAAACCAATAAAGAAATAAAATGAAAGAGAAAGGGAATACCAAAACTGAGCCGAGACCTAGGAAAACCATTTGAAATTACTTGACCAAACAAGTGTTTAATCGTATGTTCTCATGAGAAAATACACGACTAAACCCTATATTGATCAAACACCAGTAAGCCTCATTCTAAGAAATTAGGGTTCTAGGTCAAAATTTGATCTTAATTTCGAGCTATGCGGAAATGATTTGAAGATTACTGGTTGTGGATTCGGAAAAAAGGAGGGTGAGGAGACTATGGGGTATAATTTTGGTGGGGTTTTGAGATGGCGTCGCCGCACATGGGGAGGCGGCTATTAGGGTTTCGTTTATTCGACATGATTAAGGGGAATTCAAAGAAAACTAAGGGTGGTTATGGAAAGGGAAGGACGTGAGGGATCTATGGTGAAAATTTGGGAATCATCGAACCCTCGCCACCGGCGGAGGCGATTTCCGGCCGGCGGCGTTACATCAGGGCTTAGAGGGTCTGAAAGATGATGAGGGCAGGGAGGCCTGAGGGGGTGAGGCCTGTTTGGACATATTTATATTAATCTGTAAGGGCTTCAAGACCGTTGGATTGGATTAACCTCGACGGCCCAGATTAAAAATGGCTAAACAGTGTCGTTTTAAGGGAAAAGGGGTTTGGATCGGGAGACTATTGGGTTGGACCAGGGTTTTGAATGGGTTTTGCTGATTGGGCTGGAATTTGTTTAAAAATATATAGGGAAAAATTGGGTAAAGAGTTTCCCCTCTTTACCAGAGAATGATGGAAGAGTTTTGGGGTAAAGAAATGATGGCCAATTTTGACCAAACAGGATGGTTTGAAAGACAGGGGCTCAACTCTGGTCTTTAAACTACCTACATATGCTTGATTTTATAGGAATCAGACCATCAGTAGTTTTGGGTTCATCTGCGGAATATGCCGATGACATTATAGCAAGAACGAACACGCGATGCTGAAGTGACTACGGTTAACGGTTAATGCTCAGGATGGTTGGAGGGAATTGGAGCAAGATCACTCTTGCTAGGATAATAGTTGTTTACTGGTTAACTACAGATAAAAGATTCCACAGATATGTATTTGCAAAAATTTAAACATGATGCAAATTCCATATGTACCATGAAGGTTGTCTTCGGATGGTTAAAGATGACATCCTCAAACAATGACGTCCTAGTCCATGAATTGTTTAGTTAGGGATTTACCGGTCATGAAATGATGTTCTCGGGTCATGACGATGGTGCCTCTGAACCATGACACCTTTGAATAATAATATGCAAATTTGAGAGATTCTCAGGCCATGGCACAGTGACTTCCAGCTAAGAGGATGATTCCATTTAGACTATGATGCCTTTGGATAGATTGTCAATATTTCAGCCCACGATATGCAATAGTATGATGTTAACAAGACAAGGCTTAGTCTTGTGAAATGGAGGGCTGATCTTAGCCCAATTGAAAATCAAATAAAGAGTACTAGAAATAGAGAAATATTCATGAAAAGACGGACGTTTATTTTCCCCATGCAATGGGGGGCAATGATTAGCCTCATGCAAGAATGGAGACAATAATTTGCCTAATGGAGTTAATGATTAGACTCGTACAAATAAGGAGGCTGGGATTAGCCTCATGCAAGTGTGGAGACATGGATTAGCCTCATAGAGTCAAGGATTCGACTCATGCAAGTAAGGAGGCAAGGATTAGAATCATGCAAGTATTGAGGCAAGGATTAGCCTTATGCAAATGGGGAGGCAAGGATTAGCCTCATATGAGTATGGAGTTAGGGATTAGACTTATGAAAGTGGTGAGGCATGGATTATCCTCATGCAAATAAGGAAGAAAGGATTAGCCTCATACAAGTAAGGAGTCAGGAATTAGACTCATGCAAATAGAGAGTCAGGGATTAGCCTTAAGCAAATATGGAGGCAGGGTTTAGTCTCATAGAGTCAAGGGTTAGACTCATGCAGATAAGGAAGCAAAGATTAGCTTCATGAAAATGTGAAGGCAGTGATTAGCCTTATGGAGTCAAGGAATAGACTCATGCAAGTATGGAGGCAAGGATTAGCCTCATGCAAATGTGGAGGCATCGATTAGCTTCATGGAGTCAAGGATTAGACTCATTCAAGTATGGAGACAGGGATTAGCCTCATGCTAAGAGCGAGCAACAAATAAGAGTAGCGTATGTTTTAGCTGGAGATGTATTCGATGTATGATGACTTGATTAATAGAGAATTATCATTGTGTATACATGTTTTGAAAATGCTATCACTACATCAAATGTGCTTGCGTTCAAAGAAAAATATTAAGTTTTGTGAGGGGAGGTTAGTTCTTGCTTCATCTGTCGGCCTTCATTTGCTTCGGTCAGAGATCCTTTCGAGTTTCCCTAGGTGACACCTGCCTGTTATTGAAATGTAGTTTTCAAAAATATGCAATTATTGATAAAAATTAGAGTTGTTTTAGAAACGTATTGATATATTAAGTAATTTTTATGAACTAGTGACTGTAACACACCTTAAAGGCATTACAGATCTCTTATATTGGAATTTTGAGGGTCCTCAAAATTCTGCCCCAGTTTGCTAGACGATTTTTTGACCGTTTGCGAATAATGAATCTTGCTGAACCTTCTCCGAAATTTTGAGAATCCTTCTCAAAATTCTGCCCCAGTTTCTTAACTGGTTACTGATCGCCTAACACATGTTGGCGTTGGCTGGACTTGCTCCGAAATTTTGAGGACCCTCCTCAAAATTCTGCCCCAGTTTTTGATCTTGAGGGGGGGGGGGGAACAAAAATTTTGTTGTTATATGACTGAACCCATAAGGCTGCCTTCGTATCCTCTCTTAAATGGAAAGCAGATCAAGCGTAGGTTAATTACATCTTATAAGGAAATGTACATAATCGAAGCATGGTAGCTTGAATGCATTTGGATTAAGTGGTTTTGGCAGATTTCTCCGTCCATTTCTGCAAGTACGAGTGCTCCTCATGTTATCTTCCTATGGGCCATGTATGGACCTTCCAGTTGGTAGAGAATTTACCTTTGGCTTCATCTTGATCCTGAAGGATTTTCTTCAATATCAGCTTCCCTGGTGCAAACTGTCTTGGTTTCTATTGAAAGCGTTGGACATTCTGTTCTAATAAAGTTGGCCGTGACATACTGTGTTCATCCTCTTTCCATCTATAAGGGACAATTGTTCATAGCGACTCCTTATACACTCTACATCACTGAGTTCAGCTTCCTGTATGATTCTTAAAGAAGGGATCTCTACCTTGACTGGTATAACAACCTCAGTACCATAAACCAGAATTTAAAGAGTTGCCCAGTTGATATGCGAACTGTAATACGGTATCCTAATAGGGCAAAGGGTAGCTTTTTATGCAATTGTTTGTAGTTTTCTACCATCTTCCTTAATATTTCTTAATGTTTTTGTTGTCGACTTCTACGGCTGCATTCTTCTGAGGTCTATAGACTGTGGAATTCTTCTACTTGATTTTTTAAGCTTCAGATATAACTTTCATCATATCAATATTGACATTGGTGGCGTTTTCATGGACTCGGGAACTCCAACTCGGCAAACAATACAATCCTTGACGAAATCTACGGCAACTTTATTGGTTATAGCTTTGTAAGATGCATCTTCTACCTATTTTGTGAAGTAATCAATGGCGACCAGGATAAACTTGTGTTAGTTTGAATCACTAGGATCAATCGGACCAATAATATCCATTCCCCAGGCAGAAAATGGCCAAGGTAATCTTGTTGTATTGAGCTCCTTTGGCAACACTTTTACCATATTGACATGCATTTGACATTGGAAGCATTTGTGAACATACTGGATGCAATCTGTCTCCGTGGTCATCCAAAAGTAACCGTATATAAGTATCTTCTTAGCCAAGAAGAAACCATTCATGTGTGGGCCACAGGTCCCAGCATGTACATCCTCAAGTAGCTTAGAAGCTTCCTTCGCGTTGACATATCTTAGTAAATCCAAATCAGAAGTTCTTCTGTACAAGTTTCCTTTGCTGTAGAAGAAGTGATTTGACATTCTCTGCAGTGTGCGTTTCTGAGTGTTATTTGCATACTTTGAGTATTCTCTTTTCCATAAGTACTCCATGATGTCATGGAACCAAGGCTTTCCATCTGTTTCTTCTTCAACATGAGCACAATATTCCTATTGATTATGGATCTTTACCGGAATGGAAAAATATAATTCTTATATGGATGTTATATCATAGATAGTAAGGTTGCCATTTCATCGACAAACTCATTCTGAATTCTGGGCATATGTTGGAATTCTATCTTCGTGAACTTTTTTCTTAATTCCTTCACATGGTGCAAATATGGAAATATCTTGGAATTCTTGGTTGCCCACTCTCCTTGTACCTGATGCCCAAGAAAATCTGAATCAGTGATTATCAGCAACTCCTAAATGTTCATGTCGACTGCCATGTTGAGCCCTAATATTCAAGCTTCTTATTCAGCCATATTGTTGGTGCAGGGAAATTTAAGTTTAGTAGATATTGGATAATATTGACCCGTTTCTGATACCAAGACTGCTCTAATACCTATTTCCTTGAAATTCACAGCTCCATCAATGAACAACCTCCAACTGTCATATGTTTTGTTAATGTCTTCTCCAACGAATGATATTTCTTCATCAGGAAAATACGTTTTCAAGGGTTTGTATTCTCCTCCCGCGGATTTTTAGCAATGTGATCTTCCAATGCTTATCCCTTGACTGCCTTTTGAGTTACATAGACGATATCGAACTCATTTAATAGTATATGCTATTTAGACAACTTCTTATTAGGCATGGCTTTTTGGAATATATACCTGAGAGAGTCCATCATGGATATAAGGTATGTAGTGTAGGCAAAAAATAATACATCAATTTCTGGGCCGTCTAGGTCAAAGCACAACAAATGTGTTCAAACAGAGAGTACCATCTTTAGTAAGGTGTAAACTTCTTACTCAGGTAACATATAGCTTGCTCCTTTATTTCTATCTCGTTATGTTGCCTCAAAACACATCTGAAGGCTCCATCTAATATAGATCGATAGAATTGCAAAGTTCGTCCCGGCTCTGGCGGGACTAGAACTGGTAGTGTGGACATATATTCCTTGATCTTGTCAAATGTTTTCTAACAATCCTCTATCCAACTTGTTTTAGCATCTTTCCTCAGCATCTTAAAGATGGGTTCACATATGACTGTGGACTGTGCTATGAAGCAACCGATATAGTTGAGACGTCCTAGGAAATCTCATCACATCCTTTTTGCTCTTAGGTGGTGGTAACTCTTGAATAGATTTGACTTTAGATGAATCTAGATTGATCCTTCGATGACTGACGATGAATCCCAATAACTTTCCTGCGATAACCCCCAATGCACACCTTGCGGGGTTCAGTTTTAAATTGTACCTCCTTAGCCAATCAAAGAACTTTCTCAGGTCCGCTGTGTGATCTGCGACCTTCTTGGATTTGATAATTACAACGTCTATTTCCTTTTGTATCATAACATGGAAGATGGTTGTCATGGATCTCATGTATGTGGCCCCAGCATTGTTCAGAACGAATGGCAACATCATCTTGTAACAGTACACACCCCACAATGTGATTAAAGATGTCTTCTGTATCTTCATCATACATCCATATATGGTGATAACCTGCAAAGAAAACTACGAAGGATTGGAGTTTATGCTTGGTGCAGTTACTGATCAGGATTTGTATATTTGGCAGTGGGAAGTCGTCCTTGGGGCTTGCTCTGTTTAAATCCCAATAATCAACACATACTCTAACCTTCCCGTCCTTCTTCGGAACTGGCACAATGTTAGCTAACCATATTGGATACTCAACCACTCTAAGAACATTGGCTTTGATTTGCTTGGCAACTTCTTCCTAGATTTTCAAGCACATGTTTGGTTTGAACTTACGGAGTTTCCGCTTGACTGGTTGACACATGGGATTAGTGTGAAATTTTTGAGCGACTATATATGTGCTCAAGCTAGTCATGTCATCATATGACCACGAGAAACTATCCTCATATCTTTTAGGAACCGAATTTACTCTTCCTTTTAGGTTGGTGACAAGTAAATACTAATGCGAGTCTCCTTGATGGTCTCAGCGTCTCCCAAAGTTTACTACTTCGTCTTGTCAAGATTGGACTTAGTCTTATTCTCAAAATTTTTGACTTACTTGAAAATTCCTCGGGTATCTCATATTCTTCTTCTGAATTACTATTCTCATGTTGTATTGCCTCATTATATGTCACAGTCACTGATTCATCAGGAAAAGTTATAATAATGTTGTAGAAAGAAAAAAATGTTAAAAACAGTAATGAATAATAAAGAGCAAATGTATTTGACTAAAACTAAAAAATTCATCCAGAAAAAGTACGGCTCAATGAATCGAGAATTTATTTTGAAAGAAGTAAATCTTAAAAAAAGTTCAGGAAATATTAAATGCCTAGAGTGGCTTATAGAAGTAAATTATGCTAAGCTTCCTAGGGACTTGATGGGCTCGGGATGGTATGGCGGTCCAGTTTGTGAGAACAGCTTCCCTCTCCATAGTATGAATAGTAAGGCCTTCTTCCTCCTCCTCCTCAATTATAGCTTCGTAATCAATGTCCTTATCCGCCAAGAACAAATTCCTCAACCCAGCTAGAGCTTCTTCTTCTGCAGTTCCCCAAATTGTGTTAGCCTGGTGGAAAACTTGTTCCAAACGTGGCACTGGCTGCTCGACAGGGTAATACGGTCCACTCCATGGAGGCGACCAATTTCTATGCTCTTTCCATGTGTACTGGTATCCGAGCCCAAAAGTGGTACCATGATTTTTCAATTGTATCGTATTAGTGATACCTAGAAGGTTCTTTCCAACATTTTTCCGAATTCATATCCAAACCATGCTAGTATGCTTTCTATTTTGTTACTCCACCACTTATCCTTCTAAACGTCATTGACCCGTTTGATGTGATGATTGGTTTTCCCTCCTAGCCTTCTTCGATGCCTAATGACAGGGATGGTTTGACTAGTGTAGTTGGGGTTACTTCCATCTTTGTGAATGATTACCTCCTAGAAATTGTATTCAAACTTCACGACTTGATGTAGCATGAAAGGAAAGGCTCCAACAGCATGGATCCATGGCCGGCCCAATAGAAAATCATACGAGGCTGGTATGTCAAGCACCTAAAATTCAATGTCGAACCAAGTTTCCCCATCTGCAAGCAAATGTTGACCTCCACAATCGTAGCCCTCTGGGACCCATTGAAAGCCTTCACATGCATGCTTCTTACACATATCTCATGGAAACCTTTGTCCAAACTTTTCAAAGTGTCTAATAGACAAATATTTAGGCTCGAACGTCCATCAACCAAGACCCTAGCAATGAACTTGTCTTCAAAATGCATCATAATATGCAATGCTCGATTGCGATTCTGTCTCTCAGATAGCATCTCATCTTCGTGGAAGATGATCTTATGAATTTCTAGTACTTGAGTAACCATGTTGGACATTTATCCGTCGGTGATGTTATTGGGTACATAAGCCTTGTTCAACACTTTCATTAAGGTGTTCTTGTGTGCCTCTGAATTCTGCAATAGTGACAGGATAGATATCCGAGCAGGGACTTTGTTCAGATTGTCAAGAACAGAGTACTTTTTTTCCTGCACTTCCCTCCGGAGGTCATCTGGCCCGATCTCAATGATAGGATGCCTAGTAGTAGCCTCCTTAGTTGAACCCCCCAGGTTTTCAGGTGAATAGACTCTTTTGGTTCTAGTCATTCCTTGTGCAGCGTCAATTCCTCTACCTTAGCCTTCCTTTTTCACCGAGCCTCGGCAACATAATCCTACGGTATTTTTTTGAGTTGAATGGGGGTGTGGTCGATACTGCCACAGTGAAATGTGTGACCACTTCTGCTTCAAAAGGAGTGGGGGTGGCTGCTGGCGGAGCCACTTCAACCTCAAATGGAACTAATATAGTCACCTCAACCTTGATTGGTGCCTGAGTTTGAACCGCAGTAGGAGTAAGTATGACTGCAACCTTAAAGTGATCACCTTCTGAAATAAGCCTGATCGACCCCTCAGGGTCCCATTTTTCATTTGTCTCTATCACATGTACACCATCACCTCTGTAATTAGGGAGGCGATCACTGCGGACTACTTTCTTTACTTGTATGAGCTTGTTGTCAATTAGCATCTGGATCTTATCCTTCAATGTTTGAAACTAAACAGTGGTGTGCCCTTTCGTACCGGAATGGTACGCACAAGTTTTGTTCGGATTGAACCATTGGGATGGATTTTCTAATGCCCCAGTGGATTTATGGGCTCAAAAATGGCGGTGTATTGTCTGAGTGGCTTGCGATAGAAATTAGGTTTTGGTCTTGGATAATTTGGCGAGCAGGTGGTGATTGGAAGTGGGATGGTTGGGAGTTATAGGTGTGATGGGCAGTGGCTGGTTGGGAATATCTGGGAGATGAAGGTTGATATGTAGATGATGATGCTTGGTATGTGGGTGGAGGTGTTTGATATGTGAGTGTAGGTGTTTGATATATGGGTGGAGGTGTTTGATATGTGGGTGGAGGTGTCTGATATGTGCGAGGAGGTGTCTGATAGGTAAGTGGAGATTTTGGGCCCTAGGCTACCATTACCGTCCCAACATCTCTCTTCTTCAATATGCCACCTGATTGCAGTGCCTAATTCGTGGCTTGCAAGGCCTCAAAGTTTGTTACCTTCCTGCTCTTAATTCTTTCTTCGATTCTTTCTTTGATTTTATGATATCAGAGAATTTGTGATTTTTGATAATCATCATCCTCTCATTACATTGAGGATCCTATGCTTTGACAAAAAATTTATTCATCTGTTCTTTGTCCAAAAAGGGCTTGACCTTGGATGCTTCTGACCTCCAACGAGTAGCGTATTAATGGAAAGTCTAACTTAGTTTCTTCTAAAGATTCTGAATGTAGAAGACATTTGGTGCATTCTCTGTGTTGAACCTAAACCAGTCCAAAATATTCGACGCATGCTTACCCAATTGGACCATTTCTTGGGATTTTGGCCAATATACCAAGACGAAGTGTCCCTAGTAAGTTTCTTCATAAAGAGATTCATCTGGATTTTTTCATATTTCCCAATCCCGATAAGCTTGTCACAATAGGTCTTTAGATGAACCCTGGGATCACCTGTACCATCGAACATTTTGAACTTGGGAGGTTTGCACCCTCTGGTTGTTCGACATCCGGTTGTATACAGATTTTCATGGTTCAAACCTTATATTTTTCTGTCAACCTCAACACCTTGAACTCGGCTTGTTAACTTCTTGGGTTCTTCAGCCATGTTTTTAATGAGCAAGTCCTTCTCGGAGGATTCCAGCGTACAGGAGATTTGTGGGGTAGAATGAGGTATAGTTTCCACATATATAGGGTTGCTTTGATGGGTTCCAGGAACTTGGGTATAGTGATGGTCATTGGTGGAGTTTTGTAGATTGGGAATATGTGGTGGTATGTTTTAGGAAGTGTGTTAAGCGGTTGTTGGGGGTAATGATCTTGTTGATGGTGTTGTTGCGGTGAAGTTGGTAATGGATTGGGATTCTGGGGTGGAGTTGCGCATTGATTTGGTGCATGAGGATTTTTTGGATATTGGTTTTGTTTTCTTTGAGAAGGTGGTAGGTTCTTAGTGTTCTGTTGATTGATGTCAGGGACATTTACGGTAAGTGACAGGTTTGACAAGTTGCAAACTTGCTAATGTTCTCTTTGCAGTTCCAGTATCTTTTGTTGCAGTCTCAAAACCAAATCATTTGCGGCCGGAGTACTATGGCCATCTGAAGTCTCTGCGTTCTTAATATTCTCCTTTCGGATCCCACTTAAGTCGTCCAGTTTTGCTTTCTTCTACCTTTTGTGTTTCTTGCAGAAGGAGGAGGTCGAGGGTCTCTAGATCTGGTGTGATACGCTGATGAGGCCAGTATGAGTGAAAACCTAAGGGGATGGGAATAACAATAAAAAATAAGTAAAAACAAAAAAAGGTAACACGCTAGTGAGGATCCTGAACCGTTTGTAGCATTTAAACACATATTGCGGAAATGTAAATACGTCTCCTATTTTTGGAACCTCGTTGTGCCCGAGGTAGGTCTAGCGACAAATAAACTTGGAGAAATTTTAATTGCCATAAATGCTTTATTTAATAATATTAAAAATAGACAAATCCAAAAACGACACTAAGATAATAATAAAATAAGTCACTAATAATGGCCCTTGGCCTTATTACATTTTTACGAAAAGCAAATAAATCTAGCCTATTTTTTCCTAGAAGGACCATTAAAGATTTGATCTTCTGGACTCCACCATATAGATCCCCTAACTCGCACAACCCCAACAGCAAGTAGGCTTTGGCCATATGTCCTCCTTCAGATCCTTCAGCGTTTTGGCAATTTTCAATCCTCTTTATGACTTTACCTTCTACTTCCAATATTCCTTGCTCCAGGTATTCTAATTTCCCGTTGGAAGTGATTGCTCTTTCTTTCCATTCCTCGATCAACCTCACATTCCTCTCATGTATTTCTCGATGCTCATTCTCATATGTGGACCCTCTTGCATAGCCTGTTGTATTAGACTTGAGCTTCAGCTTCCTCATCTATAATTATTATCCCTCGACCAGCCCCTGGTGTCACCATTCCTTTTAGATTGTCCTCCAATCATGCCGGGTAGAGAGGCTCACACCCTGCATAATACCTATCTAGCTCAATGGTATTCTTCTCCAAAATGATTTTGCAGTGCCACATATGCTGAGCTTGGCACTTGTAAGGGACATCGTCATCTTGAAAGTCTGCCCTGAAATGACTCGTCTTGAAAACCCTTGGTACAACCTGTTTTATGTATGCTTGCCTCATAACTAGCATAGGGACATATGGATATATCCCTATCATTCCGATCATCACTAAGTGGGGAGCATCGCTGCGTCTGATAATAAATTCGTTTGTTGGGAACCATTCAAACATCTATTGGACTTGTTCCTCGGTCAGATTGTCAAAGAACTCTACCCATTATTTAGTGCTTTCTGGTTGAGCAAATCTGTCAAGAATATAAGTAATATGCTTAGGGTGTGGAAGGCAATATGGTCGTTTTAAGCATTTCGCGAAAATTCTTGGCGAAAGCGACCCTTTTGGAAATGCTCCAACAACCATAATTGAAGTTCTTGGCGAAAGCGACCCTTTTGGAAATGCTCCAACAACCATAATTGAAGTAACAAGTTACAACCCTCGAAAGCTTGACCCTGCTTTGACAGCACTCAAAAGACATGTACATGTCGGCTATGATCATGGGGACTATGGTATATGTATGTCCATTAGTCACTTCCATCAATGTCTTGGCGACCATGGCCAATATAGTGTAGATTCTTCCCTTTTTCACTAGGAACACTATCAGGCCTAGGAACTACACATTGAATACGAACATTTTGTGGTGGATGTGACCCAATGAAGTGACATAGGACTCATCATGGCAGGTACTGAAAGACTTGCTATGGCCATACCTCTCGTATATGTATTCTAAAGGTATGTAAGATTCCTTCAAGCACACTAGGTCGACATTCTTCTTCAGCCTCTTCATCTTCAAGAATCCTCGGGCCGTACACTTTTCTAGTACCAATAGCTCAGGACTGTTCCAAGTTAATCCCAAAAGCTCTCCAATTACCTCTAGAGACGTTGTCATTTATATGTCGCTGAAATAAAACACAACCCTTTCACGATCCTAGAATAAAGTGGCAGCCTCATTCATTTTGTTGTTAGGCTCAATACCTAGCAAGAAGGCAGGTTACACATGTTTCTTGTCACTCGAGGAAAGGTCCTCCCACCAATCTAGCAGCAATGGTGGGATATGGCTAACCATACCGAATCTGTGGACCTCATGCCTCATTATTTGCAAAATAAAAAGGTTAGAACTTTCCCCACCAGAATCGGCTATTTTTACATTTATGATCGACATTTGACATTTAATTCTCAAAATTGATGCATAGAATGTGGTTGTGTCCGTTGGGATTAAGAAAAAACCCGATAGACTTTGGATAAGGCTTATCTTAAAGGATCATTACATGGACAACATAACTGATCCGTCTAGGTTTGACCATTATATATGCACAATTTTAACTAGAGTAAGGTTTCTATGGGAGTTTAGACTGTACCTCAAGTGGACAACTCGAGAGGAAATGCACGAAACCGTCGACTACATTTTTGATCGACTGGTTTTACTTCAAATAAGCCTGTCCAAATTTAAAGTAGTAAATAGGAAGAGAGCAACCGCTCATTAAAGCGTTGCTATAGGATTTGATATACATGAGTGGAATATGGCGTCGTGCATGATTTATGCAGCCGCTAATAACATGTAGTCAAGTATTTGCACTTAAGGAAAAAATAGATACAGTATTTAAATAATTGAAAGATGGTTACAGGAAAAGAAAACAAAGAGACAAGTCACTTTCAAGAATAACAAACAAAAAATGTTGAAAAGAAAACGACGGTTAAATTCAAATATGGGAAAATGAACGGGATAAAGTATGCTTGGACTGATTCATAAAATAAGTTCGTTATAGTAAGAGCCTAAAGGTATCACCAACAGAGTCGTATGCTGTCAGGCCTCCTTTATTCCTTCTGCATAGAGAAATCCGAGTTCTGCCGTTCATGGGGGTGATAACTCATTTCCTTTTCGTAATTGGGTATTTGAAGAGTCGACACCTAACAGGGTGTGAATTGTTAGGTCACCTGGAGCAGTTAACTCTTCGATTGGTTTGCATTACCAGAGATTAGGGTAAGGGCTCAAAATGACCTCGAGGGGAATGTGTTAAGTACACCTCTTGGTCTACAATTGTGGGTCCCCGCCGAACTTATACTTACAGGTTAGTCCATTAACAAATAAATAGTTGAATGAAATAGTCTTCAGGTAAAACACATAGGGCGTGGTATAACTCAAATAATAAGACAAACATTTTGAACGAGTTGTATGCATATAAAACAAAGTTTCCAACAAAGGAATTTTAGGGAAGAAGGACCTAGGTTGGTTAGCCAATATGGTCACCCCACATAATGTCTAGAAAATTCTCCTCAATGAGGGGCTACATGTGACATAAGCGCGTAGTCATCATATCCCATATCTACTTTCCCACCACATAGTCATAGCCTAAAGCATGCTAATAAACTGGACGATGTCTATGCGTGCACTACCCGTCCCTTCCTTGTGGCCCTGGAGGTGTTTTAGGACCTCTAAATATGGGCAGTTCTAGGCGATCCCTAAGGTGCTTAAAAGGAGAAAATTCTAAGGTGACAAGCAAGAAAAAATAGGACCTTTGCACATAAGGTAGAAAGGAAGAAATTAGAGGCTCAAGTTCACCCCCCTCCTGATCACACATGTAAACAGCATGACTCAAACACAAATAAGGGCAATAGTGTTAAATAGTATCCTAAGATATACTGTCTAGGCGAAGAACATAATCACATGAGATATGCAGTTTTAATTCATAAGTAATGGCCCTAAGAATTTTCCTACTAATTTTTAAGCCTATTAAAATATAAACGACATTCAGCAGTAGAAATAGTTTTAGAGTTACATGATTTGAAAACGCACTATAGGCTTGCCTACGCTCTGAATAATGGTGTCCTAGGAGGATGATAACTATGTTTGTCATAGTAAAAAATGATTAGATTTTAAAACTGACTCTTAAGTCCCTATAGGCATGCTGTAATAGTGATAGATTAGGGCAATATTTGAAAGAATTCATTTCAGGGAAAGCAAACCACTAATTAGACTAGTTTCGACATAAACTAATACTGAACTAGATTAACTTATTTAAACTAAACTAATTCCAGATCTATAGGCAAAATTTCTGATGTTATTCCCTATAGGCATGAAATATAATTTTTAAGAGCTGATGTTAGAAACTTGTAGGAATATTAACAAATGAAAGCACATATAAATATTCGTTATAATAGAAGTTGAAGTGCATCATATTCAATAGGCATGGTATATGCTTATGAAGTTGATTTTAAGACCTATAAACATGATTTCTATTATTGGAACCATTTCAGACCTATGGGCATGATTTCTAACATGGTAAGGCAAACATAACAAATATAAAATCCTATAGTCTTGGTTTCTACCCATTTACCCTACGAATATGTAACTATCCACCATTTTTCACTGGTCACCCAAATATTCGTTTACAAATTATTAAAAACTATATGAATGAATTACTTAAATAGATAGAAAAAAAGAGAAGAAGTTACACTATAGGGAGCCTGCAGCATGCCCAAGTGATTTTGCAAAAACCTCGAATAGCCTCAAATGCAAATTTCATAGAAAATATCATTCTCTAGGTGCATTAGACTTCCCTAAGGATCTCAAGGATCCCGAGCAGTGCTCACACCTAGACTTGGTAACCAAATTAAGTAAGTGCAGTATGGAAGGAACAACCTCAGTATGCCAGAGTTCAGAGGGTTCTGAAGAGGATCCCAAGGCAATACACACATTGGAGGGGGCAGAACCTACTGACTTAGGAGAAGAGAGAGAGTGCCTACACAGCTTGAAAGGTCTTATTAGGAAAACCGTGTTAAAAAAGAGATTTTGCTTGAACTAGTTTTGTAAGAAACACAAAGGGAGTTATTAAATAAGAAAATTTTAAAAATGTAGTGTGACTAACAATTAATCAAACCAAATACAGAACCAAAAGAAGTTTATCAGCACTTGAATACATGGAGTCAAACAGGTGCACACATCCACTTAGGGGTAATGGGGATTTAGGGTAAGCATAGGGCACATAGTAAGCACAGATGCACATAGGTTCAAAATCAGAGGAACTACGAAAGGGGTCTAGGGCTCTGAAAGTACAGCAAGAGAGTAGAGTTAATACATAGTCAAAAAGTCTTAGAATAGCCAATTACTTTCACACGGAAGGGTGCAAGTCCAGAATCAGAGCGACATGGTCACATTGGCATGCAATAAAGGGTTTATAAGGGGTATATAGCATGCAAAAAAGAAGACAGTGAAGTATACATGTTAATTGCATGTTGAACAACTGAATCATAGATAGAAGCATATTAGAAACATGACAAATTGAAGTAATCGGAGAAAAATATTTTTTTGGGACTTGAATTAAAATCAGAACTACTAGCAGAGTGATGGTAAACATAAAGTGAGGAATAGGAAAGCAAAATAGTTAGCCTTGGCATGCAGCCGGCTAACTCAAAATAACAGCAAGTAACCAAAGAGATAGAAGTAATTTTTTTTTAGTGTGAGTGAGCTTTTTGGACCAAAAATGTTCGTGTCCTTTTGCTAATGGGACAGTATGTATATATGGTAGTTCTAAATTAGGTAAAACAAGGCAAGAATCACAATAGCATAGTAATTATGGAATTCAGAATCAATTGGAGAAAAATCAGTACAAGCACACCCATAAGTTAAGGGAATTAGTTCAAACGGTAAGAACAAATAACAAATAAGGAAAGAAATCAATGTATGACCAACAAGGAAAGATTTCAAATTCAATAAGTATAAGGTAAACCATAAGGATTAAGTTCAGAAAACTCTAATTAAGGATATAGTCAGTAAGAATGAAGTACAAAAGCAGACAAGGTATCAAATTAATCAGTTTGAAAAGAAAAGGTATGAATTGAAGGTTTAAAGGAGGGTCTTCCAATCAAACCATGAAACAGGGCATCCAGAATCAACCAAAGAGAAAATCACGAGTAAGTCTTTAGCATATAAATAGAGTAAGATAAGAATAACAAGACATAACAAGAAAAGAGGCGAGTCTTAAACAGTAAAGATGAACACAAGCACATAGAGCTGATATAAGTTAGGCATAAGAAACTCAGTAGAAACATATTTAAGGTCATATAGTCACAAACACTAAAATGAGAACATGCCAGTCACAGAAATGAAATAAATAATCCTAGAAAACAAGGCTTTCAACATAGATGAGTTAAAGATGTGATAAACTCATAGAATCAGTCAAAAATATGCAAGAAATAGAAGTTTAAACACATAATCAGTTAAGCAAAATTTTAAAAGAAGTTCCAAAACCCTAATTTTTAGGAGAAAGTGATACCACTCGAAATCAACGATTCTTGAAATAGAGTTCCAAGGAAAGTGTAAATCATTAAATAAAAAAACATAAGTCATCCTAGATATGTACAGATCTAAGAGGGATAGGAATAAATTAGGGTTTCAAAAAAACCCATATAAAGATGAAAGAACTTGTCTAGAATCCCAATGATCGTAGTAGATACAACATGATTTTGTTCAAAATTACACTGGAGCAACCAATAACATACAAGTGACGAACCCTAGATGCAAGTCGGCATAGCCTTAGGACATTGAAGGCCTTAGAGAAAGCAAAAATGACATGAGAGAAGCCATTGGAGGCTTAGAAGTCAATAAGAAGTCATCGAAGATAAGAGAGTCGGCGTTTGAAAGGCTAGGGTTTGGTTTGGAGTAGAGAGAGGAGAGGATCTTAGGGCTGCGGATTCTGGGGAAATTATTATGGTTGGGGGTGATTTATGGTTAAAAAGGTAAGAAACAATACGGGTCACTGATCTTTCAGATCAACGTCCATAATATTATTGGTTCTGTGTTAGGTAGGGTGTTTTTGGGGCCTGGTTCGGGTAATTTGATTAGGAATTAGTCTGGGGTTGGGTTAAAATTCAGGCTAAAATCGAAATGCAATCTGGTTTATTTTAACTAGCCAATTTAATCCCATATGATTTATAATAAGCAATAAATGATTTATAAAAAATATTTTATGTACTAATATGATTTAGAAATAGATATTTAATATATAAAAATATAGAAGATCATTTTATGCATATAAAACGTAATTATACAATGATAAGGCTTATATTACAATTAAGTGCAAATTAGCTTTAAAAACGCCAAATGCAATTATTAAAATGCACTAAAATTATTTTAATAGTATATTAGAATAAATATCGAAATTAGATAACTATATTACAACAACAATAATTTGAGGAATAATTATTGGAGATTTTACGAGTAAAAAGGGGAGGAAATAAATCAAATTAAAATCCCTAAAATTATAGAAAAAATTACAGAATTTTGTGCATGATTCTATTTGCATATATATGCTATTTTGAAAGTATTTATGAATATTAAAAATATATAGAGAAAAATTGGATATGAATAGCGTTGATAATATCTTTTTGATTTTGTGGTATTCGAAATACTTACTTACCTTGTTGCGGATGAATTATTTTCTATTATCACAAATGAACTTGGTCGATATCCCAAAATGACATATTATGTTATCTCATATGAATTTGATGACTTCATCTACAGGACGTTCTCGAATGCCTCGGCCTCGACCTATTTTGAAAAATAATCTATCGTGAGTAATATGCATTGGGCTTTACCGGGCGCCCATGGAAGATGAGAAAATATCCATTCCCCATTTCATAAATGGCCATGGCAATAGGACAAGGTAAAAAATCTCTCCTGGTTGATGAATCATCAGGGTGAGTCTTTGACACTCATTGCATTTCTGTACGAAATCTTCCGCATCCTTCTCCATTTCGTTGCAGTAGTAATCAGCAATGATTAGCTTCTAAACAAGGTATTCTACCCTCTGGGTTCCCAAAAGTGGCCTCGTGGACCTCTCTTATGGAATATTCGGTTCTTTCCGTACCTAAGCACCTAGCCAGCGGGCCGAAGAAGGATTTTCTGAATAAATTCCCTTTGACTAAGCTGATCCAGACGGTTTTGGTAAGCATGGCATTAAATTTCTTGGGATCCGACGATAATTTTCCTATCTTCAGATTGTCTATATATTTGTTTCTCCAATCCCAAATCAAACTTGTAGAATTTACTTTGGCATGACCTTCTTCTACCACTGAGTTCATCAGTTGTACCACTATCCCTGAGTCGAATTTATTGGAGTCGACAGATGACCCCAAGTTGGCCAATACATCGACCTTACTATTTAGATCTTGAGGTACGTGTTGTAGAGTCCATTCCTTGAATTGTTATACGGTCATCAGAAATTTTCCAAGTACCTCCGCATCTGTTTCACTTTTACTTCAAAAGTCCAATTGAATTGATTTACGAGGAGGAAAGAGCCACATTTGGCTTTGATCACTTCGTCCTTGAGGCTCTAAGCTAGTTCTATGAGGATGCCCACGACTTCATTGATAGGTGCATGGACAGACTACACAACATGATTATAATGCAGTCTCATGGAGTGGATTTCACTGGTTTCCACTTGGAGGGCAGGGTACGTAGATGGTGGCAGTTTTATCTTCTAGGTAGACAAGCGGGTTCTCCTCCCATGACCTAGGTTCAGTACACACAAATCTTCTTGGATAGGTATGTTCTAACCTCTAAGAGGGAAGAGTTGTGGTATCAGTTTGAGTAGATTGAGCAGGCTCAGCTGTCAGTGACCGGTTATTAGGTGAGGTTTACTAAGTTGTTGGGCATGGATAGTAGGAGGTGACTCTGAGCATTTTTTGGTTGTTATGGGGTTACACCAAGACTCTACGCTTAGCCCATTCTTATTCTCCCTAGTGATGGATGTGCTAACACACCATATTTAAGGGGAAGTGCAATGGTAGATGCTATCCTTTAATGACATAGTTCAGATTGATAAGCCGTGTACCGGTGTTAAGAACATGCTGGAGGTTTAGAGACATGCCCTTGAATCTAAGGGTTTCACGCTAACAAGGACGAAGATGGGATACTTAGAGTGTAAGCTTAGAGTTCATCCGAGTGGAAGTAGGCGTGGATGTGAGTCTTGACTCACAGGTCATCCCAAGTACATACAACTTCAAGTACCTTGAATCGGTTATCCAAGAGGAGGGGATATTGACGAGGATGTCACACATCATATTAGGGTAGGATGGATAATGTAGAGGTTAGTATCTGGAGTCTTGTGTTACAAGCGAGTGCCACCAATAAAGCGGTATTCAGACCGGCCATGATGTACGAGGCTGAGTGTTGGCCTGTTATAAACTCACATATCTAGAAGATGAAACTAGCTGAAATGAGAATGTTGAGGTGGATGTGCGGGTACACTAGGATGGACAAGATTAGGAATTATGATATTCGGGAGAAGATGTGTGTGGCTCCCATTGACGATAAGATATGGAAAGAGAGGCTCAAATGATTCGGGCATAAACAAAGGAGAAGCCAAGATGCTCGGCTAAATAGGTATAAGCAGCTAGTTATGGATGGCATGAGAAGAAGTAGAGGGAGGCCTAAGAAGTATCGGGGAGAGGTGATCAGGCAGGACATGGCGAGGCTTCAGATTTTTGAGGACGTGGCACTAGATAGGAAGATGTGGAGGACGAGTATTAGGGTTGTAGGTCAGGATGTAGTTAGGTCTTGCATTAGTTTGTTTCGTTGCTGGAGTAGTCTTGTAGGGGTTTTTCTAGGTAACGGGTGGCAATGTCATGTCTTGCTAGTTCATTTTTAGTGCCGGACCTATTTACTAGTTATCACTGTTAGATAATATGCTTAACGCTAGAGGGGGGGGGGGTGAATAGCGTTATAATAAAAATTAGCGTAAACTTGCGGAATTTAAAAATTGCAGGAAATAAATAAGTGCGATAAGTAAATAAATTAGAACAAACGCACAGATGTATCCTGGTTCACCACAACCCGTGGCTAGTCCAGTCCCCGAGAGACTCTCTCGAGATTTCCACTAACTTGTTAAGCTTACAGGGGCTCAACAAACTGTTACAACTTGAGGACACAAGCCTCAACAACCTTTGCTCGGAGATACAACACTCCAAGACTTCAACCAAGGAAACACAAGTTCCTTCTTACAACACAAGGGACTAACACTTCCCTTCAAGTGTACAAAAACACTTAGCACTCAAACAAGACACTCCTTTAAGAGTAGATATGAGTAAAAAGAATACGCTCAAGATCACAACAACTTTCGACAAGAATTTGGCTCTCAAAAGCTTATGTAATGAATATAAAATGATAAGCAATAAAGTATGCAAGCTTTAGCAATTGTATGATCAGTTGTTGTGTGTTGTTGTTCTTAAAAGACTGAATTGAAGCTGTATTTATAGTTGAAAAACTTTGTATTACCGTTGCCTAATTGAAAATTAAGAATTGCTAATTTTACTCTGTGACAATCGATTGTCAAATTACAACAATCGATTGTTTGCCAGTTCTTCCAAAAATCAATCCCAGATTTTACGCTTAACAATCGATTATCTAAGATCAATAATCGATTACTGGCAACGTTCAAAAAATCATTTCCAGATTTTACGTAAAACAATCGATTGTCAGAAATCTACAATCGATTACTCAGCAACATTCAAAAAATCCTTTCCAGATTTTAATTAAAACAATTGATTATAAGAAATCAATAATCGATTACTCAGCAACGTTCAAAAAATCCTTTCCAGATTTTAATTAAAACAATCGATTATAGGAAATCAATAATCGATTACCTGACGGTATTTGAAAACATTTTGGCAACGGTCAGTTAGACAATCGATTATATTAAGTCAACAATCGATTATATATCAGTCTTGAAAAATCAATTTAGACACTGCCTCTTAACAATCGATTGTTATATGTTCACAATCGATTATTTAATAACTTTGAAAAAGTCTGGAAGACACTGCCTCAACACAATCGATTGTCATAAGTTCACAATCGATTATTTTGTGACTTTGAAAAATCTGATGGACACTGTCTCTTCACAATCGATTGTCATTAGCTTCACAATCGATAATTTTGAGTTTTGAAAACCTTTGATGGACACTGCCTCATCACAATCGATTGTCATTAGCTTCACAATCGATTGTCATAAGTTCACAATCGATTGTCAAGCAGCTGACTTAAACATAATCGATTATCATAAGTACATAATCGATTATCTTAGTCCAGATTTTAGAGGCATGTTTAAAAATCATTTTAGCTAAAGTAAATATGCATTATTTAAAATCATTTTGCTCTAAATTGAATATGCATGATTTGTTAAAAATATTTTTACGAGAGAAGCCAAGTCTTGAGTTTAAGTTGTCGGATCAAGATCACAATTAAATACCGACTCATATAAAACTTAATCTCGATCTTTGTCTTGTGCTTGAATCTCGTTATATATCAATTTTTGAGCTTGTGCTTGGACCTCATCATATGTCAATTTGCGCATAGTTTGTCAATCATCAAAACCTACAAATATGAACATACGTTTAGTATAATGCCTTGAGAACGTGTTACCAACAATTTTCCCCTTTTTGATAATGGCAAACTTTAAGCGGGATATGCATATTCGGCAATTCATAATGACGATTCAAGACAAGTAAAGATATGCAACCAGTATATAGATATGCAATTTGTTCCCCCTTAATATATGAATTCCCCCTCAATTTATGCCGATAAGTATTGAGAGTGCATACCCGTTATCAATCGATAAGTATTGAGAGTGCATACCCGTTATCTTACCCTTTTGCCATTGGCAAAAAAATATAGAATAATCAAAAAACTTGTTTATTTATTAATAAAAAACGGTTACATAACGGGAACAATAAAATAAAGAAATTATTCATCATCATTTCCCGCCTCATCATCCGGCACTGCTTCATAGGGAACAAGACCGGCATATGGATAATGAACATGGTCAAAATATCCATGGATCTCATGTGTCAATTGACCGACAGAGGTGGTCAATGAAGCAATTTGGTCGGAAATGGATTGAGGCTGACGCGATGGACGAGTTGGAGGAGGAGCAGGAGCTACATGATCGCCGTCATGGGGAAAGGAGGATTCAGAAATTTCCCACTTCTTGGTGCTCTTTTTGAGAGGACCGATGGAAGTGTTGAACCCGGAAGCTTCAAGAAAATTCATAATAAGGAGGGCATAGGGAAGAGGTCTATCATCTCCGATGGCATCACGCATGTGAATTTTGACGAACTTACACCAATTGATGTGAGCTCCGGTTATAATGGCATGCATGAGCTTAACGTCCTCTTGGGAAAGAGTGGTATGATTATGCTTCCGAGGCTTGAGGACTCGGGTGATGAAATAGAAAATCAAACGATATTCGGGGAGCATTCCCGTAATGGTAGGACGACGAGTAGATAGATTAGGATCATAAGCTCCAAGTCCTATTTGGTTTAGGAGAGTTTTCTCATCAAAAAAGGCGCCGGCCTCTCTAATGTAGCGAGTAATGTTTTCGCCATTTCGAGGAAGATGGGCAATGGAATGCAAGTTTACATTGGACAAAAGAATTTGAACACCATTAATATTTGACACAAGCTCACCATCGTCATCCTCATGAAGGTTTGAGTAAAACGCTTGAATCAATGGAGGATTAATATAAGGATAGGTAAGATATAAAAAGTCAAGAAGTTGACATTCCTTAAGAATGTTTGCAGCGGGGCATATGATTCAAGATACATGCTTGTTGAAAAGCGAGGAGGAAGAATGTCACGCTTTTCGAATTTTGTCAAAAATCTAGTAAGCTCGGTTTCAGTATTGAATTGTAAAATAGACCCATCTTGATAAGGGAAATTTGGAGGTGGAGGAGCAGAAGAAGATGCACCTTGTCTACCTGAACGGGAACGTTTAGAGTGTCTGCCCGACATTTTCAAAAAGTAGTAATGAACTTTGTAAGAAACTTGGAAGATTTTTGAAGGTTTTGGGAGCAAAGATTGATGCTTGAGTGAATAAAGTTGAAGACTTGTGATGCCTATATATAATGTGAAGAATGGCATTTCATTTATGATGAAAATCTGCAGGAATTTATGAGCCATAACAGTCAGAAACGGTAAAAATAAATTGCACTGACTGTTAGACAATCGATTGTTGAAACGAAATAATCGATTGTTGAGCAGATTTTGACTTGAACTCGGAACTGACACAAAATCGATTGCAGGACCCAAACGGTAACAAATATTTGAATTAGTGACAAAAAATAATCGATTGTTGAATTATGATAATCGATTGTTGTGATACAGTGAGCACGGTGATTTTCTGACTCGGAAAGTAATCGATTATATTTATGAAACAATTGATTATTTTAGGAAAGCAGTACTGAATGGCTAAGACGGTAATCGATTATGCAGTTAAAAAATCGATTATTAAACACAAATGCATAATAAGCATCAAACATAAATAATCGATTAGTGATACTTGCTAATCGATTGTCCGCACAGTAAAATAATCGATTATTTGCTGTAACAATCAAGTGTTCTATGCCATTTCTTTATTGTTCCCCCTGCCTTTAGGGCGATACCTGCAAAAGAGAATTAGACGTCTCCGACGCTCAAGTTAGTAATTTGTAACGAAATAATTCAATGAGAACGTGATCTCTTAAGAAGTGTGTCCTAAGGTGTTCTTAAGAGAGTTTCGGGTACTTACCTTTTCTCCGACGTCGCCAATTACCTGTTCGAGAGGGTGATCTTTGATTGTCCTCCACTCGTTAGGCATTTTCATTTCTTTCTCCAATTGTGGCGTTTCCTCCGTTGATTGTTTCAAGATTTCATCTTGAATTTCCTTAGGAGTTTCCTCTTGTACTTTGTCTTTTAAACTATTTAAAATACCTGCAAGATCAGAACAAGAATCCTTTCTCGCCAAGCGAGCATTATTTTCGGAAAACATAATATGGGGGGATTCCTCCACAGTTTGGGTTCTATTATTAAATACCCTATATGCTTTGCTCCGTGAAGAATACCCAATAAGAATTCCCTCATTGGATTTGGCATCAAATTTTCCCAATTAATCTTTTCCATTGTTATGAATAAAACATTTACAACCGAATACTCTAAAATGGGAGATATTTGGTTTCCTTCCCTTGTAGAGTTTATAAGGGGTTTTCATGAGTATTGGCCTTATGACTGCTCTATTTAAAACGTAGCATGCGGTACTCACGGCATTCGCCCAAAAATGTTTGGGAATCTTAGCCTCTTCGAGCATGGTTCTATGCATCTCTTCGAGACACCTATTTTTCCTTTCCACCACCCCATTTTGTTGTGGTGTTCGTGGAGCGGAAAAGGTATGCTCGATACCGAGTTCATCACAAAAGTCCGCAAAGAGATTGTGATCAAACTCTCCCCCATGATCACTTCTAATTGAAGTGACGGTTGTTTCCTTTTCGTTTTGAACACGTTTAAGAAAATATTTAAAATTCCGAAAAGCATCACTTTTATGGGCAAGAAATAAAGTCCAAGTAAATCTGGAATAATCATCAACAATAACAAAAGCATAACGATTTCTACCAAGACTTTCAGTGCGAGATGGTCCAAACAAATCCATGTGAAGCAATTGCAATGGTCTAGTAGTTGAAACAATATTTTTCGATTTAAAAGATGCTTTTGTTTGCTTCCCTTTTTGACAAGAATCACAAATAGAGTCATTTTCAAATTTCAAATTTGGAAGACCAACAACTAAATTTTGTGAAACCAATTTGTTCAAAAGATGCATGTTGATGTGAGCTACTCTACGATGCCATAACCAAGAATCAACCTCTTTGCTCATTAAACAATTCACATATTCGGTGAAGAATTTGCAAGATCAACCATATAAATGTTATCCATTCTAATACCACGAAGGATAATTTAAAATCGCTACGTCTAAAATCTAAGCATTCATCCGAATCAAATAAAACAAGATTTCCCTTGTCACATAATTGACTTATGCTCAAGAGATTATGTTTTAAACCTTTCACAAGTAATATATGCTTAATGGAAGAAATTTCATCCTTACCGACCGATACGATGCCGATAATCTTTCCTTTGTTGTTATCACCAAGAATAACACTTCCCCCTTCCTTGTGTTCTAGTTGAAGGAATTTGGATTCGTCTCCCGTCATGTGCTTGGAGCATCCACTATCAAGGTACCATAGTACACTTGATCCCTTCAAACATACCTACAAAACAGATTAATGAGTTTTAGGCACCCATGCCATTTTGGGTCCTTGGGGGTTAGGCAAGTCATAGTAATGTGATTGAATGTTATATCTATGTCGTGTAAAATAAGCAGGAGCAATATGTCCAATTCGTCTAGAATAATGACAAGTCACGTTAGGATTATGCGTCCTTCTAGGTTGATAGTAATTGGACGGACGAAATTCATTTACTCTATTCTTGACAATATAACTATTGCGCAAATCATGAAAATCATTTCTCCTACCATTTGTTCTAGGATATGCATCATTTCTAGAATAGTTGTTTCTAGGTTGGAAGTCATTTCTAGGTGTTCTAAAAGGTTCAAAATTTCTTCTAGTGTTTGGCCTAGAATGTGCATTATTTCTAGCATGATTATTTCTAGGTTGCGATTGATGAAAACCATTTCTAGGTTTGTTGTATCTAGGATGAACATTTGTTTTATTTATCCTAGGTTGAGCCTTAGGTGGTTGGGGGTTGGCTTCAACTTTCTCTTTAGGCTCGTTTCTAAAACCTATGCCATGCTTGGTCGACTTCAAATTAATAAGCACTTCATTCAAATTTTTATGAGAAGAGTTAAACTTATCTAAGGTGCCCTTAAGCCTTTCTACTTCATTTTTGAGATGCATGCAAGAAGTATAATTTCTAGAACTCTCGGGCTTGTCGGCGCTTCTCTTGCCAAAAAATTTGTTTTCCTCTTTCAACTTCTCATTTTCTAAAATCAGTTTTTCCAATTCCTTTTCTTTAAAAGAGAGTTGTTTTTGAAAATCTTTTTCTTTTAAAGAAGCATTTTCTTTTATACTCTTAACAGTTTTTGAAGATTTAATAAATTCGCTATACAACTCATCAAAAGCATTTTGCATTTCTTCAAGGGAAAAGAAATTTTTGGAAGAAATTTGACATACCTCTTCTTTGTTGTCTTCTTGTGCCATAAGACAAAGATTTGCAGCTTCGTCTTCTTCTTCCTCACTTGACTCGTCACCGGAGTCGCCTCCCCAAGATATGTATGCTCGTTGCTTCTTGAAGGGTTTCTTCTCCTTTTTAGCATTTGGGCAATTTGATTTAATGTGCCCGGTTTCTCCGCACTCATAGCACTTTATTTGATCTCTTTGCTTTTTGCCCTTTCGTTCATACTCTTTTCGCATGAACTTTTGAAATCTCTTGATAACGAGTCCGAACTCGTTGTCTCCGTCCTCATCATTTTGAGGTTGGCTTGTGCTTGCCTTGAGAGCGATTCTTTGCTTCCTTTGATCATCAACAAGAGGGTTAAGTATAGTAGATTCATAAGTTTTAAGATTACCTCTTAATGCGTCGATGGTGACATTTGAAATGCCAATGGATTCTTGAATCGCGTCGGCCTTGGATCGCCATTCTGGAGTGAGACTTCGGAGAATATTTCGGACAACTTCCTTATCCGTGAAGGTCTTCTTAAGAGCATGTAAATCATTTACGATTTTTGAGAATCGTTCAAACATCTCATCGACCTTTTCGCCTTCCTTCATGTGAAACAATTCATATGCATGGGTTAGGAAATCAATTTTGGCTTCCCTTACCTGGTCCGTACCTTCGTACGTAATTTCCAGCTTGTCCCACATTTGCTTCACCGTTGTGCAACAAGATATCTTCCTGTAATCATCAGCATTTACAACACAATCTAATAAATTAATAGCTTTAGCATTATTTTGCACCTTTCGGATATCATCCGCATCGTATTCATCTTCGGACTTTGGGACCCATTCATTTTCAACCTTCTTGGTTGGAATTTGTTCTCCATTCATTATGACCTTCCAAAGATGAAAACTATTTGATTGTACAAATATTCTCATCCTCTCCTTCCATTATGTATAATTTGTACCATCGAATAGCGGTGGTCGGGTGGAGCATTGTCCTTCACCTATTCCTGCAAAAGAATCACGAGTAGAAGCCATGGATGTTTCTCTCAAACAGTTTAGTCTTCAGAGAGTTGGGCTCTGATACCAATTGTTAGATAATACGCTTAACGCTAGAGGGGGGTGAATAGCGTTATAATAAAAATTAGCGTAAACTTGCGGAATTTAAAAATTGCAGGAAATAAATAAGTGCGATAAGTAAATAAATTAGAACAAACGCACCGATGTATCCTGGTTCACCACAACCCGTGGCTAGTCCAGTCCCCGAGAGACTCTCTCGAGATTTCCACTACTTGTTAAGCTTACGGGTGCTCAACAAACCGTTACAACTTGAGGACACAAGCCTCAACAACCTTTGCTCGGAGATACAACACTCCAAGACTTCAACCAAGGAAACACAAGTTCCTTCTTACAACACAAGGGACTAACACTTCCCTTCAAGTGTACAAAAACACTTAGCACTCAAATAAGACACTCCTTTAAGAGTAGATATGAGTAAAAAGAATACGCTCTAGATCGCAACAACTTTCGACAAGAATTTGGCTCTCAAAAGCTTATGTAATGAATATAAAATGATAAGCAATAAAGTATGCAAGCTTTAGCAATTGTATGATCAGTTGTTGTGTGTTGTTGTTCTTAAAAGAGTGAATTGAAGCTGTATTTATAGTTGAAAAACTTTGTATTACCGTTGCGTAATTGCCAATTAAGAATTGCTGATTTTACTCTGTGACAATCGATTGTCAAATTACAACAATCGATTGTTTGCCAGTTCTTCCAAAAATCAATCCCAGATTTTACGCTTAACAATCGATTATCTAAGATCAATAATCGATTGTTGGCAACGTTCAAAAAATCATTTCCAGATTTTACTTATACAATCGATTGTCAGAAATCTTTAATCGATTACTCAGCAACGTTCAAAAAATCCTTTCCAGATTTTAATTAAAACAATCGATTATAAGATATCAATAATTGATTACCTGACGGTATTTGAAAATATTTTGGCAACAGTCAGTTATACAATCGATTATATTAAGTTAACAATCGATTATATATCAGTCTTGAAAAATCAATTTAGACACTGCCTCTTGACAATCGATTGTTATATGTTCACAATCGATTATTTAATAACTTTGAAAAAGTCTGGAAGACACTGCCTTAACACAATCGATTGTCATAAGTTCACAATCGATTATTTTGTGACTTTGAAAAATTTGATGGACACTGTCTCTTCACAATCGATTGTCATTAGCTTCACAATCGATTATTTTGAGTTTTAAAAAACTTTGATGGACACTGCCTCATCACAATCGATTGTCATTAGCTTGACAATCGATTATTATGCAGATTTGAAAAATCTGATGCTCACTGCCTTAACACAATCGATTGTCATAAGTTCACAATCGATTGTCAAGCAGCTGACTTAAACATAATCGATTATCATAAGTACATAATCGATTATCTTAGTCCAGATTTTAGAGGCATGTTTAAAAATCATTTTTACTAAAGTAAATATGCATTATTTAAAATCATTTTGCTCTAAATTAAATATGCATGATTTGTTAAAATTATTTTTACGAGAGAAGCCAAGTCTTGAGTTTAAGTTGTCGGATCAAGATCACAATTAAATACCGACTCATATAAAACTTAATCTCGATCTTTGTCTTGTGCTTGAATCTCGTTATATATCAATTTTGCGCTTGTGCTTGGACCTCGTCATATGTCAATCTGCGCATAGTTTGTCATTCATCAAAACCTACAAATATGAACACACGTTTAGTATAATGCCTTGAGAACGTGTTTCCAACAATCACTTTTGCACCTTCCTTATGATTTTATGTTATTCTTGTTTTTTTCTTATAATTTCTTATGGTTTCTATGATAATACTGATATTGTCTCTTTTTGTCTTTTTATCTTCTTGAGCTAAGGGTCTTTTAAAAACAGTCCATCTACCCCTTCGGATAGGGGTAAAGTCTGTGTACATACTACCCTCCCCATATCCCACTATTGGGATTTCACTAGGTTGTTGTTGTTGTTGTCCTTGTCGTTGTTGTTATTTTTTTTCTGAGTTGTCTCACCATGCACTTATGATACTTTCTACTGATGCAGAGAGAGTTAAAAGGTTTGTTGCAGGGTTGCACTCTAGCATTAGGGCCTTTACAGACCGGGAGGTTGAGATAGGGACTTCTTATCTATAGCAGTGGACATTGCTAGGAGGATTGAGGGATACCTTCAGAGGAGTAGAGAGCAGATGCAGCAGGACAAGAGGGCCCATTTCTCTGGAGAGTTTAGACGTACCCCGGCTAGGGGAAGAAATCAGTTTGGGAGGGGTCAGCCTAGCAGGACCTCATATTCCGTACCACCACCTCTTCGAGGTGCTCCAGCGCGCCCCTATTTCAGCTCCATGCTAGAGAGTTCTTACCAACCACCAGTCATCCAGGGTTCTTCCACTGGGTACTCATGCCACCAAGGTTCTTCCAACTCCTATTTCAGCGCCATGCAAGAGAACTTTTACCACCTACCAGCCATCCAAGGTTCTTCCAATGGGTACTCAGACCACCAAGGTTCTTCTAGCTCATATTTCAATAAGGGTTCAAACTGTCCACCAGGTACTTCTGCTATTTCCTGTGGGTCTTCAAGTCATTAGGGCCAGACTTCAGGCTAGCAGACCACCGCACCGCGTGGTTATTTTGAGTGCGGATATCTCAGCCACATAAGGAGATACAGTTGATAACTAGGGATCTTGACACATTTTATACTCTTTTTTGCTTGTGCTTTTATTATAAATTCATAAAAAATAGTCCCAAAAGGTCCATAAGTTTTTCATGATTGTAGGTTTAATCAATAAAGTGACAGGATGTCAAAGATCGGATCAAAAGCAGTGAAACTTGCACAAGTAGCAAAGACAAGACAAACTCAAGAGAAACAAGCCTAGTGCGGCCGCACAACACTTTGTGCGGTCCGCACTAGGGAGATTCAGAGAGTTGAATTTTCAGGCATCAAGGTAGTATGGCCGTAGAAAGTTTTATGCGATCAACACTGAAGGCACCGCGTCCATGCTACCATTCTGTACGGTCCAGAGAAACAAAGTTCAGCGAGATGCCAAATTTAGAAGATGAAGCATGTGCGGTCTACAGTCCATTCTACGCGGACCGCATTAGAACTCCACGGTCACAGTCCATTCTGTGAGGTCTATGGAACCTGGGTTCAGAGATTCAAGATTTCAAGTTCAATAGCCTAGTGCGGCCGCACACCATTTTGTGCGGTCCGCCTGACCCCGTAGGGACATTTTTGTCTAATTTTTCCAGCTTAGTATAAATAGAATCGATTTCTATTTTTAGGGTATCAGACCATTTAGAACTTCAGTTCCGCTCGTGATAAGACCGTTTTATCCATTTTTGGTATTTTTACTTATTTTTCATCATTGAATCTTTGTATTTACTTTAGCAATTAATTAATATGTCTTTATCTTCATCTAATTCACAGATTTTCTCTTCAAACATAAGTAGCTAGACCCATTAGCTAGGGTTGTGGCTCAACCCTAGCGTGGGTAATTGATGGGTGTTTTGATTTAAGATTAGATTGGCTATGGTTTTTTGTTATTTTGGTCATTTTCCTAGTTTAATCTACAAATTAGTGGTTGCAAATACTAGTTTGTGCTTAGTTGACTTGGGCTCTTCTTAAGAAAGAGACTCTAATTCTTCAAAATTAACCTAGCAATAAATTGGGATGGGCTCAAGAGAATTATAGTCCCAATTAAAGGGTTAAACCTCGAGAGAGTAATACCCGACTTAAACCCTAATTGCTTGAGCAAATTTTCCTACCCTATTGGTCTTGAGAAAGTCAATTAGGTAAAATCACACTCTCTATCGAGATGTGTGAAAGTGGGTAAGATCGTGCAATGGTTATTACATATTCCCCAATCATGTCAATCGTGCCTTAGATTCAATTACCCGTCAATTGGCCACCTAGGATGATGCCACTACCCTAGTGCCATTTTAGCCATTAGATATAACTTGTGGAAAATTACTCTTAGCTCAATCTAGTTGCATTTTAAATTAGTAGTTTGATAGAAGTATAATCATATAGAAACCCCAAAAATGATAAGAAGGTCAATTAAGAACTCACACGCAATTATATGCTAGATATAAACTTAACTCCAATCCTTGCTCTCTGTGGATTCGATCCCGATCCAAAATCGGGTAAAAGCTATTGTGACACTCTCTTGCTACTCTCTAGTAGTGCGGAGTTGGAATTTGCGATAACTTTTTGGCGTCATTGCCGGGGAGCTAATGGTTTTAGCTATCTACTTCGTTAGTTTTGTGTGTTGTTCTTCTTTCCTTCTTTGTTATTAATTTGTGTGTGTGAATACTTCAGGTACCAAATGGCTTTAAATGCCAATGACCCTCTTAGAAATGTGCTTGTGAGAGAGGAGGTTGACGATATTGGGGACGGGGAGGTGCCTCTTGTACCTCTTGGACAACGATGAGGCCGCCAAGCCAATGCTAATGATAATGTTCCAGTCCCTCCTCCACCACCTCCAAGAGCACTTTCCCGGGTGCTCCCTAACCAAGGCTATGCAAGTGCAATTGTCCCAACCAGAATACGAGCGGGCAGTTATCAGATAACTAATATGATGTTGACCTTACTTGAGCAGCGTGGGTATTTCACGGGCATTGCGGATCAATACACCTACAAACATGTCAAGGTTTTCGTTTATACATGTTGGGGGAGCAAGTAGACGAATGTGTCTGAGGATGCTCTTAGATTGAGACTTTTCCCATTCTCACTTCAGGGAAAAGCACTGGATTGGCTTGAGTGACTTCCCAACCATTCCATCACAACTTGGGATGTGTTGGCGGATACGTTTATTCATAAATATATCTCACTGGGGTACATGGTGGCACTTCGAGATGAGATATTGGCCTTCAAGCTAGAGCCCATAGAACGTATGCATGAACTTTGGGAGAGATATAGAACGACGGTGAAGGAATGCCCCAATAATGACATGATGGAGAATATGTTGCAACAAACCTTCTACCGGGGCATCAATACTACAGATCAATGCGAAGTGAACCAATTGTCCTGGGTAATTTTATGAAATTGACGTATGATGAAGCTTATGCCATTCTTGATGAGATGGCGGAGAGATCCTTTGCATGGAAAAGTAGAGTCAATGTTCTTCAAGGTGACCCTATGATTATCCATTTGCATAATGAGTTTCATGACCATGTGCAAGCTATAGTGGAGGTGACAACTACTATGAACAAATTGGCTAAGGCACAGTTGCAACAAGTTCAAAATCCTCGCCAAGTGAATGCCATAAAGGGTGTTAATATGCTTGTCAATAAGATAAAGAAAAGGAGGCAACAAAATCAAAGGAATTCTGAGCAATTTTTTAATGATTATGATGGGTCTCAAAGTGATGGTTATGATGAGTAAAATGAAAAGGTACAATATGTGAATAACTTTCAAGGCCAATGGGCCAACTCTTTAAACCAGCAACAATGGAGACCTTATGGAAATTGGGGTAATCAACAATAAAACAGTGGAAATTGGGGGAACAACCACAAAAACAACAACTGGAGCAATCATAACAAAAATCAAGGCAACAAAGGGAATTAGAATGGTATAACAACAATTGGGGAGTTAACAATAATCAAGGTGAATGAAATAATAGGAACCAAGGAAACCGGGGGCAAGGCTTTCAAAGGCCTCAAATGTACCAACTACCGAACAATCCACCCCTATTCCTTTCTCAAGGTCCGAGTTCTTCTGGAAATTACACAGGTAGAATTGAAATGATGTTCGAATAGATGACGATGAAGAAGAATACGTATTCGGATGCACAGTTAGCTTCCCACAATATCTCTATAAGAAACTGGGAGGTTCAATTAGGCCAAATCTCTCAAACATTGAATACTCGGCCAAAGGGTGCTCTACCAAGTGATATGGTAGTGAACCCAAAGGGTGGGAACAATCATGCTATGGCAGTTACCACAAGAAGTGGGAGAAGCGGTGAAGTAAATGCCTCAAAACAAAAGCAAGTTGTGGATGATGATGTTGAGTTGCAAGAAGATGAAGTACTTGGTAGTTGAAGATGTGGTTGATGACAATGGGAACGATAAAGTGAGGATTGACATTAATGAGGCCAAGATGGAAACTCAAGATGTCGTGAACCCGTGTACGGAACGCATGATTCACATGCCAGAGTCGATCGTGCCAAAAGGCAAGGCTCTTTGTCAAGGACACCTCCACCTTATCCTCAAAGGCTTGCAAAGTAGAGAAATGATAACCAATTCAAAAAATTCATTGATATGACGGAGATCTTGTCCATTAATGTACCTTTGGTGAAGGCACTTGAACAAATGCCGGGCTATGCAAAATTTATGAAAGACTTGGTCACAAAGAAGCGTCTATGGATTGTGAAACTATAAAGATGACTCACCAAGTTAATGCTATAGTGCACTAAATGGCCTCGAAGTAAGAGGATCCCCGTGGTTTCACCATTCCTTGCGCCATTGGGAGTGTGAAATTTGCCAAAGATTTATGTGGCTTGGGAGCTAGTATCGACTTGATGCATTACTCAATTTTCAAGACATTTGGGAAACCTAGACCAACTTCCATGAGGTTACAAATGACAAATATACGGATGAGAGGACTTTGGGTATTATTGATGATGTACTCGTCCAGGTGGACAAATTTATCTTTCCAGTGGACTTTATGATTTTGGATTATGAAGTGGACTACAAAGTTCCTATTATCTTGGATACACCTTTCCAAGCTATGGGGAAGGAATTGGTAGATGTGGAAGTAGGGGAGCTCACCTTCTGGGTGGGTGATGAAAAAGTTGTCTTTCATGTGTGCAAGTCAATGAAGCAACCCAATAGCACCGATGTGTGCTCATTTGTTGACCTTGTCACATCTGTGATCGAGGATGACACCAGTGCTATGATCAATATGGAAGATCCCCTTGAGGTCGTGCTATTAAATATTGATGTCAATGATAATGCAAGTAGAGTGGAGTACGTGAATGCCTTACATAGGATGGGCTCTTATTCCTATGTTCCTAGGAAATTGTCTTTGGATCTTGCAAATCAGAAGACTCCACCAACCAAACCATCAATTGAGGAGCCACCGGTGTTGGAGTTGAAACCATTTCCTCCACACCTCAGGTATGAGTTCTTGGGCCCAAATTCTACTTTACCAGTTATTCTTTCTTCTTGCCTTACTAACTTGCAGGTTGATGCCACATTAGGAGTGCATCAAAAGAGGGAAAGGGCAATTGGATGGACTTTGGCTGACATTCTGGGAATAAGCATGCTTCAAATTATCTTGGAGGATGATGCAAGGCCTTACTTGGAGCATCAAAGAAGATTGAATAAGGCGATGCAAGAAGTGGTGAAAAAAGAGGTGATCAAGTGGCTGGATGCCGGGGTTGTGTACCCCATTTTTGACAGCTCTTGGACTTCTCTAATGCAATGTGTACCGAAGAAAGGTGGCATGAAAGTGGTGATAAATTCATAGAATGAGTTTATTCCAACCAGAACAGTCACAAGTTGGTGGGTTTGCATGGACTACCGTAAATTGAACAAAGTGACCCGCAAGGATCGCTTTCCTTTGCTATTCCTTGATCAGATGCTAGACCGACTAGCAGGGCGTGCTTTTTTTGTCTTGTTGGATGGGTATTCCGGCTATAACCAAATCTTGATTTCCTCGGAAGATCAGGAGAAGACGACATTCACTTGTTCTATGGCACCTTTGCCTTCTCTCGCACGCCTTTTGGGTTGTTGAATGCACAAACTAAATTTCAGCAATGTATGATGGCCATTTCCACCTATATGGTAGAGGACATTTTTGATTTGTTCATGGACGAGTTTAGTGTTGTGGGGCTTTGATGCATGCTTGGAGAACCTTGATAGAGTTTTGGCTCTGTGTGAAAAATCCAATCTCATTCTCAATTGGGAAAAATGCCACTTCATGGTGAAAGAACGGATTGTACTTGGGCATAAATTTTCAAAACATGTTAATGTGAGCACGTGATTTTTTCCTCCTTAAAATTACTCTTACAGAATTCCCAACGTCAGGATTTCTCCTTTTATTATCCAATTTTTAGGATTTAATTGCGCATGTTTGTGTGTATTTTTATTGGTGCATGCATGATAAGTCATAAAAAATACAAAAATTTCATGAGCATTTTAGGATTGGATTTTTACATAATTTTGTTAGAATTAATTAGTAATTATGTTTATTTTTACAAAATATAAAAAATCACAAAGAAAACGTTGATTTTTTTAAATTTTTCTTTTAAATAATAGTAGTTTAATTGTAATTTAATAGTTTTGAATAACTTTTCAGATTTAATTTTTAGGTGAGTTTTAAAAATTGAAACAATAATTGAATAATAAATAATTGAAAAAAAAATTAAAGAAAAAGAGACAAATCAGACTGTCCTTATAATTGGGCCAAAGCTGGATGGCCCAAATTAAAACACCCCCTACCCGTCCAAACCACCCAAAAACAGGCCCAAACCCATCCCTAACCCGGTCTTTCATTAGAGACGCCCTAAAACGACGCCGTTTTGGGGCCAGTGATCTCAATCGTTCATATACTATCATCCAACGGCCCTGGTTCAGTCTCAATTATTCAATACAGATGTCCGAAATTGATATGAAACCCTAGATACCAAATATCCCTTCCTCGTACCTATCGTCTCCACTGATACTCAACCTCACTGTTGCCGGCCCAAAATCGTCGCCGGCAGCAGCGAAGCTCCAATGCCTCCCCAAGATACACCCCTGAACCACTGTTTCCTCCTGTAATGCCCTAAACCAAGTTCAACTATGAGCCAAACCTTTCAAATATACGAATTTGTGGATGCCGCCTTTGCCGCCTCCGGTGGCGCCACCACCGAAACCCTCCAAAAATAACACCCCAGGTTCCTCACCCCATCCCCATAACAGATCTAGCCTCAATTTCTTTCAAAATTTAGCCAATCACCTCAAATATTCATTCAAAGCTCCGACCAAATCCTCAACCTCCCCGGAATTCCCTGAAATTGACACCACACAACCCCTTCATGATCTATAACCAGTAACCCTTGAATATAACTGGTTCTTGTAAAAATCAAATCAAAAACCGGTCAGAAGACCAACCTATTCCAAACCTAACCAATATTATACCCGGTATTGTTTTCACCCTCTTCCTCTCAAATTTCTGTTCAGTCTCTCTCAAATGCCAAAAGACCCTCTCAAATTTGAAGCCAAAGGATAGCCGGAAACCCTAAAATTCAAAGCTCATGGGTTTTGGGCTGGCTGGTCATTAAGCTAAGTTTCCCTGTTCATTTTTCTTTTCATCTTGTTGTTGTATGTTTGTTCTATGGTATTTGTTCTTGCTTATCTGATAATGATCTTCTGGTAGTTTATTTGGAATTTTTGTTTATTGAGAATTATGTTCGTTTGTTTAAAGTCGTTGATAATCCTCATTGACTGATTCCTCATCGATTGGACTTCTACATTTTTCTTTTTAGATTGAGTCATTATTTGTTGATCCATAAACTGCATGTTTGAGTAATTCGAATTGAAATGTTGAGGATTGAGTTGGTTTGATAAAAAGTGATTGTTTCATTTAATTTGGGGTTTGTGAAATGTTTTGATTACATGATTCCTGTTCAGCATTTAGTCAGTATTGAGGTCTTCAATTTTGTTGATTTTTTTTTCTATGTAACTTCAGTCTCGTTTACATCTAGTGTCCAGTTTATTATTACATTTTGGCTCAGTTTAGTTAGGGTGATAATCAGACTAGGTTGGGTCAGGGTTAAATCATGTTTATCACTTTAAGTAAATTAACTATAGTCAATTTTTGACCAACTTGATAAGAACTAGGGTGTAGTTGGCTATGCTGAGTAATTGAGGGGAAAGTACAAGGGTAATAGGGGTATTTCGGTATAGGAATCTTGCAGTAGACCCCTGGAACCTTCTAGTTGGAGGTTCAAAGACTAATTTCTGGTAATTTTCCAAAAGGACTTGAGGCACAAGCTAGAAAACGAAGGACTAAATGAACAATTCTGAGAAATAGGAAAATGACTATTGAATAAAACACAAAATAAAATGGTTTCCCTAGGTTGGTGTTATAAATAGGGAAGTGAGTGCCTTCATGAGGGAGGTGGAAAATTCTAGAAGACGCTGAAAATCTCTGCAAAAATTCCAATGTTTTTTTGGAAGTTTAATCCATCCTGGAAGTATTTTGTATTAAGAGTTGTGTAGATCCTTGGTTTATTTTGAGCAAAAACTCTTTAACTGCCCCTATGTGTCGAGCTTGGATTTATTTTTGAATATGTTGGTGCATTTGCTGCTGTTACTGTCTTTTGCTTACCTGCTCATAGGTGATTCTTCTTTGATGTAATTCCAGGTACACACACATGAAGCTGATCTGATGTAACCATGTTTGGAAATCAAAATGATAACCATTCCAGGCATTCGTCCTTTGAACTGAGCCTAGTTGGCCTTAAATAATGTAGAATCACGTAGTCTTAAACGATTTGTAATATCTGGGATATCTTAATTTTATTTACGCTTGTAAATCTGGGACTATGTAATATGGACTGTACCTGGACTGTATGCCTGGATCATTTTGACTACTAGCAGTATGGTATATCTTATGTATCAACGTTAGATTGTTTAGTTTCTTACACTTAATTAAATAAGTAGTGATAGTATTTATGCATTTATGCAGACTTGTATAAATAAGTCTATCAGCTAGATCAAACTTGATTTTCAATATATGAATCCAGAATTTGATAATTCCTGCCTTAATATTTACGAGTCGTGTATCTACCATGCTAAACATATTAGATTGTTGAAGTGACACCATACAGATATTATCAAAATTAATTTGTAATTGCTGTAGCGTAGTAATTTATGGAATTCAATCCTTGATTCATGATTGACATTTTTGTTGTCTCCCCAGTTTCGGGGCTCAAAATGTTGGGCCCAAATGATTACCATTGAGATCCATATAAATATTGAATCTTCTGGGTTAGTCTTCCGGACAATGAGCTCAAATGCAAAATCAGTACATAAAAACATGCTGAAAATACGCATGCTAAACGGTTTTTTGTGGTAGATCATTAACATGTGAATTAATTAGAAATTCTCCTTTATTTTAGATACGACATATAATACAAAATCGCAGTTTCTATAGGTTACCTTTCGAAAAGAAAAAAGGTTCACTACGCCAAACCAAATCATATGTTGTGTGGCCTTTTAATCATAGTAAAATGCTTAGAATCTGGGAGATGCCGTTTAGCGAATTTCACGGTTTCCCACGAAGTTAAAAACGCGTAGCTGCTTTGGGCATATTATTTTAATTATTCATCTTCTTAAATTCGGGTGCGCATTTATGTGACCCAAATCCAAATCCAAGCGAAGTTAAAATATGTCAAAAACCACGAGTGCACTTATGTGACGTGATTCGAGACATGTATCAAGCCCTATGTGACATACAGAGTACTATGAAAATTAGGTAGATTCCAAATGATTCCTAGGGACGAGGATATTAGTCTCCATGCGGTTGAGATTATCCCCAATGGTCAATTCCCTGAAGCCGTCGTGCATCAAGTATGGAGTGAATGTCAATACTTGACAACGGGTACCCGAGTACATTACATATCTAAAGGTGAGGTTGCACCAGGATACATTGCTTGGTATAAAAAAGAAATAGATCCTCAAAGGCCGGCTAAAAGACCACATCTCCAAGAATTTGTTGAAATGTCACAAGAGCAATGGGGTTGGCTAGCCAAGGAGAATGATCTATATGAAGATTGGAAAAGAAAATCAAAGAGCTGCAATTTGAAAATGGTTTGCAAGCCGCAGCAGATGAGGGAGAAAAGAAGAGATTAACCAAAGAAAATGAAGTATTACAAGCCCAAATCCAGAAAATGAAAGCAGCCGCAGAAAATCCCCCCAGGAGCACAAAAGATGAAAAACTCATAGAAAATTTGCGGCGGAAAGTAACTGAGTATGGTTTTGACTTGAATAAGGCGGAAGGTAAGCTATCTAGGGTTCAAAAGTAATTGGCTAAAAGTGCGAAGGAAGGAGCCTGCATCCTTGAGCCATTAAAAGAATGGCATAACGATGAGATTGTTGGGTTAAAGCGGATGGTCATCATGGCTGAGAACAGAGTGACCAAGCAAGTGAGGGACTTCAAAGACAAGAGAGAACATTATTATGCAGTGATAGCAAGGTTGGAGATGGATTTACGACAATTCCAGGAGCGGAATCAGGTAGAAGAGCAAACTCTGGAGGCAAGGGCCGAGTAAATTAGGCATTTGTTGCAGGAAAACGGTGTTATTAGGATAAGGATACGAGCAATCACAGATTACATCGCCAGAAAGTGCAACCATTGCAAAGATATGATGAAATCCATGTTCTTTGCCAGCTATGACTTTTGTTCGGCAAGTGATGGAGGACCTCCACCATCTCCAAGGGACTTTAGCACGCAAGCCTACGGCAAGGCCGAATGATGCCCCGAGAGCTCCAGGAGCAGTTGAAGTCTTAATGTATTCATGATTTCTGAACATTGTATTTTCCTTAAAATAGTCTATCAGTCTGTATTTTGTTTTACACATTATTGCTCCTCGAGTCTGTAAGTCTTATTATATCCATGTCTGTTGGTTGCCTTTAACTTTGCTAGTCTTTGTAACCAAAGTTTTCACATTATAAAAACTGAAAATTCCAAAATACTTTGTTATTTTCATCGCACTTTTCATGAACTACACTCGGTCTGATTCATGCGGGGCATGATACGCAGGCAATCTTCATAGGATTCGACTGTATTCTTAAAAGAGGAAAACCAAAGCAAGGAAACAAAGAGTAGAAATCAAAAGGAAGTTCAGAATAAACGTCGGGATGACACATGTGACCACTGCAAACATATAGACACCCACTAACTATATAAGTGCATCACACCCAATGTGCGATTCTCGTTGTTATCTATCTCAATTTAACCATTTGTTTGATTCAAGTTTCCAATCTCAAGCTTTTAGAAATAGCGGTTGGTTTTTGGAAAACTGGCATCGCATCGATATTTTACCAGATCAAAAGGAAGTCCGATTGTAGGGATCCCAGCCTCAGAATCTGCGGCAGCTGAAGAAAATAGGATCCTTCAATGCAGAGTCATGGAGATCTAGGACGCTTGGATGAACGTAAAAGAGCCTCCAAGTGCCATCCCTGGATTTACTGAGCTCCTCCCAAGGTCAGGAGGTACCTCCACTGTTCCCATTAGCCACCAAAATATCCTCTTGAGACAGCCTACCATACCGGCAAACTTTGTCGGAGCACCTTTTGAAGCCCGTCCTCAAGTGTTCACCTCTGGCATAGTTTCTAATATTTTTACAGCTCCCCCATGTGCAGCCACCACACAGCCCGCAGTACTGAGACCCATGTTTGATCCAACGGCCTTCACATTTCAAACTTCCAATTACAAACCGAGCCTCCCTCATACTTCACATACACTTATCCTCTACCTGAATAAGATGATATAGCAAGGAGGACGAAAATCCTTGAGCAGAGCTTAAAGGACATGCAGGGCTCGAGTTGGAAAAGGAGTGTTCCCTACATAGATCTGTGCATGTTACCGCATGTACATCTTCCCCTGGGATTTGAAACGCCAAATTTTGAGAAGTACGATGGTCATGGCGACCCCATTGCTCATTTGAAAAAGTACTGCAACTAATTGCGTGGGGCATGGGGGAAAGAAGAACTGTTGATGGCATATTTCGGGGAGAAATGGATAGGCATCACTTCTGAATGGTACATGGACCAAGATATCAAACGATGGCATATTTGGGATGATCTTGCCCGGGATTTCGTAAGGCAATTCCAGTATAACATTGACATTGCTCTGGACAGAAATTCTTTGGCCAACTTGAAAAAGAAACTTTCAGAATGTTTTAAAGAATATGTTGTCAAGTGGCGTGAACAAGCGTCAAGAGTAAAGTCGCCCATGAATGAGACAGAGATAGTTACTGTTTTTCTCCAGCCGCAAGAAGTGAATTATTTTCAAAATATGATGTCAGCAATGGGCAAACCTTTCGCGGAAGCAATAAAGATCGACAAGCTGGTAGAAAATGGTTTGAAAACCGAAAGAATTCTTAGACAGTCGACCATAAGGGCAACCTCCCAGGCCATCGAAGGCGGGGCAGGAGGAGTCGCAAGAAAAAGAAAGAAAGAAGAAGCTTCAATGGCAGCCTTCGGTATGAGAAGACATCATGCTCACAGACCCATATTTTCCGAAAGAAACTCTCAACACTACTATCCCCATCAAGACATGGATTATGCTCCCCAACCTTATGCAGTTATAAATGCCCAGCCATTCGTTCGACCAAAACCAAAGGCCAATAGAAACCAGGCCCCCAGAAATCAACCTCCCCAAAACCAGATGGGTCTCTTGCAGCTTGTGCCCTTGAACTGGCAGAACCCTGAGTCACTTCTTATCAACGAGGTGTACGTTGTACTTATCATGCAGGAGCCGAAGGTACGACACCGAAAATTTCTGGACTCTAAAGCGAGCTGTGGAGGATCGAATAGAACAAAGGAAAATAGTGATGAGAGATGAAGATGTCCCGAATGTGACTAATAACCCGTTACCGGCTCACAAGAACGGGCCAGTCATCGAGATGATTTGCGAGGACAACGAATTTGACCCTGCTTTGAAAGCCATAATAGCCATTGCTGATGCAGATAAAAAACTAAAGGTTACCCCCAAGAAGGTTGAAGAAAAGGAATTTAGTGAAGCCAAGCACCCGGAAGCAGAGAAGAAAGTTGAAGCCAAAACAGAGACGACACATGCCAAGGAAACCATCCTTTACATCCCACGGGGGTCATCAAGAAAAACATCCAACTCTGAGTCCCCCAAGAAGATTTGAGTTGAACAAGATGATATACGTACCCAAGGGAGCTTATGTGGTGCCTTAAACCGCCAAGGCTAGGTGAGCCCATGGAAATCGGTCGCGCGCCTCACAAGCCAATAACAGACCCTTCTGCAGTCTCGTGAAACTATCAAGAAACAATCGTAATATACAAAGGCAAAGAGATCACCGGGGAAACTCATAAAGGCCACCATGGAAAGAAATATTCGGACATGGAAGTGGTTACCAATTCCACCAAAAGGTGATTCCCACCCAAAAAGCCCATATATGCCGAAGAGGCGTAGGCTTTCTTTCGAAAGATGAAAAACCAGGATTGTGAGGTAGTGGACCAGCTCCGGAGGTCTCCAGAGCAAGTCTCTTTATTGTCATTGCTGATGAATTATCCAGAGCACTAGAAAGTGATTGCCAAAACTTTAAATAAAGCTTACGTCCCGGTTCAAACCTCCATGGGACAACTAGAGAAAATGACGGAAAGATTCTTCACTATTAATTAGGTTACATTCAGCAAGAATGATTTGCCTCCAGAGGGGGCTGCCACAACAAAGCCTTGCATCTCACCATCAAATGCGAAGGCTATTACGTCAAAAGAGTAATGATAGATGGAGGTTCCGAGGTGGACATATGCCCACTGTCAACATTGCATAGAATGGAAATCGGAACAAAGAGGATCCATCCCAACAATGTGTGTGTCCGAGCTTTTAATGGAATTAAAAGAGACACCATATGAGAAATTAACTTGGTATTGACCATTGGTCCGGTCGACTTTGAGGTAACATTTCAAGTATTAGATATGGACACATCCTACAACTATCTCCTAGGAAGACCATGGATTCACGCAGTAGGAGTTGTGCCTTCCACTATGCACCAAATGCTGATATTTGAACATGAGAACCAAGAAATTGTGGTCCATGGAGAAGATGAACAGTCAATTTACCGTGATCCCTCCGTCCCCTGCCTTAAAGCTAAAGAAGGAAGTTAGCATATAGTTTACCAGGCCTTTGAAATCGTGGTAGCGGATAAACACAAAGAAGGAAAACCATTTCCCCGGCCTTTCCTCTCCAATGCCTCAATCATGGTGGCAAGAGAGTTGATACGTCAAAGATTTAAACTAGGTAAGGGACTTGGAAGTTCTCTACATGGCATAGCTGAGCCAATCACTTTGCCTACCGCAGAGAAGCTTTGTTGGTTGGGTTTTCACCTAACACCAAATAATATAACCTGAGCCAACCATAGAAAAAGTCATGGATGGGCTTTACTTCAACCCCTACCCCGCTTGTACGAAACATTTGTGAAGGCAAAGTATAGTAAGAAGGAAGAAGACGAGTCCTTCACCGCAAAGGAAATTGAAGAGATATGTGGAGCCATGAGGAAATTATTGTATGAAGCCAACATGGTCCATCTTGGAGAAGGCTCGAGCACTGCTGAGGTGCTCTACATGGGATCGGACGCCAAATTACAAAATTGGGAGGCCACATCTTTCCTAATCAGGTGGGAGGCCTGGTAGTCCTGCCTTGCTATCTTTTCTTGTATCATGAGTTATTTCAGGGTGTAACTCGGGTGTCTTTGCCTTTAGTGTTTTGTCCTTTAAATTTCAAATGTAAACCCTGTTGTCTTACAATTTCAAAGAAATGAAATCAATATTTCATCCTCTGCATGCTTCTATTTTTCTGATTTTGTTATTTTTCTTCCATTTCATTTTTCTGTCAGTTCCAATAATGCGGCTTTAAATAATATGACATGCTCGCGTACTTCATGCCCCGACCCGAACATGAGGTATATTTGTGAAACAATGAACCAAGAACCAGACTATGATAAAGAAGAGGCTTATAGGGAAATCAACCGAGAGTTGGAACATTTTGATAATAAACCTAAGACGAATTTAAATGATAACGAACCGATTAACTTGGGCAGTCCCACCTAAACCAGGGAAACTAAAATAAGCATCCGTGCGAATAAAGAAATCCGGGACTCACTGGTTCAACTTCTTTTTTAATTCAAAGATGTGTCCGCTTGGTCCTACAACAATATGCCTGGGCTGAGTGTTGATTTGAGGGTTCATAAGTTGCCCACGTAGCGTGAATGCCCTCCAGTCCAACAAAAACAAAGAAAGTTCAAACATGATGTCAGCGATAAGATCAAAGAGGAGATCACAAAACAGTTAAAATTTATAGTAATCCGAGTGGTTTGATACACCACATTATTGGCCAATGTGGTCCCGGTACCGAAGAAAGATGGAAAAACCTGAGTATTGGTAGACTACAGAGATTTGAACAAGGCAAGTCTCAAAGACAACTTACCTTTACCTAACATCCACATCCTTGTTGACAACTGTGCCAAACACGAGATACAGTCCTTTGTAGATTGCTATGCAGGATACCACCAAGTGTTTATGGATGAGGAAGATGCTGAGATCTCTGCCTTTACCGCACCTTGGGGGACTTATTGTTACAGGGTTATGCCTTTTGGTTTAAAGAACGTCGGGGAAACATATATGAGGGCTATGACCACCATTTTTCTTGACATGATGAATCAGGATATAGAGGTATATATGGAAGATGTGATTATCAAGTCTATGACTTAGGGTAATCATGTACGGGAATTAAGAAAGTTCTTTAAAAGGCTTCGCAAGTATGATTTGAAATTGAATCTAGTCAAGTGTGCATTCGGGATCCCATCAAGCAAGCTTTTAGGATTCATTGTCAGCAGAAGAGGTATTGAGCTGGATCCAACCAAGATAAAATCCATTCGAGAGCTACCTCCTCCAAAAACCAAGAAGGATGCAATGAGCATGTTGGGAAGACAGAATTACATCAGCCGATTCATTGCCTAGTTGACTTCTACATGCGAGCCCATATTCAGGCTATTGAAAAAGGACGCAGCAATTAAATGGACCAACGAGTGTCAAGAGGCTTTAGACATAATCAAAAGTTACATGTCCAACCCACTAGTCTTGGTCCCGCCGGAACCGGGAAGGCCATTGTTTCTTTATTTTACAGTCCTGGAGAACTCTTTTGGTTGCATTCTCGGGATGCATGACGCCATGTGAAAGAAGGAGCAAGCCATGTATTACTTGAGAAAAAAGTTTACCAGTTACGAGGCCAAATATACGCTGCTGGAAAGAACCTGTTGTGCCTTGACATGGGTGGCCCAGAAGCTGAGGCATTACTTGCAAGCCCACACCACCTACCTCATATCTAGGCTGGACCCGTTAAGGTATATATTCCAAAAACTGATGCCCACAGGACGATTGGCAAAATGGCAAATCCTGCTCACCGAGTTCGACATAGTCTATGTCCCTCGTGCCGCAATGAAGGCTCAAGCACTAGCAGATCATCTGGCCGAGAATCTAGTTGACAATGATTATCAACTATTGAATACCTATTTCCCTGATGAAGAAGTGAATTCGGTGGAGGTAATATCTGAAGACATCTCTTCTTGGAAAATGTTTGTGGATGGAGCAATAAATTTGAAAGGCGTAGGAATTGGGAAGTTTTAATCTCACCCACTAGTCAACATTAACCGGCTACAGCAAGGCTTCAATTTTTCTGCACCATTAATACAGCTCAATACAAGGCTTGCATCATGGGCAAGAATATTGCCATTGACCAAGATGTTCAGGAATTGTTAATCATGGGAGATTCAGATTTGATCATCCGGCAGGCCCAAGGGGAATGGGAGACAAGAGATGTCAAACTCATCCCCTATAGACAGCACGTGGAGGATCTCAGCAAATGGCTCAAGTCACTACAATTCAGGCCTATTCCTCGTTGTCACAATGAGTTAGCACATGCGCTCGCAACTTTGGCTTCAATATTGCCCTACCCTGGAAATGCCTACGTCGATCCTTTGGAAATCCAATTAAGGAAAGGCATGGGTATTGTAATGTGACCCAAGCAGAATCCAGCACCCAGCCTTGGTATTATGATATCAAGAAATTTCTCGAAACACAAGAGTATCCCGAGCAGGCTATCGGGGAGCGAAAGAAAACCATCTGACGGCACGCGAGTAGTTTCTTCTTGAGCAGTGATACCTTATACAAAAGGACCCCGGATCTCAACTTGTTAAGATGTATTGACGCCGAGGAAGCCATGAAGATTATGCATGAAGTACACGCAGGAGTATGTGGACCTCGTATGAACGGGTATGTACAAGCAAAGAAATTACTTCGGGCAGGGTATTACATCATGACCATGGGGAAGGATTATTTCAGCTTCGTTCGGAAATGTCACCAATGTCAAGTGCATGGTAATTTAATTCATGCACCGCTAATCGAATTGCATCCTATGTTAGCACCATGGCCATTCGCTGCCTGGGGCATGGACTTCATTGGGCCCATTAAGCCAAAAGCCTCGAATGGACATAGATTCATATTGGTTGCTACTGACTACTTCACAAAGTGGGTCGAAGCCATCACACTTATGTCTGTCACCAAGAAAGATGTGGTTGACTTTATGCATTCCAACATCATTTGTCGCTTCGGTATTCCTGCAACCATCATTACGGACAATGCAGTCAATCTGAATAGTCATCTGAAGGGAGAAATATGTGAACAATTCAAGATAACACATAGAAGCTCCACTCCTTACCGAACCAAAGCTAATGGTTTCGTCGAAGCGGCTAACAAGAACATCAAGAAGATTTTGAGAAAAATGATTCAAAGCTCAAGAAAATGGCATGAAAATCTGCCTTTTGCATTGTTGGGATATCGCACCACAATGTGCACATTGGTAGGGGCAACTCCATATTTACTGGTCTATGGGACTGACGTTGTCATACCCGTAAGAGGTAGAAATCCCTTTGCTGTGGGTAATTGTTGAAGCAGAAACTGAGGATATCGAGTGGGCTTAGACTCGGTTGGAGCAGTATTCATTAATTGATTAAAAATGAACGGCTGCAGTTTTTCACAGGCAACTGTACTAACAAAGAATGGCCCGCGCTTACAATAGAAAGGTGCGCCTCGGGAATTTCAAAGTCGGACAACTGGTATTGAGACGTATCCTCCCTCACCATTAGGAAGCTAAAGGGAAGTTTTCTTTGAACCGGAAAGGTCCATACATTATCAAAAAGATACTGCCCAAAGGAGCATTGTACCTGGGTGATGTTAAAGGACACGAGCCAGAGACAACAGTGAACGCAGATGCACTAAAAAGGTATTACGATTGAACTCCCTACTGCAATGATTCTAGCCAGTGGAAATGACGAAGGCTTTCTTTCTCGCTCCCTAAACACTACCAATCCTTCACAAACCCCTTGAGCCAATTACGTTTCTTTGTTCACCCTCTTTGGAACCCAGAATTGCTATTCAAAATTTAAAAAAAAATAAAAGAACAATGAGTGATAAAAAAATGAATGAAAAAAAAGAGAAAAAAAAACAATTTAGTTTAGGAAACACTTCATGAACTCATCTCACTTGATTCTGAGAGGATACGTAGGCACCCTCTCTACGAGGTTCAGTCATATCAAAATAAAACCCCAGCTCCCCAAAAAATAAAACTGGGGCATAGATGTATTGGTTCGGCCATAAACTCGCCAGAAAGGTTCCAAAGTTGTAAATTTCCATCCAATTTCCTTTACCCAAGATCCTAGGCCAAGTCCTTCCAATAAACTGGCCAAAGCAGGGACATGACAAACACCACTGTTGGGATTTGGCACAATTCAAATTGAGAGAAATAAAGTGAGAGAGTCTTATCGGTGAAAACCTTCGGGCACCATGTGGTGACGCTGAGTAGAGAAAATAAAAATGAGAGAGATTGTTTAGTGAAAACTCGTAAAGAGCACTACTGGGCAACGAGAGAAGAGAAATGAGAGAGGTCGATTGGCGAAAACCTGCAAAGGGCGTCGTTGGCCGAAAAGAGGAAACATCACCATCCAAACCCGAGCAAGCCTCCATAGTTTTGAAAAATTGAAATATAGGTCACAAGAAGAAGAAATGGATTCGGGCCGGGCATCTAGTCCAACAAACATTCCATTTCCATTTAAATTCGGCACGCATCCCCAGATAAGACCTTCCATTTTCTCCAAAAGGGACATTTCTCTCTAAGTCCATAGTTTTGCTCTTACTATTTCCCCACTCCCTTTCGATTTAACTTATATTTCCTGACTGTCCCGCAAGAGAAAGTGGTAAGACTGTCCTCACGGGTTTTCTCATGGCAAGGACCAAAAGAAATATCCGGTATCAGCAAGCGCATTTAGCTTATCCCGGCTGACCATGACAGCTGACGCTTTAAAAAGCAGGAAAGTAGAAATAAAAGATATTCAAAGTCAAGAGCCCACAAAGGCAAATGAAGATTGGAAAGGTTAAGCCCGAGCGGGCTAATTGTTCCCGCAAAGTTCTCAAAAAGGTTGGCCCCGAAGTGGAAATCAGGACAGAAATCCTAACTAAGGGCCTCTAAAAGAGAAACCAATCTGAATGACGAGGACCCCCCGACGAACCTACGAGGCGAAGTCCGGAAGTCAACGGTTTTCCCAATATGAATGAGGCTAGGATCAAGCAAATCAAGGCCACAAACAAATCACTATACGAACTAACAAATTGTGTTTTGATTGAATATTTGAAACAGGTGTAATCCAAAGCAATGGGGACAAACGAGAAATGCAATCATAGGAACGAAAAAAAGGCTAAGAATAGTGTTGTACGAATGATTAGCAAAAAGGGAAGTTCTCTTTATATCTTTTTCTGCAGTTTTATAAAAACATGATAGCATGGGACTCTGATCCCTGACTCTTTCCCCAGATTTAGGGCCACATCCCTAGTCTTCCCCTGGATAACTTGTGGACCTCCTCGGCACAACCCAAGGATCACACTCCACTCTCCCCAACATAAACCGAAAAATTTCTTTCTTTTGTTTCCTGGAATATTCCCGGGGCTCCTATCTATTTCCCTAGCATAACCTGAAAGCCCATCGTCTTCCTTTATTCCCCAGCATAATCTAAAGATTAAATCCCTTCTCTCCCTAGAATTTACCTAGGATTTTTCCAAATCCCAGAAAGCCCCTGGCATAACCCAGGAATTTATCTCAAATCCCGGCATAACCCGCGGATCCCCTGGCATAACCCAGGATCCTTCTCTTTTCCCAATCCCGGCACGGATTCCCCTAGGATAACCTAGGAATCTATCTTTCAATCCCCGCATAACCCGCGGATGCCCCTAGCATAACCGAGGACTTTCTCTTTCAAATCTCGGCATAACCCGCGGATCTCCTAGTATAACCCAGGAGCCTTCTCTTCTTCAAACCCCGACATAACGCATGGACCCCCTAGCTTAACCCAGGATCATTTTTCATTTCATCCCGCCATAACACATGGATCCTCCTCTTATCCCCAACAAGGACCCATTCTCCTTCTCAGCATAGCCTGGCAATTTTTCCAAAGGATACATAAGCCTGACTTTTGTTGTTTTCAATAAAGAAATAGCTTAGATTTGTGTTGCAAATGACTCACAATATTTTTCCAGTGGAAACGGGGGCAGAAAATTCCGTTCATTTTTTTGTTTTGGTGTCCGAGCAGGTTTTACCTTAAGGCACAAGATTCGAGATGATCGGAAGTGTATGAGTCAATCCAGAATAAAGGAAAAGAAGAAAAGAACAAAAAGAAGTGAATTGAAAATGCTGAAATGGGCAAGGATACGGACAACTCAAAATTTGATCGAAGTCACAAGCCTCGTATGTACCAGTCCAACGCTGAAAGAAGGAGCCAACACCTACAGCTTGCGAGCGTCAAGATTTAGATCGAGGTCTACAGCGAAATTAGTTAAGACTCAAGATCAAGCTTGAAGAGATTTATATAAAGGAATCTTGTAACCCGTAGTTGATAGGCCTAGCTAGTTTAGCTTTTGATTTTCATTTGGTGTAATAAGGGGTCAGCAAGCAGTAGCAGCAATATCAGCAGTGAAATCACAGCTAATCCCAGCTACCAAATACTCCAGAACTACACTGACTTGATTCCTTAATAGCCAAGGATATGTTGGAAACCATTGAAGCGAGGTTCGGTCAGACATTTTTTCAAAATTCTTCTCCTGGATTCTTGAGCAGGAAAAAATCCCGCATGGTGCTCATTTATCTTTGACCGATAACCCTTCGTGTTTCCGGGAAAAGAGGGGAAGCTGTGAGCACGTGATTTTTTTCTCGTTAAAATTACTCCTACAGAATTCCCAGAGTTAGGATTTCTCCTTTTATTATTCAATTATTAGGATTTAATTGTGCATTTTTGTGTTTATTTTTATTGGTGCATGCATGATAAGCCATAAAAATACAAAAATTGCATGAGAATTTTAGTATTCTATTTTTGCATAATTTTGTTAGAATTAATTAGTAGGTTTCTTTTTACAAAATATAAAAAATCACAAAGAAAACGTTGATTTGTTTTAATTTTCTTCTAAATAATAGTAGTTTAATTGTAATTTAATAGTTTTGAATAACTTTTAAGATTTAACTTTTTAGTTGAGTTTTATAAATTGAAACAATAATTGAATAATAGATAATTGAAAAAAAAAAGAAGAATTAAAGAAAAAAAGACAAATCATGTTGGCCTTATAATTAGGCCAAAGCTGGATGGCCCAAATTAAAACACACCCTACCCGTTCGAACAACCCAAAGACCGTCCCAAACCCGTCCCTAGCCCATTTTTTCATTAGAGACGCCCCAAAACGATGTCGTTTTGGGGCCACTGATCTCAATCGTTCATATACCATCATGGAACGGACCTAGTTCAGTCTTCATTATTAAATAAAGATGTTTGAAATTGATACCAAACCCTAGAGACCAATTATCCCTTCCTCGTACCTATAGAATACACCCCTAAATTAATGTTTCCTCCTCTTTCCAATGCCCTAAAAACCAGCTTTCAACTATGAGCCAAACCTTTTGAATATAGTAATTTGTGGATGCCACCTCCGCGGCTTGCGGCGGAGCCACTGCCGAAACCCTCCAAAAATAACACCCCAGGTTCCTCACCCCATCCATATAATAGATCTAGCCTCAATTTCTTTCAAACTTTAGCCAATCATCTCGAATATTCATTCAAAGGTCCGACCAAATCCTCAACCTCCCCGGAATTCCTTGAAATTGACACCACACAACCCCTTTACTTCCTCTCCATGAATCTATGACCAGTAACCCTTGAATATGACTGGTTCTTGTCAAAGATCAAATCAAAAATTGGTCTGAAGCTGAACCTTTTCCAAACCAAACCAATCTTACATCCGGTACTGTTTTCACCCTCTTCCTCTCAAATTTTTGTTCAAGCTCTCTCAATTTCCAAAATACACTCTCAAAATTGAAATCAAAGGATGGCCGGAAAACCTAAAATTCAAAGGTCATGGGTTTTGGGCTGGCTGGTCATTAAGCTAAGTTTCCATGTTCATTTTTCTTTTCAACTTGTTGTTGTATGTTTGTTCTACGCTATTTGTTCTTTCTTATCTGATAATGATCTTCTGTTAGTTTATTTGGAATTTTTGTTTATTCAAAATTATTTTCCTCTGTTTAAAGCCATTTATAATCCGCTTTGAATAATTCCTCATCGATTAGACATCTAGATTTTTCTTTTTAGATTAAGTCATTCTTTGTTGATACACGAACAACATGTTTGAGTATTTCGAATTGAAAAGTTGAGGATTGAGTTGGTTTGATAAGAAGTGATTGTTTCATCATGTTTTAGGATTAATTTGGGGTTTGTGATTATATTTTGATTACATGATTCATGTTCAGCATTTAGTCAATATTGAGGTCTTCATTTTTGTTGATTTTGTTTGCTTTTGATTTTGGTTAAAATAATTCATGTAACTTCAGTCTCCTTTACATATAGTTTCCAGTTTATTATTACATTTTTGACTCAGTTTAGTTAGTTTGATAATCAGATTGGGTTGGGTCAGGGTTAAATCATGCTTATCACTTTAACTAAATTAACTATAGTCAATTTTTGACCAACTTGATAAGAACTAGGGTGTAGTTTGTTAGGCTGAGTAATTGAGGGGAAATGACAAGGGTAATAGGGATATTTGAGTATAGGAATCTTGAAACAGACCCCTGGAACCTTCTAATTGGAGGTTCAAAGACTAATTTATGGTAATTTTCTAATAAGACTTGAGGCACAAGCCAGAAACAAGGGACTAAATGAACAATTCTAAGAAATATGAAAGGAACTAGTGAATAGAACACAAAAGAAAAGGGTTACCCTAGGTTGGTGTTATAAATAGGCAAGTGAGTGACTTCATAAGGGAGGTAGAAAATTCCAGAAGAGGCTGAAAATCTCTACAAAAAATCCCAACTTTTTTTTGGATGTCTAAAAATCCATCTTGGAAGTATTTTGTGTTAAGAGCTGTGTAGATCCTTGGTTTATTTTGAGCAAAAACTCTTTAACTGTCCTTGGGTGTCGAGCTTGGATTTATTTTTGAATCTATTGGTGGATTTGCTGCTGTTATTTCCTCTTTCTTACATGATTATAGGTGCTCTTTCTTTGTTGTAATTCCAGGTACACACACACATGAACCTAATCAGATGTAACCGTGTTTGGAAATCAAAATGATAAACATTCCATGCATTCGTTCTTTAAACTGAGCCTGGTTGGCCCTTACTTTTTTAGAATCACGTATTCTTAAATGATTTGTAATATCTGGGATATCTTAATTTGATTTACGTTTGTAAATCTGGGACTAGTAATATGGACTGTACCTGGACTGTATGCCTAGATCATTTTGACTACTAGAAGTATGGTATATCTTATGTATTAACATTAGATTGTTTAGATTCTTACACTTAATTAAATAAGTAGTGATAGTATGTATGCATTTATGCAGACTTGTATAAATAAGTCTATCAACTAGATCAAAACTTGATTTTCAATATATCAAACCGGAATTTGATAATTCCTACGTTAAGATTTAGGAGTCGTGTATCTACCATGCTTAAAGTTTTAGACTGTTGAAGTGACACCATACAAATATTATCAATATTAATTTGTAATGGCTGTAGCGTAGTGATTTTGGAATTTAATCCTTGATCAATGATTCGCATTTATGTTGTCTCCCCAGTTTCTGGGATCAAAATGTTGGGCCCAAATGATTTCCGCTGAGATCCATATAAATATTGAATCTTCTGGGTTAGTCTTACGGACAATGAGCCAAAATGTGAAATCAATACATAAAAATGTGCTGAAGATACGCATGCTGAACGGTTTTTTGTGGTAGATCATTAACATGTGAATTAATTAAAACTTCTCCTTTATTTTAGAGACGACATATAATAGAAAATCTTAGTTTCTTTAGGTTATATTTTTAAAAGCAAAAGAGGTGCACTATGCCAAACCAAATCATATGTTGTGTGGCCTTTTAATCATAGTAAAATGCTTAGAATTCGGGAGATGCCGTTTAGCGAACTTCACGGTTTCCCACAAAGTTAAAAATGTGTAGCTGCTTTAGGCGCGTTATATTAATAATTCATCTTCCAAAATTAGGGTGCACATTTCTATGACCCAAATCCAAATCCCTGCGAAGTCAAAATGTGTCAAAAATCACAGTGCATTGATGTGATGTGAATCGAGACATATTTTAACAACGTTACCATTCTCTTTAAATATAATAATAAAGCAGTCAAAAATTAAAAATTCTCATAGGTTCTAACATGTACTAAAATTAGGTAATAGGCCAATGATGAAAGTATAAGCGACCGTGCTAGAACCATGGAATCCAGGGGGCCTAACACCTTCCCTCGGATTAACACAATTCCTTATTCAGAATTTCTGGTTCGCAGACTCCATTTGGGCAGTCAAAAATTTCCTCGATTTGGGATTCTAAATAAACGAGTGACTTGGGACATCTAAAGCCAAACCTATCCCAAGTGGCGACTCTTAATAAATAAATAATCTCATTTCGAATAATGTCACTTTGATTGGAAAAACTCCATTATACGTGTCATCTTTCGAGATAGCCACGTCAAAAAGGAGGTGTGACAAGTATTGAGATTGATAAAGCAAAGATAGATGTGATTTCAAGGCTCCCTCCCCCAACCACTGTCAAGCGAGTTTTAATTTTTCTTGAGCACGCATGGTTTTACTGGAGCTTAATTTTCGAAGGTAGTTAATATCTTGTGCAAGTTTCTAGAGAAAGATGCTAAGTTCATTTTTTATGAGAAGTGCATGGAGGCTTTTGAACTTCTCAAGCATAAATTGACCACCACTCCTATCATTACTGCGCCTAATTGGACCTTATCATTTGAGCTCATGTGTGATGCTAGCGGTATTGCGGTTGGAGCGGTGTTAGGTTAACGTGTGAACAAAATGTTTCATCCGGTGTACTATGTGATCAAGATAATGAATGATTCTCAATTGAACTACACAGTGACTGAGAAGGAACTTTTGGCGATTGTGTTTATTATGGAATAATATCAGTCATATCTAATGAGCGCAAAGATTATTATTCATACTGATCATGTCGCGCTCCGGTATTTGATGAAGAAAAAGGATTCCAAAGCTAGATTGATGCGATGGATCTTGTTACTTCAAGAGTTTGATTTGGAGATTTTGGACCGGAAGGGTAGTGGCGGGCAACTTGTCATGCTTGGAGGAGAATGGGAGGCCTTGTGATGGCCTAGAGATCAATGACTCATTTCCCGACAAAAAACGCCTTTCTGTGTCGATGAGTAAAATGCCATGGTTTGCCGATGTTTCTATTTATCTTGTATCCGGAATAATCCCGTGCAAGCTCTCTTCTAACCTAAGGGAAAAGCTCAATGGGGATATTTAGGATTTCTATTGGGATGAACCGTACTTGTTCAAGATTTTCACGGATGGTGTGATTAGAAGATGTGTTCCGAAGGAAAAACAATTGAGTATTTTGGAGGCTTGCCATGCCTCGCCCTATGGTGGTCATCACTGTGGGGTGAGGACCGCCTCAAAAGTTCTTAGTTGTGGTTTTTATTGGTCAACCTTCTTCAAAGATGCGGGTGATTTTGTGAAGAGGTGTGATGAGTTCCAAAGAGCAAGTGAAATTTCAAAAAGGGATGAGATGCCTCTCAATATCATTCTTGAAGTGGATATCTTCTATGTGTAGGGCATTGATTTCATGGGTCCGTTTGTTAGATTTTGTGGGAACACTTACATTCTCATGGCGGTGGATTTTGTTTAAAAGTGAGTTGAATTCGTGGCTTTGCCCAACAATGAGGCACGAAGTGTGATTGCATTTCTTAAGAAAAACATTTTCACAAGGTTTGGCACTCCTCGTGCGATTAGTAGTCATGGGGGATCCCACTTTTGCAATAAAGCTTTTGACACTTTGCTTTCAAATTATGGTGTACACCACAAAATTTCTATCTCTTATCATCCTTAAGCAAGTGGACAAGTTGAAGTATTCAACAGGGAAATCAAAAGCATATTTTCAAAGACGGTCAATGCAAATAGGACCGATTGGTCAAAGAAGTTGGACGACGCTCTATGGGCTTATAGAGCTGTACAAGACTTTGATTGGTATGTCTCTGTATCGATTAGTGTTTGGGAAAGCTTGCCATATACCAATTGAGTTAGAGCACATGACTCTGTGCGCCTTGAGGAAGTTGAACCTTGAGTGGGATATAGCTGCTAATCTTCAAGTGGAGTAACTCAATAAGCTTTAAAAATTTAGATTCTATGCCTACTCAAGTGCATCCCTGAATAAGGATAAAATGAAATACATGCATGACAACTACACTCGGGGCATAGAGTTCAAGGTGAGGGATTTGATTCTCTTATTCAACTCTCGGCTAAGGTTGTTCCCGGGAAAGCTCAAGTCAAAATGGAGCGGGCCGTTTGAAGTTGTGTGTGTAACCCTGTTTGGTGCTCTTGATCTAAAGAATAAAAATGGTGAAGTTTTTAGAGTAAATGGGAACTGGGTCAAGCATTATCTTGAGAAGATTGATGATAGCCTTTTGGTGGCTCTTGTTCATTTCAAATGATTGTGATAGTAATCAGCGTCGTGTCGTGACGTTAAATAAGGAGATTTTTAGGAGGCAACCCATGTCTTTTCTTCTTGTTTTCATTGATTTTCTTTGTAGTATAGGATTGATTTTTGGGCTACTTGGTTGAGAGATGTTGCAGGGTTGTGTTGATGCAGTGTAAGACATGATGGAAAAATGCATAGCACTTTGAAGTTTCCAGTGTGGCCGTAGTACATTCTGTGTAGACCGCACTGGTGCGCGTACATGAAGCTTCTCGGAAGTTTTCTACTGCAGACGCAATACATTTTGTGCGGTCCCTGGTGGACCTCTACGGCCGCAGTCCGTTTTATGCAGATCGCAGAAGGTTGCCTTCTCAAACTTAAACTAAACAGGGCAGTGCGAACTATGGTCCATTTTGTGCGGTCCGCACTGGTAGGTGAGACTGGGCCTCAGGGATTTTTCTATAAATAGACCCTGAGGGCCTCTTTTCCCCTTTTCGCAAAATTGAACCTCAGAGACTATAAACATTGTTCCTCTTCTTCTTCTTTGATCTTTTCTTATTTGCATTGCTTTGCTTCAATTTATCTCACAATCTGGTACATTAATCTTCCTTTTTACTTATTTAATTTTGCCAATTTCACTTAATTTTCATTTTCTCTTAGCTTTTATATCTTCCTTCTCCCGTATTTTCTTGAATTGTTAGGTTAGGATAGTTAGATTTCTGATTCTTGTACACTTAGTTGGTGTAAAAGCAAATTCTGATGAACCCTAACTCAATGACAATTTTGTGTACCCAGTGTGGGTCGTGATTGTGTCTGTGCGGTCTCCAGTACCACTTTATGCAGAGTGTACATATGACCTTCTGTCAAGATGAACCTTGTGCAGTGCGGCCGCACTACATTTTGTGCGGTCCGCACTGGCCCAGTGCGGTCCGCACTGGCCCAGTGCGGCCGCAAAACCATTTTTTACAGGCCGCGCTTGTTAGATTCAGAGGATGGGTAGTCTAAACCCCACCATGTGTGGACCGCACAACCATTTTGTACGGTCCGCACTGATCCCTATGCGGCCGCACTCTATTTTTTGAGGTCCGCACTAGGCTATTTTCTGTTTTGCTAGCTTATTCTGCAACTCATTCTGTAATGTTATTTTCAACTGATATATTGAGACTAACAATTATATTTGAATTGTGTTTGCAGACAATGGTAACACAACGAGGAAAAAGCTCAAAACAACCGAGCAGAGGTGAATCCTCCCCGGGGAGGAAGTAGAAGATGATTAAACTCACTCCCCAAGTCAGAAAAAACATAAAATGAACTAGAAAGTTAATAAAAGCAACTGACAGAGCAATTGATCGGTCGTGGAGTGAGTATGAGCCCTCTCTGGAGATCTCCTTGAACTCCGTGCCAAATTTCGTCCCTAATTGGAGGAACAGGTGTAGAATGACAAATGATACTCCTCAACCATCACCCACTACCTAAGCACTAGAGCATGTTTCTACTTAATCGTCTCAGGGCTCAACAGCCAGCAATAGTGAATACTCCATCTCCCCCGCAGCTTTATTATACGGGGAAGGTGCACACGGAGGTGAGGATGAGATAAGGAGATAGCTGAAGGTTGTGAGCCTCAGGTGGGAGGCGTGGCTAGAACAAGTAAGCCCAATAATTCGGAGGATACGTTTGTTAGTGAAGTGGCGTATCACAAGTTTAGGGAGTAGGGGCCGGCGAGAATTGATTCCAGAGAGGAGCTTCATAGACAAAGACCTACTATCCCACAACTCCAACGTGTAGAGAAAATTTAAAACTAGAGTGGTTTATGAGCACTTCTTAGATATTTGTGTGGACGCCAACAAGCATTTGGTAAAAGAGTTTTATTACAATATAGCCCACATCAAAAAGGGCTCCAAGGTGACCAATGTTCGTAATTTGAAAGGTTTTTTAGATGGGAAGTCAATTAATGAATACTTAGGATTCAATTAGGAGGATAACACTCTATATATGGCGAAGATAGAAATGGGCGAGGAGGTTCCTCCATGGTTAACTCAGCACCTGGCAATCCCAGGTACCGTTCCTAATTGGTTGATTGTTAGGGTCAAAATATAGCGGAGGACCTTAAACTTTAAGGTGAGGGGTTGGGACACCTTTGTGTATAGCAGGTTGGACCCCAAGACACATGACCAGACCCTTCCTCTCCATCGGGCTATATTGGTTGCTTCGATTATGGCAGGATATCCCATTAATATAGGAAATATTATGTCCCGCATTATCACCATAGTGGGATCAGAACATGATCAGAAAACTTCCCTTTTCCTAGCACCCTCACAATGTATTTTAGGGACCTAGAAGTGGACAAGAGGGCCTATGACATCAAGGTCAAGGCGATGGATCCATTTTTCTGGTATGGCTTGAAGAAGGATGACAACCCCAAGAACAAGATCTACAAAGCACTCGTTACTGCCCCAACTGGCCAATCTGAGGAGCCAGTTGACGTAGTGGCTTCTATTGATCCTACCTCCACATCCATCGATATATCTCCCGGTCCATCCACTTCCTCTACCATTCTCTTGGTCCTTCCACCTCAGCAGGCACGGAGATTACATCTTCTCGGGCCTACCCTATTAATGTCCACCGGCTAAGTCAGGCCCTCCTAAGTATAAACAACTGGATGTATATTGCCTCATCAAAGTTTTCCATCTTAACCACCACAGTTGAGGCTCAGTCGGCACCTCAGCCAGCATAAGTCCCGCAATCGATAGAGGATTCTTTGAAGAAAATACTTGAGAACTGGAAGAAAATCCTCACCACTCAGGATGCATTGGCCAAGACAGTTGATTTGCATAGCAAGGCTCTGAAGGAGCTTTCTAAGGAGCATAAGAAGTTGTGGAAGACACAGGCCTCCAAGGAGTACGTAAAGGAGTTGCGGGAAAATGTTGATAAACTGAAGGAAGACTAGATATCTTTAGACCTCTTGCTTGATGACCCACTCCCAGCAACTCAGCCACAGCCGGAGCAGACACTTAGGCCTCCAAAGAGGTGGAGGAAGATCCCTATAGCAGAGGATGTTATCATCCAGTTGGCGGACCTAGCGGAGACTTCCTCCAGTCAGCCACGGGGTGTACTAGATCTAGAGCCTGTCCAGATCCAAGCCCAGGTCCCAGCAGCTGAGCAGCAGGATCCCACGAAACAGTCAGAGGTTCCCAAGCACACAGAGGACCTAGGGACCACACATGACCCTATGCAGATAGACGGGCCTTAGGGAGTCTCTTATATCCTTTTTCCTCATCTCCTTTAATTGCTTTATTTTGACTAGTTAGCATTGAGGACAATTCTAGCTTTTATTAGAGGGGTGAGTCCTACATTTTAGATGACTGTATATATTGATACATTTCTATACTTTATTGATTTTTCATCTTTGGTCTGTATATAATTTGATATTTAGTTATAACTATCCCATTTTCATTTTACTTTGGGTCTGTATATGAAGTTATATTTCGTCGTATATATTCATCCCATCTATTGTATATTCAAATCCCCTCTTGTATATGTTCATTCTATTTTCCGCAATTTTTTGGTTTTTAGATTCCTGTTTATGTTCGTAGCTTTTTGTTTTGTTTTGGACGTTTTCAATAAGCCTTTGGTTTTTATAATGCTATGATTCTTCCAAAGGTGGAGTGTTGTGTTAACCTGCTGGCTCTTCCCAATGATGGATGGCGTGACAACCTTCTTAAGGATTTGAGTCGATTTTTCTTTTTGTTTTTAGTAGTTTGTAGTTAAGGGTACCTCAAGAAAAGCTTCCCTTAGGCCTAACACATTTGTCTTTGATCTTATGGTTAAAAACAAATTGTTGTGTATAGGATGGTAAAAGTCGTGACCTTGAGACTCTTGTGTTGACCGATAATCATCAAGTGGTTTGTGAGACCATTGTGAGCTCAAATCATATATAAGGTCATTGTGGGCCCCAACTGATTCCTTAGAAACCCCTTAGCTTGTGTGGTGAGTAATTGAATTGCAAGTCCAACTCTCGAGCCATTGGTCTAGAACTTGCCCTGAATGTTTTTTGAGGCGCAATCCTAAGTGAATTTTGACTTGAGACGTGATTATAGGCTCTCCTCGATCCAAATAATAGATTGAACAATGCCATAGCCTACCAATGATAAGATTCCTAGTCAACCCTTTTGAACATTAGACCTTATTCTTTCAAGAACCATGATACAAGCCTATACCTGTTCTAAAAGATACCCTCTCGTGGCACCCAAATCTTTCCTTTAGCACATAGCAAAAGTATAAGTTTGGGGGGGGGGGGGGGAGACGAGGATTGCCACATAGTGGTAAAAAGGAACAAAAGTGAAGAAAAGGAAAGGCAATGAAAAATAAAGAAAAGCAAAATGTCAAAAAACATGCTCAATGTGAAAAAGACTATAAAGGGATTCAAGAAAAGCAAAGAAAGAAAGGTGTGGAAAGCTGAAAAAGTAAAAAGGTTTTAAAATACACAAGAAAGAGTGATAGTGTATCTCTCTAACCCCTTAGAAAGAAGTGAAATAACTCAAAGAGTCAAGTGAATTATGCCAAATGAATCAAAAGAAGTGCTTAAGGGAATATGGAACCCACTTGAACAAAAATATGACCTAGCTTGTCACGACCCAAACTGGAGGGCTGTGACTAGCATATACTGCCCCAATCTCAAGCTATGCAATTGTCACAAATCCTCAGTCTACAATAAGGGAAACGATACTATGGTTATCATTGAAGCGTCAAAACTATAATGTATCGATCACAACCTATTTTACGATGAAACGGACAGCACCTCCCCTGTATATATGACTTCACACCATTCACAACAATCACCAAACAGACCAAATAAAATCAATAATAAACATAGTGAGGCTCCCAAAACAGTCCATGCATAATCTAATTACTTCATACATACGACGACCACCTTAGTCGTGTCAAACAACCCGGAAATGTTATGAATAACTATCAGCCCACAAGTATATATATATATATATATATATATATATATATATATGGTGTTTCTCCACACCTTCCACCTCCAAGACTCCACAAAACAGTAGTAAAACACGCAGACCAACATCAACACAAAACAGTCTGCTACAAGTGAATAACTCGAACTCACGATTTCCGATCACCATCCCATGAGTTCTTACATGTATTGAACGAATTACCAAGAGTTCACAGCACAACAAATGTATAAAATACTGCAGTAAACTTACCTTACGGGTTGGATAATTCAGCCCTTCCCTTGGTTCTTCAAACTCTTGATTTTAACCTTTATTAAAACTTGAAAGAGAGGGAAAATCGATTAGGGTTTGTGTGGGATTTTTGGGAGGAGGTTTGCAGGGGTTTAGGTCTGATTATTTGTGAGATATATTGAGGGTTATATTGAAGGAGATAACCCTTTAAATTGTCTTAATATCCAACCCGAAATTTCACCTTTTTGAGCTGTCATTTTATCAAGTAGGTGACACACCTACTTGTCACCTAGCAGCTTGCGCAGTCTCACGAAAACACCTTTATATCTCCACTCTGGTGTCGTATTGATAAATGGTTTAATGCGTCAAAAACTAGACTTATATATATTATATTTGTTAGGTATATAACTCCGTAATTTCAAGTATATTAGGAGAAAAGCTTAATGACATTTTACCTAAAGTTTAAGTAAAACCATGAACCTAAGTTGCGACAACTTTTGTCAACTTTTATTTCATAACTCGTTTGACTTCAGGACTATGAAATGGATATAATACTATTCAAATATCTTAAAACATGACCTTTTGAGTGTATTAAGCACCTATAGGTTTACCCGAAAATACGAGTTACAACATTCTTGATTCGTTTAATTTCTAATACTTGTTAATAACCCTTATACACCCTTGTATCGCTTAAGAGGATTAACATGTTATCATCTCAAGGATAATTCCTTCTTGGATTTATGTTAAGTAACGTATGGCATGAACTAACGCGTGTGGATATGGGTTGTAAACCCCCCCCCCCTAGGAACATTCGTCCTCGAATGTAAGGGTTTGTGGGGAATCCAAATCATCGTGGATTCCAACAGAAAATGGTCACTAGAAAATTTTGCAAGCAATTAAGCCCAACGTATGCCCTCACAAGGCTACACAAAGCATTATGGAAATGTACATTGTTTTCATATCACCATTTTGTATTAAGGAAGAGTGTTTTCAAGTTATTGCTTACCTCATAAAGTCGTTTCACCTTTCCAATGTATCCTACGTACCACCAACATCCTTGTTATCATCATTCTGGAATAGGTAAAGGTATTTAGACTTCATCTCTTCTTCCGCTTCCCATGTCATTTCTTCCATATTCTTGTTCCTCCATAATACTTTGACGGAAGCTACATCTTTTGTTCTCAGCTTGCGGACTTGTCAATCTAATATATCCACTGGCACTTCTTCATATGATAAATTCTCCATGACTTGTACATCTTTGATTGGGACAACCGAGAAGGGTATCCAATACATTTTCTTAACATAGATACATGGAATACCAGGTGGACTATTTCAAATTCGGATGGCAATTCCAACTCATAAGCAACTTTTCCAATTCGTTGAAGAATTTTATACGGACCGATATACCTTTGACTTAGTTTACCTTGCTTCCTAAAACGCATAACACTCTTCATTGGTGATATCCTCAGGAAAACCTAATCACCAACATCAAATTCCAAATCAAGATGTCGGACATCGGAATAAGACTTTTTCCTGCTTTGTGTCGTCCTCAATCGTTCCTGTATCTCGTTCACCTTCTCAATGGCTTGGTGAATCACATCTTGCCCACATAATTATGTTTCACCGACTTTGAACCATCCAACTGGTGATCTACATCTTCTCCCATATAGTGCCTCATATGAGGCCATTTTAATACTGAAATGGTAGCTTTTATTGTAGGTGAATTCTATGAGTGGAAGATGGTCATCCCAATTCCCCTTAAAATATAGAACATATGCTTGTAGCATATCTTCCAATGTCTGAATGGTACGTTCAGCCTGTCCGTCTGTTTGTGGATAAAATGCAGTGCTAAGATTCACTTGTGTACCGAAACCCTTCTGTATAGACCTCCAAAAATTATCCGTAAATTGCGCTCCTCGGTCTGGTATAATAGATACCAGCACACCATGAAGCCTAACAATTTCCTTCATATACAACTTTGCATAATCTTCAGCCACGTAAGTTGTCTTAACTGGCAGAAAAAGGGCACATTTTGTAAGTCGATCAACTATCACCCAGATCAAATCGAACTTATGATAAGAGTGAGGTAATCCAATAACGAAGTACATATTAATCACCTCTCATTTCCAGGTCGGAATCTCTATATTCTGAAGCAACCCACCAAGTTTCTGATGTTCTATCTTTACTTGTTGACAATTAGGACACTGGGCTACAAATTCTGCAATAGACTTCTTCATGTTATCCCACAAATACTACTCTTTGACAACATGATTCGTCTTTGTCGAGCCGGGATGGACGGAATATCGGGATTGATGAATCTCATTCATAATCATTTCTCACAATCCTGCCACATTTGGCACATATAATCGACCCTGGTATCTCAGTGCCCCATATCCTCCGATCTCAAAAGTTGTAATTTTACACTACTTAATGCTCTCTCTCAATCGTACTAAGATAGGATCTCCATATTATCGTGCTTTTACCTCAGCTACCAAGGATGATTCTTATGTATTATGCACAGTAACACCTCCATCATCGGAGTCTAATAATCTGATTCTTATATTCGCTAGCTGATGAAGCTCTTTTGTCAACCCCCATCTACCTGCCTCAATGCGTACTAAGCTTCCCATTTACTTGCTACTGAGAGCGCCTTCCACAACATTAGCTTTATCGGGATGATAAAATATCTCGACGTCGTAGTCTTTCAGTAATGCAAGCCACCTACACTGCCTAAAATTCAACTCGTTCTGCTTGAAGATGTATTGTAAACTCTTATGATCTGTGTAGATGTCAACATGGATGCCGTATAAGCAGTTCCGCAATATCTTCAAAGCATATATTATTGCATCCAATTCCAAATCATTGGTCGGGTAGTTCTTTTCATGATTCTTCAATTGTCTTGATGCATAAGCAATCACCTTTCCCCGTTGCATCAATACGCACCCCAAACTTATACATGAGTCATCACAATATACCACATATCCTTCTGTTCCTTCAGGGAGAGTGAGCACCGGTGCAGATGTTAATCGACTCTTCATTTCCTGAAAACTACGCTCACAAGTTCCAGACCACCGAAACTTGATAGATTTTTGTGTTAACTTAGTCAATGGTGCTTGTATGGAGGAAAACCCTTCTACAAATCGCCTATAATATCCTGCTAGCCCTAGGAAGCTGCGGACTTCTGATAGTGTTGTAGGTCTCGGCCAATTCTTTTCTGCATCGATCTTCTAAGTGTCGACACTGATACCCCCGTAAGATATCACATGGCCAAGGAATGCTACTGAGTTTAGCCATAATTAAAATTTGGAGAGCTTAGCATATAACTTATGATCCTGAAGCATCTATAATACTATCCGCAAGTGGCCCGCATGTTCCGCCTCCGAACGAGAATACACCAGAATGTCATCAGTGAATACAATTACGAACATATCAAGATAGGGCCTAAATTGAGTATTCATGAGATCCATAAAATCTACTAGGGCATTTTTTAGCCCGAACGACATCACCAAGAACTCAAAGTGCCCATATCTTGTCCGAAAGGTTGTCTTTATAATATCCTTCTCCTTAACCCTTACCTGATGATACCCTGAATGTAAGTCAATAATGGAGAAATACTTGGCACCCTAGAGTTGGTCAAACAGGTTATCCATTCTTGGAAGTGGATACTTGTTCTTTATAGTAAACTTATTCAACTGTCGATAGTCGATACACATTCGTAGCGACCCATATTTCTTTCGCACGAATAGGACTAGCTTACCCCAAGGTGAAGTGCTAGGCCTAATGAAGCCCTATCTAGAAAGTCCTTCAACTACGCCTTCAACTCTCGCAACTATCGGGGCCATTCTGTATGGAGGGATAGAGATCGGTTCAGTGTAAGGAAACACATAATACTAAACTCAATATCCCTTACATGAGGAAGGCCTAGGAGTTCATCTGGGAAAACATCTGTAAATTCATTGAACACGGGGATTGATTGTAGAGTAGCAAACTTCGCCTCCACATCCCTAATGCGAACGAGATGATAAATGTAACATTTTGAGATCATTTTCCTTGCCTTAAGATAGGAAATAAACCTACCTTTCGGTGTAGCAATGTTCCCCTTCAATTCATTGACGGGTTCACCAGGAAATTGAAACCTAACAATCTTCGTACGACAATGAACATTTGCATAGCATGAGGACAACCAGTCCATCCCCATAATCACATCGAAATCAACCATTTCTAACTCAAATAAATTTTCCGAGGTTTGACTATTAAAAATCATCACAGTGCAACCTCTATATACTCTTCTAGCAATCATAGAATCTCCTATTCGAGTAGATACCGCAAGGGCTTTACTTATCAATTCAAGTTCAACGCTAAACTTACTAGCCACAAAGGGTGTAACATATGATAATGTGGATCCGGGATCAATCAGCGCGTATACATTATAAGAAAACATAGACATTATACCTGTAATAACATCTGGAGATGACTCGAGATCCTGTCGACCTACTAGAGCATAGGTTCAACTTTGAGCACCTCTCGAACTCGACCCTGCACCACTACCTCTACCACGACTTATCGAGTGCTGAAAACCCCATGCTGGAGGTCGAACAGATGAGGAAGAACCAGACACAGATCCTGTCGCTGAGCCATACCATCACTTCTTCTGTTAGGAAAATCCCGCATCATATAGCCAGGATGTCCGCAAGAATAGCACGCATCAGAACCTCGACGGCACAGTCCAAAGTGGGCATTACCGCACTGATCACAACGTGGTGTTGTGGGTCTCGTCTGACTAGTATCCCTGTGATGTTATGAGCTAGATACCCGCAAACTCTGACTAGATCAGAATAGGATCAATCATATCGAGGCCAATGAAACAGTGGAGGATCACTAGCTACAGGTGGCACCGAACTCCTAGAAGACTGGGGCCTGACGTTGCCTCTGAAGTCATCCGGATACCTTGCAAATCTCGCCCTTTTATGCTGGCCCCTATCATGCTCCCTATCTGCCCTCTGCTAGCACTTATGATCCTCTAGGATCTAGGCATAAGCCTGAATATGGGAAATATCCATGACCTTGACCAAGGAGGCTGTCGTGCACTCATTTATCAAATGTGGTCCCAAACCGTTCACGAACAAATGCACCATATCACTCATCTCGGCTACCATATGGAGAGCATACCTTGCTAAGGAATCCAACTGCATACTGTACTCTCGCACACTCACATGACCTTGCCTAAGGTTCAAGAACTTATCAGCTCTAGCTCATCGTATCTCAACTGGCAAGTAGTGACGAAGAAAGGCCTTAAAGAATTCCTTCCACGCAGCTGGAGGAGTGTTCAGACCCCTGGATATCTCCCAACTACCATACCAGAGAATTACTAAATCCCCTAGCCGATAAGAAGCCTACTCTACTGTCTCTGTATCACTAACATGCATAACCCACAATGTACGATGAACCTGTTCAATAAAAGTCTGTGGATCCTCCATGGGGTCCGATCCGGTAAACACTGAAGGGTCTAAATTAATAAAAACACAAACTCTCGTACTAACTGGTTTATCAAGAGCACTTGTATTCTACCTCTAAGCATGAGCAGCTACAAAGCTAGTCAATAATTGCAAAGCACTTCGCATATCCTGGTATGTAGTGCCAGACAGAGGAATTGGAGGTGTTAGCTTCCTCCTAATATCCATTGGAGGAGACGGAGTAGATGAGGTATGAGACGGCATCTCACTATGAGCTTCACTTTGGACTAGTCTGGCTTGGGGCACCTAACTGGTACCCTCTCCCGCAGTTGTATCAAGCCGTCTACTAATTGTTTGCTTCATAGTCGAAGGCGCTTTTGAAAGAAAACAAGGTAAATACTAGAGAGGAACACTTAGGACTCAACTCTACGCACGATATAGATTCAGGAAGAAGGTAACAACCCTAGATGTCATGTAGACTCCTGATTATAAATGTGGCGAGCTACACATCCATAATCAAAACGCTATTAGACATGGCTGATAGACAATCCCTACGACATACCGACTCTGATACCAAGTTTCTCACTACCCAAACTGGAGGGCTATGACTAGCACCTGGCCATACTTGCAGCACACCAACATACATTTTACTTAACCTTCTTTATTATCTATTAGGGCCAACAATATCAATATAAATGGTATCCATGGATCAGGGACAACCAACGATAAAAGATGATGGCATAAAGATACATACATGGGGTGGCCATACAATCAAGAAACTATATATAAGGTACTAGCTACCACAATACCATGAAAGACTATACAACAAAAACCAGCCGACAAGGCATACCAAACTATACATGAGTCGACACCTGTCTTTGAGCCTCTAAAGGAACATAAGTTCTGCAACATAGCCGGAACAGGGACACAAAATACCTATAATGTCTATTACAAAAATGCATACCAAGACCACGGCAAGTCTGGAGAAGGGATCTCGCCAATCACCGTTGAACTAGAAAGCCTTCTGTGGTGGGGGAGCTGCTCCTGCCTATCTATCACGACCTGTAGCATGACATGCAGCATCCACAAACAAAAGGACGTCAGTACGAATAAAGTACTGAGTATGTAAGGGAGGGAACCATAAATACGAACAGGAATGTAAGCAAGGATAGAGAATATACAACATGTAACATCTGAGTAACTCTGAGGGCAACTGACATGAAATGCATGATACATATGTATAAATACATAAACTGTTAAAACATATGCCTCTGTGGGCATCATCATGATATCGTACCCGGCAGTAATAGGCTCGATAAAAAAATGTACCCGGCCATCATAAGGCTCGGTAGAATCATACCCGGCCACGTGGACCTGAGTAAAACCCAATTGATCAGTGGTTGCACAATAGGTGTCGTACCTGGCCGAATATAGCACGGCTCGGTAGAGTAATATATATATATATATATAATGCATGCTCGACTCATGGAAACATGTTTTAGACCTTTCGGAGTGGTGTAAGATCGATATCCTCTGTACACATTATTAGGACTAACTCTTTACGGAAACTTATAAAAATCAGTTAGATAAGAATAAGAGAATCAACATCACATCAATCGTTCCATAAGAGGGGAAACAATGTAAGTACTGCTAGCTTCTAAGAGTAGAGTATCATTGGAAGCTCATTCATTACATTATATACGACCGGAGTCATGCAAAAGCAGGAAAGGGATAGCCTCACATAACTTGTATATACTTCCCCAATCTCAAACTATGCAATTATTACAACTCCTTAGTCTACAATAAGAGAAACAATACTATCTTCATCATTTAAGCGTCATAACTATTATGTATCGATCACAACCTATTTTACGATGAAATGGACAGAACCTCCCCTATTTATATGACTTCACACCATTCAAAAAAATCACCAAAAATCCCAAACAACATCAATAATAAACATATTGAGCCTCCCAAAACAGTCCATACACAATCTAATTGCTTCATACATACGACAACCACTGTAGTCGTGTCAAACGACCAGGAAATGTTATGAATAACTATCAGCCCACAACCCTACATATATATGGTTTTTATCAACACCCGTCAACGTCCAAAACTCCACAAAACAGTAGTAAAATACGCAGCCCAATAGCAACACAAAATAGTCCACGAAACAGTCCGCTACAAGTGAATAACTCGAACTCACGGCTTCCGATCACCATCTCGTGAGTTCTTACATGTATTGAACGAATTACCATTAGTTTGCAGAAGAAAAAATGTATGAAATAGTGCAGTAAACTTACCTTACTCGTCGTATTACTCATCCCTTCCCTTGGTTCTTCAAACTCTTGAAACCTCAATTTGAACTTGAAAGAGAGGGAAAATCGATTAGGGTTTGTGTGGGATTTTTGGGAGGAGATTTGCAGGGGTTAAGGTCTGATTATTTTTGAGATATATTGAGGGATTATTGTAGGATATAACCCTTTAAATAGGCTCAATAGCCGACCCAAAATTTCCCTTTTTTGTGCTATCATTTTACAAAGTAGGTGACACACCTACTTTTCACCTAACAGCTTGTTCAGTCTCACGAAAATACATATATACCTCTACTTCCATGTCGTATTGATAAACTGTTTAATGCGTTTGAAACTAGACTTATAGATCTTAAATTTGGTGGGTAGATCACCCCGAAATTCAAAGTATATTTGGAGTAAAACTTAATGACATTTGACCTAAAGTTTAAGTAAAACCATGAACCTTAGTTGCGACAACTTTTGTCGACTTTTGTTTCATAACTCGTTTGACTTCAAGACTATGAAATTTATATTATATGATCCAAATACCTTTAACTTACCTCTTGAGTTTATTAAGCACCTTTAGATTTACCCGAAAATATGAGTTACAACATCCTTGATTCATTTTACTTCTAATACTTGTTAATCACCCTTATACACCCTTCTATCACTTAAGATCATTAGGATTAAAATCTTATCATCTCAAGGATAAATCCTTCTTGGATTTATGTAATCTAACGTATGGCATGAACTAATGCGTGTGGATATGGGTTGTAACAACGCGGAACCAAAAGCCTTCATAATGACTCCACAAAAGCCCTATATGATCTTGAGTTGAATGAAGCTTAAATTAGTGGATACTCACATAAGGGAAAAGAATATGGTACTTAGAGCCGGACTTGTAACCTTTCCTTGAGAGAGATGAGTGCATTCCCATTAACCTCGTTATATGTGCCACTATTCTAAAGGAGAGGTTTACTTAGGGAGAACTAGGGATGTGTGAGTTTGGGTTCCACAATAACCAAAGTAATTGAAAGAATTCTTCGATGTGTTGAGTGGACTCTTGATGCTCTTGTGTCGCACTTGATCCATGGTTTTTAAAAGGATAAATGTCGTTAATGACTCATGTGTGTCGATGGTAATAGTTAGTCCCAATTGATGCTAGTTGAGGGTTCTTTAGGGTAGCTTAGATTTTTTTGAATTTTTCCTTCAGGGGCGGGTCTTAATTTTGTTTGCTTGAGGACAAGTAAAAGCTTAAGTTTGGGGAAGTTGATAACTAGGGATTTTGACACATTTTATACTCCTTGCTTCTGCTTTGATTATAAATTCATACAAAATAGTCCCAAAAGGCTCATAAATCGTGCTTGATTGCAGGTTTGATGAATAAAGGTGACAAGATATCAAAGATCAGCTCAAAAGGTGTGAATCTTGCACAAGTAGCAAAGACAAGACAAACTCAGGGGAAACAGGCCTAGTGCACCGCACTACACTTTGTGTGGTCAGCAGTATGAAGATTCAGACAGTTGGATTTCCAGGCATCAAAGCAGTGTGACCGCATAAGGTTTTGTGTTGTCCGCACTGAAGGCACCGCGTCCACACTACCATTATGTGCAGTCCATAGAAACGAAGTTCATAGAGATGCCAAATTCAGAAGATGAAGCCTGTGTGATCCGCAGTCCATTCTGCAGACCACATTAGAAGCCTCCGCGGCTGCAGTCTATTATGTGTGCTCCGCAGAGCATGGGTTCAGAGAGTCAAGATTTCACATTCAAGAGCCTAGTACGGCTGCACACCATTTTGTGCGGTCCGCGCTGACCCCGTATGGGCATTATTTTTCCATTTTTAGGGTATTAGACATTAACTTCACCTGCGCCTGTGAGAAGACCTTTAGTAGGCATATTTGGCATTTTTACTCAGTTGTTATCATTGATTTTGTATTTACTAGAAATTAATTAATATGTCTTTATCTTCATGTAATTCTCAGTTTTTCTCTCCAAGCATGAGTATCTAGACCCAATAGCTACCGTTGTGGCTCAACCTTAGTGTGGGCGATCAATGGGTGTTGTGATATAAGGTTAGATTGACAATGGAATTTCTTATTTGGGTTAATTTCTTGGTTTAATTTATGAATTAGTGGTTGCAAACACTAGTTTGTGCTTAGTTGACTTGGGCTCTTATTGAGAAAGAGAGTCTAAGTCTTAAAAACTTACCCAACAAGGAATTGGGATGGACTCAAGAGAATTGATAGTCCCAATTAAAGGGTTAAACCTTGATAGAGTAATACCCGACTTGTACACTAGTTGCTTGAACTGGGCAAAATTACTCTCTCTATCGAGAGGTGTGAGAGCAGGTAAGATCGTGCAAGGGTTGTAACATATTCTCCAATCTTCTCAATCGTGCCTTAGATTCAATTACCCGTCAATTGGCCACCTAGGAGGATGCCACTTCCCTAGTGCCTTTTAAAACGTTAGATATAACTTGTTGCAAATTACGCTTTGCTCAATTTAGTTGAATGTTCAATTTGTAGTTTGATAAAAGTAGAATCATAAAGAAAACCCAAAAATATAAGAAGATCAATTAAGAACACACACGTAATTCCAAGCTAGATAGATACTTAACTCCAATCCTAGCTCTCTGTGGATTCGATCCGACCCAAAATCAGTTAAAATCTATTGCGACCCTCTCTTGATACTCTCTAGTATTGTGGAGTTGTAATTGCGATCACTGCCCAAGGCTTTGGAGCGAGGAAGTACAATAGGGCCAACAACCCATGATTACAGCATCGGTAATTGGTCCACCCATAGGCAGAGGGCAGACTGGTAAGGGTCGTCTTAGAGGTAGAGGCCGGGCATGGGTCATCTTGGGTTTGTATACATGTTTTTTATTAGCATTCATTGCTTCCGCTTATGTCAGACTTTCAAATTTCTAAATTATTTTTAACAAATAAGGAAGTTTTACTACGTAATAATTTATTTTAACGGAAAATCACTAGTTGATTGTTGTTGGCTTGCTTAACAATGATGTCGGGCATCATCACAGCCTAAATGGAGTTGGGTAATGACAGTGACGGCACCTAGCCTTTAGGACTAGATAAGCCTAACACTTACATAAATAACAGTAAATTTAACCAACAACTATAAATGTCGAAATGGAAATTTATGTACAAGCCAACAATTCCAAAACCAGTAGTACAGGTCATAAGCTCTACCAAGTTTGAAAAAAAGAATCCATAAATACAGCTACTTTGGAATAGAAATAAATAATATAAGTAAAATATCATAAGGTGACTCTGAGGCCTATGAACGCGACAACAGGTTTACCTTGAGTCTCCATATTAAAACTCGAATAGCTAGTTATTGATCAACCAACTCTGAAATACCTGGATCTGCACAATAATGTGCAGAAAGTGTAGCATGAGTACACCGTAGTGCTATCCAGTAAGTATCAAGACTAACCTTGGTGGAGTAGTGACGAGGGATAGTCAAGAAATCTACTGGATTGAACAACCTAAACAAATATGAAGATGAACTAATAGGGAAACAATGTTAATCTAATGCTAAGCATGGTAAGCAAGACAAAAAATACTCGCAATGGAACACTAGAAACAATAATTAGCAACAGGAAGCAAATAGGTAATAATGTTGTAGAGTAAGTTGAACACAGTCTAAGTTTTGTGAAACCAAATAAAGGAAAATAAGTAACAACTCAATAAGAACAACTTTGTTTACACCAGATTTATTCAAGAATTTCCACGAGGTATCAAGCCTTATAATCACAAATAACAGGTCCTAATTCATGAACTCTAATCACTTGACATCTTTTGTGCACGTTATAATTCATAACCGCACAGACTACTCACATTTCAAGAGAGTAAAAATGTCTAATAGCCGGACGAATCACTCATATGCCAACAATAAAAATGTATCATGACTGCACATACAACTCATGTGCCGAGAGGATAACTCTCTTCTTAATATTTCAGTTACTCTCTTCTTATTTTCCAACTAATACTTTTATCTATCACTTTATTCAGAAAACTTCAATAAAACATTCTTTCACTTTTAGATCCTCTTGCTTTATCTCACTGGCTCTTGGGATGCCTAAAATTCACTTTCTCTCTCTCTCTATCTCTCTCTCTATCTATCTCTCTCTCTCTCTCTATCTCTCTCTCTCTCTCTCTCTCGCTAGGGGGGTCATACTAAGGTAAATATTTCATCCCTTTTAGGATTATGCCACCTATCTTCTGAAATTGCTGAATATTCTAGTATTCATATCTGATTGCACAATTCTAGAGATCACCATCTTGGTGCCTTACAAGGAGATCTATTACCACCTTTGCAGTACCCTTCGAAAATGTTAGTTAATGATAACAATCCATCCAAAAATTTTTGTTACTCTACCCCAGCTTGATCGTGATATTACATCATTCTCTTAAACTATATTTGTCAGATCCCATAGGAAATAATTGAGATGGGTGTGGTCAATTGTATAAAACCTTGTTACTATTGAAAGTAACTCAGAATGCTTATATTTTTCTACCTTAATTGCAATACTTATAGTCTTCATTTTCTTGGTACCTCGTACTTCTTTTTCTTTTTTTCATGTTATTTCTTTCACTTAGTGAAACTTATATCAACCTCCTAATTCTCTCGTTGCTCTTTACCATATGGGTGGATAGATATTCATGCCTTGGGGCTCCTTATCAAGAATCTCACATATCTTAGTATACACATGATTTGCTGAAGACCTAACATTTACGAATTATAAGCATGATGGAAAATAGAGTTCATATGATAAACTCTTCCACGTCCACATTCAATCTGTTACCAACTGTCTTTCTGGATATATGCATCATCGTATCATGAATAAGATAGAGTTTAGGAAATTGAGTTTTTATAACCGAACTCTACCACACGATCTACAGTATGAAGAAAGAGTGGAAGTCCTAAATACCCTATAGCCTCCTGATTAGAAGTGTGGTGCACTACAAACCTATAAACAAGACTCTACTAGACACGGCTTGTAGACTCCCATGACAGAACTGCTCTGATACCACTTTTTTCACGACTCAAATCGAAGGGCCGCGACGGGAACCCGGTGCCTTACTCGATCGAGTACCAACATAACATATCTTTCTTATCATACTATAATGGGTAAGTGAGCCAGAAAACCCATCATGAGATAACAAGAATAAAACATAAGGGAATGCTTAACATATGACGATCCAACATGATATGCAAATATATACATGTGATATACGGGCCTACAAGGCCGATATGACCAGTTGTAAACTCAAAACATAGGCCAACAAGGCCATAAATGTATCCACACACCTTACATCTGTCTACATGCCTCTAAGACTACATAAAATCATAAAGATCGGGACAGGGACTCGCTATACCAACCAATACATATTCAAAGATACTAACCAAATAGGCAACTCCGGAGCAAGTGGAGTACATCAAAACCTCCGCTGAGCTGACAGCCTACTAGGAGGATTTTGAACTTATCAGTCGGGACCTGCGGGCATGAAACACAATGTCCCCAGGAAAAAAGGGACGTCATTAAGAATAAGGTATCCAGTATGTAAGGCTAGAAAGCATAAACAAGAATAATAATATAAAGGGAAATAGAGGAGATACAACTTGTAACATCTGAGTGACTGTGGGGACTACTGACATGAAATGCATAATACATATATATACATATACTTTTAAAAACATTTGCCTCTGTGGGCATCATCCTCATCATATCTTACCCAACCTCATAAAGGACTCGGTAAAAACGTACACCGCCATCATACGGCGCGGTAGAATCGTACCCGGCCACGTGGAGATCGGTAAAACCCAACTGATCAGTGGCAGCACAATTGGTGTCATACCCTCCAGACTATTGCGCGGCTCGGAATAGTAAAATAGATAAATATATATAATGCATGCTCGACTCATGAAATCACCTTCTGAATCTTTTGGAGTGTCTTAAGAACCTTGTGGAAATCTATACCCTCAATATGAACCTTAATAGGATTGAAGGATCATACACATTTGCTTAGAATAATTTTATAAGTAAAGAACAACATGAACAACCTTATTTTCTAGGAGTAGATCCGTTATGAAGTATCGTATTCATTTCACTTAAAAAAAGAAGGAAATTCCTTAATTTACCTGAAACATGTTGGGTCCTTAATACCTTCCAAGTGACTCTTTAAACATGTCAACTCTATCTATCATAGCATATGGAGATTCAAAATTAGTGCTGAGCAAAGAAGTCTATAATTTAAGCTAGTAGCTCGTTTAACTTAAATTTGGGCAGCATTCCTTTGTAACAAGGGCCTCCACCAATACCATATACCAATAACAACAACCACAGAAATGCATCAACGTATAAATGTCAATAACAAGACACCACATAACGACAATAAGTCACAACTACTTCACGATGAGCGGCAAGCTCCAATTGGAATCCGTATAACCCATCCACCCCTTATAGACTTCTAACATTAACTTAAAAGTATCAATAACATAATAGTGAAGTCATTCATCAATGATTCCATCCGTATACCATATATTTATAACAAAGAAAATAATCCACAACTCCAACTATCTTCGATTATTAATTTTATTCACTAGTTCATGTCTTCTCCATCCATATAACTTAATCAACATCAATATAAACTTAGGAAAATGCAAGAACACAACATACCTACCTCCTGCAGTAACTTCAAGTTGAAATCCAATTTATATTCTGCTTACAATAACCCTCAATGGCAATACAACACCATAGAAGTAACTTAAGCTAATCCAAGTGTTATCTTGTAGTTTATCATCCTAACAACTCAACCAACATACAAGAAAGCATAAGAACAATTAGTAGGATTTTATAATCACCTTATACAGCGGCAACAACCTTTAAATTTGACCAAATACAGCCCACAACAATCCTCAATGACAGCACAACCTCAAAGAGGTGTTGTTCTTCACTAGGACTAGGTTTATTGTTGAAACATGGTGTAATCACTTCAAACCCTTGTGGAATCTGTTTATAAGGGTTAGTAGAAGTTTGGAGACGAGGTTGAGTTGAAAAATTAGCAAAAATAGGCATCCAAATCGTTTATAAATTGAAGTAGGTCAACCATCGCCTATGTAGGGAGCTGTTTGCGCGATCTCGTGAAAACTCCAATATCTCGCTACCCCGATATCGTATGGATGAACGGTTAAATTAGTTGGAAACTAGACTCGTATATATTCAATTTGGAATGTAGATCATCCCCTGATTCCAAGTATATTCAGAGAAAAGTGCATCTCTATTTGACATAAAGTTCAGCAAATTTATGAATGTAACTTGTGATGACCTTTGCGAACTCTTGTTCCACAACTTACTTGCCTTAAAAATGTAGAAACTTAATATCATATGACTAAATCATATCATATAATAACCTCCTTATCATTTTAATAACCCTAGTCTCACCCCAAAGTACATGTTATAATATTCCAAATTTGTCGACTTTCAACGAAACTTATTTTCTTCTGGTCGTTTAGCGTCTAAGCTTTCCAAACCTTTTGGTAATTGTTATTAATGATCTTAGAGATTTGTAACCTCCAAGATAACAATATTAAAATTAAATTATGTACTTTCAAAAATGATCTCATTTCTGAGCTTATATCAATTGGCTTACGACGTACTCTCACGTACGAAAACATGGAATGAAACATCATTCCCCCCTTTGGAACATTCGTCCTCGAATGTTGACTGATGCACTTATCAATTTCATAAACTATAGCTTTTACAAATATTTAATGCTCACCTTGCCATCTAAGCAACTCTTTTGTGAATAAATCCAAACGCTTGGGCACTCTCCCTTTTAGGCCTCTTTCTCATTACATAACATGTGATTGGAATTCTTCCAATATCATAACAATTTCTAGTTTATATCATGCAGTATGTACAACAATGTCCTTGTATGAGTGCGTAGAAACTATCCTTCCCTTTTTCCTCCATCTTTTAGCTAGCCTCTAAGCCTATCTTTATGAACTTATACAGAAATAAGTTGTCCCTGTAGGAATCTATAGGTGTAATGATGTTCTTCACTTGGTACTTTGTTGAACTTACGACTATTGATATATCTTGTTTTATAGACTCAGATATCCATACTTACAACTTTGATGCATCTAGGAAGGTCAAACTATACCATAACTATTACTTTTTTTTTATCATTATCGAGGTCCGTTACCCAACTCCAGGTTATCCCCTTGCTGCTAATTCTACATGTATAAATATAAGTCCTTTAATGCTTCATCATTATTGTGCATCTTAAGAATGAAAACCTAACCTCCTCTCATACTTTTTAACTTGTATCCATCGATCATTGATCCAGGCCTAATGTTGATCTTAAACTACCACTCATAACTTGAGACCTTTTACGTAATACATTGTCATTGAGGCTCACGTCTCATCGGAAAACATAATAAGTGATTTGCTTAATCCACATAGGGACGATACTATACTGCAATGACCATATTTCATAGTATCTCACCATGATTCGTCCTATGGGGGTATTCAAATCCTGCACAATTCATGAAATCCATTCTCTTTAAATCATTACTCAATCAAAGGCCTAAACATTATTCTCTTATCATTTATCGCAATTACACCCTCATTCTACTACCGGTGCAGCATTTTATGCACCTAGTCTTAGACTCCTCTGAGTTCCTTCCGGCTGTAGCGAGCTTTCAATAAGTTACGGAAGCTATTAGCTCTCTTGTTGTGATGGGTTTAATCATGTGGACTCACCTATTCTTATCACCTTCTCACTTGTATTTTCTTATCCTTACCCCTATCTACCTAAAACCTTGTTGTTGTACGATACTTTACCTTATGATTTACACCTATCAATTTATTCTACTCGCAATCTTCCTTTAACTTGCTAGCATAATAAATTTCCTTTAGTGCCTTCTTAGTAGTCCTTATATGTAAGCAGTTACTTATCCTGGTCGTTCTAACACTTGTTGCATAAATACTTGGTTTGTATTATTGCCCATGAATACTGTAATTTCCTGTAACTAATATAATCTCAAATATCACCTTTTATTTTTGTTCTTCCTATTCACTAGCCATGAGAGGTGCCACTTTCTTATGGAGTATGTACAATATTGTAGTGACATTGTTATTCCAAGATCATTTCCGCTTTAGCTCGCTACTTAGGTGGAAACCTTCTCCTTTATTTCCTCAGCTAGTCTGTTGTTGCAGTATTTCGGGAGACCTTCTGGGTCTTGTAAAGTTCGAGCTTGTTATATCGTGCGCCCGAAGGAAATTTTCGTTTTTCTTACTCACCTATAATAGTCCTTAGTTACATAACTTTCTGCCCTTGTACTCGTAGGGTTACTTCTAGGATGAAATTTTGATTGTCTCCTTAGTAAAACTCTCTCTTATTTTCATAGTACTTAAATGATACCTTTAACTACCTCAAATCCTATTTAAATCTTTCAAATGATTGTGACTCGTATCTGCGAAACTGAATTCACTGTGATGCAGTTCACTACATTTATCTTGCATGACCTGTTCATTTATCCGTGACCTATTGTCTAGCCATAATCGGGCCCATCCTAAATCAACTACTAATTACTCGTTGATCTACTCTCATATATATATATATATATATATATATATATATATATATTGTATAATTTCTCTTCGGATATATCATTTATCTTAACTTACCTCTAGCCATTATCTCCTGATGTATCAAGTGTCCATTCACACTTATTTATCAATAACATCCTGGCCAGATACTTTTACTACCTCTCCCTAGTGTCGTGCTTGTATAATGTTCTAGAATCGCAACATATTTGTAGGAATTGAATAAATGCAACATCATCCCTCTATCCTTGTTACCATATTCCTCCTTTACCATTCTATAATTACTTGAACCGCTTAACTCCGACTTAATACCATATCATTCCATATTTCCCCCTTTAGGGGATTACCAAGATTTAGTACTATGACGGTCTATCTATATATGTTTTATCTATTCATCTGGCGTCTTCTCACATCATCAATGAACCTTAGTTGACTTATGGTAATTTTATATACCAGGGATAGCTAAATTTTTTACGCATGAAGGCGACTCCTAGTGTAACTGGTACACTTAGTCCCATATGATCAACTATGCTCACAGTGCTTGCCTTAGTGGAACACCTTACTAAATGACCTTTTAAAGGTTATTCTTCTGTTGTCCATTCTATTATCGCCGGAACGTAATCTTTAAAATTCTGATGATGGCGACTATTATCAAATCATTCGATTCCCAATTTATATTCAGTCTATCTTGTTCACCAGCCCATACTTCTTTCTATTACTCTGGGTCTACCTTTTCCTTCTATTAATCATGTCGGAGTCACCAGCTCATTTCTCAAAATAGGGATATTGCTTTATGGCTTATACACTTTTATTTCATCATGGCATGTCACCTTTTGTCTTTCGCTTTAGTTGACTGTAGACTTTGTCATCCTGTCATACCATTTATCACACCTTACTCATACTATTTCAGTTACTCTCTTCTTATTTTTTGACTAATACTTTTATCTATCACTTTATTCTGAAAACTTCAACAAAACATTCTTTCACTTTTAGCTCCTCTTGCTTCATCTCACTGGCTCTTCGGGATGCCTAAACTTCTCTTTATGTCTCTCTCTTTCTCTCTCTCTCTCTCTCTCTCGCTAGGGCGGGAGTCATACTAAGGTAAATATTTCATCCTTTGTAGGGTTCCGCCGTCTATCTTCTGATATTGCTGAATATTCTAGTATTCATATCTGATTGCACTATTCTAAAGATCACCATCTAGGTGCCTAACAAGGAGTTCTATTACCGCATATGCAGTACCCTTCAAAAATGTTAGCTAATGATAATAATCCATCCACAAATTTTTGTTACTCTAACCCCAGCTTGATCCTGATATTACATCATTCTCTTAAATTATATTTTTCTGTTCCCATAGGAAATAATTGAGGTGGGTGTGGTCAATAGTATAAAACTTTATTACTGTTGAAAGTAACTCAGAATGCTTATATTTTCCACCTGATTGAAAATACTGATAATCTTCATTGTCTTGGTACCTCATACTTCTTTTTCTTTTTTTTTTTCATGTTATTTCCTTCACTTAGTGAAACTTATATCCACCTCCTAATTCTCTCGCTGCTCTTTACCATATGGGTGGATAGATATTCATGCCGTGGTGCTCCTCATCAAGAGGCTCACATATCTTAGTATACACATGATTTGCTGAAGACCTAACGTTTACGCATCATAAGCATGATGGAAAATAGAGTTCATCTGATAAACTCTTCCACGTCCACATTCAATCTCTTACCAACTGTCTTTCTAGATATAGGCATCATCGTATCATGAATAAGATAGAGTTTAGGAAATTGAGTTCTTATTACTGAGCTCTACCACACGATCTATAGTAAGAAGAAAGAGCGAAAGTCCTAAATGCCTTGTAGCCTCCTACTTATAAGTGTGGTGCATTACACCTATAAACAAGACACTACTAGACACGGCTTGTAGACTCCCTAGGACAGAACTTCTCTGATACCACTTTTGTCACGACCCAAATCGAAGGGCCGCGATGGGAACCAGGTGCCTTACTCGACCGAGTACCAACGTAAAATATCTTTCTTATTATACTATAAAGGATAAGTGAGCTAGAAGACTCACATGAGATAACAAGAATAAAACATAAGGGAATGCTTAACATATGACAACCAAACATGATATACGGGCCTACAAGGTCGATATGACCATTTGTAAACTCAAAACGTAGGCCAACAAGGCCATAAATGTATCCATACACCTTACATCTGTCTACAAGCCTCTGAGACTACATAAAAACATAAAGGTCGCGATAGCGTCCCGCCATACTAATCAATACATATTCAAGGCATACTGCTAAATAGGCAACTGCGGAGTAAGTGGAGTGCACCAACACCTCCACTGAGCTGATAGCCTACTAGGAGGACTTTCAACCTATAAGTCGGGACTTGCGAGCATGAATCACAACGTCCCCAGGAAAAAAGGGACGTCAGTACGAATAAGGTACCGAGTATGTAAGGCTAGAAAGCATAAACAAAAATAATAATGTAAAGTGAGATAGAGGGGATACAACCTGTAACATCTGAGTGCCTCTAGGGACTACTGACATGAAATGCATAGTACATATATATATACATAAGCTTTTAAAAATTTTTGCCTCTGGGGGGATTATCATCATCATCATATCATACCCGGCCTCATAGAGGACTCGGTAAAAATGTACACGGCCATCATAAGGCTCGGTAGAACCGTATCCGGCCACGTGGAGCTCGGTAAAATCCAATTGATCAGTGGTTGCACAATAAGTGTTGTACCCGGTCGACTATAGCACGGCTCGGTAGAGTAAAATAGATATATATATATATATATATATATATATATATATATATATATATAATGCATGCTCGGCTCATGGAATAACCTTCTAAGCCTTTTTGAGTTTGTTAAGAACCTTATGGGAATCTATGCCCTCAATATGAACCTTAGTAGGATTGAAGGATCATACACATTTTCTTAGAATAATTTTATAAGGAAATAACAACATGCACAACCATATTTTCTAGGAGTAGATCCGTTATGAAGTAGCGTATTCATTTCACTTTATATTATGCCAAAAGAAAGAAAGAAATGTCTTATCATACCTTGAACATGTTGAGTGCTTAATACCTTCCAAGTGACTCTTCAAATAAGTCAACTCGATCTATCATAGCATAAGGAGATTTAAAATCAGTCTTGAGCAAAGGCCAAGTCTATAACTTAAGCTAGTAGCTCGTTTTACTTAAATTTAGGCAGCATCTCCTTTGTAACAAGGGCCTCCACCAATACATATAGCAACAACAACAACCAGAGAAATCCATCAACGTATAAATTTCAATAACAAGACACCACATAATAATAATAAGTCACAACTACTTCACGACGAGCGGCAAGCTCCAATTGGAATCTGTATAACCCATCTACCCCTTAAAGACTTCATACATTAACTTAAAAGTATCATTAACATGATAATTAAGTCATTCATCAATGATTCCATCCTTATACCATATATTTATAACAAAGGAAACAATCCACAACTCCAACTATCTTCGATTAGTAATTTTATTCACTAGTTCATGTCTTCCATCCATTTAACTTAATCAATATTAATATAACCTTAGGCACATGCAAGAACACAATATACATACCTCCTACAGTAACTTCAAGTCTAAATCTAAGTTATATTCGACTTACAATAACCCTCAATGGCAATACAACACCATAGAAGTGACTTAAGTTAATCCAAGTATTATCTTGTAGTTTATCATCCTAACAACTTAACCAATATACAAGCAAGCTTAAGAATACTTAGTAGACTGTTATACTCACCTTAGATAGCAGCCAAAACCTGGAACTTCATCCAAATACAGCCCACAACAATCTCCAATGACAACAAAACCTCAAAGAGGTGTTGTTCTTCACTAGGACTAGGTTTGATGTTGAAATATGGTGTAATCACTTCAAACCCTTGTGGAATCTGTTTAGAAGGGTGAGGAAAAGTTTGGAGACGAGGTTGAGTTGAAAAATGAGCAAAATAGGCATCCAAATCATTTATAAATTGATGTAGGTCAACCACCGCCAAAGTAGGTCCCGTTGGGAGCTGCTTGCGCGGTCTTGCGAAAAATCGAATATCTTTCTACTCCAATATCGTATGGATGAACGGTTTAATATGTTGAAAACTAAACTCGTATATTTCAATTTGGTATTTATATCATCCCTTGATTCCAAGTATATTGGGAGAAAAGTGCATCTACATTTGACCTAAATTTCAGCAAATTTATTAATGTAACTTGTGATGACCTTTGTCAACTCTTGTTCCACAACTTGCTTACCTCCAAAATGTAGAAAACGAATACCATATGACTAAAATAACTCATATAATAATCTCCTTATCATGTGAAGAACCCTAGTGTCACCCCAAAGTACACGTTATAATATTCCAAATTTGTCGACTTTCTACGAAACTTATTTTCTTCTGTTCATTTAGCGTCTAAGCTTTCCAATCCTTTTGGTACTTGTTATTCATGATCTTACAGTTTTGTAACCTCCAAGATATCAAGATGAAACTTACATTATGTGCTTTCAAAAATGATCTCATTTCTGAGCTTATATCAATTGGCTTACGACGTATTCTCACGTACGAAAACATGGAATGTAACAATGACAAGTAAATCAATACAAGAACTTCAGAACACAAGTAAATGGAAGAACGGGCTCACAAAGAAAGACACAACGTGGAATAACGGTCTCTACAAGAATGACTCAATAAGGGAGAGTTACTAAAAGCGCCAGTTCCTGTTTCTTACAATGGTGTGTTCTGATAGTAGTGGATTTTGTAGAACTCATAAGGAGAACATTGTTGGTTCATAATTTAAATGCATACCCAATATTACCTTATGTTTTACTAGCTGTTCATCACTTCTCTTTGACCAAAACCAGTGAAGGAGAGTACCTTCGCTGTTCCAGGAATGCATTTTAGCTTCACAATGCAGGAAGGTTGGTAATATAGACTTCAGCAAAATGTGTAAATTTTTAGGCAATTGACAAGTTAGACACTACCATGTTTCCAAACACCTTGAAAAATACATAGCTCTAAATGCGTACAAAGGAGGAGCCCAGATGCTCCAGTAAGGAGATTGGAGGGTACGAGAAGAGGTAGAGGACAACCTAAGAATTATTGGGGAGAGGTGATCAGACAGGACATAGTGAAACTTTAGATTTCCGAAGACATGGCCCTTGATAGGAATCTGTGGAGGTCGAGTATTAAGGTTGTAGGTTAGGAGGTAGTTAAGTATTTCCTTACTTCATACGTTTATGAGGCTAGTTTGGTAGGGTTTTTGTCTATATTAGTTAGTGACAATGTTTTATCACTAGCTTTCTCATTTTCATGATGGTATTTTTTGTATGGTTTCTATTGGTGGTAGTGATATCGTCACTTATCGTCTTCTTGAGTCGATGGTCTTTCGAAAACAACTTCTCTACGCCCACAGGTACGGGTAAGTTCTGCGTATACATTACCCTTCTCAAACCCCATTAATAGAATTTTAGTGGGCCGTCATTGACTTTGTAATCATGTTCCAACCAGGGGTTTATGGCTTTCATAGGTAGTGCACAGACCTAGGTTTCTCACTGAGCTTTTGAGGTGGCATGTTACATTTCTTTCCGTCCCTCTATTGATCTTTGATACATTAGGAAAAATTTACATGTTTCTTGAGAAGTCCCTAAAAGTCAAAGGAAGAAACGAATAGATACATTACATTGATGAGTCAATTAATTACACAACTCTACAAAAATAATGACTTGCATAATTGTTTACATTTCTTGTCTAAACCTCCTTGTGGGGAAACTGAGATTTCCAGAATGCTACCTAATAACTCTTTGACTTGTCAACGTTCTGCAATGACTTGAGATTCCTCCACAAGTATTTCCCACTTGCCATGTCCACAAAAACCCAGAATCCATTTTGAATCATCTTAGGCAAGTTACATGGAAATCTCACCTCAAGGGAATCGAATTCTTGTTCCTCTTTCTGGGGAGCATTAGCTGTTTTAACCATAGAATCCTCAGGAATTGTAAATTCTATATCTGGCGAAGAAGAACGAACCGTCCTCCAAGCTACATAACCAGCCAATAATGCCGAAAAGAACACCAATATAAATCTTAAAGGACACATGATGATATTTTCCCCTGAATTTCTATGTAAACATCGAATGCCTAAAAGCTAGAAAATGGTTGCCTTTTTATAAAGGAGAAGTGTTGACAAAGCTTGAAAGCGCGTGCCTAATGCTGGAAGAAAAAGGAGAAGAAAGAAAAGAAGGGGTTTTGGGGGGGGGGGGGGGGGGGCTGGAAGAGTAGTTGGCTGAATTTTATGACTAATTCCCTTTGTTTTAGGTTTAGGTGATTGGATATGGCAACTGCATGTGATGATTTTTCAATTCGCTATATGTTTACTGCGTCAACGCAATATTCGCGCCTGCATCTACAAACATCCTTTTTTTTATTTTGGGCAAGGTTTCCTTTCTTTTGAACAACTGTTTCTTTTTAAACCATAAATCCCAATTCTGAGTCAATAGTGAACAACGCAATATTGGCGCCTGCATCTCAGAGGCAAAATGGGGAAAATAACTTCATTTACTTTTTTGGCCAAAGTTATTTCATTTGCAACACTTTTATTAGGAGTAGTTTGGCAGAGTGTACAAAAATATTGATGAATATTAGTGGCGAACATACATTCAAGAAAGTGGTGTCGCATTGAATTTTTCTACAAATCTTATATATTAATACACGTAATTTTTGCTTATACCAAACACTTCTATAAAATCCTAATAAAATAGATTTTGTTAATTATTTTTAGTTTAGGAATTTTCATAGAATTTTATGCATTTTGTGCACGTTTAGGTTTTTATTTAAATCATGAAAAATTCCAAAAATATCACACATAGGGATAAGGCTTGTCTACATATTACCCTCCCCAGACTCCCACCTGGTGGGAATATACTGGGTAGTTGTTGTTGTTGTTGTTGTAATCAGCAGTTAATTGTTTTATAAAAATTAAAAATCACAAAAAATGCTTCATTTTTATGCTTTTTTCCTTTTATTATTTTTTCCACTTTTAATTTAGGATTAAGTAGCTTTCATAATTTTTTAAATTAATTAATTACTTTAATTTCACACTTTAGAATAAGTTTAAGATTTTTAATTTGTAGGATTTTAAGTAAAAGAAATGGTAAAAAATAGAAAATAAAAGAAAGGAAATTGGGACAACAACAACTACCCAGTATATTCCCACCAGGTGGGGTCTGAGGAAGGTAATATGTAGACGAGCCTTACCACTACCCGAAAGGGCAGGGAGGAAATTGGGAATAGAGTTTAATTTGAATTTGGGCCAAATCCTATTCCCGAAAAAACAAATGACCCACCAGCCCGTGACCCGAACCGACCCGATCTAACAGCCCCTCATAAAACACTCACCTTCTTAACTTAGCGGATGTACACTTTAGAAGACCTAGAGAGCCTAACAGAGATCCGCCACTGAGCACAAGCAGACCCCTCCCATTCCTGTTTCTTCTTCATTATTCTTCAGTACTCACAACCAAAGAACATCAAACCATCTCCTCAAAAAGAAAAGAGTTCCAATGGCCGCTCCTTCTTCCTCTTTTGACCACACCAAAATCCAGCAAAACTAGCCATTAAACCGGCTAACAAATGAGCTGAAACACTCTCTCTCGAAACCACCCAAAACACCATCTCAAGCCACCCTCCAAAACGCACGAAATAAGTCCAAAAAATTACAGCAAACCAGTTGCGAAAATAGCAAAAACGCGACTACAAATCGGCTCAAAAAAGCGCTCAAGAATAGTCCAATGTGAAGATTATTTTGTTTCTTCCCTTCAATTGCGAAATTTGGCTATAAAAAGGATGAATTTCTCTTGAAATGTTGGAATTGGGTTCTAATCAGACTGAGGTATAGGCAGTTCGAAGTTGGCTCGTGTTTCTGTCTACTTTTTCTGTTAAATTTAAATTCCGGCTATTTGAAATCTGGGATCGATCGTAATTCGGCGCTGCTGTTGATTGCTGAATTTCTGTTGAGCTCCGTTCGAGTTTGTTTCTGCCCTTATTCGTCTTATTCTAGCTTTTCTCTATTTGATCGGTTAAGGTTGTTTGGAAACTTCTGTATCTTACACTTTATTGGCTCAATGGTTCGAGAAGGATTAGCTGATTTTTCTAAGTAATTGTTTCTATCATTTACTGTTCCATTTCATTGCTGTATTTAAATTTTAGGTAAAACTCTTAATTTCATTTGTGTTCGGGAGTGGGAGCTAGTATTTGAAATGTCAAAAAAAATGATGAGTGAACCTTTAATATTACATAATGAAGAAGCTGCATTTGTTCAATGTTATTAGTACAAGAACCAATGTTCAGTTAAATATCATGAATTATTATGTACTTTGATGGGGATATAGAATAGTAAATGTCAAACACTTGCATGACTGCTAAAATAATGGTAAAAACGGTATAAGGTTTGAAATGGACATCGTACATATACATATAAAGACAATATGTGTTTGGTCCAAAAATGTAAATGATTAGATCTGTATTATATCTTGTCATTCTTCTTTGATAGATCTATAGTTTGGTTGTTTTTGTTTAATTTGGGATTTTTTTATGACTTGTTCTGTGGTGATAGTTGTCATTTAAAGTTGAAATGATATAAAAAGAGCACACTGACAACTCGGAACTTGAAGCCACTTGTGGTAACATGGACAGTAATAATTTATGAATAAGAATATAAAACAAATTGCTCCTAGAAATGTGTTAAATAAAGTCACTTACAGTGCCATTCCAATCTGCATGGTAAACCTTCCCATTTGAACCCGAAGATGGGATCAGAAAACTTCACTATAAAGAAGACGTACCAAGAGTAAAACTAGTTTTACTTGCTAGTATTCTGTCTACTACCATCCATTTTGTGCAAATCATGTCTACAGTTTAAATGTAATGCATTTGAGAGTTTACTACTTGTGATTGAAAGGGGAAAGTTATATGGAAAATCCCAAACATAGGAAATAAGTAATTCAAAAACATTGTAATCTGCTTTAGTTAAGTTATAATTCCTTAGAAATAATTTGAGGCGTGCCGTGCAAAATAAAATCCCTAAACTCATGACCGTCATTTGATTAACATTAATCCTTAGAAATCGAGGCGTGCCATGTAGTTGAAATTTTCATGGCCCTCGCAAATTTAAAAGTATGTAGTCGCTTTTAAATCATACCATAGGCTAAAACATGTATTAAAATAAGATAATAGGTCAATTATAATGGTTTAAGCGACCATGCTAAAACCACGGAATTCGGGAGTGCCATTTAGTTGAAATTTCCATGGCCCTCGCAAATTTGAAAGTATGTAGTCGCTTTTAAATTATACCATAGGCTAAAACATGTATTAAAATCAGATAATAGGCCAATTATAATGGTTTATGCGATCATGCTAGAACCACGGAATTCGGGAGTGCCTAACACCTTCTCTCGGGTTAACATAATTTCTTATTCAGAATTTTTGGTTTGTAGACTTCAAATGGAAAGTCGAATTTTCCTTGATTTGGGATTTAAAATAAAGCCGGTGACTTGGGACACCAATAAAATATTCTAAGTGGCGACTCTGAAATAGATAAATAAATAATCTCATTTTAAATAGTTTCACTTTAATTGGAAAAATTCCCCTATATATTACCCTTCAGGATGGTGTGTAAAAAAGGGGGTGTGACAAATAAAGTGAAAAAACTAATAAGTAGAAAAAATGACACCACTTTAAACGTATTGTCTCTTGGCGTGTTGGTACATGCTTGATTTTGCTCTAAGAAGTTAGAGGTTCGAAGCTAAACTAGCACTTATATTTTGGCAAATATTCTCATTTTATAAATTTTGACACCACTTACGCCCCTACTGGATAAGGTGTATTCGTAATGTTGGCATTAGTTATACTAGGATTATTTCCTATCAACTATTTAATTCTGTATATTAAAAATAATATCCATTGCAACACTTTTAAAAAAAATTATTTGTTCGAAAAATACCCTCAATCTATCTGAAAAATGTTGGAAAAGATTTTGAAAGGGTAATTCTGTCTTTATATTTGCTTATTCATTTATTAAAAATTATGGTAATGTTAATGTCATAGTTTGCTATGTACAAATATAGTATTGACTGTAGTGTATAGCTAGTACTTATATCAATTACACATAAAATACTACAAAATAAGGGATTAATAATATCAAAAATAATACATATATTATTTTTTCCTAATATATCCTACCAAACGAACCCCTTAAACTTTACATCGAATTTGGCCAGCATATGTTATCATTCTTTAATGCTGAGAAACGGTCATCAAAACATTATTTGATTTAATAATATTATTATCAATTTTTAAGAAATATTTTATTTAAAAGATAATTTTCTCGTCGATCAAACCACGAAAATATTTTTTAAAGTACAAGTAATTTTTCAAAAAAAGAAATTGTCCATCATACAGGTTTTTCTCTCCCCTCTACCTTTTCATAAAGTTTAAGGGAAATTTGAATTTTTTTCTTTTGTTTTTCTTTCAAGTGTTTCCCCGACTTGACAACTTAATATGATCAGCATAAACAAAATATGTGGGTTGGAGCTCGTTTGAAACATAGGATATTAATGCGTATGGGTAATACCGAAATCAAGGTCTGCCTTCTCACTACTTTCTCCAACAACATTTCCATGGACAATTTCCCACTCTCCAACCATCCAACCTCTTAAATCCCTCCCAAATCACCTGATATACTTCAAGAATATGACGGTATGAATCCACCTATATCAACACCATGTAGGGATAATCAACGAGCTAATGTAGGAAATAATTCCTCTAACATCTATACTAGCAAAAGTAACCCAACACAATGACTCATTATATAGGAAAATTTTTCTTTTTGACTCCATTAATATTCAGGTTTCTCAACCACCCCTGCAACCACTCACTACTCAAGACAAGACAACCCTATACACTTAGACTACCATTTTCAAGACTTGCTTAGCCAAAAAATCAGCTCCCAAGAAATCCAAGTTCTTAATGATATCAAGTTTCCCTCATAGTAGGAGAGCTCCAAAGAATTTACCAACCATGAAGGTATTCTCTCATTATTAAACTTATGGAAAAGCACATTCTACACCAATACCTAAGAAGGAAAATATATCAGTTGTGAAAACCAAATGAAAACTTCACTCTCATGGACCTAGGGGTTTATTACTTCATAGTAAAATTCAGCAAGGAGGAGAACATGTCCACAGCCCTGAATAATGGACCATGATTTATCAATGGCTACCATTTTTAGTTCAAAAATGGGAGCCACAATTCGTTGCCAGTGAGGCAAAGCAATTAAAATCAGCATTTTGGGTTCGCCTACCCCAACTCCCCACTAAATATTTTGATTCTACCATCCTACAAAAAATAGGTAATACCATAGGGAGACTATTAAGGATCGATTCTTGCACTTCCTCTACACTAAGAGGTAGGTATACTCGATTTTGTGTTAGAAGTATCCATGAAAAAGTTAGTTAAGTCTTTTGTCTACATTGGGAATTATAAACAAAAGATACATTATGAGGGTGAAAATTTTTTATGTACCAAGAGTGGGAAATTAGGCCATAGCCAGTCAAAATGCTCAATGCCTTCAATACCACCAATAACCAGTGAGCAAAAAGGAGGCTTAACAGATATCCCGAAGCAAGACTCTCAAAATAATTGGGTGACTTTCACTTTTAACAAAAAAAAAGTCTACTGGAGTGAAGCAAATCCACACTGCCAAGGTAACCAATCCAGGTATACGTCCAAAACTTAATGGCACTAACACAGGTATGTCTTCTAATTTCCAAAATTTTAATTTTCATAAATTTGAATTCATGGGAAACGACCTATTAAATATTCCAACTCCTGAATCAAAACTTAGTCAATACATGGATAATATCATCTCCTCCAATGTTGGCCAAAATTCTAATATTTTTGAGGTTCTCAACAATAAGGAACACATGGTTTTCGAAAATGGTTTAGGAAAAAAACCTGCCAAAATCCCTATAACCAATGCATGCAAAATAGAAAAGCCAAACTCATACATGTATCTAACACCAATGACACATTGGACCATCACCCCGATGATTAGATAAAGCTTCCACGAAAATAAATATATTAATTACCTGGCTACCCCTAAACTAATAAACAAAGCTAATCCTAATTCGCATATTACTATTACCCCTAACTCAACTACATTACACATGGACATGCATACAAGAGAAGATGTCAAAATGGCAGACCACTAAGAGAACCTGGCAACAACAAAATCCTCCAAAAATCATCTATATCCTCACACGCCAAACCAATTATCATCCATGCAACTAAAGAACTCTATTTCCTCAAGAACCCTAGAAAAGCTATAATTCATATTACTAGTACTAACTGAATATATACCACACAAAAAGATAATTCCAAGACTCTCAGCCAGTAGAAGATTTCGGCCAGTTCACATACCAAACCAACTCAAGACTCCTCTGATGGCCAACTCTCCACAAATGCCACCTCAGTTACAAAATCAACCTCTTTTCTTCACATCACCCCATAAATCCCAGTATTCCCAACCAACCTTTTGGCTAGAAGAAGGCATGCTAGGGTGTGCAATAACCTTCAATATCCAAATCATTGGACAAGAGATGGTAACAATAATTCAGAACACTTGTTACCTAGCACAACTAATATCAAAGGGGATACACGTAACGATGAACAACTACACAAATCAGGTATGGATCAATAATATCCTTCACCCTCTAGCCCGTCACATGAATTGCACCTTAATCCAGGAAATGAATGAATAATGGAACCTCCCTCAGACACTAGTTCAAAAATCTTCCATTGACTCTACCCTTCTTCCCATCGAAGGAAAGCATGATGATCAATATGATCTTTATGCCATGGAGTCACCATGCAGCCCAGGAAACCAACAATCCACCAAACTTGGCCCTAATAAACCTGGAAAAAAACATTCAAGACAATGTGCCAGGACAAGATCCACCAAAACATCCAGTAGATGAAGAAGAAAAACACCTTACTCAAGGTACTCAACCGGGTGTGGAATTTTCTAGCCTAAAAGAGGTTAAAATACTACTCTTTCCAGATTTATGGAGCAAGAAATACATCTTTAGTTACCCGAGCACCATGTAGAAGTGCTCAATGCATATTCGACCACCACAATATACCACAGTAAGAACACAGGCAATTATCCTAGTTCCATCAAGAAAGAGGAGCCACAACTCAGTAGAGAGGGAGTCCACTATAAACCAACCACAAGAATCTCAAATGAATAGAGCAACTACTATAATCTTGTGAAACATTAGAGGTGCCAGTAATGCTGACTCCCATTGTAATTTAAGGATTTAATCGACACTCACAAACCCTGTATGGGGTCCCTTAAGACAATGATGCAACTTCATGCCACCTTCTAAATGAATTCAACTTCTCTGAGCTTATATAGGTTCCTGCAGAAGGCCAGTCAGGAGGCATGACTTCCCTCTATAACCACAATGTGGTGATAGTGGAACACTTCAGCAGCAATGGTCAAGAAATCATGCTCTTCTTCATGTACGACCCTTTAATTTTAAATGAATTTTTTGGGCTATGTATCTGTTACAACCCCAGTTCACTCTCCGTGAACTATCATTGTAGAATCTAGTCTCTACGACTAGGGAAGCATAACAATGTGAAAAATAAATAAAACTTGCGGAAGAAATAATTAAAAGCCAAAATAACCAAATGGAACAGTATTAAAAATGCCGCTCTGCATATACAACACAACTTCACCAAAAACTGATACACTTTCCCAAAACCCAGAATCTCATATAACCCAAAAGCCTTTGAATATTTACAAGTTTCAAGCTCGAGAATATCTAATTGGGAAAAGAAATACAGAAGGTCTAATACTTAAAGGAGAGAATAGAAAGGGACTTCCCGATTTGCGAACACGGCATATATATCTCGAAGTCTCTGGAACAATTGCCTCGCCTCAGGGGTGATAGAACTGAGTCAAAGTACCTGGATCTTCACAAGGAAAACATGCACAGAAAGGGCATGAGTACACCACAGTGGTACTCAGTAAGTGCCAAGCCTAACCTCGATCGTGGTAGTAATGAGGAAGGTCATGGCCCTATTGAGGTTAAATGAAATATTAGGTATAACAGCGTAAAATAAGACAGTATGACAGAGTGCAACAATAAGAAGTAACCAAAATAGAATAACAACACCAACTAGAACAGAGACAAGATAATAATAGAAAGGAAATACGCTTAACGTAGAGATAATAGCCCGGGATCTCCCAGGATACCGTCCCGTAGTCTCAATCACAATTACCCAGTGGATATCCGGGGATACCATCCCTTAGTCCATCATATATATCCGAAGGATCTCGTGGACTCGTCCTGTAGTCCAACTGTCAATGCGCGGGGATCTATCGGAATCCTAATCTATAGTCCTAAATGTAAATATCAGGTACTGGGGGAATCTACCGAGTGTATTCCAGTAGTTCCATATAACTGTGTAGAGGGATCTACCGGAATACCACATCCGTAGTCCTAAATAAACAAATAATGGGGATCTATAAAAATCCCACATCCGTAATACCAATGTAAATACACAACAGCAACATGAGAATAGTCATAAATTGCCAGCTTCATATCAAGGCTAAACATGTATTCCTAACCTAGCATGTTGCACATATTTCAAATAAGGCAGTCTGAGCAAATAAGCAATTTAGATATGCTTTCCTAAGCTAACAATAAGCTTAAATTCCAAGTACTGTAAGCAAGAAAGGAAAAACGCAATTAAGGCTATTTTAATGAAAACGAGAATTTCAACAATGAGCACAACTACGCACTTGTCACCTTACGTACAAGGCATTTCAATTATCACAATACCAATCCTAAGGGGAGAGTCCCCCCACAAGGTTAGACAAGCCATTTACCTTGAACCGGCTCAATAATTAACCCGATACCACGTTCTTGCAACGAGTACTCGACTCCAAATGACCCAGATCTATTTAATTAAATAGAATAATGTAAATAACACTTCAAGTAACTTATTCAACAATTATATTCTAATCTAATACATGAAATTAGGTAAAATGGCCAAAACGTCCCTCGGGCCCACGTCTCGGAATCGGGTAAAATTTATAATTTGAAAAATCGCATACTCTCACGAGTTCATGCATACCAAATTTATCAAAACCTAAGGTCAAATTCCCATTCAAAATTCGAATTCTAGGTCTAAGAACTTTCTTCAAACTTTTCCCTAGTTTTCATCGCCAATTCGAATTTAAATGATAAAACTAACTGTAGATTGATGGAATATAACTAGAAAGGGTTAAAGAATTGTTACCCAATTATTTCCTCTTCAATATCATCCCAAAGTCTCACTCTCATGATCTTCACTTTGATTTTTCCAAGTTTTGAACTAAACCCTCAAAATTTCATATTTCTGCCCAGGTATTTCCGCAGCCGCGGTCCAGCTTTTGCGGAACCATTGTCGCATCTATGAATTTCACTTAAGGCTTGACTTTGTGCATCTGAGGTTATCCTTTCGTAGATGCGGGGCTGCTTCTGGGGTCTCTGCTGCCTTTCCTCCATTTTCGCTTCTGCGGTTAGTCCATCGTTTTTGTGGCTCTGCATCTGTAGAACCCAAACCGCAGGTGTGGTTATGAAAGAAAAATAGGTGAAGCTACAACTTCAAAACCCAAAATCCTTCTGTCAAAATCATCATGAGGCACCCGGAACCTCAACCAAACCTACCAACATATCCTAAAACTTCATTCAAACTTGTTCCAACCTTCGGATTGCTCAAAACAACATCAAAACACCTATTTTCATCGAATTCTAGCCTAAGAATCCCAAAAACTCTAAAAATACATTTTCGTACAAAAAGTTTACCAAACCTCGTCCGAATGACCTGAAATTTTGCACACCCATCACATTCACCATTACAGAGCTACTCCAACTTTTAGTATTTCCTTCTGAAACTCGGATCAAACTCTTACTATCGAACAAGAGAACTTCAAAATTTGACTTTCGACATTCCAAGCATGAATTAGCTACATACCTCCAAAACATAATACGAACACACCTCTAAGCCCGAAATCTCCAAACGGAGCTAACGAAACCATCAGATTTCCATTCTGAGGCCGTCTAAACATTGTTCTGATTATGGTCAAATTTTTAACACTTATGCTCTTATTTACGGACTAAGTGTGCCAGAACTCTCTGAAACTCGAAACCGAACATCCTAGCAAATTAAAATAGTAGAAATAAACATGGAAAAAGTAGTTAATAGGGGATCAGGGTGTAATTCATTTGTCCTCAAACAAGCATAGAGACATACCTAAAGTAGTGAAAAGATGAGGGTAATAGCTGTGCATATCCTGCTCGATCTCCCAAGTTGCCTCCTCGACCGGCTAGCCCCGCCAGTGAACCTTTACCGAAGCAATATTCTTCGACCTTAGCTTCTTAACCTGCCTGTTCAATATTGCCACTGGCTCCTCAACATAGGATATATCCTTGTCCAGCTGGACTAAATTAAAATCCAACACGTGCGATAGATCATCGTAATACCTCTGGAGCATCAAAACATGAAACACAAGGTGAACTCCTACCAAATTGGGAGGTATGGCAAGCTCATAAGCAACCCCCAACATGCCTCAATATCTCAAAAGGGCCAATAAACCTTGGGCTTAACTTTCCATTCTTCCCAAAACTTATAACGCCCTTCATAGGCGAAACCCGAAGCAGAACCCGCTCTCCAACCATATAGGAAACATCACGAACCTTCCGGTCCGCATAGCTCTTCTATCTGGACTAGGCTACACTGAGTCTATCCTGAATCACCTTAACCTTCCCCAAAGAATCCTGAACTAAGTCTGTGCCAAATAATCTAGCCTCACCTGGCTCGAACCGACCCGCCAGAGATCTACACCGCCTAGCATATAAATCCTTATACGATGCCATCTGAATACTAGACTGGTAACTGTTGTTGTATGCAAATTGTGCCAGTGGCAAGAATTGATCCCAAGACCCTTGAAACTCAATCACACATGCGTGGAGCATATCCTTAAGAATCTGAATAGTGCGCTCGAATTGTCCGTTTGTCTAAGGGTGAAACGTTGTACTCAACTCCACCCCAGTACCCAACTCATGCTGAACGGCCCTCGAGAACTGTGATGTGAACTGAGTACTTTTATCTGAAATAATAAAAATTGGAATAGCATGCAGACGAACAATCTCCCGTATATAAATATCTGCCAACCGCTCTAAAGAATAAGTAGTACACACATGAATAATGTGAGCGGACTTGGTCAGCGCATCCACAATCACCCAAATAACATTGAACTTTCTCAAAGTTCATGGGAGCCCAACTATGAAATCCATGGTGATCCACTCCAACATCCACTCCAAAATCTCTATCTGCTGAAGCAACCTACCCGATCTTTGGTGTTCATACTTCGCCTCATGACAGTTGAGACACAGAGCTACAAATCCAACTATATCTTTCTTTATCCGCCTCTACCAGTAGTGCTACCTCAAATCCCGATACATCTTGGCAGCACACGGATAAATGAAATACCGCGAACTATGTGCCTCATCCAGAATCAACTCTCGAAGCCCATCAACATTTGGTACACAAATCTGACCCGACATCCTCAATATACCGTCATCACCAATAGTCACATCCCTATCATCACCGTGCCAATCCTTGTCTGAGGATAAGCAAATGAGCATCATCATACTAATGCTCCCTGATACAATCAAATAAGGAAGAATGAGAAACCATACAAGCCAGAACCCAACTGGGCTCTAAAAGATCCAATCTTACAAACTGACTGGATAAGGCATGAACATCCATTGCGAATGGCCTCTCTGCTACTAGTAAATAAGCCTAACTCCCCAAACTCTCTGCTCGACAAGTCAAAGAATCGGCCACCACATTGGCCTTACACGGGTGATAAAAAATAATAATATCATTGTCCTTCAGTAGCTCTAGCTATCTCCTCTGAAGCAAATTAAGATCCTTCTGCATGAACAGATGCTGCAAGCTCTGGCGATCAATATAAATCTCACAAGGAACACCATACAAATAATGACACTAGATCTTTAAGGGGTGAATAATAACATCTAACTCAAGATCATGGACATGATAATTCTTCTCATATACCTTCAACTGTCTGGATGCATAAGCAATCACCCTATCATCCTGCATCAATATCGCTCCAAGGCCAATCCTCGAGGCATCACAATAGACAATATCAAACCCCGAACCTGTAGGCAATATCAAAACTGAAGCTGTAGTCAAAGTTGTCTCGAGGTTCTGAAAGATCGCCCCACACTCTTTTGTCCACTAGAATGGTGCACCCTTCTGGGTTAGTCTGGTCATAGGGGCTGCAATCGACGAAAACCTCTCCACAAAATGACGGTAGTAACCCGCCAAGCCAAGGAAACCGTGGATCTCTGTGGCTAAGGATAGTCTGGGCCAACTCTGCACGGCCTCAATTTTCTTCGGACGATCTGAATACCCTCACTTGATACCACATGGCATAGGAATGCCACTGAATCCAATTAAAACCCACATTTCGAGAACTTAGCATATAACTTCTTCTCTCTCAGAGTTTGAAGCATATTCCTCAAGTGCTGCTCATGATCTTCCCAACTCCGGGAATACACCAGAATCATCAATAAAGACAACGACGAGCGAGTCAAGATACGACCGAAAACACTGTGCATTAAGTGCATAAAGGTTGCTAGGACATTGGTCAGCCCATATGACAATAGAAGGAACTCGTAATGACCATACCAAGTCCTGAATGCAGTCTTTAGGATATTTGGCTCCCAAATCTTCAACTAATGGTAACCTGAGCGCAAGTCAATCTTAGAAAACACCCGTGCGTCTTGAAACTGGTCAAATAGATCATAAATACGAGGCAAATGATAACGGTTCTTCACAATAACTTTGTCGAATTGGCAGTAATCAATACACATACGCATAGAACCATCTGTTTACTTCACAAACAAGACAGGATCCCCTAAGGTGATACAATGGGCCAAACAAAACCCCTATCTAGCAATTCCTGTAACTGATCCTTCAACTCCTTCAACTCAGTGGGAGCCATACGATACGGAGGAAGAAAAATGGGCCGAGTGCCCGGCAACAGATCAACGCTAAAATCAATATCTATATTGGGCGGCATGCCCGGAAGGTCAGCTGGGAACACCAAAGAAAAATCCTATACTACGGGGACTAAATCAACGGAGAGAGGTATCAACACTAACATCTCCCACATAAGCTAAATACGTGTCACACCCATTCTTAACCATACATTGAGCCGTAAGAAAAGAAATAACTCTACTGAGAGTGTGATATAAAGCACACCTCCACTCAACATGCGGTATACCTGGCATAGCCAACATTATGGTTTTGGCGTGACAGTCAAGAATAGCGTAATGGGGGCAACAACGAGTCCATGCCCAAGATAACATCAAAATCAACCATGCCGAGCAATAATAAATCGGCTCTGGTCACAAAACCACTAAGAGCAACTAAACACGACCGATAAATGCTATCCACAATAAGAGAATCTCCCATAATAGTAGAAACATAAGCAATGGAACTCAAAGAATCCTGAGATATACCCAAATATAGAGATAAACAAGAAGACACATAAGAATAAGTGGAGCCTAGATCGAATAGAAACAATGCATCTCTGTGACAAACCAGTGTAGTACATATGATGACAGAATCGAAGGCAACGACCTCGGTACGGGTAGGAAGGGCATTGTATCTGGCCTGGCCTCCCCCTCTAGGGCGACCTCTACATCCCCGACCTCCACCTTTAGCTTGCTGAGTAGATGGGGTAGCAACTGGAGCTCTAACCATAGCCTGAGAACTCTAGGGGGTACGCTATGTCTGAGAAGTCTGTAGAGGCGTACCCTCCAAAGTCTGGGGCAATCTCTCACCGTATGGAATGTGTCACCACACTCAAGATAAGCTTTGGGAGGACGTGGTGGTTGTGACTGGCTCGTACCAGGTTTGCTAGACTGACCTCTGAAAACACCCTACGCAGGAGGCGCACTAGAAATTAAAGGTGCATAATAAGGCTCCTGAGGCCTAGGATGAGCTGGAAAACCATAGGCTACTGGAAGAGCTAATGAACAACGTGACTCATATAACCCCTATCATGACAACCTGCAGTTGGGACAAGGGAACCAGAATAATGGCTCGACTCTCGAGACCTCTTGTCCTCCCTCTCCCCTCTCTTTCTAGCATGCATACCCTCAATCCTCCTAGAAATGCTCACCACCTAATAATAAGAAATATCTATCACTAACTCACGAACCATGCAAGACTTGATGTTAGGAATAAGACCCTCAATAAACTGGTGAACCCTCTCGCGGATAGTAGAAACCAAGGGTGGTGCATGCCTAGCCAAACTAGTGTAACGGATTGCACACTCTGAGACAGTTATATCACCCTGGCACAAATGCTCAAAATTTGAACGCCATGCGTCTCTAAGGATTTGTGAAACACACTCTCTCATGAACATATCTCAAAAAACTGAGTCTAAGTCAGGGAAGCTTCCTCATTCAGATTGTCTAACTCATAAGTGTGCCATCACTCATAGGCGGCTCCTCAAAGATAGAAGGTAGTGAAAGAAACCTCACTTGATCTTGAGATACCCACGGTATGAATAATATGGTAGCGCTCATCTGTAAATCCTAGAGTATCATCTGATGCTAAACCACTTAAAATAGGAGGCTTATACTTCTTGAACCTCTCAAGCCTCCGGTGCTCATCTTGAAAGACGTTGCCCTATCCTCGGGCTGATCTGAAACTACCGGTTGTACTAAAATAATCTCTCGAACCTGCTTAACATGCACTCGCTACTCAGGAGTGTGAGCGGCAAGAGTCTGTGATCTTTCCTCGGCCTGGGATGTAGCTGCAGTAGGGGAAGCAACCCTATCTGAGCTAAAGTGGTGTACATGCTCATGAACTGTGCTTGAGTCTCCTAAAGTGCTGGCATGGCAGTAGCAGTAGGCATATCATGTGTTTGGACTCCGGCTGGAGCTACTGGTGGTACCTTGGTGGTAGCTTGTGCGGGTGCTTCGGCTGCACCACGTGCGCATCCTCAGCCTCTACCCTGGCCCTGGTCTTTGACAGTCAAAATAGGGGAGGGGGTTCATGATCATCTCCGTAGCACGTGTCCTCACCATCTATGAGAAAATAGAAGACAAAAGTTTAGAATTGTGATGTAAAAATCTCGCATGACAAGGAAATCTAATGAAATGGAATTTTACTAATAGTTACGTAGTCTCTTGTAGATAAGTACAGACGTCTCTATACCGATCAACGAGACTCTAATAAACCGGCTTGTGATTCATGGCTCCTATGTACCTAGAGATTTGATACCAACTTGCCACAATCCCAGTTCGCCCTCCGTGAACTATCATAATGGCACCCAGTCTCTAGACTAGGTAATCCTAACAATGCGGAAAATAAACCAAACTTGCCGAAGAAAATAATAAAAAGCCAAAATAGCCAAATGGAACAATATTAAAAATGCCGCTCGGCATATACAATACAACTTCACGAAAAACTAATACACTTTCCCAAAACTCGGAATCTCATGAAACCGCAAGCCTTTGAATATCAACAAGTGTCTAGCTCCAGAATGTCTAACAAGGAAAAGAAACATAGAAGGCTTAATACATAAAAGAGAGAATAGAAAGGGACTCCTCGGTCTGTGGATGCAGCAGATATACCTCAAAGTCTCTAGAACAATCACCTCGCCTCAGGGTGATTGAACTGAGCCGAAGTGCCCAGATCTGCACATGAAAGACATGCACAAAAAGGACATGAGTGCACCACAACGGTACTCAGTAAGTGCCAAGCCTAACCTTGGTCAGGTGGTGACGAGGAAGGTCAGGGCCCTACTGAGGTTAAATAAAATATAAGGTATAACAACGTAGAATAAGACAGTATAACTAACTGAAACAGTAAGAAGTAACCAAAATAGACGAACAACAACAACCAAAATAGAGACAAGATAATAATGGATAGGAAATACAGCTCAACGTAGAGATAAAAACCAGGGACATCCTAAGATACCATTCTGTAGTCCCAATCACAACTATCCATTAGATCTCCCGGGATACCGTCCAATAGTCTATCATATATATTCGAAGGATCTCCCAGGATCTTGACCCGTAATCCAACCATCAGTGCGCGGGGATCTACCAAAATCTCGATCTATAGTCCTATATGTAAATACCCAGTACTGGGGGAATCTACCAAATGGATTCCCGTAGTTCTATATAACTGTGCAGAGGGATCTACCGGGATCTCATATCCGTAGTCCCAAATAAACAAAAAAGGTGGATCTTCCGAAATGCCACATCCGTAGTCCTAATGTAAACACACATCAACAACACGAACAATAGTAATAAACTGTCAACTTCATATCATGGCTAAAAAACTATTCCTAACTTGGCATGATGTACATAATTCAAGTAAGGCAGTTTGAGCAAATAAGCAATTAAGTCATTTAGATATGCTTTCCTAAGCAAACAACAAGCTTAAATTCCAAGTAGTGTAAGCAAGAAAGGAAAAATAAAATTTAGGCTATGTTTAATGAAAATGAGATTTTCAACAATTAGCACAAGTACGCACTTGTCAGCTCACGTATAAGGCATTTCAATTATTACAATACCAATCCTAAAAGGAAAGTCCCCCACACAAGGTTAGACAAGGCACTTACCTAGAACCGGCTCAATAACCAACCTGATAACACGTTCTTTCCATGAGTACTCATTTCCAAATGGCCTAGATCTATTCAATTAAATTGCATAATGTAACTAATACTTCAAGTAACTGATTCTACAATTAAATTCTAAGCTAATGCGCGAAATTATGTAAAATGATCAAAACACGCATCGGGCCCACGTTTCGAAATCGTGTAAAATTTATATTTTTAGAAACCTCATACTCTCACGAGTTCATGCATACATAATTTATCCTAATCTAAGGTCAAATTCCCAATCAAAAATTGAATTTTATGTCTAAGAACTTTCTTCTAACCTTTTCCAAATTTTCATCTCCAATTCGAATTTAAATGATGAAACTAACTATAGATTGATAGAATATAACTAGAAAGGGTTAAAGAATTGTTACCCAATGATTTCCTATTCAATATCCTCCCAAAATCGTCCTCTCATGAGCTCCAATTTGATTTTTCCAAGTTTTGAACTAAACCCTCAAAATTTCATATTTTTACTCAGCTCTTTCCGCATCTGCAGTCCCGCTTTTGTGGAACCATTGTCGCATCGGTGACTTTCACTTAAGGCTCGATTTTTCACAGCTGCTGTTATCCTTTCGCAGATGCGGGCTGCTTCTGTGGCGAAGAACCCACTTATGCCGTCCCTGTTGCCTTTCCTCATTTTCTGCTTCTGTAGTTACTCTGCCACTTCTGTGACTTCGTAGGCAGGTGCAGATATGATAGCAAAACAGCTGAAGCTACAACTTCAAAACCCCAAAATCCCTCCCTCAACCATCTGAAATCATCTCGAGGCCCTCGGGACCTCAACCAAACTTACCAACATATCCCATAACTTCATTCACACTTGTTCCAACCTTCGGAATTCTCAAACAATATCAAATCACCTATTTTTTATTGGATTCAAGCCTAAGAATCCCAAAAACTCTAAAAATACGCTTTCTATTAAAAAATCTACCAAACCTTGTTTAAATGACATGAAATTTTGCACACACGTCACATTCACCACTACCGAGCTACTCTAATTTACGGAATTCCATTCTGACCTTCGGATCAAAATCTCACTATCGAACCGAAAAACTTCAAAATTTGAATTTCGGGAATTCAAGCCTAAATTAGCTACGGACCTCGAAAATATAATTCGAACACGCCCTTAAGCCTGAAGTCACCCAATGGAGCTAACGGAGCCATCGAAATTTTATTTTGAGGCCGTCTTCATATTGTTTCGACTATGATCAAATTTCTAACACTTAAGTTCTCATTTAGGGACTAAGTATTCTAAAATTACCGAAACTCTAAATCGAACATCTCGGCAAATCAAAATAGCAGAAATAAATACGGAAAAAGCAGCTAATAGGGGATCAGATCATAAATTTTTAAAATAATTGGTCGGGTCATCACAACATGCTAGTATCCTAGTTCACCTTAGAGATATTATGTGGGATAACCTTAAAGTCTCTCACGGAATTATCATGTTCCTTGGATGTTAGTGGGTGACTTGAATGAAATTATTAATAGTAACGAAAAGATAGGTGGTAGACTACTGAAAAACTCTAGGGCTTCTAAAATATGGGAAAATATTGACTATTGTAATCTTATTGATCTTTATTTCAAGGGTAGCAAATTTACATGATCTATCTATAGGAAAAAGAAATGGTTAATAATATGGAACGATTAGACTGTATATTAGTTAATGATGATTGGTTAAGTTTTTTTTCAAATGCTACAATTACTCATCTTCCAAAAGCCCACTCAGACCATAATCCTATCCTAGTAAAGTTAATAATATCACTTACTATTGTGAATTTTTTTTTCAGCTTGAGAATATTTGGTATACACACCCAAATTTTTGTAATATTGTTGCAAATCAATGGAGGAGTATAGACTTAATGATGGCCACCAATTCTTTCTCTGATTATATTAAAAAATGGGGCAACGAACATTTTGGGAATGTTTATAGGGAAAAAAAGTCTTCTAGCTAGAATAAATGGTATTAAAAGATCCCCTGATTATTCCATTGTTCTTTTCTTAAAAAATTAGAAGCAAATCTCCTCACGAACTACAAGAATATCCTCAAGCTAGAAGAAGACTATTGGAAATTAAGATCAGGAATTAGTCGGTAAATGAGGGGGATGATAACGCTAGGTTCTACCAAATCAGTGTCTCTAATAGGAAAAACAAAATCATATTAGCTTATTTAGGAACAATGAATTTGCATGGATAGATAATCACCAGGATATCCTTAGCCATACACGTAATCACTTTTCCTAGTTATTTTCTTGCCGGTCATGCTTATAAAAATAGGACTCACATGTTTCATGGTCCAACCAGTTTCAACAATATTGATCTATCAGTATTGGATAAATCCTTGCTAGATTGTGAAATAAATACTGCTATTTTTTCTTTTAAGCCTTATAAATCGCCTGGCCTTGATGGTTTATACCCTTTTTAAATTAAAAATATTGAAAATTCATAGGAGACTTCGCTAGGGCTTTTTGTCACAAAATCTCTAGAGACCTGCAATACTTCCAGAAATTAATACTACATATATCTGCTCTATCCCGAAGTTTACTAATGCCAATAAACTCAATAATTAAAGGCCTATTATTCGTTGCAACACTATCTACAAGAATATCACTAAAATAATTGCAAATAGGCCAAAGCCTCTTCTTAGTACCCCCATCAGCCCTATTCAATCTAATTTCATGAAAAACAGAAGAGCTAGTAATAACCCGATTATTATCCAGGAGCTCATTCACCATTTTAAAAAACTAAAGGAAATACTGGTGAAATGCTGATCAAAATTGACCTTGAAAAGGCATTCGATAAGTTAGAATGGTCTTTCATATACATGACCCTTTTATTTTTCAAAATTCCTCTGAATATATCCAAGATTATTATGTCCTGTATATATACATCATCCACTTCTATATTGTTCAATGCGACTAAAATCAAGTTTTTCCAACTAAGCAGAGGTATAAGGCAAGGATACCCAATGTCCCCTTATATTTGTATTCTATTCATCGAAATGTTATCTAATTATATAAGCCATGTAGTGGAAGTTAACACGAGATCCTTTCTTAGTGAGCAAAGATAGCCCTCCTCTATCCCACTTATTCTTTGCAGATGACTTGGTTTTAATCGGGAAAGCCAATAGCAAAACAATCTCATCTATTAAGTCTGCTCTAATGGAATTCAGTGACCTTTCTGAGCAGACAATAAACTTCAATAAATCAAGGATTATATTCTCAAAATTTTGGTAAAATAGCTAGATATAATATCTCTCACTCCCTTGGTATAAAGGAATGCAATTCATTCGGTAAATACTTGGGTTTCCCCATTATTTATAATAACCCCAATCATAAAGATTTCCAATTCATCATCGACATTATGAGAACTAAGCTCTTAGGGTAAAAATGTGATAAGCTAAATATGGATGGTCGAAGCACTTTAGTTACATAAACTCAATACACCACGCTTCCCCCTAAATTCCATAAGGTAATTGACCAAATTCAAAGAAACTTTCTTTGTGGCACAACTGAACATATTCACCTAGTCAATTGGGACATAGTTACTAGACCAAAACAGGATGGGAAATTAGGGCTAAGGAAGGCTTGTACAAAAAACCTAACCCTACTATCAAGCCTACCTTGGAATTAGCTAACAACACCACCAATCTATGGGCTATTACTCTTCTTATAAAATACTCTCATAAGCCAAAAGATAAGGGCTCCTTCATTTGGAAAAACATTACGAAGGAGTTGAGAATATGCCAAAAAGGAATGTCTTAGACAATCCACAATTCCTCCGCTCTTAATATATGGGAAACTATGTTGATCCCCAACTCAAACACCCTTGAAACCAAGTCATTGGTCCCCTAACCAAAGAGGAAAACTCCCATAGGATATATGATGTTAGATCCAAAAATTGGTGGAACTTGGAAAATATTTCCTTTGTTATCCCGGAGGATATTATTGCTTATATCATGTCAACATTCATCCCTAATGATAACAATAAGGACTCGATATTCGGGGATAGTAACCCTAATGGTATTTTCATGATTAAGTCTTTCTACAAGCTAGTCGAAGGTAAAATCCACAATGAGGCTAACAACAAATGGGTTTGGAACATGCAATGCCCTATAACGACCCAATCAGCCATTTTGAGCTTTCGTACTTTGATCGCCAGTTCTCGGGCATGAGTTGCCTTGTGTAATGTATTATAACTGATGTAGATCATTAGTTTTGATTTTTAGGAAAATTTAGAATGAATTTGAAAGAATAATCTCACTTGAAAAACTTTGAACATGAAATGTTTGATCAAGAGTTGAATTATTTGTATATAATATCGGATCGGAATTTTAATGATTTAGTTAGCTTTATTGGGTAATTTTTGACTTAGGAGCATGATCGGGATTGATTTTGAAGTACGGTGTAGAATTAGGCTTAAATTGCAGAGTTAGTATTTTTGCAATTATCGATTGGAAGGTGGAATTTGATCTGAGGGTTGAAATGGAGTTCTAAGAATTGCTGCGACTTTGTTATGTGATTTGTGATGTGTGTGCAAACATTTAGGTCATTTGAATGTGGTTTGGTTGGGTTTTCGATCAAAAGCGTGTTGCAGAAGTTTTTGGAAAACTTAGGCTTGAATTCAATGAGTTTTGGGTAACTTGATGTGGTTTGTGGTGTTTTGGTGATTGGAAAAAGTTTAAATGATGTTATGGGTTATGTTGGTAGCTTTGATTAAGGTCCAAGGGGCCTCAGGTGAGTTTCAGATGGTCAACCGGACCAATTTTGGCATTTGAAGTTGCAGATTTTCTTCTCCGTTGCTGCATAAGAATTAGCCTTCACGATCGTGTGGGGTCCCTCACAATCGCGTATAGGGATTTTGCATTGGCTGTAATTTTCTCGTCATGTTCGCAGCTACATGGTCATGTTCACATAGTTTTTGGAAGGGTAAGCTTTGCATTCGCGGGTGAACATTCGCGTTCGCGTATAAGGACTCGAGGCCTTGTGGATTTTCTCTCCGCGTTCGCGTAGATTCGTCCACGTTCGCATAGGTCTTGGATTATGAGCATCGTGATCGCAATGTGGATATCGCGTTCAAATAGGGTTAATTTGGAGCGTTGGATTTTAGAGCTTCGCAATCGCGGGATCTTGGTCGCAATCACGACGAAAGATTTACTGGTGCTGGGTAGAATGTTTTAAGTCACTTCATCCGCGATTTTTCAGTCATTTTTCCTCCATGGTTAACCATTTAGAGAGCTTCTCGGTGGAGATTGAAGAGGGATTCAAGGGGAATCAATTGGAGGTAAGATTTTTGAACTTAAAACTCATTTTTATTGTGAAATCTACCTAGAAATTCATGGAAACTAACCCTGAAATTGAAGAACTAGAGCTTGAGAAATTGGACTTTTAAATTAGGATTTGAAGGATCATTTGAGGTTGGATTTTATAACTTTTGGTATGCATGAAATCGTGGGAGGATAAGGAACCCGTTGATGCGAGAATTTCTGAGTTTCGAGTAGTGGACCTCAGGCTAGAGTTTTGGTAATTTCAGTATTTGTTGCCGATATTGATTTTTTTTTACTTGGGCTTTGTTCCCTTAGCATATTGTGATGTATTCGTTTTGATTTTGGATAGATTTGATGCGCGTGGAGGCCGTTTTGAGGGGCAAAGGCGTCGCGAGCTAGAGATTTTATCGGTTCGAGGTGAGTAATGATTGTAAATGATATCCTGAGGGTTTGAAATCTCAGATTGCACATCGTAGTGCTATATTGAGGTGAGACATGCGCTTAATGACGAGTGTGGGGTCATTTACAACTGGAGATTGTGACTTGGTCCGTCCCGATTGGTGATTGTACCACATATTACTTATTTATTATCATCTTGATTTGGATTGGTTGTCATATTTGGGCTTCATTCCAGTTATCAGAACTCTCCGTGGATTTTTGTCACTATTTCCTCACTATTTTGACTTTATACTTGAACTTAGTCATGTTACTTCCCACTGTTTTGTCAAAACTCAACCATGTTTACCCTACTTGAACACTTGAAATGATATTCTAAATAATATTTTGGGTTGAGCATCATATTTATTACTGCTCGAGTGGATTATGTGATTTTTGTTGAGTGAGTAAGGCCGAGAGTCTATATTTTGAGGTACTTTTGGATCGGGCTATACGCCACATCAATATACATATATGGATCGGGTTCCATGCCGCAGCAGTGTTATACTGATACTGATATGAGGCCGAGGGCCTAGATTTGATGCCACAATGTGGCTTGATATTGTGCTTGGGCCATCAGTGGCCCCTCCTGAAGTCTGAATACCCAAGTGAGTGATGTCGACAAAATATATAGATCGGGCCGCATGCCGCATCGGTATATGGATCGGGCTGCATGCCGCAGCAATACTATGTGTTTACTTATTCATTTGTTTGCCATTATCTGTTGTGCTACTTCCTATGGTATCTACCTGATTGCCCGGCATTATCGGTTAAATTGAGTGTTGTGCTTAAGGGGCAGATTTATGTGCTTATCTGCACTATTGTTTTGCATTCATTTGCGCAACCATTGAAAAAGTCATTTTCAAAAGAGGTTTAAACTGGGATAAGATGTTTTTCTAAAGATTTCATAGACTCACTACTTTTTGCAAAGGTATTTTACGCTGCTCTATACAACATGTTGGTTGCCTTATGTATTTTCTTAATGCCCAGTTATTATTTACCTTTATTACTCACTGAGTTGGAGTACTAACTTTACTCCTTGCACCTCGTGTGTAGATGCAGGCATTTGCTCACCCATAGAGGGTTTTGAGAGAATGGGAGGCTAAGCTATCAGAGTTTTGTGAAGTGACTACCAGCATTCGCATCACTGCATTTTCTTCTTTTTGTTATCAGTCCTATTTTGTATATTTGGGACCTTAAGTCGTATTCAAACTCTAATAGATGCTCATGACTTGTGACACCCCGGTTTAGGCTGTGTTGGGTTGTACTTTCGCTAATTGTTATTATCATTTAATCATATTTAAACGTCTTATTAACTGTTTAACTGTTTCAAAAGGATGAATTAGGTTTAGTTTGCTGGCCTTGTCCTCACGAGAGGCACTATCACAACCATGTCTGAGTTTGGGTTGGGACAAGATGGTATTAGAGACTAGGTTACATAGGTCTCATGAGTCATGGCAGGTTTAGTAGAATCTCTTGTATTAGTACAAAGACATTTGTATTTATCCTTGAGAGGCTCTAGAACCTTTAGGAAAACTTCACATTCTTGAATTCTTATCGTGCGTCCTTGATTCAGCTTGAAAGATAACTCTTGAAGTTCATTCAAGGCATTCGTATGTATATTAGCTCTCAGTATCAGATGTACTTAGATGGTTTGTGATTTACCGATCAAGGGGCAGGATGTGATCTCTGTGAGTTGATGTTGGGCGAGTCTAAAGGACTTGAGGCCAAATCTTTGCCATGGCTTGAGCACCGAGGTGCTGATTGTGTGAGCAAGTGTTTTGAACTTATATATGTTTGGTATTGTCCCACTTAGTGAGAATGATGGCTGGATAGCTATGTGATGAGTATGTTAGTACTGCAACGTGTATCTATATGACTTGGAAGTGACGAAGAAGGTCTGTTGGATGATATATGAACTATTAAGTGTTTGATTTCCATTTTGATTGGATGTGTATCCCTGAGTTATGGGCGTGTGAAAGATCTTTTCATGTTTTCTAGTTGGGAGTGAAGTAAATTTTATGTTGCGGTATGAGTTCAGGCTCAGGAAGAAAAGTGACTGTATAATGTGTATGACGGTGGAAGGTATATAGAAAGGTTATACTGAGGCGAAGAGGGTGGGTTATCTCCTAGAGGGTGTTATGAACTGGCAACGGGCCTAAGTACTGACTTTGTGGTTCATAAATTTCCCACTAACCCGGCATTCCCTCCCATCAAGAAGAAGTTAAGGAAGTTCAAAACTGACATGAGTGTGAAGTTCAATGAAGAAATCACAAAACAGTTGGATGCAAAGGTCATTCGAGTCACACGATACCTTACTTGGTTAGCTAATGTTATTCCAGTACTAAAGAAGGATGGACAAATCAAGGTTTACGTTGATTACCACGATCTCAACAAAGCAAGTCCAAAGGATAACTTCCTATTACCAAATATCACATTTTAATTGACAACTGTGTGAAGCATGAGATCGTGTCTTTTGTGGATTTCCATGTAGGGTACCACCAGATCTTGATGGATGAGGAAGATGTAGAAAAGACAACATTCATCACACAGTGGAGAATATATTGTTATCGGGTAGTTTCATTTGGTTTGAAAAACGCTGGGGTAACTTGCATGAGAGCAATGACTACCATGTTCCATGACATGATGCACAAGGAGATTGATAATTTATGTAGATGATGTGATCGTAAAGTTAAAGGAATAGGCCGACCATGTCGTAGATTTGAGAAAGTTTTTCGAAAGGCTCTATCGGTACAATCTTAAGATTAAAACTGCTAAGTATGCATTTCGTGTTCTATCTGGAAAACTGTTGAGATTTATAGTGAATCGGCGAGGCATTGAGTTTGACCTTTCAAAGCTCAAAGCTACCCAAAAATTGCCTCCTCCAAGGATAAGACTGAAATGATGAGTTTTCTCGGGCATTTAAGCTACATTAGCATGTGTATTTCTCAACTGACGACAACTTGTGAGCCCACCTTTAAGTTTTTGAAAAATGATGGTGCGGTCAAATGTTCTGATGAATGCCGGGAGGCATTTGATAAGATCAATGGGTATTTGTCAAACCCACCTGTGTTGGTCCTACCGGAACCTGGGATACCTTTGATTCTCTATTTGACAATCTTAGACAATTTGTTCGGTTATGTGTTGGGTCAACATGACATCATTGGCAAGTAGGAAAAATCCATCTATTATCTTATCAAGAAGTTTACATCCTATGAGGTTAAGCATACTCCCCTTGAAAGGACATGTTGCGCCTTGACTTGGGTGGCATAGAAGTTGAGGCATTATCTGTCGTCCTACACTACTTATCTCATTTCTCGTCTGGATCCTCTAAAGTATATCTTTCATAAGCCTATGCCTATAGAAAGATTTGCAAAGTGGCAGTTTTTGCTCAAATAGTTTGACATCATCTATGTGACTTGAACCGCGATGAAGGCCCAAGCATTGGCCGATCATTTGGCCGGGAACCCGGTGGATGAAGAGTATGAACCATTGAGAACTTATTTTCCTGATGAAGAAGTAATACACATTGACAAGGTCGATCACGATAAAAAGCCAGGTTGGAAACTTTTCTTTGACGGAGCATCAAACATTAAAGGTGTCGGAGTAAAGGTTGTGCTCATTTCTGGGACTTAAAGCTCATACCGTATCGACAATGTTTGCGTGATCTTTGTCAACGGTTCTGATCAATATAATTTAGGCTTGTTCCAAGGATCTATAATGAGATGGCTGATGTCGTGGCTACCTTGGCATCAATGTTGTATCATCCGGACAAAGCTTATGTTGGCCCTCTACATATTTAAGTTCGGGATCAACATGCCTACTGTAATGTGGTTGATAAAGAACTTGATGGTGAACCGTAGTTCCATGATATCAGGGAATACATCAAGATGTGGGTATATCCGTTACAAGACACATGCGATCAAAAGATAACAATTTGATGTTTGGCTAGTGGAATTTTATTGAGCAGGGTGATTTTGTACAAGAGAACTCCAGATCTTGGATTGTTGAGATGTATCGATGCTAAACAAGCCATGACTATCATGACGAAGTGCATTTCAGAGTTTGCGAGATGCATATGAGTGGGTATGTTTTGGCAAAGAAAATTCTTCGAGCTAGGTATTACTGGTTCACCATGGAATGAGATTGCATAAGCTCTGTGTGTAAGTGTCATCAATGCTAGGTGCACGGTGATTTGATTCATTCTTTGCCATCTGAGTTGCATATAATGTCCGCACCTTGGCCTTTTGTTACTTGGGCCATGGACGTCATTGGACCAATTGAGCTAACGACATCAAAAGGGCACATGTTTATGCTGGTGGCTATCGACTATTTCACTAAGTAGGTTAAAGCTATAACTTTCAAATCTATGACCAAGAAGGCAGTGGTCGATTTTGTTCATTCAAACATCATTTGTCGATTTGGGAACCCCAAGGTAATCATCACGTACAATGGTGCTAATCTTAACAGCTATTTCATGAAAGAATTATGCCAATAATTCAAGATCATGCATCAAAATTCCACAGCGTGTCGCCCCAAGGCAAACGGAGCAGTTAAAGCGGCCAACAAGAACATAAAGAAGATACTTCGAAAGATGGTGAAAAGTTCTAGGCAATGGCATGAAAAGTTTCCTTTTGTTTTGCTGGGTTATCGCATTTCTATTCGTACTTCAGTAGGTGCAACTCCTTATTTGTTGGTATATGGTACTGAAGTAATTATAACTGGGGAGGTCTAAATTCCATCTTTTCAAATTGTTGATGAAGCTGTAATTGATGATGATAAATGGGTCAAAACCCGGTTGGAGCAGTTAAGTCTGATTAATGAGAAAAGACTAGCGGTAGTGTTTTATGGCCAATTGTATCGGAATTAAATGGAAATATCATACAACAAGAAGGGGAGTCCCCAAAAATTTGAAGTGGGTCAGCAAGTATTGAAATGCATCCTTCCGCATCAGGATGAAGCTAAAGTCAAGTTTGCCCCGAATTGGCAGGGGCCATTCATTGTAGCAAGAGTGTTGTCTAATGGTGCTTTGTATTTAATAGATATAGAAGGCAAATGTGTAGATATGGCTATCAATTCTGACGCAGCCAAAAGATATTATGTATGATTTCTTTCGTTTGTCTATTATGTCATTTGTACTTGGCATGTTTTGAAGATTGGAATGACGAAGACATTTTATTTTTCTATCTAAAACATTTATCCTTTGTTATCCCTTTTGAGACTTATTTATTTTCTTTCAGACCCCTTCTTTGAAATCAGAAGAAAAGATTAGAAGTACAGATAAATAAAATATAAATAAAAAAGAGAAAAAAGGAAAAGAGAAGAGAAAAAGAGAAAGAGAAGAATGGAAAAAGAGTAAAGAAAAGAAAAGAAAAAGAGAAAAGTAACAAAAAAAGCAATTCCTATGTCATGAACAACGTTCGACCTAATTCCTTCTAAGAATACGTAGGCAGTCTCACAGTTTGGTCCCATCAAAATAAAATTCAAAAGTCTCAAAGCAAAGAAACTAGGGCAGAAGTTATGGTTTTTGTAAGAGACATGATTCCAAAAGTTGTAATTCTGAGTCTTTTTAAGCTGTTTTTGAGCCTTTTTGATATCTTTTCTTTCTAACCCTATCCAAAAGTCTACATTACGGTCTAAAGAAAGACTTTAGATCAATATTTGAGGAATGAAAAGTCAAGAAAGATAGATGTATGATTCACATCAGGGGCAACATTCTTTTCTACATAAGGAAAAATGAATAAATGAGAGTCTTATTGGTAAAAACCCTCACGGGCACCGTAGGGTGATGGAAAGATGAGAGAAATTAAATGATAGAGTCTTATTGGTGAAAACTCTCACGCTACCGTAAAGCGATGGTGAGTTGAGAGATGAACAAATGAGAGAGGTTTGGTTAGCGAAAACCCTTTAGGGCCCCACAAGCTGAATAAGGTTGATGACTTTGAAAAGAAATTGGATTATGGGAACCCCGTGCATGAAGTATGAAGACTGAAAAGTGATTGGTTGAATGGACTAGGTTGATTAATTCAAAATGCATGCCATTATTATTGGTGCCACCTGCCTCACTCAGATAAGTATCCTTTCCTTTTCTTCGTCAAACAGTCATCCTATTTCGAATTTTCTTCTTTATTCCTAACTCTTGAAGTCATTGCATTTATTTTCTTTTGGGTCTACTTCTCTAAGGCTTTTCCAATATTAGCCTTGTTAAGCAAGTTAGAAAGGATTTCAAAGCTTATTACCAACTTTCAAATTCCCAAAGCAAAGTGCGGCCAAATCATACATGAAATAACATGATACAAAATGGAAAATAAGGTGTTAGTGGAAGTTCAAGTGGTCTAGTGGTTTCGTCAACTTTGGGGAAATACAAAGGTTCAAATTGGAAAGTTTGATATATAAAACAACAGGATGAGTGTGAGGTATCAAGTTATTCACGGTCTTGTGAGCGAGGTTCAATCAGAAGGTCAAACAATTCTTTGCCAGTCTAAGGCAACTAATCATAATAAAGCATGGCAGTGGAAAGGCCACATTCAGCAAGAATGCCGCGAACTAACCACCACATTTTCAAACTGATAATACTTTTTTGATTGATATAGGGGCATGAAATTTCATTTGTTCCAAAGGAACCGTCCGTAAGGAAAGCATGTTCTAGACATGTTCGACCGTAAATTCCCAGGACCCTCCTGGATAATGGGACCTAATTAAATTTTAAGACTTTCATAAAAAACAAGATTTACCGTAAGTGCCACCTTTAGGGAATATAATTTATCTTTAAAGTTTTCACTCTTAAGATGATATTTAATTTGAAATTTTCAAGGTCCTCTTGAATAATGGGATTTAGATTTTATATTCTCAGAGCTCTTTTGGTAAATATGATTTGATTAACACTCATTTATGTGTCCAGATACCAAATTGGGGCAGAAAAGTTTCTTTAGTTTTGTCTGTTTGTTGTAATGGCAGGCGCCCACCTGGAGAACAAGGGAATACCGTTCAAATTTTGGCAATTAGGCGCCACCTGTTGAACAAGAGAATATAGTTCAATTATTAGAAATCGGGTTCCTACCTGGAAAACAAGGGAATACAGTTCAAGTTCTAGCATTTAGGCGCCCACCTGGATAATAAAGTAATAAAGTTGAAGTTTCGACAATTAGGCGCCCACCTGGAGAGCAACGGAATACGGTTCAAGTTTCGGTAATTAGGCACCCACTATGAGAACAAGGGAATAAAATTTGAGTTTTGGCAATCAGGGGCCCACCTGGATAACAAGGGAATACAATTAAAATTTTGGCAATCAGGCACCCACCTAGAGAATAAGGGAATATAGTTCAAGTTTTGCCAATCAGGAGTCCACCTGGAAAACAAGGGAATATAGTTCAAGTTTTGGAAATCGGGCTTCAACCTGGAGGACAACATAATACACTTCAACTTTTGGCAATCAAGAACCCACCTAGAAAATAAGGGAATACAGTTCAAGTTCTGGCAATCAGGCACCCACTTGGATAACTAGAGAATACAATTCAAGTTTCGTCAATCAAGCGCCCACCTAGAGAATAAGGGAATACAGTTCATGTTTTGGCAATCAGGTGCCCACCTAGATAGCAAGGGAATACAGTTAAGGTTTCAGCAATCAGAAGCCCACTTGGAGAACAAGGGAATACAGTTTAAGTTTTGGAAATCAGGCGTCCACCTAGAGAACAAAGGAATATAGTTCAAGTTTCAGCAATTAGGCATCTACCTGGAGAACACGGGAATACAGTTCAAGTTTTAGCAATCAGGCGCCCACCTGGAGAACAAGGAATACAGTTCAAGTTCTGGCAAGAAGAACCTAGAGAACAAAGGAATACAGTTCAAGTTTTGGCAATCAGGCGCCCACCTGGATAATAAGGGAATACAATTCAAGTTTTGGAAATCAGACGCCCACCTGGAAAACAAGGGAATACTGTCCGAGTTTTGGAAATCACTGGCCGACCTAGATAACAAGGGAATACAATTAAAATTTTGGTAATCGGGCGCCCACCTGGATAATCAGGCGTCCACCTGAAAAATTAGGAAATTCATTTCAGAATTGAATTCGGGTTAGCAACAAAAGAATCTTGCCTCGAGAGTATGAGCCAATAATTCAAGATGCACGGCAGAACTGCGGAAGTTTCAGGATCAAGTTTGAAGATTTGCAGATAGGATTCTTGTAACTCATAGATCATAGTTTAGCCTATCTTCTTCTTTTTTTGTCTTGGTGTCATAAGGAGTTCAACTAGCAGTAACAGCAACATAAATAGTAAGATCACAGCTTCCCAATAGTCCCAGCTACCAAAACATTCCAGAACTACACTGACATGATTCCTTTGGAACCAAGGATATGTAAGTAGCCTCGGAAGCAAGGTTTGTCATATCTTTCAAAAACCGCTTTCCATAGAGTATCCAAACGGACAAAAATTACTCGTATCCACTCACTTTATCTTTGCCTTAAAGGTCTTTATGTTTCCGAGCAAAGATGGGAAACTGTGAGCACGTAATTTTTTCCCTATGTGAAATGCTCCTACAAATTAAAAAATAATTTTTTTCCCAATTTTTTACAATTTTCATAGGATTTTTTGTTAAATATTTGCATTTCTACACATGTTTACTTTTATTAAAATCATGAAAAATATACCAAAAATACCATGCATTGCGTTTGGATTTTATGTTCATATTTTAGGATTAATTAATTATTTAATTACCTTATTAAAAATGTAAATCACAAAAATAATTTATTTTTACATTCTTAGCTTTTAATTTTGGATTATTAATTTTTCTCTTTTATTTTAAGATCAACTAATTTTTATAAATATTATAGTTAGATAATTATTTTCATTTTATAATTTAAATTTATTTAGAAATTTAATTTAGATTTTTAATTAATTAAAGAAAGAAAAGAAAACAAAAAGAAGAAAAAATAGAAAAATGGTGGTTTTAAATTCAATTGCGCCAGTTTGATGCTAAGCCCAAATCCTATCCCAATTCCCACCAACCAACCAAATATCCCAATCCCTTACCCGATCCGACCCAGCCCAATCCTTTCAAATTGGTCCAGCCCCTTACTTAACCAAACGACACCATTTCAACAACAACAACAACTACCCAATATGGTCCCACGAAGTGGGGTCTGGGGAGGGTAATATGTAGACGAGCCTTACCCCTACCCGAAAGGGCAGAGACGCTGTTTCCAACCGACCCCCGGCTCAATGAAGGAAAGAAAAGACAAAAACAAGAGAGCATTAGTAATTCCAGCAGAAATAGTGTAAATAATTATCTAAACATAAGAAACATAAATAAAATAGCATGCAATAATATAATACAGTAACTACCATAAATAACTACCATAAGGGAGACACAAGCCAAAACACAAATCATCGATGGATAGCCCTGCCAAGCCTCACCCAACCCTGGGTGAGGAGTACGAAAAACTCTAGGAGCCCCTATCCTACAACCCTGATACTAGACCTCCAGACTTTCTTATCAAGGGTCATGTCCTCGAAAACCCGCATTCTAGCCATGTCATGCCTAATCACCTCTCCCCAATATTTCTTAGGCCTCCCTCTGCCTCGGCAACCACCGACAATCGCCAGCCGCTCACAACTCCTCACCGGGACATCAGGACTTCTCCTCCGCACATGCCCGAACCACCTCAGCCTCGCTTCTCGCATCTTCTCATCCACCGGGGCCACCCCCACCTTCTCTTGAATAACTTCATTCTTAATCTTATCTAACCTGGTGAGCCCGCACATCCACCTGAGCATCCTCATCTCCGCAACCTTCATTCTCTGAACATGAGAGTTCTTCACGGGCCAGCACTCCGCCCCATACAACATTGCAGGTCTAACCACAGCTCTATAAAATTTCCCCTTGAGTTTAGGTGGAACTTTCTTATCACACAGGACTCTTGATGCAAGCCTCCACTTTGCCACCCCGCTCCTATACGCTAAGTGACGTCCCCGTCAATCTCTCCATCCCCATGAATCACCGACCCAAGATATCTGACACTGTTCCTCTTGACGATGACCTGAGATCCAATCATCACGTCCCTGCCTACTTCGCTCAGCTCGGTGCCAAACTTGAACTCCAGGTATTCTGTCTTAGATCTGCTTATTTTGAAACCTTTTGACTCAAGAATCTGTCTCCATACCTCTAACCTATCAGTAACACCGACCCTCGTCTCATCTATCAAGACTATGTCATCAGCAAATAGCATACACCAAGGCACATCCCCTTGAATATGACGGGTTAGAGCATCCATCACTAAGGCAAACAAGAGAGGGCTAAACGCCGATCCTTGATGGAGCCCCATAACCACTGGAAAATGGTCTGAGTCGCCACCCACGGTCCTAACCCTAGTCTTAGCTCCATCATACATGTCCTTGATTACTCTGATGTAGTCTTCCGGCATGCTCTTCCCCTCCAAGCACCTCCATAGCACCTCCCTTGGGACCTTGTCATACGCCTTCTCCAAGTCGATAAGCACCATATGCATGTCCTTCTTCTTATCCCTGAACTGCTCCACCATCCGCCTGACAAGGTGGATAGCTTCTGTAGTGGAGCGGCCCGGCATGAAACCGAACTGGTTCCCAGATATAGATGTCATATCCCTCACCCTCGCCTCGATCACCCGCTCCCAGACCTTCATGGTGCGACTTATTAATTTGATACCCCTGAAGTTGTTGCAACACTGGATGTCCCCTTTTGTTCTTGTACAAGGGCACCACTGTACTCCACCACTCATCCGGCATCCTTTTGGTCCTGAAGATCACATTGAACAACCTGCAGAGCCACTCCACTTTTGACCTACCCATGCACTTCCAGAACTCCACCGGGATCTCGCCAGGCCCGGTCACTTGACCCCTACTCATCATACGCAAAGCCCCAATGACCTCCTCCACTTTTATGCGCCTGCAATACCCAAGGTCTCTATGTTGTTTTGAATGCCCCAACTCCCCTTGCTTTATGTTACGATCCCCGTCCTCGTTAAGTAAGTCTCAAAAGTACGCCTGCCACCTCTGCTTGACTTGAGACTCCCCCATCAGAACTCTACCATCCTTGCCCTTGATGCACCTAACTTGGTCAAGATCACGTGCCTTCCTTTCCCTTGCTTTAGCTAACCGAAATAACTTTGTTTCCCCGCCTCTCTCACCTAGTTCCTCGTATATGCGACCAAACACCACGTTATTAGCTTCTGTAACCGCCAGCTTTGCTTCTTTCCTTGCCACCTTGTAGATCTCCCTGTTTTCTCTCCGTTCTTCCTCGCTTGTGCTCCCTACCAACTTAGCAAACGCCGCCTTCTTCACCTCCACTTTTCCTTCGACTACATCGCTTCACCACCACTCACCCTGATGTTTGCCTGAATAGCCCTTGGCTACCCCGAGCACGTCCCGTGCTACCTCCCTAACCAAGTTCGCCGTCTCTGACCACATAGCGTCCGCTTCCCCAGAACTTCTCCAAGCTCCGCCCTCAGCTAACCTCCTCTCCAACTCCTGTGCTTTCTCCTTAGTCAAAAAACCCCATCTAATCCGCGGTTATACCCGAGCACCCCTCCTCTTCACCGACATCCATCACTAGGAGTCTGTGAAGAGTCGAAAGGGACTCTCCCGGAATAACCTTATAGTACTTGCACATATCCATATCTCTCCTTCTGAGAAGGATGTAATCAATTTGAGTCCTCGCCGCCGAAATCCTGAAGGTGACCAAATGCTCCTCCCTCATCTGAAATGTCGAGTTCGCAATCAGAAGCTCGGAAGCCCTGGCGAAATCAAGCAGTGAAGTGCCTCCTCCGTTCCTAACCCCAAAGCCGAAGCCACCGTGCACCTCACCATAACCACCAGCATCATCCCCAATATGACCATTAAAGTCCTCTCCAATAACTAACTTCTCAGATTGGGGAATACTACTCACCAGATCATCCAAGTCCTCCCAAAAACGCCTCTTAGCCTCCACGTCTAAGCCCGCTTGCGGTGCGTAAGTGCTGATGACGTTGAGGACGCAACCCCTAATAACCAACTTAATAGACATTAACCTATCATTCACTCGCCTAACCTCGACCACAGACTCCCTTAGATCCCCATCTACCAAGATGCCCACTCCATTCTTACCTCTCACGACCCCAGAATACCACACTTAAACCCGTCTACATTCCTCGCCTTCGACCCTTTCCACCTAGTCTCATGGACACATGCTATGTTAACCCTCTTCTTCTGAAGAACCTTCGGCAACTCAATGGACTTGCCCGTCAGAGTGCCTATGTTCCATGACCCAATCCTTAATCTATGAGCGTCCACTACCCTCTTCCCACCCTTACCTCTCGCCCTTCCCGCAGGACTACTCCCTACCCCGCTACCAACCCCCACCACCGCCCCCACCCCCTGAGAACATGACTTTACACAATCATCCCCCGCCGTGGCTACTATCCCTCCAGCCGACTATGGAGAATACTGACGCACACGCGCACTTTAGCGGAATACGCAAAAAGATGCAAACTAGAAAGCAACAGAGTAAACCTCACACGGAATGCTAGCTAAAATACGTAAAAAGTGTACAAAGTAAATAAGAGAGCGGGAGGTACAAACTCCCGGTGGAAAAACCTGAAAGTAGACTTTGATGCGCCCAAGGTCAACTACTATCGATTCTTGCACGTCAAGGCCGGTGTTGCTTAGCTCTTCACTCTCAAACGCCGCAAGTTGTCCTCGCCACCGCAACTATTACCTGGGGCAAGTTTTCCATAAGCTTATCGGAACGTGTACTTCAATTACGTCCTGCCGAAAGTCAGAACGGGAGTCGCCGGATGTACTGTAGCTTGCCAGAAATCCTCGCCGGAAATAATAAGGTACCTGTCCAAGAAAATAGAACACACCCACACACACCCACAAAAAGCAGAGGAGAGAATAGGAAGAAAAGAGCAGTGGTCGCCGGAAAAATCGCCGCCGAACAGCCTATAAGACAGAAATAGACAATACCAGAAAGGAAAATAATCGGCACCACAACAGATAAAAATAATCGGGACAACGAGAGATAGGAAAATAACAGAAAAATGGGTCTGCCGGAAACAGACTTAGGCTGACAGTCTTTGATTTTCTATTATGTATAAAGATATTAAAACAGGAAATAGACAAGAATCACAAGAAGAAACAACCCTCTGAAACCTGGAGACACGAAATTGGAGCTTCAAAATCCGATAGAAATGTTAGTATGAAGCTGAGATAGAAAACTGATGAGAGGAATAAATAAGAGAATAGAAAACAAACCGTTTCCGGTGGAAAATAGTGGTCGGCGGCGTGTGCCGGCTGTTGGTGGAGGTGGTCGTAGGTGGCGGAAATTCGCCAGCTATTTGACTAGATCTGGGGGTTTCTTGACCGTTGCAGATAGAGAGAGCGAAAAAGGAGCCAAACGACACCATTTCGTGAGCATCAAATCCCATCCATTGACCTGTTTGGATCAAGCAGATGGAAACTAGGCTTGTTTATTTATATATTAGTGTCTTAAGACCCCTCCCCCCGAGACCTCTTAGAACCCCCCATTTTCCTATCTCTAACCATGAACCCTAACCTAGCCGCTCTTGAAATCTTTCATCTCTCTCAACTACTCGCCGTCGCGCACCACCTGTCAGAAATCACCCACGACGGCAGCACATTGCCAAATAGCCCCAAATTGACACCATATAACCTTCAACATTCCCTCATACCAAATCCACTATTAATCTCCTAAAAAATCAAGCAGACCACTCTCAAATTCAATCTAGGGATTCGAGATAAAAAAAGTAATTTTATTTTTCGTCTTTTCACAAAAAAATCTGACTCGCTTTGACTGAAAACTTACATTAATAGATTTCTCTCAATATGAGCAATCGATTGACGATAGTTTTAAGCCATTTCGAGACCATAGAATTTGGATAGATTTATCGATTCCGGTCAAAACTCATTATTTGTATTCACCTGCTGGAGTTCATCGTTTTTATCTTTCCTGGGTCAGGTTTGAGGTAAGGACTCTCACTGTTTATATTTCATAATTGTCTTAGCTTGCATGGTTCCAATTGTAAAATTGATTTTAGTTCAATTTCATATATTGTTAGAACTTATTTAAATCTTCATCACAATAGTTGGATTAGTAAGCTTAACAGTCTTTTTGGTGTGAGTCGTTTGGGTGTTAATCTCTTGTCGATTTCTATTCCCCCTTTATTTCAGAATTGATTTAGGGATAGGGTTAATTGAAGGTTTAATTGCCTAAATTTTTGGTCCTTTTAATATGTGATTTGTGCCAATTTTGGTCTTTGTTTTGTTGGTTCTGACTTGTGAACAAATTAAAGTTATGGGGGTTAATGGAACAGAAAAAAAAACTTAAGGGATCTTAGAAGGGTATGAAATATTTTTTTTAGATAAGGCTAATGTTAGAAGTTTCTAGAATTTGGAACAGCTAGCTCAATTTTTGGCCAGCACAAATACTAAAACCAATTAAAAGTTGTGTCCTAATTCTATTAAAAGATGCTTGTGTGAGGGAATAATTCTTTTTTTTCTATTTTTGGGCACATGATATTTCAGATGGCCTATAAATATAACCCTTCCCTAACTCTTGAGGAAAGAAAAACAGACTGTAAAAATCCTCTGAAAATAAATTCAGTTGGGAGCGTCTTCTATTTTCTTTTTTGGTGACAAAGTTAACAATCTTTTTAGAGATTTCTGGGGTTTTGAGCTCTTATGAATTGATATTAAAGCTGGGTATTGATTATTGCTGCTATTTCTCTACCGTTGAACTATATACTTCTATTTTGCATTTTGGTTCAATCTTTAAGCAATTAGGTATACATTTCATTTTGTCTTTAATTATTTCCAAAACCTGATTTGATATGAATGCAATAGACTCTTGTTCGATGCTATTTTTCTTAAAATGAGATTTATTTCAATGAATGCAAAAACAATTGAGATTTTTTGACTATGTGATTTCTTGTCAAGTTTCAGTGTTTCCATGTCATGTTAAACCTGTTGTCTTGTGTATCAAACACGTTATTTGTCATTTAGGTTATATATACTATTTTGTGTCATTCTGGACTAATATTTTTCACCCGTTGGCTGAGTTTATATGGCAATGTTACTAATAACACATATGAAACCATGCTCTTGGTGAGTCTGATCTTTGACATGGTCAGATCCATGGGAATCAAAGCTAAAAATGGAAGCTCTGGGTGTATATAGATGATTTAGCAGTCTTTGAAAGATGACTTGCTGAAATTTTTCATCATAGTCGTTAGTTTAGTTATTCTGATATGTTATATTAAATTTGTCTTTCCTTTCATAGATTAAGTTTAATCATAGTTGATTGATTAATGGTTCATAATCTGTGGATTGTAGCCAAAGAAAAATACAAAATTACGATAGGGATAGATTCTGATATGTATGTGCTGGGAGAATCAGTAATGAGTCGCTTAATATTTCATCTTTCATGTGTTGGTTTTATTTGGAAGTCCATGAATGACTGTATAATGTCATTCTCCCGTATCTTTGGTTGTATGCTGTGAAGGTCTATTGAATAGTATGGTGATCATGATATATTTTTCTTCTCTTAAATTTTGAAGTCTAAGTCCATGCACTTTCAAAAGTTTGTTCAATGTTCAGTTATCAATTCATGATCAGATTATATTTCAGAATTGCAATTATGGTCGAATGCTTACTTGGTTGATCTTAATGCCTTAGGTAATAGTTTAGGTTAGTTTATATTAATAATGTATTACTCATAACATATCAATAAATTGTAAGTCTGCAGAATAAAGTGTTCAGCATTTGTGCTTTTTTTAGAATTTGTGCAAATGGTTGTTTATATATGGAACAAGCCTCAGTAGGTTATAACGCTGAAGGGCCTTCTTTAGAAGCGGCCAGGCCTGTTAATGGCCCAAACGAGGATGCCTGATCCAAACCAGGCCCGTGTGCCCCAAAGCCCTTTCACTTTCATTTGTGGGTTCGCTTTTAAGGCCTAGTTAACCCTTCGTTTTCAGCGATCTTGGTCATTTGAATTTCAACAACTTAAGGGACTTGTCTGTTGGCCCTTTTTCTTTCAAATAACCAGTTTCCCAATGTGTTATCTCATGCATATTTGTAATTAGTAGTATTAGACTAAACTTTAATTTAGATTAAACTCGAACATCATTAGATCGCTTTAATTAAGTACAATTCTTTAAAAATAGATTGAGGTGTGCCATTCATAAATGAATCACCTATGGCCCTCACATTAACATTATAACTTAGATATTTAAAAATAAATATTCGTAGTTTTATCTAGGCGCGTTAATTAAATAAATTATCATAGCTATAAGTACCATTCCCGTGTCATAGTTGTGATTTGTAATTTCAAACTCGAGTGTACATTTCATACGACCAGACTTTAATTTCCAATAATGTTTAATAAATAAATATGTCGCAAAAAAGTTTAAAAGCAAAAAAGGCAGGACATATGACGTTTAAGTAATGATTAAGACACAAAATTTTTACATTCACGTGCTTCTTTTACGTGTAATATACACACGCGCCATCTGTCAAATGTGATGTGTACTAGATAAACTTTAGAAAGCTGTAGGAATTGATTCCATTTAATAAAACTACGATCTTTATCTAAGGTCAAAAAGCCTACTCAAAAAGTCAACCCCAAGCCCACATCTCGGAATCCAACAAAAGGTTACAAAATCTTGACACTCATTTAATGACGAGTCCAACCATTCTAAAATTACTCGATTCTGATCACAACTTGACCTTTAAATCCTTGAATTTAAGCCTATGAAAGTCTTATAATTTTCCTAATTTTTCCAACCCAAAATACTAATGAAATTATAAAATAATGATGGATTCATATATATAATCCAAATTCGAGTTATAATCACGTACCCAATAAATCCCTTGAAATCCCTCAAAGAATCTCCTCAATCCAATCTTCCAAAGTCCAAAAATGAGAAAAATAACTTAACCCCCGACCTTATAACTCTGCCAGACATCTTGCACCTGCGAGCCAAATTCCGCTTCTGCGGGTTCCCCCTAAAGGCCTTGCCTTCGCTTCTGCGGACCAGACTCCCGCATTTGGGGAGTCGCACCAGCAACCTCGGCTCCGCTTATGCAAAAAACGCCTGCCTCTTTCCTTTTGCACTTGTGCTCCCATTCTCGCATCTATACTTTCGTAGATGCGGCAAAAACGTCGCACCTATTCATCCCCCCAGCCCTACAAAAATATGCTTCTGTTAGCCACACTTCTTCGATCTCGCACCTGCGACCAATTGCCTTGCAGGTGCGATTGCACCAGACTAGGACTCTTCAGCTTTTGTTTAAGTTCAAACTCCAATATGGTTTCAACCCGAATCACCCCCGAGACCCTCGGGACCTAATCCATGAATACTAACACATTCTAAAACATGATACAAACTTAGTCGGGGCCTCAAATAAGATCAAACAACATCAAAACACGTGTTGCACCCCAATTCGAGCCTAAATGAAAACTAATGAATTCCAGCTTCTACAATCGTTATCGAAACCTATCAAATCAACTCCGATTAACCTTAATGTTTGCACACAAGTCATAATAGATACAGTGGACATATTCTCATTCCCGAACCAAAATTCGAGTCCGATAACCAAAAAGTCAACTCTCGTTCAAACTTCTTAACTCTCCAAACTTTTATCTTTTTCAACTTCACCAATTCAAGCCAAAATCATCTACGTACCTCCAAATCAATATCCGGACACAATCCTAAGTCCTAAATCACCATACAGAGTTATCAGAACCATTAAAACTCCATTCATGAGCCATTTGCCCAATAGTCAATATATGGTCAACTCTTTCAACTTAGGCTTCCAACCTTGGGACTAAGTGTCCCAATTCATTCTGAAATATTTTCGGAACCAAACCAACCACCCTAGCAATTTACATAATGACAAACAAATATATATTGGGAAATAAATGGGGATACGAGTCTTTAATACTCAAAACGATCGGTGTGTCGGTACAAAACATTACTTACCTCTTAAATTAAGATGAAAAGCACTCCGAAAATCGCCTTAAAACGAGCTTCACAAATCCAAAAATGAGAAAAACACATAAACACTTGATGTAATAGAGTCTGCCATAAAAATTGCACCTGCTGCTCACTCAATTGCACTTGCGGCCAATTCCATCATTGGTGATGAAATTCAATAATTACCCGCACCATGCGCACTTGTGGCCCTTACTCAGCACATGTGGGAACGCTTTTGCTATCCAACTTCTACGTCTGTGAAATACTCATGACTCCATTCAAGTTCGCTTCTGCACCTCCTCATCTGCATCTGCGGGCTTGTAGATGGCTTTATATTGCACATGCGTTCCTAGCTAGCCTCCACCACACATTGCATATGCGTATAAAGACCACACCTGCAGCTCCGCATATACTGCCAAGCCCTCTGCAGATGCTAAAATATCAGAAGCTGCAACCTTCAACAATTTCTCTTAGTCCCAATTAATCTGATCTCAATCCGAGACATACCCGAGGCACCAGGACCCCAACCAAAACAAGTCCTAAAATACAATATGAACCTACTCGAAGCCTCAAATCACATGAAACAATAACAAAACCACGAGATGGACCCCAATTTAATCCCAAAGAAACTAATGAACTTTAAACTTTCAAAACTCATGCCGAACCATATCAAATCAACTCCGAATGACCTTAAATTTTTCATGCAAGTCCCAAATTACACCACAGACCTATTCTAACCCCTAGAACAAAAATTTGAACCAGTGACAACAAATTCAATTCTCAGTCAAACCTATCAACCTTCAACTTTCCAACTTTCTCCATAAAATATGAAAATCAACCTACGGATCTCCATATCCAAATTCGGACATACGCCTAAGTCAAAAACTACTATACAAAGCTGTTGGAACTATCAAAACTCATGTATGGACTTGTCTACAGAAAAGTCAAATTATGGTCAACTCTTTTAGCTTAAGCTTTCAACCTTGGGACTAAGTGTCCTAATTCACTCCAAAACCTTCCTGAAATAATTCAATCACCCCGACAAGTTACATATCCACAACTACATATAAGTAAGGCATCAAATAAGGGAAATAAGGCTAAAATACTGGAAACAACCGGCCGAGTCATTACACCAACCTATCTCATGCTTTTTGACACACATAAAATAGTTGCATACAAATGTTGTACATAGTTTGCTTTTAAGGAAATGTAAGAAAACTAAGATTTAAAGTCTTACTTACCCTAAAAAATGGGAAAACTTTTCATCAAAGCTACTCTTGAATCGTCAAATATTATTGAGACAATCTCAAATAGCCTTAATCTATTCAAAAATCATAAATTACGGGTCCAAATTAGACTAAGAAAGCTATTCTCATAATTCTAGAAAGCTTAAAATTCAAAATCTGTTTTTGGTCAACACAAATATTGGTTTCAGCCAGCGTAATAAAAATCCTAAACAAAATTCATAAATTATTTACTAAAAGAAACAAAATAATCTCCATAATAAAAATCCAGACTTGATGTCACTTACTAGCTAAAATCACCAAAACCACTTTATTTTCATTCAAGTCAAAAATCCATTTTATAAATTTTTGTAAAATCATTTCATTCATTAATTTTAAGAAAAGATTGAAGTTCATTAATTCTAATACAAAATTAAAGTCTATTTATTTTATGGAAAAACTAAAGATAAATTTATGTAAAAACCATACATTTGAGTTAGTATTTACCGCGATGTTAAAGGTAAAAATCCTTCAAAAGTTACCTCAAATCGAGCTTTCTAGCTCCGAAAATACCAAAATGAACTTACTGTACAAAATAGCCATTTATATAGACAATTTTAGCCATTTATATAGACAAATAAAATTTTAAGGCATACTTGTTGCAACACCTGTGGGCAAGCCAGAAGCAAGTCAGTGTAAAACTTCTGCACCAACTGGTTTTCTTGGTTTTTGGCTTAAAAACCTTCCCCCAACTCCTTAAAATTCATATGATCCCTGATATGTTTTAATAAAATATATCGATTTATCCAAAGGCTCGAAACATAAAGCGAAATGCTTTAAATCAAAACTATAACTCAACTCAACTTACGAATTCTTAAAATCATAATTTTCATGCAATAGTGCTAAAAGTCTCCCGAGCCCCTCGAGGCCTAATCCGAACGTTCGTACAAGTATAAAAAGATTATATAGACTTATTAGAAGCTTCAAAGCACTGATCTAAGCGCGTATAGTAAAATCGAGACTTAACATCAACTTATGCAATTTCTTAAGTTCATTACTTACATACTACAATATCGAACTCATCCTTGACCCTGACACTCAACCAAATGTATACACAAGTTCAAAAATATAAGATGAATATGTAAGAATTATCCAAGCAATTAATGAAAAGAAAATATTCAAAATGAAGGATTGGATGATTAGACTATGTCTATACAGTCAGTTGTATAGTTGCGAGTGTGTGGCTCCACAATCATTAATGGACAATAGGAAAGTGTTTACTAAGTTACATGTCACGATCTAAAATCCCTCCTTAAGCATTGTGATAAAACCTAGTCTCTAAGACTAGGTAAGTCGATTACATACAAGAACTAAGCCAGTTTAATAATGATATTTTAAAAACAGAGCTGCATATAAATACCAAGGGAAAAGGTGAAAGAAGCCTGCGTGACAACAATCACAACAACCTCCCAAAACTAGATAATACAGAGTCACAAACTCTAGATGAATACATAGACAACAACAACCTAGTAAAATTTCACTAGTGGGGTCTAGAGAGGGTAGTGTATCCTCAAGTCGTACCTCTACCCCGAAGGAGTAGAGATGAATACATAGAAATATTTTTAAAAATTTTTGGGGATGGTTTCATGATTTTTGAGATATTTTTAGATGAATACATATAAATATCTCACAAATCAAAATACAATATTGTTTGGATAATGAATTGATAGTACAATAGAAGGGAAAGAAATTGAAGGGACTGCAACGACCAAGCAGCTCTACCTTGAATCTTCACGATCAAGAAGCTAATTCTACTTGGGTCCAATATCTTCAATACGTGTATCTACACAAAAATGTGCACAAGTATAGTATGAGTACACCAAGGTCGGTACCCAATAAGTGTCAAGACTAAATTCTGTAGAATAGTGACAAGGTACAAGTAAAGACACCTACTAGTCTTAATAACTTGTGTATTAAATAAGCATAAAGCTAATAATGCAAGGAATAAGCAGTAAATGAAAACAAGGAATAAACATGTGATATAACCGAAAAGTAATTCGATATGACGATTCGGCCAGTCATCTCAGAGTTACTGCTCCTTTTTTTCCCATTTCTGCTACAAATTGCTTTGTATAGTGGTCCTATATGTGATACAGTTGATTGGTTTGGGTTCAGAAAGGATTTGGTAAGGTTTGAGACACTTAGTCTCTTATAAGGAAGTTTAAGTTAAAAATGTCAACCGGATATTGACTTATATGTTAGAGGGCTCGTATGTGAGTAACGATGGTTCATTTAGCTTTGGAAGGTAATTTATGACTTAGGATTTTTAGGCTTGAATTGGCGAAGTTGATATTTTGGCAGTTTCCAGTTTATAGGCGAAATTTTGATATAGGGGCCAAATAGAATTATGAGAGTTGTAATAGCTTAGTTATGCCATTTGGGATGTGTGTGTAAAATTTTAAGTCATTCAGACGTAGTTTGGTTGGGTTTTTGATCAAAAGCATATTTCGGAAGATTTTAGAAACTTAAGCTTGAATTCGATGTGTTTTGGGTGATTTGATATTGTTAGAGGTATTTTGATAATTGGAAGAAGTTTGATTAAGGTATTAGGATATGTTTGTGCCTTTGATTGAGGTCTCAGGGGCCTCGGGTGAGTTTCAGGCGGTCAATCGGATCATTTAGGAGTTCAGAAAATTGAAAAAAATATGTTCACCCATTGTAGGGATTTTTCCCTTCGCGTTCGCTAGTGGAACCTCGCGTTTGAAGGGGCGGTTGAGGAAGGGAAGGATTAAGCCTTCACATTTGTGATGGAAGCTTCGCATTCGTGAAGGACTAAGGAATTGGTGAATCGTATTCGTGAGATGGTAGTCGTGTTCACATAGGGTCTTTCAGTCAGCTAGTTGAGGTGAAGGTTGCTCATCGCGTTTGCGATGTACGGAGCATTTTTGCGAAGGTTTGCATGGGTAAAGCATCATGTTCATAGGGGCTTGGTCGTGATCGCGTATAGGAAAAATTGGTAAAAGTAAGTTTGCACTTTGCGAACGCGAGAGTTTGACCGTGTTTGCGAAGAAGGTATTCCGGGCATGGGCAGAATGTTTTTAGCTCGTCTTGTCCGTGATTTTGAGGCTTATTTCCTCCATAGTTGTCCATTTTGGGTGATTTTTGAAGGAGATTGAGGAGGGATTCAACAGGAATCATTGAGAGGTAAGATGTTCGAACTACAAATACGATTGATTTGTTAATTTCACATAGAAAATCATGAAAACTAAGCCAAAAATTGAAGAACTAGGTCTTGAGAAATTGGACTTGGTTTGGGACTTGAAGGACCATTTGGGGTCAGATTTGAGAACTTTTGATATGTATGAACTTGTGGCAAGATAAAGAATCCATTGATGTGAAAATTTATGAATTTCGAGTCGTGGGATTAGGGGTCGGGTTTTGGTAATTTAGGAATTTGTGCCCTTTATTGATGGTTTTCTCTTGGGCTTTGTTCCCTTAGAATATTTTGATGCCCTTGTTCTGATTTTGGATATATCTGACGCACGTGGAAGGATATTTGAGGGGAAAAGGCTTCGCGAGTAGAGATTTATCCAGTTCGAGGTGAGTAATGACTGTAAATGATGTTCTGAGGGTGTGAAACCCCGGATTGCACATCGTAGTGCTATATTGAGGTGAGACACACGCTTGATGATGAGCCTGAGGTCGTACATTATTGGGGATTATGTCTTGGTCTTCCAGGTCGATGATTTTATCGCATATTTGATTGGAATTTATTTTCCATCATCATTTATTAGGTAAAATGCCATATTTGGGCTTCGTGCCAACTATTTGAATCTTTCGTTTTGTATTTCTTCAATGTTTTTACTTATTACTTGAACTCATTCATGTTATATTCCACTATTTTACTACACAACCATTTTTACTTAGTTTTGAGACTTAAATAATATTTTACATGCTGTTTCAGTTCAAAAAAATTGTTTTACTATCGCCCGAGAGGCTTGTGAGTATTTTTGACTGAGTAAGGCCGATGGCCTATGTTGTGAGGAAACAGGGATACAATTTTGAGGCCGAGGGCCTGAGATTATGTATCCTATGAGGTGGCTTGATTGATATTAGGCCAAGGGCCTAGTTTTGATACCACGAGATAGCTTGTTAGTGTGCTTGGGCCGTAAGGGGCCCATCCAGGAGTCCGCACACTCCAAGTGAGCGTAGATACCCATTGTGATGTGAGATTGAGCCCGAGGGGTTTGAGATGTTTCGAGTTGTTTCCAGAGGGGAGGATTTGTTGATACCATACTCGAGGGGAAAACTTCTATTTGTTTACTTTACCTAAATTGTCTGTTAATTACCTATTTATTTATTTAGAAAGGATTTTACTAGATTTATCGCTACTTTTAAATGTTGTTTACTGCTTCATTATAGAATGCCTTGTGATTTTCGTGTATTCTTACTGTCAATTGTTATTTACATTTGTTACTCACTGAGTTGGAGTACTCACTTTACTCCCTATATCCTGTGTGCAGATTCAGGCATAGCTGGTCCCGCTCTCGAGTGCCTATTCATTCCAGCTTCAGGCAGTTCATCGAGGAGTCTTTAGATAGCTGCTGGAGTTTGCAGCCGAAGCTCCTCCCTATCTCTTTCTTTAATATTCTTAATTCAATATCAAACTCTATAGTTACATTTGTGTATTCGGTGTTGTCAGATGCTCGTGACTTGTGATACCTCAGTTAGGGCTATGTCGAGTTGTATTTTTGAACTTATTATCATTAAATTATGTCTTAGACTCTTATTATGTATTTTAACTGCTTTAACGAGTGAATTGGGTTTAGTTGCCTGGCCTTATCTTCATGAGAGGTGCAATCATGTCCGAGTTTGGAGTTAGGGTCGTGAACAGTTAGTATCAGAGCCTATGTTATGTATGTGTCACGAGTCATGAGCAGGTTTAGTAGAGTCTCATGGATCGGTATGGATATGTCTATATTGTTAGAAAATACGCTTAACGGTAGAGAGGGGGTGAATAGCGTTATAATAAAAAATAGCGTAAACTTGCGGAATTTAAAAATTGCAGGAATGAAATAAGTGCGATAAGTAAATAATAAAGAACGAACGCACCGATGAATCCTGGTTCACCACAACCCGTGGCTAGTCCAGTCCCCGAGAGACTCTCTCGAGATTTCCACTAACACTGTTAAGCTTACGGGTGCTCAACAAACCGTTACAACCTGAGAACTTGAGTCACACAAGTCTCAACAACCTTTGCTCGAAGATACAACACTTCAAGACTTCAACCAAAGGAATCACAACGTTCCTTCTTACAATACAAGGGAACAACTTTCCCTTCAAGTGTATAAAAACACTTTGCACTCAAAACAAGACTCTCCTTAAGAGTAGATATGAGTAAAATAAATACGCTCAAGAATGCAACAACTTTTGTCAACAATTTGGCTCTCAAAATCTTATGTAATGAATAAAAAATGATGAATAAGAGAGTATGCAAGCTTTAGCAATAATATTGTCAGTTGTTATGTTTGTAAGACTGATTTGAAGATGTATTTATAGTGTCAAAACCATGCATTACCGTTGCCTAATTGCCAATTAAGAATTGCTAATTTTGTGCTATGACAATCGATTGTCTACTCGGCACAATCGATTATTTTTCAATCGTTCCAAAAATCATTCCCAGATTTTACGCCATATAATCGATTATTGGCAACGTTCAAAAAATTATTTCCAGATTTTACTTAAAACAATCGATTGTCAGAGATATACAATAGATTACTTGGCAATGTTCAAAAAATCTTTTTCAGATTTACTTCAAACAATCGATTACTAAAATCCTATAATCGATTATCTGATGGAGTTTGAAAATATTTTGGCAACGGACATTTACATAATCGATTTATGCTATATGGACAATCGATTATATTTCAGTCTTGAAAAATCTAATAGACACTGCCACAACACAATCGATTGTCATAGGGTTCACAATCGATTATTTTGTAGCTTTGAAAAATCTTATGGACACTGCCTCAACACAATCGATTGTCATAAGGTACACAATCGATTGTCATGCAGATTTCAAAAATCTGATGGACACTGCCTTAACACAATCGATTGTCATTAGGTTCACAATCGATTGTCTTACGGCTGCCTTAACATAATCGATTATCATAAGTACATAATCGATTATCTTTGTCCAGATTTTTAGAGGCATGTTTAAAAATCATTTTGCTAAAATAAGTATGCATGATTTAAAATCATTTTGCTCTAAATTAAATATGCATGATTTGATAAAACATGATTTTAGGAGAGAAGCCAAGTCTTGAGTTAAGTTGTCGGATCAAGATCACAATTAAAGAACAACTCATGTATAACTTTGTTTAGTCTTGATCTTTGTTTGTCTTGTGCTTGAACTTCGTTACGTGACATTTGCGCGCTTGTGCTTGGACCTCGTCATATGTCAATTTCGCATCGTTTGTCATTTATCAAAACCTACAAATATGAACACACGTTTAGTTTAGTGCCTTGAGAACGTGTTTCAACAATTTTCCCCTTTTTGATAATGGCAAACTTAATCGGGATATGCATATTAGATAATTCATAATGACGATCCAAGACAAGTAAAGACATGCAATTAGTTCATGCAATTAGTTTCCCTTCAACATATGAATTCCCCCTTAATTTATGCCAATAAATATTAAGTGCATAGCCCTTATTCTTCCCCCTTTTGACATTAGATAAAACAAAATAAGTAATAACATGTTTATTGAAAAAAAATTCCAACTTCATAAAAGGGATAATAAAGCAAGTAATGTCAACATAATCGATTATTGATACTTGATAATCGATTATATGATAAGGATAAATCGATTATTTTTGAAGAGGAATCGATTATTCTGCATCAGTCTTTATAATTCCCCCTGCTTTTAGGGCGATACCTGCAAAATACGTTAGACGCCTCCGACGCTCAAGTTAGTAATCATGTAAAAGGAAAAATGCAATGCATGACTTAGATCAACGTGGAGTCAAGAATCCCGAGTTCGCTGCGAATTCGGAAGAAGGACTCTTTCTCTAAAGGTTTTGTAATGATGTCGGCCAATTGATCTTTGGTTTCAACAAATTCAATTTCGACATCGCCTTTGAGAACGTGATCTCTTATAAAATGATGCCTAATTTCAATGTGTTTTGTTTTTGAATGAAGAACGGGGTTCTTCGTCAAGCATATGGCGGTAGTATTATCACATCTAAGAGGGATATGATCAATACTTAGGCCATAGTCCAAGAGTTGCTGTTTCATCCAAAGGATTTGAGCGCAACAACTCCCCGCGGCTACATATTCAGCCTCGGTTTTGGACAACGCAACACTTACTTGTTTCTTGCTAAACCAAGAAACTAGAGAGCTACCGAGCAAATGGCAAGTGCCACTAGTGCTCTTGCGGTCCAATTTGCATCCAGCAAAATCGGAATCGGAATAGCCAACAAGTTGGCATGAAGAACCTTTGGGATACCATAGACCCACATTTACACTACCAACAAGATACTTCAATATCCGTTTCACCGAAGTTAGGTGAGACTCCTTCGGACATGATTGATAACGAGCGCATAAGCACACGCTAAACATGATGTCCGGTCTACTAGCAGTAAGATAAAGGAGAGATCCAATCATACCTCGATACTTCTTGGTGTCGACTTCCTTACCTTTCTCATCTTTGTCTAGATGGTCGGGTGTGCTCATAGGAGTGGTCATTGCTTTTGCATTGCTCATTTCAAATCGTTTTAGCAATTCTTTGCAATATTTAGCTTGACAAATGAAGGTTCCTTCTTTCATTTGCTTTACTTGCAGCCCCAAAAAGAAGGTCAGCTCACCCATCATAGACATCTCAAATTCGCTTGTCATTAACTCAGAAAATTCCTTGCACAAAACATTGTTAGTAGCACCGAAAATAATATCATCCACATAGATTTGAACTAATAAAATATCATTATTTTTATGCTTAACAAATAGAGTGGTGTCAACTTTCCCCCGAATGAATTCATTTTCCAAAAGAAATTTGCTCAATCGTTCATACCAAGCTCGGGGAGCTTGTTTGAGACCATAAAGCGCCTTTTTAAGTTTGAAAACATGATTGGGAGATTTAAAATCTTCAAAGCCCGGGGGTTGTTCTACATAAACTTCTTCTTGAATAACACCATTTAGAAAAGCACTTTTTACATCCATTTGATATAAATTGAAATTCATAGAAGAGGCGAAAGCAAGCAATAAACGAATAGCTTCTAACCTTGCTACAGGTGCATATGTTTCTTCATAGTCAATTCCCTCTTCTTGATTATAGCCTTTTGCTACAAGCCTAGCTTTTTTTCTAGAGATTACACCATTTTCATCTAGTTTGTTTCGAAAAACCCATTTCGTACCAATTATGGTATGATTCTCAGGTCTTGGCACCAAATCCCAAACGTCATTTCGTTCGAATTGGTTAAGCTCCTCTTGCGTTGCCAAGGTCCAAAATTCATCCCCAATTGCTTCGGAGATGGTTGAAGGTTCAATTTTGAGAAACGAAAGCAGTATGTCCTAAGGTGTTTTTAAGAGTGTTTCGAGTGCTTACCTGTTGTTCAATGTCGCCAATTACCTGTTCAAGAGGATGGTCTTTGATTGTTCTCCACGCGTTGGGCAGTTTCGTTTCTTTTTCTAGTTGTGGCGCTTCCTCCAATAATTGTTCCAAGGTTTCACCTTGAATTTCCTAAGGAGTTTCCTCTTGTACTTTGTCTTGAGGACTTATTGAGTTTAAGATACCTGCAGGATCAAAACCAGAATCCTTTCTCGCCAAGCGAGCATTATTTTCGGAAAATACAATATGAGGGGATTCCTCCACAGTTTCAGTTCTATTATTGAATACCCTATATGCCTTGCTACGTGATGAATAACCAATAAAAATTCCTTCATTGGATTTGGCATCAAACTTTCCCAAATTGTCTTTTCCATTGTTATGAATAAAGCATTTACAACCGAATACTCTAAAATGGGAGATGTTTGGTTTCCTTCCCATATAGAGTTCATAGGGAGTTTTCAAGAGTATTGGCCTTATGACTACTCTGTTTAAAACGTAGCATGCGGTACTCACGGCATCCGCCCAAAAATGTTTGGGAATCTTAGCCTCATGGAGCATGGTTCTAGCCATCTCTTCGAGACACCTATTTTTCCTTTCCACCACTCCATTTTGTTGTGGTGTGCATGGAGCAGAGAAGGTGTGCTCGATACCGAGTTCGTCACAAAAGTCCGCGAAGAGATTGTGATCGAACTCTCCCCCATGATCACTTCTTATTGAAGTGACGGTTGTGTCATTTTCATTTTGAACACGTTTAAGAAAATATTTAAAATTATGAAAAGCTTCACTTTTATGAGTTAGAAATACAGTCCATGTAAATAATAATCATCAACAATAACAAAAGCATAACGATTTCTACCAAGACTTTCAATGCGAGATGGTCCAAAAAGGTCCATATGAAGAAGTTGCAATGGTCTAGTAGTTGAAACAATATTTTTCGATTTAAAAGAAGCTTTTGTTTGCTTTCCTTTTTGACAAGAGTCGCAAATAGAGTCTTTTTCAAATTTCAAATTTGGAAGACCAATAACTAGATTTTGTGAAACCAATTTGTTTAAAAGATGCATGTTGATGTGAGCTACTCTACGATGCCATAACCACATATCATCTTCTTTGCTCATAAGACAATTCACATATTTAGAAGAAGAGTTTTCGAGATCAACCATATAGATGTTATCCATTCTAAAACCACGAAGAATAATTTTAAAATCGCTACGGCGAAAAACTAAGCATTCATTTGAATCAAATAAAACAAGATTTCCCTTGTCACATAATTGACTTATGCTCAAGAGATTATGTTTTAGACCCTTAACTAGCAATAAATGCTTAATGGAAGAAGGTTCATCCTTACCGACCGATCCAATGCCGATAATTTTTCCCTTGTTGTTATCTCCAAAGATAACACATCCTCCTTCCTTGTGTTCTAGTTGAAGGAACTTGGATTCGTCTCCCGTCATGTGTTTGGAGCATCCACTATCAAGGTACCAAAGTACACTTGATCCCTTCAAACATACCTACAAGAAAAATTAATGAGTCTTTGGTACCCAAGCTGTTTTGGGTCCTTGAGAGTTAGGTGTAACATGCTGTTGTGCTTCACATGCATTTAAGTGTCTATGTCTAGTGAAACAAGAAGGAGCAATATGTCCAATTCGATTGCAATAATGACAAATGACATTTGGATTATGCATTCGTCTAGGTTGATAGTAATTGGACGGACGAAAATTGTTTACTCTACTTTCGACAATATGACTATCACGCATTTCATGAAAATCATTTCTCCTACTATTTGTTCTATGATATGCAGCATTTCTAGAATAATTATTTCTAGGTTGAAAGCCATTTCTAGGAGTCCTAAAATGTTCAAAGTTTCTGCTAGGATATGCATCATTTCTAGAATAGTTATTTCTAGGTTGAGGGCCATTTCTAGGTGTCCTAAAATGTTCAAGGTTTCTTCTAGTGTTTGGTCTAGCATGCATGTTGATTCTAGGATTGTTATTTCTAGGATGAACATTTGTTTTATTTATCCTAGGTTGAGCCTTAGGTGGTTGGGGTTTGGCTTCAACTTTTTCTTTAGGCTCGTTTTTAAAACCTATCCCATGTTTGGTCGATTTCAAATTAACAAGAACCTTATTCAAATTTTTATGAGAAGAATTGAACTTATCTAAGGTGCCCTTAAGTCTTTCTACCTCACCTTTTAGATGCATGCAAGAAGTACAATTTTTACTAGAACTCTCGGGTTTGTCGGCGCTTCTCTTGCCGAAAAATTTATTTTCTTCTTTCAACTTCTCATTTTCCAAAATCAGTTTTTCCAAATCCTTTTCTTTCAAAGAGAGTTGTTTTTCAAAATCTTTTTCTTTCAAAGAGGCATTCTCCTTAATGCTTTTAACAGTTTTGGAAGCTGTAATGAATTCACTATACAACTCATCAAAGGCATTTTGCATTTCCTTAAGAGAATAGAAGTTTTTGGAAGAAATTTGACATACCTCTTCTTGATTGTTTTCATGAGCCATGGGACAAAGATTTGCGGCTTCGTCTTCTTCTTCCTCACTTGACTCGTCTCCGGAGTCGCCTCCCCAAGATATGTATGCTCGTTGTTTCTTGAAGGGTTTCGTTTCCTTCTTGGCATTTGGGCAATTGATTTAATATGCCCGGATTCTCCGCACCCATAGCACTTTATTTGATCTCCTTGTTGTTTGCCTTTTCGTTCATACTCTTTTCGTATGAACTTTTGAAATCTCTTAATAACGAGTCCGAACTCGTTATCTCCGTCCTCATCATTTGAGGTTGGCTTGTGCTTGCCTTGAGGGCGATTCTTTGTTTCCTTTGATCATTAACAAGAGGGTTAAGTATAGTAGATTCATAAGTATTAAGATTACCTCTTAATCCGTCGATGGTGACATTTGAAACGCCAATAGACTCTTGAATCGCGCCGGCCTTTGAGCGCCATTCTGGAGTGAGACTTCGGAGGATTTTTCGGACAAGTTCTTTATCCGTGAAGGTCTTCTTGAGAGCATGTAAGTCATTTAAGATTTTTGAAAATCGTTCGAACATGTCATCGACCCTTTCGCCTTCCTTCATATGAAACAGTTCATATGCATGGGTTAGAAAATCAACTTTAGCCTCTCTTACCTGGTCCGTACCTTCGTACGTGATTTCCAGCTTATCCCACATTTGCTTCGCCGTTGTGCAACATGATATTTTTCTATAATCATCAGCGTTTACAACACAATATAATAGGTTGATGGCTTTAGAATTGTTCTGCACTTTTCGGATATCATCCGCGTCGTATTCATCTTCAGATTTTGGAACCCATTTATTTTCAACCTTTTTGGTGGGAATTTGTTCTCCCTTCATTATAACCTTCCACAAATGAAAGCTATTCGATTGAACGAATATTCTCATCCTCTCCTTCCAGTACGTATAATTTGTGCCATCGAATAGTGGTGGTCGGGTGGAGCATTGTCCTTCACCTATTCCTGCAAAAGAGTCACGAGTAGAAGCCATGGATTGTTTCTCTCAAACGGTTAAGTTTTTCAGAGAGTTGGACTCTGATACCAATTGTTAGAAAATACGCTTAACGCTAGAGGGGGGGTGAATAGCGTTATAATAAAAAATAGCGTAAACTTGCGAAATTTAAAAATTGCAGGAATGAAATAAGTGCGATAAGTAAATAATAAAGAACGAACGCATCGATGTATCCTGGTTCACCACAACCCGTGGCTAGTCCAGTCCCCGAGAGACTCTCTCGAGATTTCCACTAACACTGTTATGCTTACGGGTGCTCAACAAACCGTTACAACCTGAGAACTTGAGTCACACAAGTCTCAACAACCTTTGCTCGAAGATACAACACTTCAAGACTTCAACCAAAGGAATCACAACGTTCCTTCTTATAATACAAGGGAACAACTTTCCCTTCAAGTGCATAAAAACACTTTGCACTCAAAACAAGACTCTTCTTAAGAGTAGATATGAGTAAAATAAATACGCTCAAGAACGCAACAACTTTCATCAACAATTTGGCTCTCAAAAACTTATGTAATGAATAGAAAATGATAAATAAGAGAGTATGCAAGCTTTAGCAATAATATTGTCAGTTGTTATGTTTGTAAGACTGATTTGATGATGTATTTATAGTGTCAAAACCATGCATTACCGTTGCCGAATTGCCAATTAAGAATTGCTGATTTTGTGCTATGACAATCGATTGTCTACTCGGTACAATCGATTGTTTTTCAATCGTTCCAAAAATCATTCCCAGATTTTACGCCATATAATCGATTATTGGCAACGTTCAAAAAATTATTTCCAGATTTTACTTAAAACAATCGATTGTCAGAGATATACAATCGATTACTTGGCAACGTTCAAAAAATCTTTTTCAGATTTACTTCAAACAATCGATTACTAAAATCCTATAATCGATTATCTGATGGAGTTTGAAAATATTTTGGCAACGGACATTTACATAATCGATTTATGCTATATGGACAATCGATTATATTTCAGTCTTGAAAAATCTAATAGACACTGCCACAACATAATCGATTGTCATAGGGTTCACAATCGATTATTTTGTAGCTTTGAAAAATCTTATGGACACTGCCTCAACAAAATCGATTGTCATAAGGTACATAATCGATTGTCATGCAGATTTCAAAAATCTAATGGACACTGCCTTAACACAATCGATTGTCATTAGGTTCACAATCAATTGTCTTGCGACTGCCTTAACATAATCGATTATCATAAGTACATAATCGATTATTTTTGTCCAGATTTGTAGAGGCATGTTTAAAAATCATTTTGCTAAAATAAGTATGCATGATTTAAAATCATTTTGCTCTAAATTAAATATGCATGATTTGATAAAACATGATTTTAGGAGAGAAGCCAAGTCTTGAGTTAAGTTGTCGGATCAAGATCACAATTAAAGAACAACTCATGTATAACTTTGTTTAGTCTTGATCTTTGTTTGTCTTGTGCTTGAACTTCGTTACGTGACATTTGCGCGCTTGTGCTTGGACCTCGTCATATGTCAATTTCGCATCGTTTGTCATTTATCAAAACCTACAAATATGAACACACGTTTAGTTTAGTGCCTTGAGAACGTGTTTCAACATATATTTGTCCTCGAGAGGCTGTAGAACCTTTAGAAAAAACTTATATTCTTTAAATTCTTATTGTGTGAACTTGTTGATCCGAGTACTAATCTTTTGTTATTCCTTTCTCCCACTGATGGTGAGGACTCCTGCTACCGGAGGAGATGGACGACCACCAATGCCACCAGCTATAGCCACATGAGGTCGTGGTAGAGTAGAGCAGTGAGGGAAACACCTCTAGATCCATCAGCTGACCTAGTTCAGGACCAAGTCCCAGCTATGGACGCTCTAGCAGCACCAGCTATGCCTATTGTGATTCCGGGTCGTCACGAGGCCTTAACTTATATCTTATCAGTTTGCATTGGCCTAACTCAGGCGGTTTCAGTCACTACAGCCGCAACTACTTCTCAGGCCGGGGGAGGTAGTCATACTCCTACCGCTCGCACACCTAAGTAGGTCGTGCAGGGACTTCTGAAGCTGAGGGAACACCCTGCCCAGCCATTTGCTGCTACTCAGGACTATGTAGTTCCTATTATGGTAGAGCATGAGCAGCGTAGGTTGGAGAAATTTTGTAGGATTCAGCCTCCAAACTTTAGTGGTGTAGAGGGCGAGGATGCCCAAAGCTTTCTAGAAAAGTGTCAAAGGATGATACCTCAGATATTCTGGAGAACTGCAGGGTTTCTTTCACTACCTATCAGTTTTCAAGACCCGCTATCGCTTGGTAGGAGGATTTTGAAAGGCGTAGGCCTATTGGTGTAGCACCCCTTACCTGGCAGCAGTTCTTCGTTGTCTTTTTAGAGAAGTATGTGCCACAGTCTCGTAGAGAGGAGTTGCATAGGTATTTTGAGTGGTTACATCAGGAGGAGATGACCGTGTCGTAGTATGAGTTGGGGTTTTCTGAGTTGGCTTATCAAGCTATCTGGTTGGTTCCGACAGATCGACAAAGGATAAGGAGGTTGATAGTCTTATTTATTAGCTCAGTATTCTTATGACCAGGGAGATGTCTTAGGTGCTACTCATTACAGTGTGAGGGGTTCCCTTAAGTTCTCTTCTCCAGCACCTGGGAGTCGCTATGAGTGTGGCGAGATGGCTCACATACGGAGGTAGTGTCTTATTCTTGTTGATAGTTAATCTGTGCAGAGGGGTCAGTCATCGGCTTCAGTGCCAATTGCTCCACTACCACCCGCCCAGCTATCTAAGAGTGGAGATCAGTCAGCTAGGGGTCTCTCCAGAGAGGGAGGTCGATCAAGGGGCGGTCAAGCCCATTTCTATGCTCTTCCAGGCAGACCCGATGCTATTGCTTTAGATGTTGTTATTATAGGTATTGCTTCAGTCTTCCATAGAGATGCCTATGTAATATTTGATCCTGGATCTACTTTTTCTTATGTGTCATCATACTTTGCTCGTTATTTGGGTACACCCCATGAGTTTTTTTCTTTGCCTATTCATGTATCTACCTCGATGGGCGATAATGTTGTTGTAGACTTGTGTGTACCGGTCATGTGTGGTGACTATAGGGGGTCTGCAGACCCGAGTTAATCTATTATTATTGATTATGGTAGATTTCAATGTCATTCTGGGGTCTAGACAGTCATGCTAAGACACTCACTTTGGCTATACCGGGTGTGTCGTGGATCGAGTGGCAAAGTGTGACTGATTATGTTCCTAGTAGAGTGATCTCCTTCTTGAAGGCCCAACGTATAGTTGGGAAGGGTTGTCTTTCGTATCTTGCCTTCATGGGGGATGTTGTATCTGAGACTCCCAGTATTGATTCTATTCCAGTTATGAGGGATTTCCCTGATGTATTACCTATAGACTTGTCGGGCATGCCACCGGATAGGGATATTGATCTTGGTATTGACTGGTGCCCGGCACTCAGCCCATTTCTATTCCGCCATATCGTATGGAACCAATGGATTTGAATGAGTTAAAGGAGCAGCTTCAGATACTCCTAGAAAATGTGTTCATCCCGCCTATAATCAATGCACTCCTAGAATGTGCATTGATTATAGGCAACTGAACAAGGTAACAATTAAGAACAAGTTGCCTTTGCCTCACATTGATGATTTATTCGACTAGCTTCAGGGATCGAGGATGTTATTCAAGATTGATTACCGTTCTGGTTATCACTAGTTAAAGATTAGGGATTAAGATATTCATAAGATGACCTTCACGACCAGATATGGTCATTATGAGTTCCTGGTTACGTCTTTTGGGCTGACCAATGCCCCAGCATCGTTCATGCATCTGATGAACAGCGTGTTCCAGCCTTATCTTGAGTCGCTTGTCATAGTCTATTGATGATATTCTAGTATATTCACGTAGTTAGGAGGAGCACACAGAGCATTTGAGGGTTGTATTACAAAGATTGAGGGAGGAGAAGCTTTATGCAAAGTTCCCCAAGTGCTAGTTTTTGCTCAGTTCAGTAGCATTCTTGGGACATATAGTGTCCAATGAGGGTATTCAAATTGATCCGAAGAAGATAGAGGCGGTTCAGAGTTGGCCTAGACTATCCTTAGCCGAAGAGATTCGTAGTTTTCTAGGTATGGCAGGCTATTATCGTCGGTTTGTTCAGGGATTATCATCTATCGCATCGCTCTTGACCAAGTTGACTCAGAAGGGTGCTTCATTTGTATGGTCAGACGAGTGTGAGGAGAGCTTTCAGAAGCTCAAGACAGCTTTAACCACAACTCTAGTGTTGGTTTTGCCATCAGCTTCAAGTTCATATACCATGTATTCTGATGCTTTGAGAATAGGGATTGGTTGTGTGTTGATGTAGGAGGGTAGAGTTATTGCTTATTCTTCTCGTAAGCTGAAGCCTCATAAAAGAACTACCCTGTTCATGATTTAAAGTTGGATGCCATAGTTCACGCATTAAAGATTTGGAGACATTACTTGTATGACGTATCGTGTGAGATATTCACTGATCATCATAGTCTTCAGCATTTCTTCAAGAAAAAGAATCTTAATTTGATGCAGGAGAGATGGTTGGAGTTGCATAAGGATTATGATATCGTTATATTATACTATCCGAGGAAGACCAATATGGTACCTGATGCTTTGAGCTGAAAGGTAGTGAGTATGGGGAGGTTGGCATATATTCCAACTGGGGAGATACCTCTTGTAATCGATGTTCAGGTCTTGGCCAATCGGTTTTTAAGGTTAGATATTTCAGAGCCCAATCGGGTGTTGGCTTGTGTAGTTTATCGATCTTCTTTATATGATCGCATCAGATATCGCCAGTATGATGATCCACGTGTGCTTGTCCTTGGGGATAAAGTTCAGCATGATGATGCCATCGGTGAAGATGGGGTGTTGAGGATGCAGGGCCAGATTTATGTGCCCAATGTGGATGGGCTTCGAGAGTTGATTTTGGATGAGGCCCATAGCTCGCGGTATTGCATTTATCCGGGCTCCATGAAGATGTATCGGGATTTGAGGCATCACTATTGGTGGAGGAGAATGAAGAAATACATTGGGATTTATGGCTTGGTGTCTCAATTGTAGCAGGTGAAATATAAGCATCAAATACCGGGTAGCTGGCTTCAGCACATGGTTATTCCGGAGTGGAAGTGGGAGAGAATCACTATGGACTTTGTTGTTGGACTTCTACAGACTTTGAAGAAGTTCAATGCTATTTGAGTGATTGTGGATTAGCTGACCAAGTACGCACACTTCATTCCTATCTGTACTACTTATTCTTCATAGCAGTTGGCAGAGATATATATGAAGGAGATTGTTTGGTTGCATGGTGTCCCAGTTACCATTATTTGAGATCCGGGCACTCAATTTATTTCCCAGTTTTGGAAGTCTGTTCAGTGAGAGTTGGGTACTCAGGTGGAGTTGAGAACAACTTTTCACCCTAAGACAGACGGGCATTCGAGCGCACAATTCAGATTTTGGAGGATATGCTACGCGCTCGTGCTATTGATTTCAAAGGGTCATGGGATCAGTTTCTACCACTTGTAGATTTTACTTATTATAATTGCAACCGGTCGAGTATTCAGATGGCTCCATATGAGGCTTTGTATAGGAGACGGTGTAGATCTCCGGTTGGTTGGTTCGAGCCCCGTGAGGCCAGGCTATTGGGGACAGATTTGGTGCAGGATGCATTAAAGAAGGTCAAGTTATTTCAGGAGTGGCTCCGTACACTGTAGTCGAGGCAAAAGAGTTATGTTGATTGGAAGGTTCGAGATATGTCCTGCATGGTTGATGAGAAGGTTCCATTAAAGGTTTCACACATGAAGGGTGTTATGAATTTTGGGAAGAAAGGGAAATTGATTCGCGGTTCATTGGGCCTTTTGAGGTGCTTCAGAGGATTGAGGAGGTGGCTTATGAGCTTGCTTTGCCGCCCAGCTTGTGGAGCATGCATCTGGTATTTCATGTTTCTATGCTCCGAAAGTATATTGGGGATCCGTCTCATGTTTTGGATTGCACCACGGTTCATTTGGATGATGATTTGACCTATGATATGGAGCTAGTAGCTATTTTGGGTCGTCAGGTTCGGAAGTTGAGGTAAAAGGGTATAACTTTAGCGAAAGTACAATAGAGAGTCCAGTCCCTGGAGGAGGCTACCTGGGAGACCGAGCAAGAGATGCGGAATAGATATCCTCACCTATTCTAGGCTTCAAGTATGTTTCTTGACGCGTTCGAGGACGCACGTTTGTTTTAGTTGGGGAGGATGTGACGACCCGACTAGTTATCTCATGAGTTGCCACTTTGTTTTCCTTTATTTTCGCTTCAAATTGCTTTCTATAGTGGTCCTATATGTGATCGGGTTGATTGGTTTGAGTTCGGAAAGGATTTGGTAAGGTTTGAGACACTTAGTCTCTTTTAAGGAAGTTTATGTTGGAAAAGTCAATCGGATGTTGAATTATGTATTAGATAGCTCGGATGTGAGTTCTGATGGTTTGGTTAGCTTCGGGAGGTGATCTTTGACTTAGGAGTGTGATTGAAATGGGTTTTGGAGATTTGTAGTAGATTTAGGCTTGAATTGGCGAAGTTGATATTTTGGCGATTTCTGGTTGATAGGTGAGATTTTCATATAGTTGTCAAAATGAAATTTCGAGAGTTGTAATAGCTTCTTTGTGTTATTTGGGACGCCTGTGTAAAATTTCAGGTCATTCGGACATGGTTTGGTTGGGCTTTTGATCGAAAGCATATTTCAGAAGATTTTAGAAACTTAGGCTTGAATCCGATGTGTTTTGGGTGATTTGAGAAATTGGACTTTTGATTTTGGATTTGAAGGACCATTAGGGGTGGGATTTGAGAAGTTTTGATATGTATGAACTCTTGGGGAGATAAAGAATCCATAGATGTGAAAATTTTTGAATTTCGAGATGTGGGCTCAGGGGTCGGGTTTTGGTAATTTCAGGATTTATGCTCTTTATTGATTGTTTTCACTTAGGATTTGTTCCCTAGCATATTTTGATGCATCGTTCTGATTTTGGATAGATTTGACACGCGTGGAGGCAAATTCAAGGGGCAAAGGTGTCACGAGCCACATATTTAGCCGGTTCGAGGTGAGTAATGATTGTAAATGATATTTTTAGGGTTCGAAACCACGAATTACACATCGTAATGTTATATTGAGGTGAGGCAGACGCTTGATGACGAGCGTGGGGTCGTGCACTATTGGGGATTGTGACTTGGTCCGTCCCGATTGATGATTTTATCGCGCATTTAATTGGAATCTATTTGCTATCATCATTTATTAGGCTGAATGCCATATTTAGGCTTTGCGCGAAGTATTTTGAAGCCTTTCAGGGCTTTTATTTGATATTTTCTCACTGTTTTGACTTATTACTTGAACTCAGCCATGTTATTTCCTTATGTTTTACTACTCAGCCATTTTTACTCAGTTTTGAGGCTTAAATGATATTTTAAATATTGTTTGACCTGAGAAACACTATTTTACTATCGCCCGAGGGGATTTTAAGTATTTTTGACTAAGTAAGGCCGATGGCCAAAGTTGTGAGGAAACAGTGATACTGATTTGAGGCCGAGAGCCTGAAATATGTATGCCACGAGGTAGCTTGATTGACATGAAGCTGAGGGCCTAGTTTTGATGCCAGAGGATGACTTGTTATTACACTTGGGCCGTAAGGGCCCCCTCCAAGAGTCTGCACACCCCTAGTGAGCGCGGATACCCATTATGATGTGAGATTGAGCCCGAGGGGCTAGAGATATTCTGAGTTGTTGCTCAAAGGGAAAATTTGCTGGTACTGTGCCTGAAGGCCGAACTTCTATTTGTTTACTTTACATAAATTGTATTTTAATATTTTACTGGATTTATTAGTAGTTTACTGCTTTTAAATGTTTTTTACTGCTTTATTACAAAATGCCTTGTACCTTTCATGTATTCTTACTTTTAGTTATTATTTACATTTGTTACTCACTGAGTTGGAGTACTCACTTTACTCTCTACACCCCGTGTGCAAATTCAGGCGTACCTGGTCCCACTCCCCAGTGCTGATTCATTCCAGCTTCAGGCGGTTCTTCGAGGAGTCTTTAGGCAGTTGCTGGCGTTCGCGGCAGAAGCTCCTCCCTATCTCTTTCTTTAAATTCTTAGTTTAGTATCAAACTCTGTAGTTACATTTGAGTATTCAGTGTTGTTAGATGTTCGTGACTTGTGATACCCTGATTACGGCTGTGTCGGGTTGAATTTTTGCTATTTATTATGATTAAATCATGTCTTAGACTGTTATTATATTTTTTAACTACTTTAACGAGTGAATTAGGTTTTGTTGGCTAGCCTTGTCTTCACAAGAGGTGCCATCACGATCGGGTTCGGGGTTAGGATTGTGACATCCGAACACCGTTTAAGTACCACCAAATAACAAAAAAAATGACCATCGAATATACAAACCATTCTAACATAAGTTTCACAACATAATTACCTCGAGATACCTCATCTCAAAAACATAAATAACGAGCCTCAAAACGCATATCATATGCTTATAGTACATTGTGCCTACATTATTAATCACAATTGTACGGACAACTCACTTGCCGATATCTCAATCCGCCCGATACGATCATAGGCTCACATTTACAATTTGACTGGCATGGTTACATGCTTAATTTCGAAATCTACCTGGCATAGTCATAGGCTCACTATAAGAATTCACACTATATGATTACATGCTCAATATCACAATTGAAGTAGATAATACAAGAATATATTGGCATGATCAATAAATGTTAAGTTTTATACTCTTCAACTGGTATAAATGGCATTCTAGAGTATATGCTTATATGAGTGTACTAGTACAGTCCAAGTCAACAAGTAATATCAAAGACATCGAGTAGCTCATTGAAAGAAACACAATAAGTCACATACGGTGCATGACATGCACAATAAAAAATCACACTATCACGCAAATATCATCAACATAGTGCCCCTAGAACATCGCATATCCTCCCTGATATAACAAAGATTATCTCCCCGTATTGACCAACATCATAATAGCCACCGTTATTGCTCAGCCCAGGAAATAACACAATAGCCACCTGTATCACTTTGCATAATAGCTACTATATTGCTCCACATAATAACCACCCATATCTCTCCGTTAAGACAATAACACGATAGCCATCCGTATCACTTTACATATTAACAACAGTGAGATGCCACTCTTATGCTCCACATAACTACAATCAAACCACCAATAAAATTGCAAGTGCTATCAGAAGAAATAACACGACATAATAACTCGTACAATAAGCGCCCATATGCCATAAATCTTTCCATAATAACAACACCAATATCACCACAATACATAATCCATGGCTCAACCACATTATATATAAGAATTTCAATAGCAACAAAACAAAATGGGAAAAAATAACTCAATAATGAAGAATACTCTATTAAATAACAACTTCAACTAAAATTGGTTAATGACTTTCAAAAACTTCGTATTCAATTAATTTTTTAAGAATAAACTCAATAATAAATGCATTTTCATGGAATGACAACTTCGAATTCTAATGTATGACATAAGCTAGCAATGAAAGAGATGACACGAACTAGAAGCTACGTCTAAATGTATGAGAATAACCCAACAACACAAGTATATCATGTAACAACAATTTTCATTAAGAATAACTTAATAATAAAGGAGGTCACATTATAATGAAAGAGGTAACAACTTTAAATAAAGAATATAAGAGTAAACTTGACAAGTAAAAGATATGACACGTGCTAACAACTTCAAATAAAGTATGTGAGAGTAACTTTGACAAATAAAAGAAATAACATGTGCTAATAACTTCAAATAAAGCATCGGAGAATAAACTTGACAAAATAAAGTTATAACATGTGCTAACAACTTCAAATAAATACTTGAAAGAAGCTTAAAAGTCTAAAATGGTCAATTTCACATTAAACCCGAGTACGATTCGTCATCTCGGGTACACGCTTTTTACATAATTCAAGTAATACAATCAACCCAAATCCTAAGGGGTAATTCTTTCACGCAAATTTAGAAAAGATACTTACTCAAAGAAGCTATATAAATGCTCTAAATTGACGTTGACGTGTGAAACAACCTCCGGACAACTCTAATATAGCCAAAATAACTTAATAACTTAAATAAAAGCTATAGAAAAGTTTTTTGGATAACAAAGTATGATCTTTAATGAAAACTAAAAAGTCAACCCCGTCCTTGCACCTCTGAAGCTGAAAAAACTCACAAATTCAAATACTGTACCCATTTTAATACGAGTCCAACCATACCAAAATTATCTAATTCCGACATCAAATAGACCTGAAATTATAATTTTTGAGTTATAGAATTTTATTACAAAACCCAATTTTCTCCAATTGAAATCACTAATTAAATGATAAAAATAAAGTTGTAATAATGAAATATAACCAAATCCGAGTAAAAAATATTTATCCCAATCCTAATGGTGAAAAGTTCCCTCCAAAATCGTCCAAATCCAAGCTTTCTAACTTAAAAAAAGATAAAATGACAAAAGTCATAGAAAATAGTTTACTATATAGTCTGCCTAGGTCTTTCTCTTCGCGATCGCAAGCACAAAAATTATAAGCTGCCAAATAACCCTTTGCGAACGTGACCTATCAACTCAACTGAGCTACGCGAACACGATAGCCAATCCTCTAGCTCCCCTCCATCTCTAACTCTACGCGGTCGCGACATGATGGAAGTGAATGCGATGGCCAATTTTCCCCAGACTACGTGAACGTGATGACCAATTCTCGAACGCGATGAATAACTCCTAAGTCACACCGGATATACTTCGCGATCGCATTCTTAAATACGTGAATGCGTAGAACGCTGAATAAGAGAGAAACCAACAACTCTAAAATATGAAGAAATAGGAGGTAGCACATCTGAAACACACCCGAGGCCTCCGAACCCCGTCCAATTATACTAATAAGTTCCATAACATAACGCAGACCTGCTCTAGGCCTCGAATCACATCAAATAATATTGAAACTACGAATCGTACCTCAATTTAAGCCTAATGAACTAATGAAATTTTAACTTCTAAAACTCGCGCCGAATCATGTCAATCAACCCGGAATGACCTCAAATTTTGCATGCAAGTCCTAAATGTCAGGACGGAGCTATAACAACTTCCAAAATTGAAATCCGAACCACATATGAATAAAGTCACCTCCCAATTAAACCTTTCAATCTTCCAAACTTTCAACTTTCTAACTTCCGCCAAAATGCATCAAGTCAACCTAAAGACCTCCAAATTGAAATTCGGATATATGCCTAAGTTCAAAATCACCATACAAAATTATTGGAATCATCAGAATACCATTCTGGGTTCGTCCTCACAAAATTCAAACTCCAGTAAATATTTACCACTTAACTTTCTAAAATGAGAACCATCCTTCCATATGCGAAATGTCGAATCACCCGACATTCAAATGTGACCATATACGCATATTATAATACACAATATGAAATTACTTGAATCCTTAAGCCATCAAACGGGACATACATTCTCAAAACGAGCAACTCAATCGCTACGTTACAGTTGCACAGTTAGCATGACTACTTATATATTAAGTGTCCTAAGGACTGCACTTGGAAAGTTTGGACATAGATGTATATAAGAGGATCATCAACAGTTTGTTAATAAGGTGGAGTGGATTCCTTCATTTCTTAGGTGCGAGTAATCTCCGGAAGTTCAGGTAGTCCTTTCCAAGTTAACATATATGGGTTGAGGTGAATTCATACTTCTCTCCCTAAATTATAAATCATATATAATAATATTATATTTTTTTTAAAATTATTTAAATATGTACATGAACTCATGCTCAAAGTCTATTATGGTATAATTATTATAGCGTACACTTCTACAAGTAAAATTGGCAATTCAAATCTCACTTGAACGGTCTTATTTTATACACGGAGTATAGATATATATGTGAAAACTACTAAAAATACAAATAAAAATATAATTTTGATTTATAATTTTAAAAATATAGCAAATCATGGTAAAATACTAAAATTAAACCAGTTAAATATAGATTCTATATTCACCTCCGTACAATCGTCTATCTATTCTTTTAAAATTCTCGATACGCTTTTCTTGGCCTTACTAGTGGTACTTTGAAACTATTAATCACGAATACTTGAGTATGATTTCATGATGACTGTACTCTCTGCTCCATTCTACGCTCCGTCTTCCTACGACAAAAGTTTATAAATAATATGTTTGATGGCTTCAATGGAAAACAATTCACGATTAGGAATTTAAAAAGTATTCGTGTGGATAAGATTACATACTAAAACGCCATCAAATTTTTTCTTCAATTAAAAACCACTAAATTGCCATCAAAATTTTGGCTTGCATTTAAAACATTGTAGTCCTATCGGGGAATATTTTTCCACCTTATACTTTAACTTGTTCTATCTTATTGCGCCTAGTACCTTCTACACAACTCGCAAAGCTTAGTTCTATTTAATTGTGAATTTAGTAATTTCGCAATGCAAAAATGATAATGCTTTTCTGTGTCTCAATAGTCAAATTACGTATTGTTTGACTGAGTGTATCTTTTTATACAAATGATAGGAGGAAAATGTAACTTTGTTCAATAACAGGTTAAGTTAGGCGGGTCCCTAGCCAAACTTACTATTCTTTTCTAATAGAAATGTGACAAAATAAAAATGCAGATGAAAGACGTAGCTGCACCAATGTAACAGGAATAATTCTCTACGTACTCGAGCAATTTTGTTCACAAAATGTCGTCTGGTTGTAATTTATCAGAGATTAACTAACATTATATTTTCTATTTTTTATTTGTCTACATCCTTATGCTTTTTAAACTCAATGTCCGAATTATGCGCCAAACCATTCCTTAATTTACGACATTGTATGACATCTTATGGAATGACCAATTCATGCAATACCCTCCATTGCTCTCCTTCTTTCCCTATAAATTCACCGCCAACATTGTTACCATTGGCAGGCACTGAACATTCAAGTTTACCCAGTATCCCATTTTCCTCCTTCCAGCAGGAAAACCAAAACAAAAAATAAAAAAAAGAAAAAGGAAAAAAAAAACATGGGAAAAAAGCTTTTGGTCCTAATAACATTGTTGGTGTTTTTGGGGCACAATGTGGAAGGACTTGGGGTGAACTGGGGTGATATCTCCTCGCACAAGTTGCCTCCTAAGGATGTGGTGAAAATGTTGCAAGAAAATGGCATTAAGAAGGTAAAGCTTTTCAATAACGACGAGACCATCTTGAATGCCTTGGCAGGAACTGGTATTGAGGTTATGATTGGCATCTCCAATCAACTCCTCAAGGATTTGGTCAATCCTGATGTAGCCACGAAGTGGGTCAAAGAAAACGTCACTCGTTTCGAACCAAAGTCTCCTAAAGGTGTTAATATCACGTAAGTATATATCATAGAGCTTATTTTCTGGTTTTGTTATTGCATTATAACTATTTTCTAGTTTTTATCCTTTATTATTTCTTTAGTTTTTGTTAGATGCTACTAATATATTGTCCCTTTTCTTCTCTTTTCGAGCCGAGGGTCTTTTGGAAATAACCTCTCTACTTCTTGAGAGTAGGGGAAAAGGTTGTACAAACTACCCTCCTAACACCTTACTTATGAAATTTTACTAGGTTGTTATTGTTCGGGGTCGGTTCAAGAACATTGGAGGCCTAAAAAAAATAATTAAATTTGTGAGATTTTAATTTGGTTCATGTTTTATATTTGACATATGTGTACTCTGTTAAATAATTAAAAAAAATTAGTAACTATGAGATAAAAATATAAAAAATAAGAAATTTTAAATAGAAAAAAATATAGAAAATTAAAACAATAAAACTTGATTATAGAAGTTTATAACTTGACATAAAATAAAATTTTATTGTTTTCATTTGTTTATTATAATGCTTAAGAACATGAGAAGGAATGAATGAGAAATACTAATCGTAATTTACTCAATGTCTTTCATCCCTTGGTTTTTTGGAGAATAGACAACTTAGTAGTAATTGGAGAAAGCAAAGTGAATATAAAATACAGAGTATTATTATGAGAAAAATAGGAATATTAATATTAAAATATAAATTAACTTTTAGTCACCATAAATCACATTGGCAAAATAATCAATTTCTTTTTCCTTGAGATCTTATACTTTATTCATTAAAATTTAATATTTTTTAGAAAAGTTACCACATAATTATTATATTATTAGTTTTAAAATGGGGCCCTAAAAATTTAGGGGCGTAAAGCCATTGCTTCATTTGCTTGGCCATTGGGCGCACTGTTGCTGTTATATATCTTTTTGCCTTCTTAATTTCCGAATAGCTAGGTAGTGACATATATTCAAGTTTCTCTTCATATATAATGTCAAATCGCCTTTCAATTGGCTATATGTTATGGGTTTGGTGCATATGCAGGCTTGTAGGTGTTGGTAATGAGCCATTCTTAAGAGATTACAAGGACACATTGACAAACGTAACAGGGCCAGCATTGGAGAACATCCAAAATGCACTGAATGACGCTGGACTTGGTGACACCACCAAGGCAACTGTACCTCTAAATGCTGATGTTTACTTGTCACCAAGCTGGAACCCTGTCCCTTCTGCTGGCTTTTTCCGCGGTGACATTGTTGATCCACTCAACTACATTCTTAAAGTCTTGGACAAGAACAAAGCTCCTTTCATGGTCAATATTTATCCTTTCCTTAGTCTTTACTATGGAAATGGCGCCTTCCCTTTCGATTATGCCTTCTTTGATGGTGTCACCAATCCTCTCAAGGACAAAGATGGCATTGAGTACACCAACTGTTTTGATGCCAATCTTGACACCTGTGCAGCTGCTCTTGCTGGAGCAGGATATCCCAACATGACCATTATGGTAGGAGAAATGGGATGGCCTACAGATGGAAACCCTTATGCCAATGTTACATTGGCTGAAAAGTTTTACAAAGGATTTGTATCATATCTCGCAAAAGGTAAAGGCAGCCCCCGTCGCCCTGGCTACCTCGAGGCTTACCTATTTGCCTTATTTGATGAGGATAGGAAGAGTACACTCCCTGGAAACTTTGAGACACACTGGGGAATCTACTACGAAGATGGCACACCAAAATTCCCTCTTGATCTGTCTGGCAAGAACAAGACTAGTACGCTTGTCCCTGTGTCAAACGTGGAGAAACTCGCCAAGAAATGGTGTGTGATAAAGCCAGATGTTAAGAACTTTACAAGCCTTATGTCATATGCTTGTGACCGTGCAGATTGTACACCTCTTACTAATGGATCATCTTGTCAAAACCTTAGCGACACTGACAAGGCATCATATGCAGTGAATGCTTATTTCCAAAACCAGGAACAGAAAGATGGGGCCTGTGATTTTGAAGGAAAGGCAACAGTGACCACAAAGGATCCATCTCAAGGGAGTTGCAACTTCACCATTGGCTTCAAGTCAAGTACTCCTCTTGCTCCTTCTCCTTCACCTTTGCCTTCTTCCGATCACTCATCGTCTTCAGATGCTAAGGCTTCTTCCTCATCGTCTGCTTCTCCAAAATCTTTGGCCTTTGCTTCTTCTATGGGAGTCATTTTTCTTCTTTCACCATTTTTCATGTAGATGAATCATGCTTAGACGTTGTTTAATAATCGTGATTCCTCCTTCTGTTCCCCGTTATGTTTCGAGTCGATAATTGAATGTAATGTTTTACTTGAAAATAAAATGTAAGGAAAATGTTAGTTGAACTCGCTCCATTGGCTTATATGCATGTCGATAACGCATGTACTATTTAATATATCAAATTTAAACAGAGTACATGCTGTTTGACCAAATAGTCGTCAAACGTTTTGCTAATATTAATAATGAGATAAAGAGTAAATCTTAACTAAAGATAGTTCACTCTAGATCATGTTAAACATGTGAATCAAATATGTTCGAGCTTATAACTCTTTTTAATTATTAAAAGACATCAAATATAAACGATAAGCTTACATTTTTCGCATATTGTTCTATAATGTAAAAGCAAAAAAGGGATGCCATTGATAGCTAGGAGATCTATCTTTATTGATTCAGCAATGACGATTGCAAAGATCCTCAACCAAGATTTAAACTTGATGTTATTGTTGTTAGAGATATTCTCCTAGTCTTCCGTACCTGCCTCTTGAGGGAGAAAGAGAGGCCCCCTTTTTTATCTTCTAACTCCTATATATATATATATATATATATATATATATATATATATCCCCCTTTTTCCAACGGTCTTTTACCAGAATACCCTACCTATTGATTGTACTTTACATCACTCTTCTCAAGTATTACGACATATATTTCGCTTCACAAGCTTTCTGATAGCTCGATCTCGACAGTGGCCGAGGTACTCGTTGTTATTACACCTTGTAGATACGACCACGGCTTAGTCGACTCCTTACTGTTCCTTTTAGTGCTAATAGACATATGGTCAAATTTTGACCCATACAGATAGTCCCTCCGCCTGTTGGGGTTGTCTCGTGGTGAGCTCCATGGGCGGACTCTGTTGATTCAAAAATTGAGAGAAATCTGAATGATTTATTCGAGGGGAAAGAACCTCATGGCAAGGTAGAGTCGTGACGCTTCGAGAACTTCATAAGACCATTATGTAAGTTTAGAATTAGGCCTTCACGTCAATTCAGGATGTCATCAACATTTCCTATAAGTTATATTGGCGCACGTTTCCTAGGTATTATATTGTTTCCTGTGCCCTTTTCATTTTTCAACTGGCAGCTCTTAGTTTTCCCGCTCAGGGAACTTATATCCCTATTAATAGGGGGAGCCTCTCATTTGAATGTTACAGTTTTCAATTGCTTAAGAAAACTTTACAAATCTTCTCTTCCTTCTTTAGTCTCTCGTATTTCTGCTTCTGCTAGGATTCGCTGTGACCATTGTCTTTTTCCTTCATCATTTTCGTTTCTTTTGTTCAAAGAGAACAAATGGCTAGTGCTTCTTCCCAATATGATAAAGCTGTAGGTGCTCCGGTGCAGAAGAATGACGTATCCCTAATCGAAGAGGGAGTGGAAGTGGTTGAAGACGAGGGGTTTTCAATGGTGGATTAGGTGGTTTCCTGCCCGGTGAAGGCGAGAACCAATTTTAACAGCCCCAATAGAGATGAATCGACACTAGTTCCTTCCACGATGGATGCTGTGGCGCTTACGGTGTTCAAATCCAAATGGGCGATTTGCGATCACGTGTACATGATGCCGGTAAATAATGATATAGTACATTTACACCACCCCGGCTACTGCACGTTTATGCGTATCCCTCTGTCATCGGGTACACGCTACCCATTCCTTCCATGGTGGTGGATTTTTACTGCTTCTATGAGGTGTGCCCTACTCAACTCTCTCCGGACGCATACAAGCGCTTTCTCATGCTCATCAAGTATGCAAAATTGGGCAGCCGAGGAATTTCTCTAGGGCACATGCTCTACCTCTTCGCCCCCTATTTTCTACGGGGAACAACGATTTATATGCGTTATCGAGGAACTATGAGATTGGTGGTGAAGATGAACGTTAAGGCCAACTGTCGCTTTTGGGAGAGCTTTTTCTATGTCCGAACAAATCACGTCGCATCGAACCCAACATGGTTTCCTAAGATGTGGAATTTCGCTCGTGAGTTTCCCTCTGTTTACTTTATGCAATTTTTCTTAAGGCGGTCATTGGTCATTTCCCTCTAGTGACATCACTAAAAATTTATTTTTATTTTTAGAGCCTAGAGAATGCCTCCCCGTTAGTTGCCGACATCCGTGCGTGGATGAGCACTACGTTCCCCCACATGATGGGGATTCGTGAGTAGGCGCCTTTCTATGAGAAGTTTGGGTTTTGTTTGCTCGTTGCGGTTTCATTTTGTTTTCCGCTTTGTAGTTTATTTAACCTTGTCGTTGTATGATTAAATCCTTCAATATCGATAGGTCTAAGAGGAGTGAGAATGACAATGATTCCTCCACTCGCATTCTGTCAATCCATGCCCTCTGCTCGGCTTGCACCAAGAGTTATTCTAGGTGAGGGCGTAGAGAATCTAGCCGCTCCTTGGACCGCGATCGTAGACGAAGTCATATTCTTGGATGTTACTCTTCAACCGGAGACTCTGGTCCCCGCGGACATTCAACGAGTGAATCTTCTCACATCAATAATGGAAATGCCCCATCAAAGAGGCGAAAGGTAGTGTTGGAAGGAATTTCTTTAGCCAAACCCCCTCGAGGGGCAAACTTGTTTCGACGGTACCCAAAATCGACAGTGGTTCTAGCCCTGACGCAGAGACGACATCCGCTGCGAGCGTTTAAGAGGCTATTATGATGGAGGGATGGAGTTCCGAGACTGCCGTTGTTATTTGAGTAGACCATCGTCATCTCGGTAGAACCGTCCCTCTTTTTCTGCCAATAAGAGGGGGAAAGGCATCGTGGTTGAGGATTATGAATCCGACTCTGACATTGACCCGATGACATGAGGATGTTCGAGGAGGGATTTACCAGGACTCAAGAAGAGCGTAAGGCCCTTCTCGCATACTCAAAATTCCGTTGGATTTAAACTTGCCGTGGACACAGTGGATTTGGTGCCACAGTTCGATCTTCAATGCCTTCGCCGCTGAAAGTGGATCTCTTCGAGAGGTCAACGCTTTGGGTTATCACATGGTATGGCTGCGATGGCCCTAAGGTTGTGTTCCTTTATGTTTTATTTTTTTTGTGACCCTTCACTTTATTGACTTTCTCTTATTCCTTTTTTTATAGTTACATGTTATATATATGTGTGTGTGTATATATATATGCATGTATGTATAATGTGTTGCTTATAAGTTAGGCATATTACATAACTATAAGTAGATAGAATCATATAATCCCCAAAAATGAGTCGTGATATGAAATAAAGATAGAAGTGTGATTTCAAAATAGTTACAATGCTCTTTATGGCTAACTAATATTGGATATGAAGGATAACATAGCAAGTGACAAAGGAATAAGGATTGGTTATTGTAACGAGTTACTCACAAACTTATACTTGTATGCATACATGTTTATATATTAGTGATTGAATGATGTTTGCACGAGTGATATGAAATAAATGTGTATAAGACATAATTCCTACGGACAGTCTATAAGAGAGTAGGTGTGCAGTGAAGCCCTGTGGATGGTCTACAAACGCATATGTGCATAATGAAGGTTGGTGATGGACGGTCTAAGTTGCACGCATAGCCAGACCTCGGTATTATGATCTGCATAGATGGTATACTATGCTACGCGTACGAGCCATCAGCTACTCGTCATTACTCATAAGTACACCATAACGGTATTCTGTAAGTATCAAATCTAACCTCGGTAGAGTAATGACGAGGTAGTTCAAGACCCTACTAGAAAAAACAATTAAACTGAGTAGGTATATGACAATATGATAATGAAAAACCATTATGGAAATGATACAATGAAAAAATATGGCAAGAATAACTGTAGTAAGCTAAAGCAATAGATATCAGGGAAGAAAATACATAATAAATATGCTAAGGAAGCAATGCAAACAAAGCGCACGTTAAATAAATGAAAGATATCAACAAGCTTCACTACCGAGGTATTGCCTCGTATTTTTATTACACAATCAAATGATAATCTTTCCTTATATCATTGCAAGAGCCTTGTATTTTGTTTTTTTTTTGAAAAATCATTTTTTCCAAATAGCTACCCGTGTTTTAGCCCACCTTGTCATACCGCGTGTCTTCGAGTAGTTCCCCTTCTAGCAACACACATATCAAGCCCACCTTATCTCACCGCATGTGTTTTAACCCCAATCCTTATACCAAAAAATGTGTATCAATATCATAACATATCACAAATTGCACCTGGTTTTCCCAAAACCACAACTTGTCATAGAGATTAAAAATAATAGTATTTTCACAACAAATAGGCATGGACTCAACCACTATGTATAAGAGTCTCAACAATAGCAACCGAAAGTGAATAACTCAATAAGAATGGTATTTCAACAACTTTACAACTTTGCTTCAATTTGAATAACGACCTTTATAACTTCAACACTAAATTCAACAACAACCTATTCCAAGAAATAACATGTAAAGATAGTTAGCAATAAGAGATAAGACAAGTATTAACAATGTCACGCAAAGCATGTGAAAATAGACTAATGATGATAAATATAACATGTTTTGGCAACTCAATTAAAGACCTGGAAAGAATCTTGATAGATAAAATTGGTCAATTATCACATTTAGCCATATACAACCTCGTCACCTTGCGCACACGGCTTCCACATATCACAATTAACACAACAACACCAATACTAAGGGATAATTTTTTCCACACAAAGTTAGGCAAGACACTTACGTCAAAACATGTAATTCAATCCACTAGTAAGCCTTTCCCGCAATTATCTAACTTTGAACGGCTCGAATCTTGCCAAAATTACTTCCTTCCATAAATATAAACTATAAGAAGTTATTCCAAACCATAAAGTTGGAATCTTTAAAAAGAAACAAAAAAGTCAACTCAAAAATTCAACTTTAGGCTCGTGCATCAAAACCTGACAAACTTACAGAATTTGAAAACCCATTCAATAATGAATCCAACCATACTAAAATTGCTCAAATCCAATTTCAAATCGCCTTTTAGATCCCTAAAATTTGGTCAAAAAAGTTTCACAATTGACCCCCAAATATTCCAACTCAAATAACTAATTTAAATGACAAAAGAATGATGTATTCTTATATAATAGCTAAAAATCCGAGTTAAGAATCACTTACATTGATAATTTCCTTGAAATTACCTCAAAAAGTTCCACAAACCGAACTCTCTTGGTCAAAAGATGAAAAAATGAAATAAACCTTTGTCTATAGCCTTACCTTCCTAGCGATATCTGCTTCTGCAGCCAAACTGTCGCACTAACGGAAGATGCATCGTAGGTGCGGCTCCCACTAAGGCCATGAAATTCCGCTTCTGGGACAACATTGTGCGCCTGCACACTTGCACTTGAGGAATGAGTACGCTTCTACGACCCTATGCCTTCCAGGCCCTATCCATATAAACGGCCAAATTCCTCACATATGCGGAAAATATCTCACATCTTTGGTCACTGCCAAGCCCATAGCTCCTTGTTTCTACAATCAACCACACACCTACATGTCTACATTTGTGACCAAACCCTCCCCAGGTGCAATGACACCAGAATAACAATGGCTTCGGCAAATTAACCAAGTCCAAAAAGGATCTGATGTCAATCTGATTCACAACCGGGACCTCCTGGTACTTCCTCCAAATATACCAACAAGTTTCAAAACACATATCAGATCTACTCAAGGACAAAATTCACATCAAACAATATCAATTTTACGAATTAAAACCCAATTATAGCCTATTAAAATTATGAACAACAGACTTTTGAAACTAACACCAATTCATACCAAAACAACTCCGATTTTTTCACTCAAGTCATCAATGACATGAGGGGTCTATTCCAACTTTCAAAATTAGAATCTAACCCCAATTCAATAAAGTCAACTCCCGGTCAAAACTTTCCAACATTCCCAACCTTCAACCTTATAACTTTTGCCAATTCAAGCCAACTTGACTTACATACCCCCAAATCGACATTTGGAAACGCTCCTAAGCTCGAAATCACCATGCATAGCTATTAAACAATTGAAACTCTTTTATAGAGTTGTCTACATAAAAGTCAGACTATGCTAAACTCTTTTAACTTAAACTTCTAACTTTAGGACTAAGTGTCCCATTTTACTCCGAAACTCACCCAAACTAAACACCCCTGACAAGTTACATAACCACAATACAACATAGAGGAGGCCACAAATAAGGGCATGTGGCCAAAATACTCAAAATGACCAGTCATTTTGTTATATAAGATAAGTTGGACAATTCAATACTGCAGACACATTATGAGTCAAGATAAGGTAAGTATGATTCCCAGATTTCATTGACCTTCCAAATTACTTTTAGTATATCATATACATATGTCAGCTTAGTTTTAGTTCAGTTATTGATATGTCATCTCCCTTATATAGTATAGTTCTTTGTACTAATGTCTTATAGTTGGGGCACTGCATTCATGCCTGCATGTTTAGGTATCCAATTTGACGGGCTGTTATCATCAACATAATTGATCTACGGCTGAGGATTTATGGATCTCCATTTCATCTGGATAATAGCCAAGTCCACAAGTTATTAGATTATTATATGATACATATATACAAATACATGCACACACACATATGGGTAGATCGAAGTCATGTCCCGACCATTGTTATGGCAGTAAGATATTCTTTCATGCTTTTGTAGATGCATGGAACACTTATGGTCAGTTATGTCACTATAGCAGCTTGATATACACGGTGAAGCCTCGTATGCATGTAAGAGAATGAGTTTAAGTAAACTAGTAATCGTACATAATGAGTCTCCATATAAATGAGGCAGTGGGTGCTTGTCGCCCTCAATTAGCTTGTCGTAGAAAAAAAGTGGTATTAGAGTAGGTTGTGTCCTAGGGAGTCTATAAAGCCATGTCTAGTAGAGTCTTATTTATGGGTGTGTTAAATGCCGTACTTATAATTTAGAGGCTACTGGTATTTAGGAAATGTTACCCTTCTTTCGTTTAAAGATCACGTCGTGGAGTAGAGTCATAATAAGTCAATATGAATCTACCACGGGATTGTGTATTCCCAGAGGTGCAAGTATTATAGTAGTGCTTTAAGGTGTGGATGTCAATTCCACCTATGTGGAAGGGAGGTTATGAAAGAAACAAAGGATACAATGTAAGATTAAAGGTAAGTAAGTTAAAGGTGGAGAAGGTGCGAGATACTCAAATGCAGAAAGTTGTGAATAGTCCAGGCTTCACACATGGATTGAAATGCCATCATTAAGTATTTAGAAATAATAATGGTGTCTTCTGTAGCATATCTTGCAGCTTATGGTTTCTAGATATAGATAGGCCTAGTTAAAAGGGCAAAGAAGAGTTAGAGACCATATGATATCTCACTTGATGTTCCATCATAACATAAGGAAATTTATGGTGCTAGTAAGTTAAAGGAAGATTGCGAGTAGTAAAAATAGATATGTGCATGTCGCAAGCTAAAGTAAAGTAGAGCAATGTGGTTTTAGGTATACAGGAGTAATGATAATAAAAGGTGAGTGAGAAGGTGGAAAGAACAGGTAAGGCCTCAAAATTAAGCCATTAAAATAAGCATGTTGATGGTTTCTGAAAGTTATAGAAGGCTTAGTATAGCCTGAATGAACTAGGAGGAGTTTAAGACTAGAAGTGCTTAGAAGAGATAGAATGCTGCCCTGGTTGTAGAATAAGAGAGTAATTGTGATAAATGATAAGAGGATGATGTTTAGGTCTTCAATTGAGTAATAATTCAAAGATAAGGATTTCATGAATTGCATGGGATTAGAATACCTTCCATAAGATGAATCACATGGAGATGTTATGAAATACGATTATTGAAGTATAATATTGTTCCTAGGTGGATAAGGAAAATAACTTTATATTCTCCTCGATAAGATGTGAGCTTTAGTGAGAATGTATTACGTAAGAGGTTTCAAGTTATCAGTGGAAGATTATAGATCAATATTAAGGTAAATCAACAATAGGTGATAAATGTCGCAATGTATGGGCTGAGATTAGGCTTTCATTTTAAAGATGAATAGTATCAAGGAACCATTAAAGGACTTAGATTTATTCATATAAGATAAGCACTTAGAAAGAAACCCGGCATCGTGTAACAGACCTTAGTAATAATCAAATGAAGTAAGTGTTATGGTATATTATGACCTACCTAGATGCAATAAAGTTATAAGGATCTATAATCGAGGCTATGAAATAAAATATAGCAATAGTCGTATGTTCGATAAAGTACCAAGCAAAGAACTATAGTAAACCTATAGATTCTCGAACGGACGACTTGCCATAGTTCTATATCTATGTTCACAAAGTAAGGATTAGAGTTTGACTACGAGTTGGAGGAAAAAGGAGAGAAGATTCGAATAGGCGCGCGTAGAAGGATAGAGTCGTACATGCTGCATGATAGAATATAGCAACATTTATGAGATTGGAAGTATTCCGACAACATGTTATGGTGTGCGAAAGAGTTCTAAAAGAGGGAATGCCCTATGTTTACCGCGAAAATGATAATAACAATTAAATTTTGTTATGAGATTCTAAAAATACATTATCTATTTTTATGCTAGCTGTTAGGCAGTTGATACTATGTGAAAGACTTAGAAACTAGATAAGAGCTTAAAACGAGATATTAACAAAACCGAATCGCTGTCAATTGGGGCCTCAAGCTTTCCTATTCGAAGGCCTCGGGGTCGAGTCTGAATCTTGGCTGGGAGCTATCGAGGGTGATTGATGGAGACTAACAGTGATAAATAAATCAATGACGGCTCTTTATGGCCAATAATAAGCAATAAATGATGAACTTTAAGTAGAACACAATAAATACGAGCAATAAATGAAGTAATAAGATCAAGAGAATATGTTACAGAGTAGAGAGAATGTTCTTGTGTCTTTAGTCTTGAGCAACAGATGTTTACAAAGTTACAAGGATCTCCTTTATATATGAAGGGAAATTCCAACATAGTACAAGTATATTTTATTACAAAGATATGGATATGGGACAACTAGTTAATGCCATGATGCGGGCTCAGACTAGCCTGACAGACTTTGTATGCTCTAGCTTCGTGCCTTGGAACTCCCCACTTTCTCCTCGTAACAGTTGGTCCGTACCGCCCTGAGGTCGGCATCAAGGGCCCTCGAGGGATGGAACTCGACCGTAGTTTTACGCATTCGAGATGTCGTAACGATGGAAAATTGGACCCTCCGATTTTACCATACATAGATAGTCCCCGCATGTTTTGGAGTAGAATGATAAGAAACGACCTTGACAACCCCCGTTTCTGAGTTTTTGAGATGACATCATACCAATGATGCAAGTCTTCATGATTACCGAGATATCCCGTCATTTCGCCTCTCCAGAATTATTCAAAGCATTGCCGTTTCTTATTCTTCAAAGCAATAATGTTTCCACTGGTCCAGTTCCCAAGGACGCATTAAATGCTCCTGCCAATACGTCTCTTAATGACAATAATGGACCCGTTGGTTATGCTGCCGCCCTTTCTATAAATGGAAGCCTCCTGGAACCAACTTTTTATTCAAGTATCTTCCAATATATTTCCATCCCTTTTCTCACCATTCTCATCCATTGTTATCCATCATATTTGATGCCCATGGCCTTAAGTTTACATGGCGGGGTTCTTATCGGCCATGCTATGCTCTTTTTCCTTGGCTTTTCCTTACCGAGCGAGATTACACCATCTTGTCACTGTCATTGTTGTTGTTTTTACTATTGTTGTTGCTATTGCTATCGTTGGCTCGAGACTAGGAGATAGGGAGTCCGATTTCCTCTGACTTAGAAAATTTTTTTGACTTTACACCGCTACTCCGGGGGGTGTTCGGAATCTACACCGCTGCTTACCTCCCCAGTCTACTCGGTACGACACCTCACTCCTTTTGCTTCACAGAGAGTAAGGTGGTACTATTTACTAACTATTGCATCCTGCGCCGGTGTAATGTATCAAGAAGTGGCTTCACAGTAATGGTGTTGGCAAGACCCATACTAGCTATATTTTTCATCCTACCACTTCTTTATCCTTTTTGTTTATCCTCTTTTGCGTCACTTTCCTCTTCTCCATCACTTTCCTCAGAGATATCATTCTGGATAACTGAGATAAGACCACCGAGGAGGTAGTGCTCAAAGATACTGCTGCTAAGGATGCTCCCGGAAGAATAGACTAGGCTCTAGGCTTTATATGTATATGCACCTTTTTGTTTATTTATTTTTGTATAAGAACCCCCCCGAGGGCTTCTGTAATCATATGTAATGACCCTTTGTGGGCTTTTGTAATCATGAGATTATGAATGTAAAGTTGTTCTTCCCATTTTGTTTTTGATTTATGCTATTTTTCCTTTTATTTAGGTTTGTGGAGATTCTAAATGCGTGACTCTACCAGTTAGTGCGAATGTCGAGCCCGGGAACAAGTATCTCTCTGGCTCTTAACCAGTTAACCAGATTCCATATGGAATATTTTGTCTTCCCTTAAGCCAAGCTCGGGTTGGATCGATAAACATAGATTGTCATAGACCCCTGACATTGAGTTGAATAAAAGTAAGGCTTCAATCTCTCGAAATGCAGCTTAGCTTTTTTAAATCCCGTTATTCCCCTCGAGGGGGAGTTTGCTCTAGTGTCTGAGAATAGAGATAGCTTCATCTGAATATGAAAGATAGACTTAAGGATTTATTTGTAGCCTTTGAATGGAACTTAACTCGAGCTTAGGTAGTTAGAGGTTTGGAGAATCAGGTAGATGATCCGTACTCGTAACAGCTGAAATTCTCGGAGTAGGATGCCACTTTGAGGTTAAGCGCACATACGCTCGGCTCCTTATAGAGCTCAATTTCTTCTTGAGATAGGTCCTCGAGATAGGGTACCATCTTGGCACTTGTAATGGTGGCAATGGCTTTCTATATCCTATCTTCATTTGGATGGAGGTCTTTGAGATCGGGTACTATCTCAGGTGACATTAATGACTTCTTGGAGCCTATCTTCTTTTTGGTAGAGGTTCTCGATATCGGGTGCCATTTTTGGATTTGAAAAGATGCCAAAGAATTCCTAGTGCCTAACTTCTTTTTGATAGAGTTCCACAATATCGGGTACCATAACAGGACTTGCAATGATGCCAATGGCTTCCTGGAGCCTAACTTCTTTTTGATGGAGGTCCTCGAGATTAGGTACCATCTCAGGATTTGGTTGGTACGGGGGTCTCCGACCCAAATCACATGTCGATATCAAAGGTATGACACGGCTACAAAGTGGCTGAGGCGATCCCCCCGGCACATCTTCCCAAAATGATATCGGCCAGTATTTTTAAATGGCCTTTAAGACAGGGGGACTGTCGACATATTTTCTATATATAGGGTTGTTTTTTCCCTTCTAGAGATTTCGTCACTCTAAGTGGTTAGTTTCACTTCCTATGTTAGGCCTTCCATTAATTCAGTATTAACACTCTTCCCTAAATTCCTGCTCTAGTTCTCTAATTTTGCCATATTAATGACTGCTCCATCAGGATCCGTTCCACATAGAAGAGAGAGTATCGCCTATGGTTCTCTCCTGATTGGCAGAGCGCTGCTGATACTAGGCAGACCTGGCTTGAGGCATTTTGCTTCGATAGGGGACTTCCCATCATAGAAGTTCCCGTATAATCACGATCAACGGGAGCATACCTTGAAGTTTACTTCTTCAATATGAGAGAAACATTTTAGGTTGGTGAGAAAAGACTGCGGATAGGGGAAAAGGTAGTATTGCAGATACCTTCCTCAGATGAGGGTATCACAGAACATTACGATGGTGTTTTGAATGTGTACACGTATTGTTTCACGCTAGGCCCCGTTGATGGGTCTTGCTCGACTTCTGTCGAAAGTACCAGGTTACCTTGGTGCAGATTCACCTATCATTTTGGCAGACAATATTGATGTGGAGGTTATTTGCAGAAGACGTAGGTCTTGAGTTCACTCTTAATCACCTCATCAGGCTCTATCAACTCTTTCACCATCGAGGGCTGCTGACCCTGCGATGCCAACCCACTATGCCATTCGTTATCGATTACGAAGAAAATAGAGATTGAAGATGGATGAGCCGATTCATCCAGATACAGACTATCAATATTATTCTAGTATGGTTTCTTACATTTCTTGAGAAATGGAGTTTTACCGTAAGTGGTACACTCGTGCCTTCTTAATTTGTTTATGGCAAAGATCGGCTTCGTGAGTGCACATTTTTCTTTTTCTGCAACGATTTTGTAGATGATGGGCGAGGTTCCTGATCTGTCGAATTAGGTATGACAGTTCGGGACCCACTTGACTTACCATGATCGCAAGTGGTAAGCTTTATCTAAGGATAGGTGGGAGGCAAAACACCAAGGTACGTGCTATGTGATTCACTCCCCCCTTTTTTACTCTCTGAAGGGGGCCTTTTATTTTTTCACACTATCTCTGTCATCATTGGCATTGGGGAGTCATCAAAGCAAGGTCATGCCATTTAGGAGAGAGATGAAGATTGCCAGCTTCCGGGCTAAAGAATGATAACAATAAGAAAGAGATGCCTCTGTAGGGCGACGACTCTCGAAGCAAGGCAAACCTGGACCGAGGGCCCAGAGTGGAATTATTGATTGAGCCCGCCGTGTCCGTGATTCCTGCTTTTGGAAAGGCAGTTTCTCCTCTGTTCCGTCTTCTTTTTCCATCGAAGGTACTTTGAGGGAAACTCAAAACTCAGGGCCGTATGCACGGAGCTACCGTGCGTCGACCAGGGTTGACCCTATTGGAGATGAGGGAGCTACATTAGTAGATACGTGCTCGACTTTCTAGAAAGACCAGCTGCTTCACTCTGTGGTGAGCTTTTTCATAGAAATTTCGAGTTTCACGCCTTCCCTTCCTTATTGAATCCTCTTTTGCAGTCCTTCGACAAGCTTATGTTTGAGTAGGTTCGCAGTGAGGGGAGGTTTTCACACCTCTTTTTTTACACTACAACCCCAACGGAGGGTGTAGTTAGGGGAATTTTTCCAATTTAAGGGCAATAAAAATGTGATTTATTTATTTATGATATTTTTAGAGTCGCCACTTGGGATAATTCATGGTATCCCAAGTCACCATTTTAAATCCGTAATCGAGAAAGGTTTGACTCTGTATACAGTCCGCGAGCTAGAAATCCAGGTAAGAAATTCTGTTAAACTAGGTAAATGTGCTAGGTACTCCCGAGTTTCGTGGTTCTAGACTGTTGTATTTGTCTTGATTATCTGATTTTAACACATTTTGCACCTATTTGAAAATTTTGACTTTTAGCCACTTTTATTATTATGATTAGGAAATTGCAATATTATTGAAATACGTCTCGAACCACATCAAATAAATGCACCCGTGATTTTTGACAAATTTTAACATTGTTGGGATTTGGATTTGGATCACATAAATGCGAACCCGAATTTAGGAAAGTACATTATTTAAAGAACGCGCCTACTACTGCTAACCTGTTATAAACATTACGGGAGGCCATGAAAATTCGCTAAACGGCTCGTCCCGAGGTCTAAGTATTTTAATGAAGTAATTAAAGAGGGCCATACAATTGTCATTGATTGAGAATGTGACTCCTCAATCCTTGAATTTAAAAGGGAACTATATCCGAGGGGCTGTAAATTCAATTATTAAAAGGGCTAATTGACTCAAGAGCAATTTGCTTTAATAAGAAATTACAAATTGAACTCATTTGGATTACTTTTAGGCTTTGGCCCCAGCGAGCCCATTAATTAAAGAAAGGAAAGTTGACAAGTAAAAATTCCATATTGGAATTAATCAGTCAATGTCCGCTATTAGGCCGAAAATCAGCCCAAATTGCCTACCATTAATGTTTAAATCAAAAAATACAAACTCATGCAACATTTGTTTCAGATCAGCATATGTTACTGAATCGTACTGTCTTAAGAATTAAAATAAACTAGTCTTAAAGCTGGGTTTGGAATCAAATTCAGTTAACTAGACAACCACCTTTCATAAATTCAAGGGACTTAGAATATACATGAAATGAAGAATTAGTGATATATTATGGAACCATTGACCCACGTTTCAAGCCATGCGAGTGCAAGTTTGGCAGAATTACTAGAAGAAAACAAACCCAAACCAAATTTATTGAACTAACGACCTATGTTGACATGTAACTAAACACAAGTCATAACAAAATAGCTCAAACCAAGTCAGAACCTGTAGCTATCACATGCTCTTTCAAGTTTACACTATTCTACAACCAAACTAACGAGTGTAACCTTCAATTTAAACATGATACACTGATTCTGGAAGAATTTCATGAATCCATTATACTTAAGGCAAAAAATTACCAAACATGTAGCCATGGTGGCCTGAATAATTCATAAGAAGACTGAGCTAAAAGAAACCTCAAATCAAATATAAGCCACAACAATGAATAATCTATATAGAGTTAATAATGTCATTTCATCAATTTAAATTACATGGCTTCACATATACCCCAATTTGAACTTCATTTCCACTCGTGGTTTCGAAGAATACCTGGGAAGGCAAAATAAGGAGGAAAGGAAGGGGTTAGCAGTAGAAAGCAACAACAACAGGGATGACCAACCCAGAAAATGAATTGAGAAATCACTTGAAACCCAACCAATGTTCAAGAACACATTGCAGCCAAAATAAACCAAATAAAACTTGAATATCAACGAGACTTCAAATCATTTATAGCTGTTAACTGTTCAAACCTTCCCTAGAGTGAATACCACCAGAATTTCCCAAGATTTCCCAATAGAACCCTTGTATTTTTTAATGTTTTCACTGATTTTTGTGTTCAGATGTTGGTAAAACTTCATAGGCTTTGGTTTCTGTATTTTCTAGTTGTTCAATTTTCTTTTTTTTGGTGTATTTTTATAGAATTTTCTCTATCAAAACCTTGTCATGAAAGAAAAGAATGCTACCTTATATTGGCTCCCCTATAGGGCAGCCTGCAAACTATTTATTTACCCTCTACTCCCCTCTTATGTTTTCATTTTAGCTTAGGAGTCCCTAAATGCTTTGCTAGTTGCCCAAATTACTACACCTATTTGTTGAATTTCAGATTAAAACCCCGTCTAGAAAGTCCTAGGGAGTTCCATTTTCAGTTACTATTAGATTCCTTATGCTGAATTATCCATATTACCCTTTTTGCTTCTGAAATTTACTAACTAAATTCACCCCTTTTGCCCTGGTCTACTAACTCTAGTTAACTAATGGTGGTTAAACAAATACATTATGCAAAGTATTCAGCAAAAACCAAAACAAAACTCTTGAATCTAAATTAACTAATGAATTCCGGATTTAAAACTATTTTTATCAGTCTAAGAAAATAAACATACCCACTATATAAAAAAAATTAAACACTAGCAAGCAAAGAAGATTCAAGAACAGGCAGATATATCAAGCTAGACAGATCGAATAATAAAACTACAAGACTAGAACATTGCGATGATGAATGAATTAACAGAAAGAAGTTTAAACTAATTTTGAATAACGAGGGACATCAAATGCTGAACGAAAATAAGAAAAATCACCTATGCATGGATTGTTAAATTGAAACCAGACACAAAAATCAACAATTAGAACAAAATTTAAAACATAAATTGACACAGGACAATATCATTAATCAAAACCCTAAAAACTCTAATTTTTTTAATCATGTAGGCAGATAGTGAAGGAGGAAAAGAAAAAGGAAACTTACCGATGAAGGGTTGAACCAAATAGGACTCCGATTTGAGGTCCGGAATGATGTGAACACTTGTTCTTCATCAAGAACAAACGATCACATTATGTCGTGCCTCGAATCAATCTCTGGGCTATGGAATTTGGGAGAATCAAGAAAATTAGGCATCTAGGGTTCTGCTATTTCTATGATTTGAAATTCGAGCATTTCTGGTGATATTTGAAAGGAACCAGTTAGAGGTTTGGAAAGAGTGAGGTGAGGAGAGTATATGGTGTAATTTTTGTGAGGTTTGGGGTTGGCGCCTCCGTGGGCGGCGGAGCAGCCATGATTTCGAATTAAGATTCGACGATACCGGATAATATTTGAGAGGTGCTAGTCACAAAAATGGGAAGAGGAAGTCAAGAAGATGCACTGGTGTAATTTCGGGGGTCATTGGCGACTTGCCCGCAACGGACAGCGGAGGCTGGTGGCGAGACGGTGGTGTAACACCGGTTGTGAGAGGTTAGAGACGGGTTGGATTTTGGGGGATGGGGTGGTGTTGGGACAATTACATGGTAAGAAACCCTGAGTTCCTGGCTGTTAGATCACTAATCCTCGATGACCATGATTGCTTACGGGTAAACAGCATCGTTTTGAAGCCGGTAGGGCTGGGCAAGACATGTACCGGGTTTGGGTAGTCTATTTGGGCTAGAGATCCGTTTGGAGACTGGCCCAAATATGTTTTCCTCTTTGTTTCTTTATATTTTTTCCAGATTTTATTTCTTTTTTTTTCATTTTCAAAATTAAATTAAAACAAAATAAAATCTACAATCTAACATATAAGAGGTGCTAATTAATCATAAATAATAATTATCCCGAATAGTTAAAGCAAAATTAAAATAAAAGAAATCTCTTAAAAACCAAAATTAGAATAAAAATGCAAATTGATCAATCTTTTATTTTCCTTTTTCATAAAATGAACCAAATACTTAATAATTCTTATAAATGCAAAATTACTCCTAAATGCACATGAAAGAGCTGAAATTTTCTCGGAAGAAGGGTGAATTGTACCGTCACTATTCATACTTCCGGATTTTGGCGGTGGATTATCTCAAAATTGGTGTCACACGATCCCCTTCTCTTTGCGAACATTCCCCAATTGATTTTTCCCTCAAATCTATAACTAATTTTCCTACATCTTAAATCTTATTTTCAAGATTTACTGTGGCAACCAGAATTTATTCAAATTCCAGCGCTATTCCTTCTGATAGCAGCCACATAGTGTTCGGTTAAGATCAATGGTGGAGATTTCTTTCTATTCCTTCGATATTGGCGTGTTTTTGTAAGCTTGGCAGCCATGGCTGCGTTGGTCTTCCCCAGCCTTTGGCTGTGGGAAAGGCAACTCAAAATCACGTCAAAAAAGATCCAAAAGAAATCGCAAAGCAATCATATGCTACAACATTACTAGCAAATCAGTCTGCTCCATCAAAGTTAGAGATGTGTCCAGTTATTATCAATCATGGTAAACCTGTAATACAATTCATAGTAGATGAGGTTATTAACTTTATTAGGGAAGAAGGATTGCATCAGGCAGTTGTTTTAAAATTCTCTTATGGCAGACTGGATCTATCGGAAGTGCGAAGAATATTTTCGTCGCAATTCGATGTTCAAGGTCAATGTATCGTTGGGCAGTTGGAGTTTCGTCACCTGTTAATCAGGTTTGATCTCTTCAATGATTATGTTCACTTCCTTTCAAAGCTGACTGGATATCTTAAATCCAAAGGCGACGAATATTTCTTCAGAACATTCCCATGGACTTTTGGATTCAATCCGAAGGAGGAGACGTCGATGGAAGTCGTATGGATCTCTCATCCCGGTCTGCCACCAAATTTTTTTGCTAAGAGGTCGTTAATGTCTATAGCCTCAGCTGTGGGAAAACCTCTCACTGTGGACAAGGCGACGCAGGATAGAACGAGACCTAGTGCGGCAAGAGTTATGGTTATAGTGGATCTTTTCGATAAACATCCTAATGATGTCAAGCTGCATATTCTAGATAGAAACTCAAGTAAATCTGTCGAGTTCCACGTCGATAAGGCGTGTGGAATTAAAAAAGAAAAAGTTGGAGTAGATGTGGTGGCAGAGGAAAATTTGGACAGTGATCTGCTTGGTATCGAGGTGGATGATACTGACAAATTACAAGGGGACGCAAGGGATTACCTAAATTCTAAAAAACTGGAAAAGGCACTAAGGATTAAAAAAAAAAATGGAGTGAAGGATGTTGTTTGTCCAAGTGCTCCAGTTGCACAACCTGGGACAATAAAGGATTTACGAAAAAGAATGATAATTTGAAGAATTCTCAACCTATTGTAAATGATATGGATAATGCAGATCAACAGGTTATGGCTAGGAGTGCTGGGGTTGCTTGTGTATCAGATGCATCACAAGTAGCAGCTGCAGTTGAGACTGTGGAGGAGATATTGATGTGGAGACTGCAGGGGCAATGCAGACTGCTGCAGATCTTTTTCCTTCGAGTGCACACGCTGGGCAGGTGGTTTATCTTGATGGACATCATCACAGGTGCAATGTGCAGCCTACTGTGATTGAAGATGCAGGACTAGCAAAGTTTTCTGGTTCAATTACCACAGTTGCTGAAGCTCTTTCAAGGGAAAATACTCATATTTCTCTGATTGGTAAACATCCTTTGCCTGCTAATATGAGTGACTTCATTGGAAAACAGCCGGATGTGGTAGATTTGGAACCTACTGTTGCATCAGGTTTAGCAGCAGCTGAAAATGCAAAAAGGCCAGACAAATTTTTGACAGACCTATATGCGCAGGATAAAGTTATTGAGCAACAACATTTGGAGCAGAAAAAGCAGAATCAAAACAGTGTTAAGTGTTGCTGGTGTATCAGATGCAACTCATGCAGTAGTTCCAGTGGAGTCTATGGATGAGACATCTGCAAATCATATTAATACTAGTGCACAGCCTGGGCAAATGTTTGATCTTGATGGGCTCCATCATAGGTGCAATGTGCAGCAACTAGGAGCTCAATCAAATGGTTTTGATTCAAATGTTACATCTGCACATGCTCTTCGAATGCCATAGGCTGATTTTGCCCAGTTTAGTAAAATGCAACATACTGTTCCTTCAAATGTTGTAAATAAAAAGATGGTTTCAAAATTGGATACTGTTGGGACAATGCAATCCACTGCAGATCACATTACTAATAGTGCACAGGCTGGGCAGGTGTCTCATCTTTTTGGACAGCATCACAGGTGCAATGTGCAGAAATTAGGAGATCAAAAAAATGTTTCAGCTACAAATGGTATTTTTGCAGAATCTTTTCCAAGGCCAAAGGGTGATTCTGCATAGTTTTCCAAAATGCAACATACTGTTCCATTGAAGGTCGAAAGTGAAAAAATGGTATCACATTTGGATACTGTTGTGACAATACAGAACTCTGCAGATCACTTTACTACTACTGCACAAGCTGGGTGCAATGTGTAGCAGCTAAGAGCTCAACAAAATGGTTCTGCTACAAATGGTACATCTACAGAAACTCTTCCAACACCAACGGTTGATACAAATGATTCTGCCCAGTTTTGTACAATGCCAGATACAGGTCCACTGAAGTTACCTCCATTTGTTGTAAATGAAAAGATGGTATCAACTTTGAAAACTACAGATCCAGAAAATGACAATGCAAAATCCAGTAAAGAGAAGATTATCGAGCAGCAGCAGATAATGCAGAAATCTAACAATAAAAACACTTCTCTGATTGGTCAAGCAAATGATACAAAGTTGGAGTCCTCGGATAATTTCAAAAATGTTACATGTCATACTGTTTGGTCATTTAAACAAGGGGAGAAGTCGTCAGATACAAATGTACTCGATGATTCAAACAATTCTGGACAACAATATGTCTCTATCTTATCGGAAATGGAGTATTCACTCCCTTTGCAATATCCTGATGTTTGAGCTATACTTGGGAAAGATAATCAAGATGCTGTGATTCGAACAACAGCAATTCTTACAGACGATGAGTTAGTGCAGAACATAGTTCTACAACATAGCTTTAATCAGAATGATATGGTTAAACAAATCACTGTGGTCGCATTCACATATACAGTAGCTGCAGTTTCTAATGAAGCCTCCTCTCAACGAGGATTGTATTTACAACCTACGGATGCTACTCAACAAACTTTCAAAGCTGCTCAACATCCTCCAAATATTTGTTCTTCCATGTCCAACAGAAAGTCAACTACAAAATCCAAAAACAAAATGAACATCGTTGATAAGAGTCCAGCTTCACATTCTTATTCAAACTCATTTGCTGCACTTTCCAATGTTAATATTGACGATGGAATTAGCACTGGTCGAAACTTGCAGATAGTCAAGAATCAGATTTCTCCAACCATTACGATGAAGGACATGGTCATTAAATCAAAACAGTAGAAAGACCAACGAGATTACGACGATGAGGAGGGTTGGGGAGAAGGTCTTGCTGGTTATTGATCTTCAGCAGAAGACGAAGAGTTTGATAACAACAGTGAAGGAGAGGACATTGATGTTCAGTTCAAGACAAAATTTCAAAGGAAGTCAACGATAGTCAATTGCCCTGCAAATCTGAATCCTGTACCAAACACAAATAGCAACTTGAACCATAATGCTCCAGTATTTTTTCCAATAAATACTACAAAAACAGGTGAAACATCAGCTGTTGTCCGAGTCGCAACAATGCTGCCAATATCTGCCCAAAATCACATTGTACCAATAAAGTCCATCAGTTCTTTGGAAGAGAAGAAAATGCCGACGCCATGACTAATTTTTCTTCTATCGATAACAAAACAGTAACAGTTACACAGTCGAGGCAGAACCAGCTCATATCAATAGCCCCATAAAACACTTTTCTGGACAGTCAACCTCCGGTCGCGAGGACAGGAAGACATATATATGAAGAAGGGGAGGAAGACGATATGTTAACGCAATGCCGGGCAGATGCGTCAAGAAAAGGTGATGTGTCACCAATGCATAGTAAAACAAGTAAGAAGTCTCGTGAAAGGGATAGAAGTTGTGATGGCATGGTGTTTGAAGACGCAAACATAAGGAGACCCCCAATGCGAACTGCAAAACAAAAACATGGCACTCAAAAAATTATTACAAAGTCCAATAGATCGAGAAACAAAGCATGAATTTTGAAGCAATATTGACAAAAATTGTGGACGAAGTCGCTAATCTAGAAAAGAGAGCAACAACATGATTTCTTCAACTTTTTAATTTTCCATCTCATTAGTATTTCTCTATGTAATATCATCACAGAGCATGTTATAAATTCTGTGATGATCATACTTTTTTTAGTTCTTGCTACTTCTTTCCTTTTGAATGCTTGTTAGTTCTTCAGGCTTTTATTGGCCTCAATAGGATTAATATGGTAAGGTTTTTCGCCGGTTGTTGTTATATGGGTAACAATACCGGTGAGTCCTCCCTTATTTTATTTTCCTATTTGTTGTAATTTTATTTTTATTATTATTAATGAAAACTAGCCCTAGGCGCTTGCCTAGTAGATTGCTTAAAAAAACATATGTTTGTATTTTTCACTAATTAAGACAAAATATATATGCACAAACAAATGCAAATCATTAACAGAAAATGCCACAAAAAATAAAAAATTGCAAACAAACGAAGGAAATTATTTTGTTTTGAATTTATGGGAATGATTCATATAGGGCAAAAATACATCCTCACAGCTGCCCATTTTTGCGTTGAAACACAAAGAGTTTACGTGCAAAGATAAGTGAGGGGACACGAGCAATTTTGCCGTTTGAACACTCCATGAGAAGCATTTTGAAAAGCTTGACTTCACCCTACTTCAAAGGCTGCCTACATATCCTCGGCTAAAGAGGAATCAGGTCAGTGTAATTCAGGAGTGTTTGGTAGCTTTGACTACCGAGAAGCTGTGCTTTTACTGCTGACGTTGCTGATGCTGCTAGATGCCCTTATTACACCTTGTGAAAATAAAAAAAAAAGCTACACTAAGCTATGAACTATGAGTTACAAAAGAACCTATCTATATCTTCAGACTTGCTCTTGATCCTTGTTCCCTTGTTCTCCAGGTGGGCACCTGATTACCGAAACTCTAAATTTGAAATATTCCATTGTTCTCCAGATGTGCACCTGATTTCCAAAACATGAAATTTGAGAAATATCCCCTTGTTATCCACATGGGTGCCTGATTACCAAAGCTTGAAATTTAAAATATATTCCATTGTTCTCCAGGTGGGTGCCTGATTACGAAAACTTGAAATTTGAAAAATATTCCCTTGTTCTCTAGGTGGGAGACTGATTACAAAAACTTGAAATTTGAAAAATATTCCCTTGTTCTGTAGATGCGCACCTGATAACCAAAACTTGAAATTTGAAAGATATTCCCTGTTCTCCAGGGGGCGCCTGATTACCAAAACTTGAAATTTGGAAAATATTCCCTTGTTCTCCGGGTGGGCGCCTGATTACCAAAACGTGAAATTTGAAAAATATTCCCTTGTTCTCTGGGTGGGCGTCTGATTACCAAAACTTGAAATTTGAAAAATATTCCCTTGTTCTCTAGGTGGGCGCCTGATTACCAATACTTGAAAGTAGAAAAATATTCCCTTTTCTCCAGGTGGGCGCCTGAGTACCAAAACTTGAAATTTGAAAAATATTCCCTTGTTCTGCAGGTGGGCGCTTGATTACCAAAACTTGAAATTTGAGAGATATTCCCTTGTTCTTCAAGTGGGGGCCTGATAACCAAAACTAGAAATTTTAAAGATATTCCATTGTTCTCCAGGGGGACGCCTAATTACCAAAACTTGAAATTTGAAAAACATTCCCTTATTCTCCAGGTGGGCGACTCATTACCAAAACTTGAAATTTGAAACATTTCCCTTGTTCTGAAGGTGGGCGCGTGATTACCAAAAATTGAAATTTGAAAGATATTCCCTTGTTCTCCAAGTTGGGGCGTGATAACCAAAACTTGAAATTTGAAAGATATTCCCTTGTTCTCCAGGTGGGCGCCGGATAAACAGAACTTGAAATTTGAAAAATATCCCCTTGTTCTTCAGGTGGGCGCCTGATTACCAAAACTTGAAATTTGAAAAATATTCCCTTGTTCTCCAAGGGGGCGGCTGATTACCAAAACTTGAAATTTAAAAATATTCCCTTTTTCTCCAGGTGGGCGCCTGATTACCCAAAACTTGAAATTTGAAATATATTCCCTTGTTCTCCAGCTGGGCACCTGATTACCAAAACTTGCAATTTTAAAAATATTGCCTTGTTCAAAAGGTGGGCGCCTGATTATCAAAACTTGCAACTTGAGAAATATTCCCTTGTTCTTAAGGTGGGCTCCTGATTACCAAAATTTACAATTTGAAAAGTATTCCATTGTTCTATCGGTGGACACATGATTACCAAAACTTGCAATTTGAAAAATATTCCTTTGTTCTCCAGGTGTGCGCCTGATTACCAAAACTTGCAACTTGAAAATATTCCCTTATTCTCCAGGTGGGCACCTTATTACCAAAACTTACAACATGGAAAGTATTCCCTTGTTCTCCAGGTGGACGCTTGATTACCAAAGCTTGCAACTTGAAAAGTATTCCTTGTTCTCTAGTGGGCGCTTGATTACCTAAACTTGAAACTTGAAAAGTATTCCCTTTTTCTCTAGGTGGGCGCCTGATTACCAAAACTTGTTACTTAAAAAATATTCTATGATACTGTTGCCTTTGTACCCGATCACAACAAAACAAACAAAATAAGATAAATTCTTTCTGCGCCAGTTTGGTGTTGGATGCATGTGTGAGTATTGATCAAATCACATGACAACTTTAAAATTAGGTTGTGTTCTCAAAAGGTATTATTTTCCACTATGTCTTATTATCTAAGTTGTATTTGCTGGGGATCTACCAGGGGACCGGTGATTGAAGCTACTTCCCATTATCCGAAAAGGTCCTGACAACTCTTAATTAGATGGCCAAATGTGTCTTCTGGGGATTAGTATTTAGAGCTACATCCCATTATTCATGAGGGTCCTGACGACTCTTGTTGGCGAAATATTTGTGCTTGCCTATGTGACCCGTGCTTATTCGTGTTTTAGGCTAAGTCCCATTTTTCAGGAGGATGCTAAAGGTTACAGATTAAATGCCAATTCTAACTTTCTCTTGTTTCTTTTGGGAATCATTGTTCAGGCGAGTTCCGACGACTCTTACCGGGGAAGGTGTTTGTGCTTGCCCATGTTACCCATACCTGTTTGAGTTTTACAGTGAGTCCTATTTCCAGGAGAGTATTGAGGAATTCAACTTGCATGACCCTTTTAACTCTCGGTTTTCTCTATTGGGGGTTGCTAATTAAAGTTTCGTTCCATTATTCTCTTGTTGGGTGGAATATTTATGTCGGATTATGTTTTAACTGGGTCCCATTTCTAGGCGGGCCCTGAGATTTTGATCATACCTTCCATGTCGCTTCCTTCCCCTGTGGATGGCCTCCCTTGTGATCTCCCGAAATTTTTCTACCCTGTGTGAATCAAAGAAAACTTGTCAGTTTGAAAAAAGGTGGTTAGCTTGCAGTATTCTTGTTGAAAGCGGCCTTCCCACTATCGTGTTCCGTTTTAATTTTTCGCACCGGTGATACATTGCCTGAGTTGCTTCGCTGACCTCCAAACCCTTATGGCTTTACTCTGCTCCCCCATCTTTATGTTGCATGAGTCAGTTTACGATGCTTGGCTGACCTCTGAACCCTTGTGGCCGTCCCATCTTTGTGTTGCGCTCCTTCATTTTCCATGGTAGCTTTGATTTCACCTTGAAAGACATTGCTTGCTTATTGACTAACGAATTTTTCTGTCACCCTTATCACAGAAAATACCTCTTCTCCGTTCAGACCCAATATCCTTTATTGTTTTCATTGCTAATGAATTGCAACCTACCCAACCTTTTTGTTCCACATGTCCCCGAAGCACGTCCATTCCCCCCCACTTCATGTGTATGTTGTTCTTTATTGACATAAACCACTAGCCTTGACCTTGAGGTCTGTTGCTTCTTTACTTGTCACGGTAACTAATTTTCATTCAATGACCCGGCTTGTTCCTGGACTAATCACTCCTTTTGTAACTCTCGACCAAAAAATACCTCTTCTCATTCGAACCCAATACCTTCCATTTATTGCATTGTTCCTGAACCAATATCTTCCAAACCTTTGTTTTTCACCAAATTCCCAAAGCATATTAATTGTTACCAACCATACTGTGTGTGATGTGCTTTCTTGACTCAAACCACTAGTTCTGGCCTTAAGGTCTACTGCTCCATCGCTAGCCATGATAACATTGATTTCTTCTTAGAAGATCTTGCTTGTCATTGGTTTACCACCCTTCTCGTCACTCTTATCACGGAAAACACTTTTGATCCATTCACCCTAGCCCTCATTCTGTTGAATTGTCCATGAATTGATATATACCAAGCTTTTGTATTTCAAACGAATCCCAATGCATGTTGAATGTTACCTGCTCAATGTGCTTGATGTTCTTTCCTGACTTATGACGCTTTGATATGGCAAATAGATTCTGTTTTGTGCAATTGGAAAGCTGGTGGCAGAATTTGACGTCATTTGTCATTTGTTTTGACCAGATAGACTCAAGAGGAGGGAATAAACAAAAAAAAAAGGAATAAAGTAGAGGATAATTGGAAGAGATGATTCCTAACAAAAACTACAAGGTAGAGACCTATCATATGTGGATACCAACTCTGATGACCATGGAATGCGCCTTTGGATTATCAAGCAAGTCTAATAGTCAACGCGTATTGCACCTCTTCGCCATGAAACTAGGCTTCAAGGCTCCGATTTTCCAAATTGATTCACAATCCTTATTCGACTTGTAGCGCCCAAAGGGTTTTCACCATCAAGCCTCTCTCATTTTGTTCTTTCTCTCTACTTATAGTCAACAAAAGGTGCCGGTGAGGGTTTTCACCAATAAGACTCTCTCATTTCTTATTTCTCCCAGCTTCCGTCTCCCTACGGTGCATATGAGGGTTTTCAGCAATAAGACTCTCATTTTCATTATCTTTCCTACTTGGACCGGAGTGTTGCCTCTGATTTGTATCACCTTTACTTGCTCAACTTGGCATCTCTTGAAGACTGATTGAAGGTCATTCTTTGGACCGTAACATGGGTTTTGGATAGCTTTAGAAGGAAAGGGTATCCAAAGCTCAAAACAATTCAAATGGGTTCAAAACAACAACTTTCGGAATCAAATTTCTTACAATAACCACAACTTCTATCCCAGTTTCTTGCTTGGGGACTTTTGGATTTTTATTTTGATGAGACCGAACCGTAAGGCTGCCTATGTATCCGTTAAAAGGAATCGGGTCTAACGTAGTTCATGCCGATTCCTTCTTTTTGTTGTTGTTTGCCTGTTTTCCTTTTCTTTTCCTCCATTTTCTTTTTTTTTATTTCCTTTGTTTTATTTTTTTTCTTTCTTTTTTTTCTCTTTTCTCCTGTGTTTTTTTTCCTTTTCTTCATTCTTTTCATTATTTCCTTTCCTTTCCTTTCACTGCCTTCTAACACTTTCATTTCATACTTTTGTAACTTATTTCCAAAGAGGGGTATGAAAGAAAATAATTAAAGCTCAAAAGGGTTAGCAAAGGATAAAGTGTTTAGATAGCAGAACAAAATGCCTTCGTCATTCCAATCTTCAAAATATGTCAAGTACAAATAAACCTATTAAATAGACTACGGAAGACTTGGGCTAACTCGTCATTAGTTTCAACCCGATGAAGCATGGTGTATTTCAATGGTGTTTCTCTGTGTTCTACTTGTCCCAGTTTAACACAATTTAGTTCTGTAGCAATCTCAAAATTATCCGTCCCAGCTCCATACAGATTGGGCTTCAAATGATCTCAAAATTGTGTACTTATTTCCTTCACGGTTGCTTTATTGCCTTATGAGTAATTTAAGACCAAGCCTGGGGGTTATGCATGCATGTCATGTCACCAAAAATTCAATGGGAAAAAGACCATAGCAGCAAATAGAACTAAACGAAAATGACTGGCAATTACCGAATATAGAAAATTGCATTAGACAAATGGTGAAAGGGTTTGAACAACAAAAAAATTAAAATAAACCGGGGTTACAACCCTGGAACGAACCTAGACGACACTAAGTGAGTTACTATGAAAAACAAAACTACGCAAAATAAAAGGATAGAAAGAGTTTGACTTACAAGACAATATCCGCATCACAACCCTACAAATAACCCGGACAACAGAAATGACAACAAAATAAACCACCCAAACTCCTCTCCGGCTGACCAAGAAATGGATCGTCTTTCCAATTACCCAGCACGACATACTAGCTACTCGGTTCCGCATCAATAACATTAGGAACTTCACCAGTCTTCGTCACATTGTTCTTAACAGATTGCTTTTGGGTCCCTTTCGCCGGCTCGTTCTTAAGATCAACCTCTGACAGCGCTAGAAGCTCATCAGCATGTGTGTCTCCGAGGCTCCCAGAAGAATTCTCACATTCGAACATGTACGTCTCATTATTCACAAGCGATGGACTTTGGCTAGTGTCTGCTGCATCCGGATTTTGTACGACAATGTCACCTGCATCAATAAGTTTCTGAATTGCTTTCTTCAGACTCCAACATTTCTCTGTGCCATGCCCTGGGGCATCTGAACAACATGCGCACCTTTGGGAAACATCAAAATTCTTTGACAGAGGGTTTGACATTTTTATCTGAATTGGTTGTAACATGTCGAATTGCTTCAGCCTTCGGAACAAACATGCGTATGATACTCCAATAGGGGTGAAAGCTTTTTCTTTTTTCAGCAGCCATTGATTCATAAACACTTGCTTGGGCCGTAAACCTGATCCAGGAGGTTTTTGGTATGCTCGTGGGGGTGGATGGGCATTCTGTGGAGCTGGGTATAGGGAAGGTGATGTACGATTTTGGGAGTTCTGTGGAGAGAAGTATCATTGGGGAGGATCATCGGTACACAAGGATATCTACTAGGATAATGTCGAGGCTGGAAATGTTCATCATCTTTTCTATTTCTCTTTCTCCCACCGAAGCTTACTTGGATGTTCTGAATGTTTCAAACCACTCATGATTTTGCCTGACTTGATTCCCTCTTCTACAAGCTCCCCCCTTTTTAAAACAACATCGAAAGGTTTTCCAAAAGCCGGCATCAAATGACTGAAGTAGGTGGGCTCCTGGGCTAGTAGGAAAAGCTTATCCATTTCTTCTTCACCAATCGGGGTACTGACTAGAACAACTTTCTCACTTCATCTGAGCCCGAACTCCCTGAAGCTTTCATCTAGCTTCTTTTCCATTTTTGATAGGGAAGCATGGTCTTGGGTAACACTAGATTTGTATTGAAAGTATCGAACAAAATCTTGAGCCATGTCACCCAATGTAGGCCAGTTACTGACATATTGACGAGTATATCAGTCCAAAGCTTCCCCAGTTGGGCTCTTACTGAAATATGCTATCAACAGGTCATCATTCTCTCCAATGCCTCTCATTTCACTACAATAGACCCTTAGGTGGGCTATTGGATCTCCACACCCATCATACAAGTTAAATTATTGTACTTTGAACCCTGCTGGTAGGCGAATATCATGGGATACAAACAGTTCTTTGCAAGCCATATTACCTTGGTCTCCCATCATTTTCTTGTTCTTTAAGGACCGTCTTATGCCTTCCAGCCTCCGGGGTATTCCATCCAGCATTTCTCTTCCTGGGAACTTATCACTTTCTACATGGGGCTTATCCCACGGGCTCTGCTTGTGTGAGTTGGGAACCTTGTGGGTACCCTCGGAGGGGCAGTAATTGATATCATGAGCTTTGAGTAGGCATTCGCTGTTCGGGATAGCAGATTTCCTTTTTCTTAATTTGCAATGCCTCTTCTTTGCTTTATCCTCTCAGTCCACCCTCTTATTTTTCCATTTTTGTTTCTTGATTTCCCTTATTTTCCTTTGCTTTTCTCTCTTATTCTCCCCCTCTTTGTTTCTTTTCTCTTTTTTTTTTCTTTTATCTGGTTACGGTCAGATCCTATGTAGACTGCCTTATCATGACTCCCTATGAATCAGACCGAGCGTAGTTCTTCGGGATATGAAAAGAAATAAACAACAAAATATTTTTTGAAATTTTCAATTAAAACAAACACCTTGACTACAAAGAACCAAGACTCACAGACTCGAAATATACTAACAAGCATAGAAAATATCAATTCAAAGGACCTAACGTACTCCAAAATAACTTAGCAAACTCAAGGCAAAGTAACCGACTCAAGAAAAGATCACAAATACATTAAAGCCTTGAAATCATGTGTTCACACAGGACCGAGCATTTGCTAACTCCTTTTTAGTCTTCTGTAAATCATCCTCGAAATCATGTGCCTTCTAGGTAAGGTTGTAGATGAGCTTATCATCTTTTCTACTCTTGCCCAGGTTGTCAATTGCTATTTTCATTTTCCAGATCTGTACTATGAGAGCTTCATTTTCTTATATAAATCTTCTTTTCTCACCTTCGGCTTCCTGAGCCTGGAGATCATTGTTGAATTTAATGTTTCTCAGCTTTTCTTCCAAGGCACGAATCTCATCTTGATACGCTTTTTCCTTTTCTCCCCATGCTAATCTTTCTTGGATTTGGTCTTCAAAAGCTTGAACATGAGGTCTTTTGGCGGGTCTCCCAGGTTCGGTTTCCGGCTCAGTGTTCACAAAGAACCTCTTCTCAAACTAAACAACATAGTGTGGATCCACTTATCCTTTTATGACATCTAGTATCTGGGTGCCATTTTTAACATACCGGTAGCCATTCTAATCCTGTTGAACTAAATCTTCGGGCAATGCGGATTCTGGATGCAACTCAATGACATGAGTACTTAGATCTTAATCTTCAGGCACAATTTGATACCGTCCCAATTGTCTCAAGACCCTTTGTGGTGCATACGGTTGTATACTTTTCACACCCATTATCCTCAAGTAGCCCTTAGCATTAGTCATGTATGTGGCTTCTGTCTTCGGGAGCCATCCTATGGGCCACTCAATTTGACTTGATTTGAGAGATTTCAAATGAGACACCCATACTTTAAACCCCTCTGGAACACTGTAATCCTTTACCCTCTCTTCATAACAGGTGATGAAATTATTTGGACTCGAACCATAACTCATGAATCTAGGATGGAGAAGATGCTCGATTATCCACATTTGTCGGAGGATATTGCAACCTTCAAAGAACTGAGTCCCAGCTTTGCATAAAGTCAATGCATGGTAGATATCCGCTAGTACCAAAGGGGCAAGTGTATGATTTTTCTTGGTGGTGAGGATTTGTGCAATTCTGGCCATACGAATATCCACCGTCCCTTTCTCATTTGGAAGATCCATTATCCCCAAGAATTCCACAATAAATGCAAACCGGCGATGAAGTTACCAAAGACCCTTATCTTGCTTGTTGCTCAACCCCTTTTCATGTGTCTCAAAACCAGAAGAATGCCCAAACCTGAAGTATAAGAAATGGAAATGACAACACCCGTTGCTTACACAATTGTTTCTTGTCTTTTTAATGATATTCAGGAGGTCAAAAAACTTGTGCACCGATGGGGTCCTTGGAAATATAAGTTGTTGCTTCCTCATACATCATCCAAATTAAATGTACCCAGCTATATCCTCCAAAGTAGGGGTAATATCAAAGTCGGAGAAGCGAAAATCATTACTAGCGGGGTCCTAGAAAGTTATCATAGCCTTGATTAGATCATCCTGTAGTTTGATCTCCCAAATGTCTATAAGAGAGCCCAACCATTGTCTTGCCCATTCCTGACTATCTTTTATCCAAATAATTTTACCACAGGCGCAAATTAACTCTATCCTGCTCCCTGACCACTTTGGTGGGTCATAAATAATATTCATTCGTTCCTGTAGAAAGGTAGGGTTAGGGTTGACTCTAATGACCCTTTTTTTGAAAACAAGTTTCTAATTTTATTAGAAAAAAATATGATTCCCTCCTTGATATTCCAATTTGGCTATCTTTGCAAATATGGCCCATTCCCATTTCCATATGAATTTTCAGGCCGGGGAGGCTTATTTTGTGACATTTCTCAACTTTGTCCATTTTTTTATGAAAATAGCCCTTCAATAACGGGAGAATATTCTAAGGCTTCTCAGTAAGAACGGATTAAAACACTACTTACATTGAATCGACTTATTTCTCTCTCTTTTTTTCTCTATTTTTCAAAATAAGGCCGGACCTTATGTAGGTTACCTACGTATCCCATATTCGATGGGAATCTGACCCGATTAGTTCGGCAAATACAACTAATTTTGAAACATGACTCTTTTATTTTGATTCATAGGCAAATAGACAAAATAATTTTGCAAAACAAGGCTCTTTTTATTTTCATTGGCAAATAGAACAAACTATTTTTGAAAACAAAACTCTTTTTTTTTCTTTTCATTGGTAAATAGAACAAACTATTTTAGAAAATAATATTTTTTCATTAGCAAAAAGAACAAGCTATTTTTGAAAAAACAAACTTGTTTTTCTTTTTATTGGAAAACAAACTCTTTTCCCTTTTCTTCTCTTTTTATTTTCAAAAAACAAGGGGCAGAGTTTCGTTATTATTTTGACATTGATTTTTCAAAACAGGCGATTAACTCTCTTTACCCTCATACTGTTATTTCTATCTTTTTTTCAACCTTTCCTCAATATTCATTAGTCGGTCTACAGAAAACAAGGCTTTTCCTCTTTTTCTTGGGCGAATGAAACAAAATCTTTTTTTTCTTTGCTTTTTTTTCAAAAATTTTGCAGAGTTTCGGCAGTATTTGGACGTTGGTTTTTTTTTTCAAAACAGGCATTAACTCTCTTTTACCCTCATATGCTATTTCTTTTTTCTCAACTTTCTCCCCAATATTCATGAGCTAGTCAGTATGCAAAATCCGGAATAAATGCACAAGTAGCACGCAAAATGCATCAGGATGGTCCACTATTTTGGGTGCACTTGTCCTAGACAGATCCAGCCACTGTGTTGAGTCCCCTAAGTTAAATGCATGATGCAGATACACGCTCCTACTAGGGATCTGGCATGAGGTTAAGTTATTCTATGTTTAAAATCTGGGTATATGTTCTAGATTGTGCACCCATGCGAACAACTTGAGTCGAGGAGGGGGCTACGTACCGGGAACCAAAAGTCCATCCGGCTTTGTAACTTGTCTTAGCCTCTTTCTTATTTTCAGGTATGACACTAACAGAATAGGGAGTCTTGACCAGTGAACACATCCCCGAAGATGAGAAGAGAAGGGTTTCGTAACAATTTATATACAGTCCAAATAATATTAAAGCGGTAAAAACAACTTTTATCACGTCGGGCACAATTATGCAATAAAATAAGATAGTAATAAAGCCAGATACAACAGTTATTCTAAGCTCCAATTCTTGTACCATGAGCTAGAGATTCTAGGTTCGATCCCCAGCATAGTCACCAGCACTGTCACACCTTTTTTTTGACAGTACAACCCCGACAAAGGGCGTATTTAAGGGAGTTTTTTAAATTTAAGGACAATCAAAACGAGATTAATTTATTTAAGATATTTTTAGAGTCACTTGGGATAATTCATGGTGTCCCGATCGCTGCCAACTCAATTCTACACGAATGTAGGGAGAATGGGTCGCTATAGCTTTTACCCAAATAGTAGTTCGGGGTGGAATTTCCGCAGGGAGCTTGGAATGGAGTTGTATTGTCTGTTTAACCTAGTCTTGCGTTTGAACTCCTAATTGCACTCCTAACATTCTAGGGTTTTCTTTGAATTAACACTACTATTATGAACTAAAGTTGAACACTAAATTATGCTAATAAAATATTGCTTGGTTGTAACTAATAAGAAGAAAGGCACTAGGTCCATGGCATCACCTAGGTGGTTAAATAACGGGTAGAAACAACTAAGAATAGATTGACATATTTGGGATTTATGCTATAACCATTGCACAATTGTACCCACTCTCACACCTTTCGGTAGCGAGAGTGATTTTTCCCGATTGACTCTTTCAAGACCAATTGGGTAGGCCAATTGGACGAAGAAACTAGGGTTCAAGTAGGGTGATTACTCTCTCGAGATTTAACCCGTTAATTGGAACTACCATTTCTCATGGGTCCATCCTAATTCCTTGTTGGGTCAATTTTAGGGTCATAGACTCTCTTTCTGAAGAAGGGTCAAAACCCATTAAGCTAGGATCAATGTTGGAAGCTACAAATCCTTAATTTAAGCATGAAATTAACCCAAATAGCAAATACCCAACAACAATCTATCATTAGAAAGAAACACCCATCAATTACCCACACTAGGGTTGAGCCACAACCTTAGGTAATGGGTTTAGCTAGACATAATTAAAGAATAAACAGAAGAAATAGAAGTAGAAATAGACATAATATATAATTATTAAGATTAAACTACAAGAATATACATATAAATTAATGCTTAAATGCCAAAATAGGCTAAATCATCCGTCCTCACAAGCGCAGCTCCATTCAATTAGATAAAACCTAAAAAAAAACTCTCCCTAAAAACGGTAAAATTTTCTATTTACAGTGGGCTAGAAAAAGTGGACAAAATTGCCCCTGCGGGGTGAGTGCAGGCCACACAATTACGACCTCGGCCGTGCTGGCTCTTTTGCTTCAATTTCTACCTCATCTGAAGTGGCTGGTGCGGACCGTTTAAAGGTGCGGCACGGCCGTGTGAAGGTGTTGCGTGGACCGCGAAATGGTGATTGCGGCTGTATGGCTTGCCTTTGCTAAAATCTCCATCTTCTCTAAACTTTGTGACGGGGGCTGCATGCCATAATAGCGTGGCCGCGTGAGCTGGATGTGGGTCGAACATTTCCAACCGCGGCCGTCTTATGCAAGACCTGATCATACTCTCCTCTAAAACTTTTGACGTGGGCCGCATACCATGATAGCGCGGCCGCTTGAGCTCGACGCAGGCCGCACATTTCCAACCGCGGCTGAGTTAGGCAAGACTTGATCATACCCTTCTCTAAAACCCCTAGTGCGGCCGCATGCACAATTGTGCGGTCTGCACTAGGCTCCTCTTTCTACCACTTCACTTGGTCTTTGATACCTGAGAAGTTCACTCTGTTTTGAGCCAATATTTGACATTTCGTCACTTTGCCGCTGAAACCTGCAATCAAGCACAATCTGTAAGCATTTTGGGGCTATTTTGTAGCAAATTATACTCAATTCATAGGCAAGTAGGGGCGTAAAATATGTTAAAATCCTACTTATCAACTCCCCAAAACTTAAACGTTTGCTTGTTCTCAAGTAAAAAAATAAGACTCACCCCTTAAAGAAAACATCCAAGTAATTCTAGCCATCCTATGGTAACCTCAACAAGCATCAATTGGGACTAACATTATCCCAAAATACGAATGCATCATTAACACATTTAGACTTTGAAAACTTGTGAATCAAATGTGACACAAGATCATTAAGAGTTGACACATTTCATCAAGGAACTTCTTTCAATAACTTTGGTCATTCTGGAACCCAAACTCACACGTCCTCAACTCTCCCTAAGCAAACCTCACCTTTTTGAGTATTGACCCACAAATCGAGGGTGATGGACTTTCACTCATCTCTCTCAAGCAGAGAGTCACAAGTCCGACTCCAAGTACCATAAGCTTGCCCCTTATGTAAGTATCCATTAATGTAGGTTCCCTTCAACTCAAGATATTATAGGGCTTTTGTGGAGTCATTGTGAAGGCTTTTAGGTAAGGGTAGGATATGTTCGTGTTCCAGTGAGTACAATCTTCCCTTAAGCACTTCAATTGATTTAATTTGGCACACTTTCTTGGCTCATTTGAGTATTTCACTTCCCGTCAAGGATTAGAGGGACACACTGTCGCTCTTTCTTATGCAATTCAAAACATTTCTCCTTTTTCTACTTTTTTCAGCCTTTTTCACTTTTATTTTTCTTAAATCCCCTTTTTTTCACATTGGGTTCTTTTTCATATTTTTCTTCTCTCTTTTTCATTGCCTTCCTTTTTTTTCTTTGTACCTTTTTTCCACTTTGTTTCCTTTCTTGTCTCCCCCCTCCCCCCAAAGTTAGACATTTGCCATTACTCAAGGGAAGATTTTGGTGCCAAGAGAGGGTATCATTAAGAATGGGTATAGGCGTGTATCATTGGTTCTTGAAAGAAAAAGGTTCAAGGTTCAAGAGGATTAACTAGGGATCATTTCATTGCTAGGCCATGGAATTGTTTAACTTAGCATTTGGTTTGAGGAGAGCCTATAATCACTTCTCAAGTCAAATTTTACCTAGGATTTCGCCTCAACAAACATTCAGGGCAAGTTCTAGACCATCGGCTCAACGCTTGGACTCATAATTTTAGATTTCACCACATACACTCAAGGATTGCTAAAGACATCGAGTCGAGTGTCCACAACGACCTTAATTTCGATTCAAGAACACAATGGTCCAAAACGACCGCATGATGATTTTTTGGTCAACACAAGAGTCTCAAGGACACAACTTTCACCATCCTAATCACAAAATTATGTCTTTGATCATGAGATCAAAGGCAAATGTGTTAGGACAAAGTGATGCCTTGCCTGAGGTACCTTAACTACGAAATATAAAAATCAAAAGAAAATAAATTAAAAACAGACTCAAATCCTTAAGAAGGTTGTCACGCTATCTACCATTGGGAATAGCCGCCCGGTTCACACAACACTTAACCCTTGGAACGAACCTTGTCATTAAGAAAACCACGGGCTTATTAAAAATGCCAAAACAAAATAAAAGACTACGAGCCTATCTATGAAGTTAAGAACGAAGTTGTTTTTATGAAAATAGAAAATAGAAATGAATATATACAATGGGAGAGTAGTATATACAACGAGGGATGAATATATACATATAGTAACTTTATATACAGATCAAGATAAAAAAGTACGAGAAAAATCACTTAAATGTAAAGTTATGTACATACCGACTAGAAAATAAAATAAAAAACATAAAAGAGTATCTAATATATACAATCATCCGAATAAATAAACAGTAGGGCGTACCCCCACGAATAAGAGATAACATTTTCCCCAATGATAACTACCAAAATAAGCATAAAGTATAAAAATAAAGGATATAGAGGGCTCCCTAGGCCTGGTCCGTAGGCATGGGATCCTCAGTGGTCCCCTGATCCTCTGTTTGGGGGGAAACCTCAAACTGCTCCCCGGCCTGTTGCTGGGATATGGTCCTGCTGGTGGACCGGCTGAATATCAAGTGTAAATTTTGGAGGGAGTCTCCTGAATCTCGGCAAGCTGAATCACTAGACCCTCAGTACTAGGCAGCTTCCTCTTCTTCCTCGAAGGCCTGGATGCCTGCTCCTACTGTGGCTCTAGCACTGGTGCTGCTGGTGGAGGGGCTGACTCCCCAAATAACATGTCTAAAAGAGCTAATGCACCAATAGCTTGTACATATTTGTTCGAAGCACCTTCACAGACTCTTTCGATGCCTTTGTCTTTCTCATATTTTTGTGCTCTCAGCCGAGCTCTTATAGAGCTACACCATGAGAATGTACCTCCATAGTCAAGGCGGCCTGAGTCTCTATAATATTCTCCTGGTTGGCCAAGAGCTTCTTCATTGTTTCCTCAAGAGATAGAGGAATTTGTAGAGTGGCTGGTGCAGAATGGGCCTCAACTGAAGTGGCTAATGTGGACAACTTGGATGTTGCAGCTGACATCCAGTTGTTCAAACTGGCCAAGGTCTGTGCTAAGTGCTGAGCTGTCAAAGGGTTGGACCGGGAAATGAGATTGTTGGGCTAGCAGAAGAACTAGGACCCGCAGAGGTGGAGGGCACATCATTTTGGACAGAGACAGCTGGAATGGAGGGGAGTGCAGTAGAACGCTCGACAGTAGGTTCTACCGCAACTGGCTCCTCAGACTGGTCATTCGAGGCAAGGGGGGAGTCCTTGTGCTTTTTGTCCTTTGGATTTTCGGGCCCTGAATGATGAACCATGAGAACAGGGACACTGGGCGCACTGTAACATCGTAAGACTTTTTCTTCACCTTCAAGTCTTGGAAATACATAGTGAAAGTGTAGGGTTATGGGTAGTTCTAAGTTCTGTCAACCCCTATTGAAGTGATCGCCATGTACATTATATTTCGCACATTGATAAGGAAGCCAGCCATGATGGATGCAATCATCACAGCCCGGGGAAGTGGGATAGTCTTGTCATGGGAGCTGGGGTCAAGCCTGTGCAGCCGCATGCACAATTGTGCGGTCCGCACTAATCTCCTCTTTCCACCACTTCACTTGGCCTTTGATACCTGATCAAGTTTCACTCCGTTTTGATCCAATCATTGACATTTCGTCACTTTGTCGCTAAAACCTCCAATCAAGCACAACCTATAAGTATTTTGGGGCTATTTTGCAGTAAATTATACTCATAGCATAGGCAAGTAGGGGCATAAAACACGTTAAAATCCTACTTATCATGTCCCAAGTCACTGTTTAAAATCCCGAATCGAGGAAGGTTTGACTTTGTATATAGTCTGCGAGCCAGAAATTTGGGTAACGAATTCTGTTAATCCGGGAGAAGGTGTTGCCCACTCCCGAGTTCCGTTGTTCTAGCACGGTCACTCAACTATTGTATTTGGCTTGACTATCTGATTTTAACACATTTTGTACCTATGTGAAAATTTTAACTTTTAGCCATTTTTATTATTAATATTAGGAAAATTGCAAAATTATTTAAACACGTCTCGAGCCATGTCATATAAATGCACCCATGATTTTTGACATATTTTATCATCGTTGGGATTTGGATTAGGGTCACATAAATGCGCGCCCGAAATTAGGAAAGTACATTATTTAAAGAACGTGCTTACAACTGCTAATAGGTTATTCACTTTGCGGGAGGCCATGAAATTTTCTAAATGGCTCATCCCGAGTTCTAAGTATCTTAATGAAGTAATTAAAGAGGGTCACATAATTGTCACTGATTGAGAATTGCACTCCTCAATCCTTGAATTTAAAAGTGAAATACATCTGAGGGGCTGTAAATTCAATTATTAAATGGGATAATTTACTCAAGACCAATTTGTTTTAGTAAGAAATTGCGAATTGAACACATTTAGATTACTTTAAGGCTTGGGCCCCAGCGAGCCCATTCTTTAAAGAAAGGGAAGTTGACAAGTAAAAGTTCCATATTGGAATTAATCAGTCAATGCCCGCTATTGGGCCGAACTTCAACATAAATTGCCTACCATTAATCTTTAAATCAACAAATACAAACACATGCAACATTTATTTCGGATCAACATATCTTACTGAATCGTACTGCCTTAAGATTTAAAATGAACTAGTCCTAAAGCTGGGTTCAGAATCAAATTCAGTTCACTAGAAAACCACCTTTCATAAATTCGAAGGACTTAGAATATACATGAAATGAAGAATTAGTGATATATAATGGAACCATTGGCCCACGTTTCAAGCCATGCAAGTGCAAGTTTTGCGGAATTACTTGAAGAAAAAAAACCCAAACCAAATTGATTGAACTAATGACCTATGTTGATATGTAAGTAGACACAAATCACAATCAAATAGCTCAAAACAAGTCAGAACCTGTAGCTATCACATGCTCTTTCAAGTCTACACTATTCTAAGACCAAACTAGTGAGTGCAGCCTTCGATTTATACATGATACACTGAATCTAGAAGAATTTCATGAACCCACTATAATTAAAGCAAAAAATTACCAAACATGTAGCCGTGGTGGCATGAATAAGTCATAAGAAGACTGAACGAAAAGGAACCTCAAATAAAATACAAGCAACAACGATGAAGAATCTATAGAGAGCTAATAATATCATTTCATCAATTTAAATTACATGGCTTCACATATAGACCAATTTTAACTTCATTTAAATTCTTGGTTTCGAAGAATACATAGGAAAGCAAAATAAGAGGAAAGGAAGGGGTTAGTAGTAGAAAGCAACAGCAATTGGATGATCAGCCCATCAAATGATTTGAGAAGTCAGTTGAAACCAAACCAACGTTCAAGACCACATTACAGCCAAAATAAACCAAATAAAACTTTAATAACAAAGAGACTTCAAATCATTTATAGCTGTTAGCTGTTCAAACTTGCCCTAGAGTGAATACCACCAGAATTTACCAAGATTTCCCAATAGAACCTTAGTATTTTTTAGTGTTTTCTCTGATTTTTGTGTTTAGATGTTGGTAAAACTTCACAGGCTTTGTTTTCTATATTTTTTTGGCTCTTCAATCTTCTTTTTTTGTATATTTTTCTGGAATTTTAGCTATCAAAACCTTGCCTTGAAAGGCAACAATGCTGCCTTATATCAACTCCACTATAGGGCAACCCTGCAAACTATTAATTTACCCTCTACTCCCCTCTTAAGTTTTCATTTTAGCTTAAGGGTCCCTAAATTATTGACTTTTTGCCCAAGTTACTACACCTATTTGTTGCATTTTGGATTAAAACCCCATCTTGAAGGTGCTAGGGAGTTCCATTTTAAGTTACTATCAGATTCCTTATGCTTAATTATCCATATTACCCTTTTTACTTCTGAAAATTACTAACTAAATTTACCGCTTTTACCCTAGTCTACTAACTCAGGTTAACTAACTATGCTTAAGCAAATGCATTCTGCAAATTATTCAGCTAAAACCAAAACAAAACTTTTGAATCTAAATTAACTAATGAATTCCGTATTTAAAACTATTGTTATCAGTCAAACAAAATGAACATAATCATTATATATAAAAAAAAATTAAACATTGGCAAGCAAAGAAGATTCAAAAACAGGCAAAAATATCAAGCTAGACTAATCGAATAATAAAACTACAAGACTAGAATATTGCGATGATGAACGAATTAACATAAATAAGTTCAAACTAATTTTGAATAACAAGGGACTTCAAATGCTGAAGGAGAATATGAAAAATCACCTAGCATGGATTATTAAATTGAAACCAGACACAAAAATTAATAATCAGAACAAAATTTAAAACAAAAATTGACATAGGACAGAATCACTAATCAAAACCCTAAAAACTCCAAATTATCTAATCATGCAGGTAGATAGTCAAGGAGGGAATGACAAAGGAAACTTACCGTTGAAGGGCTGAACCAAGTAGGACTCCGATTTGAGGTCCGGAATGATGTGAACACTTGTTCTTCATCAAGAACAAACGAGCACATTACTTTGTGCCTCGAGTCAATCTTTGGACTAAGGGTTTAGAGAGGGCTGGATTTGGGGGTGGGGTTTGGACAATTATATAGTAAGGAACCCTGAGTTCTTGGCCGTTATGTCATTAATCCTCGACGGCCAGGATTGCTTAAGGGTAAACGGCGTAGATTGGTAGCCAGTGGGGCTGGACTGGGTCATGAACCAGGTTTGGGTAGTGTATTTAGGCTGGAGATCCGTTTGGATACTGGCCCAAATATGTTTTCCTCTTTGTTTCTTTATATTTTTTTCAGTTTTTTTTTTCATTTTCAAAAGTAAATTAAAACAAAATAAAATGCACAATCTGACCTATAAGAGGTGCTAATTAATCATAAATAATAATTATCATGAATAATGCAAAATTAAAGAAATTCTAATAACCAAAATTAGAATAAAAATGCAAATTGAACTATCTTTGAATTTCCTTTTTCATAAAATGAACCAATTACTTAATAATTCTTAAAAATGCAAAATTACTCCTAAATTCTAATGCCACATATGTTTGTTTTTTAATAATAAAGATAAAATAAATATGCACAAACAAATGCAAACCATTAAAAGAAAATGCCACGAAAAATCAAAAATTGCAAACAAACGAAGGAAATTATTTTGTTTTGAATTTTAGGGAATGATTCATATATGGAAAAAATCACATGCTCACAAAGGCTATGAAAATCTCTAGATGATGAGAAATCCCTTAGGCTCCTTTGAGATGAAAGGGAGTTGATTTTGCACCCTACTGTATGAGGCGAGTCGGAGCTTGAACTATGAGAGCTACTTGAAGGAGCAAGTATCTTTTGTTCCGAGTGAGTGTATGTTCCTCTTTCTACCTCCTGAGGCTAATGTTTCATTTATTTCAGTTGTAGAAAAGGATGAAGGACTTTGAGTGCTTTTGGGTCGAGATCGGCTGAGCCAAGTGCGAGTATGATGAGTTAATGGCTCAGGGGGATGCTCAGGCTTCAACAGAGAAGGGTGCTCTACCTAAAGCTTTCATCCTTGAGGTTTTACTTTGCTTAGCTTTTGATAATCACTTCATTTGAATAGATATGATAACGATGCTCGAGTCTGAGCTCTTAAAGATAAAGGCGGAGGTTATGGAGTCCCGGGCTGAAGATGTAATGAACGCGAGGGTAGGAGAAAAGAATATGCTCGGTGTAATTCTCCAAGGGAAACCTTTGAGGAGATTCATGCTAGGGGCTTTCAACTTTCGGTAGAGGTGGAACGAGCGAAGGTAGACAAACGTGCGGCTAAGTCGATTCCGTCCGACATCGAAGAATGTACAAGTAGAAACCTAAACATGATTTCTATATGCACAACTATTACAACGTTCAATACATGGCTTTCAGAATATGCAGAGATGATATGTTTATTTGCACTCTTTATCCTAAAACATTATCCTTAAGTGTGCATGGAAATGGGAAGATGATTGAAAAAACATAGATTATTAACACATTTAACGCAGAAATTTCTAAGTGATGTGATAGTAAAAAATGGGTATGCTGAAAAAAATAAGTGTAAATCCTAGGGAACATGATTTCTAATGCATGAAATGATTCCTACACATGGATTTAATTGAACAAGTAAGAATGTAAACCGGTAACATGATTTCTACCCTTTTAAAAGCTAAAACATGCATATTTCCCAAACCTTTTCACTAGCCAAACCGGTATTTGTTTATAAATTAATACAAACCAAATAACTGAATTATATATATATATATATATATATATATATATATATATATATAAGAAGTTACAATCATAGGAAGCCTGATCTTGACTTCCTTTATGAGATATGCCATGAACCATATGAGTTCCAATATTATTCCACAGCCTTTCTCATATTTAGGTGTGTCAGAGTTCCCTAAAGACCTCAAATGGGTCCCCGGTAGTGCTCACACCAAGATTTGTATAACCAAACAGAATGAGTGCAGTGTGGAAGAGCTAACTCTTATATTTCCAAGTTCAGAAGGAGCTCAAGGGTCCCACGGCAAGGCTCACACAAGAGGGGAAGAACCTAGATTCTAAGAATATAGTGGAAATGTAGAACACATGATGAAATAGATTTATTTAAAAAGCTAAACTAATAGGCCATTTTGAAAGAAATTAGTGACAAAGGTGATTGAAATAAGTTGTAGTAGTAAAACTCGAAACTACACAGAATCATAGTCATACAAAGGGGTCAAGCAATTTAGGGGATACACTTATTTGTAAGCACATGACCCTAGTAGGGGTCTGGTTTGTACATTCACAATAATAACTGATACTGGCATTATCACAATCCAGCCAGAAGAACACAAGACATTGGAGGGGATAGGGGTTTGGGATTCAAGGATAGCAAGTACATAATAAATGAATGATAGAGTATCCCTTAAAACACACATAGGGGAATGCATTAATCTAAAGGGGAAGGAGAGACATATTGCATGCTAGTAATGTAACTTGACTGCAAAACCATAAGAAGAAGCAATCAAGAATGAGGGAAATTTGAACAATTAAAGAAGAATATTGTAGTTGAGCTTGAAAAATTAACTAGGACATAATGGTAGAGAATGCAAGGTGCAGAAAGGTAAAGTAAGCAAGATTCCAATGTCTAGCCTTGGCTTTCAGCGGTCTGGACAAAGCAATAGCACTAGTAATAATAAAGAAAGAAAGAGTTTTGAGTGTGTAAGTGTGTGTTGTGAACTCAATTGTTCGTATTTATAAAGAGAAGAGGGTATCATATTTATAGTTTTGAAAACGATTTAAGAATAAGATGATAAGTAAAGCCCTCACACAAACATGGAAATAATCACAATCAAAATTAATTAACACAAGTACTTTTCTTTAATCAAGGGATTCTGCTCAAATGGATACAAATATGATTAATAAAGGAAAAAATTCAGTTTGAGATAGATTGATTCTTACCATATAAGGAGGAAGTAAAAGTACGAGGTAAATAATTGGGCTTAAGTACGAAAATAATTCTTAATTTTGGGAAATTATTAAAGGTAAAACAACGCATTAATTAAAGGAAGGATTTCAGTCAATTTAAACAAACGAGTAAAATTATGGTTCATAAGAAAATTTTTGCAATCAGTCGCAACTTTGAGGAAATAAGGATCAATCACGAAAGAGTCACGATTTTGCACTTCAACATATAAATAACAAGGGAGGGGGAAGCATACTAGGCACGCAGGTCAATCATGTTGACAAAGAAGCAACACAAACATATAGTAGTAGCAGGAGTAGGCTAGGATTCAATAGTAAAGGAACCTTCTTGAAGCACAGTAGGCAACAAGGTCAAGTGGTCACATGGAATCAAAAGTGAAGAAAACATTGTAACATGTAAAATGAGATCAACATACAGAAACAAGTAAAGTCTTCAAACTGATAGCAACAATAAGGAAACACCTTTTAAGAATTAAGGGTTTTAACAATAGAACAAAGTTGAAAAGGTAAGAACTCATAATCACGTAAGTCAAACAAGACAAAAAGATTCAAACATAAAGAACTTAATCGAACCAAACATACGTATAAAATATACCTATCTAACGGGCCGGTTAGACCCACTACTGGACCAGTCCAGTCCGGTTCAAACCGAAACCGGACCGACCTTGTTCTTAAGGGGTCGAGTGGGCTGGGTAAGGGGTGTGGGAGGGAGTTGGACGGTTTGCAAAAAATTACCGGTTTACTGGACCCGACAAAAACGGTAAGCATGAACAGTGCGTAACAGGTTAAATTGGACCGGAACCGGCAGGGTTCAACAATCATTTTTGTTATTTTTCAAAGTGGGGCCCACTATCCGTTGGAAATGTCACATTTTACAATTGATCCGTTAGCCAACTAATCTATTGATGAAATAACCATTTTTTTAATTTTAAATGTTTAGCCCTTTTTGAATTTACAAAATTAACCTTTTTTAAAACTATAAATACCGCCCCCCTCTTCTTCATTTCTTCACTCACATCTCATATCTCAATCTCAATTTCTCTAATTCTCCAATTTACAAATTGCTTCTCTTTCGTTGCACTCTAATTCTCGAATTCGGTGCACTCTCTCTAACTCTTTCTCTTATTTACTATTTTAATTGCATAATTAATTTTATCTTATACTTTAATTTTTACAGTATGTTTAGTGCTACTAAAAGAGCGCGTAAAAGAGTTACTGGTAGGGGAAATAAAAAAAGAGGTAGTTCTTCAGCATTTGGTAATAATAGTAATAACTCATTATCATTTACACGTTTCTGAAATATCGCCTAATGATAATATAGATATAAATTATGAACAATTACAAGAAGATTTTAGACTAGAAGATAATGAAATAGGAACGGAAGATGAGATACCATATATACCTCCTAGTGCTGGAGCTGGTAGTGTTGGAGTTTCTACAAGGGGTGGGGGTCGTGACACTAGGAGTAGACCACATGTGGCTCCGACTACTAATTGTAGAAAAATAAGTAAGGTTATGATTTTGTTGGAAATAATAGAGGGCACTGAAAGAGTTAAAAGCAAAATTTGTAACTGTGATTTTAAACATTTGATTGGTGGAAATTTATGGAGGACTGGGACACTTAGTACACATATGAGAATTGAGCATTCCGTAGAATGGGGCGCGGATGGTGATGGAAATCAAACAACTCTTAACCCTACTACTGGAGGTGTAGTGAAATATGATAAAATGAAAGATCGTGCGGAGTTAGGAAAAATGATTGCTTTGGGTTGTCTACCTTTTTCTTTTGCTTCTTCATTATATCTTATTATGTATATTCAAAGGATTTACAATCCTTTATTTAAAGGTATCCCTAGAAGTACTTGTAGAGCTTATATCTTTAGACTTCATGGACAATATCAAACATACATACGCTATTTGTTTAGCCACCTTCCTTGTAGAGTTTTTCTAACTTCTCATATTGGCCATGCTGTTAATGGAAATGATTATTTGACAATTACATGTCATTGGATAGATTATACTACTTGTATGCAAAAACGTATTATCGCTTTTAGATATGATGAAGATCAAAGTCATACTGCTACGTTTATAAGTAGTACTATTTGTGAAGCTGTTGAATTTTATAATCTAAAGCAGAAAGTATTGTATATGTCTTTTAATAATGCTTCTAACAATAATGCCGCAATTTTAATATTAAATATGCATTTGCAACCACCTCTTGAAGACATTTTTCATGTTAGGTGTGCATGTCATGTCTATAATTTAATTGTTAAAAGTTGCGTTGATTTATTTTCAACCGAGATTACTCATGTTACAAAAGTAGTTAGTGTTATTCAAGGAAATAATAGACAATCTAGAATAAATGAATTTAAGAATAAGTGTGTCCAGTATAACCTTAAACCTAAATTCATGTCAGACGAAATTGTTACTAGATGGAATTATACATATATATTTTCAAAATGTTGCTACAAATATAGATTCCCAATAACTGAAGTTGCTAATGCGCATTGTACTGATCCAAACCGTATGTTAACATCTAGCACTTGGGAGGTCATTAATGATGTTGTTAAATTTTTACATTAATTTTATACAACTACCGTTGAGTTTTCTGGAGCATATTACCTACTGTTACTATGGCGTTAGTACATATAGCTGACATTTCTTTTCTACTCTTTTAATTTAAGAAGAAAGAAAAGTATAAGGATGTTGTTGGAAAAATGCAAGAAAAATTCAATAAATACTTCTTTCCAATTCTTCCGATTTACTTTATTGGTGCTGTTTTAAATCCTTCTATTAAGATGTCTGATTGTCAACAATTAGTGAATGCTTTATATATTTATATGGAGTTTGGACCAACTGAAACCTCATATTTATATGTTTTTATGAACAAGCTAAATGATTATTTACAACAATTATATAATTATTATGCAATGTAATTGATGATGTTGCTCGTGCTGAAGACAATGTTAATCTCACTGTGCACTGTACCACTTCTGCTATAGTGGATGATGAAGAAGGCCTTGTTAGTTTTGATATTTTTTCTACATTTTCTAATACTCATAGCAGTAGCAGGAACATTGATGAAATTCAATTCTACTTGCAGAAGTAAATAGAGCCTCGCACAAAGGAGTTTTCACCGTTGGGATGGTGGCATGAGAATGGAAAGCAATTTCTTGTTCTTTTTGCTATGGCTCGAGACGTGCTGAATGTGCCAATTTCTACTGTTGTATCAGAGAGTGCATTTAGCCAAGGTGCTGAATGTGCCAATTTCTACTGTTGGATACACCCATTACTCATTGAGAAGCAATGCTTGGAAGTTTTAGTATGTTTCAGAGATTGGATTAGATCGGAACGAAGAAATCAAAAACATGAAGATGTTGATAGCCCATAAGACGAGGAACATGGAGATAGATTAACACATGGTAACCCATCCAAATTTAACACTCCAAAAGAAGGTCAATCAGTTCATATTGATTATGAAGAACCTGCTAGGGCAATGCAAAACGTTTGAATTACTTGTTGTTAAAAATGTAAACCTTTTGATTTGTAAGTTTGAAACTGTGAATTATGAAATAAATGTATCACTTGCAATAAGTGACTTTTTCCTATATTCCTTGAATTCTTTATGTTAGTACTTTGTATTAATATAACATACAATATTTATACTAAACCCGAAGCGGTCCGGCCTACTCAACCCGTAACCCGTACGGTTTAATTTTTACCCGTATAAACTCGAACCCGTTAAACCCGTTAAGGTACAACCCGGAACCGGCCCGTAGCATGTACAGGTCAAAAAAATTGACCCGGCCTGGATCGGTAGGCCTGTTACACACCTTTAGTATAAAATAAACCAAGAGAGTTTGAGAAACACAGGTAGAGCTAAAATGCTTAGGGCTTTTAACATGATGAAACTGGTAACATAAAACATGGACAATAATATAAAAACTATAAAAACACATTGAAAATGGGAGAAACGTTTAGGCGACCCTAATTTGAAAATGAAGAGTTACTGTGAAAGAAAATAGAAGAACCGTTGAGAAAAAACTAACAAGTTCATAACAAGCACAGATCTAAGATAAATATGAAAGAAAAATCGAAAAGCTGTTAAAGCTAGGATTTCAAAGTACCCAGAGAAAATGAGAAAGACTTTGAAAAGTTACCGATCTAGTCGGAAAAGTCAATGATCTGATTTGAACAACGATCGATGGCCGAAAAAAGACATGAGATAGAAGTTGAAGCAAGGCTAGAATAGATCTCTTCGAGATCTATCCATGGAATCACGAAAATAAGTAATTAGTAGACAAAGAAGATGAGTACACATCTCAAAACGCCATAGGAATCCATGGATTAGGTAGGGATTGAAAGGAATAAGGGGGGAATTGGGTGGTGGGAGCTAGAGTTTATGTGAGGCTGTAAAGAGAATTGAGAGGAGAGGGATTCATGGGCGTCGAGCGGTAAGAAATGAAGTAGGTTAATGGGTCATTTGGGTTTAATTATTAAAGGGTGAATGGTGGCGGTTGGTCTGAGTGATCAACAACCTAGATTAAAAGGGTAGGCCGATATTGTATGGGTTGGTTTAAATTGGTCTAGGGTCGGGTTTAATGAGAAGTTGGGTCGGGGAATTGGGTCTGATTTGGGGTTAATTTGAAAGCTAATGTGGGCTACAATTTAAATAGCCACATTTCCCTTTTTAATATATAAAAAATAGTAAATGGTTTTTCAAAATAAATTGAAAATAGTAACATAATTTACAACATGTATTAACTATTTAAAAATGCTAGACTCAATATTACGAATATAAGGCAAAATTAAACCTTAAAATGGCTAGTATTGTAATTATGTACGATTTTAGCTTTAAAAATACTAAATAAATTTGTAAAAATATGTATAAATTATATTAGCAATAGTTTGGCAAAAATGAAAAGCCTATTGATGAATTACCCAAATAATAAATTTTGGATATGATTGTTGGGACTTTATGGATAAAAAAGGAAATAAATCAGTTTAAAAACCATAAATAATATGGGAAAATAATAAAATGCTTGGACATACATATATATGCATATTATATTCCATTTTAAACGTATTTTGCATATTAAAAATATAAAGAGAAAAATCGGGTGTAAATAGTTGCCCCTCTTTACCCGGGAGGGATGAAAGAGTTGTCGGGTAAAGATATTATGACCAATTTCTTTCGAGCGAAACTGTTTGGGAAGATTTTGGCCGCACCTTGGCTTCTGAGTTGCCTATATAATCCTGGTTTTGTAGGAATCAGACTGTATGTAGTTCAGGATCCGCCGGCGGAGTATACCGACGGCTTACGGGAATGGTTAGGTTTGATATTGCTACGGCCACTGGAGCTGAATTGCTCCTACCCGGATGGTTGTTGATTGCAAGTTAACCTGAAAATAAGCAATACAAGCATACATTGTGCGTAAATTTAGACATGATGCAAATTTCCGTTAGAACCTGAATGTTTTCTTTGGATGATTAAGAATGGCATCCTCAGACCATGATGTCCTGGGCCATGAAGCGTATAATAAAGGATTCACAGGCCGTGAAATGATGTTCTCGTGCTATAAGGATGGTTCCTCCGAACCATGATACCTTTGAATAATGATATGCAAAATTTTTAACGAAATCCCTGGGCTATGAAATGGTGTTCTCGGGCAATGAAGATTGTGCCTCCGAACGATGACACCTTTGGATGTGTTGGCAATATTTTAACCCATATGGCATACAGTAGCATGTGACAATCTTCCAGCCATGAAATATGACAATATTTTTGCCGTGCAATGTGGCGATCTTTCAGCCATGCAATGTGGCAATCTTTCATCCGTACAGATGCAGTATGTGGTGATCTTTCAGCCATGCAGATGCAATATGTGCGATCTTTTAGCCGTGCAGATGCAGTATATGGCGATCTTTTAATCGTGCAATATGGACATCTTTCAGCCATGCATATGCAGTATGTGGCGATCTTCGAGCCATTCAGATGCAGTATGTGGCCATCTTTCAGCCATGAATGTGGCAATGTTTCTGTCACGCAATGTGGAGATCTTTTAGTCATGCAATATGGCAATCTTTCAGCCGTGTAGATGCAAAATATAGCAATCTTTGAGCCATTAGATGCAGTATGTGGTGATCTTTCAGCCATGCAGATGCAGTATGTGGCTATATTTCAGCCGTGCAGATGCAGTATGTGGCGATCATTCAGACGTGCAATATGTCAATCTTTCGACCATGCAAAATGTAGTATATAGCGATTTTTTACCCATGCAGATGTAGTATGTGGCGGTCTTTTGGTAGTGCAAATACAGTATGTGGCGATCTTTCAGCTGTGCAGTTTCAATAGAGGTATAGCTTAACCTCGAAATGTAGAATAGTAGCCTTATGTAAGAAATAAAATAACAAATGATAGTAGAGTTCTCTTAGCTAACAACAGATTGTGGCGTTGTGTTTACTGGGAGCATGGTGACATGTAGAATTTTACGGGTGCGCGTTGATAACAAATGTTAGAGAGTGTAACGGTTCGAAGAGTAGTATTCTTAAACAACATTTGTTCCATGAGCGCGTAATATGTTTTAATGATATCCGTGCTGGCTTTGCTTGACTCGCTCTGCTTTGATCTGGGGATACCATTTGGTATCATTGGTGTAGCTTTGTTAAATGAAGTAGTTTACGTATGATTTTGTAAAAGTATGACATAAATGTATAATTAAAATAGTTTATAGATGAACCGACAACTGGGACACGGTTCGAGACATTGCAACCTCTCTTGGTACGGAACTTTGAGGGTCCTCGTCAAAATTCTACCCAGTTTTATGTGTTGACGTTTATGATTGTTGCTCATGCGGCAATCGGCTGAAATTACTTCGTAATTTTGAGGTCCTTCTCGAAATTTTTCTCCAACTTCCAATTTTGAGGGGGGGGGGGGGGTAAAAACTTTATTGATTGCAACCAAACCCATAGGGCTGCCTACGTATCCCCTCTCAAATGGGAATCCGGTTAGGCGTGGTTAATTTTACATCATTTAGGTAAAGAATAAAGATTACACATAGTAATGCTTGACTGTATTTGAATTGATCGGCTTTGGCCAGACTTCTCAGTCCATTTCTGCAAGTTTGAGGTCTCCTCGTGTCAAAACCCGCTGAACCATGTATGGATCTTACTAGTTTGGAGAAAATTTCCCTTTTGCTTTATTTTGACGTGGAAAATTTTTCTTTAACGCTAGCTTCCCCGGTGTTAACTGTCTTGGCTTGACTCTTTTGTTGAAGGCTTTGGACTTTTTGTTCTGATAGAGTTGACCATGGCCAACTGCATTAATTCTCTTTCCATCGATAAGAGCTAGTTTTTTGTAACAACTCTTCACCCAATCTACGTTGTTGAGCTCAGCTTTCTATATGATCCTTAGGTAAGGAATTTCTATTTCGATGGGGATGACGACATATAGAGAGTTTCCCCAGTTGATATGCAGACAATGGTGTGATACCCTAATAGAGAAATTGATAACTTCTCGTGTCATCGCTATTCGTTTCTATCATTTTCCTCAAGATCATCCTGGTATTCTTGTTGGCGGCTTCTACGACTCCATTCATTTTGAGGCATGTAGGTTGTAGAATTATTGCGTCTGATATTGAAGGTTTCTCGCATGGCTTTCATCAAGTTGATATTGAGATTGGAGCCATTATCGGTAATTATTGACTATGGAATACAAAATCGACAAATTATGGTGTCGCGGATAAAGTCTTCCACGACATTCTTAGTTACTGCCTTATAATATGCTGGTTAAAAACATTTTGTGTTAAGCTCGCTTGAATGTACCTTTATGATGGCTGCATATATCTGATAGCGATGGTATCTCCAGACATACTGGATACAGTCTATTTCCATATCCATCAAAAAGTAACCAGTCTGGAGTATCTTCTTTGCGAAGACAAAACCATTCATATGCGGACAACACGTCCCAACATGAATTTCTTCTAGTAGCCTAGATGCTTACTTTGCGTTGACACATCTCAATAATCCTAAATTGGGAGTCCTCCTATATAGAATTCCTCCACTGTAAAAGAAGTTGTTGGACAATCTCCAAAGTGTGCATTTCTGAGTATGATTGGCAAGCTCCAGGTATTCTCTTTTTACCAAATATTCCTTGATATCATGAAACCAAGGCTTTTTGTCTGTTTCCTCTTCAAAGTGGGCATAGTAAGCTGGATGATTATGAATTTTAAATGGAGTGGGATCAATGCAATTATTGTCGGAATGTTGTATCATAGATGATAGGGTAGCTAATGCATCATCAAACTCATTCTAGACTCTGGGAACATGTTGGAATTCCGTCTTCGTGAACCACTTTCTCAATTCCAGTACATGATGAAGATATTGGAGTATCTTGGAGTTGTTGGTTTCTGATTTTTCTCATATCTGATGTATTAGTACGTTTGAATCTCCAATAACTAATAGCTCTTGAATGTTCATGTCAATGGCCATTTTGAGCCCTAATATGCAGGCTTCATACTCTGCCATATTGTTGGTGCAGGGGAACCTGAGTTTGGCAGACACTGAATAATGATCACGAATTTTTTATACCAAGACTGCTTCTATGCCAACTTCTTTGAACTTTGATGCTCCATCGAAGAACATTCTCCAACCGTCATAGAATTCTGCAATATATTCTCCTATGAATGATTCCTCTTCATCAGGATATTATGTTTTCAGGGGTTTGTATTCTCGATCCATGGTATTTTCAGCAAGGTGGTCTGCCAGTGCTTGTCCCTTCATCGCCGTTTGAGTAACGTAAACAATGTCGAATTCACTCAACAGGATATGCCACTTGGCTAGCTTACCAGTGGGCATAGGCTTCTGAAAGATGTACTTCAAAAGATAGATCCTTGATATGAGATACGAGGAATAGGCACAAAAGTAATGTCTTAGTTTCTAAGCTAGCCAAGTCAAAGCACAACATGTGAATTTCAATAGAGAATACCGAGCCTCGTACGGGGTGAACATCCTGCTGAGATAATAAATGGCTTGTTCATTTCTCCCTATTTCATCGTGCTACCCCTAAATGCATTTGAAAGCTCCATCTAACACTTCGAGGTAGAGTAATAAGGATATATCTAGCTTAGGCATAACTAGGATCAATGGTTTTGACAGGTAATCATTGATTCCATCAAAAGCCTTTTGGCAATCATCGGTTTATTTGGTAGCGGCGTCCTTCTTTAACATTTTAAAGATTGGCTCACAAATAACTGTAGACTGTTCAATGAATAAGCTAATGTAGTAAAGCCTTTCCACGAAACTTATCACATCTTTCTTGTTATTTAGTAGTGGTAGTTCTTGAATGGCATTTACTTTTGATGGATCTAGTTTTATTCCTTGGTAGCTCATAATAAACCCAAGTAATTTCCTGGCAGGAACCCCAAATGCACACTTTGCAGGGTTTGGTTTTAGGTTGTACCTCCGTAATCTATTGAAAAAATTCCTCAGATCTTTTATATAGTCAGTGGACTTCTTTGATTTGATAATAACATCGTCCTCATATACCTCTATCTCCTTTTGTATCATATCGTGGACGATGGTATCATGGCCCTCATGTAGGTGGCCCCTACATTCTTCAGGCCGAATAACATCATCTTGTAACAATACACGGCATAATGAAAGCCTTTTTCTCTGCATCTTCTTCATCGATCCGAATTTTATTGTAACCGGTGAAGCAATCTACGAATGACTAATGCTCATGCTTGGTGCAATTGTCAATCAAGATATGTATATTTGGCAAAGGTAAGTCGTCTTTTAGTTGGCTGTTTATGAGCCACTATAGACATACTTAGATCAGTCATGTCATCATATGACCAAGTGAATATGTCCTCATACTCTTTTAGAAACTCTGTGTATTTTTTCTTCTCTAATGGTGATATGTGAATGTTGATTCCTGTTTCTTTAACATTTTCTGCATCTCCCAGGTTAACAATTTCGATTTTCTGAAGGTTGGACTTAGGTTTGTTCTCAAAGTTCTCAACTTCTATGACAATCTCGTTAGGTATTTCATCTTCTTCTGAGTCAATTTCTGTTTGCGTTGTCTCATTGTACGTCACAGTCATTGATTCATCAAGATAAGTAATAGTAATGGTGTTTTTATAAAGTAAGGTGGAAAATGATAGCAATAAATATTAATTCATAAGAAAAATCAAATATAGTTGAATGAATGTTTCTAACATTGGAGATCTCATTGAGGAATTTGAAAAAATACAAAAAGAAAATTATTCAGTCAATAACACAGTGAATATTTCTCATTTTAGCCTTGCTACCTCGAGGCTCATCAGACTCTGGTTTTCCAAATGTTTCAATTATTGAGATGTGCCCTCTACTTATAGCTTGTATGGAAGAACCTTCCTCCCCATCCTCTTCGAGAATAACACAATAATCCATATCATTGTCCTCTAGACACAGGTTCTTCATTTTTGTGAGTGCTTCCTCTTCAACTGTCCCATAGGTGATGTAGGTCTGTTAAAAAGTCTGATTTAGATGTGGTATTTGTTGCTCTAATGGGTAGTAGGGACCGCACCATGGTGGCGACCAACTATTGAACTCTTCCCAAGTGTATTAATATCCTTAACCGAAGGTAGGGCCATGTTTCTTCAATTTAATAGGTTTTTAGATCCCTTGGAGGTTCTTGCCGAGTCCTTTGCCAAGTTCGTACCCACTCCAATTCAATATACTCTAGATCTTGTTATCCCACCATTTGTCTTTTTCAACAACATTGACCTACTCGATGTGGTGGTAAGTCTCTCCACCTAGCTTTCTTCTTCCCGCGATTGCCGGAGAGATCTGGCGACTGTATATAGGATCTACCATCATCGTGAATAATCACTTCCTGGTGATTCCATTCGAACTTTACTGCTTGGTGCAGTGTTGATGCTATGGCCCAGCAACATGAATCCATTATCGTCCTAGTAGGAAGTTTTAGGATGCTGGTACATCTATTACTTGGAAATCAACCTCGAACCAGGTTGGTCCTATCTGCACACATAGATTAATTTAACCGATGGTGGACCTCTGAGAACCATCAAAATCTTTCACATTGATGGCTCCATCCTTTATCTCATGTAGCCCTTTGCCCAACTTCTTAAGTGTTAGCAATAGACATGTGTTAAGGCTTAAACCTTCATCGATCAGGATTTTGGTGATGAAATAGTCTTTGCATTGTACGGTGATGTGCAATGCTTTGTTTTGACCCAGTCCTTCAGGTGGCAGTTGGTATATATACTTCACACATCACCTTCAACAGAGCATTCTTGTGTGTTTTGGAACTCTACACTAATAGGAGGATATATATTTGTGTTGGCTTCTTGTTTAACTGGTCGATGACCGAATACTCCTTGGCTTGTATTTTCCTCCAAAGATCATCCGTTGTCTTAATGAGGGGCGGTCAATTGAAGGCCTGCTTGCTTGATTCAGCTAGGTGTTTAGGGGTATAGACTCTGCTTGTTCTTGTCATAACCTGGGCTTTGATAGTCTTTTCAATTCAGACCTTTCCTTCTTGCCTCGGTTGAATAATCCCAGGTTACGACATTTGTGTAAAATAGTAGCATGGTGGCCACACCACTGGGATCGATGCAGACATCTTCACTTCAAATGGAATATGTTCCTTAAGTAGTAAGACTAAAACTCAAATGGTGCTGGTTCCTTTGCTGATGGCGCCGCTTCAAACCCAAGAGGTATAGGCACATCTACCTCAGTGTCCTTAGACGGTTGGATTTGGACTATTATGGGGATTGAGAGTAACTGCCGATTTCTTTATGTCATCACCTTCTGCGATCGACCTAATGGATCCTTCGATATCCCAAGCATCCTCTACTTCGATCATATGAATACCCTACCCTTATGGTTTGATAGATGGTTGTTATAGACGTTGGGAGCGGCTTCCTTTGCCACAATGAATTTGTTATCAATTTGAGACTGTATTTTATCTTTTAAGCAGAAACATTCATTGATTGTGTGTCCTTTCAGGTCGGAGTGGTATGTACAATACTTGTTTGGGTTAACCCACTGAGAAGGGTTAACAGGGGTTGTAGTAGGGATGGGGGTGACATATCCATCGGCTTTGAGTTTCTTATACAGTTGGTGGATGGGCTTAGTGATGGCTGTATATTCTTTTGGTAGCCTTCGATTAAAATTAGGTCGGGATCTAGGGAAATTTTGGCGAGCAAGTGGTGATTGATAATAAGATATATGGGCATTGTATGTTCGGTAGACATGAGCGGGTTGGGAGTATCTGTGTGAGGTAGGTTGATTTGTAGGAGATTGAGATGATTGGTAAGTTGGTGATGGAGCTTGGTAGGAGGGTGCTTAGTAATTTCGGGTTGTCTTGTATGTGAGTGGAGGTATTAGGAAAGTTTGGTATTTGAGGATAGATTTGGTCCTTTGTGCAACAATCACGGTCCCTACGCCCATCTTCTTAGACACATCACTAGACTACAAAGCCTTATTTGTCGCTTGCAATGCCTCAAAGTTTTTAACCATACCGCTCTTAAGCCCTTCTTTAATTCATTCCCCAAGTTAGATAATGTCGGGGAACCAATAGTTCTCAATCACCATCAATCATTTATAGTATTGTGGGTCTTGAGCCCGAACAAAGAACTTATTCATTTGTTCTTCTTCTAAGACGGGTCTGACCTTAGCAGCTTCGGACGTACAACAAGTAGCATATTCATGAAATGTCTCTGTGGGATTCTTCATTAGATTACGAATATGGAACATGTATGGTGCATTCTCTGCATTAATCCTGAACCTGTCCATGAATTCAGATTCCATAGATACCCAGCTTGACCACTTCTTGGGATCTTGGCTGATGTACCAAGATAGCACATCTCTTTTCAGACTTCTCATGAACAGTTTCTTGCGGATCCTTTCATCTTTCCCTACTCCAACTAGCTTGTCATAGTATGTCCTCAGATGGACCCTTGGATCACCCGTACCATCAAATATTTCGAACTTACAAGGTTTGTACTCCTCAGGCAGTTCGATATCATGTTTTATGTAAAGGTCTTCAAATTTTTACCCTTCGATCCTTTTGCTTTCTTCGACGCGCTGAATTCGACTCGTTTGTTTAATAAGATCCTCAGTGAAGTTTCTTATGAGCAGATCCTTTTAATCAGACTCAGGTGAGCAAGGTAAACATTGGGTTGAGTGTGGCATAGTCTCCGCATAGATGTGATTGTTATATTTGCCGTGCGTATGTGCGTGGAAATGGTCATTTGCAGAGTTTTGAGGTTCTGGGATGAGTAGTGTAGCATCATATGGGGGGGGGGGGGGGCGCGCAAGTGTTTCATTAGTTTTTTGGTAGAGCAATGAGTTGATTTTGTTATTTTGGGATATTTCTTGGAGGTGTGGGGTTTTGCTATTTGGGAAGTTGGCATCTAGGGTGCTTGTGACGACCAGGCCGGTCGCCTTAAGTATTAACACCACGATCCCCTATTAACTGCTTCCTTTAAATTCCTTTTTGCTATTTTGGTTTGAAGGGACATTTGGCGTCAGGTTTCGGAGAGTTTTGGAACACTTAGTCCCTAAATGAGAGCTTAAGTGTTTGAAAGTGGTCAGTAGTTGGAATAGTGTGAAAACAACCTTGGAATGGAAGTTCGATAGTTCCATTAGCTCCGTTAGGTGATTTTGGAGTTGGGAGCGTGTTCAAAATATATTTTGGAAGTCTGTACCTCATTTAGGCTTAAAATGCAGATGTTTGAATTTTTGAAGTTTCCAGTCCGATAGTGAGTTTTTGATCGTTGGTTCAGAATGGAATTCTGGAAGATTCAGTATCTTCATCATGTCATTTGGGATCTGTGTGCAAAATTTCAGGTCATTCGGACGTGTTTTGGGTAGGTTTTTTATCTAAAGTGTATTTTGATGGAATTAGAAGTTCATAGGCTTAAATCCTTGATTTATTCAAGTTTCCAGATTTGTTTTAGGAGGTTTAAGGGTTTTTATAAGTTTGAATGATGTTGTGGGATATGTCTATAGGTTTGGTTGAGGTCTCGGGGGCCTCGGGTGTGTTTCAGATGCTCAACGGAGCATTTTGTGTTGTTAAAACTATTGTAGAAAACTAAAGCAGCTGTTGCAGACTTTTCCTCTTCGCGATCGCGGCCTCCCTCTTGCGTTCGGGTAGAGATATCTTGGTGGAGGCAAAAGCATTCATCGTGTTTGCATAACATCATCCGCGTCACGTAACTATGCCAGTTACTTCTTCGCGTTCGTGAGCGCTTTCACGTGTTTGCGCATAGCAGCTTCAGGATCTCAGCATTTTGCTTAATCACAATCAGGTTACAGACCACGCGTTTGCGTAGCTCAAAAGTCCCCAGACTTCGCAATCACATCCTATCCCTCGCGATTGTGAAGGGCATTTTTGACATCTTCCATTTTCTTCTCCACGAATGCAAGCTAATCTAAGCGTTTGCGATTCATTAAATGTTTGGGCAGTTATAAACATTTCAAAGCCGCGGGTTAGCTCTTTTTAACAAAACTCAGGCTAGAGAGCTCGGATGTGAGGGAGATTTTGAGGTATTTTCAGAGGTAACAATTGTGTAGCAATTCTCTACTTTCTTATGTTTAAAGCCCACTAATCTTAGCACGAATTCATCCTTAATTTATGATTTTTGAATGAAAAATGGATAAAACTTCACAGACCAAACTAATGAGTTTTGAGTGGGTTTTTGACCTTCGATTTGGGAGATTTTTACATAGTTAGACTCATGAGAGTACGAGGGTTCTGAAAATGTGAAAATTGTTCGATTCCAATACGTTGGCCCGAGGGGCATTTTGGTCATTTTACCTAATTTCACGCCTTAGCCTTGAATTAAATAGTAGAATAAGTTTATTGTGTTTTTATTTATGAAATGTAATTGAATTGAATAGATTTGGGCTATTTGGAGTCGGATACTCGTGGCAAAAGTGTGATTTCGAGTTGATTTCGGAGTCGGTTTGAGGTAATTAGCTCGTATAACATTATGTGGGGGATCTTTTGCCTTAGGACATGTTAATTGATAATTGAGTGCCTTGTACGTGAGGTGACGAGCTCGTACTTGAGCTAATTGTTGAAAATTCGATTTTTACTTAAGATATTGAAACTGAGTTTTCTTTCGTATTTGCTTTATTTTACTTGCAATTATAACCTTTGTGAGATTGGATGAGCATGTCTAGTTAATTTAACTTTCCTATTTGCTTAATTTTCCTTGAGTATTTTACATGAAGCATGTTATGCTAGTACTACCTGTTGCTTGTCTTTTGTAAATCCCTTTTGAATATCTCCTAGTTTTTGTTGCACATTTACATTGGGACTACAGATCGGGGTTCTCGTAGCTCCCCCCTTGTTTGTTTACTTTTGAATTACGGGTTAGATTCTTGGTAGATACCTTCTACACCTTTACTTTGGGACTACGGGTTAGATTCTCGGTAGATCCCCCTACACATTTACATTGGGACTACGGGTTAGCTTTCCCGTAGATCCCCTGCTCATTGATATTGAAATGGACTATTGGACGGTATCCTGGGAGATCCTCATTATTGGAATTGATATGGAAACAGATTACATGACGATATCCTGGGAGATCCTCGTTATTGGCGTTGTTATGGAAATGAACTACCTGACAATTTCCTGGGAGATCCTCGTTGTTGGTATTGACATAGAAATGGACTACACGATGGTATCCTGGGAGATCCTCGTAATTGGTATTGATATTGAGCTATTTTACTCTATGTTATCTTATCCTCGGCGTGTTGATTTTCTTTTGTGTAACCTGACTTACTTCACAGTTGTATTCCATTATTTCTGCTTATTTCATACTGTTGTCAGCATTCTTATTATATTGTTTAATCTCAGTAGGGCCCTGACCTTCCTCGTCACTACCCGATCAAGGTTATGCTTGGAATTTACTGAGTACCGCTGTTGTGTACTCATGCCCCTTCTGTGCATGTTTTTCATGTGCAGATCCAAGTACCTCCACTCAGTCGTACTATCATCGAGGTGGAGAGATATAGCAGAGACTTCGAGGTATGTCTGGTTTGTCAAACGACCAGGAATATCTATTCTATTCGAGCTTTAGTAGTTATTCTATCCTTTTATTTTAGTTGTTTAGACATTTAGGAGTTAGAGCAGTATATTAAATTTCTATTAGCCTGTGGTTCCGCTGAGTTCTCGGGTTTTCGGATGAGATTGTATACTTCCACGTTTTATTTTTGAGTTGTATATGCCAAGTGGCACTTATATACCTTTTTCTTCAAGTTTTTCTTGATTTAATTAAATGTTCCGCAAGTTATCTTAAATTTTCGCATTGTTAGGCTTACCAAGTTATAGGAACTAGGTTCCGTCATGACATGTTCATGGAGGGTGAACTCGGGTCGTGACAAGTTGGTATCAGAGCCCTAGGTTCATAGGAATCACGGAACACAGGTTGGTTTATTAGAGTCTCGCTGATCATTATGAAGACGTTTGCACTTATCTATGAGGGGCTATGTAACTGTTTAGGAAAAATCCTCACTTCATTGATTTCCTTGTTGTAGGATATTTTTGACATCATATCTAAACTTCTGTCTTCTATTCTCTAACAGATGGTGAGAACACCCACTACTCAGGATGAACAAGCACCTGTGCCCCCTACAGCAGCCGTCAGAGGTCGGGGACGTGTAGAGGTTGAGGATCCGCATGTGGTGCAGCCAGAGCTCCTGCATAAGCTGCCGCCGAGGCACCACCAGCAGATCCAGTTGGATCCCAGGCACCTGGCATTCCTACTACTGCCACTACTTCTCCAGCTCTCTGGGAGACTTTGGCTCTGTTCATGAGTATGTACACGACCTTAGCTCAGGCAGGGTTGCATTCCCTTGCTATAGCTACACCCCAAGCCGGGGGAGGAGCACAGACTCCCGCCGTTTGCACTCACGGGCAGCGAGTGCATGTTGAGCAGTCGCCGAGATTATTCCCGTTCTTCGTGCAATTCCAGTTCAGTCCTTGGATGGGGCATCTACTTTTGAGGACGTGCAGTGGAGGTTGAAGAGGTTCAAAAAGTATGATCCTCCAATTTTTAGCTGATTAGCAAAAGAGTATGCCTTGCGATTTCTAGAGGAGTGCCACCGTATTCTTCGCACTGTGGGCATAGTAGAGTCCAACGGGGTTTCCTTTAATGCTTTTCAGCTTCGGCGAGCCGCCTATTATTGGTGGCGCACTTATGAGATAGACAGTCCAGTCGAGGCTGCTTTACTGACTTGGACCCAGTTCACTGAGATGTTTATGAGAGAGTTTGTCCCCTAGAGTTGCAGGGACGCATGGTGCGCAGAGTTTGAGTACTTGCGCGAGGGTGCTATGACCATATCGGAGTACGCTATGCGTTATACCATATTGTCCAGGCATGAAGCATCTTCGGTTGCTATAGTCCCCGAAAGAGTTTGCAGGTTCATTTAGGGTCTTATCCCATCTATCAAATCTAGCATGGCTCGAGAGTTGGAGATGGTCACTCCTTATTAGCAGGCAGTGAGCATTGCTAGGAGGATTGAGAGTATGCACGCTAGTGGGCAAGAGGAGAGATAGGACAAGAGGTCTCGAGAGTCGGGAAACTTTCTAGTGCCGTACCCCATCAGCAGGTCGACATGGTGTCACCCCATTCATTCAGATCTTCCAGCAGCCAGTAGTGCTCCAGCTCTGCCCAAACCTCATGCCCCTTAATATGCACCTCCAATTTCTAGCGCTCCTTCTGTTCGGGGTGTTTCTAAAGGTTAGTTCACTAGACCTAGCCCTAGTCTGTCACATCCACTGCGCCCCCCCAAAGCTTTTTTTTGAGTGTGGAGATACACGCCATATGGTTAGGGACTGCCCCAGACTTGGTAGTTGTGCATCTTCACAGATTGTTCAACAACAGCGTGCCCCATAAAGTTACTAAGATATGATTACAACTCCAATTTCCACCACACTCGCTCCGCCAGCTAGGGGTGGAGGCCGAGGAGGTAGAGGTTGCCCTCGAAGGGGGGGCCAGGCAAGATATTATGCCCTTCCTGCTCGTGTCGAGGTTGTTGCCTCTTATATTGTTATCACAAGTATTATCTTGGTTTGCCATAGAGTGAAATCGCTTCTATTCGATTCGAGCTCTACTTATTCTTATGTTTCTTCTTACTTTGCTCCACATTTGGGTGTGCCTCGTGATTCTTTGAGTGCCCCCGTTTATGCTTCTACTCTCGTAGGAGATTCTCTTGTAAAGGACCGTGTTTATCGGTCCTGTTTGGTTATTAGTCGTGGTGTTGAGACTAGAGCGGATTATTGTTACTTTGTATAGTTGACATTACATTGGGCATCGACTGCTTGTCGCCCCATTTTGCAAGTCTTGATTGTCACGCCAAGACCGTGACGCTGGCAATGACGGGTATTCCGCATGTTGAGCGGAGTGGTACTTTAGATCACACTCCTAGTAGAGTTATCTCTTTCCTTATAGCTCAGCGTATGGTTGAGAAGGGTGTACAACGTATTTAGCCTATGTGAGAGATGTAAGTGTGGATACCCCTTCTGTTGATTCTGTCCTAGTGGTACAGGATTATCCTGATGTTTTTCCAGCTAATCTTCCGGGCATGCCGCCGGATACAGACATTGATTTTGGCATTGATTTGTTACCCAGAACTTAGTCTATTTCTATTCCTCCATATTGTATGGCTCCTCCTAATTTGCAGGAGTTGAAGGATCAGTTATACGAATTGCTTGATAAGGGTTTTATTCGACCCAGTGTTTCACCGTGGGCTGCTGTAGTCCTGTTTGTGAAGAAGAAGGATGGTTCTATGCATATGTGTATTGATTATTGTTGAAACACGTTCTCAAGTCGCTAAACTAAACGTGTGTTCATATTTGTAGGTTTTGATAAATGACAAACCGACTTGAACGGAACATTGACATATGCCGAAGTTCAAGCACAAGAGAAAAAAAGATCAAGATTAAGTGAAGCAACAAAGTTATACATGAGTCGTTCTATAATTGTGATCTTGATCCGACAATTGATTCAAGACTTGGCTTCTCTCGTAAAATCATTTTTATCAAACCATGCATCTTTAATTTAAAGCAAAATGATTTTCAAACATTTCATTTTAACCAAAATGAATTCTAAACATATCTTTCAAATCTGGACAAACAAAATATGTACTTTATGATAATCGATTATGTTAAAGCAGTGTACACCAGATTTTACAAAGCTGTAAGATAATCGATTATGTACCTTATGATAATCGATTATGTTAAGGCAGTGTACGCCAGATTTTACAAAGCTGCAAGATAATCGATATGTACCTTATGATAATTGATTATGTTAAGGCAGTGTTCACTAGATTTTCCAAAGCTACAAGATAATCGATTATGTGCCTTAGACTAATCGATTATGTTGAGACAGTGAGCATCAGATTTTACAAAGTAGCAAAATAATCGATTATGGCTTTTCTGGTAATCGATTATATTAAAGATCGTTGCCAAAGTATTTTCAAAGACTGAAAGTTAATCGATTATGTACAATCAAACAATCGATTATGTTAAGCATAAAATCGGGGATGATTTTTAAACGATTGGCAGATAATCGATTATGCAGAATCAGATAATCGATTATCCTAGCACAAAATCAGCAATTTGTGATTGGCAATTAAGCAACGGTTTTGGGTGTTTTGAGCACTATAAATACAACTCAAATTCACTCTTGTAAGCACAACAACTGATTATATTCTTGCTTAAGCTTAAATTCATTCAATCATTTTATATTCATTTCATAGCTTTTTGAGAGCCAAACTCTTGACTAAGTTGTTGTGTTCTTGAGCGTATTGTTTTTACTCATATCTACTCTATAAAGAGAGTCTTGTCTTGAGTGCTAAGTGTTTGTACACACTTGAAGGGATAGTCTAATCCCTTGTTGTAAGAAGGAAAAGTAGTTCCTTGGATTGAAGTCTTGAGGTGCGGTATCCTCGAGCAGGTTGAAGTCTTGTAGAGTGTATATCTACGAGCAAGTGTAACGGTTTGTTACGCACCCGTAAGCTTAACGAAGTTAGTGTAAAACTCGAGAGAGTCTCTCGGGGACTGGACTAACCACACGTTGTGGTGAACCAGGATAAAATTCGGTGTGTTCTCTCCTTATCATTTTAATTATTGCACTTACGTTATTCCTGCAATTTTTAATTCCGCAAATTTACAGTGTTTTTTATTATAACGCTATTCACTCCCCCCTCTAGCGTTAAGCGTATATTCTAACAATTGGTATCAGAGCCATACTCTCTGAAAGTCTTAACAGTTTGAGAGAAACTTTCCATGGCTTCTACTCGTAGTGTTTATGCAGGACTAGGTGAAGGACAATGCTTCACAAGGCCACCACTTTTTGGTGGCACCAACTACACTTACTGGAAGGAGAGAATGAGGATTTTTATACAATCAAACAACTTCCAATTGTGGAAAATTATCAAAAATGGAGAACCACAACCTACCAAAAAGGTTGGAGAAGAACTCGTTCCAAAAACGGAAGACGAATACGACGCCGATGATATCAGAAAAGTAGAGAACAACGCAAAGGCAATCAACATGATGTATTGTGCAGTGAACCCCGATGACTATCGAAAAATATCATGTTGCACCACTGCCAAGCAAATGTGGGACAAATTAGAAATCACCTACGAAGGTACGGACCAGGTAAAGGAAGCTAAAATTGATTTCCTAACCCACGAATATGAACTGTTTCGCATGAAGGAAAACGAGAAGATAGATGACATGTTCGAACGATTTTCAAAAATCGTCAATGACCTACACGCCCTCAAAAAGACATTCACGGATAAGGAGCTTGTCCGGAAAATTCTACGAAGCCTCACTCCGGAATGGCGTTCCAAAGCCGACGCTATCCAAGAATCAATCGGCATCACAAACGTCACCATCGACGGATTGCGAGGTAATCTCAAAACTTATGAATCAACTATTCTTAACTCTCCTTTGGATGATCAAAGGAAAAGAAGGATTGCGCTCAAAGCATCAACTACTCAACCTCAAAACGATGAGGAGTCAAGTGATGAAGATGTCGAGCTTGGACTCGTTATTAAGAAATTTCACAAGTTCATGCAAAAGAAGTATGAACGAACAGGTAAGCGACAGGGAGACCAATTGAAGTGCTATGGATGCGGGGAAATCGGGCATATCAAATCAAATTGTCCAAATATCAAAAATGAGAAAAAACCATTCAAGAAACAAAGAACATACATCTCTTGGGGAGGCGACTCCGGAGACGAATCAAGTGATGGAGAAGGAAACGAGACCGCAAACTTGTGTCTTATGGCACACGAAGAAACTCAAAATGAGGTATGTACTACATCTAAGAACTATTTCACTTTAGAATAAATGCAAGATGCATTTGATGAGTTGTATAAAGAGTTTATTAGCGCTTCTAAATCTATAAAAGATTTATGAAAACAATTTTCTTCAAAAGAAAAGGATTTTGAAAAACTTACTCTTGAAAATGAGAAATTAAAAGAGGAAAACAAGTTTTATGGCAAAAGAAGCGCCGATAAACCCGAAAGCTCAAATAAGGATTGTACCTCTTGCAAATCTTTAAAGGAAGAAGTAGAAAGTCTTAGAAGCACTTTACACAAATTCAATTCTTCACACAAAAATCTCAATGAAGTGCTTGTAAATTTGAAATCCGCTAAGCACGGTATAGGCTTTAAACACGAGTCAAAAGAAAAAGTTGAGTTCATTCCTAAACCACCTAAGACTCAACTTAGGCAAAACAAAATAAATGTCAACACTCAACCTAGAACTTTTAACCCTTGAATAGCAACTCATCCTAGAACAAATGCTAGGAGAAATATTGGAATGTATAGACCACCTAGACAAGATTTTCAAAAACTACATCAAAACTATATTCCCAAAAATAGAGTGAATGCTAGAAGAAATGTTGGCATGTATAGACCACCTAGACAAGATTTTCGAAAACTACATCAAAACTATGTTCCTACAAATAGAGTAAATAAATTTAGACCACCAAATTACTATCATCCTAGAAGAATGCACAATCCGAATGTCATTTGTCATTTTTGCAATAAAATTGGATATATTGCTCCCGCATGCTTCACTAGACATAGACATTTCACTACAGGACAATCACACCAATATTTTGCACCTTACACACAAGGACCCAAAATGGCTTGGGTACCAAAACCTCATTAATTTGTTTTGTAGGTGTGTTTGAAGGGATCAAGTGTACTTTGGTACCTTGATAGTGGATGCTCCAAGCATATGACCGGGGATGCATCAAAGTTCCTTCAACTAAAACCCACGGAAGGAGGAAATGTTATTTTTGGAGATAATAACAAAGGAAAAAGTATCAGCATTGGATCGGTCGGTAAGGACGAATCCTCCTCCATTAAGCATATTTTGCTTGTTAAAGGTCTTAAACATAATCTCTTGAGTATAAGTCAATTATGTGACAAGGGAAATCTTGTATTGTTTGACTCCGAAGAATGCTTAGTTATCCGTCGTAGTGATTTCAAAATTATTCTTCGTGGTATTAGAATGGATAATATCTATATGGTTGATCTTGAATATTCTTCATCAAGTTTTGTAAATTGCCTTATGAGTAAAGAAGACGGCATGTGGTTATGGCATCGTAGAGTAGCTCATGTAAATATGAATCTTTTAAACAAACTAGTTTCACAAGATTTAGTAATTGGTCTTCCAAACATGAAATTTGAAAAAGATTCTATTTGTGATTCATGTCAAAAAGGGAAACAAACAAAAGCCTATTTTAAATCCAAACATGTTGTTTCAACCACTAGACGCTTACAACTTCTACACATGGATCTCTTTGGACCATCTCGTGTAAATGTTTTGGTGGAAACCTTTATGTTTTTTTAATTGTTGATGACTACTCTAGATTCACATGGACGTTATTTCTTGCTCATAAAAGTGATGCCTTTCATGCTTTTAAAAGTTTTCTTAAACGTGTTCAAAATGAAAAGAACACAACCGTCACTTCCATAAGAAGTGATCATGGGGGAGAGTTCGATCATAATATCTTTGCGGACATTTGTGACGAACTCGGTATTGAACATACCTTCTCGGCTCCACGTACACCACAACAAAATGGAGTGGTGGAACGTATAAATCAATGTCTCGAAGAGATGGCTAGAACCATGCTCGATGAGGCTAAGATTTCCAATAAGTTTTGGGCGGACGCTGTGAGTACCGCTAGCTATGTTTTAAACAAAGCTGTCATAAGACCGATACTCATAAAAACTCCCTATGAACACTATAAGGGAAGGAAACCAAATCTTTCTCATCTTAGAGTCTTCGGTTGTAAATGTTTTATTCACAACAACGGAAAAGATAACTTGGGAAAATTTGACGCGAAATCTGATGAAGGAATTTTTTTTGGTTACTCATCGCGTAGCAAAGCATATAGAGTTTTTAATAATCGAACCAAAACTGTTGAGGAATCTCCTCATGTAGTATTTTGTGAAAATGATGCTCGCTTGGCGAGAAAGGATTCTTGTGTTGAACTTGCAGATGCTTTAAAGAAAATCAATCTTCAAGATGAGGTACAAAAGGAGGATCCAAAGGAAGTTCAAGATGAAGTCATGGAACAACCTTCGGAAGAAGTACCACCACAAGAAGAAGAATCGATGATGCCTAAGGCTTGGAGGACGTCTAAAGACCATCCTCTTGACAAGGTAATTGGCAACATCGAGAAGGGGTAAGTACACGAAACCTTCTTAAAGACATTGTAGGACATATGGCTATTGTTTAACCAATAGAACCTAAAACCATTTCTGAAGCAATTGGGGATGAGCATTGTACCTTGGCAATGTAAGAGGAGCTTAACCATATCAAACGTAATGATGTTTGGGAATTGGTGCCAAGACCCGATAATCATACCATAATTTGTACGAAATGGGTCTTTCGGAATAAATTAGATAAAAATGGTATAATCACTAGAAACAAAGCTAGGCTAGTTGCTAAGGGCTATAATAAAGAAGAAGGAATTGATTATGAAGAAACCTATGCACCCGTTGCACGCCTAGAAGCCATTCGTTTATTACTTGCATTTTCATCATCTATGAATTTTAAACTATATGAAATAGATGTCAAAAGTGCCTTTCTAAATGGATTCATTCAAGAGGAGGTATATGTTGAACAACCCCCGGGCTTTGAAGATTTTAAATCTCCCGAACATGTCTTCAAGCTTAAGAAAGCTTTATATGGTCTCAAACAAGCTACTCGAGCTTGGTATGAACGTCTAAGTAAATTTCTCTTAGACAATGAGTTTGAAAGGGGGAAAGTCGACACCACACTTTTTATCAAAAATAAAAACAATGACATCCTGTTAGTTCAAATTTATGTCAATGATATTATTTTTGGTGCTACTGATGATCTTTTATGCGAGGAATTCTCTAAGTTGATGACTAGCGAATTCGAAATGTCAATGATGGGTGAGCTAAACTTCTTCTTGGGGTTGCAAGTGAAACAAATGAAAGAGGGAACTTTCATTTGCCAAACTAAATATTGCAAAGAGTTGCTAAATCGCTTTGAAATGAGCAATGCCAAAGCAATGGCCACTCCAATGAGCACATCCGACCATCTTGACAAGGATGAGAAAGGTAAGGAAGTAGACACCAAGAAGTATTGAGGTATGATCGGATCCCTTCTCTACCTTACTGCTAGTAGACCGGACATCATGTTTAGCGTGTGTTTATGCGCTCGATATAAATCATGTCCAAAAGAGTCACACTTAACTGCGGTGAAACGGATTATGAAGTATCTTGTTGGAACAATAAATGTGGGACTATGGTATCCCAAAGGTTCTTCACGCCAACTTGTTGGCTATTCCGATTCCGATTTTGCGGGTTGCAAATTGGACGGCAAGAGCACTAGTGGCACTTGCCATTTGCTCGGTAGCTCCTTAATGTCTTGGTTTAGCAAGAAGCAACTAGTGTTGCATTGTCCACAACCGAGGCTGAATATGTAGCCGTAGGGAGTTGTTGCGCTCAAATCCTTTGGATGAAACAACAACTCTCGGACTATGGCCTTAGTATCGATCATATCCCTCTTCGATGTGATAATACTAGCGCCATTAGCTTGACGAAGAACCCTGTTCTTCACTCAAGAAAAAAACACATAGAAATTAGGCACCTCTTTATAAGAGATCACGTTCTCAAAGGTGATGTCGAAATTGAGTTTGTTGAAACGAAAGATCAATTGGCCGACATCTTTACAAAGCCTTTAGAGAAAGAGTCCTTCTTCCGAATTCGTAGTGAACTCGGGATTCTTGACTCCACGTTGATCTAATTCATGCATTGCATTTTTATGTTTTAACGATTACTAACTGGAGCGTCGGAGGCGCCTAATTCTTTTTTCGCAGGTATCGCCCCAAAGACAGGGAGAATTATCGGACACCGGTGCAGAATAATCGATTTCTCTAAAGTCAATAATCGATTATTCCCCATTTACGTTTTATGTTTATTATGCTGGAAAATTGACATAATCGATTATACAACACTACAATCGATTATCTAACAGTTTTGGCTTTGCAGGATTTTAGCTGTTAAATATAAAAATCGATTATCACATATCCCTAATCGATTATGTTGACATTTATTTTCAGGTGTTAAGTCACTGTGTGACAATAATCGATTATTTAAAACAGTGTAATCGATTTTCCTATTACCGTCTCGGATGTCCGTTACTACATTTCCTGAAAAAATTGATTATCTCAAAAGCACAATCGATTATTCCCCTAATCAGAAAATCACTGGGCACACTGTGTCAGAATAATCGATTACCATAGTTCCATAATCAATTATTCTCAGTCAGTATTTCAAAATAGTTATCGTTTCTGACCGTTTGCTCCTTAAATTTTTGCAGATTTCATAACTTTATTTGCAATATTGTTTAATCAATAAAGAGTTAGTTATTTTTTTGCTATGTCAAAAGGGGGAAGATATGGGCAATGCACACTCTATGCACACTAATACATACTGGCATAAATTGAGGGGGAATTCATAACTTGAGGGGGAACTCGTTGCATATCTATATACTTGTCTTGGATCGTCATTATGAATTAATTAATATACATATCCCGATATTAGTTTGCCATTATCAAAAAGGGGGAAATTGTTGAAACACGTTCTCAAGTCGCTAAACTAAACGTGTGTTCATATTTGTATGTTGATAAATGACAAACCGACGTGAACGGAACATTGACATATAACGAAGTCCAAGTACAAGAGAAACAAAGATCAAGATTAAGTAAAGCAACAATGTTATACATGATTCGTTCTATAATTGTGATCTTGATCGGACAATTGATTCAAGACTTGGCTTCTCTCGTAAAATCATTATTATCAAACCATGCCTCTTTAATTTAAAGCAAAATGATTTTCAAACATTTCATTTTAACCAAAATGAATTCTAAACATGTCTTTCAAATCTGGACAAACAAAATCGATTATGTACTTTATGATAATCAATTATGTTAAAGCAGTGTACACCAGATTTTACAAAGCTGTAAGATAATCGATTATGTACCTTATGATAATCGATTATGTTAAGGCAGTGTACACCAAATTTTACAAAGCTGCAAGATAATCGATTATGTACCTTATGATAATCGATTATGTTAAGGCAGTGTTCACCAGATTTTTCAAAGCTACAAGATAATCGATTATGTGCCTTAGACTAATCGATTATGTTGAGACAGTGAGCATCAGATTTTACAAAGTAGCAAAATACGATTATGGCTTTTTTGGTAATCGATTATATGAAAGACCGTTGCCAAAGTATTTTCAAACACTGAAAGATAATCGATTATGTACAATCAGACAATCGATTATATTAAGCATAAAATCGGGGATTGATTTTTGAATATTGTCAGGTAATCGATTATACGATTTTTGGATAACCGATTATTCTGCTTAAAATCTAGGACTGATTTTTAAACGATTGGCAGATAATCGATTATGCAGAATCAGATAATCGATTATCCTAGCACAAAATCAGCAATTTGTGATTGGCAATTAAGCAACGGTTTTGGGTGTTTTGAGCACTATAAATACAACTCAAATTCACTCTTCTAAGCACAACAACTGATTACATTCTTGCTTAACCTTACATACTCTCATTCAATCATTTAATATTCATTTCATAGCTTTTTGAGAGCCAAACTCTTGACTAAGTTGTTGCGTTCTTGAGCGTATTGTTTTTACTCATATCTACTCTATAAAGAGAGTCTTGTCTTCAGTGCTAAGTGTTTGTACACACTTAAAGGGATAGTCTAATCCCTTGTTGTAAGAAGGAAAAGTAGTTTCTTGGATTGAAGTCTTGAGGTGTGGTATCCTCGAGCAGGTTGAAGTCTTGTAGAGTGTATATCTACGAGCAAGTGTAACGGTTTGTTAGGCACCCGTAAGCTTAACGAAGTTAGTGTAAAACTCGAGAGAGTCTCTCGGGGACTGGACTAACCACACGTTGTGGTGAACCAGGATAAAATTCGGTGTGTTCTCTCCTTATCATTTTAATTACTGCACTTACGTTATTCCTGCAATTTTTATTCCGCAAATTTATAGTGTTTTTTATTATAACGCTATTCACACCCCCCCCCCTAGCGTTAAGCGTATATTCTAACAATTATAACCAGTTGAACAAGGCTTCTGTGAAGAACCGTTATCCTTTTCCTCGTATGGATGATCTATTTGACTAGCTTCAAGGCGCACATGTGTTTTCTAAGATTTACTTGCTGTCAAGGTACCATCAGTTGAAGATTCCAGATCCAGATATCCCGAAGACTGCCTTCAAGACTCGGTATGGTCATTACGAATTTCTTGTTATGTCATTTGGGCTGACCAATGCCCCAGCAGCTTTTATGCATTTGATTCACAGTGTATTCAAGCCATATCACGACTAATTCATTATTGTTTTTATTGAAGATATTCTAGTGTATTCGCGGAGTGGGGAATATCATGAGCCGCACCTGAGGACCATGCTTCAGACCCTGAGGGAGAAGAAATTATATGCAAAGTTCTCAAAATGTAAGTTTTGGTTGGATTCAGTGGCATTATTAGGCTATGTGGTTTCGAGCGAGGGCATTCGCGCAGATCCAAGGAAGATATATGCCATATAGAGTAAGCCCAAGCCGTACTCAGCCAAAGAGATTCACAGTTTCCTTGGCTTGGCGGGTTAGTACCGTCGTTTTGTGGAAGGGATTTCATCGATTGCAGCTCCTATGACTAGGTTAACCTAGAAGGGTTCTCCATTTCAGTGGACAGAGGAGTTGGAGGCGAGCTTTGAGAAGCTCAAGACAGCTTTGAATACATCTCCCCTATTCTGATATTACCTACTGGTTCAGGATCTTATACGGTTTATTGTGATTCCCCACGAGTTGGCCTTGGAGCGGTGTTGATGCAGGATGGTAGGATGATTGCCTACGCATCTAGACAATTGAAGATACATGAGAAACATTACCGTGTCCACGACCTTGAATTAGCTGCAATTTTTCATATCTTGAAGATCTGGTGTCATATTTGTACTGTGTGCCTTGTGAGATATATACTTATCATAGGAGTTTGCAGCATTTGTTCAAGTAGAACATTCACCAGATGAGGTGGTTAGAGTTTCTAAAGGACTATGGTCTCACTATTCTGTATCACCCGGGTAAGGCCAATTTGTTGGCGGATGCCTTGAGTCGCCATGTGGAGATTTTCAGGAGTTCGGCATATTCACCAATTTTAGAGAGACCCATCGCCATCGATGTTCAGGCCTTAGTCAATTAGTTTGTGAGATAGGATCTTTCGGAGCTTAGTCAAGTTCTAGCCTGCATGGTTTCTCGTTCTTCATTGTTCGATCGTATCAGGGAGCGATAATTTGATGACCCTCATTTACTTGTCCTTAGGTATGCGGTTCAGCATGGCAATGCCATAGAGGTGACCATTGGAGATGATGGGGTGTTGAGGATGCAGGGCTGGATTTGTGTGCACAACATTAACGGGCTTTCGGAGTCAATTTTAGCAGAGGCTCATAGCTCGCAGTATTCCATCCATCTGAGTGCCCCGAAGATGTATCAGGCTTGATATAGCATAGTTGGTAGAGGTGGGTGAAGAAGGATATAGTTGGATATGTATCTAGATACCTCAACTATCAGTAGGTGATGTAAGAGCCCCAACGACCAGGTGGGTTGCTTCAGCAGATATAGATTCTAGAGGGGAAATGGGAGAGGATCACCATGGATTTTGTAGTTGGTCTCCCTCGTACTGCGAAGAAGTTTGATGCCATTTGGGTGATTGTAGATCGGCTGACCAAGTCTGCTTATTTTATCCCTATGTGTACTTCTTATTCATTAGAGCGATTGGTGGAGATTTATATCCTGGAGATTGTTCGTCTTCATGGTATTCTAGTTTCTATCATTTTGGAAAAAGGTATTGAGTTCACATGATGGTTCTTGAGAGCCAGCAGGAGTTGGGTACTCGAGTAAAGTTGAGCACGGCATTTCAGTTCTTTCCATTAGAGGAGTTTGCTTGCAACAATTGTTATCATTCTAGCAATAAGATGGCGCCGTATGAGGCTTTTTATGGTAGGATGGGCAGATCCCCGGTGGGTTCTTTTCAGCCAGGTGAGGCCACTCTATTAGGAACAAAGTTGGTTCAGGATGCATTGGAGAAGGTCAAGGTGATTCTGCATAGAATTCGTACGGCCAGGTCTAGACAGAAGAGTTATGCGGACCGGAAGGTTCGTGATGTTTCATATATGGTCGGAGAGCGGGTTTTTGCTTCTGATTTTGCATATGAAGGGCAGCATGATTTTTAGAAAGAAAGGAAAGTTGAGTGCGAGATTTATTGGCCCTTTTGAGATTTTCAGGAGAGTTGGGGATATGGCTTATGATCATGTCCTACATCCCATTTTGGACGGGATTCATCGGGTATTTCATGTTTTGATGCTCCGAAGGTATGACGGTGATCCGTTGCATATGTTGTATTTCATCTCAGTCTAGTTGGACATTGATCCATCTTATGTTATGGTGCCAGTGGCTACATTTGACAAGTGTGTCAGAAAGTTAGGGTCAAAGAACATTGCTTCAGTAAAGGTTCACTGGCGGGGTCAGCCGACCGATGAGGCAACTTGGGCGACCAAACGGGCTATGTGCAGCTGATACCCTCATATTTTCACTACTTCAGGTAAGTTCTCTATGGTCGTGCGAGGACGAAAGAATGTTTAAGTGTAGGAAGATGTGACGACTCGGCCGGTCACCTTAAGAATTAACGCCCCAATCCCCTATTAACTACTTCCCCTAAGTTCATTTATGCTATTTTGGTTTGCCGGGACGTTCAGCATCGCGTTTCAGAAAGTTTTGAGACACTTAGTCCTTAATGAGAGCTTATGTGTTGGAAAGTGGTGCGTAGTTGGAACAGTGTGTAGACGACCTCAGAATAGAAATCCAATGGTTTTGTTAGCTCCGTGAGGTTATTTCAGGGTTGGGAGCATGTTCATAATGTATTTTGGATGTCCGGAGCTCATTTAGGCTTGAAATGCCAAAGTTTTAATTTTTGATGTTTCCGGTCCGATAGTGAGTTTTTGATCCGAGGTTCGGAATGGAATTCTGTAAGTTTTATTAGCTTCGCCATTTCATTTTGGATATGTGTGCAAAATTTTAGGTCATTAGGACGAGTTTTGGTTAGGTTTTTGATTGAAAGTGTATTTTGATGGAATTAGAAGTTCTTAGGCTCAAATCCTTGATTTATTCAAGTTTCCGGCATTGATTTACATGGTTTAATGGTTGGTACAAGTTTTATATATGTTACGGGATATGTCCATATGTTGAGTTGAGGTCTCGGGGCCCTTGGGTGTGTTTCGGTTGCTCAACAGAGCATTTTGTGTTGTTAAAAAAAATGCAGAAAACTGAACTTAGCTTTTGCAGACTTTTCCTCTTCGTGATCGCAACCTCACTCTCGCGTTAGCATAGAGTAATATTGGGGGAGGCCAATTCCTTCATCACGTTTGCATAACATTATCTGTGTTCGCGTACCTATGCTAGTTTCTTCTTCGCGTTCGCGAGCGCTTTCACGCGTTCATGCAGAGCAGCTTCAGGATCGCAGTATTTTCCTTGATCGCGATTGCGTTACAAACCACACATTCGCCTAGCATTAAAGTCCCATACCTTCACATTCACATCCTAGCCCTCGCGATCGCGAAGGGAATTTTTTGACATCTTTCATTTTCTTCTCCGCGAACGCGAGCTAATCTCCGCGTTCGCGATTCATTGAATGTTTGTGTAGTTATAAACATTTCAAAACCGAGGGTTAGACATTTTTAATAAAATGCGATCTAGATAGCTCAGATTTGTGGGAGATTTGGAGGGTTTTTCAGAGGCAATGATATGGTAACGATTATCTACTCTCTTATGTTTAAAGCCCACTAATCAAATCACGAATTCATCCTTAATTTCAGATTTTTAAATGAAAAATTGGTAAAACTTCATAGACCAAACTAATGAGTTTGGAGTGGATGTTTGATCTTCGATTTGGGATATTTTTACTAAGGTTAGACTCGTGAGAGTACGGGGGTTCTGAAAATGTGAAAATTATTCAATTCCGAGACATTGGCTTGAGGGGTGTGTTGGTCAATTTACCTAATTTTGCACCTTTGAAGTAAATAGTAGAATCAGTTGCTTGTGTTGCTATTTACAAAATGTCGTTGAATTGAATAGATTTGGGCCATTTGGAGTCGGATAATCGTGGCAAAAGTGTGATTTCGAGTTGATTCCGGAGCCGGTTTGAGGTAAGTGGCTTGTCTAACCTTTTGTGGGGGACCTTTCCCGTTAGGATATGTTATTTGGTAATTGAGTTCCTTGTACGTGAGGTGATGAATGCATGCTTGAGCTAGTTGTTGAAAATTTGATTTTTACTTAAGATATTGAAACAGAGGTTTCTTTAGAATTTACTTTATTTTAGTTGCAACTATAACCTGTGTGAGATTGGAAGAGCATGCCTAGTTTATTTAACTTGCCTACTTTCCTAAGTTGCCTCGACTGTTTACATGAAGCATGTTATGCTAGTACTCCCTGTTCTGGTCTTTTGTACTTCCCTTCTGAATATCTCCTGGTTGTGGTTGCACATTGACATTGGGACTACGGATGTGGGGTTCCGGTAGCTTTCTCCCCTTGTTTGTTTACTTTGGGACTACAGGTTAGATTCTTGGCAGATCCTCTTGCACCTTTACTTTGGGACTACGATTTAGATTCCCGTTAGATTTGCCTGTACATTTACTTTAGGACTGCGGGTTAGATTCTCGGTGGATCCCTTTACTCGTTGATATTGAAATGGACTACAGGACAATATCCTGGGAGATCTCCGTTATTTGTATTAATATGGGAATTGACTACAGGACGGTATCCTGGGAGATCCTCGTTATTAGTATTGATATGGAAATGGACAATAGGACGGTATCCTTGGAGAGCCTTGTTGTTGGTACTGACATACAAATGGACTACATGACAGTGTCCTTGGAGATCCTCGTAGTTTTTACTGATATTAAGTTGTTTTATTCTCTGTTATCTTATCCTCGGTGTGTTCATTGTTGTTTGTGTAACATGACTTACTTCACAGTCGTTTTCCATTATTTCTGCTTATTTCATATTGTTGTGAACATTTTGATTATATTGTATAATCTCATTAGGGCCCTTACCTTCCTCGACACTACCCTATCGAGGTTAGGCTTGGCGCTCATTGAGTACCGTTCTGGTGTACTGATGCCCTTTCTATGCATACTTTTCATGTGCAGATCCTGGTACCTCCAATCAGGTGTACTATCCTCGAGGCTGAGGGATTTAGCGGAGACTTCAAGGTATATCGCCCGCAGACCAGGAGTCTCTATTCTGCTCCTGCTTTAGTACTCATTCTATCCTTTTGTTTCAGTTGTTTAGACATTCAAGAGTTAGAGCAGTATATTACATTCCTTTTAGCTTGTGGTTCCCGTGACTTTCCAGGTTTTGGGATTATATTGTAGACTTCTACATTTTATTTTTGAATTGTATATGCCAAGTTGCACTTATATACCAATTTTCTTCTAGTTCTGCTTAATTTAATTAAATGCTCTGCAAGTTATCTTAAATTTCTGCATAGTTAGGTTTACCTAGTTGTAGGAACTAGGTGCTATCACGACATGTTCATGGAGGGTGAACTAGGGTCGTGACAGTGCTGAAGGAGAATGATAGATTGGCCAGATTCCCGACCTGATAGAGATCTTCCTGGAACTTCAATAATTTCTGTTCAAGTTGTAACACATTTTCAGTGGGAACCCGAATACCATGGCCATCAGTGCCTCTGCTATTGTGTTCTCTTTTTTGATGTTCAAATCCTCCATGTTGCTTTTGTTCTTGTTCTTAGTAGGACTAAGAAGAGGAGTGGGTGGAGGGCCCCTGGATCTCATGGAATAAGATGATGTTGACAGAGTGCTTGAACTAACCTTTGGGGAGGGGATTAACAAAACAAAAATAAAACAAAAAGGTAACAAGTTAGTGAGGATCATAGAAAAGTATTGCAATATTTAAACATGTAGTGCATGAATGTAAAGTGTGTCCTTATTTGGTAACCTCATTGTGCCCAAGGTGGGCCTAGCGAAAAGTTGATTTGGAGAACTTGAAATGCTAAATGCCTCATTTCATTGATAAAAATAAGACGAATCCCAAGTACATTAAGTATATAAGAAACAAAGTTACTAATGGCCACTAGAGTTGTTACATTTTTTAAAGTGAAAGACAAACTCCTATCTACTTGGTCCTAGAAGGACCTTCCCCATGTTGATCAAATCCTCCAGTTCGCATAGGTTCACAAATAAATATTCCTTCGCCCGGTGTTCTCCTTCGTTTCCCTCAGCATTCTGGAAATCAGTGACTCCCTTCCTCATTTTTCCTTCCAATTGTAGCATACCGTATTCCAGATATTACAACTTTCCGCTATGGAAGCCCTCTTTTTCCACTCATTGATTTTGTCATTTAATGGAAGCCTCCTGTACCAGTCGATCTAGAGTGAGGGCGTGGACCTCGTACCTCATTTTCTGCTAAAAAGGGCTAGACCCTACCACCACCAAACTCAACTATTTAACATCAACAATTGGCATGAAGCATTTAGTTCTCCAAATAAATTCACAAAATGTGATGATGTCCGTTTGGGTGTAGGGAAACCCAGTGGGCTTTTGGAGAAGGCTATCTTAAAATTTCATTATGCGGAAAACATAACTGACATGACTGAGTTTGACCATGATGCATGCACAATTTAAACAGAGTAAGGTTTCTATGGGGTTTTAGACTTGTATCCTTGAGCGGACAACTCAAGAGGGAAGGCCGAAACTATCGACTGATCGACTAGTTTTACCGCAATTATTTCTTTCCGAATTTATGGGACAATAATATAGGAATAGTGCAACCACTCATTATAACCGTTGTTATAGTATTTGTTTTGGCACGAGTGGAGTATGATGTTGAGCATGATTATACAATAATTAAAAGCATGTTGACATGTATTTGCACATTAAGAAAGCTATAAATATAGGAGTTTCATAATTTAAAAGGAAACAAAACAAGGATAAAATTCTTAGATGAATTAAACAAATAATGGCACATAGGGAGAGGTAAAAATTGCAAAACCCCTTTTTCCTCCAAGGAAACTGGGTTTACGACATTTGATTGGGGAAGCTCTTACCTTTTGGGAAAGAGGTTTTGCAATTTAGAAAAGTCGCCACCTACCGATTTTAAGGTGTGTTAGGGAACCTATAGGGTTCAACTAAAACTATTTTTGGTAATCAGAGATAGCGTAGAGCTTGAAATTATCCCAAATGGAAGGTGTTAGGAACCCCTTAGGATCCACTAGTTTTGTTCCCAGCCAAATAGTTTTGTGAGTTTGTACAATTTGCAAGTGAACAAGTAAGGCTCAAGTAATAAGGGGATTTTTAATTTAAATACACAAGTGTTTGTTTAATAAAATAAAAAAAAGCAGGGTTTTGAAAAGAGTTATGATCTAAGCATTTTTGTTAGTGTATAAGGGGATCCTAGGTTTATTTATAATATGGATCACATAAATTCAATACCTAGTATGGCACTCCTCAAAGGAGGGGATAGAAGTGGTATTAGTGCAATGGTCATCATTTCCATATCTACCCTTCCCACCCATGAAGGTAATAAAAGCGAGGATTGGTCTTGATATCTATTGAATGCTGTTACCCGTCCCAGCCCTAACAGTCCCAGAGGAATTTAGAACTACTATTCCTATAAGAGGGAGGTTTTAGGCTGACTCTTAGGTTTAAAGGTAAAATACTAAGGCGACATATAAAAATAAGAAGGACTGCATTTAAAGGGAAATATGTAAGCAGTTAGAAGGTTTATGCATACCTCCGCAGATAATGCATATAAACAACATGATTAAAAACACAATTACGGTCCGAATTTATAAAAATCCTAAAGTAGGGCACTTGAGTCAGAACTAGTTTCATTATATAACCTAGAAAATAAGTCCAAATCAAGCATGCCTGCTGGTTGTAGCAGTTGACAACCAAATAAAGGCAGCTCCAACTTTATTAAAGTAATTACCTAAAGCTTGTCTATGCTTGAGCATGATTCAGTAGTTATTCAGGACTATTGACAGTTAGAGACTATTATGATTACGTACTCATGTTGTTCTAGGTTTTCAGCACACAAAATTATTTGCTAGTTAATTGCAAAGACTAAGTAAAACTATTTTATTACTTTTTTTTGCACTCGTAGTTAGCCTAGGTGTTCTTTACTGAACATAAATGAAACCCTAAAGACATGATATCTAATATGTAGAGATGCAGAAGAATGTAGATGCAGAATTCTAAACAAGATTTCTATATGCACAACTATTATAGCGTCTAAAACATAATTTTTAAATTATGCATAGATGATATGTTTTTTAGTGTTGTTTAGCCTAAAATACGATTTCTAGGTGTGCATGGCAGTAGTAACATAATTGTAATTAATATATTTAACGCATGAATTTCTAAGTGATGTGATAGTAAAAAATGGGCGTGTTGAAAACAACAAGTCTAAATCCTAAGGAACATGATTTCTAATACATGAGATGAGTCGTAAGCATGGATTATATTGCACAAGTAGGAATGTAAACCTTGTAACATGTTTTTTACCCTTTTAATAACTACAACATACATATTTCCAAGCACTTTTCGCTAGCCAGCCCCGTACTTGTTTACAAATTATTAAAAACCTAATGACTGAATTACATAAAAAAAAGAAGTTACAACCATAGGAAGCCTGATCTTGACTTCCTTTATAAGATATGGAATGAACCATATCAATGGCAATATTATTCTAAAGCCTTTCTCATGTCTGGGTGTGTCACAGCTCCCTAAGGATCTCAAAGGGGGTCCCAGGAAGTGGTCACCCCCAGATTTGCATAACCAAACAGAATGAGTGCTGTGTGGAAGGGCCAGCTCTTGTGTGTCTAAGGATAGAGGGAGATCAAGGGTCCCAAGGCAAGGTTCACATAAGAGGGCCAAAAGCTAGATTCTAATAATATAGTGGAAGTACATAACACATATTGAAAGATATTTATTTAAAAAGTTGGACTGATAGTCAATTTTGAAAGCAATTAGTGACAGAGGTGATTGAAATCAGTTGTATTAGTAAAACTCAAAACTACACAGAATCATAGTCATACAAATGGGTCAAGGAATATCTGGGATACACTTATCTGTGAGCACATGGCCCCAACATGGGTCTAGTTTGGACATGCAAAGAAATAGCTGATACATGCATGATCACAATCCAGCCAGAAGAACACAACACTTTGGAGGGGATAGAGTTTTGGGATTCAAGAATAGCAAGTACAGAATAAATTATTGACAGAGTATCCCTTGAAACACACATAGGGAGTGCATTAATCTAAATGGGAAGGGGAGATATCATAGCATGCTAGTAATGTAACTTAACTGCAGAACCACAAGTAGAAGTAAATAAGAATGAGGGAAATTAGAACAATTAAAGAAACATATTGTTGTTTAGGCTTGAAAAAGTTAACTAGGACATAACAGTAGTGAAAACAAGGTGCAAAAAGGTAAAGTAAGCAGGATTTCACTGACTAGCCTTAACTTTCAGCCGTCTACACAAAGCAGTAGCACAAGTAATAGTAGATAAAGAAAGACTTTAGAGTGTGTAAGTGTGTGTTCTGAACTTGTTCATTTTTTTAAAGAGAAGAGGGTAGGGTATGACAGTTTTGAAAACGAGTGAAGAATAAGGTAATAAGTAAAGCCCTAACATAAAAACGGAAATAATCACAGTCTACATCAACTACAACAAGTACTTTCCTTTAATCAACGAATTACTACTCAAACAGATACTAATAGGGTTAATTAAGGAAAGAAATCCATTTGAGATAGAGTGATTCTTGCTAATATAAGGATGCAGTAAAACTACGAGATAAATAATTGAGTCTATTTACAAAAATATACTCTATTTTTGGGAAATGATTCAAGGTAAAACATTATAGTAATTAAGGGAAGGGAAGCAATCAATTTAAACAAACGAGTAAAATTAGGGTTCGTAAGAAACTTTTTGCAATCAATCACAACTTTTAGGAAATTAGGATCAATCATGAAAGAGTCATGATTATGTACTTTAACATATAAATAGCAAGGAAGGACATGCATTCTAGGCATGCCGGGTCAATCATATTGACAAAGAAGCAACAAAAAATAGAGTAGTAGCAAGAGTAGGCTAGGATTACGTAGTAAAAACATACTCGAAGCACAGTAGGCAACAAGGTCAACTGGTCACATGGAATTAAAAGTGAAGAAAACATAATAACAGGTAAAAGGAGATCAACACACGGAAAAAAGTAAAGTCTTCAAACTCATAGCAAAAAGTAAGGAAAATCCTTTGAAGAAATTAGTTTTTTTTAACAACAAAACTGAGTTAGAAAGGTAAGAACTCAGAAGTAGATAAGTCAAACAAGAAAAAACGGTTCAAACACAAAGAACTTAATCAAACCAATCATGTGTATAAAATAAACGAAGAGAGTTTCAGAAACCTAGGTAGAGCCAAAATGCTTAGGGCTTTTAGAATGATGAAATCAGCAGCAGCAAACATGGACAGACATAGTAAAATCATAAAAACACACGGAAAATCGTAGAAAAGTTTAGGAAATCCTAATTTGAAAATAAAGAGTTACTTTGAAAGAAAATCAGAGAACCTTTGTGAAAACACTAAGAAGTTCATAAAAAGCATAGATCAAAGATAGATCTGAAAGAAAAATTGAAAAGCTCTTAAAGCTAGGGTTTCAAAGAACCCGGAGAAAATGAGAAAGACTTTGAAAAGTTACCGATCTAGCTGAAAAGTCAAGGATCTGACTTGAACAGCCATAAATGGACGGAAAAAGACCAGAGATAGAAGTTGAACCACGGCTGGACTAGATCTCTTCGAGATTTGTTCATGGAATCCTGAAAATAGGTAACCAGTAGACATATGAGATGAGTACACATCTCAAAACGCCATGGGAATCCATGTTGATACTCAAATTTTTCCTATATCTATTTTACATGTAGAGTACCATCAGAATAGCATATGTACATATATATAAGTATCTCCAAGTTTTTCCTTTTTTTTCCTTAATTTTAAATGGTTTTTAATCAAAATTATTCTCCTATTTTATTCATAAAAACTCAATAATAATTCTCATAATTATCTTGGTGATTCATTTATTAGATTCTCATATTTATATTAATATAAAGCTAATATATTTTTACATTTTTTACAAATTTATTTAGTATTTTTAAGGATAAAATTGCATAATTGCAATATTAGCTATTTTTAGGTTTAAATTTGCCTCATGTTTATAAAATGGGTTCCTATATTTTTAAATTGTTAATTTTATATATAAATTATTTTAGTGATTAGTTTATTTTCGGAAATTTATTCACTATTTTCCATAAATTAAATGGGAAAGAAAGGGCCATTTAACTTATAGCCAAAATTGGCTTTTGAAATTAGCCTAAATCAAACAGACCCCAACACCATTAAAAATCCCATAGGACCCAAGCCCAAAGCCAAGCCAATAAGAAATACAAAGCAAAAGGAGAGTGTACCTGCCACTTCCGCAAGGTAAAATAAATACAAAAGAAATGATAAAGTTTGAAAATTATTTGGAGAAAGTGGAAGAAAAAGCAAAAGAGCTACAAATTGGAGAATGCACAAGTTTCAACAAAGAAGACAAAGACTCAATTTGTTACATTGTATTATTTTACCATTTTATAAGTATTATCATCTGTAATATCATCACATAGTATGTGATAAACTCTGTGATGATCACTGAACATTTAGTCTTAGCAAGTTCTCTCTTTCTGCGTGCTTGCTAGTGAGGATATTTTATGCCTCGATAGGATTAGTACAGTAAGGGTAGCCCAGTTGTGTTATATGGGTAACAATATCGGTGCTATTGTACCCCTTATTTTTGTACTTTTTCTATTTGTTGTATTTTCTTTTTATTTTCTGTTATTAATATAAAAACCAACCCTAGGCGCTTGCCTAGTGGACTAAAAAAAACAAAAAAGCCAAGCCATGCCCCACCCACCTACCCCATTCAATCTGGATCTTTGATCATTCAGATCAACTGTCCCCATTCCCTCTTCCTAAATTAAACCAACCGCCCCCCCCCCCCCCCCAACCCTGTCATTTCTCACTCAAACAACTCTTATCTCTCTCTCTCTCTATCTCTGGTTCTATATAGAACCTTCATTCTTCCCCTTCGCTCAGATAAACCTCACCCACCTTCTCCGGCCATCTTCTTCCTGAATCCATCATGGTCTCACCACCTACCAGCCTTATTGCTCCCTTTTGATCATGTTGAGGCCCTCAAGTGAACCAGACAAAGTTCACTCGCCTCCCGTAGTTTCCCATGCCATTTTTTGCCCATTCATGGTCATTCGAGTAAGATCAGTAACTTTTCCTACTAGATCGATAACCTTTTGGTGTTTTCTCACTTTTTATGGGTTCTCCAAAATCCTAACTTTAAAGATTTTCTGACTTTTCTTTAGGTATGTCTTATATCTACATATATTATGAGTCGATTGGTGTTTTTCTCAAAGTTTTCTCAATTTTTTTCAAAGTGACTCTCCGTCTTCAAGATCGGGGTTTTGTTAACCTCTTTTTAAAAGACTTGTCCTTTGATTTAATGTATTGTCATATGAATTTACTATGTTTAAACGGTTTGTTTATGTTTTTTCTTCTACCTGGCTCATCGTGTCAGAATGCTAGGTATTTTTTAAATGTCTTCGTTTCTCTTGTATATATACTAGTTTCGACTGAGTTCTTTGTGTTTAAATCCTTGTCTTTGTCTGTCTTGCCTGATCCTGAATTCTTACTATTTTGTTAAAACCCTAATTTCTTTTGGGTTTCTGAGACTATTTGCCAACATTTGCTTGATTTATCTGTTTATCATCTTCATACTCGATTGGTGTTGAAAAACCTAATTTCTTTTGAGTTCATTCGAGTTTCTGAAGCTGTTTGCTAAATACATGTTCGATTAGCTTGTTTATCCCTTTAAACTTGATTGATGTTGAAAACCCTAATTTCTGTGGGTGAATTAGTGTTTTTTGATACTATTTCCTAGTATTTGTTTTTTTTTATTATCCTTTAAGTGGAATATTGTTAAAGGAAAACCGATGTCTTTGGGTTCGAAAATGCTCATTTTAATACAAGACTTGATTTGAAGTTCTTTTGTTTCAACATCTACATTCTTTATGTGATCCCTATGATTCTTGGTTCTTACTTTTTTTGAAACTCGACTATGCCTGGAAACCCTAACTTTCCATAAGGGTTTTCTCAGCTATCACTATGAAACTCTTTGCATGCTTCTGATACTCTATTTTATTTAATACTAAGTCAATGAGACTTGACCTACTTTACTATCATGCTTCGAATGTTTGCTATCTGCTGACTCGGTGCTACTATTTTGTGCTATTTCTTTTGCCAATAGTTTAGCCTCACACGTGGATCGTCTGTGCATTCTATTTATATCTTGAGGTTCCTTCTTTGATAGATTCTCAATTTTAGGACTGATTGCAAAACTTCGCTTTTGTGAACTCTAAATTCACTCGATTGATAAAGTAATTGATCCATTTCCTTATTATTGCCTTGGTGAATCTTTTCCCCAAAGCAAGTGTATCTTTGTACTTGCACTCGATTGCGTACCAAATGTCTTACTACTTCTTTTTTATGGTATTAATCAGTCTACCTAGAAACTGATTTTCTTTCCCGCTTTTAAACTTGTCAGCCTCGTTAAACAAATGCTTCCATTGTTAAAAGGGAATCACTGGGTTGTTTGATTCTGATTGCTGATTACTTTCATATTTGCATTGAACTTTAATTATTTCCTTATTTCTCACATGTTTTGAAAACTATAAATATCCACCTTCTCTTCCTTCAAACACAAGAATACAAGGCATAAAACACTTGAGTTCAGACACACACTCCAGTTAAACCTCTCTCTTTTTCTCTGTTCTACTTGTATTGCTGCCTTACCTAGCTGGCTGAAAGCCAAGGCTAGGATGTGGGAAGCTCGCTTACTTTTCTTTGCATTTGCATCCTCACTGGTAGGTTCTAGCTAATTTTCAGCACCAAAAACATGTTTCTATACTATTCCCTTCAACCTTGCTTTTTTTTTTTTTGTATTTAATTAAGCATGTTGTACTCTGCCTTTTTCTATTCTGAATTAATGCTTTCTTGTGAAGTCTGTCGATCACTTATTATGGTTTATGGATCATAAAACCCTATCCTCAATTTGTTTTGCATCTGTGGTTGGTTTGGGGCATGACAACACTGAACATTTCTATGCATGACCTAAACCTGATCCTCTGGGATCATGACTTCCATGTCTCCACCAGATATCGTATGTTCAGAATGGTTTATAGACATGCCTGCACCATCTATTGCTATGTATACCCAAAGCTAATCCATGCTTAAGTAAATATGCTTTGCAATGTCTTCCCAAATCCCTGGCCCGCTTTGTATGAAACTATTAATTTTGTGCTTTACTGTTATTGTTTTTCCCATCACCCGTAAACCTTCTCCTGTCTCCCCTTATTTTTTTAAAACTCTATTCCTGCACTTCAACCAAATTCTTAGACTTATGTTTTGTCCCTCTTGTGTGAGCCTTGCCTTAGGACACATGAGTTCTCTTTAAACTTGGACACATAAAGGTCGGCCCTTCCGCACTAAACTCATCTCTATTTGGTTCTATGAACATGGATGTAAGTACTGATCACGGTCCTTTGAGACCCTTAGGGAACTCTGAGTCACCTGGGTTTGTGAAGGATTTAAAATCAATGGCATTCGTAATGCTACAGTTCATTGCATATCTCAAATAGGAAGTAAAATCAGGCTTTCATATATTGTACCTTTTTCTTTTATTCTTTCTTTTGTAATTCAGTATTTCTAGTTTGTAATAAGTTGTAATAAACACTTGGGTTGGCTAGTGAAAAAGAGCTGGGTAATTACGCATGCTCAAGGGTAGAAAACATACCAATAGGATTGTTTCTTAATTATATATGTTCAATTTGCATTTAGAAACCATTTCTATAGGATATTTCATGTTAAACCCTATATTAAGAAACCATGTCTATATGACTTACTTTAAATTGTGCATATCCAACTTCACATCTAGATTACCTGCCTATAGGAATTATCTAAAATTCTACATGTTTGTCACCATTTTGATACATGTTCTTAAGATCCAATTGGTTTTAATCTAGTATCATGTTCATAATGATAATATCAGTACTATCTTATATATCACGCGTATAAGAATTACCAAGCAAAAATCCGACACGTTTCCCTTCTAAATTCAACATTAGATGTCATGCCTATAGGGGTTTAAAATCAACTATAATAGAGATCATGCCTATGGGATCTTAAACCAGTTTAGTTAACAAATGTGTTTGACTCGTACTGTCCTGAATCTGTTTAAGAAACCTACTCCTTTTATTAATACAGTGTAGAAAGCATAGGACTCAAATCGGCCATTAAGTTTATCAATGTTTATAGCATCACTCTAGATATCATGCTTATATGATGACAATACTATGCCTAGGCAAGCCGTAGGTAAATACTTGACTAAAACTGGAACCACCTTTATTTAATTAGAAACTGCTACAATCAGCAGGCATGCCTGATTTTGACTTCTTATCTAAGGTATATGATGAATTTGGCTTTGACTTAAAACCCCCTTTTTTAGGACTTCTAAAAATCCAGACATTAAATTTTTTTGAGTCATGCTATTTGATTGCTTTATTTTTCGAAGGTATATGCGATCCTTCAGTGTTTTATGTGCTTCCCCTTTAAAGCGCAGTCTAATATGTCTTGTATGTCTCCTTAGATTTTTCACCTTTCAAACTCTAAGTCAAGCTAATACCACAGCTTTTAAGAATAGTAGTCCTAAGTGTCCCTTACACTGATAGGAATAGGAGGGGTAATAACATGCAATGGTGGTCGAGATCAAGCCAAACTTAGAAATTAACCTTGCAGGTGCCATAATGCACCACAAATCATTAGGTGGCAACACTTCAAATGAAAAACCCAGTTCTCAAAAGGAATGCGTTGTCCTATGCCCAAAATTTCATTCACCCGATTCTCCCGACGCAAGGAAGGAAAAAACGGGGCGCGACAATCCATAGATTAGGTAGGGATTGAAAGGAATGAAGGTGGAATTGGGTGGCAGCGGCTAGGGTTTATGTGAGGCTACAAAGAGAATTAAGAGGAGAGGGAATCAAGGGCGGCAGATAGCGAGAAATGAAGTAGGTTAAGGGGCCATTTAGGTTTAATTATGGAAGGGTGAATAGTGGCCATTGATCTGAGTGATCAATGACCTAGGTTAAAAGGGTAGGTAGGGGAGGGTTTTGGTTCGTTTAAAATTTGGCTAGGGTCGGGTTTAATGAGAAATTGGGTCAAAGAATTGGGTTTGATTTGTGGTTATTTTAAAAGCCAATTTGGGTTACAATTTAAATAGCCACTTTTTCCCTTTTTAATATGTCAAAAATAGTAAATGATTTTTGAAAATAAATTGGAAATACTAAAATAATTTATAACACGTAATAACAATTTAAAAATACCTGACTCAATTTTATTAATATAGAACCTAATATTGCAATTATCAGTAATTTTAGCTTCAAAATACTAAATGAATTTATAAAAATATGTAAAAATCATTTTAGCATATTTTGGCATAAATATGAGAATCAACAGATGAATTACCCTAATAATAAATTTGGGGGGATTTTATGGTTTAAAAGGGGAAATAAATCGGTGTAAAAACCTTAAAAATTATGGGAAAAATAATATAATGCTTGGACACACTTATATATGCATATGTATGCTATTTTTAAAAGTATTTTACATATTGAAAACATATAGGGAAAACTAGGTGTCCACATCGGCGCGACCTTTTGTGTGGGCTGGCGACAATGGCTCCTACGCCTTAGGTCGATGCGATCTTTTATGCGGGTTGGCGACAATGGCTCTTATACCTTAGGTCTCTGCAACCTTTTACGTGGACTAGTAATAATGGCTTTTACGCCTTAGGTCGATGTGACCTTTTATGTGGGCTGGCGATAATGGCTTTTACGCTTTGGGTCAATGCTACATCTGATATAGGATTTGTTTCTCCCTCGTTAAGGAATTTTTGAATTAGTGTTTTCCCGACTCTTCAATGATTTAATAAAAAACCTTGATTATAAGTCGCTATGTGATAATGATCGAGCACGTTGTGAGGTTTGACTTGGAGGCTGAGTATCTCGAAGCCACTGTTTACGAGCTGACATGGTCAAAGATCTTTTTCCTATGTCAGTGGTAGCCTATTTAATCGGTTCTTTTCGAAGTATATTCAATGTAATTGAAGGCTTGTGATTTATTGCGATGGTCGAGCGTCCCTGAATCACGTTAATTTGGGTGGTACAACCTTGTGACAGAGTCATTTGTGTTTGGCTGGAGCCTTTAAGACTCGAGTGAAGTAGTTTCGATGTCTACATTGAGGGTATGCCTTTTTAGGGGTATTACAAGTTAAATATAGAGCCTATAATTTGAGATTTTGTTCATGCCTTTAGTAAGGACTTACAAGTTTTACATGCCTTTAAGGTCTTATATTTTTGGATACTTGGTACAACTATGCTCTATGCCTTGCTTGAGGTCTTACAAATATTGTTGTCGCCTTATGTAGATCTTACGACATGGAGGCTACCCGCATGTAGCCTTACAGCCTCGGGATTTGATAAGTCGATGGAGAAGGCAATTGACGACGGTCCTCTAATCATCGAGGGTTTTTTGGCTTATGAGTTATTACTTGTGAACTTGGTATTGCCTCATTGAGGGCTTCTGATTTTTGAGTTTTTGACCTGAAGGTCGTGTAGTGTTGAGTTTTTGTTGCCAATCCCCAAGTGTTCAGGATGTTTTTAGCTCTAGAGTTGTTTTATGATCTCGTTATTGCCTTATTGAGGGCTTATGAGTTTGAAGCTCCGACCTAGGGTCATACTGTTTTGAGTTGTTGACGCTAATCCCTAAGAATTCGGGACGTTTTTTGTAAAAAATGTCGAGCTTCCCTTACATGAAAAATGCTTTTGGAAAGTATTCCTTGATTACTTGGTACAAGTATACATGTCCTTGTTGTTTAAGGGCCCGATTTATACGGACACGGTTTGTTCGATCCATTTGGCCCGGTACATTGTTTTCTTATTGAGCCCCTATTTGGGAGTATCTTGACTTCTCCGAGTAGGTGACCTTCCGAAGGGATGCCCCACAGTGTTTGAGGTTGATTGCAAAGGAAGCCTTGAATACTTTTTGAATTTTTCTTTGGTAGCATAAGGATGTTACCTTATTAAAAATCTTTCTGATAAAACCCTTTTTGGTATAAAAACCCGGTCAAAGGAAAAGAGTGCAACACATGCTTTTTGATACCTAAGGCCTTCGAGTTAGAGAGTATTTTGACCGTTTCGATCAGATACCTACACTCAGATCAGCATAGAATTTGAAAGAGAAAGGAGACGGTAATAGCTTAGTGCAGAATGTCAACGATATTTCAAGCCCTGGTTGTTTCAGTTGCTTGTGATGAGGATGTGGTACGAACCCCATCTTTTTTTAGTCGAGGATAGCTGAGAGTGTAGCTTGTTATCTCTATTTTATTCTTTGCTTATCCTTCAACTCCTTTGAAGGTAGAGGTACCGCTGTTGGGGCCACATCGTGCACCTCAAACATTTCTCTCGCTGCATGTTGTTCCCCATATACAGTCTTCATCCCATCCATTGTGGGGAATTTCATCATTTGATAGAGGGTGGATGGTACTGCTCTTATGCAGTGTATCCACGGCCTTCTGAGCAAGGTATCGTACCTCGTGTCTCCTACGATGACACGAAATTTGGCATTTAGGGTTGTGCGAGCGTGTTAACTAGGAGGGTGATTTCCCCTTTTGTTGTTTTGCTCGCCATGTTGAATCCGTTGAGGATTAGAGAGGAGGGTATAATTTGGTCAAGTAGTCCGAGCTGCTTTACCACCCTCGACCTGATAATGTTGGTTGAGCTACCTAGATCCACAAGTAAACGTTTAATTGGAAATCTATTTACAAGAAAAGAGATTACCACTGCATCGTTTTGAGGCAGAGACAAGGTCTCGATGTTCTCTCTGAATATGAGGGCATCGTCGGGTATGTAATTGTGAGTTTGTTGTTCTCTGGTGATAGATATTTTTGTTCCATTCATCATAGGATCTTAGGGGCATCGATGCCTGCCAAGATCATATAGATGTCATATTGTGGCCCATTCCTTTTGTTCTTCTTTGCCGCCTCTCTCTCTCGGAGCTTATTTTTGGCTAAGGTTGCTGAGAAACTCTCGGAGTTGAACTTTGTTTAGTAGGGAATTTTAAGCAATCTTCTATCCTATGACCGTGTGTGTTGTTAAATTCACAAACTAAGTTGTGGTTCCTTTGTGAAGGATCCAATTGTATAGGCCTTGGCCACCAGTTCATATGATTTTACTGATGGCAATTACAATGTATGATACATCGACGTTGAAGTTGTATTCCAACAAGTGAGGCACTTCCATCAGTCTTGTGTACCTATTGAACCCTGATTTGTTGTCGATTCCCCAAGGATTCTAGCCTCGATCCATTCTTCAATCGTCGTGGGATATGTTTCGCCTTGGGGCATCTCTCCTGTCTTCGGTGTATGGCTGGTACCTTTCTTTGTTTTGTTTTGGCTCATTTGCCAGAAGCCTTCTTGGGTATACGAAGCCGGAAGGGGATCCTAGTTGGTCGTCCTCAACCTTGATTCAATTGATATCGATTGTGAACGTCCGACCACGTCACGGTGGGATACACAATCAGATTTTGTTTCATCGGCTTTGAAGCCACCCAGCTTTACTGATTCAGACCTTGAGTGAAGGCCTGTACTGCCCAGTCGTCGGAGACTGTTGGTGGTTCCATTCATTCTATTTGAAAGCAGATACAAACTCGTTCTCCCTCTACTTGTTCTTGAAGACATCATACTTCCTTGTTGCTACTTTTTTGGAATAGACATGTGCCTGTATGAAAGAATCTTCCAGCATGGAAAATGAGTCTATGGAGTTAGGAGATAGGTTGTGATACCACATCATGTCCCCCTTAAAGAGTGTTTCTCATAACTTCGTTAGTAAGGCGGACTTGATCTCGTCGACCTTTAGGTCATTTCCATTCACTCACAAGTGTAAGCAGTAACATGCTCGTTGGGGTCCGAGGTTCCATTGTTTTTCGGGAGGTCCGACATTTTGAACTTATATTGAATGGGTTGTGGAGCCGCTTTCTCTGGGAATAGACTTTGTATGAACTTTTTCGAATCCATTCCTTTCAGGATCAAGGGTGCGCCCGGAATTTGGTCGATTCTGGAATTGTAGGTCTCATATCTTTTACCATTGGCTTCTATCTTCTTCTTGCCTGATTTGATCCCCTTTGTGAGGTCCTCAAGTATCTTTATGGTGGCGGGGTCAGTTACCGACCTATTGTTGCTTGATCTCTTCGGTGCCTGCTCGGCTAGGGGAGTTTTCCCCGGTGCCATCGTTCTGGGAGTTTTCTGGTGACTTTGCAACTGAGCAATCACTAGCTGTTGTGCTCAACATATAAAAATGTGAAGGTTAACCTCTCCTTCTTCCCTAGTCGGGGTTTCCTGAGCTTCTTGGCTGTCTCCTTGGATAATGCTCCTACCAATGTGAGAGCTTGTATTGTTGTGTGGTGCATCGTGTGAGACCACGTCTAGGGGAATTTGTTCTTGTGTGTTCTCAAGGTTTTGTGGTGGTACACCAACACGTAGAACATCCACACCAATTTCTCTATGGTTCTAAAGATTGTTGTTAACCGAATAAGACATTTTGTCCTAAAATAAAAGATCGTGGGCGAAAAAAGTGTGGAAGATAACTTGCGTTATGTAGTTAACCAACAAGATAATAATCACTATTGTTTTTATCCCCACTGTGGGCGCCAAACTATTTACCACGAAAATGGTAATAACAATTAAATATTATAATGGGATTCTAAAACTACATGATCTGTTTTTATGCTAGTTGTTAGGCAGTTGATGCTATATGAAAGATATAGAAACGAGATAAGAGCTTAAAAATGAGACGTTAAGCAAACCGAATCACTGTCAATCGAGGCCTCGATCTTGCCTATTTGAGGGCCTCGGGTCCGAGTATGAAACTCGGATGGTAGGTATCGCGAGTTGTAGATGGAGACTAAATGTGATGGATAAATAAATGATGACTTTTATGGCTAATAATAAGCAACAAATGATTAACTTTAAGTAGAACACAATAAATACGAGCAATAAATGAAGTAACGAGATCAAGAGAATATGTTAGAGAAAAGAGAGAATGTTCTTGTGTCTTTAATATTAAGCAACATATGTTTACAAAGTAACAACGATCTCCTTTATATATGAGGGAAAATCCCAACATAGCACAGGTACATTTATTACAAAGATATGGAGATGGGATAGCTAGTTAATGCCATGATGCTAGCTAGGACTAGCCTGACAGACTTTGTATGTTCTAGCTTCACACTTTAGGAACTCCCTACTTTCTCCTCGTAAGCGTGGCGTCCATACCATCTTGAGGTCGAGCATCAATGGCCCTTGACGTACGGAACTCGACCATGGTTTTAAGCCTTCAAGACATCCTAACGATGGAAAATTGGACCCTTCGATTTGACCGTACACACCCTGGCCTTTGGATTTATTCATAGAAAAATTGCCTAGATGGTAAGGATAGTATTAAAGTATTCGTAAGAGCTGTAGGTTATGATACTAATAAGTGCATTAGACAACATTCGAGGATGAATTTTCCGCGGGAGAGTGGGGGTGGGGGATGATGTTATGCTATACCTCGTATTCTTGTAATTAAAAGTAAGTCATAAGTTAATTGATGTAAGCTCGAAAATGAGATCATATTTGAAAGTACAGAAAGTATGTTTATCGTGTTAATTTGGAGGTTACGAATATTTAAGATCATGAACCGAAAGGGTCAAGAGTATTGGAAGGTTTAGAAGTTAAATGAATCGAAGAAAATAAGTTTTGTCGAAAGTTGGCAAGTTGGGAGTATTATAACCCATAAGTTTTGGGTGAGAATAGGGTGCTTAACATGATAATAAGGTGATTTTATAAGGTTTTAGGTGCATGATAGCCATGTGTTATGTTTTAAAGTCAAGAGAGTTGTTAAATAAACGTCGATGAAAGTTGTTACAAGTTACATTCATAAAATTATACTGAAATTTTGGTCTAATGTCATTCAGATTCTATCCAAATATCTTTAGAGTTACGGGGTGATATGTCTATAATATTAAATATCTGCAATTCTAGTTTCTAATGTATTAAATTTTTCATCGATACGATATTGGCAGAGAGAGATATTTGCATTTCGCGAAACTGCGTAGGCAACCCTGTTGGAACCCACTTCAGATGGATACCAACTTTACTTAAAAGACATTTTAGTTTTACTTCTTGTAATTTCTCAGCCAAACTTTGTCCATAATTCTTCAAAAGCATCTATCACATATCTTCAATATCCAATAACCAAACTCAAGGGAAATCAACTCAAATCATAATCTTAAGTATTAATGAATACGAGAAAATGCTTCTATGATGTTGTAGTATGATTGTAGGCTAATGTGCACTAATTTGTGATGAGATTTTTAGTTGTAGATAGTTTTCAAGGTATGCATAATATCTTTTTGATTCTTCTTAAGATTAATCTTGTGTTGGTTGTGTTGTTTGAATAAAAACCCATAAGATAGTACTTGAAAGAATACAAGACATGGTTATCTTTTTGTTGGACCATTTTGTGGCAACATATATGGTTTGTGGTGGATGGAAATTTTGAGAAATAATTTGATAATACTATGACTGCCATTTTTATGCTTTTTCTAGATATTAATTAAGTTGATTAAATAAGAAAACATAAAAAATAAATAATTGATGATAAAAGTAAAGGTGTTGGGCATACAGACTGTTTTAAATATTATTCTTATGATGTTTTGGGCTCAAAATGATGTGATAAATATAAATATAATATTATTGACATTTTAAGCTGAGTCATGAAGAAGAAACTAAATTCAAACTATCATAAACCCAGCTTGCCGGTTGTCAGGATTGTTAAACTTTTTTGAAAGGCATATTATGAGTATTGTTGATGTTGTTTGGGTTGATGTTGGTCGTTGTGACTTCTAATATAAAGTGGCAGACATTCACGTGTGCACCAATAGATTTAGAAGACTCAGAGGGGGGAGAGACTGAAGATAGTTTATATAGTGTAAGTAATAACAAAGCGATAAATATATTTTATATAGTTCAAGTAATATCAAAGTGGTAAATGATTTATAAATAGCACATTAAACCCAAAATATATAATAATATCAAATCAATAAAAACCCAGAATAAATTACACCTCAAGCTGGAATTCTATATCCTGAACCAGAGATTTTGACCTCGTCCCCAGTAGAGTTGCCAGAGCCGTCACACCTTATTATTTCGGAGATTGTGGAAAGGATTTTTTTCAATTACACTAATTTTTTTTGAAAAAGGATTTATTTTATGTAATTTAGGAGTCTCCATATGGAATTATTTATTTCCGGTATTACAAGTTGCCATTTATAAAATTCCATTCAAAGAAAGTTTTGACTCCATTTATGGTCCGCAGACACAGGAGATTAGGTAAGGAATTCTATTGAAAGGGAAGAAGGTATGAGGCGATGAGGGACTCCTAAAGTCTTGTGGTTCTGTTACAGTCGCTTATTAATTTACGCATGGCTAAATTAATTTAATGTATTACATGTTTTACGGATTTATGCATTTTCGCTTTTATTAGTTTCATTATCAAATTATGGGAATTATCTTGAAACAAGTCACACGTATATGTACATATACTTGTCTAGCTCACACACTAAAATTATGACACACTTACATTTACATAATTAAAGATGTATTATTATTATTATTATTATTATTATTATTATTATAATTTTTATTGTTATTGTTATTTTTATTAGAATTTTAATTAGGCAGCACCAATTAATTCCATTTTGATCATAAACTGGTATCTTTAAAAAGGATGAAACTAAGGATGTTACGTGGCTATCACGCACCAAGAGTGCCAGATTTCATAAAATTTTTTTAGGAGGAATAGTACCTTGTGAGGGTGTTAGATTTAAGATGAAAATAATTCTAATATTCCCGAACGCGTGCTTTGCGTTTTAATTTATTGATCATAATTATGTCGCGCAAACACATATATAACTATGGTTATCAATTATTAGGAGGCTCCTAAATCATGCTAGTGTATTTGATAGTTATTTCCTTAATTATATGTCATAAATATACATAAGTGGACAGTGTGCTAATAAGCTTTAGGACTGCTAGATTTATTCCGCTCGATCTGATTAATTTTAATTCACCAACAAAGCTTAATCTCTAGCCCAACAAGGCCAAGTCCTTCTAAAATTATACATCCCACTAGATATTAGAGTTGGCCTAAATATATGCAGCAAACCATAACCCATTTGGTTTATTAATTTTTACAGGTTTCTTCTCTAAGGTTCCACAAAATAAATTAATAATAAAAAAATAAGACTTAACTTAAAGACACATACCCTAATAGAAGCACAAAAAATTCGAGCAATATTCGATAAAATTCTGATCCTCTAAACAATATTTATAACATGGATTATCCAATTAAGAAAAGGGAAAAGGGTCGGAACTGCGCTAACGTATTGACTCCAGGTTAAAAATGCCCTCCGTTAACCTATCTTGAAGAAAATGCCCTTACCGTTAAAAATGTGGCATATTTGTGCCCCTAAGTCTAACAACTGACTGTACTTATATTTAAAACGGTAGGGGCATTTTTTTCTAAATAGGTTAATGGTAGGGGCATTTTTAAACTGGAGTCAATACGTTAGAGGCACAAATATGCCAGAATTTTAACGGTAGGGGCATTTTTTTCAAAATAGGTTAACGGAGGGCATTTTTAAACTGGCGTCAATACGTTAGGGGCAGTTCTGACCCTTTTACGTTAAGAAAACGATAAAAAGTATGCTAATATAGAATGAAACAAAATGACTAAGTATTCTTCTGTATTAGAGTGTATCATCTATTTTGAATTCACATTGTAGTCTATCTAGAACTCTATTGTTATAGTTTATCCATTGCAATAAAATGATTACTCTTCCTTTAGAATAGGCATTAGATAAGGATCTCAAAAGTTTATATTTATCTTCAAAGATGTAAAAAATCTATATAAACTAGAATAAGAATAGCAGAAGATGTATCTGCTCTTATTTTCCCAAACTCTTTCTCATTTTTATTCTTTATATGGTATTAGATTTACCCATCAATCCTATGACAACTTCTCAAAATTCCAGGAACATGTTTTCCTTTGTATTTGAAAAGAAAATACTTTTTCCATACTCAAAGCTTTTTTGCTTGATTCCTCTGTTCTTAGTTATAATCCTTCTCCAGAAATCATTACTGTCACCTCTACTTCAGTCACTACCGCTACAAATCCAACCTCATGTACAGATTCCTCTGCCCCCAAGCACAATCAGTAGTTACTTCTAACCCTGCCCACGAGGAATGGCAATGTAAGAATCTTCTTATTTTTGTTTTGCTTCATCAAATCATTTCTGATCCTCTTCTTGGTCACCTAACTCGAGCTACCTCTTCTTATGATACTTAGACAAAAATGGAGCGAATATTTCAGTCAGAGACACACGCCCGACATATTCAACTAAAATCCTAACTTCAAAACCTTCCTAAAGGCAATCTTTCCATCATATAGTACTTTGAGAAGAAGCGTACAATTGCTGACTCTCTAGCTGAAAGCTTGTACATTGTACAAGATGATGATTTCATCTCATTCGTTCTTAAGGGCCTTGATTCTTCATTTAGCATTTTGAAGGCTGCATTCAATATTATTTCTGGTCCTATCACTCCGGAACAACTGTTTGGAATCCTCCTTAAAGAAGAGGAACGTTTGGATGAAGAACTTCTATCTACCACTATTAACACTCACTTTGGCTCTGCTCCTTCTCATGCCCTCTTGACACATGATTTATCTTATGTAGCATCACCCCTTAATATCAATCATCCTTCTATTCATGCCCCCTCCCTAATTCTCTAATCACCTCGCTCATAATCCTCGCAATCATGTTCAATCTACATTACCTCAACAACATTCATATTGCGCATTCTTCCGCTCCTATAGTCGTTAGTACAAGCATCGTGTGCAATGTCAAATATGTGGCAAAAATAATCATGATTCTCGTAATTGCTACAATCATTCCAACAAAAAAGATTTTCCATCAACAAGGCATCCACCGTCTCGATCAACTCCTAAACAAACATATCCTACTTCTTCTTCAGCTATTGTTTATCCTGCTTGGTACTTAGATTCTGGCGCTACACATTATGTGACCTCCGACATGGCTAACCTCTCCTTACAGGCTGACTACACCGGCAATGGTGGTTTAGCGGTAGGAAATGGTATGAAACTTCCTCTTTCGCACATTGGCTCATCAATTTTGTCTACACCTACTTGACCTATTTATCTTAATAATATTCTTCATGTCCTACAAATTTCCAAGAATTTACTTAGTGTTTCTAAAATAACTCGTGATTATAATGTGTATATGGATTTTCATCCATATGATTGTTATATGAAGGATTTTGAGTCAAGGAAACGTCTTTTAGGAACATATGATGATATCATTTACTGTCTTCAACTTTCATCACCTCATTCTCCATCTTCCCCACCTTCTATCTTTCTTGGTGAACAAACATCTCTTATTGGTTGGCACCATCGACTGGCTCATCCAAATGAAGCTCTTTTTTGATGTCTTGTGTCTAACTTTAACTAGCCTATTTCAATTTTTGAGTTTTTGATCAACCTTATTGTCTCTGAATAAGTAAAAACATAAAGAGAAGTGATACAAAGAGACATCAAGGCCTGGGACATCTGCAGGACTACCTCGGGCCGGCTGAGCGGACTTAAGATGACAGCCTCATTGCGGTCCAAACGCTCCGATATTAGTATCTACACATAGTGCTGAGTGTAGTATCAGCACAACCAACCCCATAACCTGGTAAATTCCAAGCTTAAATTCGCCGAAGTAGTAACGAGGCTATGATAATACTACTAAATAAACTTGTGCAGTTAAATCATATACAACAGAAATAAAAGCAGATAAGTAAAGCTAAAGTTAGGTTAGGGAAGCATATTGTGAGGAGTAACAGATAATAACAGAATAAAAATAGAGAAATGTAAGATACGCAGTAAATCAAGTGCCAACAAAAGATAAGGAAATAAGAAAAAACAAGTACAGTGATACCATTGCAGACATGCAACCTGATCCCATTTCATATAGTACGGTTGAAGGCAAGCAACCTGCTCCTATTTTTACCATTGCAAGCATACAACACGCTCCCATTTCATATATTACCGTTGCAGGCCTGCAACCCGCTCCCATTTCATGTATTACGTTGCAGGTGTGCAACCCGCTCCCATTTCATATTTTACCGTTGCAGGCATGCAACACGCTCCTATTTCATATGTTACCATTGTAAATGTGCAACTTACTCCCATTTCATTTATTAACGTTGTAGACGTGCAACCCGTTCACATTTCATTTGTCAACACCAATCAAAAAGAATCCTAGTAAGGGAACTATAGTATAACAACAACATCCATCCTTACAAGGGAAATAATGTAACAATAAGATCCCGACAAGGAAAAAAACAATATAACAACAACATCCCAGCAAGGGAACCACACTATTACAACAACATCCCAGCAAGGGAACAATAATATCACAACAACATCCAGACAAGGGAACAATAATATAATTTTTATATGAAGCACAAATAAACCATAACAAAGTCATAAAAATTACAGTACAAGACTCATGGGCATGGTTGACACCGACATATAGATACTCATCACCATGCCTGCCCATCATACCCCACAGTTAACATGTCGCAAATAAGGAATAACTCCTAATCCCCCAAGCTAAGGTTAGACCAAACACTTACGTCGATGCAACAAACAGAATTCAAGCCTCAACTATCACCTTACCTCTTGATTCCACCACTAATTCGCTCGTATCTAGCCACAAGTTACATAACTATATTAATAATGCTAAATGAATCAATTCCAATGCACGAAATAGGTTTTCCAAAATTTTGCCAAAAAGACAAAAATCATTCCCTAGCCCACATGGTCAAAAGCTGAGGCTCGAACCAAAACCCGATTACCTATTGACCCATGAACCCAGATATACAGTTTGTTTTGAAATCGGACCTCAAATCGAGGTCTAAAACCCCAAATTTTGAAAAACCTAGGTTCTACCAAAACATCCATTTTTCCCCATGAAAACCTATGATTTTGAGTTGAAATCTTGTGAAAAGATGTTAAAGATTGAAAAAAAAAAGAGTTAAAAATGACTTACACTCGATCTGGAAGAGCATTTATCTTTGAAAAATCCCCCAAGAAGGTTTTGATCTTGAAAGGGTTTTAAAAATGAAAGATTTTCGGCTAAGTTATAAATTTGCATGTCGCAGACGTCGCAATTGCAACCAGAGTTCGCAATTGCGAACCCTTCAGGGCCTGATGCACTCGTATTTGTAACCACTGTTTGCAATTGTGAACTCGCATTTGCAACCAGGGAGTGGCATTTGTGACCAAGGGGGGTTTCTGGGGCTCTTTTCATTTGCGAAGAAATGATCGCATTTGCGATAAGCCCTGCCAGGACTTCTCGCACATTTGCGAAGGGTTGTTCGTATTTGTGAGCCAGGCTTCACAAATGCAAATCATGTATACCTGCAACATACCAACTAAAAAACCTGCAGCTTCCTAATTCCAAATTTCACTCTGATGCCTATCCAAAACTCATCCGAGCCCTCAGAGTTCCAAACCAAACATGTACACTAACCCAAAAATATCTTATGGACTTGCTCGTGCAATTAAATCATGAAAATAACATGTAAAACTATGAATTAAACCTCAAATCTAATCATTTTCTTCAAGAAAACTTAATGTTCATAATTCTTCAATCGGAGGTCCAAATCACGTCTAATAAACTCTATTTTTTCACAAAATGTCACAATTATCATTTATATACTTTAACACGTTTGTACCAGCTCCAGAATCAAAATACAGTCCCGATACTAATGGTTTCAAGCATTAATTATTTTTTTAGTTCATAGAAAATTCAACAAAACAATTTCTTTTAAATATTGATTTCTATGGCTTGGGGACCTCAGAATTAATTTTCGGGCATACAAGCAAGTCTCATATTTTACTGCGGACCTCCCGGATCGTCGAAAGAGAGATCTGGGTCGGTTTGCTCAAAATGTTGACCAATGTCAACCATACAGAATTTTTATCCCAAGAAATTACTATTTCTCATATACTCACATAAATTGTTTCCTGATATACGTTCGGACCACGTACATAAATTGAGGTGAGGTAAAAACGAGGTTTTAAGGCATCAGAACACTGAATTTTTTTCTAAGACAAGTGATGACCCTTTTGGGGTCATCACACCCTGCACATATGAAATAACCATTAATCCTTGAACGTACATAAGTAAGAAGTACCTGAGTCGGGAAAAAAATAGGGATAATGGCTTCATATATCGGATTCGGACTCCCAGGTTGATGCCTCAGTAGGATGACCTCTCCATTAAATACGAGCAGAAGGGAAACTCTTCGATCTCAAATGATGAACCCGTTAGTCTAGAATAGCTGTCGGCTCCTCCTCAAAGTACAAGTCCTTGTCCCACTGGACAGTGCTAAAATCTAACACGTGGGATGGAACATTGTGATACTTCCGAATAATTGACACATGAAACATTAGCTCCACAGTTTATATGCTTGATGTCAACGCAAGTCTGTAAGCCACCTCTCCCATCCAATCAAGAACCTCAGATGGGCAAACGAATCTAGGGCTAAGCTTGCACCTCTTCCCAATTATCATCAAGCCCTTTGTAGGCAACACCGAAGCAACACCCGCTCGCCGACCATGAAGCCCAAATCACGAAACTTGCGGTTGGCATAAAGATTTTACCTGGACTGAGCTGTATGAATACTATCCTAAATGATCTTGACCTTGTCCAAGGCATCCTATAGTAGATCCGTACACAAACACCGAGTGTCTCCCGGCTCGAACCGTCCAACCGGTGACCGACTCCGCCTACCATATAAAGCCTCAAAAGAAGACATCTGGATACTCAACTGGTAGTTGTTGTTGTAGGACAACTCTACTAGAGGCAAAATATGATCCCACGAGCCTCTAAAGTCAAAGTCACAAGCTCGGAGCATATCCTCCAAAATCTGAATAGTATGCTCGGACTGCCCGTCCATCTGAGGATGAAATGTTATGTTGAACTCAACCCGTTGTGCCCAACTCCCACTGAACGGCTCTCCAGAAATGTGAGGTAAATTGTGTACCTCGGTCCACAATTAGACACAGGCAAACCATAAAGATCAACAATCTCCTAGATATAGATCTCAGCTAACCTCTTGGAAGAATAGGAGACTGCCACCGGAATGAAATGTGGTGATATGGTTGGCCTATCAACGATAACCCACACTGAATCAAACTTCCTCTCAGTCCGTGGGATCCAACTACAAAGTCCATGGTGATACGCTCACGCTTTCACTTAGAAATTTCAATCTTCTAGAACAAACATTCAGGCCAGTGATGCTCGTACTTAACCTATTGACAATTAAAACACCAGGCCACATATGCGACAACGTTCTTATTCATTCCTGCACCAATAATGCTGCCACAAATCCTGATGCATTCTAACGGTGCCAGGGTGAATAAAGTACCAAAAAGTATGGACCTCCTCTAAAATCTACTCCCGTAGCCTATCCATATTATGCATGAAAACTCGACCCTGCAGCCTCAAAACTCCACCATCTTCTAATGTCATCTTCATGGAACCTCTGTGCTGCACCATGTTTGTTAGGACACATAAATGAGGATCATTATACTGTCGATCTTCGATACGCTCCAATAATGAAGAATGAGTGACTCTGCAATATAACACACAATCGGGCTTTAAAACATCCAACCTCAAGAACTTATTAGCCAAAGCCTAAACATCCAAAGCAAGCGGTCTCTCATCGATTGGAACATGAGCAAGACTACCCATACTGGCTGAATTCCTACTCAAAGCATTGACCACCATGTTGGCTTTCCCTGGATGATATAAGATTGTAATATCATAGTCTTTCAATAGCTCCAACCACCTTCTTTGCCTCAAATTTTGCTTTTCTTGTTTGAACAAATATTGAAGACTCTTGTGATCTATGAACACCTTACATGCCATTCCATACAAATAATGCCTCCAAATCAATGTGTGAACAATGGCTGCTAACTCCAAATCATTGGCCGGTTAGTTTTTTCATGAACCTTCAACTGACACAAAGCATATGCAATAACTTTGCCATCCTGCATCAGCACCGCACCAAGTCTGATACCAGATGCATCACAATAAATTGTATATGGCCCTGAACCTGTGGGCAAAACCAACATTCGTTCCGTAGTCACAGTTGTCTTGAACTTCTGAACGCTTTTCTCACACTCGTCCAACCACCTAAAACTGGGGACCCTTCTGGGTCAACCTGGTCATCGGGGCTGCAATAGAGGAAAACCCCTCCACAAACTGATGATAATAGCCTGCCAAACCTAAGAAACTCCGAATCTCTATAGCTGATCTTGGTCTAGGCCAATTTTTCAATACCTCTATCTTCTTGGGATCTTCCTAAATACCTTCTCCTGATACAATATAACTTAAGAAAGAAACTGAACTCAACCAGCATTCTCACTTCCAACACTTCACATACAATTGACTATCTCTCAATGTTGGAGGACCACTCTCAGATTCTGTTCTAGCTCCTCCTATCTACGAGAATAGATCAAAATATCATCAATGAAGACTATCATGAACGAATCAAAGTAAGGCCTAAACATTCGATTCATCAAATCCATAAAACCTGCTAGGTTATTTGTAAACCGAATGACATCACCAAGAACTATTAATGCCTGCCGAGTGCAGAAAGCGGTCTTAGGGACATCAAATGCCCTAATCCTCAAATTATGGTAGCCATATCTCAAGTCAATCTTCAAAAATACCCTAGCACTCTGAAGCTAATCAAAACAATTATCAATCCTAAGAAATACATACTTATTCTTGATTGTAAACTTGTTCAATTGTCGGTAATCTATACACATCCTCATCGATTTGTCCTTCTTCTTAACAAACAACATCGATGCACCCTAAGGCGAGACACTAGGTCTAATAAAATTTATTTCAAGAAAGTCTTCCAACTACTCCTTCAAATATTTCAACATATGGGGGCGATACGATATGGTAGAATAGAAATGGGCTGAGTACCCCAAGCCGAATCAATGCAGAAGTTACTATCCCAGTCCGGGTGGCAAACCCGGCAGGTCTGAAGGAAAAACCTTTGAAAACTCGCGAACAAGAAGCACAAAATCAATAGAAGAAACCTCAACACTAGAATCACGAACATATGAAAATTATGCACCCCTTCTCGACCATATGCCGAGCCTTCATACATGAGATAACACTATGGGCAGAATGACCAGGAGTCCCTCTCTACTGTAAATGAGGCAAACCCAGCAAGGCTAAGGTCATCGTCTTGGCATGAGAGTCCAAGATAGTGTGGTATGGTGATAACCAGTCCATCCCCAATATAACATCAAAATAAACCATGTCCAAAAGTAACAAATCTACATGAGTATCCATACCACCAATTACAACTATACATGAAAGATGGACACGATCTACCACAATGGAAACGCACACTAGTGTAGACACGTATATAGGAGCACTCAAGGAATAACTATGCATGACTAGATACGGTGCAATATAAGATGACACATAGGAGTAAATAGATCCTAGATCAAATATAACTGAAGCATCTCTACTAAAAAGTAGTACCTGATAACTGCATCGAAAGCCTCAACCACATGTCTGGCTTGAAGAGCATAGCATAGGGGATGGGTCTCACCACTCTAAACTACATCTCTAGGATAGCCTGCTACTGGCTCGCCGCCACCTCTAGTGGCCTGAGCTCTACCTCTAATACCTCTACCTCAACCTTTAACACCTCTACCCCCTATTTTAGCTGGCTGGGCAGGAGCTGCAACACTCAGTGGCTAAATTATAGCACGGGAACCCTAGTGCTGGGTACTACTTGGTGCTTAACGGAAATATCTAGCAATGTACCTCGTGTCGCCAAAAGTAAAATAAGTCCTCAGCTGCTGGCACTGACAACCCTAAAAACTATGAAGCGGCAGTATGATCGGATCTTGTGGTGCACTATAGGACTGCTAATCAAAATACTACATGTGTGAACTACAACCACCTGAAGCACTGTGAGAAACCTGAAGTTCTAATTGAAAAGCCTAGGAGGATGGCATCTACCATATGAATCCTTGCCTCAAGATGAGCACCACAGAATCTGCCTGAAAGACGAGGCATCTTGTCAGACCCCTAACCACCTCCCCGCTATTGAACCATCTCAGCTCTCCTGGCCATATGGGCCGCCTCCTAGAAAGAAATCTCACTCCCTCTTTCCTTAGCAATCTAAAGTCGCATAGGCTGAATAAGTCCCTCAATAAACATCGTAACTCTCTATCTCACTCTCATTCAGAAGTATAAGTAGAGCATGACGTGCCAAATCAACAAACCTGGTCTCGTACTAAGTAATAGTCACAGAACCATGATGAAGATGCTCAAGCTGCCCTAGATAGATCTCCCTCTTAGTGACAGGAACAAACTTCTCCAAAAACAACTGATAAAACTGATCCCAAGATAAAACTGGTGACCTAACTAGTCTAGTTAAATAGTAATCCCTCCACCAAGTCTTGATGGATCCAGATAAGTGAAAAGTTGCAATGTCGACCCCATTGGTCTCTACTATCCCCATGTTCATGAAAACCACAAGATATGTGTCCATATAATCTTGGGGATCCTCAGAAGCTACACCGCTAAAAGTGATAGTGATGAGCTTGGTAAACCTGTCCAATATCCACAAAGTATTAGAAAACGTAGATGCTCCATCACCGGTCTAAGCTACCACACCCGGCTGAATTTCTCCGACTGGTTGAGCTATTAGAGTCTGAAACTAGGGAGCCATCTACTTCAGAGTGTGAGTAGCAGGAGTCTAGGCTCCTCCTCTATCCTGAGAGACGGCTGGTGCTGCAGGAAGTAAGCCTGCCCTGCTGAAACTCTGTATAAGGCCCACTAGATAGATTAGAATATCCTAGAGTACTAGGGTAGCAATGAATCCCTCTTGGACCTGAGCTTAGCCTACTAGAACGGCATGGGCTAGAACGTCATCATCAAACTCAACTTGAGGATCCGTTGTTGGTGTTGCTGCTCTGGGTTGAGCTCTACCCCTGCCTCGGCCTGTAGCACGGCCTCAGACTTGCCCTTTTCCCCTCGTGGGACCTATTGCTGGGGCTCGGGCTATTGATCAGTGGATGAGAAAGATCAAGTTATCGCCAATATGCAGAAGAATATAGTAGAAATTCTATTAGCATTGAGAAACCAAACCGTACAACATGAAAGAATAGATGGGAAGGTTTTCATAAATCTGTGGCCTCTAGGGATAGTTACAGACATCTCATGCTAGTCCCTCAAACCTTACTAAAGTTGTCCGTGAATTGCGAGACCTATGTAACCTTTAGCTCTAATACAAACTTGTCAGGACCCGGATTCCCTACCCTCGGGAGTCGTGATGGCGCTTACTTGTGGATGCTAGACAAGTCGAAAATTATAAAATCATTATCCTTTCTATTAAAAATGTTCAACAATTTAAAATAATAAGTGATTATATTGTTGGATAAAATAAATAATCAGAAATGCGCAAGACAAAAACTTTATAATTCAACCAAACACTGCTATGTAATTTGAAGTACAATACTACCAAAAATTTAGTGTCACAAGTCAGGGACTATCTAAGAATACTACAAATAAGGTCCGAATGAAAATACACAAATCTATATCTGAATAAGTAAAAACAGAAAGAGAAGTGATAGGAGGAGACACTATGGTCCGCGGACGTCTGCAGGACTACCTTGTGTCGCCTGAGTAGACTGAAGACGGCACCCTCATTGCAGTCCAAAACGCTCTGGTATCAGTATTTCAACACAATATAGAGTTTAGTATCATTACAACTCACCTTATGTGCTGGTAAGTGCCAATCCTAACCTCGGCAAAGTAGTGATGAGGCTAGGACCAGACTACCAAATAAACCTGTCCAGTTAAATCATATACAGCAGAAATAAAAGCAGATAGTTACCGCTAACGTTGGGAGGGGGAAGCATGTTGTAGGAAGTAATAGACAACTACAGAATAATAGTAGAGAAGTGTAAGGAATTCTGTAAATCAATTGCCAGTAAATGATAAGGAAATAAGGAAAAAAACAAGTATACATGTGATACCGTTGTAGACGTGATACCTGATCCCCTTTCATATAGTAGCGTTGTAGGCGTGCAACCTGCTCCCATTTCATATTTTACCATTGCAAGCATACAACCCACACCCAATTTATATATCACCATTGTAGGCATGCAACCTGCTCCCATTTCATGTATTACCGTTTCAGGCATTCAACCCACTCCCATTTCATATATTACTATTGCACGCATGCAACCTGCTCCCACTTAATATATTGTCATTGCAGATGTGAAATCCGCTCCCATTTCATTTATTACCCTTGCAGGAGTGCAACCCGCTCCCTCTTCATTTATCAAAACCAATCATAAGAGAAACCTGACAAAGGAACAATAGTATAACAACAATATCCCGACAAGGGAATAATAATGTAACAAAAACATCCTGGCAAGAGAACGACAATATATCAACAGCATACTGACAAAGAAACAATAATATCATAACAACATACCTGCAAGGGAACAATAATATCACAACAACATCCCCGTAAGTCAACAATAATATAATTCTCATATGAAGCATGAATACTACATGAAGTCATAAAAATTATAATTGAAGATTCAGAGAAATATTTGATACTGACATATAGATACTCGTCACCATGCCTATACGTCGTACCCCACAGTTAACATGTAGCAAATAAGAAACAACTCTTAATCCCTCTAGGTATGGTTAGATCAAACACTTACCTCGTTGCCACGAACACAATTCAAGCCTCAACTATGACTTCACCTCTTGGTTATACCAGTAATTTGCTCGTATCTAAAAATAAATTATTTAACTATATCAACAAATGCTAAATGAATCAATTCCAATGCATGGAAATAGATTTTCTAAAGTTTTTCCCCAAAAGTCAAAAATCGCCCCGGGCCCACATGATAAAAACCCGATGTTCGAACCAACACTTGATTACCCATACCCCGCGAACCGAAATATATAATTTATTTTGAAATGAAACCTCAAATCGAGGTCCAAATCACCAAAATATAAAAAATCAAGGTTCTATCCAAAACACCCTATTTTCTTTATGAAAACCTTTGATTTTGAGTTGAAATCATGAGAAAAGTAGTTAAGTATTAGTAAAAACAATTTTTAATGTCTTAAAATTGATTTGGAAGAGTACTTTGTGAGCATGTGGTTTTTTCCCTATATGAATCATTCCGACAAATTCAAACAAAATAATTTTCCTTGTTTATTTGAAATTTTTGATTTGGTGGCATTTTCTGTTAATGGTTGTCACATCTCCTTTTTAATCGGGTACCCCGAAGGATGACACGTATAATGGATTTCTTCCTACTAAAGTGACATTATTTGAAATAGGATTATTTATTTATTTTTAGAGTCGCCACTTGAGATGATTTATTTTTGTGGTGTACCAAGTCACTGGTTTATTTTTGAATCCCAAATCGAAGAAGATTTCGACTTTCCTTTTGAAGTCTGCAAACATTAAAATTCTTGAGTAAGGAATTCGGTTAACCCAAGGGAAGGTGATAGGAACCCTCGGATTACGTGGTTCCAGCACGGTTGCTTAAACTATCATAATTGGCTAATATTCTAATTTTACACATGTTCATCCTGTTGTATAGTTTTAAGTCATTTTTACCACTTTAACATTTTTAAGAATATTGCGACGCTATTAAAATACATCTTGAACCACGCCACATAAATGCACCCGCGGTTTTGACATATTTTAACATCGTTGAGACTTTATATTTGGATCACATAAATGCTCACCCGAATTTAAGAAATTTGAATTAGTAAAATAACGCACCTAAAGCCACTACGTGTTTTTAACTTCGTGGGAAAACTGTGAAATTCACTAAACGGCATCTCTTGGGTTTTTAAGAATTTTACTACAATTAGAGGGCCACACAACATATGATTTTGTTTACGTGGCACACTCGTTTTACTTTTAAAAAGGCAACCTAAAGAAACTATAATTTTCTATTATACGTGTCTCTAATATAAAAGAGAAGTCCTAATTAATTCATATGTTAATGATCTACCAAAAAATGCAGCCCGCATATCTTCAACATTTTTATGACTGGTTTCTTCAATTGGGCTCATTACTAGAAGTGGTCAGCCCAAGAGTATATGTTTTCATGTGCTTCTCAACATCAACGGTTTGGGCTTTCAGTTTGAGCCCAGAAATTTGGAAACTACAAATTAATCACAAAGCAAGGATAACACTCCTCAAATCACTATTTTACATCTGTTGAAATTACTTATATTAGATCATGTTTCACAGACATTTGATATGGTAGACTCCGGATAGTGGGACCTCTTTTTTACTTGTGAATTAATATACCAAAACTCATGTTTAAAAATCTATATATCTAAATTGATAGACCTAGCAATGTGAATAAAAATAGTATACACATGATGACTCTCTATTTATTGAACTATATACGAGGATCAAGCAGATTATTTACTATCATATCTCATTCTACTGAAATTTAAAACAATTCGACATTAAATAGTTCATGGCTCGCAAAAATCCAACACAGTCTAGATATTTATGTTACAGCACCAATCCATTGAACCGAATGTCCTAAATACTACTAAACTAGTAGTGTTTACAGTTATAAAATTAATATGAAAAAAATGAAAATGCGTTCATTACCAAACGTATCATACATACAAGTAGCTGTGGCATTTCCAGATCTCCTGCGTGAGAATAAATACCTGGAAGTACAGCAAAGAAGAAAGCACTTATGAGTAATGTAAGCAAGAAGCAACAATCAGCAACAGATTAACCAATTAAAAACCTAGAAATAGTATTAGAAGATCCAGGAAAGTTATAAAAGGCCAACAACACCACAAATTCCAATCCTACACTGAGATCAATGCCCAAAGTAGATTCTAAAATCCTAACACCCTAAATACATATGCTTCAATTCATCTTCATCATATGATGGTTAAAATTCTGATTATCTGGAAGTTTTTAGGAGTTTTTCTTTGCCACAAATAAAAGAGCTTTGGGATTTTTCAGATGGTTTCCTCTCTCCCTTTTTTTAAAAGCAATAAGATATTCTTTTATAGCCAAAGCCTTAGGGTAACTCTTTTAGTTTTGTTTTCTCATTAGTCTCTTTCCTATTTCTTAGAATTGCTTGAATAGTCCCTTATTTTCTAACTTGTGCCTCAAGTTTATTAGAAAAATTACCATAAATTGTATTTTGAACCTCCAACTAGAAGGTTCCAGGGATCTATTACAAGATTCTTATGCCCAAATACCCCTTACCCTCTATTTTCTTTTAAATTACTTAGCCTATATATTTCTGCCCTGGTGCCTATCAATTTTGTCAGAAGTTGACCATAGTTAACTACTTAAGGCCATAAACAAAACATAGCCTCATTATTAACTGGGTTAAGTCCTAAAATAAACTGAGCTGACTAATTATTCAACTTAACTGAGATTAAAACTACACCATTAGAATCAAAGCAAGCTAAATTATCAACCACGAAGAATTATAACAAACCATTGGAACAAATATATACAGGCAGATTTAAACTAGTACCAAAACGCGAGACTGAATTAATCAGAGGCAAACCAAAGCGAACCAACACAAAATTCAGAAGCAACCACACGGTTCATCATAAGCAAATACCGATCAATTGAAATGAGAAGAAAAGGTCGAACCAGTGAAAGGATGAACAATTTGAACTATCCTAGAATACATAATTATTCAATTTAAAGAAGGAACATCTAGAAATCCAATTGATAAAGGAGTCATTCAAAGCGAATTATCAAAGACATTAAATAGAGGCACATGATTCTGAATGAAACAAAATTCCTAATCAGAAGATTACTATAGATGAAAGAATAGAACAAACATGTAATGAAATGAAAACGAAAGAAACGGAGAACTTAGCTTAAGGAAACAACACAACCCCAAACCCTTGACCTTCACATCTCAGGGTTTCCGGTCATCTTTGATTTCAAATTTGAGAGGGTCTTTGGCCTTTTGGGAAAATCTGAGCAATCATTTAAGAGGGGGAGGGTACCAGGTGTAAGAGGGTTTGGGTTTCAGACCATTTCTGATTTGATTTTTGACAAGGACCAGTTGTATTCGACGGCCACTGCTTATGGATTTCTGGAGGGGGAGATAAGGAGGTTACATGGTGTCAGTTTCGAAGGATTCTGAGGAATTTGTTGATTTGGCCGGAGTTTTGGACGAATATTCGAAGCAATTGGTGGAGGTTTGGAAGAAATTGAAACCATATCCGTCATGGGGATTGGGGGAGGGACCTAGGGTGTAATTTTGTGAAAAGTTCCGGCGGTGGCGCCGCCGTGGGCATGGAGGCGGCGTTCAAAGATCTCTATATTCTAGAAGTTTGGCCCATAGTTGAAACTAGTTCTTAGGGCATTGGAAAGAGGAGGAAATGATGGTCCAGGGGTGTATTTTTTGGAGGCATCGAAGCATTACCGTCGGCAGCAACGATTTCCGGCCGGCGGCTATGAGGCAGCGTGTTAGTAGAGACGAAGGATATGAGGAAGAGGCTTGTGGTCTCTGCGGTTTGGATACAGTTCGGACTGTTTTATTTAACACCCACATCAAACCCATGCCCATTGGATCATGGCTAATGGACGGTTGAGATTGCTGGCCCCTAAAACGATGTCGTTTTGGGGCGTCTCTAACGGCAGATTGGGTCAAGGACAGGATTGGGAAATTTTAAAGGCATTTTGGACGAGAAGGGGTGTTTGGGCCACCTAGATTTGGCCCAATTTGGCCAGCCTGATTCATCTTCTTTTTTAATTCCTCTCTTTTCTTTTCAATTTAAATTTTCCTAATTTATTTTAAATCTCTTATTTCAAAATTAAACTAAATGTTATATATTAAACTAAATTAGACTAACAATCACACAAACTAATCAAAATACCAAAATGGAAATTAGTAAATTCGAAACTACAAATTAAAAAACGCTAAAATAAACTATTTATTTTTTTGTGACTTTTATATTTCGCAAAACAGAAACCTAATTACCAAATAATTCTAACAGAATCATGTAAAATCAAATCATAAATGCTTATCCAAATTTATATATTTTTATGACATATCATGCAGGCACAAATGAAAATTCACACTAACATGCGCAATTAAATCCTAAAAATTGAATAATAAAAAGGAGAAATCCTAAGCCTAAGAATTACGTAGGAGTAATTTTAATAAGGCAAAAATCACGTGCTCACAGTTGTCTCTCTTTTCCCGAAAACACAAAGGGTTTTCAGTCAAAGATAAATGAGCGCCATGCGATAAGCATTTTAAAAGGATGTCTGACCGAACCTTTCTTCAAAGATTGCCTACATATCCTTGGCGATAAAGGAATCATGTCAGTGTAGTTCTGGAGTGTTTGGTAGCTGGGACTACTATGAGCTATGATTTCACTGCTGATGTTGCTGCTACTTCTTACTGACTCCTTAGTACACCAAAGGAAAATCAAAAGCTAAGCTAGTTAGGCCTATAACCATGGGTTACAAGATTCCTATATATATACAACTCTTGACGCTTGATCTCGAGTCTTAGCTAATTTCACTGTAGACATCGATCTGAATCTTGGTGCTTGCACGTTGTATGTGTTGGGTTTGTTTCAGCATTGGACTGAAGCATGACATATGAGACTTGTGACTTCAATCAAACTTTGAGTTGTCCGCATCCTTTCACTCATTGAAAATTCTGAGTTTCCACCTTTTGCTTTTTTCTTTTCTTTGATTGAGACTTTACGCTCTTAGTCAACTTGAATCCTGTACCTTGAGGTGAAACCTGTTCTGACATCAAAAACACAAATCTGAGCTATTTCTTTTCTGAAAACAATAAACGTTGGGATTGTGTATTCTTTGGAATGATTTCCAGGTTATGCTGGGAAGGAGAAAAGGTCCCTACTGGGGATAAGGGGAGGATCCACAGGTTATGCCGGGATGGGAATAAAGGGTCCCTGCTGGGGATACAAAGGAGAATGCACGGGTTATGCCGGGGTTTGAAAAAAAAGAGAAGGCTCTTGGTTTATGCCAGGGGATCCATGTGTTATGCTGGGATTTGAAAGAGAAATTCCTGGGTTATGCCATGGGAATCCCTGAGTTATGCCGAGATTTGAAAGAGAAATTCCTGGGTTATTCCAAGGGAATCTGCGAGTTATGCCGAGATTGAAAGAAAAACTCCTACGTTATTCTAGGGAAATTCGCGGGTTGCCAGGATTGAACTGTAAATTCCTGGGTTATGCCAGGGGGATTTGCGGGTTATGCCGGGATTTTAAGAAAAATATCTAGGTATCCTAGGGAGATCCGCAGTTATGCCATGATTGAATGGAAGATTCCTATGTTATTCCAGGGGAATCCGCAGGTTATGCCGGGATTGAATGGAAAATTCCTGGGTTATACCAGGGGGATCCGCGGGTTATGCCGGGATTGAAAGAAAGATTCCTAGGTTATGCTACGGAGATCCACGTGTTATGACAGGATTGAATGGAAAATTCCTGGGTTATGCCAGGGAAAGGTAGGGAGAGAAAGGCCACAGAGATCCTTTTGGCTATACTGGGGAGAGAGAACGAAAGGAAAGACCATCGGGTTATGCCAAGGACAGAATAGATTTATCCCTCAGAGTATGCTGGGGATAAAGTCGAAAGAGGGGCCCTCAGGTTATGCTGGGGATGAAGAGAAGAAATGGTTCCTCAGGTTATGCTGGGGACATAGAGAGAAAACCCCCGGGGTTATGCCGGGGAACGAAATAAAGAAATTTCACGGTCTATGCCGGGAAGGGTGGAGTGCGTTCCTTGGGTTGTGCCGAGGAGGTCCACAAGTTATGTTAGGGAAGACTGAGTATGTGGCCCTAAATCCGGGGAAGGGTTAAGGGATCAGAGTCCTAGGCTATAATGTTTTATGATTCTCCTTTCTTTTTTTTCTTCTCTCTCCTTTTAATGATAAAACTGCAAGAAAAGATGTATATAAATATTCCCCTATTGTTGGTCATTGATGCAACACTATTCTTAGCCCTTGTGCCATTCCGTTAATTGCATTTTCCATGTGTCCCCATTGTTTTTGGATTACACCTGTTTCAAATTTTAATTAAAAAAACAATTTGTTAGTTCGAACAGTGATTGGTTTGTGGCCTTGTTTTCCTTGATTTCAGCCTCATTTCTGTTGGAAGAAACCCTTGACTTCCCGACTTCTCCTCGTAGGGTTGTAAGGGGTCCTTTTCTTTCAGATTGGTTTCTCTTTACAGGTCCTTAGTTATGATTTTTGTCCTGATTTCCACTTCAGGGCTTGCCTTTTGGGAACTTTGTGGGAACAATTAGCCCACTTGGGCTTAATCTTTCCAATCTTCATTTGCTTTTGTGGGCTCTCGACTATGAATTTCTTTTCATTCTTTATTCCTACTTTTGAAGCGTCAGCCATCATGGTCTGCCGGGATTGGGTAAATGTGCTCGCTGATACCGGATATTTCTTTTGGTTTTTTCCAGGAGAAAGCGCGTGAGACCGGTCTTACCACCTTCTCTTGCGGAATAGTCAGGAAATAAAAGTTAAACCAAAAAGGATTGGGAGAACAACAAGAGCAAACACATGGATTTAGACAGGAATGTCCCTTTTGGAGAAAATGTGAGGACTTATCTGGGGGTGCGTGCCGACTTTAAATGGAAACGACATGCTTCTTTGACTAGATGCTCGGCCCAGATCCATTTCTGCTTTTTGTGATTTCAATCTTTCAACACTATGGAAACTTGTTCACGCTTGGATGGTAATATTTCCCCTTTTCGGCCGACGACGCCTTCTGTGGGTTTTCGCCAGTCAGCCTCTCTCGTTTCTCTTCTCCTATCGCCTGATTGTGCTCTTTGCGAGTTTTCACGAAATGGACTCTCCCATTTTTATTTTCTCTACTCACTGTCGCCTTATGGTGCCCGAAGGTTTTCACCGATAGGACTCTCTCATTTTATTTCTCTCAAATTGGATTGTGCCAAATCCCAACAATGGTGTTTGCCACGTCCCTGTTCTGGCCAATTGATCGGAAGGACTTGGACCAGCCTCTTGAGCAAAGGAAATTGGATCGAAATTTAAAACATTGGAACCATTCTAGAGGGTTTATGGCCGTATTATTACATTTCTGCCCCAGTTTTATTTGTTGGGGAACTGAGGTTTTATTTAGATATGAATGAACCTCATGGAGGGTGCCTACGTATCCTTACGGAATATAGTCAAATGTAGTTCAGAAAGTGTTTCCTACACTAAATTGTTTGTTGTCTCTTTTGTTTTCATTTTTTTTACTTTCTTCTTCTTCTTTCTTTTTTCTTTTCTTCTTGTTTTTTTGTACTTTGAATAGAAATTGTGGGTTCCAAAGAGGTAAACAAAGAAATGTAATCGGCTCGAGGGTTTGCGAAGGATTGGTAGTGTTTTAGGTAGCTGGAAAGAAAACCTTCGTCATTTCAGCCGGCCAGAATCATTGCGGCAGAGAGTTCAAACGTAACACCTTTTTATTGCATGTGCATTCACTGCTGTCTAGGGCTCGTCTCCTCCAACGTTGCCCAGGTAAAATGCTCCTTTGGGTAGTGTCTTTGTGATAATATACGGACCCTTCCAGTATTCAGCAAACGTTCCTTTAGCTTCCTGATGGTGAGGAAGAATACGCCTCAATACTATCAGTTTGACTTCGAAATTCTTGGGGCTCACTTTCTTATTATAAGCGCGGGCCATTCTTTGTTGGTATAACTGCCCGTGACAAGCCGCATCCATTCGCTTTTCATCAATTAATGATAGCTGCTCCAAATGGGTCTTAACCCACTCGATATCCTGAATTTCTGCTTCAACAATTACCCGGAGTGAAGGACATTCTACCTTTGCGGGTATGACGGCTTCAGTCCCATAGACCAGTAAATACGGAGTTGCCCCTATCGATGTCCGCACTGTGGTGCAATATCCCAGCAATGCAAAAGGCAATTTTTCATGCCATTGTCTTGAGCTTTAAATCATTTTTCTCAAAATCTTCTTTATGTTCTTGTTAGCTGCTGTGACGGCACCATTGGCTTTGGGCTGGTAACGGGTGGAGTTTCTATGTGTTATCTTAAATTATTCACATATTTCTCCCATATGACGACTGTTCAGGTTAGCCGCATTATATGTAATGATGGTTGCGGGAATGCATAAACGACAAATGATGTTTGAATGCACAAAATCTACCACATCTTTCTTTATGACGGACTTAAGTGTGATGGTTTCAACCCATTTTGTGAAGTCGTCAATTGCAACCAGTATGAATCTATGTCCATTTGAGGCTTTTGGCTTAATCGGCCCAATGACGTCCATGCCTTAGGCAACGAATGGCTAGGTTGCAGACATAGGATCCAATTCGGTTGGCGTTGCATGAATCAAATCACCATGCACCTGACATTGATGACATTTTCGAATTAAACTGAAGCAATCTTTCTGCATGGTCATCCAGTAATACCCTACCCGAAGTATTTTCTTTACCAGTACATACACGTTCATATGACGTCCACACACTATTGCGTCTACCTCATGCATAGTCATCCCGGCTTCCTCGCGTCAACAGATCTCAGCAAGTTGAGGTATAAGGTCCTCTTGTATAAGGTATCACCACTCAAAAGGAAACTACTTGCATGCCGTCAGATGGTTTTTTTTTGCTCCCCGGTAGCCTGCTCGGGATACTTGTGTGTTTTCATAAATTTCTTGATGTCATAATACCAGGGCTGGGTGTTGGACTCTGCCTCGGTCACATTACAATACCCATGCCCTTCTTTGATTCGGATTTCCAAAGGATCAATATAGGAATTTCCATGGTAAGGCAACATGGAAGCCAGAGTTACGAGTGCGCCTGCTTAGTTACAACGAGGAATGTTCCTGAATTATATCGACTTGAACCGTTTGCTAAGATCCTCCTCATGCTGTCGATAAGGGATGAGTTTAACATCTCTTGTTTCTCACTCTCCTTGAGCCTGTAAGATGATCAAATCTGAATCCCCTATGATTAACAATTCCTCAACATCTTGGTCAATGGCCATATTCATACCCATGATGCAAGACTCGTATTCATCTGTATTGTTGGTGCATAAAAACTAGAGCTTTATTGTAGCTGGGTAATGCTGAGCAGTGGGTGAGATTAAAGCTGCCCCAATTCCTACGCCTTTCGCATTCGCTGCTCCGTCAAAAACATTTTTCCAAGCAGGGATGTCTTCAGATGTTACTTCCACCGAATTCACTTCTTCATCAAGGAAATAGGTATTCAAAGGTTGATACTCATCGTCAACTGGATTATCGGCTAGATGATCCACTAATGTTTGAGCCTTCATTATGGTACGAGTGACATAGACTATGTCAAACTCGGTTAGCAGGATTTTCCATTTTTCCAATCGTCTTGTGCGCATCGGTTTTTAGAATATAACCTCAAAGGGTCCATCCTGGTTATGAGGTAGTTGGTGTGGGCTTGCAAGTAATGTCTCAGCTTCTAAGCCACCCATGTCAAGGCACAACAGGTTTTTTATAGCAGCTTGTATTTGGCCTCGTAACTGGTAAAGTTCTTGCTCAAATAATAGATGGCTTGCTCCTTCTTTCCCATAGTGTCATGTTGCCTGAAAATAAAACCAAAAGAGCTCTCCAGGACTGTTAAATAAAGAAACAATGGCCTTCCCAGTTCTGGCGGGACCAAGACTGGTGGGTTGGATAGGTAGCCTTTGATTATGCCGAAATCCTCTTCACACTCGTTGGTCCATTTAATTGCTGCATCCTTTTTCAATAGCTTGAATATGGGCTCGCATGTAGAAGTCAGCTGTGGATGAATCGGCTAATGTAATTTAAGTCTTCCCAACATGCTCATTACATCATTCTTGGTTTTTGGAGGAGGTAGCTCTCGAATGGATTTTATCTTGGTCGGATCCAGCTCAATACCTCTTCTACAGACAATGAATCCTAGTAGTTTGCCTGACAGGACCCCGAATGCAACTTGGCTGGATTCTATTTCAAATCATACTTGCGAAGCCTTTCGATAAACTTTCTTAAGTACCTTACATTATCAACCTGAGTCTTGGACTTGATAATCACATCGTCCATATATACTTCTATTTCCCGATGCATCATTTCATGGAAAATGGTGGTCATATCCCTCATATATGTTTCCCCAGCGTTTTTTAAACCAAAAGGCACGACTCTGTAACGGTAAGTCCCCCGAGGTGTGGTAAAGGCTGTTTTTTTGACGTCTTCCTCATCCATTAATACTTGGTAGTATCTTGCGTAACAATCTACAAAGGACTGTATCTCGTGTTTGGCACAATTGTCAACAAGAATGAGTACATTAGGCAAAGGGAAGTTGTCTTTAGGACTCGCCTTGTTTAAATCTCTGTAGTCTACACATACTCAGGTTTTCCCATCATTATTCGGTACAGGGACCACATTGGCCACCATGTGGCGTATCGAAGCACTCGGATTACCCCCGCCTCTAACTGTTTTTTGATCTTCTCTTTGATCTTATCGCTGATATCAGGTTTGAACTTTCTTTGTATTTTTTGGACTGGAGGGTATTCGGGGAACATAGGCAACTTATGAACCACCAAATTAACATTCAACCCAGGCATATAATCGTAAGACCAAGCAAACACATCTTTGAATTCAAAAAGAGGTTGAACCAAGGAGTCCCTGATTTCTTTATTCACATGGATGCTTATTTTAGTTTCCCTGGTTTCGCCGGGGCCACCCAAGTTAACTAGTTCATTATCAATTAAGTTCGGTTTACGTTTATTTTCAAAATGTTCCAACGCTCGATCGATTTCCCTAAAGCCTCTTCTTCATTGTACTATAGTTCTTGGTTCATTATTTGACAAATAGGCAGCATGTTCGGGTCGGGGCATGAAGTCCATGAGCATGTCATATTATTTAAAGCCACATTATTGGAACTGAAAGAAAAATAAAATAAAAGAAAAACAAAATAAGAAAAAATAAAGGAGTACAGACGATGAAATATTGATTTAATTTCTTGAAATTGTAAGATAATAGGGTTTACATTTGGAATTTAAAGGACAAAATACTAAAGAAAGATACTTGAGCTACACCCTGAAATAACTCATGATGCAAGAAAATGTGGCAAGGCAGGACTACCGGGACTCCCGCCTGATTGGGAAAGGCGTGGCCTTCCAGCTTTGTAACTTGGCATTCGGTCCCATGTAGAGCACCTCAGTGCTTGAGCCTTCTCCCAGCTGGACCATGTTGGCTTTATACAATAATTTCCTCATGGCCCCACATATCTCTTCAATTTCCTCTGCTGTGAATGTCTCGCCTTCTTCTTCCTCACTGTACTTTGGCTTCACAAATGTTTCGTACAAGTGGGGTAGGGGTTGTGGTAAGGCCCATCCATGACGTTTCCTACAGTTGGCCCATGTTATATCCCTGGGGTTGGGTGGAATCCTATCCCCAAAAACGTCTCTGCGATAGGCAAAGCGATTGGCTCAGTTATGCCTTGTAGAGAACTTTCAAGTCCCTTGCCCGGTTTAAACCCTAGACGTATCATCTCTCTTGCCACCATGATTGTGGCATTGGAGAGGAAATGCTGGGGAAATGGTTTGCTTTCTTTGTGTCAATCAACTGCAACAATTTCAAAAGCCTCTATATGCTAACTTCCCTCTTTAGCTTTGAGGAAGGGGACAGAGGGATCACCGTAAATTGACTGTTCATCTTCTCAATGGACCACAATTTCCTGGTTCTCATGTTCAAATTTCAACATCTGGTGCAGAGTAGAAGGCATAACTCCTGCCGCGTGTATCCATGGTCTTCCTAGGAGATAGTTGTAGGATGTGTCCATGTGTAATACTTGAAATGTCACTTCAATATCGACCGGACCGATGGTCAATACTAAGTTAATTTCCCCTATGTTGTCTCTTTAATTTGGATCAAATGCTTAGACACACACATTATTAGGACGAATCCTCTCTGTTCCGATTTCCACTCCTTGCAATGTTGACAGTGGGCATATATACACCCCGGAACCTCCATCTATTATTACTCTATTGACGTCATAGCCTTCGCATTTGACGGTGAGATGCAAGGCTTTGTTGTGGGCAGCTTCCTCTGGAGGCAAATCATTCTTGCTGATTGTAACCTGATTAATAGCGAAGAATCTTTCCACCATTTTCTCCAGTTGTTCCACGAAGGTTTGAACTAGCACGTAAGCTTCATTCAAGGTTTTGTCCAACACTTTTCGGTGCTATGGAGAATTCATAAACAATGATAATAAGGAGACTTGCTCGGGAGACTTTCGGAGCTGGTCCGCTACCTCATAATCCGGCATTCTCTTCTTTCGAAAGAAGGTCTTCTCCTCTTCAGCATTTACGGGCTTTTTAAGGTGTGAATCGCCTTTTGGTGGCATTGTTCACTTCTTCTAGGTCCGAATATTTCTTTGCAGTGTGGCCCTTTTGAGTTTCCCCAATGACCTCTTTGCCTTTGTGTGTTACTATTGCTTCTTGGTAGTTCCATGGGACTGCAGAAGGGTCTGTCATTGGCTTCTAAGGCCCGCGACCGATTACAACGGGCGCATTCAGCCTTGGAAGTTTAATCGGTCTCTGCACCACATAAGCTCCCTTGGGTATGTACATTGTCCTGTTCAAGTCAAAACTTCTTGGGGGACTCAGAGTTGGTTGTTTTTCTTGAAGACCCTGTGGGATGTAAAGGATGGTTTCCTTTGCAGGTGCCGTCTCAGTTTTAATTTCAACCTTCTTCTCTGTTTCCGGGTGCTTGGCTTCATTCATTTCCTTTTCTTCAACCTTCTTGGGGGTAACCCGTAGTTTTTTGTCTGCATCAGCAATGGCTATTATGGCTTTCAAAGCATGGTCAAACTCTTTTTCCTCGCAAATCATCTCGATGACTGGCCCATTGTTCTTTGCCCGTAACGAGTTATTGGTTACGTTCGAGATATCTTCATCTCTCAACACTGTTTTCCTTTGTTCTAATAGATCCTCCACCGGTCGCTTCAGAGTCCAATAGTTTTCGGTGTCGTGTCCTTCGGAACCTGAATGATAAGCACAGCACACACCCCGTTGATAGAAAGGTGACTCAGGGTTCTGCCTGTTCGGGGCACGGGCTGCAACAGACCCATCTAGATCGGTTTTTGGAATAAGCTGGAATAAGTATCCCCTATCGGTGTAATGTTTTGTCTTTTGGGCGGCTCCCTGGGACGCAAATTGTTTTTGGGATTGTGGGGATTATAGTGGTTTTAGGGAGGCAGATTTCTCGAGGCCTGGTTTCTCTTGACCTGTTGTTGTGGTCGAGCGAATGGCTGGGCATTCATAACTGCATAAGGGTGAGGATCATAATGCTTGTCTTGATGGGGGTAGTAGTGTTGAGAGGTCCTTTCTGAGAACATGGGCGTGGGGGAAGGGTGTCTTCTCATGCCGGAGGCTGCCATTGAAGCTGCTTCTTTCTTTTTGTTTCTTGAGACTCCTCCTGCCCCACTTTGTATGGCCTAGGAGGTTGCCCTTATGGCTGACTGGCTCAGAATTCTTCCTGTTTTCAAGCCATTTTCTACCATTTTGCCGATCTTGATTGCTTCCGCGAAAGCTTTTCCTATCGCTGACATCATATTTAGAAAATAATCCGCCTCTTGTGCCAGCATAAAAACAGTGACCATCTGTGTCTCATCCATGGGTGGTTTTACTCTTGACGCTTGGTCACGCCACTTGACAGCATATTCTCTAAAACTTTCTGACGGTTTCTTTTATAGGTTAGCCAAAGAATTTGTGTCCGGGGAAATGTCAATGTTATACTGGAATTGCCGTACGAAATCTCAGGCAAGATCATCCCAGATATGCTAGCGTGTGATATCCTGGTCCATGTACCATTCAGAAGTTATGCCCACAAACTCTCTCTGAAGTATGACACTAACAATTCTTCTTTTCCACCTGCCCCGCGCAATTGGTTGCAGTACTTTTTCAAATGAGCAATGGGGTTGCCATGACAATCGTACTTTTCACACTTTGGAGTTTTAAATCCCATGGGAAGATGTATATGCGGGAACATACACAGATCTATGTAATACATGCTCTTTTGCCCACTCAAGCCTTGTATGTTCATCAAGCTATGCTCAAGGCTTTTCATCCTTCTTGCTATCTCATCTTGTTCAGGCGTTTTAGGAGTTTTATCATGCACTGGTGTAACGTTATACATTGGTTGAGGATAACTATATGTGGGGAATGGGGGAGGCTCAGCTTGGTAGTTGGGAGTTCTAAATTTGAAAGTCGTGGGATCAAACGTGGTGCCTACTGCGGCTGTGTGGTGGCTGCACATGGGGAAGCTGTAAAGATATTAGGAACCGTACCAGAGGTGAACACCTGAGGACGGACTTCAAAAGGTTCTCCGAAAAAGTTGGCTGGTATGGTAGGCTGCCCCAAGAGGATATTTGGGTGGCTAATGGGAACAGTGGAGGTAACCCCGACCTTTGGAAGAGCCCAAGAAATCTTGGGATGGCACTCGGAGGCACTCTTCTATTTGTCCAAGCGTCCCACATCTCCATGACTCTGAGTCGAAGGATCATATTTTCTTCAGCTGTCAAAGATTCTGAGGCCGGGATCCTTGTAATTGGGCTATCCTCTGAGATGGGAACTGCTGGCAAAGTCATTTAGGATGACATTTCCGCGCTTCCTTTTGATCTGGTGAAATATCGATGCTAGGCCAGATTAACACAAACCATACACTGTTCTAAAAACCTATGACTGGATACTGGAATTACACAAAAACGGTTAGGTTGGGATAGATAACAAACAGGAAATCGCATGTTGGGTAGGATGCATCTATATATTTAACGGGTGTCTATATGTTTGTAATGGTCACATGTATCATCCCGCCATTTATTCCAAACTTCCTTTCAGTCACTTTGTTTCCTCGCTTTGGTTTTCCTCTTTTAAGAATACGGTCGAATCCTACAAAGATTGCCTACGTATCATGACGCCGCATGAATCAGACCGAGCGTAGTTCGTGAAAAGTGTGATGGAAATAACATGATATTTTGGAATTTTCAATTCTTATAAAGACAAATTCTGGTTTAGAAACTAATAAAGTTAAAGGCACCTAACAGACTTGGACATGATAAAACATACAGACTCAAATAATGCGTAAAAGAAAATATAGACTAATAGACTTTTTTTAGGAAAATTACAATTTTCAGAAATCATGAATACATTAAGACATCAACTGCATTTGGAGCATCATTCGGCCTTGCCGCAGGCTTGCGTTCTAAACCCCCTTTGAGATTGTTTAGGTCTTCCATCAATTGCCGAACAAAAGTCATGGAAGTGGCGAGGAACATGGATTTTGTCATATCTTCACAATGGTCGCATTTTGTGGTTATGTAATATGCGATTGCCCGTACCCTTTCCCTAATAACACCCTTTTCTTGCAACAAACGCCCAATTCTCTCGGCCCTTACCTCTAGAGATTGCTCTGCTACCTGACTCAGCTCCTGGTATTTCCGCAAATCCATCTCCAACCTTGCTATCAGTGCATAATAATGTTCTCTTTCGGCTTTGAAATCAGTGACTTGCTTGGCAATTCTGTTCTCATCCATGATGACCCTCTGTCTTAAACCAGCAATCTCATCGTTATGCCTATCTTTCAATTGCTCAAGGATGCGGGCACGTTCCTCCGCACTTTTAGCCAATTGCTTTCGAACCCTGGATAGCTCACCTTCCGCCTTATTCAAGTCAAAACCCATACTCGATTACTTTTCGCTGCAAATTTCCTATGAGTTTTTCATCTTTTGTGCTTCAGGGGGGGGGGATTTCTGTGGTTGCTTTCATTTTCTGGATTTGGGCTCGTAATTCTTTGTTTGCTTTGTTTAATATCTTCTTTACTCCCTCATTGGCTCTGCCTTGCAAACCACTTTCAAATTTCAGTTCTTTGATTTGCTTTTCCAATCTTCCTATAGTGGCCCTATATTCATTTTCCCTGGCTAGAAATCCCATTGCTCTTGTGACGTTTCAGAAAACTCTTGGAGATGTGGTCTCTTAGACGGCCTTTCAGGCTCTATTTCTTTTTTTGTACCAAGAAACATACCCCGGTGCAACCTCGCCTTTAGATATGCCGCGTACTCGAGTACCTGCTGTCAAGTATTGACATTCACTCTAGATGTGACGTACGACGGCTTCATGGAATTGACCGTTTGGGCTTATATCATCCGCATGACGACTAATATCCTCATCCCTGGGAATCATTTGGTATCTGCCCAATTGTCTTAGTACTCTGTATGGCGTATAGGGTTGGATACTTCGGAGACCCATCAGAAGGAAATGAGGCCTAGTGGATGGAATATATACTACTTCATCCACAGAGAGCCACCCGAATGTCCATTCTATCTGATTTGTAGTGATGACCCGGAGATGCGACACCCATTCCGTGACACCCTCAGGTACTTTAAACCCATTAACCATGTTGCAGAATTCTTCTATGCAGCTCTTTGTTGGTGACCCATAATTCATGAACCGATGCTGGTGGCATAGATGCTCGATCATCCATATTTGCAACAGCATGTTATATCCTTCGAAGAAGTCTCCTCCTGCATTACAAGCAGTGAGAGCACAGAAGATTTCGGATAAGATCATTATAGCGAGGGTGCTTGTTGCCTGAGTCATTAAAGTGCTAACGACCCGTGCTATTCATATGTCAATATTCCTGTCCTTTCGCAGAAACACCGGAAGACCCAAGTAAAATACCATGAACGCAAAACATCTATGCTACTCCCATTTGAGCCGATTTATTTTGCTATAAATATGATTTTCAGGGTTGAATCCCCCGATATGTCTGTACCTCTGATATATAAACTTCAGAGTGCAGAAGCTAGCTGACAGGTCCAGATTGTGAACCTTCCTACTGATTTTCAAGGAGTCCAGGAACTTGTGCACGGCAAGGGCTCTTGGTGCAATCAGGTATTGGTGTTTCAAAGGAATCGTAGGGGTCCCAATATATCCAGTTATTTCCTTGAATGTCGGTGTGAGTTAGAACTCGAGAAGTGGAAGACATTGTGAACCTGGTCCCAAAATGTGATTAGTGCTTTTACGATATCTCCTCTTGGGTTTATTTTCAATAAGCCACTAAGGCCTCCAAGATGTATGTTGACTCTTTTTTTCTCTACTTCCCCCAGGTCATTCCACCACAGTCGCGACTCCAAGGGAATTTGTTCATTAACATTATTGTGCTCATTCTGCACATTTATTAAGGTGAATTACTATCTCAAAATTTTACTATTTGACTACACAAAAATATTAATTTAATTCTTCAAATCAGGGCCCAGCTTTACGAATACGGCCTTGCGACACTTCCGAAGGAAGGTTCTAAGGTTTTGCTCGCATGCCGGTCCAAATAAGATTCGTAGGTGGCCATTTGTGCAGAATCAGCCTTCCGGTATCCCTTGCGATAACATTCGGTTGTTTTTGGCCTCCCTAGATGTATTTAAAGAGATAATTAAAACAGGCCTTATTTTGATTATATTTGCAAAAGAGAGGTTGGACCCGACGGGGGTTGCCTACGTATCTCGCTCCTAACGAGAATCAAACTGGCGTATTTCAGTCAAAGACAAACTATTAAAACCAAAAAGTTATTGAAAACACCCCATTTTATTATCCTTCTTTTGTGTTGTTTTGTTTTGGAAAATCCGACAGTATTTTTGAACTATTTGAGCATTGGTATTACAAATGATTAATCTCAGTAACTCTCAAATTTCCTCATTATTCACAAGCCGGTCAACATGTGAATCTAAAGAAATTAAATGTGCAAGTAGTACGTAGCATGTATCAGGATGGTCTTTTATTTCGGGTCACCTGTCCTAAACGGACCCAACCCTTGTGTTGAGTCCCCTAAGTCAAATGCATAATGCAAATAAGCGTTCCTACTAGGGATCCGACATGAAGTCAAGTTATTTTAAGAAAAAAACCTTTGTATATGGTCTAGACTGTGCACCCGAGCGGACAACTCGAGTCGAGGAGGGGGCCACTTACAGGGAACCAAAAGGCAATCCGGCTTAGTAACTTATCCAGCCTCTTTCTTATTTTCAAGTATGATACTAACAGAATAGGGAGTCTCAACCAGTAAGCACTTCCCCGTAGGTGAGAAGTGAAGAATTTCGTAGCAGTTTATATGTACAATTCAGATAATATCAAAGTGGTAAAGCAATTAGCACTTAGAATAGAAAATGTAAGAAAATCAGCGGAAGCCAAATATAACAGTTATTCTAAAGTCGAATTCTTAAACCCTGAACCAAAGATTCTGGGTTCGATCCCAAGAAGAGTCGCAGAGCTGTCACACCTCCTTTATACACGGCTACCCCGAAGTATGACACGTAGAATGGAGTTTTTTCAATTAACGTGACATTATTCGAAATGGGATAATTTATTTATTTTTAGAGTTTCCACTTGGGATGATTTATTTTTCTTGTGTCCCAAGTCACCGGTTTATTTTTAAATCCCAAATTGAGGAAGATTTCGACTTTCCTTTTGAAGTCTGCGAACAAGAAATTCTTGAGTAAGGAATTCTGTTAACCCGAGGGAAGGTGTTAGTCACCCTCATATTCCATAGTTCGAGCATGGTCGCTTAAACTATCATAATTTGCTAAAATTCTGATTTTACATATGTTCATCCTATAGTGTAGTTTTAAGTCATTTTTACCACTTTTAACATTTTTATGAATAACGCTATTAAAAAACATCTCGAACCACGTCACATATATGCACTCGCTGTCATCACATATTTTAACATCGTTAAGATTTTGGATTTGGGCCACATAAATGCGCACATGAATTTAGAAAGATGGATTATTTAAATAATGCGCCTAAAGTAACTACGTGTTTTAAACTTCGTGGGAAAACTGTGAAGTTCGCTAAATGGCATCTTCCGAGTTTCAAAACATTTTACTACAATTGGAGGGACACACAGCATATGATTTTGTTTAGCGTGGCACACTCGTTTTATTTTTAGAAAGGCAACCTAAAGAAACTATAATTTTCTATTATACGTGCCTCTAAAATAAAAGAGAAGTCCTAATTAATTCATATGTTAATGATCTACCACAAAATGCAGCATGCATATCTTCAGCATTTTTATGACCGATATCGGCAATTGGGCTCATTATTAGAATTGGTCAGCCCAGGAGTATATGTTTTCATGCTTCTCAACTTCAACGGTTTGGGCTTTCAGTTTGAGCCCAGAAATTTAGAAATTACAGATTAATCACAAAGCAAGGATAACACTCCCCAAATCACTGTTGAAATTAGTTTTATTTGATCATGTTTAATAGACATTTAATGTGGTAAACTCCAGATGGTGTGACCCCTTTATTACTTGTGAATTAATATACCAAAACTCAATTTTAAAAATCGACATATGTAAATTGATAGACCTAGCAATGTGAATCGGAATAGAATACACATGATGACTCTCTATTATCGAACTGTATACGGGGATCAAGCAGATTATTGACTACCATATTTCATCCTACTAAACTTTAAAACAATTCAACATTAAATAGTTAAAATGGCTCGCAACAATCCAGCACAGTCCAGGTATATATATTACAGCACCAATCCATTGAAGCGAATGCCCTAAATACTACTAAACTAGTAGTGTTAAAAGTTATAAAATTAACATAAAAAAATGAAAATGCCTATATTATCAAACGTGATCATGCATACAAGTAGCTGTGTATTTACAGATCTCCTGAGTGAGAATAAATACCTGGAATTACAACAAAGCAGAAAACACTTATGAGTAATGTAACGCAAGAAGCAACAATCCGCAGCAAATTGACGAATTCAAAATACATAAATAGTATCAGAAGGTCCAGGAAAGTTTTAAAAGGCCAACAACACCAAAAATTCCAATCCAATAGCTCGAACAAAGCAAAATCAGCCTGATATCAATGCCCAAAATAGAATCTAAAATCATAACATCCTAAATCCATATGCTTCAAGTCATCTTCATATTTTGATGGTTAAAATTCTGATTATCCGGAAATTCGAACCAGGGAAAGTATGAACAATTTGAACTATCATAGAATACAGAATGATTCAATTTAAAGAAGGAACATCTAGAAATCCAATTGATAAAGGAGTCATTCAAAGAGAATTATCAAAGACTTTAATAGAGGCACATGATTTTGAATTAAATAAAATTCCTAATCAGAAGATTATAATAGATGAGCAAGTTGAACAAACATGTAATTCAAAGAAAACGAAAGAAACAGGGAACTTATCTTAAGAAAACAGCACAACCCCAAACACTTGACCTTCACATCACAGGGTTTCTAGCCATAATTGATTTCAAATTTCTTTGGCCTTTTGGGAAGGTTGAGCAATCATTTGAGAGGGGTAGGGTACCATCTGTAACAGGGTTTGGGTTTCAAACCATTTTTGATTTGATTGTTGACAAGGACCAGTCGTATTCGAGGGCCGCTGGTTATGGATTTGTGGAAAGGGAGATGAGGAGGTTACATGGTTTCAGTTTTGAAGGATTCCGAGGAAGATGTGCATTTGGTCGAAGTTTTGGATGAATATTTAAAGAAATTAGCGGAGGTTTGAAAGAAATTGAAACCTGATCTGTCATAGGGATGGGGAGAGGGACCTAGGGTGTTTGTTTTGGAAAGTTCCGGCGGAGGAGGCGGCGTCCAAAGATTTCTATATTCGAAGAGTTTGGGTCATAGTTGAAGCTTAGTTCTTAAGGCATCAAAAAGAGGAGGGAATGGTGGTTTAGGGTGTACTTTTTGGAGGCATCGGAGCTTTGCTGCCGGCGTAGACGATTTCCGGCCGGCAGCTCAGAGGCGGCGTATATGTAACACCCTCATCAAAAACAAGCCATTGGATCATGGCTAATGGACTGTTGAGATTGTTGGCCCCAAAACGACGTTGTTATAGGGCATCTTTAATGGGAGATCGGGTCAGGGACGGGATTGGGCAGATTTTAGGGCATTTTGGATGGGTAGGGGTGTTTGGGCCACCCAGATCTGGCCCAATTTGGCCAGCCTGATTCATCTTCTTTTTTAATTCCTTTCTTTTCTTTCCATTTTAAATTTTCCAAATTTATTTTAAATCTCTTATTTCAAAATTAAAAGAAATGATATATTTTAAACTAAATTAGACTAATAATCACACAAACTAATAGAAATACCAAAATGAAAATTAGAAAATTCGAAACTACAAATTAAACAGCGCCAAAATAAACTATTTATTTATTTTGTGATTTTTATATGTCGCAAAACAGAAACCTAATTGCCAACTAATTCTAACAAAATCATGTAAAATCAAATCCTAAATCCTTATGCAAATTTTGTATATTTTTATGACTAATCATGCATGCACCGATGAAAATACACACAAACATGCTCAATTAAATCCTAAAAATTGAATAATAAAAAGGAGAACTCCTATGCATGAGAATTTTATAGGAGTAATTTTAATGAGGCAAAAATCAAGAGCTCACAATGGTTTGAACTTTTTTTTGCATATTTATTTTATCTTAATTAAAAGAAAATACAAAAATATGTGTCATGTGCATTTAGGAGCTAACTTTGCCCTAACGCACCATAATCTGTTAGGCAGTAACTCTTTAAAAACTCAATTCTCACAAGGAAAAGAATTATTACCCCATTAATATTAATGCTCGGACCTTTCTCTACGCAGGAAAAGGGGGTGTAATAGCATTGCGACTCTGATGGGAATACCTTTAGGCTCTTATCATAAGGAAATTATTTTTATGAGTTAGTCCAAGCATGCTTTATCCTGTACCCTTCTCCCTTATTTGAATTTAACTATCTGTTTTCTATTACAGCATTTATGATTCTTTATCCCTGAAATTGACTTGTCTCTTTCTTTCTTTTTCCTTTAACTATCTTTCAATTATTCAAATGTTGTACTTATTTTCTACATGAAAATACATGACTACATGTCGTTAATTTCTACATAAATCATGATCCACATCATATTCCACTCGTGTGTATCAGATCCTATGGCAGCATTTTAATGAGTGGTTACGCTCTTCCTATTTACTTCCCTCAAATTCGAAAAGGCTTATTTACGGTAAAACCAATCAATCAGTGGTGTAGTCACACGGTTCCGTGCCTTTCCCCTCAAGTTGTCCGCTTGAGGGTACCAGTCTAAAACCTCATAGAAACCTTACTCTGGTTAAATGGTGCATGCATCATGGTTAAACCTAGTCGGATTAGTTCTGTTGTCCACATAATGATCCTTTAAGATATGCCTCATCCAAAGTCCATCGGGTTTTCCATAATCCCAATGGATACAACCACGTTATGTGCATTAATTTGGAAAACTAAATGCTAGTGTGTTTATCATAATTGTATAAATAATCGAGTCCACATGGGGTAAGGCCTAACTCTTTTGTTTTACTGACAATAAAAAACGAGGTCCCCAACTTCGATATGGTTACCGCACGCTCACTCTTCCTGGAATGCTTTATTAATCTTCCATTAAGTGACCAAATCAATAAATGGAAAGAGAGGGCCATTAAATCTAGCGACAACCAAAAATATCTGGAATACACTCGGCTAGAATTGGAAGGAAAAGTGAGGAAGAGAGTCACCGACTGCTACAACATTGAGGAAAATGAAGGAGGACATTTAGCAAAGCTTTCTTACTGATGAACCTACGCAAACTGGAGAATTTTATCAATGAGAACATTCAACCCGAGGAAGGTCCTTCCTAGACCAAATAGACTAGTCTTACTCGCGTTCCAAACGTAATAAGGCCAAGTTGCAGTAGTGACTTATTTTATTATTATCTTAGTGTCCTATTGGGATTCTTCTATTTTTATATTATTAAATAAAGAAAGTATTGTCATTAAAAGTTTTCCTAAATTATTTGTCGCTAGGCCTACCTTACGCACAACGAGGTTCCCAAAGTAGGACACAAATTTACTTTTCCGCAATATGTGTTTAAATACTGTAAGCATTTCAGGATCCTCACTGACTTGTCATATTTTTGTTTTTCTTTATATTGATTATTCCCATTCCCTTAGGTTGGTTCACTCATGCTGGCCTCATCAACGTATCATACCCGATCTAGAGACCCTCCCCGCCTCCTCCTATAAGCAACACAAAAGGCAGAGTAAAAGCAAAAATGGACGACTTAAGTGGAATCCGAAAGGAAAATGTTGATAACGCAGAGAATTTAGATAGTCGTAGCACTCCGGCCCCAAATGATCTAGTCTTGAGACTGGAACAAAAGATACTAGAATTGCAAGGAGAACCTGAGTAGGTCTGCAACTTGGTAAACTTGTCACTCACCCTCAATGTCCCCTATATCCACCAACAAAATATAAATAACCCAACACCTTCTTAGAATACACAAAACCAACAGCCTTAAAATCCTACTGTACAAAATCAATACGTGACTCCACCCCAAAATATCAATCTGTTGCCAATACTAACTCCACCGCAACATCATCATCAACTGATTTAGTACCCTCCAACCACGACTTACCACACTCCCCAAGACACACCACATCCCATTCCTATTCCAAAAAACTCCACCAATGACCATCACTACACCATAGTTCCTGGCACCCATTAAAGAAACCCTATATATGTGCAAACTATGCCTTATTGTACCTAACCAATATCTTCTTCACCGAAATCTTTCGAGAAGGACTTGTTCATTAAAAAGCTGACGAACTTAAGAAGTTAACCAGCTAAATTCAAGGTGTTGAAGGTGATAGAAGACTAGAAGGTTTGAACTATGAAGATCTGTGCATACAACCGGATGACAAACTGCTAGAGGGATACAAACCTACCAATTTTGAAATGTTTGATGGTACAGGTGATCAAGGGTTCATCTAAGGAGCTATTATGACAAGCTTGTCGTAGTCGGGAAAGATGAAAAAATCGGGATGAAGCTATTTATGAGGAGCCTTACTACGGATGTTTTGTCTTGGTATATTAGCTAGAATCTCGAGAAATGGTCCAATTGGGTAAGTATGGCGTCAGATTTCATGGATCGGTTCATGTTCAACATAGAGAATGCACCAGACGTGTTCTATATTCAGAATCTTAAGAAGAAATCTACGGTTAATACGCTACTCATAAGAGGTTAGAAATAGCCAAGGTTAGAAAATCTCTGGACAAAGAACAAATAAATAATTTTTTTGTCAGAGCAAAGGATCCATAATATTATGCGAGGTTGATAGTTATCGAAAATCAAATATTTTCTAACATCATCAAACTCGTAGAAAGAATCAAATAAGCAATAAAGAGAGGGATGGTAACAAACTTCGAGGCACTATAAGCAATGAATAAGGAAATACAATTATTTGGCATATCGAAGAAGAGAGATGTTGGGGCAGTAATGGTGGCCCATGGCCCAAAATATCCATTTACCTATCAAAAATCTCCACCTACATACCAAACACCTCCATTTCATACACCTCCACCCACATGTCAAACACGTCCACCCACATACTAAGAACCACCGCCTACATATCAACCTTAATCACCCAGATATTCCCAACCAGCAACTGTTTATCACAACTATATCTCCCAACAATCCTATTTCTAATCACCACCAGCTCACCAAAATTATCTATGACCAAGACAAAACTTCGACTATTAGCCACCCAGACAATACACCGCCATTGCTGAGCCCCTCGACCAACTGTATGAAAGGTTAAAAGCTGCAGGTTATGCCACTCATATTCTTGATGTGGCATTAGAAAATCCATCCCAGTGGGTCAATCCGATCAAATCTTATGTGTACTATTTTGGTATGAAAGGACACACCACTACTGAGTGCTGAACATTGAAGGAAAAGATCCAGACGCTAATTGACAACAAGGTAATACAAGAAAAAGAAGTTGCACCTAATGTCTATAACAATCCCTTCCCTGATCACAGAGGTGATGGTGTACATGTGATAGAGACAAATGAAGAAAGTGACCCTGAGGGATCAATTGTGCTTATTCGAGAAGGCGATGACTTTAAAGTTGCAGTCACACTTACTCCTATTGGGGTTAACACTTAGGCACCAATCGAGGTTGAGGTAACTGCATCAGTTCCATTCGAGATGGAAATGTCTCTGCCCGCAGCCACCCATGCTCCATTTGAAGTAGAAGTGGTCACACCTTTTAAAGCTTGCTTAAAGGCAACCCTACCTGACTTTTTCCTTGCAAATCGAGCTTCAAGCTAGCCCCAGCCTAGCTCTTTTACATGACATAATTTGATTATTAACCACATGAGTTATACTTGGATAGATTCACTACACTTCCTATGGAGATCATATTATAGCAACTCTCATGATTGGAAGACTTTGCTGGCTTCAATTCTTTGGTGGAGATATTTGGAATTCATTTTAGCCTATTGACTGCATACCCTGGAACCTGGTGAGAGATTGATAGGTGGTACTAGATATTTGCCATTGGCAATTAGATTCACATATACTAACAGAAGAAGTAAGCATTTAGTGGACACTGTTGTAATATCTAGTTCATTAGCTTTTCTATATTTTTATTAGCTAGTGGCTTCATGCAACTTCTATATTGGTTGGACATCTTGTAAGAGTTAGATCCACTTTTGGATTTTATTTATATATTAGCCACTAGGAAGCCTGTCTAGTGGTATATTTGCTAAAAATGCCCGAAAATTTCTTTATACGCTAAACAAAACTTTTTATCTCTCCAAAACTGGTAAATACTTTAAAATAAACACTTAAGTGCACAAAATATGGAAGCACCATCTTGCATGATTTTGCACTTTGGAAAATAGTTTTTACAATAAATATTAATAATCGAAATAGAATTAAACTTTTATGAACACGTCATGTGTTGTTTTCTTTACCTAATCTTTTTCGGCGAGAACTTTTTTACTAATACTTAAGTGGTCTATCATTATATATTTTTGTTAAATGATCTAGGTTTAACCAAAATTGGACCATAAAGAAAAGCTCGATTCACTAAGATCCCTTTATGTGCGAGATTCATGAAAATGTCGGACCACGAAAGTCTATTGTACAGAGCTTTACCCTGTATTTCTGCAAAATATTATTTCCATTACTCGAACCCATAACCTCCTGGTCACGTGACATCAAATTTACCTCCTGAGAAAATAGACAACTACTCCATAGCTATATGAATTTAAGCGACCATTAAGTACATAAACTAAGACAGTAACATTAGACCTTTTTGAAATATACTCCTACTTCTTAGACGGGAAAATAGCAGATACCAACCCGTCAACATGCCTGCTTAAATGTCAGGACCCAAAAATCACTAGTCGTGATGGAACCTAACCTAACCTGCTAGGCATGAAAAATAATAACTATCCAATTCCAATAACGTGGACAAGTGAATTAATCAAAATAAATTATCCGGTTCTATTACATTTTCTAAGGACTGATAGTACAAATCATGAGCTTCTAAGAATAGAGTTTACATAATTGTATGAAGAAAATACATCTTTTATTTGAAAAGTACATAAACAAAGTAAAAATGTAAGGCTAATTTGAGCATGAAGCAGCAATAACAGGAATGTAGGTATATCTTTAATGGTAGCTCCTGACATGCATTGCAGCATCGACATCCAAAATCTGCACGCAATATGCAGGAAGTATAGTATGAGTACAAGCAACATCATGTACTCAACAAGTAACAAACCTAACCTTAAGTTGAAAGCACTGATGAGCTGGAACATAGGTGGGGTCCAACATTATCAAGCATAAATCGTAAAAATGACATCTAGAATGATTGGTAGCTCAATAAATTAATCACACGGTGAAAACACTGATATCAAAATACTAGGTACAGTAAATGGTGGTAGAGAAAACAACAGAGTCACATTTTATGGGGTACACGCCCACACACCCGTCACCTAGCATGTGTATAACCTCAATGCCAATCAACAACACATCATTTTAGGTTTCATACCCTCAACACTAAGTTTAGAAGAGTTACTTATCTTGAACATGATAATTCCAACATCGGGCAATTGAAGTGATGCTCCAAGGATGCCATCACGCGCATAGAGACCTCCAAACGGCTCAAAACTAGTCAAAAGTAACTCGAATGCATCAGATAAAGCCCAAGGAAAAAATTTCAAATGATAAAGATCGAATTCTATATCTAATCCCACATCTAGAGAAATATACTCCCAGTCCCGCAACTCGAAACTCGACAAAACTCACAAAATCTAACAACCCAATAAATTACATGTACAACCATACTAGTTTCACTCAAATCTGACACCAAATCGGTGTTCAAAACAAAAAAATTCATATTATGGAACTTTTGGCCAAAACTCACTATTTCCTCTTTCAATTAATAAACCAATTGCTAAAAATGAAGATGGATTTATGAAAAATAATCAAAACTGAGTAGAGAACACGTACCCCAATCCTTGTGATGAAATTTGCTCCAAAAATCGCCTCAATCCGAGTCCCACATATCAAATTATGAAGAAAGGACAAAACCTTGATTTTATAAAGTTTGTCCTGCACTTTTGCATCTGCGGATAAGCGGTTGCATGTGTGAACTTCACTTTTGCAAAAAGGGCCCACATTTGCGAGGCAGGTCGCTTCCGTGATGGCCATGATCGCATCTGCAGGCGAATTTTTACGCAAATACCTCAACACTTCCATACTTTCACTCCTCAATGAAAAATCACATATGTAGCGGTTTGTCGCATCTGCAGTCGTCGCACATATGCAAACCAGTAGCTGTTGCGGTCATACCAGAACAAAAAATCATCAGCAATTCTACTTAAAATGGATATTATGTTAACCTTGTCTGAAACTCTCCCAAACCACTTGGGACCTCGACCAATTGTACCAAAAAGTCCCATGACGTAAAATAGACCTACTCGAGGCCTCAAAACACACATAACAATATCGAAATGATGAATCACACCTCAATTCTAAATCATTGAACTTTGAAACTTCAACTTCCACGACCGATGCTGAAACCAATGAAATCACGTCTTATTGACCTCAAATTTTATACACAAGTCAAATTTGACACTATGGACCTGCTTTAACTTTCAGAATCAGAATCCAATCCCGATATCAAATGTACACTCTCGGTCAAACTTTTTATAATTTCAATTTTCGCCATTTTAAGCCAAATTACACTATGGACCTCCAAATTACAATCCAGACATGGTCCTAATTCCAAATAATCTAACGGAGCTAATAGAACCAACATAAATCCAATCTAAGCTCAAATAATAAAAAGTCAAACTTGGTTAAACCTTTCCAATTTGAAGCTTCTATGTGAGAATAACCTCTAAATCAATTCTGAATAACATGAAAACCAAAACCGACAATTCACATAAGTCATAATACATCATACAGAACTACTCATTTCCTTAAACAGACGAGCAAAGTGCAAATGCTCAAAACAACCGGTCAGGTTGATACATTAAATTGCGGGCATTTTTGAAACTATTGGATTAGCTTTCTTCAGAGAATTATTTAGAGTGCTTCATTATTTGGAAGTTATCAACAACTAAGTAAATATGGGCTTTCTTTTTGTGCAAACCTTGTCCCACATTGAAACATTCCTGCACAGTTGTACGTTGAGGGCACATGCTCATTGTTCGTCTATGGCGGGACTACAATGGATGCCCTAGCACCTTACTTTCTCTTCTTACCCTTTATGTGTTTCTTTTTATTTTTGATTTGAATTTATGTATTAATTTCTCGAGTTAAAACTTGAGAACTATTAATTCAAAGAACTGGTACATGAAATTTGAAATTTAATCGTTGTATCATAGCTGAGACATATGTCCTGAAGGTTTCTCAGAAACAATCCGGTAGGTTTTGAGAATTTACACCCTAATCCCCTAATTTCTTCCCATGTATATTTTTATGCTATTGTGATTTGTCGGGAAGGTTTATCTTGAGTTTCATAGTATTTTGGGACACTTAGTCTCTAAATGAGAGCTCAAGTCTTAGAATTTAGACCTTAGTCGGAGCAGTGTGAACGGATCTAGAATGGACTTCTATGGATTCTGTTAGCTCCATTGGTTTATTTAAGCCTTAGGGGTATGTCTGGATTTTGCTTTGGAGGCCTGTAGCTTATTTGGGCTTGAAATGGCGAAAGTTGAATTTTTGGAGTTTCGAGCCAATAGTAAAAATTATGATATCGGGTTCTGAATCAGATTTCGGCAGTTGTAATAGGTTTGTAGAGTTCAATATGTCTTGTGTGTATAATTTAGGGTCAATCAGACATGGTTTGGTTAGTTTTGGCATCGATTGTCAAAGTTTTAGATTTCAAGTTCATTAGGTTTAGATTGGATGGTGATTCGTGGTTTTATCTTTGTTTAATATGATTTGAGGGCTATACTATGTTTTTATGACACTTAAGTATTGGTTGGTATATTTGGTTGAGGTCCCGGGGGTGTGGAGTGTATTTTGGATGCACAACAGGTCATTCTTTTACTTAGAGAAGTGACAGATTTTTTGATATTTTGTTGTAGAAAAATCCTTCATCATGTTCGCAAGAGAGATCTCGCATTTGCGTAGAGAATCTAGGATAGGTAGCTAAGTTGTATTTCACGTTCGTGATGATGCTCATGCATTCGCAAAGGTGTAAACCTTAAGCCTATGTATTTGTGACATAGTTCTCGCGTTCGCAAAGGGTCCGCTAGTGTTAGCTACACGTTCACGAGAGGACCCTCACATTCACGAAGGAGGAATTTGGTCCAATTGAATTTTGTTCATCATGTTCGTGATGGTAGTCTCGCATTCGCAAATAAGAAGACATCTGGGCAGAATTTAAAATTCAAAACGACAGTTTGAGTTCATAACTTCAAAATTGATTGAAAGCTCAGTAGAAGGAAAAGTTTGGAAAGCTTTTTGGAGAAAATTTGTGGGTAATTATTCCTAACTCCTATTTGATTATATCCCATTAATCTAAACATGAATTCATCATTTAATTTTGGATGTAGGGTGAAAAATTGGAATATTTTGAGAAAAGTTCTTAGGCCTAATTTTGTGAATTTGATCGAGATTTTGGTATCGGATTAGAGTGAATTTGGTATGGTTAGACTCGTTGATGAATGTGTTCATAATTTTTGACTTTTAACTGATTTCGAGACCTGGGCCTAGGGAAGATTTTTGGGTGTTTTCCTATTTTCTCGCTTTAGCCTAAATTCATTAGCTAAACTAGTTGCTTGTTGTTTTATTTACATTACGAAATTTATTTGATTAGATTTGGACAACTCGGAGTTTGGTACACATGGCAAGAGTGTTATATCGGATTTATTTTTGAGCTTGGCTCAAGGTAAGTGGTTTGCCTAACTTTGTGTGGGAGGTCTCCCCTTAGGATTTTGGTACTATTTTTATATGAATACCACGTGCATGAGGTGATGAGTTCATACACGTACTAGTTGTTGAAAACCCCCATTTTCATTAAGTATCTATCTATATTTTTCTTTTAATTGATAAAATGCTAGTATGTGAAGCCTCCTGTTTAGTTTAGGAAAGCATGCTTATGTGACTTAACTATCTTATCTAATTTATTTGCTTTCTCGGATTCTGAGTAGCATGATTAGAGTAGGAATTACTTGGCTTCTATATGAACTTGAATAGAAACATATATCTTCTTGCTGAGACTGTTGTGTATTTACTTTGGGAATACGGAATGGTATTTCGAGAGATCACCTTGATTGTTTACTTTCGGACTACGGAACAGTATTTCAGGAAACCCCCTGCACATTTATACTTGGTACTACGGGACAGAATCCCTGGAGATTCCTGTGTACTCGATATTTACATTGGGACTACGGAATGGTATTACGAGAGAGCCCCCTACATATTTACGTTGGGACTACGTGACAGTATCCTGGGAGATCACTTGTTGCTAATTTTGTGATATGAGCTATTCTTCCTGTGATTTCATTTCATTGACTGTTAGTAGTTATCTTCTCTGCCATATTTTATATTGCTTTTATCATTATGTATATATAACCAGTAGGGCCCTGACCTGATCTCGCCACTACTCGATCGAGGTTATGCTTGGTACTTACTAGTTATCGCTGTGGTATATTCATGCTCTTTCCTACACATGTTTTTCGTATGCAGATCCAGGTTCTTCCGCTCATCCATACTACCTATTAGGCAAGGTGATCCAGAGAATTAGAGATATATCTGCTGCATCCGCATACCTAGAAATCCCTCTCTATCCTCCTTTCAGCTATAGACTTCTTGTATTTGACTTTTGGAGTTAGACACTATGCATTTCTTTAGATTGTGATTCATGAGATTCCACGTTTTGGGAGTACGATGTTCAGTTTGAGAGTGTTATTATACATCAAGCGGCATTTTAATCTCTTTTATTATATATACCTGTTAGTTGGTTAGATTTTTATATTTAATTTATTTCCATAAATTTTTAGGCTTACCTAGTCATAGAGACTAGGTGCCGTCACGACAATTCATGAAGGGAAAACTTGGGTCGTGACAAGTTGGTATCAGAGATCTAGGTTCATAGGAGTCATGAATCATATCCCAGTTTATTAGAGTCTCGTGAATCGTAAAAAAAAGTCTGTACTTATCTTCGAGAGGGTATCTAGCTGTTAGGAAAATTCAACTTCATTTGATTCCTTATCATACAAATTTATTAATTTTAAAATTCTAAACGTCTATCTTCTATTCTCACACAAATGGTGAAGACACGTGCTACTAGTGATAACTAGGCACATGTGCCCCCTGCTAGAGCTGCCAGAGGTTGGGATAGGTTAGAGGCCAAGAATGCACATTTGGTGCAGCCAGATCACCCGCACGAGCTACTACATAGGAGCCACCAGGAGCTCTAGCCGGAGCCTAGGCGCCTGATATGCCTATTTCCACTACTAATCCAGCTCTTTATGAGACCCTTGCACGATTCATGAGCATGTACGACACTCTAGATAAGGAAGGGTTGATTCCCTTGCTTCAGCCACATCGTAAGCCAGGGGAGGAGCACAATCTTCTACCACACGCACTCTAGAGCAGCGGGTTTAGGTTGATCTAATCCAAGAGGTTATATTGGTGCCACCTATAGCCCATGTTCAGCCTGAGGATAGGGAAGCAGCTTCAGAGGAAGAACAGTGTGTCACACCTCCTTTTTAACACTGCTACCCCCTGCAAGAAGCATAATTAGGGGAGTTTTTCCAATTGAAGGACAATCGATACATGATAGTTTATTTATTGAATTGCAGAGTCTCCACTTAGGATAGTTAATGGTGTCCCAAGTCACTGGTTGAAAATCACAAATCGAGGAAGGTTAGACTCTGTAATACAGTCTAAGAAGTAGAAATCTGGGTAATGAATTCAGTTAAACTGGGAGAAGGTGTTAGGCCTTCCCGAGTTTCGTGGTTCTAGTATGGTCACTCAACTGTTATATTTTTCTTAATTATCTGATTTTAATATCCTTTATACCTATGTGAAAATTTTAACTTTTAACCACTTTTATTTAATTTTTTAAAAATATTGCAACGTCGTTAAAACACATCTCTAACCACGTCACATAAATGCGCCCATAATTTTTGACATATTTCAATATCGTTGGGATTTATATTTGGGTCACATAAATACACATCCAAATTTAGGAAAGTGAATTTTAAAACAGTGTGACTAAAGCAACTACGCGCTTTCAGGTTAAATAATCTTTGTGAGGGTCATGGAAAGTTTGCTAATGGCACGCCTCAGACTCTTCTTGACGAAACCTTACAAAATCAACCATATTGATAAACAACAAATCTGTATCTACGTGTTATATAATTAATTATTCATGGATATACCAATTAATATTAAGCCAAGCCGATCATTAAGAAATACACAACAAGAAATTGGCCTAGTTGATTAGCGATTTCCAGGAACTGGCTCCAATGTTAATAATCACAATATTGATCATCCATGTTTTCAAACATAATCATTTGTCTTAACAATATTTTCCTGTCGTGCATCATTGTACTCAGTTGCCTTGCGAGGAAAAAAAGTATTGTTTCAGAATCAAATACATCATTGGAATTACAACAGGGAAAATTTCATGAGCAAGAATAAGAAGTTAGTTATAATCAGCAGCAAGAGGAGCATTTTCTTTTTGTGATTTCTATTTCAGCGTGGTCCAACAACACATGACTCAATATATAGAACCAAATGTTCTAAGCTTCAAAACATCTCAATATAAAGACTTATATACGATTCGAGAGAGATGAACCAAAACATCTTAAGTACAATTTCATGCCAGGCCTAATAACGGACCAATTCAGCAACTCATAATGCCGTTGAATCAAGTCCACAGAACTTATATTACTGAGCTTGCAATTACTGACTGTGAATCAATCCTAATACATACTAATTGAATAAATCAAACATAAGATTCCAGATTTAAGCGAGCATCTATTGAGAAAATGACTCAACATGGAAACATTAATTTCATCCCACAATAGCGCTCATTTGAAACCCTCAATACTATATCAGTTATCCCCCTCTGACACTTAACTTTGATCAATTCGACTTAAAAAAAGAGTTTACTCCATTTCGATAACTAATGGATGAAATAACCATAACAACTACTTAACTACACAAACTTAACTATAACCACACAGGCATTGTAACAACACGGCCAGATAGATCAGGGGAAGGGGGGTTTCAAACAAGTGCTGGAATTAAACTCGTACCTTTTGCTGATTACATATACTAAACTAGTGTGGTTTAAACTTAATTACAACGCATATAACAACAAATACACTAAATAAGATCTAAGCTAGACATGCTAATCAAAAGACTGAAATAACAATGAAATTAACATTATGCTTCATCTTGTTTTAATCCAAACTTCACATTACGCTATCAAATGGTGTCCATAAAGTTGAATAATACATGGAAATTGAAAGATAAACAGCCTATGAGAATCAGCAAAGCAGCAGTAGGAATTAACTTTACCAAACCTGAGAAAATTAACTGGAAACACTCCAAAACTTTAGGAAAACTAATGAGCAAGCAGCCAACAATCAACCAGCTCAGCAAATCTTAAGATCTAACCCCAATAACCATCTTTCAAACAATTTTAATGCTGAAACACTTAGAAACTGAACCAAGGGATGAAGGTTTCAATTCGCCTGACTAAATACCTAATGGAATAGTGAATTTGACATCTTTTTTAGCTGTTTTAGTTTTTCTTTTTTGAGTGTTTTTATTACTGGAAAATCCCTCTCTCGAAGCAAAGAAGGGTGCCTTTATATACAACGCAAGTAGGGCAACCCTTAGGTTTTAAATTTCCAAATTAGTCTCCCATTTTTTGACTTGTGGACCAAGTCTTTCTATCAAATTAGCAGGAAGACCCTACTAGAGGCTTCCTATTTTAGTTGCCCTTAATCAAAATACCCAAACTACCCTTAATTCCAACCAGCTCAACTATGGCATTTCTCAAAACCATGTAGAGAATCAAACTGTATGATTTACCTAATGGACAATTAACAAACCCAATCAATAAATTACTGGCCCTAATTCAAACCCAAGAATTACACATGAAAGTCAATCAGCAGAAGAGATCAATGCAATCAAAATTGATTAAGCAAATAGAATTCGATTAACACAAATTTATGGTTCAACATAGCATTATCCAAATAAGATTGACAGGAATTAACAGAGAAGGAATTCAAACAAGTCTCAATAATTTGATAAAAATCATGAAAACTACGCATAAAAAATTGAACTTATGACCTTCAAAACAATTAGTCTAGAACAGTTAATGCAAATTAATTAGGTCTAATCGAACCTAATCGGATCCCGGAATTAACAAAATCGACATAAACGAGATGAGGTGAAGAGAGATTAAAAAAATAGAATGAAAACTTAGCTTAACCTAGAACTCATCCAACTTTGGGCTTTTTGTGAACAAACAACCACAGACCAGTGGAGAGGTAGGGTGATAGGAGTTACAGGTTGAGGGTTTGGACGATTTTTTGGGTGATGATGTTTGGCAGCTTGAACCAACTTTCGAGAAGTTCTAGGGGTTTTTGAAGGTTGTTAAGTGTGGATCTGGTATGAGGAGGAGGAGGAGAGGGTTCAACAGTGTAATTTGAGGGTCTAAAGGAAGCGGTGCCGCCGTACATGACGGTGGAGTCCGTATTTTAAAACAATATTCGAAGAGTTCTGATGATGTTCGAGGGACGGGGAATGCATATTTGGATAGAGGAGGTTGAGGGGAGTTGACGGTGTTAATTTGGTGCAATTTGGAGCATTGCCGCCGGGGAAGGTGATCTCCGGCCAGCTGTGCACGGTGGACGGCTGTGGGCCTTGGGTTTCTGTGAGAGAAGAGGAGAGACAGGGTACTAAGTTGTTTGGGGGGTGGGGGTTTTTTGGACACTTATATATGTAATTTACCCAGTTCCAAAACCGTCCGATCATCAAAGATCAACGGGCAAGGTTAGCCGTTACAAAACGAAATCGTTCGAACTTCAAATAGGGGAAACCGGGTTTGGGTGAATCTGGCCCGGTTCTAAGGGACTAATTGGGCTGCAATTTAGTTCAGAATGGCCCAATTTGGCCTTCTTCTATTTATCAGATTTTCAGATTTTTTTTCCTTTACTTGTTTTTCATTTTTCTTTTATTTTCATTCTCAAAAATTACTAATACTCCTAAAATAAATACAAATCTCAATTTTACCTATTAAATTCGAACCAATACTATATAATAATTAACATCACATCGATACCATTTAAACAAGAAGGGTGAATAGTGAGTGTCACTATTCATCGGTCATAATTCCGTAAGTTAGCATCACGAGATTCATCAATCAACAAGCTCCTTCTTGTGGTGATCATCTCCTTTCGGTTTTATTCAAAATCTCTAATCCAAACTCAATAGATCTGTAATTTAGAGATCGATCTCACTGGTTTTCAATCTGCAAAATATTTCGTAACTCCTTTGTGATGTGAAGTTTGCGGATTGTTCATAGTTGATTTGTTTGGATAGAGATTTGCTATTTAAAGCAATAATAGATCGTAAATATTCATTGACGCTACAGTAGCATCGACATTTCTTTTTCAGCTTTTTCATAGCAGCTAGCGTTGATATGGAGAATCTTTTCTGAAGCAAATCGCAACCATGGATGCTACGTCCTCTCCCCAGCATTTGGCTGTGGGAGAGGTTCATAATGCTCTAAACACTGTTCCAAAAGAAATCACAAAGCAATCATATGCTTCAACTCTTCAAACTGAGCAGTCGGTTCCGTCAAAAATTGAGCTGTGTCAAGTTATAATCAACCATGGTGAACCTGTAGTTCAATTCACTAAGGAATAGGTTAACAACTTCATTACGGAAAAAGGATTGCATCAGGCAGTTTTTATTAAATTTCATATGGCAGACCTGATCTACCAGAAGTGCGAAGAATTCTTTCGTCGCAATTTGATATTCAAGGTCTTTGTAACATAGGACATTTGGAGTTCCGTCACCTTTTAATCAGGTTTGGTCTCTACAATGATTATGTTCGTTTCCTTTCAAAGTCGACCGGATACCTCAAATCCAAAGGCGACAAATATTTCTTCAGAACATTCCCATGGTCTTTAGAATTCAATCCGAAGAAGGAGACATGGATGGCAGTCTTGTGGATTTCTCTTCCAGGTCTGCCACCAAATTTTTTTGCTAAGAGGTCGTTATTCAGCTGTGGGAAAACCTCTGGCTGTGGATAAGGCAACTTAGGATAGATCGAGACCTAGCGCGGCAAGAGTTAAGGTTATAGTTGATCTTTTGGATAAACATCCTAAAAAGGTCAAGCTGTAGATTTTAGATAGAGTTTCAGGTAAATCTGTAGAAATTCATCAAGAAATAGTGTTCAACAACCTTCCTATGTATTGTTCTTATTGCAAGAATCAAGGTCACGATGACAAGGCCTGTAGAATTAAAAAAGAAAACGCTGCAGTAGAGGTGCTGGCAAAGACAAATTTGGACAGTGATCTGCCGGGTCGTGAGGTTGAATATTTAGACAAACTACAAGGGGATGGAAGGGACGATCTGAATGCTAAAAGAGCTGGACTAGGAGTTAAGGATTCACAAGAAAAAAATGGTATTCTGGAGTTTAATTAACAAATGTCTCACAGCAGACTGTTCAAAGTGCAGAAGGAGTGACTGTGAAAAATAATGCAGGCGTCAAGGATGTTGTTGCTCCAATTGATTCCTGTTGTTACTGGAGCATCAAATGCGCCACATGCAGCAGCTCCAGTTCACTCTATGGAGGAGGTTTTGAAGTTTGATAAAGGAGCTCCTAAATCTTCTAGAGATGTACCTGCTTCTACTATCTATGCACGATCAAATGTGCCTACTGCTGGGCCAATGCAGTCTATTGCAGAGAGTATGTCTTCTACTGTCCAGGCTGGGCAGTTGATTTTTTTTTTGGGTGACGCCTTAAATCTGAATTCGTCATCAGTTGTGGTTCCTTCTGAGCATACCAAAACAGAAGATATTCACAAAAGACAAAATCAATGTTGCAATGTCACGCAGATAGGAAGTGAGGCCAGAAAGTACTGTGTTGAAGCAGCTCAATCGAATGTTGCACTTACAAGCACTATTCCAAGGCCCAAGGGTGAATTTGCCAATTTTACTAAAATTCAATACACTGTTCCATTGAATTTGCATTCAACTGGTGTAACTGAAAAGATGGTATAAATATCACAACCTAGTCATCCATCTAATGTACCAGAATCTGTCATTAAAAATAGACCTGAAGAGATGTTGATTGAGCAACAACAGATATACCCGAATGCTAACAATAATGCATACAGTATTTCTAGTTCACAGGCTGGGCAACTGCTTATTTTTGAGTGGGAGGCATTAAATCTGAATTCATCATCGGTTTTGGTTACTTCTGACCATTCCAACTCAGAGGATATTCACAAAGTTAAGAATCAATGCTGCAATGTGCCGCAACTAGGAAGAGAGGCCAGAGAGCACCTTGTTGATGCATCTCAATCAAAAGATACACTGGTAGTCACTCTCTCAAGGCCAAAGGGTGATTCTGCCTAGTTTTGTAAAATGCAATCTACTGTTTCACTGAATGTGCCTTTTTCTTTTGTAACTGAAAAGATGGTATCAAATCTGCAACCTACTGATCCTTCTAATATACCAGAACCTGACAATACAAAAAGACATGAAGAGATGCTGAGCGAGCAGCAGCGGATATTGCAGAAAACTACCAATAACAGAAGCTGATCGAGCAGCAGCAGATAATGCAGAATAATAACAATCAAAACACTATTATTTTTGGTCAAGCAAATGGAACAAATTTGAAGGCATCTGATAAAGTCACATCTGCTACACATAATTCTGTTCTGTCAGCTCAACTAGGGGAAAAATCGAGAGTTACAAATGTACTGGATGCTTCAAAAAACTCTGGACAACATCTTTGTTTTGAACTGGATAAAGAATCAGTTTTGGTTTATTCTGAACATACCAAAAAAGATGTTGCTGAAACTGATAATAACAGTTTCAATAGATCGGAAGATAATGAATCATATGATGCAGTTTCTACTTCATCAGAACTGGATCATACACCTCCTTTGCAATTTGTTGATGTTCGAGCTATATCTGGGAATGATAATCATGTTTCTGTGATTCAAATAACAGCAAGTATCACAGACGTTGAGTTTATACAGAACACAGCTCGACATGATATAGCTAAACAAAGCACTGAGATTTCTTTGACAGATTCAGCAGCTGCAGTCTCTAACAAAGCCTTATCTCAACAAGGTTTGGATTCACAGCATACTGATTCTATTCAACAAACAGTTGAAGCTGCTCAACATAATGCAAATAACTACTCATCGATGTCCAATAGAAAATTAACTCCAAAACTCAAAAACAAAATGCACATCACAGATAAAAGTCCAGCTATTCATAAAATTTCAAACCCATTTGATACACTTACCAAGATCAATGTTGAGGATGGAATCATCACTGGACAGAACTTGCAGATGACCAAGGCTCATATTTCTCCAACCCTTTTGATGAGGGACGTGGTCATTAAATCAAAATTGTGGAAAGACCAACGAGAGTACGACGATGACGAGGGCTGGGGAGAAGGACTGGTAGGTTGATCATCTTCAGAAGACGACCAAGAGTCTGATGATGGCTGTATAGGAGAGGAGATTGAGGCTCAGTTCAAGCCAAAATTTCAAAGGAAGTTAACGACAGTCAACTATCCAGCAATTCTACAACCTGTAACAAACACAAAGAGCAACTTGAACCATAATGCTTCAGTATTTGTCCCAAGAAATACTACAAAATCAGGTGAAACATCAGCTGCTAATCGAAGCGCAACAACACTGCCAACATGTGTCCAGAATCAGATTGTACCATTTTCAAAGTTAGGGCAGAACCAGCTCATATCAAGAGCTTCAGATATCATTCTACTTGATAGACAACTTCTGGATGTGAGAACAGAAAGACATATAAATGAAGAAGGGGAAGAAGAGGATATCTCAACGCAATGCCGGGCAGAGGCATCAAGAAAAGGTGATTTGTCACCAATGCATAGTAAAATAAGTAAGAAGTCTCGTGAAAGGGATAGAAGTTGGGATGGCAGGGTGCTTGAAGTAGCAAACATAAGAAGACCCCCAATGAGAAATGCAAAACAAAAATAGGGTACTCAAACAATCCCTACTAAATCAAATCGATCGAGGAACAAAGCATGAATTTTGAAGCAATATTGTCAAAAATGTAATATCATCACACAGCATTCATAAACTCTGTGATGATCATATTTTCTTTGTCCTTGCTACTTCTTTATTTTTCCATGCTTGAGTGATCTTGAGGTTTTTTTCGCCTCAATAAGATTAATAAGGTAAGGTTTATGCTGTTTGTTGTTATATGGGTAACAATACTGGTGCTCCTCCTCCCTTATTTTATTTTTCCTATTTGTTGTAATTTTTTTTATTATTATTAATGAAATCTAACCCTATTCGATTGCCTAGTGGATGCCAAAAAAACAAATACTATATAATTATTATCAAAACTAAATTAAATTTCAACAATAAAACTGAAAGAGAAAATTGAGCCAATTTTTTATTTTTCCTTTTTATAAAATTACCAATTGCTAAATAATTCTTGGAAATTTTCATATCTACTTCTAAATATATATGCGACATATTTTTATATTTTTTGATGAATATGTGTTGCATTAAAATGCACCCAAAAACAATTAACAGAAATGTCACAAAAATTCAGAAAATTGCAAACAAATAGAAGAAATAATTTTGTTTGAATTTATGGGAGTAATTCATGCAGGGCAAAAATTACATGCTCATAGTTTCCCCTCTTCGCACGGAAACATGAAGAGTTTTCGTGCAAAGACAAGTGAGCGGACATGAGCGGTTTTTGCCTGTTTGAATACTCCGTGAGAATCATTTTGAACAGCTTGACCTCGCCATACTTCAGAGGTTGCCTACATATCCTCGACTAAAGATGAATCAGGTCAGTGTAGTTCAGGAGTGTTTGGTAGCTGGGATTATCGAAGCTGTGATCTCACTGTCGCTGTTGCTGCTGCTACTGCTTTCTAGACCCCCTTATTACACCTTGTAAAAATAAAATAAGCTAGACTAAGATATGAACTATGGATTACAAAAGAACCTATCTATGTCTTCAAACTTGCTCTTGATCTTTTTTGCTTTGTTAACTTGTATATCTCTCTTTGAAATTTCTGGCTGTCTTGCTGTACTTCTTTCTATGAAACTTCTGGTTGTCTTGCTATACTTCCTTATGTGAAACTTCTTGTTTCCCTGTTACTATGTTTCTCTTTCTCCATGTTGATGCTTGATTGTTGGACTTGAATTGTATTCCCTTCTTCTCAAGGTGGATGCCTGATTACCAACTTTGAAACTTGAAATGTAATCCCTTGCTCTCTAGGTGGGCGCCTGATTTCCAAAACATGTAACTTGATATGTATTCTCTTGTTCTCCAGGTGGGCACCTGATTACAAAAACTTGAAGCTTAAAATGTATTCCCTTGTTCTCCAGCTGGGCGCCTAATTACCAAAACTTGAAACTTGAAATGTATTCTCTTGTTCTCTAGGTGGGCGCTCGATTACCAAAACTTGAAACTTGAAACATTAAATGTATTCCCTTGTTCTCCAGGTGGGCGCCTCATTACCACAATTTGAAAACTTGAAAAGTATTCCCTTGTTATCCAGGTGGGAGCCTGATTTCCAAAACTTGAAAACTTCAAAAGTATTCCCTTGTTCCCCAGGTGGACGTCTGATTACCAAAATTTGAAACTTGAAATGTATTCCCTTGTTCTCCAGGTAGGCGCCTGATTACCAAAACTTGAAACTTCAAATGTATTCCCCTGTTCTCTAGGTGGGCGCCTGATTACCAAAACTTGAAGCTTGAAATGTATACCCTTGTTCTCCACGTGGGCGCCTGAATACCAAAGCTTGAAACTCGAAATGTATTCCCTTGTTCTCATGGTGGGCGCCTGATTACCAAAACTTGAAACATAAAATGTATTACCTTGTTCTACAGGTGGGCGCCTGATTACAAAAACTTGATTCTTGAAATGTATTCCCTTGTTCTCCAGGTTGGCGCCTAAATACCAAAACTTGAAACTTGAAATGTATTCCCTTGTTCTCCCAGTTGGAGCCTGATTACCAAAACTTGAAAACTTGAAAAGTATTCCCTAGAATTGCGTACTTTGAACCTAATTACAACAAAACAAACAAAAAAAATTAATTTTTCTTCCCCAGTTTGGTGCTGGCAACAGCTGTGAGTGATAATCAAATACAGTTACCAAGTACCTCTAAGAACTAAATCCTATTATTCAGGAGGATCCTAACAACTCTTGATCAATGAAAACTTTAACATTAGGCTATATTCTCTCAAGGTATTACTTCTGTTGTGTCTTGTTATCCAAGTTATCTGTTGGGGACCAATAATTGAGGCTATATCCCATTATATAAGAGGGTCCTAGCAACCCTTAATTAAGACCAATTTTTAATCTATATCACGTCTTCTAGGGATTAGTGTGTAGAGCTACCTCACATTATCCCTAAGGGTCCTGACAACCTTTTAAAATTAAGTCCCATTATCCAGGAGGGTCATGACGACTCTTCTTGGGAAAATCTTTGTGCCTGACCATGTTACCCATGCTTGCTTGAGTTTTAAACCTAGTCCCATTTTCCAGGAGGATCCTGACAACTCATAGCTGAATCATATTTCAGCGTGCAAGTTACCTTATGATCTTTGCTATTCCTGATTATCTCCAACCTTTAAATAAGTAAAATTTTCCAGGAGGGTCCTCAGAATTTTCCTATTAAATGCCCCTAGCAACTCTCGGTTGTCTATGTCGGGGATTTCTAATTTATGTTACACCCCATTATCTAGGGGATTGCCAATTAAAGTTCATGGTCATACCTGCTAGGTTCTTGCTTTTTCAATGAAAGACTTTCTCCGAGACCTCCGAAATTTTTGCCCCTGTTTTAATCAAAGAAAATCTTGTTAGTTTAAAATGTGGAGGTTGGTTTGTGGTCTTGCACTTTGAAGGCGATTGCTTCTTCACTTCCCATGATGACTGATTTCCATGTGAAGACCTTGCTTGTTCCTTCACTATTCACTTCCTTTGCCACCCTTAATATAGAAAATACTTCTTCTCCATTCAACCCAATACCTTATATCTATTGCATTGCTCCTGAACTAACATTTGCTAACCTTTGTGTCTCATATGAGCTTAATGTACGTCAGTTGCCACCTCCTCAGTGCGTATATTGTTATTTCTTGGCTTAAACCACTAGTCTTGTCCTTAAGGTCTACGGCTCCCTCATTTTCCATGAAAACTTTGATTTATTTTTGAAAGGACATGCTTTTCATTGGTTAACCACCCTTTTTTAAATCTTATCAAAGAAGATACCTTTGGTTTGTCCGTCCTAATCCTTCGTCTATTGCATTGTTCATGAATTGATATATTACCATGCCTTGGAATTTTACAAGGATCCCACAACCTGTTGATTGTTTCCAACTCGGTGTGCCTACTGTTCTTTCCTGAATTATGATGCTTTGATGTGTCCCCCAGATCCCGTTTTGTGCAATTGGAAAGCTAGTGGAAAATTTTTGAAGTTATTTCTCACTTGTTTTGACCCAACAGACTAAAGAAGAGGAAGTAAACAAGATAAAATGAATGGAAATAGATGATTTCTAGCAAGAGAGCCACCAAGTAGAAATCTACCGGATGTGGATACTAACTTTAATGGCCATAACATGCGCATGCGGTCTATCCTGTGAAGCAAATCTGATGCCTGGCTCCTGTTATACCATGAAACTGGGTTTGATACTCTGTTGTTAGTCATCTTTCACAATCTCCATCTGGTGATTTCCCGTCTGATTCTTAATCCTTTTTCGACTTGTAGTGCCTGTAGGGTTTTCACAATCAAGCCTCTCTCATTTTGGTCTTTCTCTCAACTCGTCGTCGCATTATGGTGCCCGTGAAAGTTTTCACCGATAAGACTCTTTCATTTTTATTTCTTTCCCGCTTGGCCCGGGGTGTTACCTCATGTATGAATCTTGACTTTGCATTTCTTGAAGACTTGACATAAGGTCTTCTTTTGGACCGCAATGCAGGCATTAGGATCTGGTTAGAAAGAAAGGGTATTAGGGCTCAAAACAATCCAAATGGGTTCAAAATTACAACTTTCAGAATCAGATCTCCTACAACAACTACAACTTCTACCCCGCTTTCTTGCTTGGGAACCTTTGGATTTTTATTTTAATGTGACCTAACCGTGAGGCTGCCTATGTATCCCTAAAAAAAGAATCAGGTCAAACGTAGTTCATCCAGATTCTTTATTTTTGTTGTTGTGTTTTCCTCCTTTCCCTTTTCTTTTTCCTTTATTCTATTTCATCCTTCTTCTTTTGTTGTTTTGTCGTTGTGTTTTTCTTTCTTTTTCTCTTCTCTTTCTTTTTTTATTTTCTTTCTATTTTTTTATCTTTCCTTTTCTTTCTTTTCCTTCTTCTTTCTACTCTTTCTTCTTTCTTTCTTTTTTATTTCTTTTCCTTCTTCTTTCTTCTCTTTCTTCTTTCTTTCTTTTTCTTTTCTTTTCCTTCTTATTTCTTCTCTTGTCTTCTTTCTTTCCTTTTGTTTATTTTCCATTCTTTCCTTTTCTTTTCCTTTCACTGACTTCTCACACTTGCATTTCTGACTTTTGTCACTAATTCCGAAAGAGGGGTATGAAAGAAAATAATTGAAGCTCAAAAGGGTTAACAAAGGATAAAATATTTAGATCGCAGAATAAAATGCCTTTGTCATTCCAACCTTCAAAATATGCCAAGTACAAATAACCCGATTAAACAGACTACAGAAAACTCTTCGTAACATCTTATGATTGTATTCGACATCTGTTAACTAAAAACACCATTGGACAATACCCTCACTCTCATTACCACGAATACCCCCTACAAATTTGGGGCAAACTTGTCATTAGTTTCAATTCGATGAAGCATGGTGCATTTCAATTGTGTTTCTCTATGTTCTACTTGTCCCAGTTTAACACAATTCAGTCTTGTAGCAATCGCAAAATTAGCTGTCCCAGTTCCACACAGATTGGGCTTCAAATGGTCTCAAAATTATGTACTTATTTCCTTCAAGGTTGCTTCATTGCTTTATGAGTAATCTTTTAAGACCAGACCTTGGATTATGCATGCATGTCATGTCACTAAAGTCAATAGAAAAAGGACTATTAAAGAAAAGAGAACTAAATAGAAATGACTGGAAATTACATAAAATAGAAAATTGCATTTGGCAGACGGTGAAAGGGATTGGACAACAAACAAACTAACTAAATTGGAGTTACAAAGCTAGAATAATCCCAAACCACACTACCATTACTAAACAAACTAGGCAACATAAAAGGATAGAATGGTTTGAGTCACAAGACAATATCCGGATTATGACTCTGCAATAACCTGGACAACAAAAATGACAACAAAATGAGCCACCAAAAACTCCACTTTGGTTGATCAAGAAATGGAGTGTCTTCCTAATTACCAAGCATGGCAATTAGCCACCGAGTATCGAATCAATTTTGTCAAGCCTATTGTTAGCTTTTACCACCAAGTTCCTACGAAGGTTCGCACGCTCCCTGTCACTACCATTGACCACAACTACCCCTTCTTGAATCATTCTTTCTATTTCCCTTTTCAAAGAACGACAATCCTAAATACTATGCACCTGGACACTATAGTGGCACATGCATCGAACAGTAGGATCAAAGCCTTTCGCATATGGGTCTGGAGTATAACCAAGGAGCGGCTAAATCAGGCCAACATGCTTTAACTTTTTGAACAAGCTTGTATAAGATTCTTCGATGGGCGTGAAAGTATATTCTGTTTTCAATAGTCTTTTCATTTTATACTCTAGCCTTGCTTGGAATCTTTTGGGGGTAGGTGTTTGACATGCCTGATGGGGCGGGTAAGATATTCGGGGAAGTGGTGCGTACCATCGCATGCCTCGTGGGTGTGGAGCATATGGTGGTGCATTATAGACAGGGTACTGGGAAAGTGGTGCACGACTTCGAGGGTTCTGTGGAGAAAAATAGCATTGGGGAGGGTCATGTGGTGCACAAAGGTATCCATGGGGCCGCTGTCGGGGCTCAAAACATTTAGCAAGAATGACCACTGGACCCTGTCGTCGGTAGGGCTCAGCAACATCTTTTCTATTCGTAATAACTTTTTCGTTCAACCTGAGCCAAAGATCCCTAAAGCTTTCCATAAGTTTCTTTTCTATATGAGTGGGGAGGGGTGGCCTTGGAAAATGCCTATATCACGCTGAAAGTGTGGCACAAAATCTTGCTTCATGTCGTCCCATGAATGCCACTTACCGACATGATTATGCCATTCCAAAGCCGCCCCAGTCAAGCTCTTACTAAAATATGTCATCAGCAAATAATCTTTCTCTCTAATACTTCATATTTTGTTACAATAAACCTTCAAGTGGGCTACTGGATCTCCACACCCCCCATAAAAGTTAAATTTTGGCACTTTAAATTTCACGTGCAGATGAATGTTATGGAACACTGACAGTTCTTTGTAATTCATGCTACCTCTCGTCTCGTGCATGTTCTTTGATGACTGTTCTGTGCTTTTAAGCTTCCTAGATATCTCATCCTACCCTTCTTTTCCTATGACCTTTTCATTTTTAGCATGAAGCTTATCTTCATGGTTCTCCTCGTGGGCGACCTTTGAGAGGTAATATGGGGAATTACGAGTTTTGGTTGGGTAATCATTGCGATGAGTGATGGAGCTATTGGGGTGATTGGGAAAGGCTAAAGTTTGGGTGAGGGGATCATCTAAGAAGCCAGATGGTGGCGGGGGCGGTACCTTTCCAGTTTTCCAGGCATGATACATGTTCGTCATGTGTTGTCTTAACATCCGCACTTCTTCAACCAACTCGTTGTCCCGTTCCACCAACTTCTTTAGGGCACCGGTATCAACCATCTCAGTTCTGGTATTGTATCCCATTGCCTTTGAGTTTATGTTGAAGAGAAGAGTTGCCACTTCAAAAACCACAAACCAACCACCCTTTGCTATGAACACAACAAAATGAAGCTATCACGTTAGCGTTAGGGCATTTAACATAAGATAATTTCACTTTATGTGCAATGGACCTAGTTATAGTTATCAGTTTCTATTATGCTCTAGATGGGCTACTTGCATCATCCTGGCTTTTATCCTATTCCACTTTTCTTTTCTCTCTTTTTTTTTTTTGCCTTTTTCCCCTCTCCTTTTCTCCTCTTGTTTTGCTTACCTTATTTAGTTGTATTATTCTCTCTATTGTTTTACTGTTGTTTTTCTCATAACTTTCTTCTTCTTTCTTTTTTGTTTTCTTATTTTGGTTATGGTCGAATCCTATGGAGATTGCCTACGTATCATGACCCTGCATGAATTAGACTGAGCGTAGTTTTGGCGAATAAATACAAAAAAATTTAGAAAACTTTCTTCAATTTTCATAAAGTAAAGCACTCGAATACAACTTACTAAAAGAAATTAACAAACTTCAACTCAACTGAAAACAACCAATTCTGACTTAAATGAAAATAACTAACTCGACAACCTACTATAAACTTTAACTAAAAGAAAATACAGACTCTCAAATGGACCAACAGATTTGAAATTCATGAATACATTAAAGCCTCTAATGCTCCTGGGGATTGCAGACATCATTAGATCTCGTTGCAGGCTTGCGTGCTAAATCCCCTTAGAGTTGGTAGAGGTCTTCCATCACTTGACGAACTAAGGTCATGGCGGTGGCAAAGAACATAGATCTTGTCATATCTTCACAGTGGCTACACTCTATGGTGATGTAATCACTTCTTGCAAAAATCGCCCAATTTGTTGGGCCCTTGCCTCCAAAGTTTCTTCGGCTACACGATTGAGTTCTTGAAATTATTGTAAATCTCTTTCCAAACGTGCTATTGCTGTGCAACAATGCTCCCTTTCAACCCTAAAGTCTATTTACTACTTAACCATTTTGTTTTAAACCATGATGACCCTCTTTTTCAACCCAGCAACCTCGTTGTCATACCTTTCTTTTAATTATTCAATCATGCGTGCTCGTTCCTTCGCATTTTTGGCCAATTGTTTTGGAGCCTTGGACAGCTCACCCTTTGCTTTGTTCAAGTCAAAACCATATTCTCCTACATTTCACCTCAAATTGTCTATGAGCTTTTAATCCTTCGCACTTCTGGTGGGATTCTCCGCGGCTATTTTTATTTTCTGAATTTGGGCTTGCAAAATTTCATTTTCTTTGGCTAGTATTTTCTTTTCCCCCTCGTCTTCCGCAGCTTGCAAACCATTTTCGAATTGAAGGTCTTTGACTTTCTTTTCCAATTTCCCTATCGTAGCCTTGTATTCATTTTCCTTGGCAAACGAATTCGATTATTCTTGTGATGCATCAACTAATTCTTGGAGATGTAGCCTCTTAGACGGCCTTTCGAACTCTATTTACTTTTTATACCAAGCAAGGTACCCTGGTGAAATCTCGCCTTTAGATAATTCCCGTACTCAAGTGTCTCCATCATGTACTGACATCTGCTCCAAATTAGACATAATGCTACTTCGGGAACCTGACCATTAGGACCAATCTCGACCACATGGTGACTAATTTTCTCATCCCTGGGAATCATCTAGCACCTCTCTAACTGTCTTAGCACTCTGTATAGATTATTATGTTGGATACACTAGAGACTCATAGAAGGAAATAAGGTCACGTGTCTAGCATATATATAACTTCATCAATGAGGGGCCACGCGAACGTCCACCCTATTTGACCTACACTTATGACACGGAGATATGATACCCATACTATGACCCATTCGGGTAACCTGGGCACATCAACTCTGGTATAAAATTCCTCTATGCGGCTCATTCCTCATGAACTCTAACTCATGAATTGAGGTCGGCAGCACAGGTGTTCAACTATCCATATCTGTAACAACAAATGGCATCCTTCGAAGAAGTCTCCCCTGGATTTACAGGCTGTGAGAGCGCGGAAAATTTCAAATAATACTAGGGGTGCGAGGGTGCTCTTGGCTTGAGTAAGCAAAGTGCTGACAACCCCTGCTATCGGTATGTCAATATTTTCGTCCTCTCGTGGAAACACTAAAAGGCCTAAGAAGAATACCATAAATGCGAAACACCGGTGCTCCTCCCATTTGAGTCGGTTTCTCTTGCTACAAAATTTGTTTTCTGGGTCATTAAACCCCCTATATGCTCATATCTTTGGTGTATAAACTTTGGAGTAAAAATCCTGGCTGACAGATCTGGATTGTGAACCCCTTTGCTTATTTTTAATGAATCCAATAATTTATGTACAACAAAGGCCCTTGGCGTAATCTAATACTAATTTCTTAGAGGAATTGTGGGAACCCCGATATATCCGGTTATTTCTTCCAGGGTATGAGTGAGTTCAAAGTCCGAGAAATAAAATACGTTGTGCGTCACATCCTAGAAGGTAACCAATGCTTTTATGATGTCCCCACTAGGATAATTTTCAACAGCCTGGAAAGTCCTCCCAAGTGCGTGTTGACCTTAATTTGCACCGATTCACCTAGATCATTCCACCACATGTGTACCTCCAAAGGGATCTTGTTCATGACTGAGATTGGCAAATTTTTGATTCATGCTCATTTCGCACATTTATTAGGGTGATTAAGCAAAACTCATGACTTATCGCACTCAAAACAAAATTTAGTTTTTTTTCTCTAAATTTTCATTTCAAAATAAAATTCTGGCCTTGTAAATATGGCCTTTCAGCACTTCTGGGGGAAGATTTTAAGGTTATGTCTACTGCTGGCTAAAATTAGGAAAATAATCCAAGGCAGTTATTTTTGCAAAAATAGCCTTCCGGCGCCCTTATATGGACACTCGGCTAATTTTTACAAAAATAGCTTAATTTATTAATGAAAAACAAAATCTGGTTTTTTTTGGCTATTTTCGTAAAAATGATGTTGGGCCCGATGGGGTTGCCTACGTATCCCACACCTTGTGAGAATCAAACTGGCGTAGTTCGGGCAATTTTGACAGAAATAAAAGCCAACTTCTATTTTTTCTTTTTCTTTTTTTCTTTGTTTTCGAAAAATAAGAATCCTTTTCTTGAAAACAGACTCCTCTTTTTTTTGGGGTTTTTGTTTTTTTTTTTATAAATTTTGGCAGTATTTCAGTATCGTTTTGTGACAGGGGTAAAATCCTTTCTCACACCTCACACTGTCAGATTTTCCTTTCTCTTATTTTTCTCCTTTTTTTCTCTTTTTGTCAAAAGCCGGTCAGCATGCAAATCTGAAATGAACGCACAAGTAGCACGCCAAATGCATCAGGATGGTCCATTAACTTTGGTGCACCAATCCTAGACAGACCCAACCCATGTGTTGAGACCCCTAACTCAAATGCATGATGCAGATAAACGTTCCTACTAGGGCTCCGGCATGGGGTTAAGTTATTCTAAGTTCATAAATATTGTGTAGGTTCTAGACTAGTGTACCCAAGCGAACAACTCGAGTCGAGGAGGGGGCTACGTACCAGGAACCAAAAGGTCATCCGGCTTTGTAACTTGTCTGAGCCTCTTTCTTATTTTAAGGTATGACACTAACAGAATAGGTAGTCATGACTAGCGAGCACGTCCCCGAAGATGAGAAGAGAAGGGTTTCGTGGTAGTTTATATACATTCCAAATAACATTAAGGCTGTAAAGCAACATTTAACACATTGGGCACAATTATAAAATGAAATCAAATAATAATAAAGCCAAATACAACAATTATTTAAAGATCGAATTCTTGAACCCTGAACCGGAGATTCTGGGTTCGATCCCTAGCAGAGTCGCCAGAGCTGTTACACCTCCTTTTTAACACTACTACTCAAGACAAGGGCGTAGTTAGGGGAGATTTTCCAATTAAAGGACAATCGAGAGAGATTGTTCATTTATTAAAATTCAGAGTCGCCACTTGGGATAGTTAATGGTGACCTGAGTCATCAGTTGAAAATCACGAATCGGGGAATGTTTGACTCTGTAATACAGTCTGCGAGTCAGAAATCCGGGTAAGGAATTCTGTTAACCCGGGAGAAGGTGTTAGGCATTCCCGAGTTCCGTGGTTCTAGAAAGGTCACTCAATTGTTATATTTGACTTGATTATCTTAATTTAATACCTTTTGTACCTATGTGCATATTTTAACTTTTAACACCTTTTAATTAACTTTTAAGAATATTGCAGCGTCGTTAAAACACGTCTCGAACCACGTAACGTAAATGCACCCGCAGTTTTTCACATATTTCAACATCATTGGAATTTAGATTTAGGTCACATAAATGCGCATCGTATTTAGGAAAGTGAATTTTAAAACGGCGCGCTAAAGCAACTACGCACTTTCATATTAAATAAGTTTTGTGAGGGCCATGGAAAGTTCGCTAATGGCACGCCTCCGACTCTTCTTTACGAAACCTTACCAAATCAACCCTATCGATGAGCAACAAATCTGTATCTACTTGATATATAATTAATTATCCATGGATATACCAATTAAAATTAAGCCAAATCGATCATTAAGAACTACACAACAGGAAATTGTCCTATTTGATCAGCGATTTCCAGCTACTAGCTCCAATGCTAATAATCACAATATTGATCATCCTTGTTTTCAAACACAATCATTTGTCACAACAACATTTTCCTGATGTGCATCACTATACTCAGTTGCCTCGCGAGGCAAAAGAGTTTTGTTTCGGAATCAAATACATCATTGGAATTACAATAGGGAAAATTTCATGAGCAAGAACAAGAAGTTAGTTAAAATCAGCAGCAAGTGGACAATTTTCTTTTTGTGATTTCTATTCCATCGTGATCCGAGAACATATGACTCAACATAGAACCAAATGTTCTGAGTGTCAAAACATCTCAATATATAGACTCAAATTTGATCCGACCGAGATGAACCAAAACATCTTAAGTACCATTTCATGCCAGGCCTAATAAGGGCCCAATTCAGCAATTTATGAGGCCGTTGAATCAAGTCCACATTATTTCTATTAGTGAGTTTGCAATTACTCACTGTGAATAACTCCTAATACATACTAATTGAATAAATCAAACATAAGATTCCAGATTTAAGCGAGCATTTTTTAAGAAAATGATTCAACATGGCAACACTAATTTTATCCCACAATAGCGATCATTTAAAACCCTCAATGCTATATCAGTTATCCCCCTTTAACACTTAAATTTGATCAATTGGACTTAACAAATTAGTTTACTCTATTTCGATAACTAATGGATGAAATAACCATAACGACTACTTAACTACACAAACTTAACTATAACCACACAAGAATTGTAACAACACGGCCGGACAGATAAGGGGAGGGGGGATTTCAAACAAGTGCAGGAATTAAACTCGTACCTTTAGCTGATTAGATATACTAACAAAGATCTAAACCAGAATATGCTAATCACAAGACTGAAATAACAAGTATGAATTACAATGAAGTTAATATTATGCTTCATCTTGTTTTAATCCAAACTTCACATTACGCTAGTGGTGTCCATAAAGTTGAATAATACTTGGAAATTGAAAAATAAAATAACATATGAGAATCAGCAAAATAGCAGTAGGAATTAACTTCAGCAAACCTGAGAAAATCAACTGGAAGTACTCCAAAACTTTAGGAAAACTAATGTGCAAGCAGCCAACAATCAACTAGCTCATCAAATCTTAAGATCTAACCCTAATAACCATCTTTCAAACCATTTTAATGCTCAAAACCTTAGAAACTGAACCAATGGATAAATGTTTCAATTCGTCCAACTAAATACCTTATGGAACAGTGAACTTGCAATCTTTTTTAGTTGTTTTAGTTTTTTTTTTTTTAGTGTTTTTATCAGTGGAAAATCCCCGTCTCTAAGGCAAGAAGGGTGTCTTTATATACAAGGCAAGTAGGGAAACTCTTACGTTTTAAATCTGCAAATGAGTCCCCCATTTTTTGACTTGTAGACCAAGTCTTTATATCAAAATTAGCAAGAAGCCCCTACTAGAGGCTTCCTATTTCAGTTGCCATTAATCAAATAACCGAACTACCCTTAATTCCCACCAGATAAACTATGGTGTTTCTCAAAACCATGCAGAGAATCAAGGTGTAAGATTTACCTAATGGACAATTAACAAACCCAATCAATAACTTACTGGCCCTAATTCTAACCCAAGAATTACACATGAAAGTCATTTTATACAATCCGAACTGATTAAACAAATAAAATTCGATTAACACAAATTGATTGTTCAAATTATGCTTTATCCAAATAAGACTGACGGCAATTAACAGAGACATAATTCAAAGAAGTCTCAATAATTTGACTAAAATCATGAAGACTAAGCATAATTGAACTCATGACCTTCAAAACAATCATTCTCGAACAGTTAATGCAAATTAATAAGGTCAAACTTAACCTAATTTGATCCCGTAATTAACAAAATTGACAAAAACGAGATGAGGTGAAGAAAGATTAGAAAAATAGACTGAAAACTTACCTTAATGAAGGCATGCAACAGGATTTGAGTTTCGAACCCTAGAACTCATCTAACTTTGGGCTTTTTATGAAAAAACAACCACGGACCCATGGGGAGGTAGCGCGATAGGGTTACAGGGTAAGGGTTTTGACGATTATGGGGTGGTGATGTTTGGTAGCCCCTATTGAACCAACATTCGAGAGCATCTAGGGGTGTTTGAAGGGTGTTGAGTGTGGATCTGGTATGAGGGGGAGGAGAGGGTTTTAACGGTGTAATTTTGGGGTCAAATGGAAGCGGCGCCACCGTACACGGCGGCGGAGTCTGTATTTCAAAACATATTCGAAGAGTTCTGATGATGTTCGAGGATAGGGATTGCATATTTGGATAGAGGAGGTTGAGGAAGATACGAATCGGATAGGTACTGGTGCATAAGTGGTGTAAAGTGGCGCAAAACAGAATATTTTAGAATGTCACATTTAATTTGTATTCAACCTTTGACCTATAATTTGGTGCAATTTGGAGCATTTTCGCCGGCGGAGGTGATCTCCGGCCAGCGGCGCACGGTGGGCGGCAGTGGGTCTAGGGCTTTTGTGAGAGAAGAGGTGAGGCATGGTACTAGGTTGTTTGGGGGATAGGGGTGTTTTGGACACTTACATGTAAAATATACCCAGTTCCAACACCGTCCGATCATCAGAGATCAACGCCAAGGTTAGCCATTACAAAACGACATTGTTCGGACTTCAAAAAGGGGGAAACGGGTTTGGGTGCATTTGGGCCCGGTTCTGGGGGATTAATTGGGCTGCAATTTAGTTCAAAATGGCCCAATTTGGCCTTCTTCTATCTATCAGATTTTTTTCCTTCACTAGTTTTTCATTTTTCTTTTATTTTCATTGTCAAAAACTAGTAAAACTCCTAAAATAATTACAAATCTTAATTTTACCAATAAATTCAAACCATATGATAAGGGATTTCCCTATACTTAGGAGGAGTGCACCTCCACAACCTTCTTAGCCATAGTGTGCTCCACCACATGCTCAAGCTATGATTAAACCACCGGCTGCCACCATATTCTCTTATACCTTCGAATCCCATTTATAAGACCACTGGTATAATATATGTTTTTTCTTGCTCTATATATAATAGAAAGTTACCAAATAACTTTAAATGACTTAAAAGTTAGCATGTTTGTTTGTTTGCTAAGTTTCTGAAACCTTCATTTAAGGCTGGAAGAATAACGGTTCCGAACCGGAACCGTGACCGGAACCGCGGTTCTGGCGGTTCCGCGGTTCTAAACGGTTCCGGTTATACGGTTCCGGTTCCGCGGTTCCGGTTCCGCGGTTCCAGGCCGGTTCCACCCTTTAGAACCGTGGAACCGGAACCGCCAGAACCGGAACCGGACCGGTTCAGGCGGTTCTAAACGGTTCCAAACGGTTCCGATATTTTAAAAAAAAAATTTTTTTTTTTTAAATTCGGACCGTTGGCGGAACCGTTTGGAACCGTTTAGAACCGCCGGAACCGGTCCGGTTCCGGTTCCGGTTCTATCCGGTTCCCAACGGCCATTTTTTTTAAAAAAAAAATTTTTTTTTTTAAATTCTGAAAATCAGAACGTTGGTATTGCAGAAATAGCCGTTTGGCATTTTTAAAATTTAGCCATTTGACCCCTCAAATTTAATTTAACCCCAAACTTTATATAATTACACAATTTCCCATTTCTCAACTGTAAATACCCCCTCATTCTTTCATTTTAATTCACCAATTCATCAATCTTACTCAATCTCTCTCAATCTCTCTCAAGCTCTCTTACAATCTTTCTGTGCAAGTGCTTAATTTTTGTTGCAAATTCGTGAAACATTGTGAAGTTGTTGAATTGAAGTTTTCAAGTGTTCAATTACAACGATTGTCAATTTTCAAGAAATTGTTCGTCAATCCGGTAAACTCGTTTCAACTCTTACGTGCTAAGAATATTTGTTGTGTGTTGATATTTTCCTTAATTATAATTAGTATGGCATTTTCATTGAAAAAAATGTTCGGAAAAGGTACATCTAAATCCGGTGAAAGTAGTAGCCAAAATCCTACCCCTCCCCCGGCTCCCAGACCTAGAAAAGATAAACAAGTTCAAACTAGTAGCCAACCTAGAAATACTAATGAAAACTTAGGAATACTTGATAGTGATCACCCGTGTTTTCAATTTAGCGATGTTAATTTTCTACATGATATAGCAGTCGGTGATAGAATAGATGATGATATTATGAATTTGCTCTATCCTAATGCACCAATATCAGAGGGAAATGAGGGTGATGATGATGACGAAACACAATCTCCGGTAGATTTAGATGATACACCTACTAGTCCTGCTCCTAATGACCCAGAACACCCACCCGTACAAACTCCCACCTTTAGTAGACAACCTCGGAAACGTACAGAAACTTCATTAGTTTGGCATTTTTTTATTCAACTAAGAGATAAAGATAGGGCTAAATGCAAAACTTGTGGTAAAGAACTTGTTCATAGGTATACGGGTGATCGTAGCGGAACAGGTAGTTTAGTTAAACATATATATATACATCCTAGCGATAAGGCTAGATATTTTCAAATGAAAGCGGAACAAGAGGGGAAGTCAAGTCCTGATACTACAATTAACCAAAGTACTGGTTCTAACATGGTTCAACCAGGAATAAACACTGTCACCGGAGGTATATTGTACTACGATCCTAATAAGGATCGTGAAGAATTAGCTAAAATGATTACTGTTATGTGTTTACCTTATTCTTTTGCTTCTAATCCTGCTTGGATTCAATATATTAGACGAGTATTTAATCCTACATATAAAGGTTGGCCTCGCGCCACAGTTAAGGCCGACATTTATAAATATAAGCATGAATATGAACAGTACTTGCGCTATTTTTTTACTCATATAAGTAATCGTATGTCTATTACAACTGATATTGGTAGAAGTGGAAATGATTGTGATTATCTAACTGTGACCAGTCATTGGATAGACGAAGACTGGACCATGCAAAAACGCATTATAGCATATAGAATAATTAATTCACGGCCACAGGTAAGTTTATTGCTAGCACTGTTTATGATGTTTGTAGATATTTTTGTTTTAGTGATAGAATAATGTCAATTTCCATGGATAACGCTAGTAGCAACACAACTGCAATAGGTATTTTAACTAGAAAACTTAATCCTGTTTTTATAAATATTTTCCATGTTAGATGTATATGCCATATTTATCATTTAATTGTTGGAGATGGTATGAGAATTTTAAACATAGAAATTGAAAAAGTTAAATTCGCTCTTAATTGGCTTTTTTATTCAAACCGTAGAAGTAGACTTAGAGAATATTATAAAAAATGTGACGAAAGTGGCCTTAGAGAAAGAAAGGTTACTAAACCTTGTCCGACTAGGTGGAACTACATGTATGAAAGCTTAGTAGTGGCGTACGAATATAGAAACCCAATAACCGCTACTTATAATTCTAGGGATTGTGAGGATGAAGATAATGATATGCTAACTAATCAAGATTGGAATAACGTTAAGATTCTTTTAGATTTTTTAGAACATTTTAGTGTAGCTACAACTGCTTTATCTGGCCAATATTATCCTACAATTTCAAACTGTTTAGTATATATTGCCGCACTTGCTAATTTATTTGCTGATTTTAACGAGGGAGGGGAAATTTATGAAAATGCAATATTTGAAATGAAAAAGAAATTTAAAAAATATTTTTTTCCAATCCCTCCTATTTTTGGTGTGGCTGCTTTGTTAAACCCTACTATGAAAGCAGGAGGTCCTAACTTTTGGTATACTAGTATTTATCAATGTTTAGATCTTTCACCAGAAGAAATGGCTACACTATCTGATGCGAAAGCATCAATTACAGCGAATGTTCAAACTGTTTATAATGCTTATAAACAGGCCTTAGAGCATGCTAGGCCTAATATTCCAACTCCTACTTCGTCCACGTCACAATCGTCTAAAAGAGTTGCTGGCTTAACAGCTCTTAAATCGTGGACGGAGTTCAGGGGTACTCAAGGTGAGAATTTAGATGATATTTCCCATCTAAACGAACTTCAAGTTTATTTGTCGCAGGGGCTAGAGAATGATAATCCAGACGGATCTTTCGACCTTTTGGATTGGTGGAAGACAAGGGAAAAGCATTTTCCCGTTCTTGCAAGGATGGCTCGGGATTTTCTGTCCATTCAAGCGTCAACTGTTGCATCGGAGAGCGTATTTAGTCAAGCCAGACTACAAATAGGAGATCATGGAGCGTCGATGCGGGACAGCTTGGAAAAATCAGTGCTCTTCCGAGATTGGATCCGCTCTGAAAGAAGAAACTTTGGGCTAGCTGAATCTCAACCCGAAATAGATGAGTGCTATGAAGAAATGCTAGCAGAAATTGCTCAAGAATCATCTTCACCCGGAAGTGGTGATGAACAAGCTTCATTTCCACCACCGCCAACACAACCACCTCCAAACCTTGAAGGTTTTATGAGATTTGTTAGAAATAATACATAAATTATGATGTAACTTGTACATTGGCATGTCTTCTTTTAGTTTTTTTTCCTTTTAATGGTGGTATTAGTACCATGTTGTGCTCATTCCATTGGGGGAAGGAAGACTAAGAAAGATATGCCATTTTGGTCAATAAATATGCTTTTTATCATATACTTGAATATATTTGTCTCAATATTTCTTTGTCTTTACTTCTATATCAATCCTTGAATATAAAATATTTATATAACATATAATATATAACATACAACACATAATACTATTAATACTAACTACTACACAATATACATTATTTATATACAATATATACTACTTTACTACAACATATACTACTTATATACAAAATATACACTACTTATTTTGAATATATACTAATTTCCAAACACAATATATGCTATAGTAATAACATAGTACACCATATAAAAATATATTCTACAATATACTAATCACTACTATACAAGATATTTAATTTAAAAAAAAAAAAAGAGAAGGTCGGAACCGCCTGGAACCGCCAGACCCGCGGTTCCGGAACCGCCAGAACCGGAACCGGGTGGTTCCGGAACCGTATGGTTCCGGTTCCGGCTCCGGAACCGCCAGAACCGGAACCGCCAGAACCGGGAACCGCCAGAACCGGAACCGCCAGAACCGGGAACCGCCAGAACCGGAACCGTTTACCCAAATAGACCCAGAACCGGAACCGGATACAGCCTTACCTTCATTTGACCGCATTTAAGGGAAAAAATGTGTTTTATAGCATGCGCTGAACTCCAACTAAATCTTTTGAAATATACTGGAAAATCTTTTTCATTATAAAGCTTTGTCAAGAGAAACACATAAATCTTTTCAAATGTTTGCTGAGAAGAACACAATAATATTTTAAAAAGTAGAATGCACATCATGTCCTAAGAATTTAAACTATAAAATATCTAATTCAAACTATTTTACTACGAAGAAACTAAAATTCAAATGGGTAAAAATTACTATTATTTTCTCTAATCCGTAGTTAAGTCTTATACAATGAGATAAAGAGGGTACTTGAATGGGGGAAATAGTAGAATATTTGGTAATATTTACGAGTTTAACTTAAATATCTCAATGTTAGATTATGTTATTAGTAGTTTTTATTCGTTGACGGTTATTTATGGAGAATGATTCTTTCTGTGTATTCCTTTTTTTAAATTAAAACTGATATTTCCTTCACTCAATATAAATTGAAATTTATCTAACTTTAGCATATTTATTTTAAAACTCTTATAATTTTAGATTATCAATGCATATAAATTAAGAAAATAATTTACCCAAAAACATCTAATTAGCATAATTTAAATATAGTGTTATTGGGTCCATGCACAACATGTGTTATCCTTGCTAGTGTAGCATATAAGAGGGATTTTATGGGTCGGGTATTTGGATAGGGGGTTTTTGAAGAAAATGTGTTGGGTTTAATTTTATATTTTTGGGGTTAAAAATCAGGTGTCATGTCATAAAAGAAAAAAGTGAATAAATCACTTTTTAACTCGAATGACTTTTTGAGTGAAATAGCATAAGAAGTGACCTTTTGAGTGAAATAACAGAAGATAAGTAAATCTTCTGATATATATAATAATAATAAAATAAAAAGTAACATTGTTAACCTATTTCAAATAGTTAATGATCATTTAAGTAATATAGTAAACTCTAAGAAAAGTTGAACGTAAAATGAACATTAAGTATCAAAAAATAAACTCCTTACAGTCAATTCAAGCGTTAATTTAAGACTTTCTCGACATCCTCTCATCTAAGAGTAATGCAAGTTATAGTCTATTACTCAACTTCGCGTGTACCTCAATGCGATCAAGACTTCCGTTATTAGGAATTTCCGGCAAGTTGCCTTAGGATCTTACAGAGTGTTTATAACGGTATTCGTAAACTAATTTTGGAAACAGAAACAACGAAAAAAATAAAAATGCAGAAGAAGCAAGAATTAATTTGAGCCTATTAAATTAACTGTATTTTTTTAAGGAACTTAATCCCCTCCTCGTACCATAAGGATTATGTCCTTTTAAGATAGAACAGATTATACATACTAGTGTATTGGTACTTCAAACCACAGTGTTTCACAAAATACAAATGACACACTTACTTTTTGTTATTTGAAACAATGCATGATCGGAGTCATGGTTTGAAGATGATGATTTGAAGATTCATTCGACAGATAAGGGTGTCTTGGTTGACGATACCGAGGTTGAATGAATCATTCCACCTGGCAACAGCAAAAATAAAGAAGTGGGTGTTTCAATATTTTTGGTTAGGAAAATCTGAGAAAATTGACAGGTATTTATAGCCATCAGGTTGGGTTCAATCGAAGAGGTGCAACAGTTCAATAAGGCCTTTCGCATAAAATGACTATAATGAAAACGGCTATTTATGCAACATAAAACGGAAAATAAAATCGGAGGAAAACATAAATTGTTGTTATAAAAAAATTCAAAAAGATTAATCAATCAATCAGAACAAGATTCAAATTCCAAGCAGATACCGAGCGGAGCCGAGCAAAAACAACGATAGTGCGAGTCTTGCCTTCTTCTCAGATCTATAATAATTAGAAGAAGTGTAATTTTATATACACACACATACATACAAAACAAATGAGATTTCCTTCTCCAATATGGGATAATGTTCTTTTGCAAAGGCAAAAGTTTTATTTTCCTCTCTATTTCCCATTCACTCTCTTTTTTTAATTAAAGACCCAACAATCTCCTACATAGCCATCGTCTATTCACTTCTTTAATGCGTGATAAGCTTGACCAAGGAAACTTGCTTTACTTCGAATCAATCTCTAGCTTTCGACTAAGCTAAGAAGCAGATAGGATAGGATAAATCTAACTAACTGAAAAGGATATTCCCTAGGGAAGGAAAGAACTCAAGCTTGTCTGGAGATTGAGGGCAGGCAAGCTTGAAGAGGTTTAGGCTCCACTAGAAATATTCTTGTTATTGCTTCGACTCATATTCCCCAAAAAGTGGATCCCTCTCTAATAGCTCCGAATAAATTGAATACGTGCATAAAGCGCCAGGCTATAAGATAAGATACAGTTCTTGTACTACTTGATTGACTGGTAAGAAAGAGCTTCCGTAAGAATTGGAAGACTCTTGTATGTATCTTGCGTCGGTATCATTTCGCTTGAGCCGCGAACTCCGCTCAGCTGCGTCAAGCCCGTCCTCTAGGCACATTTGGAAGGCAGGGAGTGTGACAACGTACACACTTCCCTTTACTCCATAGGGCCTTCTCATCAATTGAAGGGTTTGGTGGCCTCAAATTGACTTGGCTTCGCCAAAAGGCTTTTTTTATGAAGAGAATGAATCATTTTCTCAAATGATCAGAAAAAAATGGGTCCGGATCTCCTGCAGGAAGTAAGGGAATTCTAACTCTCAAGTTGCTCCTGCGACTTCCTTTTCATTTGGTAGGGCATGCCAACGAGATCTCATGAGAGCTTTGAATCAGTAAGCTCATAATCTAGGGTTCAATTAGCGCCAACTTCAGGCGAGGGAATTCACCCCAAAGTGGATTTTCGCCATGATCCTCAGGATTTTGTTGTTCTAGACAAAAAGATGAGAGCTTTTCAAGGTATCCAGTTAGACCCCCGCGTAAAAGAGAACCTAAATATACAAAATGCGGTTAATCCCGCCGTGGCCCAAGCTATTATTACGATAGGGAATTACTATGTATCGGAAATATGCATGAAAATGGTATGATTCACAATCAAGGATTAATTGCATCTGGATCATTTAGTTTCCTTTTGAACTTTCCGCAGTGGACTTATGTCAGATATACTTAGTCAATTAGTAAATTTAATATCTTTAAACCGTCAAACTTTGGTGTATAGCTAGACAATTATAAGTCAGACAATCAAACTCTTACCAGTCTTGGGTTCTTATTATTCTGTTCGTTTCAGCCATGAACACCACCTGGTTTCATAAGTGCATATAGAACTAGCCTTATAAAATTCTCTTTGATACGGCTAATACATTACATTTACATAGATGATTCCTAATCATGTCATCACGAGAATGGAAAAAAATTTTAGTTGACAATGTTGAACCAACATTAATGACTTTATTTGTTCTTCTTGAACCTTGATCTTGGGATCTAGTGTCTTTTAGGTAGAGTTACCATTACAATTGCTTGTCATCGTCTATAGTTAAGCCTGTTATAAATGGATACAGCCGGTTATTTTGAGAATTTGCATCCCATTCGCTGGTTTAAGGTCTCGAGCATCTTTGTATAAGGTGTTACGACTTGCGTACGTGGCCGAGTTCAGTTTTTGGGTGATTCAGAATCAATTTGGAAGAAGGATTCATGTTTTACAAACTTAAGCGGTAAAGGTTAACCGGAATATGAATTTTGTGTAACACTACTCCGAAATGGTATTTTGATGATTCCAGTATCTTCATATTGTAATTGTGGAATGAGGCATGTATTCGGATTTGAATTTGGTGGTCCGTAGGGAAGTTTGAAGTATTTTGGCGAAAATTGTAAAATTAAAGTTTTGGAAGGTTGCGATGTTTGATTGAGAGTTGATTTTGGAGATATCTGTTCGAAGTGTGATTCCAAGAGTTGGACTAACTCCGTTATGTCATTTTAAACATTTATGTAAATATTGATATTGTTCCGGGTTGACTGGATATGTTTTGGTCCGAGTTTTAAAAATGAGAAGATTTGGATATTCATGAGTTTGATTCAAGGTGCGATTAGTAGTTTAGGCGTTTTTTTGATATGGTTTCGGACCTCTAGCAGGTCCATTATGTTATGGAATTTTTTGGAATATTTTGACGGGGTCCTGGTGGTCTTAGGTGTGTGTCGGATGGGCTATGAGCCATTTTCTTCTATTTTTGGACTGCTGATTAGCCGGTACCTCGTGTCCTTCATCACATTAGTGATGAAGCAATCATGTTCGCATAATGTAATTGGGTGGCAGGCAGCAATTGGCCTTCGCCTTTGAATTTAGAAGTCCATGATCGCATAGGTAAGGAAGAAAAGGGCATCAGACAACTCTCCTCTTCTCCTTCGCGAGTGCACAGACGCATTCGCATAAGGCCTGGAGAATTGCCACAGCATTCGCGAGCTTGATTTCACGTTCGCGAAGCATGATTTGGTCGCCTTCATTTTTCCTCTTCGCGATCTCAAGGAATTCGCGATCACTACGTATTAACCACCAGGCAAAAATATAAGAACTTTATTTTAAGGGTTAGCCATTTTTATCATTTTAGTAGTTATAGACATTTGCTTAAGAAGATTTTTCGTGGGGTTTTTAAGAAAATTATTAGGGTACGAGTTCTTCACCAAGAATTTATTATATTTCAAAATTCTATCTTTATTTTTATCACTCTTGAGTTGAGGAAAATGAGAATTTTTTAAGAAATCTTTCATGATGTAAAATGATGGTTCTAAGGGCGAATTAATATCAAAAATTGATAACTTTTGTATGATTAAACTTGTATCGGAATGGGAGTTTGGGTTTTGTGAAATTTATTGGGTTCTGGGCCCAAGGGTTGACTTTTGGATTGACTTTTTGGTTCTTGTTAAAAATTAAATCTTTATTATCCAAAAATATTTTCTATGAGTTCTATTTATGAATTGAAGTTACTTTGGCTATATTTGAGTCGTCCGGAGGTTGTTCACTCGAGTAGGTCATTGTAGAATAACGGTCTAGCTTCTTTGAGGTACGTATCTTACATAACTTTATCTGGAAGAACTACCCCTTAGGATTTGAGTCTTTGGTGCTGATTATGTCATGTGAAGGCCGGGTACACGAAGTGATGAGTACATGCTCGGGCTTATTTGTGAAATTTTGACTGTTTAGTGTTCTTAGGTTCTTATGTCCATTAATTATGAAGTTGTTTGTCATGTTAAATTCTTCATTTACTATATTTACCCTTACGTGTCTTATTTGAAATTAGTTGCTTCATGTTCTACTATCATGACCCAATTTCCCTTCCGTTTGGTTTCGTGATAGAACCTAGTCTTAGGGACTAAGTAAACCTAATATTTACTGAATATCAACCATAATAAAGAAAGTCTAACCGTCTCAATATCGAAATCTTGATAGAACTTATATCTTTCCAAAACCGGAGGAACAAGTCATAAGCTCTAAAGGGTTTCGCTACAACTTCTCAACACAATTGTATGGGAAAAAGTATAACAATGTGAATACAAACTAGGAAGGTGACTCTTAAACCTGCGAATGAAGTAGTAGGGTTACCTTGAGTCTCCTCGACAAGAATTCGCACAGCTACTAATGATCAACACCTGGATCTTTGCAAAACAATATATAGAAGTGTAGTATAAGCACATAACAACAATGCCCAGTAAGTATCTAGACTAACCTCGATGGAGTAGTGACGAGGAACAATCAAGACACCTACTGGTCTAATAAACTGAAAAAGTATAGGTGTAGAAACAATAGAACATGATAGAAGAATGATTCCTGGATGCAAATATTCTTCAATGGTTTTCCTTAGAATGTGGATTTCATTGTCCAAATCCTTATGGCTACCTGGCTGAATTTTGTTTCTGTCTTGTATATTTTCATAATGCATGTCTTGCTTGTTTTCTCCAAAAGACACCACGATTGTGGAAGACTGAATATTAGAAATCTTCAAGATTTAATTGATAGTGTAGGTTGATAGAATTTGTGGAAAGATTGTATAAGTAAAAGATGGGCAAGGACATATGGTTATGCAAATATTTGATGTAGAGCTGGAAGCAGAGATTGTACTTTGAAGAAGGTTGAAAGTGTTTCCCGGATTAACAATATGTTTCTTCGCACTATATTTACTTTGGTACCATTAGTTTGTACTAAAATTCACATACCGATAGTGGATGTTTTAAATTGGATTGTTATTTTAGATTCATCCTTTATGCAAATTTATAGCCAAAATATTTTTCAAGGCTATAGGAAACTTTTAAAGAGAAAATAAAACTATACAAAACAAAAAGTAAAATGTTGGAGTATTCAATCTATATGAAGTAAATATAAAAAGAAAAAGAATAATGTATTTGAGGAAATATATTATTTTATAATATGGTCGAATAGGAGTCGTAGAAAAGATAGCCCAAAATCGGAAAACAAATAGACAAGAATGACTTGTTATCTTAGTGGAAGACGCACGAGACTTGATGAAATAAGGTGAATCCACTTGAAGTTTGTGAAAAGTTTACTAATGTCTAAAGTAAAAGCTTAGTTTTGGCGTAAGTCCTTGTCATTGTTGACTCTAGCGTGTTCCAAAATTGCCACAGTCTTAAGGATGATATTTTTGGTGATTTTTCTGAGGCATGATGTCCTATCTAATCATACTCAATGTCTTTAGGGTCAATAAAATTGCATTTCAAAATTTTGCCCCTAGTTCCTTCGAATAAAATTTTCTATTATAACGAGATCGAGCCTTATGTAGATTTTCTATGTATCTCACCAAGGAAATCATGTTAAAATATAATTTCAAATTTATATTCCTAACTTTACTAAACGTGATCGAATCTGATGTGGAACGCTTGCGTATCCTAGCAAGAGAATCGAGTTAAACTGTAGTTTTCTTACATAAAAAAGAATTTAGATATTTTTAAAAGGGCCAAACTCGTATGAGGCTGCCTACATATTCCATTAAGATACGACGATACAAAAATTAAGCCAGTGTAGTAATATAAATATTTTGAATGTTTTAAAATAAAAGGCTAAACCCGAAGTGGGGTTGCCTGTAAATATGATAAGCTTGGTATTGTTCGTTACAAATTGGAAACTTAAAGATATAAAGAGTTTTCTCGTTTATGCTTACAAAAATACATAACTATTCCGAAAAGTTATGGCTACTTCAAAACTAAGTTTTAGTTCACACCTCCCAACTATTCTACTTCTAGGAGGCACACTCATATGTTGAATGGTTCTTCTACATTGTTTGTTTATAAGGAAGAGCAAGATTGGTAAATTATGTATATGCTACTTGGGTGAATTTGATATAAAGATGAGTATTAGAGGTTGATACCACACAAAATGAGGGCGAGGCACTAGTCTTTGAGTGTCCCTATATCATCTAACAACTTATGGATCTCCTCCTTCAAATAATAGCACTCATCGATAGTGTAACCTGGCATGCCCGAGAGAAAGGTGCAATGCCTGGCTAGATTGAAATAAAGGGGAAGTATTAGGAGGTTTCAATTGCAAGATCCCAACTAATCTCAATCTCTTACATATGAATGGAGATGGTTAATTCAATGGGATGAAAGTTTGAAGTTTTCTCATTTGGGAATTGGCGGCAAAGGGCTTGGCACTTCAACAATCACTATTTTCACTTGTCGCAACCCAATTGCCAAGCTTGAAACAATTCTACTACCTTTCCTTGAGGTTCCTTTGATTTCAAACTCCCAGGAGATTCTATGGATTCCCTTTTTAATGGACTACAACTTCTAGGAGTACTATTGGAGGATCATGACCCAGACAAATCTTTTCCCTATTGAACCATTTTAATGTATCTTGCTTCACACACCACATCAAAGTTGGCCCTACAAGCATCCTAGAAAAGAGCATCATCGTAAATTCATTGCCCTTTTTAACAACCTAACTAGCTATTTTGAGTTCTACCATCTCGTTCTGTGATTTGATACCTCGAGTAGGTTCATATAATATTTTATGACTTGCATGTACGATTGGTTTGAATTTCAAGAGGTTCGAGAGTGATTTGAATACTTGGTTCTCAACTAGAGGCTTTACGTTAAAAAAAGATTTACCAAATTCAACATTATAGGTATACAAGCACGGATTCATAATTTGAAGGTTCTAATCGGGTCGTATGATGATTTTAGACTTGTACGTATATTAGCCTAGAATCTCTAGTAGCTCGGGGTTAATCCATCACTTCTAGTTGAAAGTTAAAATTTATGAACTTAAGAGAGTTCCATAATTTGGATTAATTTTTGATCCCTGGTTGTATATTGTTATTTGTATTTTAATCTCTTGAAAAAGTTCGTGGAGGATATAAATACTTTCTAGGAGGATTAGACGAGGTCTCGAGGGGCTCGAATGAGTTTCGAGATAGTTTCAGATCATTTCAATTTGAGTGTCAATTGGTAATTTTTGGTGCACAGTAGTGCATCGCTATTGTGGAGCTAAGTCTTGTTGTCGTCCAATTCATACCTCAAATCAAGGTTATGAAACAGTCTATTACAATAGTATACCCAACAAGAATCGGGGTCGATTTTCACAAGGATTCGTATATGTGATTTAGGAGTATATATTATAGTATGTGAGTTTGAACTATCTCTATTTACACTTGCACAAATTGGTGTTGTTTCTATATCTATTTTAAACTAAGATTGCAAAGTTAAGAAATGAAACTAGGAAGTTATTTTTGTTGTTTTTCAAGTTTTGTAAAAAGCCTACGGCTATGACCGTCACCTAGGTATTTTCCAAATGGAATATAATCTTAATTTTTGTTTTGTTGATCGAAGTATATTATAGCTATCAACACTCAGATACCCACTCAATACTCTCGATCAGAGAGTGACAATTCGGCGTTCTCAAGTCCAAATGGGTATTGCTCAAAACGGATGATAAAAGTTCAAGTCGGGTTATTACTATCTCTAGGTTGAGCCCTTTAATTGGGATTATCAATCTCTCGATAATTTCTACTTAGCCAAGTTTTCTTAGACTAAGTCTCTCTTTCTCAAGTAGAGACTAAGTCAAATAGGCATGAACTAATATTTTCAACCATTAATTCCACCAATTAAAGCATGAACAAGGCAAAATAATAGACAGTCAACCATAAACAAATATTAAATTAAATACCCATAAGGTTTACACACTAAGGTTGGGTCACAACCCTAGTAGGAATCTAGCTACTCATGCTTGAAATGGAAAAAATAGAAGAAGATATGCTAATTAAACTCATATTGTAAAAGCAAAATGATAAAATCTATGTTAAAATATTCCAGAATATGAAAAACTACCAAAAAAAAGGAAAGAGAAACGGCTATTGCAGTTTATGATATCAAAAGTAAACGTGAAATTGTGAAACTTATCTTTTTATACAGAGATGGAAATTACGGACAAAATTTTCCTTCGAGAGTTTCTGCGGCTGCACAATTCCATGTGCGATCCGCAGAATTCGTCAACTTGTCATGACTTGATGTCTGCAGCCGTAAAATTATGATCTGCGGTGCAAATCACTCTTTTTGTAATTCGGAGATTTGTAGCTGCGGCCCGCATTTTGCTCTTTTGCGGTCCACACTTTTACATCTGCGGCTGCATAGCACTTCTTTTGTGGTCGAACAATTCTTGTGCGGTCCGCACTCTTGATGGACTTGAAATGCACATTTTTCTGAACTTTGCTCTTTGCCCAGCTTTTGTGACCGCACAATTCATGTGTAATCCTCACTCTGCACCAAACTCTACTGAATTTTCCTTCATAATCTACGGCCATAGATGATATTCTGCCGCTCGCACTTTTGAGCTTCTGTTCCTTTTATGTTCTTGGGTTCAGATTACTCATTCGAGTTGGATTTCATCTCAGGATTTCATCTTCCAATATTCCTGCAATTAAGTATATTTCATCAGTTTTCAGAAATACAAAATTAAATGCTTTTGGACTAAAACAAAAGCTAAATTGCACTAATAAGTAGTCAAAATCCCCACTTATCAACTCCCACCAACTTAAGTTTTTGCTTGTCCTCAAGCAAAAAAAATAGTTCCTGCCTTCACAAGTTAAGGGCCATTCTGACCAATCAAAGGTTAGTCATTCACACATCAATTGGGACCAACAATTACCCATACTACTTATGCATTATCAACAAAGCGACAGGTTAAAATTTTATGCACATATAGTTCTAATATGACACTTGAGCATAATGATTTGATTTTATTCATCGAGGAAGCTCACTCTTTCGTGTAAGTCATTATGGATCTATACTCCTCTTCCTCTACTCTCTTTTTGCCTTTCTCGCATAAGAATTTTAGCATTCAATCCAAAGATTTGAGTTTATCTTTCCTTAAGCACTCCATTTTATGTTCTCGGCTCATGCTTTGCTAATTTTTGAGGCATTTTCTTTTCCTTGGGGAAACTAGAGAGACTTAACATCACTCTATATTGATCATGACATTCATTTTCTCCCGCTTTGATTTATCCATGCTTTGCATCATTACTTTTTTTAATCCCTTCAACTTAATTTACTTTCTTTTTGCATTTTTCTTTTTGTTCTTTCCTTTTCTTATCATTCCTTCTCATCATTCTCTTTTTGTGCCTTTATACCTCTTTCAAGCTTGTCTTCTCCCCCCCCCCCCCCCAAACTTATTTTTTTAGCCAATTGTTTCACAAGAGTGTTAAAGAAAGTTCGGATGCCAATAAAGGATCACGACAAAACGGGTAAAGGCTTGTAATATGGTTATCAAATGAGAAGGGCTTGAGGATCAAATGGGATGACTAGTGTGAGCACGTAATTTTTGCCCTATGTGAATTACTATTATAATTTCAAAACAAAATACTTTCCGTTTATCATTTGCTATTTTGTGAATTTTGTGGTATTTTTTGTTAATTGTTTGCATTTGACTGTGCATTTTTATTTTTGTTTAATTAATAAAAAATACAAAAGATATGTGCATTTGTATTCAGGGTCCTATTTTATATTTTTAGGCTAATTAATCAATCAATTGTGGAAATAAAAGGAAAATAACTAAAATAGTTTATTTTACATTTTTGGCCTTTTAATTTTTGAATTTTATAGTTTTCTTTAATTTAGGACTCAGCTAATTTTTTGTTTTAGAGTTAAATTAGATTTTATTTTGTATTTAACAAAATCAGACAAATGAAATTAGAGAAAAAAAGAAAGGAATTGAAAATAGAAAAAAAAACAAAAGCAAACTAGGCTGCTATGTTGAATTGCACAAGCCCATATTTCTGCCCTAGCCCAACAAAAATTACCCCTAATACCCAGGCCAATCACGCAAAACGCGGTCCAGCCCATATCCGGTCTTTTTTAATTCCAAACGACTCCGTATTGGCCTTCGTTGAATCCTAGCCGTCGAGGTTGCCCAATATAATGGTTGAGAACACAGGGTCACTTAGCATATAAGTGTCCAAATACCCCATACCCCCATCGCTCATCTCCTTCACCTCACCAAAAAACCCCTCCATCGCCGTCGTCTACCACTGCCGGAAATTACCTACGGCGGCGGCCAACGTCCAACCTCCACCAAAATTACACCACAAGCGCACCTTGACCTCCCCATCCCGAATCCACGACTAGTTTCCCTGAAAATCGCCCAAATCCTTCAAATTTTGATTTGAAATCATAAACCCTAGCACTGCCATAATTTCTCTGGTGGCGACGCCGCTTCTGTTCGACCCCAAAAAAACATCAGGTGACCACCAGTTCTTCCCATTCCAAATCCCTAACCCATACCCGTCGAATCAATATGGAACTCGTCGAATCTTAATATCCGAAGTCCAACTCAAAAAGCTCAAAATCGGGTTATTACTAACCAGGTAGCATGCAATGTTTTCTCGCAACGTTTGCGAGCCTGACTCGACAAAATTAATGTTGATTCAATTGTTCTTAACAAAGAACAACGGAGATTGGTCGAGTTTTCCATCTCCGTTTGGTTTGAGCATGACTGGATAAGTCTTCTTCGTCCCTTATTCTTTTCTTTCAATTGGTTCAGATTCCTTCTCATTTCCTTTCCCTTAGGTTGATCAAAATTCATGTGGGGTTCTGGGTTCAAACTAGGTCCTCCTTCTGTTCCTCTGTTAATTGAAGTCTCGTGATCTGCTTGTTTTGTTTTTTTAGTTTCTGTGTTTAATAAACTTAAATGTTTCATTATCAGTTAATTGCTTGGCTAATGAAGGTTTGTTCATTAATCTTGTCTTTTGTTTCTATTTTGTTTTAGAAATAGTTCCAGGCTCTCTTGGGAAACTTTGTTTTAGTCTAGGCCCATAAATTTTGTAATTGGTTTATAGAGGGCAACACGTCCAAATAGGGATTGAATTTGGGGTCTGCAGACCCATTAGCCTAGTCAATTTGACCCAAGATGATTTTTAGGGTATTTTTTAAAGGATAAAAGATTAATTTGGGTAATCTAGGTTAGGGAATCTTAGTATACTAGAAATATGAAGCTTCTAGTGGGGGTTTAAATTGATTTTCAGAAGGGTAGTAGGTTAACTTGGGTAACAAGTCAATAAATGAAGGACTTTTAAGCTAAAAATGAAAATTAAAAGGGGTCTAAAGTGCAAAACCTGGCTGATACTTGCTGCCCAGGCAACGTGCCTAAAAAGGCATAGTTACTTGAGGCTTAACACAAATGTTTACAAGCTAAAAATCAGAAAAAACACCAAGTGACTGAAAATAGTTAGTAAAACACTGTTCCATTAAGAAAATTGGTGATTTTTTAGGCTCTTACTTCTAATATCATTTCTGGATAATTAGGGGTTAAATGACTTGATTTTGTTGGTTTTCAAGGATTTTCGGTTCAACCTTGGTTGTCTTTTGGTTGTTGAACATTGTTTAGAGTGGATCAGTTTGATTTTGCTGCTGATTTTGTCATATTGTTGATGCTTAGCTGACCCCCTATTCTTTTATTTTGCTTTGATATCCAGGTATTTCTCTGGTTCTTGAGTGACCTGTAGAATGTAGATAAAAAAACATGTAAATCAAGCTTGAAGAGACTTATGATTGCTACATGTTTCTCCTTGAATCTTCCTCATGTGTTATTTAGTTCAGCTGTTAATTGTATGTATTTATGTTATTAATGGTGTGTGGGACTTGGATCTGATCCAGCTCTCATGTAAATGATTCGCGGCTGTTTGGACTGTTTTTCTTAAGGTATGTACTGGTTAAAGATTAAAAGCTCTTGGTTGGTTAGTTAGGTTTGTTTGGTTTGGACAATTTTGAAACACATCAACTTGGATTTTGGGGCCTAATACCCTCGATCAGTATCATGTTTTCTCATTTAGTTTCAAATTTTTTATTCTCCTGTTTAAGGCATGGCTTAATAAGCTCAGAAATCTGTTGTTTAGCCCTTCCCCCCTTTGTTTGTTTGTGTGGTGATTCTTACCCTATGAAGTATTTCAGATGGGATTCATGTTGGTTTTGGACTTGAAACGTCCCAAGCTTAGTGTAATTCTTCACATTATTGCTTTTGATAAACTGAAATCGCGCGGCTGTTTAAGCATGCTAAGGCAATATCAGAATTCAACATGAGAATTACATCTACTTGAAATTTCAGATTGTTCATTTAATTGGCAATTCAGTTGAACAGTTTTAACTGGTGAAATAGGATCCAAATTTTAAATTTCTCATTACACCTAAAGCTCATGCAACGTTTGAGGTTTAGGACCATGATTTGGGTTGTAAGTTTGGACCAGTCATGCCAAGTTCTTTTTTGGGTTCTCCTGATTCTGGGCTTCACGTCGGAGCCCCTCTCTGGTCCTTTAATCATTAACAAATGGTCTTGGGGGGGGGGGGGGGGGCAATCAATGATCTATAATTTGTTTAGACCCTTCAGTAAGTACAGGTTTCTCCCTAAGAGCTTACATTTTTAATAGAAATCGGAAATTCTTCTTGGTTTTGTTTATCCAACATGTCTTTTATAATTAACTTCGGGGCGTGCCATCTTAATAAAGCTAGTCTATGGCCCTCATGGTTTCAAAAATAAGGAATTTTAAACAACTAGTTGAGGTGCGTCGTGCCAAATAGAATTTCAAATGCGTGGCCACTCACTTAACAAATCAATTCTGAAATTCTTAGATTTCGAGGCATGCCATTTAGCATATTTCCATGGCCCTCGCAAAGTAAAAAATACGTAGTTCCTTTTAGGCGCATAAGATAATTTACCTTTCTAAACTCGGGTGTGCATTTCATGTTACCCAACTCCAAATCCTAATAACGTCGAATAAAATGTGTTTCAGATTATGGGTGCATTTCACGTGAGTTTAGACGACGTTAAATCATATTTTAAAAAAATGAATAAAAGCGGTCAAAAGTAAAAATGCATATAGGTCCAAATTGTTTTAAAATCAAATTATTATTCCAATAATGACAGTTGAGTGACCGTGCTAGAACCACAGAACTCAATAATGCCTAATACCTTCTTCCGGGTTAATAGAAATCTTTACCCAAATTTCTAGTTCGCGGACTGTAATACAGAGTCAACCTTTTCCTCGATTCGGGATTTGAATCAGTGACTTGGGATAACATAAATCACCCAAGTGGCGACTCTAATATTTTAATAAATAAATAATCCCATTTCGATTGTCCTTTAGTTAGAAAAACTCCCTTTATGCACCCTTCCCGGGGTTATAGTAAAAATGAGATGTGAAAGCTAGGGATAATAATATTTTTGGTAAATGGAAAACTTCAAGCGGGTCAAGAAGATCCTACAATCACATCTCATGACAAGAAAAACTTAAAATTTTCCTAAAAATACATTCGGGGCAAGTTCTAGACCATTTGCATAGGGTCTAGGACTTGCAACAAAAACATCTCATCTCTCATGCAATTGGATTGTTAAAGAGTATAGAGTCGAGGGCCCACAACGATCATATTAAAGATTGAAATCTATATGGTTCGATTAAACAACTCAATATTACCAAAGTCAACACAAGATTCACAAGGTTACTAACTAGAGTTATTTCTTTCCAAAAACGTTGTTTTTAATCACAAGCACATAGTTAAGTGTGTTGGTACCAAGTGAAGCATTTTTTACTCTTCGAGCATGACTCAATTATGGTTTTTTAATTCATTACTACTACTATTACTACCTAGACACCAAAGACAGACCCAATCTTTTAAGAACTCCTTATGTCGCCTTGGATATCTCAATGCCATAGCAGTGTCACCGACCTTAGTCTCCTCTAACTGGATCTCATCATCCTCGACTTTGGGAGCATCTTGGTTGGTGAACATTTAACGCACCACCTTAGCAATGTCGGCAGTCAGGTCTTGCTCCTCAACTAGACAGCTGGCCCCACTGGAGCTGATGGTGCTGTTGATGTTGCTGGTAATGCCGTCTGTGTTGAAAGAGTTAGGTCTATCAGTATGTCAAATGGAAGATCTCTACCTAGTGAAATCTTGGCTACCTCTTTTCGAAGCTTGTCAACTGATTTCTTGGAAGCCTGGGATTTTCTCATTTTCTTTACTTCCTTTTCCAGCTCCTCAATCTTTGACCCATGCTCTACCAAAGTGTTCATCATTATGGTCTGATTCTCCAAGAGTTTCTGTAATGTCTCTTCCACTGTTGGCGGAATCTGGGGTGTCAAAATGGATGACTGTTCTTCAATAGTACTGATATGTGAGACATCTTTGCAGTGGCTGTCTGCATCTAGTTGTTGAGGTTTGCCAGTGTATGGGAGACTCACAATGTAGATAATGGAGCAGTACGAATAGGCACTAGCTTCAAAGCCGAGGTGAAGGCACTGGGGCTAAAAGTGGGGGCATGGCAGCTGCACTGGCTGAAGGCTCTACTGGAGTGGATGGCACATCAGTTGTCTCTACTGGTACCACTGATTGCTCATCACAGCGGCGACGCTATATGTTTTGAGTTGACCGCCCTTCGTCGGAAAATTAACTGTGAGCACGTGATTTTTTCCCTATATGAATTACTCCCATAATTCCAAACAAAATAAATCTCTTTTTATTATTTGCAATTTTGTGAATTTTCGTGGCATTTTCTGTTAATTGTTTGCATTTGTGGTGCATCTTTATTTTATTTTAATTAACAGAAAATACAAAAAATGTGTTGAATGTACATTTAGGAGTTAATTTTACATTTTATGAATTCATTAGTAATTAAGTTATTATATATAAAAGAAAATCTCAAAAATAGTTTACTTTGTATTTTTATTCTAAACTTCAAGTTGGAGTAGTTTTCCTTTTAATTGGTTGGTTAATTGATTTTGACAATTATAATTTAGGATTAATTAGTGTATTTAGGTCAATTAGGGTCTAGGAATTAATTTATTTTATTTTGGAAAAACAAAGAAAATAGAAAAAAGTTTGTGAAAAGAAATGAAAGGAGAAGGGATTTAAAATGAGAATAAAATTTGGGCCAGCCTTTGAGTTAATTCCTTAGCCCAAACCATCAACCCTTAATACCCATTAAACCCCGCCCAGACCCCATTTTACCCGGTCCATCTTTCACCCTAGTCTCAAACGACACCATCTAGGTCATAATTAATTTGGGCCATTTACATTATTTGATCCAACGGCCAAGGACCCCCCTTGTATTTTGATATTACTGCCCAAACAACCTCGTACCTATACCCTCCTTTCATATTCAAGCCCAGACGCACCACCACCACGAACCACCGCCTGCCACCCGCCAAAATCACCCACGGCGGCGGCCGGTGTACAATCGCCGCCAAACTTATACCAAATCACCGCCTCACTCTCCTATTTCTGGACCTCCGCTCTACTTCTTTCGAAAACCCCCGAAACCTTTGAATCTTCAATTAAAAATCAAAACCCTAGATGCGCCATTATTTCCCCCGTGGGGGCGCCATCTCTATTCAACCCCAGCTTTTATCCATGCAACCATTACCCTTTCCTTAACCCTAATCCACCCCCATATCCCCTCAGATCATCACCAAATAAGGCCGGTTTCAGATCTAAAAAAAAGAGAGAAAAGAAGAAAAGTTTCCCAACTTTTAAAATGTCCAAGAGTGATTCGGCCTAAAATTTGCATTAATTGTTTGTTCTCAAGAAGAACGTCCAATTAATATCAATTTTGGTTCAAATCGAAGAGTACCAAAGACCTGTTCAAGCCAGCCATCTGACTGTTTTGCTTTGGGTTATTTCCTTTCTTTTTCTTCTAGTTCTTTATCTTTTTTTCTTTTCCTCGTCACCTCCATGATTTCTCTCATTCTTCTTAGTCATATTTCATTTGACCACTAGTGAAATTGGATAGCATAACCTTGTTAGTGTTTTCAAATGGACTCAAATTCAATTCTGCTTTGTTTAATTTTATCTTTTTGTTATTTATTCATAATATTCAAGTTAGTAGTCAAGGAAGGATCAAATTGGTTACATTTTTTTACTATAATTAATTTGGGTAAGGCATGGGCTGAAATTGAGTTTTGAGTGCTCATTTGGAATGGTCTAACATTAGCTTTAGGCTCTTTGAGTCATTTATGACCCAATTCAAAGAAGCACGGCTGTTTCGGATCAGGTTGGGGAGAGAGTAATTGATATGGGTAATTTGGGTAATTCACCTAAGCAATCTTTCACTAACAGAAATAGGAAGCTTCTAGTGAGAATTTTTTATTGAAATTCAGACTTGTAGTGGCTTTAGCTTGGGTAACAAGTCAAAAAATGAAGGACATTTTAAGCTAAAAATGAGAACTAAAAGGGGTCTAAAGTGCAAAACCTGATTGATACTTGATGCCCTAATAACATGGCTATAAAGGCATATTTACTTGAGGCTCAATGGAGATTTTTTTGGGGAAAAGCTAAGAAAATCATAAGAAGACCTAAGAGCTAAAAATAAAAAAAGGGAAACGGCTGGATTCTGGAAATAAGTATGTTGTTCCATTGAATTTTTAATAATTTTCTGATTCTTTCAACTTCTAAAAGACCATACTGCTTGATTAATCGGAGTTGAGATGGATTGATATCAGTTTTTGGAAGGTTTTGGGTCAAGCTGCTTGGAAATTTGCTGTTTCATTGAATTTGGATTTGCTTTGGTGGTTTTCAATTACATAAATCTTGGTTATGTTGTTGCAGGTGTTTGTTTCTGCTGTAATACTGCTGATCCTTCATTGTTTTCTTTGTTCCTTTAATCCCAGGTATTTTCTTGGCCTTTTAAGTGACATATGTAGTTCAAATGCAAAATCATGTAACCAAAGTAAAAATATGAGAATGAATTTCATCTCTAATGAATAGTCCCTGTTCAAATAGAGTTTCTTCTTTATTTTTGTGTTGATTTAAGCTCCTTCATGGACTGTCCATTCTGTTGTATTTGTGTTCTTATATTTTAGTTTCAATAGTATATTTTAGGTTTCTAGTTCATCATATTACTTTGTAATTAAGACCACAGATTCTATATTTCAATATATGAAGTGTGAGAGCATATCTGTAGTGCTGGTTTAAATCGATTAGGGCATATCATGACAGTTTAGGTTTTAATTCGTTTAATTTAAGGTGTGAGCTCCGGCTTTATGATAAGTATGTAGCATGATTATCTCGACTTATGTTTTTGTGTCATGATTCATATGATGTGGTTCTAGATTTGCGAAGTTTTGGGGTTGTTATTCAAGCATGAAGTCACAGGTTCGTGACCATTGCATATTTATGTTGTTTAGACACTGATTATGGCATAACAATGATAGATTGGAAGGTATTTTTTAGTGAAAGTGTTTCAAAAGGATGTACAACATGCCATTGGGGTTGAAAGTTCAAAAACTTGCATTTATCTTAATGTAATATGCTGACTCATTGTTGGAGATCTTTCAAGCTCTATTGATTCATTTGTGCCTGGTGTGAGGAAAGGACTCGATCCTGGGTTCATGGGTTTGGGGGTATTCACTCACCCGTGATATTTGGGCTCAACTTGTGCCTAGAGTTTTTGAAATCATTAAACAAAACATTGACAGTAGATTCTGTTGTGCATGCTTCTCGTCACTTCCAACAAAGCTCTTAATTGGTGGGCAGGATTGGTATAACTCCATTTTTTTAAAACCGGCCCAGTATCTCAAAGCTCAATTGGACTATGTTTAATTCCTCTAAAATAGGCCACCATACCAGGTGAGTGAATAATTGTGGTTCACTGATTTGGTGGCGGTTTATCAGTAATACCACGACCTTGTTTAAGTAAGCAACAACCCATTAAATTTTCTTTCGCTGATTAATTGGGTTCTAAGAATGGACTAATTGAGGTGTGCCATATGGAACGATAAATAGTTTATGGCACTCAAAAACTTAGTTTGATTTTTCTTCTAAAATTAGAGTTGAGGCGCGCAATGCCGAACAAAATAACAATTGCATGCCCCTCAGTTTAATTAATCTTGTATTGGTCAATAGGATTCAAGGCATGCCACTTAGTAAATTTTATGGACCTCGCACAATTGCAAACACGTGATTGCTTTAGGCGTGTTAGTTTAATAATCTACTCTTCCTAATCTCGGGTGTGCATTTCATGTGACCCAAATCCAAATCCTACTAATGTTGGATAAAATGTGTTTCAGATTGCTAGTGCATTTCATGCGGCGCGAACCAAAGACATATTTTAAACGATGTTAAATCTTCTTTATAATGAATAAAAGCAGTTAGAAGTTAAAATTTGCACATAGGTTCAAAATATTCTAAAATTAGATAACTAAGCCAAATATGACAGTTGGGCAGTCGTGCTTGAACCGCGGAACTCAGGAATGCCTAACACCTTCTCCTGGGTTAACAGAATTCCTTTCCTGGATTTCAGGTTCGCGGACTGTTAAAAAGAGTCAATCATTTCCTCGACTCAGGATTTGACCCGGTTACTTGGAACACTATATATTATCCCATGTGGTGACTCTGAATTCTTTAAATAAATAAATCTCGTTGTGATTGTCCTTTAAATGGAAGACTCCCTATTTACACACTTCGGGGGGTGTAATGTGAAAAAGGAAGTGTGACAACTCTGGTGACTCTGCTGGGGATCGGGCCTAGAATCTCTGGCTCAGCGTTCAAGAGTTTGAGCTTAGATGAATTGTTATAGTTGGCCTTGTTTATCATCTGGTTTTATTCACATATTTGTGTTTAATTTGCTAAATGTTGCTTTTTACTACTTTAATATTGGTGAACTATATAAAAATTATTACGAATCCCTCCTCTTTCTGAGTCTTCTAAATCTTAAAGGGGTGTGCACTTCGTGTGACTTCTTTTATGTTAGAGTCAATTTCCAAATTTAGAACGAGGTTCGAACAAGTTGCAAAGCCGTAAAAGCTTCTATATTCTCGATACGCTCCCCTCCGACTCGAGTTGTCCGCTCGAGTAAATCAGGTCTAGAACAATAAACTCAGGTTTTTAAAACCTAGAATAACTCAGCCCCATGCCTGCTCCCTAGTAGGAGCAGTTAGTTGCATCACGTGCATTTGACTTTGGATACTCAACATAAGGGTTGGTTCCGTCTAGGACAGGTGTACCCAAAATGACAGACCATCCTGATGCATATTTTAAATGCTATTTGATGTATTTATTTGCTTTGGGTTTGCATACTGACTGGCTCTTAGTTGATTGGAGAAAATTGAAAAAAAAAGGAAAAAGAGAAAAAATAAAATGGCATTGTGAGGGTTAAGTGAGTTTTGAATGAAAAATTCAATGTCCAAATTATACTGAAATGCTACCCATTTTTGGAAAAGGAAAAGAAACAAGAAAAGGTTTTGATTTCAAAAATAGTTGGTTTTATTTTATCTGCCCAAACTACGCCGGTTTGATTCTCACAGGGTGTGAGATACATACGCATCCCTTATGGGGTCCAACTTTTCTTTTGCAAAAATAACCCAAAAGAACGAAAATTTTATTTTTATTGTGAATGACTAAGGTGATGTCATTTTAGTCAAAAATAGCCGAACGTCCCTCAAAAGGACGCCGGAAAGTTGTTTCGCAAGAACAACCACCTTTAGTCATTTTTCAAGGATTTGGTCAGTTAGCTGACACATCCTTAAAATCTTTGTTTAAAATTGCTGAAAGGTCGTATTGGTAAAGCCGGATATTCATAAAATTTTGAAAAATGGTCATTTTTGTTTCATTAAAATAAAATAAGTCATGGTTTGCTTTTGATTAAAATCACCTTAATAAATGTTTAGGATGAGCATAATTCAAAATGAACATTTCTCAATTCGTGAAAAGATCCCTTTGGAGCTACATATGTGGTGGCATAATTTGAGTGACGATAGTAGGAAGGTTGTGAAAAAAGCTTTGGGTAGTCTTACCGGGTTCTTGAAAGTTAAGCCGAGAACGTACATAATTGGGGCATTGATACCATTCTGGGAACCCTGCACATAATGTATTCCACTTTACTAACTTCAAATTAACTCCTACCCTGGAAGAGACAGCAGGCTACACCGGTTTCGAATGGAATCTTAGAAACCAATACCCAGTAGCACCGGGGGCAGTAACCCTACACAAAAATTTGGATTTTTTAAGCATCAGTTGGGACTTCCGAGATGGAAATTAGTCAAGGAATTCTATACCTTCTATTTCCTATTCCGATGTTACCGAAATTCCCGTGGCTTCGAGATAGCAGATACCAGTCATACTCACGCAGGAAACCAAGACAAGTGGGAAGCTCGGAGAGGATTAGCTTTTATAACAACATTCTTGGGTGTTTTGGTTTGCCCTAGAAAAATAAAAGAATATAGAGGTGAGACTCGTTGGGATAGCTGACTTTATGATGAAAAAGGCTAATGGGACCATAGTGCCGATGATCTTGGCAGAAATTTACTAAGCTCTGACCCTTTGTTGAGAAGGAAGAAAGTTCTTAGAATGGTGCAATATTCTGTTATAACTGGGGATAGAGGAATACCTTCGCCATCACCCGGGATATCTAAATTGTGGTATGGCTGGTCTTGAATGCATTGAAAAATATGGAAAGTGGGTAGAGGGTTATGAGTTCCCGGAGGGTACACAGGCATGGCGTGCCCACGTACGATCCTTGACTGCAAACAAAATTGAATGGACGTTCGGGTGGCTTTCAATTGCTGAAGTAATCTATATGTCGACTGAAAAGTGTTTTCTTCTATTGATGGATCTTTGGAGTATCCATCCTTATGCTCCGCACATAGTCCTACGTCAGTTAGGCCGATATCAGACTATCCCACACGATGAGGATTTGAGTCAACAGGTCATTGATATAAAACCAAAATCTGCTTTTCTAGAAGTAAAAGTGCGCCAGATTTGGCATCAGTGTAGATTCTTGGAACCTAAAACCCAAGTACGAGATTTATCTAGAGGAGAGTTAGAGCCCGATTACCCTGCACGGTATGGTAAAAGATCCCGAATTCATCAGGAGCCCGAAAGGCCCGCAAAGAAACCCCATGTCTAATAGTTCACTGACAGAGCACAGGTGCAGTGGGCCTGGTTGGACAAGAAAAACGAATACAAGGCCACGATAGGAAAGTTGGAAAGGCAAATCAAAGATCTTCAATTCAAAAATGGTTTGAAAGTCACGACAGACGAGGGAGAAAAGGAAATACTAGCCAAAGAAAATGAAGCCTTGCGAGCCCAAATTCAAAAAATGAAAATAGCCGCAGAGAATCCCACCTGAAGTATAACAGATGAAAAGCTCATAGACAACCTGAGGCGGAAAGTAGGGGAGTACGATTTTGACCTAAACAAAGCAGAGGGTGAGCTATCCAGGACCCAAAAGCATCTTGCTAAAAATTGGGAAGAATGAGCACACCTGATTGAACAGTTGAAAGAAAGTACAGCAACGAGGTTGTGGGATTGTAGAAGAGGGTCATCACTATTGAAAACAAAATGGTTAAGCAGGCAAAGGACTTCAAGGCTGAAAGAGAGCCATGTTACACGGCAATAGCACAGCTAGAAAGAGATTTGCATCAATTTCAAGAACTGAATCGGGTAGCCAAATAAACTTTGGAAGCCAAGGCCCTGCAGATTGAACAATTGTTATAAGAAAAATGTGTTATAAGAGCGAGGGTTCGGATGATTGCTGATTACATCAAAGTAAAGTGTAGCAACTGCGAAGATATGACGAGATCCATATTTTTTCCCACCGTAATGACCTTCGTTCATCAAGTGATGGAAGACCTCCACCACCTCCAAAGGGGATTAGCACGCAGGCCTCCAGCAAGACCGAATGATGTCTCGTAGACCCCCGGAGCTTTAGAGGCATTAATGTATTTGTGATTGTCACCCGAGCCTGTATTTTCTTTTATTCGAGTCATTAGTGGTCGTCGAGTTTGTTATTTTTTCCTTTCCATTAGAGTCCGTAGGTTTTGTTTTGAGTCAGAGTCTGGTAATTTCTTTCCTTGGGTCTGTTAGTTTGGTAGTTGTAATAAAAATGTTTTACTTTACGGAAATTGAAATTCCCAAAATATTGTTTTGCTGTACTTATCTACCAGAACTATGCTCGGTCTGATTCATGCGGGGTCATGAAATGTAGGCAATATCAATAGGATTCGAGCATAACCAAAATAACGAAAAAGAGAAAAGAAAAGAGAGGAAAAATAAGAAACTATGAGAGAGAAACAACGGCAAAATAAAGGAGAGAATAATAAAGCAAAGAGAAAGCAGGCAAAACAAGTTGAATAAAAGGAAAAAGAAGAAGAAGAAAACAATAGAGAAAAGGAAAAGAAGTGGCATAGGACAAAAGCCAGGATGATGCAAGCAGCCGATCTAGTGCATAATAAAAACCGATAACTGCTTAGTGCGTTCATCCCCAAATATGTGGTTGCCTATATGTTAAAGACTAACCGCTAACAAGTTTAAATGTTGTTTATCTATATCAGACAGGTGGTTAGTTTTGCGGAATTCTGGCAACCCACCCTTACAACACTCGCTCCAAAAACAAGCTGACTATGGCCAATCAAGAGCCTGGCGTAAGTATCATTGACCCCTTAAGAGAGGTGGAAGAGTTAGATGACAACACAATGAAAGAAGAGGTGTATAAATTGAAGCAACAATTGATTGAAATGTATCAACATAGGTAAAAGGGCAACCACCACTAGCTTATCCTGCTAACACAGCCTTCATCCCACCATAGCCCAATCACATTATCTCTCTGCCACTCATCCAGCCCTAAGCTTCCCCATCTACCAACAATACTAGGGCACAACTTCCCAGACACCCCCAGCTTCACCACCCAAAGCTATTCCACACCCCATCTACTAGTTGCTCCTATCTTTGTGGAACCTCCACCCGCTACACTCCACCAATCATCCAGCGAACCTCTATTCCAAACCTAGGACAACCAGTATTACCCCCAGAGCCCACCTTCGAAAGCTCCAGAACCTTATTAATACAGTCATTTCTTTGAACTCCCTGCAGAGGCTGAGAAACCAGTAAAAAATACCGAGCAAAAAGAGATGCTCAGAAAAGTCAAAAACCTAGAGCAGTCCTTCAAGGACATGCGGGGGATGGGAGGCCAAGTGAGTGTGGCGTACAGGGACCTCTGTTTATTCCTAGATGTATAATTGTCGTTGGGCTTTAAGATGCCCAAGTTCGAATTGTATGACGGGCATGGTTACCTAGTGGCACACTTGTAGGGTTTTTGCAGCAAGATGAGAGGAGCGAGCGTGAGATGAATTACTGATGGAGTACTTCAGTCAATGTTTAAGTGGCTCAGCTTTGGACGGGTACACCCAACAAGATCATGGTCGATGGGACGATCTAGCCCAAGCATTCGCCTGCCATTTTCAGTACAATCTTTAAATTATTTAGGATCGCTTGTCCTTGATAAAACTAGAAAAGAAGCATAATGAGAGCTTTAGAGGGTATGGGTTCCGTTGGAGGGAGAAGCCAGCAAGGATCGACCTGCCAATAAAGGAAAGCAAAATGGTAGATTACTTCTTGCAAGCCTTGGGGCCCATATAATTTGTTCACCTAGTATCGGTAGTAGGAAACTACTTTAATAAGGTAGTAAAAATGGTGAGCATGCTATAGGAGTGACTCAAATCTAACAAGATTATGAGTTATTCAGCAATCAAAGAAACAACTCAAGCTATCCAAAGCGGGATTGGGGGAGCAATCGAAAAGAAGAAGAAGGAACAGGTAGCAACAATCAAATTAGGAACTTGGTTCAATCCCTAGGGTTCACCACATTACAACCAGCCTCGACCTCATCACCAAACCTATCCTCACACTCCATATAGCCCACCACAACACTACTAACCACCCCCTGACCCCCATTTTTCTGTCTGTCATGCACAAATATATACTCAACTTCCCTCCCACGCACAATGCCATGCGCCAACCCCACAAAATAATTACCCAGCTCCACAAAATACTTATACACCTCCAAGAGCCTACCAAACCACCCCCCCCCCCCGAGACTAGCTTTTTGGGCCAATAAAGCTTTTAAGAATGAGAGATTGCAGAAGAAGAAAACTTTCATTCCACTGGGAGAATCTCATGCCAGCTTATTCCATAGGTTGAGACAGTTAGATATGTTGAGTCCGATTGAAGCAAAGTTGTCGAATCCTCCCCTTAGAAATCTTGATTATTCCGTCACTTGTGAGTATTTTTCTAGTGCCCGGGCCATGACATAGAGAAATGTTGGAATCTTAAGAATGTTATCCAAGAGCTTATAGATTCACACTGGATTGAGGTGCAAGCTTTAGAAGCACTCTATATTAATCTGAACCCGCTACCTGACCATCAATAAACGAACATGATTGAGATAGTGGAAAAAGAGGGAGAGCCGAAAAACCCTTCGTAGTGAGCAGAAGCTGGTTGAAAAACTAAAAAGTAGTGAGACATTCATTGTAGTCGGGAAGGGATCCCCAGGAGATGGGATGGTGAAACGAGAAAATGCAGAAGTGGTGGTACCAGGGGTGGCAAGCAAACCTGCTATGGTCGTGGAAGGTGCTCGCACCGATCCCGTCATTATTAAACCAGTAACTCAGCTACCAATAATCAACAGCAAGGCCGTCCTTTGGAATTATAAGTGAGTAACATTGAGTTATAAAGTGAAAGAGATTAGAGAAGAAGTTTGTGAGACCCATGGATTGACCTGATCAGGGAGGTGCTTGCCCCCGAGGAACTGAGAAAACCCAAACCGACCAAGAATAACTCAGTGCTGGTGAAGAAAGAAGTGACTGGAGAGGAAGCAGAGGAATTTTTGAAAAAGATAAAAGTACAAGACTATTCCATTGTGGAACAATTGAGGAAGACGCCTGCTCTAATATCACTATTATCATTGTTGATTCATTCGGACGAGCACCGTCGGGCACTAATGAAGATCCTGAATGAGGCCCACGTTCCTAATAAAATCTCAGTCAATCACTTAGAAAAGGTAGCCAATAAGAATTTTGAGATAAAACAGAGTCACTTTTTCTGATGATGAATTGCCCGTAGAGGGTACTGAGCACAATAGGTCCCTTTACCTTACGGTGAAGTGCAAAGATTCTATTGTTACGCAAGTGTTGGTCGACAACGGTTCAAGTGCGAAAATTTTATCTCTTTCCACCCTGAACAAGCTGAAGGTGGATGATGAAAGAATTCACAAGAACGATATTTGTGTGGGAGAGTTCGACAACGGGGGGAAAAGATTCGGTCGGTGACATAGTACTCGAGCTGACAATTGGACTAGTTGATTTTACCATGGAATTACAGGTGCTAGATGTGGCTGTCTCTTATAGTCTGCTGATGGAGCGACCCTGGATCCATGCCGCTAAAGAGCTCCCCTCTACTTTGCATCAAATGGTGAAATTTGAATGGGACAGACAAGAAATAGTTGTGCATGGCGAGGACAATTTGTATGCTCACAGTGATGCTATAGTGCAATTCATTGAGGCGGATGATGAAAAGGGGCCTTGGGTGCATCAGGTTCATGAAAAAGTATCAATGAAGAAAGTTCCAGAAGGGGAGTGTGTTCCAACGCTGAAGGTAGCACTGCATCAGTCATGGTGGCTGTTGAAATGTTGAGGAATGGGTTTGTTCCAGGAAGGGTTTGGGAGCGTCACTTCTAGGTATTGTACAACTGGTGTCTATCCCCAATAACATGTACACTTTTGGTTTAAGGTTCAAGCCACAATAGTAGATATAAAGAGAGCCAGTAAAATGAAACAGATAGCATGGGTCCTCCTGAAGACCGTGCCGCATCTCTTCAGATCCTTTGTGAGGCCCGGAACCAAGAAGCACCCGACAACAATAAGTTCCAATCTTGGTACTGATAAGGAATTGGTTGAAAGGTTTAAAAAGTTGTTTGAAGATGTGAATATGATAGAAGCAGGATAGGGCTCTAGCAAGGCAGATGTGCAATTTGTTGGGCCTTGTGCAAAAGTCAACAATTGGGAAGCTACTCCCCTCACGACCAGGAAGGAGTTAAAGGAAGTTTGCTTTGATTTTTCTTTCAATTTCTCTGGATTATTGCAGGGTTGTAATTCAGAGTCTTTGATCCATCCATTTGGATGTATAAACCTTGTTATCTTTCAATTTCAATGATGCAATTTCTATTTTCATCAGTTCTAATAGTTTCTATTTTCATTTCTTTTCCTTTTTATACAGTTCTTTTTATGCTGGCTTTAATGATATGACATGCATAAGGAATCTTCGGCCCAGTCTCGAAAGCCAATATAATTATTAAATAATAATTCAAGATATAAAATGTGAGGATGAACCGTAGTATGATGAGGAAAGAGCGTCTGAAGAAATTAGTAAAGAATTAAGCCACTTTGAGGAAAAACCCAAGCCAAACCTGAGCGATACAGAATCAATCAATATAGGGTACCTAGATAATATCAGAGAAACTATAATTAATGTCCATCTTGAGCCACAACTTAGGGAAGAAATAATTAAAGCGTTGCTTGATTACAAAGATATTTTTGCATGGTCTTATAATGACATGCCAGGGCTGAGCACTAACTTGGTGGTTCACGAATTGCCTACTAACCCGGCAGCCCCCCTGTCAAACAAAGTTGAGGAATTTTAATACTGATATTAAAATAAAAATCAAAGAGGAAGTCACAAAGCAACTTGAGGCAAAGGTCATTCGAGTCACACGGCATACCTCCTGGTTAGCCAATGTTGTTCCTGTGCCAAAGAAGGATGGTAAAACCAGGGTGTGTGTCGATTATCGTGATCTCAATAAGGCGAGTCCAAAGGACAATTTCCCACTGCCAAACATACACATACTAATTGACAATTGCGCAAAACATGAGATAGGTTATTTTGTAGATTGCTACGCATGCTATCACTAGATCTTTATGGATCAAGAGGATGCGGAGAAAATGGCATTCATCACGCCGTAGGGAACATATTGCTACAGGGTCATCCCTTTCGATTTGAAGAATGTTGGGGAAACTTATATGAGGGCAATGACAACCATATTCCATGACATGATGCATGAAGAGATTGAGGTCTATGTGGATGATGCAATTGTAAAATCCAGGAAGCAGTTTGACCATGTCAGAGACTTGAGAAAGTTCTTCCAGAGACTCTAGAGGTACAATCTCAAGCTCAATCCTGCAAAATGCGCGTTTGGTGTGCCCTCGGGGAAGTTGCTAGGATTTATTGTCAGTCGTTGGGGCATTGATCTAGATCCATCAAATATCAAAGCCATACAGGAATTTCCGCCTCCGAGGAACAAAATTGAGGTAATGAGTCTGTTGGGGAGATTGAATTATATTAGTAGATTTATTACTCAAGTCACGACAACTTGTGAGCCTATCTTTAAGCTGTTGAAAAATGATGTTGCGGTCAAGTGGACGGAGGAATGTCAGGAGACTTTAGATAAGATAAAGGGATACTTGTCAAACCCACCGGTGCTGGTCCTATCAGAACCAGGAAGGCCATTGATTATGTATGTGACGGTCCTGCACAACTTATTCGGGTATGTGTTGGATCAACATGATATCACCGGAGAGAAAGAGCAGGCCATATACTACCTTAGCAAGAAATTCACAGCTTATGAGGTTAAGTATACTAATTTGGAGAGGACATGTTGTGCCCTAACTGGTAGCACAGAAGTTCAAATATTACTTGTCATCTTATACTACTTACCTCATCTCCCGCTTGGACCCGTTGAAGTATATCTTTCAAAATCTTATGCCACGGGAAGGCTTGCAAAGTGGCAGATCCTGCTCAATGAGATTGAAATCGTCTATGTGACTCGGACTGCGATGAAAGCACATGCATTAGTTGATCATATGGATGAGAACCCGGTGGACGAAGAATATAAACCTCTGAAGATATACTTCCTGGATTAGGAGATGGTGCATGTTGATGAAGTGGAACAGAGCGAGAAGCCAGGATGGAAACTATTCTCTGATGTGGCCGCCAATAAGAAAGGCGTCGGGATATGAGCATTACTCATTTCTGAAATGGGGCACCATTACCACGTTATATCTCAGCTCTGTTACACCTCCTTTTATCACTACTACCTCAACGAAGGGTGTAGATAAGATAGTTTTTCCAATTAAAAGGACAATCGAAACAGAATTTATTTATGTAGAGATTCAGAGTCGCCACTTGGGATAATTAATGGTATCCCAAGTCACCGGTGTAAAGTCCCGATTCGAGAAAGGTTTTAATCTGCATACAGTCTACGAGCTAGAAATCCGGGTAAGGAATTCTGTTAACTCGAAAGAAGGTTTTAGGCATTCCTGAGTTCTTTGGTTCTAGCAGGGTTTCTTATCTATTATACTTTGCTTAATTATCTGATTTTAGCACATTTTGTATCTATGTGCAAAGTTTGATTTTTAAACCGCTTTTATTTATATTTTTATGAATATTGTCACGTCATTAAAACACGTCTCGAACCACGTCACAAAAATGAACCCATAGTTTTTGACATATTTCAACATTATTGGAATTTGGATTTGAGTCACATAAATGCGCACCCGAATTTAGGAAAGTAAATTAGTTAAATAGCGCGCCTAAAGTAATTTCGCATGTTTAAATTTACGAGGGCCACGAAAATCCACTAAATGGTGCACCTCGAATTCTATGGGTAAATTAAAATTAATAACTAAACAGATCTAGTAGATGCAGAACAGGAGTTTATCCAAGTGTTCAAATCATTGATGGGAGAGTGTGCTGATGAACTTCCTTGTATCAACACTGCTGTTATGAAAGAAGGTCCTTGCCTCACTGCAGTACAATAGAGAGAATTAATTCAAGAAGTCACAGTGGAAGAGATAATAGAAGCTATAAAGGAGATGCCAAAGGATAAAACCCAAGGTGTGGATGGCTTTCCTGTGGAGTTTTTGCACAAGCAATTGGGAGATAGTACAAGAGGATATAGTTGCTGCTACCTTGGATTTCTTTACTACATGCAATCTGCATAGCATGATAAATACTACAGCAGTTGCACTTGTGCCTAAAAGTAATAATCCTACAACTGTCAAAGACTATAGACCTATTGCCTGCTGTACCACTGTGTACAAAATCATCTCCAAGATGAGTACAAAGAGGATGAAGACTGTTATTGGCAGCATAGTTGGCCAAGCTCAATCAACATTTATTGAAGGAAGGAGCATCATTGATAATATACTGCTCAGTCATGAAATCTTTATGGGATATACAAGAAGAGATGTTTCTCCTAGATGTGTCCTTAAAGTGGACTTAAGGAAGGCCTATGATACTTTAGAGTGGGGCTTCCTTAAGCAGGTTCTTATTGATATTGGGTTTCCTGCAAAATTCCTCAACTGGATACTGGCATGTGTATCTTCTGTTTCATACTCCTTGATGCTAAATGGAGGTTTCACTAAACCTTTTAATGCAAGGAGAGGGATTAGGCAAGGGGATCCCATCTCCCTATTTATTATTTCATGCAATGGAGTACCTCAACAGGATTCTGCAACAGCTACACAGAAATGGAGACTTCAATTTCCATCCTAACTGCAGAAAACTAAACTGTGTGCATATTTGCTTTGCTGATAATCTTCTCATGTTTTTCCGAGCTGATAAGATTTCCATTCAGTGCAAGAGGCATTTCAAAAGTTTTCTGAAGCCTCTGGCTTGAAATCAAACAGCAACAAAAGTGCTATCTATTTGGCTGGGGTTCAACAATCTGTTAGAGAGGAACTTATAGAGCAGTTGGGGTTCAGTGTGGGACAGCTTCCTTTTAAGTATCTTGGGATCCCTCTCAGCTCAAAGAAACTTGCTATACATCAATATTCTCCACTGATTGAGAAAATAACTGCTAGAGTCACATGCTGGTCTTCCAAAATGCTATCTTATGCAGGGAAATGCCAATTGATAAAAGCTATGTTATTTGGCATCCAGACATATTGGGCACAGATTTTTATAATGCCAAAGAAGGTGCTGAAGGTTATTGAGGCAATCTGCAGGTCCTTCCTATGGACAGGTAATGCTTCTATATCTAAAAGAGCTTCGGTTGCATGGGATAAAATCTGTAAACCTATATCTGCTGGGGGTCTGAACATCATAGATATGGCTATCTGGAATAAGGCAGCAATAACCAAACTTCTCTGGGATCTAGCCAGAAAAAAAGATTGCCTCTGGATAAAGTGGCTTCAATGTTATTACATAAAACAGAAAGATCTTAGCATTGCACCTTTGCCTAAAAATGCCTCTTGGATTGTTTGGAAGATACTGGATTGCAGGACTGATGTTATGGAGAACCAACAGATGCAAGGAAACCTCTACAACAGACTGCAGTCACTATGCAAACTGGACAAGTTCCAAATTCACAAGCTATACCTTCTTTTGCTCCCTAGTTACAGTAAAGTTGATTGGATTAATCTGATGTTGACAGTCAATGTACAACCAAGACACAAGCTTACAGTATGGTTAGCAGCTCAATACAGACTACTTACCATTGATATACTACGCAGATTTGGAGTTGATACTCCTTCTGAATGTGCTTTCTACAAACAGCAAGATGAAAGTTTTGAACACCTTTTTTTTGCTTGCCCTATCACAAACAGATTATGGCTCAGAATTTGCTATTGGATGGGTTACCAGCGAGCAGTTAGTACTTGGGAGGCTGAGATACAGTGGATATGCAGCAAGGCTCGAAGCAAAAACTGGCACAAGGCAATTACTGCTACAGCATTTGTCACTACTGTTGCATTGATATGGAGAAACAGGAACTCTATTCGAATTGAGAACAAACCTTTTACTGAAGATCAATTCTGTAAGGAGGTGGCCGTGTTGATTCATACAAGAAGCAGAAAATGTAAAAAATGGCAGGAAGGGCTACGACAACTCAATTGCTATCCTTAGCTTAGATGAATAGCTATATGTTAGATTTGTCTATATGAGATTACTTAGTTTAGCATTACATGTAAATGAGTAGTAGAATGTCCATACTACTACCATAGGAATGCATTGTACATATCTTTTGAAATCAATGAAAATGACAGTTTGATCTAAAAAAAAATTAATAACTAAATAAGGTCACGCACTTCAATTTCATTTTCAAGGGATTCATGCTTAAAGCAATTAACAAGGGTTGAAACATACTTGTTTTATCTATGGCATGCCTCAAGTATTTAAATGAGTTGGATTATTTGAACAATTAAGGAATTAAAGAACGACTAAGGCTGAAGGTTTTGAAATAAAGCTTAGGCCAAGTGTGAGGCCCAGCAGCCCGACCCGGCTGCGTCAACTGATCATTCCTATGGCTAGATAGATGCCGGCAAATTCAATTCAAATGAACTCCTGGCCCAAGGCCCATAGAGTCGACCAAATCTGGGCCCAATAACATTAACTAAATTACCAACATCAAATGCACATGAAACTAATATTGTGATCTGCCTTAAATATTTTTAAAAAAAGTTGAACATCGTGAAAAACACTGGATCAAAACGCGTGAATGGAAACACAAAATCTAGTCAGAAACGTGACAAACATCAAAAGGATGAGGCATTGTATTGATCAACTAGTTTTGGTAGCTTGCTGAACTTCAAACTCATCATTTGGGTTCTAGTTCTTAAGGTCATAAACGTATTCCTTCAATTCCAAAACAAGTGATGATAGATCAAGATGTATATTCAGGATCTAAAATAAGAAACAGAATTCTAAAACAGTCTTAGTCACCTATCTAATACACATTTAAAATTCAGGATCACCTATCTAATACATATTTAAAATTCCAAAACAGACTGAATTATGCCATATTCCTATAGCTTGGAATCCAAATCCTAGATAGAAACGAACAACACATAATAATTATATTTCAAAGACTTCCTCCAACTCAGCAACCATGCATATGATGCATTGAATATTAGGTTCCTATTTTCATATTTGAAATAAAAGACATGAATCGACAGTAAACAAAATGTAAGAGCTAGCAATGAACAAAAATGCTATGACTATTGACCACATCGCTTGATTTCCATTTCAATTCCCCAGTCCAGCTTTTACATAAAGTAAGGTGCAGAAACATGTACCTGGGATGCATAGAAAGCAGGGACATGAGGTAAAAATAGCAATAGAGCAGTATTGATAGTAATATAACAATGATTATAATATTGAAATCAGTCCAACTCCAAGCCAAATGTTAGCTAACTTGGATCCAGCTTAGAAAACCCTTAAATTCCAAAAAAAAAAAAACTTCGAACACAGATTCAGCTCAGTAACAGTTTCCTAAACCCAAACCAAAATCATCTTCAATCATGTGTTAGGTGGAATCACTTTAAGTTACTTGCATGGGTCAATTTGACCGAAGGCAAAGTCCTAATTGGGGCTTAAAGCCTTGGATGAAACCTTTTTTGGGCTTTCACATGACTGGATCAAAGCTCATGATCTAAACCTTTGAATTAAACCTTTGAATTAAAAACCCCTGAATTAAAAAACACTGAATAACACCCTAAAATTAGTTTAGTCAATTACCCAACCTTCAGCTCATGAGTCATGAGTCCAACGGACTCTAGTGGGTCAAATAGACTTAAATTCACACCCAGGCCAAATCCAAACCTTCTGGATTGGGGTATAAACAAATTTCAAAACCCAACAACCAAGGAGACCCAAATCCAAAAAATTAACAATTAAGCTAATTAAATAATACGAATAGGCAGAAGAACTAATTGAGTTCCTAACCTAATCAGACTAAATTAAGTGATTAAACACATTATTAGAACAAACCTAGAAAAATAGGGAACAAAAGGGAAAATGTACTAAGAAAAGAAGTTCTAGGTTTAGAATCTTGACCTAAAGAGGGAAGAAAGACAGAAGTGAAACACAAATGAAACAAAACAAACGAAGAGACTCACAGCTAGGCTCAAAATCGAGATTGGTACTCTGATTTGACCCAAAACAATGTCGAACGGTCTTGAACAACTAGGAAATTCAGAGCAATGACCTTACATGTACAGGTTCAATTTGGACTCCTAAGGCTCGAATCTTGGATTAAATATTCGAAGATTTCTGTACGCATTCGAAGGTGGAGATAGATGGATTTGGGATAGGGGAGTTCTGGTGGCTTTGGGGTATTATTTTGGGACCAGTTAGCAGCGACGGCGCCGCACACGCCAGGGGAGCCGGTATTTTAAATTAATATTCGAAGGGATGGTTGGGATTTCAGAGAAAAGGGGAATGGATTTGGAAATAAGAGAGGGACTTGTTCAAACGGTGTTAATTTGGTATGATTTGGAGTTTTCCGCCGGCAGAGGCAATTTTCGGCCGGTAGCAAACGATGAAGGATAATGGCATTAGGGTTTCTAGTGAACAGGGTTAGAGACTGTGTGTTTCTTGGGGGGTGGGGCGGGTATTTGGACACTTATATACCAAATGAATCTCAGTTCTCAGCAATTGGATCAAAGATCCTAGACGACAACGTTTTGGCTATAGTGGTGGAACGTCACCGGGTTAGGGCTGGTTGGATCGAGTTTGTGTATCTAGGCTGGTTAATTCTATGGCCTAGTTTATTTTTTAAAGACTTCTTTTGTTTTGATTTTTTTCCAAATTTTTTTTCTTCAGAAATTACTGAAAATCCTAAATTAATTATAATCCCTAAATATAAATGTTAATTATCCTCTATGACTATTATCACAATTAATTAGAATGAAATTAAAGGCGAAATCACCTAAAAATCAAAATAAAAATTAAAAGAGCAAATTAAACTAGACATTTTTTTATTTATCCTTTTTATATAATAATTAAATATTGAATAATTCTTAAAATATGAAATTAACTCCTAAATGGACATGCAACATATTTTTTAATATTTTTCACTAATCGAAATGCGCAAACAAATTGCATAAAATTAACGAAAAAATGCCAAAAAACTCATAGAATTGCAAACAAATAACAGAAAATATTTTTTTTGAATTTATAAGAGTAATTAGTGTAGGGCAAAACTCACATGCTCACAGTTGCCCCTTTTTGCCCGGAAATACGAAGAGTTATCGTGCAAAGATAAGTGAACAGCACGAGCAATTTTTGCCCGTTTGAATACTCCGTGAGAAGCATTTTGAAAAGCTTGACCGCACCCTTCTTCAGAGTTTTCCTGCATATCCTCGACTATCAGGTCAGTGTAGCTAAGGAGTGTTTTGTAGCTGGCACTACCAAGAGGTGATCTCACTATCGTTGCTGCTGCTGCTACTGCTTGCTAGATCCCTTTATTGCACCATGCAAAAATAAAATAAAAAAACTAGACTAAGTTATGACCTATGGATTACAAAAGAACCTATCTATGTCTTCAAACTTATTCTCGATCCTTGTTGCCTTATTACCTTGTATATCTCTTTCTCTGTGCTGATGCCTGATTGTTGGACTTGAATTGTATTCCCTTGTTCTCCAGGTGGGCGCCTGATTGCAAAATATTAAAATTAAAATGTATTCCCTTTTTATTACGGTTGGTGCCTGATTACTAAAACGTGAAGCTTGAAATGCATTCCCTTGTTCTCTAGGTGGGCGCCTGATTACCAAAACTTGAAATGTTTTCCCTTGTTCTCCAGGTGGGTGCCTGATTACCAAAACTTGAAGCTTGAAATGTATTCCCATGTTCTCCAGGTGGGCGCCTGATTACATAAACTTTAAACTTGAAAAATATTCCCTTGTTCTCCAGGTGGGCGCCTTATTACAAAAACTTGAAGCTTTTAATGTATTCCATTGTTCTCCAGGTGGGCGCCTGATTACCAAAACTTGAAATTTGAAATTTATTCCCTTGTTCTCCAGGTGGGCACCTGATTAACAAAACTTGAATCTTGAAATGTATTCCCTTGTTCTCCAGGTGGGCGCCTGCTTACCAAAACTAGAAACTTCAAATGTATTCCCTTGTTCTCCAGGTGGGTGCCTGATTACCAAAACTTGTAACTTGAAATGTATTTCCTTGTTCTCTAGGTGGGCGTCTGATTACCAAAACTCAAAACTTAAAGTGTACTCCCTTGTTCTCCAGGTGAGCGCCTGATTACCGAAAGTAGAAACTTGAAATGTATTCCCTTGTTCTCCAGGTGGGTGCCTGATTATCAAAACTCGAACTTGAAATGTATACCCTTTGATATTAAGCCTTATTACAACAAAACAAACAAAACAAATTTTTCTGCCCCAGTTTGGTGCTGGGCGCATCTGTGAGTGTTAATCAAATCTAGTTACCAAGTATCTCTAAAAACTAAATCCCATTATCCAGGAGGGTCCTGACAACTCTTGATTAATGACAACTATACGATTAGTCTAAATTCTCCCAATGTATTACTTCTACTGTATCATGTTATCCAAGTTACTGCTAGGGACCAGTAATTAAGGCTATATCCCATTATCCAGGAGGGTCCTGACAACTCTTAATTAAGACCAATTTTAAATCCATATCATATATGTTGGGGATTAGTGTTTAGAGGTACGTCACATAATCTCGGTGGGTCCGGGCAACCTTTTAAAATTAAGTTCCATTGTCCAGGAGGGTCCTGACGACTCTTGTTTGGAAAATATTTATGTCTGACCGTGTTACTCGTGCCTGTTTGAGTTTTAAATTGAGTCCCATTTTCCAAGAGGGTCCTGATAACTCTTAGTTGAATCATATTTCAACATGCAAGTTACTTTATGCTCTTTTCTATTCATGATTGTCTCCAACCTTAAGATAAGTCCCATTTTCCAGGAGGGTCCGGAGAATTTTGAATTAAATGCCCCTTTTAACTCTCGGTTGTCTCTACTGGGGATTTCTAGTTAAAAGTACGTCCCATTATTCAGGCAGGTCATGACGACTCGTATTGGGGAATTATTTGTGCAAGATTATGTTTCCCATTGAATTTTAAATTGAGTACTATTTTCCAAGAGGGTCCTGAAGTTCACAATCATACCTGCCAGGTGCTTGCTTTTATGGAAGATTTTCCCGATACCTCCAAAATTTTCTGCCCCTGTTTCATTCAAAAGAAATCTTGCTAGTTTGAAAAGTGGTGGTTAGCTTGCGGCATTCTTGCTGAAAATGGCCTCCCCACTGTCATGTTTTGTTGTGTCCAGTTTCCCATACTAACGATGCGCCGCCTGATTTGCTCGGCTGATCCCTAAACCCTATGGCTTTACTCTGCTCGCCCATTATTGTGTTATATTCCTGACCTTCTTGCCAGAATCTTTGCATCTTTCCCGATATTACCGAGTCCGTTAACTGAAGAAACCTTCATTGATTCTTTTCTTTGCCATTTTAACTTTTGCTGCCTTTGTTATATTTTGGCCGGCATGTGCTTTGCCATTTGGGAGCCGGTAGTAAGCTTTGAAATTTCTCTATTGCTTGCTTAAACAAAATGACTTTGGAGACATCTTAGAAGAAATAGAGACCCGAAAGAAAATGATATGCAATGACTCTGGATTGTTTATTTTAAAATAAAAGAATTCCGAATTTGGTTACTTATTGAGGGAAAAAGGAGAAACTTATCTGTGGAGGAACAGCTGGTTCCCATGATCATGACACGCACTTCGGCTTAGTCGACCCACTCTATAAAATGATCGGTCTTCAGCTGTCATGCTTTGTTGTTGTGACCTTCTTTAACCCAATTTCTTTAATCAAACCTTGCCCTTGCTTGTCTTGCGGTGCTATGCATTGATTCCCAGCAATAGCCCTTTTCCATTGTTCATTTCTCGACTTGCCTTTGCCTTATGGTGCCCGTGAGGGTTCTCACCGATAAGACTCTCTCAGTTTCATTTCTGTCAGCTCTCGTCACCTTACGGTGCCCGTGAGGATTTTCACCAATAAGACTCTCATTTTCATCTTTTCTTGCTTGAACTAGAGTGTTGCCCTAAGGTATGAATAACCTCTTCTTGCTTGACTCAGGATTTTGTCACAGAGTGATAAGAAGGTCTTTCTTTGGACCTTAATTCAGGCTTTTGGATAAGGTTAGAAAGAAAGGGGTATTAAAGGCTCAAAATAATTCAAATGGGTTCAAAAGTTACAACTTTCGGAATCAAATTTCTTACAATAACCACAACTTCTACCCTAGTTTCTTGCTTGGTGACCAGCGATTTTTTATTTTAATGTGACCGAACCGTGAGGCTGCCTATGTATCTTTTTAAAGGAATCTGGTCAAATGCAGTTCATCTAGATTCCTTGTTTTTTGTTGTTGTGCTTCTCTGTTCTTCTTTTCCTTATTCTGTTTCTTCATTTTCTATTGTTGTTTCTTAGTTTTGTTGTTGTGTTGTTTTTTCTTCTCTCTTTCCTTCTTTTCTTTTTTTTATTTCTTTTATTCTTCTTTCTTTTGTTTTTTTCTTTCTTTCTTTTTCATTCTTTCCTTTTCTTTTCCTTTCGCTTGCATTTCTGACTTTTGTTAGTAATTCCGAAAAAGGGGTATAAAAGAAAACAATTAAAGCTGAAAAGGGTTGACAAAGGATAAAGTGTTTAGATAGCCGAATTAAATTCCTTCGTCATTTCAATCTTTAAACATGCCAAGTGTAGACAATGATTTAAATAAAGAAAATCATATATAGCATCTCTTAATTGCATCAGAATTAATGGTTATTTCTACACACTTGCCTTCCACATCTTTTAGATACAATGCCCCGTTATAAAACACTCTTGACACGATGAACGGTCCTTGCCAATTTGGGGTGAACTTTCCCTTTGCCTCTGCTTGGTGGGGGAGGATGCGCTTCAATACGAACTGCCACATCAAAATTTCTTGGGCGAACCTTCTTTTTATATGCTCTGGCCATTCTCTCTTGATACAACTGGCCGTGACATAGTGCTTATAATGTTTTTCATCAATTAAGCTCAAATGCTCCAGGCGGGCTTTGACCCATTCATCCTCATCAATATCTGCTTAGGAGACAATTCGAACAGATGAGATTTCAATCTCCGCCGGTATTACTGCTTCTGTGCCATACACCAACAAATATGGAGTTCCCCCTACTGAAGTGCGAACAGTAGTGCGATAACCTAACAATGCAAATGGTAGCTTCTCATGCCTTTGCCTGGACCCTTCCACAAATTTTTGAAGTATCTTCTTTATGTTTTTATTGGCTGCCTCAACTGCTCCAATTGCCTTGGGGTGGTATGGGGTAGAATTCCGATGTGTAATCTTAAACTGCTGACATACGTCTTTCATCAAATGACTATTGAGATTTGCTCTGTTGTCAGTGATGAGTATTTTTCGGATTCCGAACCGGCAAATTATATTTGAATGCATGAAATCAACCACGTCTTTCTTGGTCACTGCCTTGAACGTTTGAGCTTTGATCCACTTGGTGAAATAATCAATAGCCACCAGGATGAACCTGTCCGTCGGAAGCTGCTGGCTCGATGGGCCCGATGACATCCATGCCCCAAGCAATGAAAGGCCATGGTGCAGACATTATATGCAATTCAGATGGCAGGGAGTGAATCAAGTCTCCATGCACCTGACATTGATGACACTTGCGCACGAAGCTGATACAATCTCGTTCTATGGTGAGCCCATAACACCTTGCCCAGAGAATATTCTTGGACAAAACATATCCATTCATGTGCGGTCCGCAAACCCCATAATGTACCTCGGTCATGATGGTAGTGGCATGTCTAGCATCTATGCATCTCAGCAACCCTAGGTTCGACGTTCTCTTGTATAGTACCCCTCCACTGAAGAAAAACTCGCTTGATAAACGACGGATTGTTCTCTTTTGGTCACTTGTGGCCTGTACTGGATACACACCCATCCTGATGTATTCTTTGATGTCGTAAAACCAAGGCTCACCGTCAAGCTCCTCTTACATTACGGTAAGCATGTTGGTCGTGGACTTGAATATATAATGGATCAATATAAGCCTTATTTGGATGATGTAACATTGATGCCAAAGTGGCCAAATCATCAGACAGCTCACTGTGAATTCTTGCGATATTCCTGAAATCTATTGATCGGAATCGTTGACAAAGGTCATGCAAGCATTGCCAGTATGGTATGAGCTTCAAATCTCGTATGTCCCACTCCCCTTGAATTTGGTGTACCAGAAGGTCCGAGTCTCTCAAGAACAAGACTTCCTGGACACCCATGTTTGTAGCTAACCTCAAACCCAAAATACATGCCTCATATTTTGCCATGTTGTTGGTGCAATATAAGCGGAGCTAAGTTGTAACGAGGTAATCTTGCCCTGTTCTAGAAATGAGTACTTCTCCTATCTCAACGCCTTTCATATTGGCGGCTCCATCAAAGAATAATTTCCATCCTTGCTTCTCGCCCCATTCAACTTCATCAATATGCATTACCTCCTCGTTCGGGAAGTATGTCTTTAAAGGTTCGTATTCTTCATTCACCGAATTCTCGGCCAGATGATCAGCCAATGCTTTTTCTTTCATTGCAGTCCTATTCACATAGATGATGTCAAACTCGGTGAGCAGGATTTGACACTTTGCAAGCCTTCCTGTAGGCATCGGCTTCTGGAAGATGTATTTCAACGGGTCCAAGCGTGAGATGAAGTAAGTGGTATACGATGACAAGTAATGTTTCAACTTTTGTGCTACCCATGTTAGGGCACAACACGTCCTTTCGAGATAAGTATACTTAACCTCATAGGCTGTGAAGTTCTTGCTGAGGTAGTATTTGTCCTGCTCTTTCTTCCCCGTGACATCATGCAGACCCAGCACACATCCGAATGAATTGTCCAAGACTATCAAATATAGGATCAAGGGCCTTCCTAGTTCCGGTGGGACCAATACCGGTGGGTTCGACAAGTATTGATTTATTTTATCAAAAGCTTCCTAGCATTCCTCCATCCATTTGACTGCATCATCCTTTTTCACAATCTTAAAGATGGTCTCGCAAGTTGTTGTGAGCGTAGTAATGAATCGACTGATGTAATTCAATCGTCCCAACAGACTCATCACCTCTATTTTGTTCCTTGGAGGCTGTAGTTATTGTATGGCTTTGATCATTGATTGATCTAGTTCAATGCCTCGGTGTCTTACTATGAACCCTAACAACTTCCCTGAGGGGACCCCAAATGTGCATTTCACAGGATTGAGTTTGAGATTATACATGCGGAGCCTCTGGAGGAATTTCCTCAGATCTCTGACATGGTCGGATTGCTTCCTGGATTTCAAAATTAAATTATCCACATAGACCTCAATCTATATGTATTATATCGTGGAAGATGGTTATCATCGCCCTCATATAGGTTGCCCCAGCATTCTTCTAACCAAAGGGCATGACCCTGTAGCAATATGTTCCCCATGGCGTGATGAATGTGTTCTTCTCTACATCCTCTTCGTCCATCAAAATTCAGTGATAGCCTGCGTAACAATCTACGAAGGACCCAATCTCATTCTTTGCACAACTGTCAATCAACAGGTGGATGTTCAGCAGTTGGAAGTTATCCGTTGGACTTGCTTTATTGAGGTCACCATAGACGACACACACCCTGGTTTTACCATCCTTTTCTGGCATAGGCACGACATTGGCTAACCATGTGGGATATCGTGTGACTCAGATGACCTTGGCCTCAAACTGTTTGGTAACTTCCTCTTTGATCTTCATGCTCACATCAGTTTTAAACTTCCTCAACTTTTATTTAATAGGAGGGCAAGCCAGGTTAGTGGGCAATTTGTGAACTACCAAGCCAGTGCTCAATCTTGGCATATCATCATAAAACCATGCAAAAACACCTTTATATTCAAGCAACACTTTGATTATTTCTTCCCTAAGCTTTAGCTCAAGATGGATACTTATTTTGGTTTCTCTGATATTATCTGGGCCCCCTTGATTGACGGCTTCTGTATCGCTTAGGTCTGGCTTGGGTTTTTCCTCAAAATGACTCAACCCTTTACTAATTTGCTCAAGCGCCCTTTCCTTATCATATTCTGGTTCATCCTCATATTCTATCTCTTGAATTTTTACTTCTGAATTAGACAGACTATTAAGACTGGGCCGAAGAGTCCTTATGCATGTCAAATCATTGGAGCCATCATAAAAATAACTGTACAAGAAGGAAAAGAAAAGCAAATAAAATTTAAAACTGTTAGCACGAAAGAAAAGGGAAATTGCATTTCATTGAAACTGATAGATAACAAGGTTTTACACATCCAAATGGACGGAACATAGACTATAAATTACAACCCTGGAATAATCCAAAGAGATTTGAAAGGAAAATCAAAGCAAACTATCCTGGTCGAGAGAGGAGTAGCTTCCTAATTGTTGACTTTTGCATGGGGCCCAACAAATTGCATGTCTGCCTTACTAGAGCCCTCTCCGACTTCCACCATATTCACATTTTCAAACAACCTTTCAAGCCTTTCGAGTAATTCCTTATCAGGATCAACTGCAGCACTGGAACCTGTCACCTGTCACTGTTGGGAACTTCTTGGCATCGCGCTTTACGAATAACTTGAAGAGACGAGGCATAGGCTTGGGGAGGGCCCATGCTTTCTTTCTCAACCTTCTGGCTCTCTTGATGTCTGCACTTGTAGGCTTGAATCCCAAACCAAAAGTTTTTACATTCATGGGGAGAGACACCGGCTGTATGATCCTGAATTAAGGCCCGCAAACCCTTTCCAGGAACAAACTCGTTCTTTAACATCTCAACTGCCACTATGACTAATGCAGTAGCTAACCTTGGTGTTGGAACACACTCCCCTTCTGGGACACTTTCCACTGCTACAAAGTCGTGAACCCGATACACCTAGGGCCTCTTATAATTATATGCCTCAATGAGTGGTACGATAGCATCACTATGAGCATACATAAGGTCTTCACCATGCACAACTATTTCTTGTCAATCCCATTCAAACTTCACCATCTGATGCAAAGTAGAGGGGACTACCCTAGCAACATGGATCCAAGGTCGCCCCAACAGTAGAATGTATGAGACAGCCACATCAAGCACTTGGAACTTCATGGTAAAATCAACTGGTCCGATTTTCAATCGAGCACTATGTCAACGACCGAATATTTTCCCCCGCCATCAAACCCTTGTACACAAATGTTGTTCCTGTAAATTCTCTAATTGTCCACCTTCAACTTGTTTAATGTGGAGAGAGGGAAAATATTCGCGCTTGAACCATTATCAACCAACACTCGAGTAACCATAAAATCCTCATATTTTACCATGAGATAAAGTTTCCTATTATGCTCGGTGCCCTCTATGGGCAGTTCATTGTCTGAAAAAAAAGTGACTATGTTTACCTCAAAAATCTTATTGGCTATCTTTTCCAAATGATTGATGTGATTTTATCAGGGACGTGGGCCTCGTTCAAGATCTTCATTAACGCCCCACGCTGCTCGTCCGAATGAATCAACAAAACACAGAGATTTGAGACAACTTCTTTCTCAGTTGTTCCACAATAGAATAATCCTGCATTTTCATCTTCTTTAGAAACTCTTTTGCTTCCTCTTCTCTCACAGTTTTCTTTACCAACACTGAATTATCCTTTGGTTGGTTTTGCTTTTCTCAATTCTTCGAGGGCAAAGCACCTTCTCGATCGGGTCAATCCATGAGTCTCACAAACTTTTTCTCTAGCCCCCTTCCCTTTGTAAGTCATTGTTAATCGATCATAATTCCAAGGTACTGCCTTATTACTGATCATCGGTAGCCGACTACAGGTTTAATAATGACAGGCTCAAAATGAGCGCCTTTCACGACAACTACAGGCTTACTAGCCATCCCTAGTACAACCACTTTTGCATTCTCTTATTTCACCAACCCATCTTTTAGGGATTCCTTCTTTACTACAACAACTTGTTCACTACTTGCCGCGTTCAACTTAAGCGTCAACATCTCGCTTGTCAAATTCTCACCCATCTTTCATTCACTGGCTCTGATCATCATGGCAGTTTGCGAAGGCTTTTTGGGCTTCCCTTCTTTGTATATTATCTCGATCATATTTGTCTCTTGATGAGCAGACAATGGGTTTTGATTAAAATTGGGTGCTTCCAGAGCTTGCACCTCAATCCAATGGGAATCAATGGATTCTTGAATAGCACACTTCAGATGCCAATATTTCTCGTGTCATGTCCGGGGTACCAATACAATACTCACAACTGATAGAATAATCAAGATATCTTGGGGTGGGGGGGGGGGGTTTGGAAATTTTGCTTCAATCGGCCTCAACATATCTAGCTACCTCAACTTGTGGAATAAGTTGGTATATGATTCTCTTAATGGAGTGAAAGTTTTCTTCTTCTGCATCATCTCATTTTTTAAAGCTTGGTTAGCCCGGAAAGCTTGTCACGGGGGTTGGTGGTAGGGTCTTGGAGGGTAGTTATTTTGTGGAGCTGGGTAATTATTTTGTGGAGTTGGCGCTTGCCGTTGTGCGTGGGCGAAAGGTTAGGTATATGTTTGTGCATGATGGATGGAAAAACAGGGATCAGGAGGTGGGCAGTTATGTTATGGTAGGTTATATGGAGTGGGGGGTTAGGTTTGATGATGAGGTCGGGGCTGGTTGTAATGGGATGGACCCCGGGGCCCGAACCAAGTTCCTGAATCAACTGTCGCTGCCTCTTCCTTCTTCTTCTTTGCAAGTGCTCCTCCGGTCCCGCTTTGGATAGCCTAAGAGGTTGCATTGATTGCTGAATAACTCATAATTTTGTTAGATTTAAGTCCCTCTTCGACATGCTCCCCATTTTTGCTACCTCATTGAAGGATTTACCCACTGCTGATATCAGGTAACCAAAATATGTAGGATCCAAAGCTTGCAAGAAATAGTCTACCATTTCACTTTCCTTCATTGGTGGGTCGAACCTCGTTCCCTCAAACGAAAGCCATATTCCTTGAAGCTATCATTGTGCTTCTTTTCCAATTCGTCAAAAACAGACGGTCTGGGATAATTTCAAGGTTGTACTGAAAATAACAGGCGAATGCTTTTGCTAGATCATCCCACGTGTACCATCGAGCATGATAATGTCGGGTGTACCATTCCAACACCGAGCCACTCAAACTTTGACTAAAGTATGCCATCAACAATTTATCCTTTCCACCTGCCCCTCTCATCTTCTTGCAGAAACCCCATAAGTGTTCTACCGAGTCACCATGTCCATCATATAAGTCAAACTTGGGTATCTTAAAGCGCGGAGGCAATTGTACATCTTGGAAAAAATAAAGGTCTTTGTATGCCACACTCACTTGGCCACCTAATCCTCGCATATCTCTAAATGATTACTCTAGACTTTTGACTTTTCTGAGCACCACTTCTTGCTCGGGGTTTTAGTTGGCCTCAACAGGGATTTCAAAATGGGGAGCATAAGAGTAGGGTTAATGGGCTTTGAAAGCGAGTTCGGGTGGGTAATACTGGTTGTCATGAGCTTGGAGCAAAGGCTCGCTAGATGATCTGTGGAGTGTGGGGGGTAAGAGGTGCCACATAAATAGGAGCAACTGGTAGAGGGGGGTGAGGACCAGCTTTGGGTGGTGGAGTTGGGGGTGCATGAGAAGTCGTACCCTGGTATTATGGGTAGATTGGGACACTTGGGGGTGGCTCAGTGGTAGAGTGACCATGTGACTGGGCTAGCAGTGGGACGAAGGTCAGATTAGCATGATAGGATGGTGGTGGCTGCCCTCTCACCCATGCCTGATACATTTCAGCCATCTGATGTGTCAATTTGTACATCTCCTCTTTCATTGCATTAACATCCATCTCTTCCACCTCTTTCGAGGGATCAATGATACTTGCATCGGTGTCTTGATTGGCCATAATCAGCATGCTTTTGGACCGAGTGTTACAAGAGTGGGTTTTCAGAATGCCGCAAAAACCAACCGCTTGTCTGAACTGGGAGGGACAATACCAATACTTGTTTTAGTAGTTAGGTTTCAACATATTGGTAGCCACACATTCAAGGATGAATGCACCTAAGAATTTATCCATTTCTATTATGCACATGAATTGGTCGCTTGCGCCATCCCGGCTTTTATCCTATGCCACCTTTCTTTTCTCTCTTGTTTTTCTTTTCTTCTTCCTATCTCTCTTACTCAACTTGTTTTTCCTACCCCTTTTATTTCCTTATTCTCTCCTTTATTTTACCATAGTTTTTCTCATTTTCTCTTCCCTTTTTTTCTTTCTTCTTTGTTATTTTGGTTATGGTCGAATCCTATGGAGATTGCCTACGTATCACCCCGCATAAATCAGACCGAGCGTAGTTTTGATAAATAAATATATAAACTACTTATGAAGTTTGTCAATTTTTATAAAGTAAAACACTTGATTAAAACTTACTAAAAGAAATCAATAGACTCCAACTCAACTGAAAACAATAGACTTTGACTTAAAATGAAAACAAATGACTCGACAACCTACTACAAACTTAAATAAAAGAAAATACATACACTCAAATGGACCAACAGATTGGAAAATCATTAATACATTAAAGCCTATAATGCTCCTGGGGCCAGCGGGACATCATTCGGTCTCGCCGCAGGCCTGTGTGCTAAATCCCCTTGGAGGTGGTTAAGGTCTTCCATCACTTGAAGAACAAAGGTCATGGCGGTGGCAAAGAACATAGATCTTGTCATATCTTAATAGTGGCTACACTTTACGATGATGTAATCAGCGATCATCCGTACCCTCTCTCTTATAGCACCTTTTTCTTGCAACAGTCACCCAATTTGCTCATCCCTGGCCTCCAAAGTTTGTTCGGCTAAACGATTCAGTTTTTGGAGTTGTTTCAAATCTCTTTCCAACCGTGTTTTTTCTGTGTAATAATGCTCTCTTTCAGCCTTGAAGTCCCTCGCTTGCTTGACCATTTTGTTTTCAACATTGATGACCCTCTTCGTCAATCCAGCAACCTCGGGCCCTTGACAGCTCACCCTCTGCTTTGTTCAAGTCAAAACCATATTCTCCTATTATTCGCCTCAAATTGTCTATGAGCGTTTCATCCTTCGCACTTCTGGTGGGAGTTTATGCGTCTATTTTTATTTTCTAAATTTGGGCTCGCAAAGCTTCGTTTTCTTTGGCTAGTCTTTTCTTTTTTCCCTCATCTGTCGCAGCTTGCAAACCATTTTCGAATTGAATGTCTTTGACTTGCTTTTCCAATTTCCCTATTGTTGCCCGGTATTCGTTTTCCTTAGCCAACCAATTCCATTGTTCTTATGACGCCTCAGCAAATTCCTGGAGATGTGGCCTCTTAGCCGGCCTTTTGAGCTCTATTTCCTTTTTATACCAAGCAAGGTACCCTGGTGCAACCTTGCCTTTGGATAAGACTCGTACTCGAGTGTTCACCTTCAAGTACTGACATTCGCTCCAAATTTGGCGGACTGATGCTTCGGAAACTAACCATTGGGACCAATTTCGACCACATGACGACTAATGTCTTCATCCATGGGAATCATCTGTCACCTCCCTAACTGTCCTAGAACTCTATATGGAGTATAAGGTTGGATACTTCGGAGACCCGTTAGAAGGAAATAAGGACTGATATGATACCCATTCCGTAACCCTCAATAGTAACCTGGACACATCAAATTTGGTACAAACTTCATCTATGCGGCTATTTTCTGATGACCCGTAACTCATGAATTGAGGTAGGTGGCACAAGTGTTCAACCATCCACATCTGTAACAATAAATTGTATCGTTCGAAGAAGTCTTCCCCATCTTTATAGGCTGTAAGGGCACGGAAGATTTCGGATAATATCATGGGTGCGAGGGTGCTCTTGGCTTGAGTGAGCAAAGTACTGACAAACCCTGCTAACCGTATGTCAGTATTTCTATTCTTCCCTCGAAACACCAAAAGGCCTAAGAAGAATACCATAAATGCGAAACACCAGTATTCCTTCCCCTTGAGTCGGTTTACCTTGCTACAAATTTTATTTTCTGGGTCATTATAACCCCTTACATGCCCATATCTTTGGTATATAAACTGTGGAGTACAAAAAAGGGCTGACAAATCTGGATTGTGAACCCCCTGCTTATTTTAAATGAGTCCAAGAATTTGTATATAGTGACAGGCCTTGGCGCAATCAGATGCTAATATCGTAGAAGAACTTTGGGACCTCGGATATATCCAATTATTTCTTCCAGGGTCGGAGTGAGTTCAAAGTCCGGGAAATGAAATACGTTATGGGCCGGGTCCAAGAATGTAAGCAATGCTTTTATGATTTTCCCTCTAGGATTAATTTTCAACAACCCGGTGAGTACTCCAAGATTCACCTAGATTGTGGGTCGGGTCCCAGAATGTAACCTTAATTTGCCCCGATTCACCTAGATCACTCCACCACATGTGTAATTCCAAAGGAATCTTGTTCATGACTGAGATCGGCAAAATTTGATTCGTGCTCATTCTGCACATTTAATAGGGTGATTAAGCAAAAATGATTTATTGGACTCAAAAACAAAATTTAATTTTTTCCAAATTTTAATTTAAAAAATAAAATCAAGGCCTTGCAAATACGGCCTTTCAGCACTTTCGAAAAAGGTTTTAAGCCTGAGCCTGCTACCCGCCCAAATTTAGAAAATGATCCAATGCGGCTGTTCCTGCGAAAACAGCCTTCCAGCGACCATTTTAGGACACTCGGCTAATTTTGACAAAAACTGCTTTATTTATCAACCACAAACAAAAATTTGAATTTTTGAAGTTATTTTGGCAACAATGAAGTCGCGCCCGATTGGGGTTGCCTACGTATCTCACACCCTGTGAGAATCACACTGGTGTAGTTCGGGCAATTTTGACAGAATTAAAAACCAACTGCTATTTTCTTTGCTTTGTTTTAAAAAAAATAAAATACCTTTCTTTTTTTTTTTTTTGAATACATACTCCTGTTTTGGTTTTTTTTTTTGTAGTTTTTTGTAGTTTTTTTTTTATGATTTTGGAAGCATTTCAATATCGATTTTTTGACACGGGTAAATTCCTTTCTCACCCCTCACACTGTCAGATGTTCCTCTCTCTTGTTTTCTTTTTTTTTATCTTATTTTTCTTTTTGTCAAAAGCTGGTCGGCATGCAAATCCTGAACGAATGCACAAGTAGCATGCAAAATGCATCAGGATGGTCCATTATTTTGGGTGCACCTGTCTTAGACGGACCCAACTGCTGTGTTGAGTCCCCTAAGTCAAATGCATGATGCAAATAAGCTCTCCTACTAGGGCTCCGGCATGAGTTTAAGTTATTCTAAGTTCAAAACCTTGGTATAAGGTCTAGATTGTGTACCAAAGCGGACAAGTCGAGTCGAGGAGGGGGCTACGTACCGAGAACCAAAAGGCCATCCGGCTTTGTAACTTGTCTGAGCCTCTTTCTTATTTGAAGGTATGACACTAACAGAATAGGGAGTCTCGACCAGCGAGCAAACCCCTGAAGATGAGAAGAGAAGGGTTTCGCGGCAGTTTATATACAATCCAAATAATATTAAAGAAGTAAAAATAACATTTAACACATTGGGCACAATTATGCAATAAAATCAGATAATAATAAATCCAGATACAACAGTTATTTTAAGCTTGAATTCTTGAACCCTGAACGAGAGATTCTAAATTCGATCCCCAGCAGAGTCCCCAGAGCTTTCACACCTCTATTTTACGACTACTACCCCGGCGAAGGGTGTAGATAAGGGATTTTTTCTAATTAAAGAACAATCAAAACGAGATTTATTTATTTAGATATTTTAGAGTCTCCACTTAGGATAATTAATGGTTTCCCAGGTCACCAGTGTAAAATCCCAAATCGAGGAAGGTATACAGTCTGCGAGCCAGAAATCCGAATAAGGAATTCTGCTAACTCGGGAGAAGGTGTTAGGCATTCTCGAGTTCCGTGGTTCTACGGTCGCTCAATTGTTATACTTGGCTTAGTTATCTGATTTTAGTGCATTTTGTACCTATGTGAAAAGTTTGATTTTTAAAGCGATTTTATTTAATTTTTTATGAATATTGCAATGTCGTTAAAACATATCTCGAACCGTGTCACATAAATACACCTGTAATTTTTGACATATTTCAACATCGTTGGGATTTGGATTTGGGTCGCATAAATGCGCACCCGATTTTTGGAAACCACATTAGTTAACTAGCGTGCCTAGAGCAATTTTGCATATTTAAATTTGCGAGGGCCACAAAAATTCGCTAAGTGGTGCACCTCAGATTCTACGGTTAAACTAAAAATAATAACTAAAGAAGGCTACGCGCTTCAATTTCATATTAAAGGGATTCGTGCTTAAAGCAATTAAACGACAGTTGAAACATACATGTTTTATCTATGGCATGCCTCAAGTATTTAAAGGAGTTGGATTATTTGAACCAATAAGGAATTCAAGAACGACTAAGTCTGACGGTTTTGAAACAAAGCTTGGGCCAAGTGTGAGGCCTAGCAACCTAACCCGACTGCCTTTACTAGTCATTCTTAAGGCTAGATAGAGCCCGGCAAATTCAATTCAAATGAACTCATGGCCCGAGGCCCATAAAGTCGACCAAATCTGGACCCAATAACATTAACTAAATTACCAACAACAAATGCACATGAAACCAATATTGTGATCTGCCTTAAATAATAAAAACATAGCTGAACATCGTGAATAACACTGGATAAAAATGTGTAAATGGAAACACAAAATCTAGTCACAAACGTGACAAACAGCAAAAGGGTGAGGCATTGTATTGACCAACTAATTTTGGTAGCTTGCTGAACTTCAAACTAATCATTTGAGTTCTACTTCTTAAGGTCATAAACGTATTCCTCGAATTCCAAAACAAGTGAGGATAGATCAATATGTAAATTCAGGATCTAAAATAAGAAACATAATTCCAAAACAGCCTTAGTTACCTATATAATACACATTTAAAATATTAGGATCACCTATCTAATATATATTTAAAACTCCAAAACAGCCTGAATTATGCCATATCTGTACAGCTTGGAATCTAAATCCTAAATAGAAATGAACAACACACAATAATTATATTTCAAAGACTTCCTCCAACTCAGCAACCATGTATATGATGCATTGAATATCAGCTTTCTATTTGCATATTTAAAACAAAAGACAGAAATCGACAGTGAACAAAATGAAAGAGCTAGCAATGAACAAAAATGCTATCGCTATTGATCACATCACTTGATTTCCATTTCAATTCCCCAGTCCATCTTTTACATAAAGTAAGGTACAGAAACATGTACCTGGGATGCAAAGAAAGCCATGCAATGAGGTAATAGTAGCAATAAAGTAGTATTGACAGCAATATAACAGTGATTATAGTATTGAAATAAGTCTAGCTTCAAGCGAAATGTCAGCTAACGTGGATCCAATTTTAAAAACCCTCAAATTCCAAAAAAAACTTCAAACACAGATTCAACTCGATAACAGTTTCCTAAACCCAAACCTAAACCATCTTCAGTCATGTGTTAAGGTGGAAATTCCCAAAAGTTCAAAAGATTAGAAATTATAGTATAGGGACTCAATCGAACAGTAATTTTCAGCCCCTTTTTGTTTTGTATTCTCTGAATTTTCAGTTCTTCGTTCTCTTAAAATCTCTTTTTTTATTATTTTTTTCAATCCCCTTCAATTTGCAAATGAATTTGCCTTTATTGTCAACTCACTATGGCAACCCTAAGGTACATTATTTCACATTGGTCCCTAATTTTTTGACTTGAGGACCAAGTTTTAGAGCTTAAAATTAATCTAAACCCCCTACGAGAAGTTTCTATTTTAGTTATGCAAAGATTCTCTGTTTGCATTGCCCTAAATACCCCTTGAAACTACTAAAATCACTTTAAGTTACCTACCTGGGTCAATTTGACCTAAGACAAAGTCCTAATTGGGCCCTTAAAGCCTTCGATAACCCTTTTGTTTTGCGCTTTCACATGGCAGGATCAAAACGCATGAGCTAAACCTCCAAATTAAACCCTGAATTAAAGAACCCCTGAATAATACCCCTGAAATTACTTTTGTCAATTACCCAACCATCAGCTGATGGATCATGAGTCCAATGGACTCTAGTGGTTCAATTTGACTTGAACTCACACCCATGCCAAATTCAAGCCTCCTAGATTGGGGTCTAAACAAATTTCAAATCCAAAAAAATTAACAATTAAGCTACTTAAATAATACGAACAGGCAGAAGAACTAATTGAGCTACTAACCTAATCAGACTAAACTAAGTGAATAAACATATTATTAATAAAGCTGAACAAACCTAAAAAATTAGGGAACAATTTTAAAAGAAAAAATGTACTAGGAAAAGAAGTCATGGGTTTAGAACCTTGACCTAAAGAGGGAAGAAAGACAGAAGTGAAACACAATGAAACAAAAGATGAACAGACTCACCGGCTAGGCTCCAAATCAAGATTGGTACTCTGATTCGACCCAAAACAATGTCGAACGGTCTTGAACAAAGAGGAAATTCATAGCAATGACCTTGCATGTACATGTTCAATTTGGTCTCCTAAGGCTCGAATCTTGGATTCAATATTCAAAGAGTTATGGACGCATTAGAAGGGAGAGATAAATGGATTTGGGACAAGGGAGGTCTGGTGGATTTAGGGTATTATTTTGGGACCAGTTGGCTACGTGTGCAGCAACGTCACTTTTTAAAATTAATATTCTAATGGATGGGGTGGAATTTGAGGGAAGCAGGGCATGGATTTGGAAAGAGGAGAGGGAGGTGTTCAAATGGTCATTTGGTGTGATTTAGAGTGCCGTCGGCGGAGGCGATTTTCGGTCGGCGGCGCACGGCGGAGGACGGGGACATTAGGGTTTCTGGTAAACAGGGTTAGAGACGGGGTATTTTTTGGGGGTGGGGGGTGTTTTGGACACTTATATACCAAATGAACCTCAGTTATCAGCCGTTGGATCAAAGATCCTAGACAATTGAGATTGATTTGATCGGGACGATGTCGTTTTGGCTATGGTGAGGGAACTGAACCGGGTTGGGGCTGGTTGGATCGGGTTTGTTTATCTGGCTGGTTAATTCTAATGGCCAAGTTTAGTTTTTAGAGACTTCTTTTGTTTTGATTTTTTCCGGATTTTCTTTTTTTTTCTCCAAAATTACTAAAATTCTAAATATAAATGCTAATCATCCTCTATAATTATTATCACAAATAATTAAAAGCAAAATTACCTAAAAACAAAATTAAAATTAAAAAAGCAAATTAAGCTATATATATATATATATATATGTATATATATGTATATATATATATATATATATGTATATATATATATGTATATATATATGTATATATGTATATATATATATATGTATATATATATATATGTATATATATATATATACATATATATATATACATGCATACATATATGTGTGTGTGTGTGTGTATTGATTTTTCCTTTTTATAAAATGACTAAAATATAGAATAATTCTTAAAATGTGAAATTAACTCCTAAAAGGACATGTAACATATTTTTTGTATTTTTTACTAATTAAAATTCGCAAATAAAATGCAAACAATTAACGAAAAAATGCCACAAAATCCACAAAATGGCAACCAAATAACAAAAATTATTTTGTTTGAATTTATAGGAGTAATTCGTATAAAGAAAAAAATTACATGCTCACAAGCTCCGCTTCTACTACACTAACAATATGGTAGAATATGAAGCATTTATTTTGCGTCTGAGGTTACCTGCAGACATGGGTGTCCAGGAAGTCTTGGTCTTGGGGGACTCAGACCTTCTGGTACATCAGATTTATGGGGAATGGGAAACACGAGATTTGAAGTTCATACCATACCGACAATGTCTGCATGATCTTTGTCAACGATTCAGGTCAGTAGAGTTCAGGCACATACCAAAAATCCACAACAAGTTTGTTGATGCTTTAGCCACTTTGGCATCGATGCTACATTATCCAGATAAGGCTTATGTTGACCAGCTGCATATCCAAGTCCATGATCAACATGCTTATTGTAATGTGGTACAAAGAGGAGCTTGATGGTGAACCTTGGTTGCACGATATCAAAGAATATATCAGGATTGGTGTGTCCCCAGTACAAACCACAAGTGATCAAAAGAGATCAATTCATCGCTTATCAAGCTGGATTTTCTTCAGTGGAGGGGTATTATACAAAAGAATACCAGAACTTGGGTTGTTGAGATGCATCGATGATAGACAGACCACGACCCTCATGACAGAGGTACATTCCGGAGTTTATGGACCTCATATGAGCGGATATATTTTGGCAAAGAAGATTCTCCGGAAATGTTATTATTGGCTCACCATGGAGCGAGATTGTATCAGTTTCGTACGAAAATGCCATAAATGTTAGGTGCATGGATATTTGATTCACTCCCCACCATCAGAATTACATACAATGTCTGCACCATGGCCCTTCATTGCTTGGGGCATGTATTTCATTGGGCCCATCGAGCCAAACAACATCCAATGGGCAAAGGTTCATCCTTGTGGCTATTGATTATTTCACCAAGTGGGTTGAAGCTTAAACTTTCAAGTCTATGACCAAGAAAGTCGTGGTCGACTTTGTGCATTCACATATCATTTGCCGGTTCGGGATCCCAAAGGTAATTATCACTTACAATGGTGCAAATCTTAATAGTCATTTGATGAAAGAGAGGTATGCCAGCAAATTAAGATTATGCACCGCAACTCCACTCCATACCGCCCTAAGGCGAATGAAGAAGTCGAGGCAGCCAACAAGAACATAATGAAGATACTTCAGAAAATGGTAGAAGTTCTTAGGCAATGGCATGGGAAACTTCCTTTCGCATTTTTCGGTTATCGCACTGCTATTCGCACTTTAGTTGGGGCAACTCCATATTTGTTGGTGTATGGCACAGAAGAAGTGATACCGACAGAAGTTGAAATCCTATCTTCGGATTATCGTCGAGGCAAAAATTGATGATGATGAGTGGGTCAAAATCCGCCTGGAGCAATTGAGTTTGACTGATGAGAAAAGATTAGAAGCAGTGTGTCACGACCAGTTGTATCAACAGAGAGTGGCCAAGGCATATAACAAGAAGGTGCACTCAAGGAGGCTTGAAGTGGGTCAGTTGGTATTGAAGCGTATCCTCCTTCATCAGGTGGAGGCAAAAGGCAAGTTCGCCCAAATTGACAAGGACCATTCATCGTGTCAAGAGTGTTGTCCATTAGGGCTTTGTATTTAATAGATGTAGAAGGCAAGTGTCTATAAATGGCCATGCATTCCGATGCAGTTAAGATATACTATGTATGATTTTCTTTGGTTAAATCGTATTTGTTTGTACTTGGCATGTTTTGAAGATTGGAACGATGAAGACATTTTGTTCAGCTATCTAAACACTTTATCCTTTGTTACCCTTTTGAGCTTTAATTATTTTCTTTCATACCCCTCTTTCGGAATTAGTAGTAAAATTAAAAACGCAAGCGTGAGAGATAAATGAATGGAAGAGAAAAGGGAAAGAATGAGAAGAAAAGAAGAAGGGAAAAAGAAAAAGAGAAAAGAAAAAAAGAAGAGAGAAAGAAAAGAAGAAAAAAATAAAATAGCAAAACAACAGAAGAAAGGGAAGAAAGGGAAGAAAAAAAAAAGAGAAAAGAAAAGAAGAAAAGAAAGGAATATCACAACAACAAAGCAATTTATAACATGAACTATGTTCGACCTGATTCTTTTTAAGGATACGTAGTCAGCCTCACGTATGGTCCCATCAAAATAAAAATCCGAAAGTCCCCAAGTAAGAAACTGGGGCAGAAGTTGTGGTTGTTGTAAGAAACCTGGTTCCGAAAGTTGTAACTTAAAACCCACTTGAATATTTTTTTAGCCTTTAATACCTTTTCTTTCAAACCCTATCCAAAAGCCCATGTTACGGTCCAAAGAAAGACCTTCTGATCAATCTTCAAGAGATGCCAAGTCGAGCAAGTAGAGTTGATTCATGTTAGGGGCAACACTCTAGTACCAGCAGAAAAAATGAAAATGAGAGATTCTTATTGGTGAAAACCTTCAGGGGAACCGTAAGGCGATAGGAGTTGAGAGAAATAAAAATAAGAGAGGCTTATTGGTGAAAACCCTCACGAGCACCTTAAGGATAAAGTAACTTGAGATATGAATAAATGAAAAAAGCATGTTGGTGAAACCTATTCTGAGCATCGTATGATGAGAAAGTCATGGTTTGGTTAAAGAAATCATGTTGCAGAAATCTGAGGCAATAAATCATGGCGACTCAAAGCTGATTGGTCGGACAGATCGGCCGACTAAGAGGAAGTGCATGTCATGATCATTGGTACAAGTTTTTCTCCACAGATAAGTCTCTTTTCTTTATCCCTTTTAGCAATCATCAAAGATTAGATTCTTTTAGCCTAAAACAACTCAGAATAATTGCATTTCATTTTCTTTCGGGTTTCCATTTCTCGAAGATGTTTTCCAAGTCAATTTTGTTTGAGCAAGTAAGAAGGAAATTTCAATGCTTACTACCAGCTTCCAAATTGCAAAACACAGTGTGGTTAGAACATACCAAAGACAGCATGAGGTAAAGTGGGATACAAAGAATCACTGAAAGCTTCGTCAGTGGAATGATTCAATTTTCAAGAAAGATGCAAAGATTCAGACAAAAGTGTCAGGAATGCAACACAACGGTTGGGTACAGAACACTTGGTTCATCTAAGGCCATAGGGTTCAAAGGTCAGCCGGAAAATCAGGGAGTTCAGAGTCAGTTCGAAAAGCTAGCCACAACAGAGCATAACAGCAAAGAGGCCATTTCCTGAAAGAATTCCGCAAGCTAACCACCATATTCTAAACGACAAGATCTTTCTTTAATATAAATAAGGGAAGAAAGTTCTGAATGTCTCGGAGAAATCCTCCATAGGGGAAAAGTAAGCACCAAGCAAGCATGACTGTAAAGTTCAGGACCCTCCTAGAAAATGGGACCTAGTTAAAGTTCAAAAAAATCAGGAAAAGCAAAAGAGCATAAGTGGACTTAAAGGTTTGCGTGTTGACATAGGATTCAGTCAGTAGTGTTAGAATATACGCTTAATGCTAGAGGGGGAAGAATAGCGTTATAATAAAAAACAATGTAAATTTGCGGAATTAAAAATTGCAGGAATAACGTAAGTGCAGTAATTAAAAAGATAAGGAGAGAACACACCGAATTTTATCCTGGTTCACCACAACACGTGGTTAGTCCAGTCCCCGAGAGACTCTCTCAAGTTTTACACTAACTTCGTTAAGCTTACGGGTGCCTAACAAACTGTTACACTTGCTTGTAGATATACACTCTACAAGACTTCAACCTGCTCGAGGATACCACACCTCAAGACTTCAAACCAAGGAACTACTTTTCCTTCTTACAACAAGGGATTAGAATATCCCTTCAAGTGTGTACAAACACTTAGCACTCAAGAAAAGACTCTCTAATCGAGTAGATATGAGTAAAAGTAATACGCTCAAGAACACAACAACTTTGTCAAGAGTTTGGCTCTCAAAAACTTATGAAATGAATATAAAATGATTGCAAAGAGAGTATGTAAGCTTTAGCAAGAATGTAATCAGTTGTTGTACTTAGAAGAGTGAATTTGAGTTGTATTTATAATGCTCAAAACACCCAAAACTGTTGCTTAATTGCCAATCACAAATTGCTGATTTTGTGCTAGGATAATCGATTATCTGATTCTGCATAATCGATTATCTGCCAACGTTCAAAAATCAATCCCAGATTTTAAGCAGAATAATCGATTATCCAAATCGTATAATCGATTACCTGACAACGTTCAAAAATCAATCCCCGATTTTATGCTTAACATAATCGATTGTCTGATTGTACATAATCGATTATTTTTCAGTGTTTGAAAATACTTTGGCAACGGTCTTTAATATAATCGATTACCAGAAAAGCCATAATCGATTATTTTGCTACTTTGTGAAATCTGATGCTCACTGTCTCAACATAATCGATTAGTCTAAGGCACATAATCGATTATCTTGTAGCTTTGAAAAATCTTGTGAACACTGCCTTAACATAATCGATTATCATAAGGTACATAATCGATTATCTTGCAGCTTTGTAAAATCTGGTGTACACTGCCTTAACATAATCGATTATCATAAGGTACATAATCGATTTTGTTTGTTCAGATTTGAAAGACATGTTTAGAATTCATTTCGGTTAAAATGAAATGTTTGAAAATCATTTTGCTTTAAATTAAAGATGCATGGTTTGATAAAAATGATTTTACGAGAGAAGCCAAGTCTTGAATCAATTGTCGGATCAAGATCACAATAATAGAACGACTCATGTATAACTTTGTTGCTTTACTAAATCTTGATCTTTGTTTCTCTTGTGCTTGGACTTCGGCATATGTCAATGTTCCGTTCACGTCGGTTTGTCATTTATCAAAACCTACTAATATGAACACACGTTTAGTTTAGCGACTTGAGAACGTGTTTCAATAAGTAGTTGTCAGGACCCTCATGGAAAGTGGGACTTGGTAAATTCAAAACAATCACGGGTAGCTAATAAATGTTCTAGTTGGTCTCAAAATTTTGTTCTAGAGATAGGATTCATGTAGAATTTGTCAGGACCCTCCTGGAGAATGGGACCTAGTTAAGAAAAATAATTAGCAAATATATCATAAATGAACCTCACAGGAGCATAAGTTGATCTCAAAGTTCACACATTTCAAGATAGGATTCAGTAGAGAGTTTTCAGGACCCTCCTTAACGATGGGATTTAGTTTTATGATCTCTGTAAGATCACAATATTTAGAATAGGTTTTGATGTAGGGTAGTATAATTTAGTCACAAAATCTATCGCTATCAGGATGAAGTTTGACTTTGGATTGTTAGGACCCTCCTGAATAATGGGATGTAGCTTTAGTTGGCAGTCCTCAACAGATATAACATAGATTTAAAATTGGTGTTTAATTGAGAGTTGTCAGGACCCTCCTGAATAATGGGACTTAGCTTTAATATTTCCATTAGAAAACAAGATTTAGCATAAGTTCTATCGTAGAGAAGTATGATAAGACTTGATTCTAATTTTTCAGGACCATCCTAGATAATGGGACTTAGATTTAATATTTCCATTATAAAACAAGATTTAGCGTAAGTTCTGTCGTAGGGAAGTATGATAAGACTTGATTTTGATTTTTCCGGACCCTCATGGATATAGGGACGTAGTTTCAAGGTCTGCTTAGATAACAAGAGGTAGTGGAAGTTGTACCTTCAGTATATATAACTTAGGTTAAAACCGTCTTTTAACCAGGAGCTTTCAGGACCCTCCTGGATAATGAGACATAGTTTTAAGGTTGGCTTAAATAATAAGATGTAGTGGAAGTTGTACATTTAGAAGATATAGCTTAGTGTTAAAATTGTCGTTAGGTAAGAGCTGTCAGGACCCTCCTGGACAATGGGATGTAGCCTTAATATTTTCTTAGATAACAAGACATAGCAGAACTAATACCATTAGAAGATACAGCTTAGTTTTAAAATCGGTGTTAGTTAATAGTTGCCCGGACCCTCCTGGATAATCGGATCTAGCTTTCAAATTCTTAGAATATTTGGCAACATGATTCAGTTTAACACTCACATATGTACCCAGCTACCAAACTGGGGTAGAAAATTTTCTTTGTTTTGTCTATTTTTTTAAATCAGGTACCCGCTTGAAGAACAGGGAATACAGCTCAAGTTTTAGCAGTCAGGAGCCTACCTGGAGAACAAGAAAATACAATTCAAGTTTCCGCAATCAGGAGCCCACCTGAAGAATAAGGGAGTATAATTCAAAGTTTCAGTAGTCAGGAGCCCACCTGGAGAACAAGGGAATACGGTTCAAGTGTCAGTAATCAGGCGCCCACCTGGAGAAAAAAGGGAATATAGCTCAAGTTTCAGCAATCAGAGCCCACCTGAAGAACAAGGAATACAGTTCAAGTTTTAGCAATCAGGAGCCCACCTGGAAAACAAGGGAACATAATTCAAAGTTTCGGTAATCAGGATCCCACTTGGAAGATAAGGGAACATAATTTAAAGTTTTGGTAATCAGGAACCCACCTGGAGAACAAGGGAATACAATTCAAGTGTCGGTAATCAGGTGCCCACCTGGAGAACAAAGGGAATATAGCTCAAGTTTTTGGCAATCAGGCGCCCACCTGGTGAACAAGGGAATACAATTCAAGTTTCAGTAATCAGGCACCCACCTGGAGAACAAGTGAATACAATTCTAGTTTGGCAATCAGGAGCCCACCTGAAGAACAAGGGAATACAATTCAAGTTTCGGCAATCAGGAGCCCACCTGGAAAACAAGGGAACATAATTCAAAATCCAGTAATCAAGAGCCTACCTGGAGAACAAGGGAATATAATTCAAAGTTTCAGCCGTCAGGCGCCCCGCCTGGAGAACAAGGGAGTACAATTCAAGTTTCGGCAACCCGGAACCTACCTGAAGAACATGGAACACAATTCGAGTTTAGCAATCAGGCATCCACTTGGAAAAGGAAACATAGCAAATTACAATTTAAGTCGGCAAAAAAGGAATTTCCTAGGAAGAATACAAGTCAACAAGGCAACAAATATCAAAAGCAAGTTTGAATACATACATAGGTTCTTTTGTAATCCGCAAATTGTAGTCTAGTCTAGCTTCTTTTATTTTGACATGGTATAATAAGGGGATCCAGTAAGCAGTAGCAGCAACAATAGCGGCAGTGAAATCACAGCTTTATGGTAGTCCCAACTACAAAACATTCCTGAACTACACTGACCTGATTCCTTTTATCCAAGGATATGTAGGCAAACCCCAAAGCAGGGTGCGGTCAAACTTTTTAAAATGCTTCCCATAGAGTATTAAAAATGGGCAAAAATCGCTCATATCCGCTCACTTATATTTGCACGTAAATTCTTCGTGTTTCCGAGCAAAGAGGGGCAGTTGTGAGCACGTGATTTTTGCCTTGTATGAATTACTCCCACAATTCCAAACAAAATAAATCTCTTTTTATTATTTGCAATTATATGGATTTTCGTGGCATTTTCTGTTAATTGTTTGCATTTGTGGTGCATCTTTATTTTATAATAATTAACATATAATATAAAAAATATGTTTCATGTGCATTTAGGAGTTAATTTGCATTTTAAGAATTCATTAGTAATTAAGTTATTTTATATAAAAGAAAATCTCAAAATAGTTTAATTTGTATTGTTATTCTAAACTTCAATTTGGAGTAGTTTTCTTTTTAATTGGTTGGTTAATTGATTTTGACAATTATCATTTATGCTTAATTAGTGTTTTTAGATCAATTAGGGTCTAGGAATTAATTTATTTTTATTTTGGAGAAAAAAGAAAACAATAAAAATTGTGAAAAGAAATGAAAGGAAAAGGGATTTAAATGAGAATAAAATTTGGGCCAGCCTTTGAATTAATTCCCCAACCCAAATCTTCAACCCCTAATATCCTTTAAAACCGGCCCAGACCCCAATTTACTCGGTCCAGGTTTTACCCTAGTCCCAAACGACACCGTCTATGTCACAATTAATCTGGTCCATTTACATTGTTTGATCCAACGACCAAGGACCCCCTTGTATTTTGATATAACTGTCCAAACAACCTTGTATCTATACCCCGCCCCCCCTCATCTTAAATCCCAGACCCACCACCGCCTGCCGGGAATCGCCGACGGCGGGGCCGTCGTCCAATCGCCACCAAACTTTCACCAAATCACCGCCTCACTCTCCACTTCCTAGACCTCTACTCCACTTCTTTTAAAACCCCCTGGAACCTTTTGAATCTTCAATTAAAAATATGAATCCCAGCACCGCCACAATTTTCCCGATAGCGGCGCCATCTCTATTTAACCCCAGCTTCCATCCGTGCAACCATTACCCTTTCCTTAACCCTAATCTACCCTTATATCCCCTCAAATCATCACCAAAACGAGGCTAGTTTCAGATCTAAAAAAAAAAAGAGAAAAGAAGAAAAGTCTCCCCATTCTTCAAATGTCCAAGAGTGATTCGGCATGAAATTTGTATTAATCATTTGTTCTCAACAAGAACATTCGATTAATACTACTTTTGGTTCAAATCGAAGAGTATCGGAGACCTATTCAAGCCATCCATCTGACTATTTTGCTTAGGGGTATTTCCTTTCTTTTTCTTTCAGTTCTTTATCTTGTTTTCTTTTCCTCGTCGCCTCCATGCTTTCTCTCATTCTTCTTAGTCTTATTCCATTTTACCAGTTGTGAAATTTGATAGCATGACCTTGTTCGTGTTTTCAAATGGACTCAAGGTCAATTCTGCTTTGTTCAATTTTATCTTTTATTTTTATTTTTATTTATAAGAGTCGAGTTAGTAGTCAAGCAAGGATCAAATTGGCTGCATTTTTTTTACTATAATTAATTTGGGTAAGGCCTGCGCCCAAAATTGAGTTTTGAGTGCTCATTTGGAATTGGGTAACATCAGTTTTGGGCTCTTTGAATCATTTATGACCCAATTCAGAGAAGCACGTCTGTTTTGGATGGGGGGGGGTACTTGATAGGGGTAATTGGCGTAATTCACCAAAGGAAACTTTCATTAACAGAAATAGGAAGCTTCTAGTGGGGGTTTTGAAATGACATTCAGACTTGTAGCGGCTTTAGCTTGGGTAACAAGTCAAACAATAAAGGACTTTTAAGCTAGAAATGAGAATTAAAAAGGGTCTAATGTGCAAAACTTGGCTGATACTTGCTGCCCTAGTAACGTGCCTATAAAGGCATAGCTACTTTAGGCTCAATGGAGATTTATTTTGGGACAAGCTAAAAAAATCAGAAGAAGACCTAAGAGCTAAAAATACAAAAAATGGAAACAATTGGATTCTGGAAATAAGAACACTGTTCCATTGAGTGTTTTAATAATTTTTTGATTTTTCAACTTCTAAAAAACCATAGTGCTTGATTAATGGGAGTTGAGATGGATTGATATAAGTTTTTGGAAGGTTTTTGGTCAAGCTGTCTGGAAGTTTACTGTTTCATTAAATTTGGATTTTCTTTGGTGGTTTTCAACTACATAAATCTGGGTTGTGTTGTTGCTGGTGTTGATTTCTATTGTAATACTACTGATCCTTCATTGTTTTCTTTGTCCTTTAATCCCAAGTATTTCCTTCACCTTTTAAGTGATATATGGAGTTCAAATGCAAAATCATGTAACCAATGTAAATTTCTGAGAATGAATTTCATATCTAATGAATAATCTCTGTTCAAATAGAGTTTCCTTCTTTATTTATGTGTTGATTTAAGCTCTTTCATCCATTGTCCACTCTGTTGTATTGATTTTCATATATTTCGATTTCAACAGTATGTTTTAGGTTACTAGTTCATCATATTACTCTATAATTAAGACCACGGACTCTGCATTTGAATATATGAATGGTGAGAGCATCTCCGTAGTGCTGGTTTAAATTGATTAGGGCATATCATGATATTTTAGGTTTTAATTCGTTTAACTTAAGGTGTGATCTCCCGCTTCATGATTAGTATGTAGCATGATTATCTTTCCTTATGTTTTTATGTTCTGATTCCTATGATGTGGTTCTAGATTTGCGAAGTTTTGGGGTTGTAATTCAAGCATGAAGTCACAGGTTCATGATCATTGCATATTTAGGTTGGTTAAACGCTGACTATGGCATAAGAATGATTGATTGGCAGGTTTTTTTGGTGAAAGTGTTTCAAAAGGATGTACAGCATGTCGTTGGGGTTGAAAGTTCAAAATCTTGCATTTAACTTAATGTAACATGTTGACTCATTGTTGGAGCTCTTTCAGGCTCTATTGATTCATTTGTGCCTGGTTTGAGGCAAGGACTCGATCCTGGGTTCGTGGGTTTGGGGATATTCACTCACCCGTGAAATTTGGGCTCAACTTGGGCCTAGAGTTTTTGAATTCAGTAAAAAAAACATTTACAGTAGATTCTGTTGTGCATGTTTCTCGTCACTTCCAACAAATCCATTCATTGGAGGGTGGGATTTATATAACTCTGTTTTGTAAAATCGGCCAGTATCTCAAAGTTCAATTGGACTATGTTTAATTCTTCAAAAATAGGATGACATACCAGGTGAGTGAATAATTGGGGCTCGTTAATTTGGTAGCGGTTTATCAGTAATACCACGACCTTGTTTAAGTAAGAAACAACCCTGTAAATTTTCTTTAGCTAATTAATTGAGTTCTAACAATGGACTAATGAGGTTTGCATATCGAACGATAAATAGTTTATGGCCCTCGAACACTTAGTTTGAATTTTCTTCAAAATTAGAGTTGGGGCACGCCATGCCGAACAAAAATGACAATTGCATGGCCCTCAGTTTAATTAATCCTGTTTGGTCCTTAGGATTCGAGGCGTGCCACTTAGTCAATTCCTATGGCCCTCGCAAAATTGCAAATATGTGAATGCTTTAGGCGCGTTGGTTTAATAATCTACTCTTCCTAAGCTCGGGTGTGCATTTCATGTGACCCAAATCCAAATCCTACTAACGTTGTATAAAATGTGTTTCGGATTGAGGGTGCATTTCATGCGGCGCTATCCAAAAACATATTTTAGATGATATTAAATCTTCTTTAAAATGAATAAGAGCAGTTAGAAGTTACAATTTGCACATAGGTTCAAAATGTTCTAAAATTAGATAACTAAGGCAAATACGACAGTTGAGCGACCGTGCTAGAACCAGGAAGCTCAAGAATGCCTAACACCTTCTCCTGGGTTAAATGAATTCCTTACCCGAATTTCTGGTTCACTAACTGTTAAACAGAGTCAACCCTTTCCTCAACTCGGGATTTGAACCGGTGACTTGGGACACCATAAATTATTCCAAGTGGCGACTCAGAATTCTTTAAATAAATAAATCTTGTTTCGATTGTCCTTTTAATTAGAAAAAGCCCCTATCTATGCCCTTCACATGGTGTAATGTGAAAAGGGATGTGTGACATGTACTAGGTAAAATATTATATTTTAGAGGTATATATCATATATTGACCACTCTTTGTCGGGGAATTTATTTTACTTCTTTCAATTTTGAACATCTTCGAGTAAATTTCTGACTTCGTCACTGGCTCATCAGACGGCCAATGGTGGTAGTTTGTTCCCTTTATTTTAAGGTTGTTTGAATCTATTAGAGAATACCATGAGAAGGGATTCTTTGCCTCCACCATCGTATCAAAATACTTCGGCTCCACCCGTGCATCCATATGGTACTCAGTGATGGTGTTAGGATACGGGTAGGAGGTATCAGCTTACCTGGCAACCACAAACATGTTGGTCGACATCATGGCACCCACATTGATAGGTACCTGACCATAATGGAGGCAGCTAGAAATAGCCACAAGATAGGAATGTTTGTTTCATGGGATAGGAATGTTTGTTTCATTCTAGCATAGGTCT